>JAUKPH010000018.1:2697142-4045714 GCA_030549335.1 Pontederia crassipes | reverse complement strand
TAGAGGGTATTAAAGGGCAAAAGCTGGAAGGAGCCCAGGGGGCGGAGAAGAAAAAACACCAAAAAGGAGGTGGAGGAAAGAGCTCGCAGGCGATGAAGAGGGGGTCATCTTCGGTCATTCCGACGAGCAAGATGAACATTCATATTAGTTTACGCCTTCATTTTCGCACGTTATCTTGCCGCATTAACTTTTCTATTAGCTTGAAGTTTAAGTTCATCATGTCTAACTAATCAGCTTTTGAGGCTGAGGGATCATTCAATGGACTTAGACTTGGTTTCATGTTTTTGTTTGATTCAGATGATGAGTTTTCATGATGTTTGATTTTAATTCTATTTCATGAACATTGTGATAGAATGTTCTTCTTCATTCGATGGTTTCCCTGAGAAGGGAGCATATGTCGATCAATAGCATGCTATGAGCCGATAGGTTAGCATGGTTGTAGAGAAGAAGAACTGTAACTTTTGTTTTCACTTCCTTATGTAGAACGAATCGAGAGAGGATTTCTACGAACTTCTAGTTTGATATCACCTGTTGGTGAATCGACTTGGTTCAAATACGAGAGTAGGAGAACCTAAGAGTATCTTTCATGAGAATGAAAAATACCCATTAAGTGTTATCATCCGATTGTAATATTTAAGGAAACAATATATGTTCGCCGAGTCTCCTCCATGAGAATGATCCCTCGTGCCTCTGAATCTACATATCGATTTAGCGATGATACTTATGCCAAAATTTACTTTGTTCGAGTTTTCTACTTAAATACGAAAACAACAAACAAATTACAAAACTTAAAATGCAAAATATATTCTTATTTCATAGTCATTTACTTCTCTTAGTCGCTCATTTTTTATTCACGATATTTTCTTGGCAGTGTTTTTGAAATAAAATCTAAATTCTCTCCGTGCGCATCGACCCCAATCTATACGACAACAACGGTTGTATACTTGCAACCTAAGAAGTGTGGTTGGGATTACAAATTTTTAAAATTTGTTTACATTTCTGCAAAAGTGAATTCGATCTTTACGTACCCATACCTAATGTGAGAATACTACTTACCATACTTACACAGATTTCACACGACAATAGTATAGTATAGAATAGTATACAATACTATAGGATTGTATAGATTAGTATAGTATAGTATAGTATGATATAGTATAGTATAATATAGTATAGTATAGTATAGTATAGTATAGTATATTAAAGTATAGTATGATATAGTATAGTATTGTATTATATATTATTGTATAGTATTGTATCGATTACTGTAGTATTGTATATAGTATAGTATAGTATAGTATAATAATATTATTGTATATATTAATGTAGTATGGTATAGTAATGTATTGTATAGTATTATATTGTATAAATTAGTGTAGTATAGTATTGTGTCTAGTATAGTATAGTATAATATAGTATAGTATTGTATAAATTAGTGTAGTATTGTATAGTATTGTATCGATTACTGTAGTATTGTATATAGTATAGTATACTATTGTATATATTATTGTAGTATGGTATAGTATTGTATATACTATTGTATATATTATCGTAGTATGGTATAGTATTGTATAGTATAATATACTATTGTATATATTATTGTAGTATAGTATAGTATTGTATAGTATTTTATAGATTAGTGTAGTATAGTATAGTATAGTATAATATTGTATAGTAAAGTATAATATTGTATAGTATACTTTACTATACAATATGTATAGTATAGTATAGCATAATATAGTATAGTATCGTATTGTATAGATTAGTGTAGTATAGTATTGTATTGTATTGTATATATTAGTGTAGTATAGTATAGTATTGTATAATATGATCTAGTATAGTATAATATAGTATAGTATTGTATTGTATTATATAGTGTAGTATAGTATTGTATAGTAGAGTATTGTATTGTATAGATTAATGTATTATAGTATTGTATGGTATAGTATTGTATAGTGTATTATACTAAACTATAGTATAAATTATTGTAGTATTGAATAAATTAGTGTAGTATAGTATAATATAATATAGTATAGTATAGTATAATATAATATCATATAGTATTGTATATTATAGTATAGTGTAGTATAATATAGTATTGAATAGTATAGTATAATATAGTATAGTATTGTATTGTATAGATTAGTGTAATATAGTATAGTATAGTATAGTATAGTATAGTATAGTATAGTATAGTATAGTATAGTATAGTATAGTACTGTATAGTATTGTATAGATTAGTGTAGTATAGTATATTATGATATTGTATAGTATGGTATAATATATAACTTAGAATAGTATAGTATAGTGTAATGTAGTGTAGCATATAATGTATTGTATAATATAGTTTGTATATAATTAGTCATGCATTGAATCACATTTCGATTCTTTTTCATATATCAATTTATGTCTTATTTTCTTTAATTTTATAAAAATGGAAATATATCCAAATTCTATATTTTTGCGAAAAATAAAAGTGAATTGAGTCAGGAAGCCATGAAAATAAATGACACTCAAATCGGAGCTAAATCGGAGCTAAAAAGTGAAAACTAGTGGAGGCTGCGAGAGTGAATTGAATATAATGTGCCGTTATATAATCGTAATGGCTGTAACAGTAGGGGCGTGAACAACCCATTACGAGCCGTTAAAATGCCCAATTTTCACCTAGAGAGTTGTCCAAGTTACGCCCCATCACCAGAATGTTACTGACCGTAAAATATGAACTTTTACTTCGATTTGGACACTGTTAGGGTTTTGAATTCAGTGTTACGGGCCGTTCAAAGCACTGTTAGGGTCGTTATAGAGCTGTTATGGGCCGTTATGAAGGTTGTTTTCGACATTTCTTCGACTTTTCATGGAAATTTTAAGTCCAGATCGAACCCAAACTTTATTCTAAACTAGAGGGATGATTAGAAAACATATTTACTTAGATAAGACTGAGTTCTGGATGGTTTTAAAGACCTCTCAAAGTCTATTCCGAATTTGCTCAGCGTAGAGATCAATAATTTAAGTAATCATAATCTGTCTCAAGAACTGAATTTATTCATCATCGTTATAATTCAACCTTCATAGTGGTTCATGTCAGTTAATCATCATCGTTAATCATCCATAATCCTTTGGCTCAACTCCAATTTTTTTTATTTTCTGTTATTTAATTTTTCGCACATTTATCATCTATATTTATACAAAACACTTTTCTTCTCCTACTAGATTATTGACATAGATTACATTTAACTAGTTCCTCGTGGGTTTGACATTGTATTCTCTAATTTATTACTTAATACGACTAGTGCATTTGCTAACAAATTTATTTGTTAAAAATTTAACGCATCAAATTTTTGTAAGTGCCCCTACGGTAAAACCATCTGACCCGTTACGCTTTCATGTTACGACCCTAACACCAAAGTCATATGATATCATGACCCGTTAAGCTCATGTAACGACACTTATTTTTTATTAATCTCTCATGTTTATTCTTTGCAGGTCCGTTACCCACTGCTGACAACATCAATTTAGTAGAGAAGACAATTTTTTTACGGGTTGTGAGTTTCATATCACGACCAATGTTTTTTCCGAGTCTCGTCGCATAGCTATTGCCAAGGACGTCAACAGCTTCTCACGATTCGTGAGCATCTACCGAAGGCCGTGCGCGAATTATGACGACTCGTGACCATCTGCGTCTAAAATTCATCTCCATTGTAAGGGTCGTGATTTCCCGATCACAACCCCTTATATTGCAGAAAAGTTTTGTAACCCCTCCATAATGATCCGTTAAATCATGCAAAAGGCTCGTGAGCTCTCCAATACGACCTGATAATATCACCTCACAAGCCGTTAGATACCCTTCACAACCCGTAACAACATTGAAAAAATGGGGAATAAAGAAGAAGAAAAAAGAGGAACACAGAAAGATAAAAGAAACAAAATTACCTCCTCAAAATTGAAGAGAAGTAGAAGTCAGAGACGCCCAAATTTCTGTCGGCTAAGGACACTATGTATTCAATACGATACAATACTATACTAATTTATATAATACAATACTATACTATACTACAATAATCTATACAAAAGTATACTATACTATAATATTTTATATACTATTCTATACTATACTAAACTATATTATACTATACTATATTATATACAATACTACACTAATCTATACAATGTTATACTATAGTGTACTATATTATACTATATATACTATGGTATACTATAATATACTATACTATACTACACTATACTATACTATAATATATAATATTATACTACACTAATCTATATAATACTATACAAGATTATACAATACAATACTACACTATACTATACTAGACTATATTATACTACACAATAGTAGACTAGACTATACCATACTACACTAATCTATATAATACAATACAATACATTACAATACAATATTATACTATACTATACTATACTATATTATACTATATTATACTATACTATATTATACTATACAATATTATACTATTGTGAATTTCGAAGAGTAGGTTGTGAATTTCGAAGAGTAGGTTGTGGATATGCCAAGGTGGCTTTCGTTGCTTAAGGATGAGCTGAACCAAGACCTCGGAGTCAGATTCTAAATGGAGCTTGAGAAAGCCACGATTGCGCGCCTGAAGGATGCCAACGTAAAGGCCCCAAGCCTCAAGCTCGAGGACTGTAGAAGATGTCCGTCTCAGCGCACCTGCAAAAAGAAGAGATCCATTAGGCGATCTGATTAGAAAGCCCGCGCCCCCCCCCCCCCCCCCGATTCCTCCCCTGCAATCAGGGAACCGTCCGAGTTAATCTTAACCCAGCAGTGGATCGGAGGCTCCTATCTGACCCAGCGTGAGCCATGGGGGTGATGTGCCTCAGGATTGTGGATACGATCAAACTCATAATGGCCAGTCACAGCTTTTTCCCAAGCCGCAAGAACGGTTGCCCTCTGACCCCTGAAGTGGATGTCATTCCTCATACCCCAAATAGACCAAAAAGAGAATGCTAACAAAGAGAGCAATTTTCTCTTTGAGCATATGTCGAGCGAGGCTCCTTCATCAAGCCAGGCCCCAGAATCCCAACCGTGCATGTGCTCAAAGGTAAAATTGATCCGGGTCTGACAAAGGGACCAGAATTGAGTGGCAATAGAACAATGGAAAAAAAGGTGCGAGGTAGTTTCGGGTTCAGATCCACACAGCAGACAAGAGGGATTAATATTGTTATTGAATCTAGAGATAACATCTAAGGTAGGTAGTTTAAGATGAGTAAGCTTCCACAGAAAGAAAAGGATCTTGGGTGGGGCAGAGATTTTCCAAACTCTATGGGATGATGGCCTTCCAGGAGCTTGCGACGGCAAAGCTTGGCGGCATATGAGTTTATAGGCAGAGTTTGCCGTAGCATAACCATTTGAATTAGTCTCCCAAATCCACAAGTCATCATTGGCGTGCGTAGAAATGAAAATGGCAAGAATCTTAAAGCACAATGAAGGACCAAATAAATCGTTAAGTTACAATTCCAAATACTATTTTGCATCAACTCAGAAACCTGAAAGGAAGTAATCAGATGAATATGATCCATATTAATGTAAGTAGGACACCAAGCTAATGGGATAACAGAAATCCAAGGATCAAAATAAACAGAAGTAGAAGCTCCATCCGCAATCAATTTAAGAAAACCAGACTTTAGTTGGCCAAGAGAGTTAAGGATAATTTTCCAACTCCATGCACATTTTTTAGTATCATAGTTTCCCCAAGGATGAATTGGTCCATACTTATTATAAACTAGATCATTCCATAAAGACTTTTTACCATTTAAAAGGTCATGAACACGCTTAGCAAGAAGAGCAGGCCTAATATTCATACTTTTCAAACCAAGACCCCCATTTGCTTTAGGCTGCATTACCTGATTCCAATTGATTAAGTGGATCACCTTACCCTCCTTACCTGAGTTCCATAAAAAGGATCTGGAAAATTTTTCCAAAGAGCGAATAATACCTGGAGAAACATAAGAAGCATGAGAGCATAAACAGGTAAGGAATTAACAACCGATTTGATAAGTGTGGCCCTCCCAGCCTGGTTCAATAATTTACCTTTCCAACCAGATAATTTAGAAGAGATCTTGTCTAAGATGGAGTTTTGTCTAGTAGCAGGGATGTATTTATATGAAATTTGCACACCCAGATACTTGAAAGGAAAGGTGCCAATTTTAATGCCTAAAGTCTCTTTGATTATGTCTCGACGTTTCCTATGTAACTTTTTTGGTAGGTACAATTCAGATTTATCCATATTAACACGCTAGTTAGTAAGTCAGTAATAAGAATTTAAAGTATTCTTTAAGTGAATGCAGTTACTCTTGGTAGCAGCTAAACAATTGATGGGATCATCTGCAAACATTAGATGACTAAGAGAGAAGGAGCCAATAGAGAAAGGAATAATGTGGCCATCCGCAACTTGCTTATGAAGTAAAGAAGTAAAGACTTGAGAAATAATTATAAACAAATAAGGAGAAAGAGGATCTCCCTGTCTGATGCCCCTGTAACTCTTAAAGTATTTAGAAGAGATACCATTAATGGAACAATTGTATGTTGGAGACTGTATACAAGTGGTCACCCAGGATATGAATTCGTGTGGGAAGTTCATGAGGTGCATGGTAGTGGTGATAGAGTGCCAAGAGACTCGATCGAATGCTTTGTCCATGTCAGCTTTGTAGATGAAAAACTTTTTTTGCCAAGATTAAGAGAGTGAGCAATTTCCTGCACAGTAAGTATATTTTCCTGGATATTTCTACCTGAGATAAAAGCAGACTGAGTCTGATCAATAAGTTTAGACAACACTGGCTTAAGTCGATTAGCAATGATTTTAGCAGTAAGTCTATAAAGGACATTGCACAATGATATAGGATGATAGTCAGATATCCCAATAGGCCATTGCTTCTTGGGAATGAAAACTAGGGTAGTCTTGGACCAATCAGGGGGAAGAGTGCTAGTTGTGAAAAAATTTTGAATGGTGCTCACTATACCAGGGCCAACTGTGTCCCAGCAGTGCTTGTAGAATTCAACTGTGAATCCATCCGGGCCTGGGACCTTCCCCGGGCTCATATTCCAAAGACAGTTCTTAATCTCCTCAGGGGAGACATCAGAAGTGAGGCTACTAGCAGAGGAAACAACAAGCAAAGGAAGAGTAGGCCAATCCAAAAGAGAGATATCATGAGTGGATTCACACTTCCAAATTTCCTTGTAGTGATTGACAAAAGCATTCCTAATTTCCTTTTCATCAGTAATTGTGCAGCCTGAGGGACTAGTCAAAGAACGAATAAGGTTTTTGTTTCTCCTAACTATCGTAGATAAGTGGAAGAACTTGGTATTTTTATCACCATTCTTAAGCCAGTTAACTCTAGATTTACTCCACCACTTAATACTGATTTGCCTTAAATATGCATTATGCTCATTATATGCTGATCTAAGGGAATTAAGCTCATCGTTAGATAGGTCAGTGGCAGCATCCTTGGATTCAAGAAGTTTAATCTTATTATGTGCTAACTCGGCACGATGCTCCAGACTGCCTAGACAGTTCTTATTCCATTCTAGGGTGTTTGATTCTCTTCAAGGAGGAGAAGATGCAATCATTGTTCCATTCTTTCCTAACAATATCTTTAGGCCCATTATGCTCTAACCAAAAGTGTTCATATTTAAAGTAAAAAGGCTTTTGCTTTCTCTTAATATCAGTTTGCATTAAAATGGGAGAATGGTCAGGGTAGGTGCTCAATATTCATTAATGGAAATCTGTTAAGCCAGTGGTGGCTAACAAGAATGTGGTCAAGCCTGCAGAGAATTCTCGCAGCCCCCCGCCTATTATTACACCAAGTGTAGTAACTACCCTGTGGACGGTGATCAATAAGACCTTTAGCCTGAACCAGGTGACGCAACAATTTGACAGATTTAGATAGATGAAAGGGAGCACCCCCCCCCCCCCCCTCTTATCCTCGGGGTTTAGCAAACAATTAAAATCGCCCATTATAGTCCAAGGGATGTCCCCAATTTGGAGCTTATCCAAGTCGGACCATAGGGCCTGACGAAGAGGAGGGGAAGTACTGGCATATATGGTATTAAGCAAAAAAGTAAAGCCATTCATCGTGACTACGAGATGCATGAATTGTGGACAGAGATGGACCGGGGTCACCTGGGCAGTACCCTCCCACCAGGCAACGATGATGCCGCTGGAAGCCCCAATACCCGACTGTATCACGCCCCACCATGTCAAGCCCAATCGGCGGATAACATCGCGTGATCTGCAATCATCAGAATGTGTTTCCAACAGAACTAAAATATCAGGATGATGCTTACGAATAATTTCGAGGAGATGGTCCCTGACTTTCCCGCGCGCCTCTCCTCGACAGTTCCACGCTACAACTTTCATTTAGGGATGGAGGGCGCGGCAATCCCCGAACCCTGTTTAACCTGCACAGAAAGCATCCTTAATGAGTTTTTATTAGCAGTAGGCAGTTTACCAATTTACCTTTGTGCCCCTAAGGCTCCGAGGTCGTTAATGTGACGGTTGGTCCCAGGTTGTGCGCTGGCCACCGATCACGTTTTCGTACCAACCGGCATGAGATGATCTCCAGATCTAGCTCTTCATTTTCCGACGACCCGGAACTAAAGTCCTCCTGTAGTTGCTCCCCACCGTTGTTGAGACTAGCCAAGATGTGTTGGACGGCCGCGCCATGTGTGTTCGATTGAGTAGGAGGGAGATGAGGCGGGGCGTCATCTCCTCCAGCGATAGATCTGAGAGATAAAGTCGGGCTACCCAAGGGAGGATTCTCCGAGGACGGCAGCGCAGATGGCTCCAAGTCCGCAATGTCATCAACAATAACGCATGAAGGGTTAGGGTTTTCAATTACCTGATGAATCGGAGGGCCACGATTGCACGGGCTCGGATTTCCCAAACGTGGCATGGGATCCAGATCGCATCTCTCGTGGTGGGATCCCAATGTGATAACACTTTCCACCGGGGGGTGGATCGAAGGGCAGATATAAATCGCAGTTTCCTTCTCGCTACGTGGCAGCCGATCGGGGCCTCCATTGGATTTGTAATTGTCGGGCGCATTCCCCAACGGAACAGGGGGAACGACGCCGTGAGCAGATTTAGGGCCCGGATTGCTCGAGGCCATCGTATGTGTACTTGGGGGAGTATCCAGCCGCCCATCCGAACGGAGCGGAACGGAGGTGCCATCCAAGGGGGCGTGAGGCCCGATGTAGTGGGTACCCGTCATGTCTTGCAGAGAGTTGAAGGCCGTGAAGACGCCGTTTGGTTCCGTAACGGCTCCAGCAAAAGGGGGGCGGATCAATCCGTTGGAGCGGCACAATATTCAGATCTGGCACTCGTTGTCCAACGGCTAGTGTACGACGTTCCCTGATCCGGCCCCGGCGATCAATGGTCCGACTACGACTCCGACCCTGACGGTTAGAAGCTGGAGCCTGACGTTGGGCCGGAACCCGGAGCCAAGGTCCATACAGCAGAACGCCCGCAACACCCGCCGGAGCAGTAGAGCCCACCGTCGGAGCGATTGTCGTCCTACAAGCTTCGAGACGGTGCCCTGTGCGTCCACACTTGGAACAAAACATGGGAATGTCTTCATATTGAATAAATTGAAAGTATTTACCTCCGTCAGGGGTCCTTACCCATATCCCCCGCTTCAACGGCGTAGTAAGGTTCATTTCGACGCAGACTCGGGTGTAGCGGCCCCCACCGGAGCAGTCGACTCCCGGATCTATCTTCAGCGGGGTACCAATGCATTTTGCAATTCTAAGAACGGCAGCCTCCGAACGTAGCTCATACGCCAAGCCTTGAAGGCGAATCCATACTGGAGAGGAAGACATGAGGCCATCTTCCGGCCGGAAGAAGGGCTTCAGATTTGCCACGTTGAGAAGATGGCCGCTTATGCTCCATGGTCCACCAGTTAAGACCTGCAACTTCTCGTTAGGCTGAAAAGCAGAAAACCAAGTAAAAGTTACCGATATCTATGATCTTCAAGGGACTCTTCAAGCTCCAAGCCACCGGGAGTTCATTACGGAGCAGATCAACGACAACGCCCTCGCCGAAGAAACGACCAACTAAGCATCGCTCACGTTCTTCAATACGCTGAGAAATGTCCTCGGTATTTTTCTTTACTTTCATTTAATACTTTCCTTTTTCTATTTCCATTAATTCCTCTCCTATTAATTTTCCACATTTATTTCCTTTTTAGTTTTCTCCAATTCTTAATTCAAATACTTTCTCGCTTTTTTACTTTCCTTTCTAACTTTTTATCTCCTATTTTTATTTTTATTTTCTAATTTTATTCACTTTAATTCTGAACCGGGTTTTCTGGTTCAGCGTCCGTTCAACTTCATTTCCGATTTTGCACTTAATCTGGACAGTTTGTTGTTGAACTAGTTGAACCGGCTAGTCCGGATCAGTTTTAATACATTGATAATAAGTCAACCGACTTACTGTATAATAAAAATTCACTTTTACATTAGGCCGATTGACCTATCATGAGCATTGTAACTTACAGAGCAAAAATGAGTTGTGTACCCCTTTTACCCTAAATAAAATTGGATGGCTGTGCACCCATCTAAGAATTTAAACAAAGTGTTATAACAACCCTTTGTTAAAATGGAAAAAAACAACCTCTTTATTAAGAAGGGTTTCAAAAACAACCCTTCAAAAGGAAAAAAAATGTTTAAATGGGAATGAAAGTTTTAACCATATTTCGAAATGTTAGTCATTTAAACGCTAATTGTTAGTCATTAACTTTCTTTCTTGATTAAAACACTACAATCTATTTCAAATGCCCATTGTGCACTATTTAGTTTCTTCAATATGAGCTGGGTGATTAGCTGTCATAGGCTAAGTCAATATTTATCTTCTGGTATCAAGTTGGGCAGTGTTCAATGCCCAAATCTGAACGTGCCACTGTATATGACCATCTGCAATACTCATTGAAAGAATTTTATGGTACCAAAAGTATGTATTCTTTTTAGTTATTTCATGTATCATCATTTATATCACTTTATCTGATGTATGACTACTATCTCTATTCTCATGTTGAAATATATGTTTGTGTGGTACTCTGCAGCTGTTGGAGGACCAATATGTTATGGGCCATTTTTGAAGTTGCCTATTGACTGCAAGGAGCTTGCCATTTGTACTCTATATTACTTCTCAAGCATGACTTCTGATCTTTTGGAGGCATTGTCTTTTTGCTGTCTGAGTAAGTTTTCATTATATTATATTCAAGCATTCGGGCATCATAATTGTGGTAAACAGAGAATCACCATCCATTCTGTTCCATGTGGATTTCTATGAAACCAGAGCAAATTATAACACGTTCTAAAAGAAAAATATAATGCTTTATGACAATTTTTAATTGAATAAAGAACATGTAAAAGTAAACAAGAAAAAAAAACTAAAAGTTGAGGAACATAACGATCTGCAATAAAGAAGCAGTTTTCAACCAGCAATTGACGCGCCTTGGTTATTACCTCACTAGCTGCATCATTGCCCCAGAGAAACCATTGTTAGTGATGATGTTTAACTTCCATAGCATTTGTCAATAGAATTTAAAAAGTAATTCTTCCTTCCTAATGTGTAATTATGCATTTTGATGTAGGTAATAATATGGAGCCATCTACTCTGCTCAGAATGATTGAGGTTCTCCACTCTGCATATAAAGATGGTCGTATTCTATTTGCAGACCACATTAGTTTCTTGATCACCTTAGTCACACGGTTTAAAGTGTTTCATGGTACCCAACTAAATTCTCTTTGTAACTTTTTCTGATTTCATAGCCGACTAAACTCCGCCTATGTTTTATAGTCGGTCCCAAGCTCGGATAAAGGAGGAGGGTTGTGTTAGGCCCCGATAGCCAGCGTAAAACCCTGTCGAATCTCATGAACATGGATCAACGAAGTCGTATGATCCATGTAGCCGACCCCACCTAGTGGGATAAGGCTTTGTTATTGTTGTTGTTATTGTTGTTATTGTTGTTGTTGTTGTTGTAACTTTTTCTGATTTCATCTTTGTCACAATCAGTATGTTAAATTTATTGTATCTTTATTTTGTTTTGTTTGAACTTTGAGGAAATCCTCCATATCCTAGAAACATATCAGTGTATCTTAAGCAATCCCATAGCTGAAGTCCAAGTTCCTAAGTATTCTTAGTTATGGAAAAAGACACAGCAAATCACATATTGGTTTGAGCATGTAAATGGGCATGCTACAACCTAAAAGAACATTTTTTTTAAATGAGAAAGGACGACCAGCAAGAAGGTAGTCATCCAAGAGTTCCATTAATAACAGTAGGGATTGCAATAAGTTTGATGGGGAGGCCAGAAACATTGCGGCACATGGCCATGAAGTCAAAATGACAACGGCATACTACTCCAGACCAAAAAATGACTTCACAATTCCGTGCACCAGCAACCGCAAACACACGTTGCCCACACAGAGGACAGTGCACACCCAGCAAAGTTTGCGGAACCAGATTCGATCCCTACATATGGGCGGCGCACGGCTGATGACTGATTGGATTTGCGGACACTCTTTCACCTGATACCACAAGCCTGAGCCACCAAGGCAACGACGTCCAGGTCGCATACCAAAGTCGAATCAGATTCATCGACTGTCACAGGGTCACCAGCCACATCTGTGGCACATAATTTCTTGGCCAACACCACAAGTCCTGAGTTCCAGCATATCACGCCTGGCCCCGACGCTGCCGTGGCATCCGTGAGGCCAGGAGCAAGACCTGCAGTCAAATTTTTCCCATCATTGGCATCTAGATCCACCATAGATGCCATGGGTCCAGAGTTGTTGTTCATCTTGCAAGGTCAGTGCAAGGATGCCTTAGCCGCCCCTTGGGTGGACGAGCCCCTTCCCATTGCTGTTCTCTGACTTACATCGACCTGGGAGTGCAAAAGAAAATGTTGGACTGGCCGACCCATCACCAGAAGTCACCGAGGCGCTCCAGGTCTGGCACCAGGACACCGGCGGATGTGCCTGGAGCCCGCAGGATCCGCCACCACCTGATCCACCGTGTCAGACCGTCCTGAAAGAGGGGCCGACACACCGGTGAAACACATGTGACCCGAGATCTTAAAATGAATGGCCTTTAACATAATGTTAGTTAGTGTATGTTGATTGCAGTCTTTGGTAATTCGGTGCACATTCTGAGAATAACCATTACAAAAGTTAATCTAAAGGACCACTCTGTATGTAGAACCTCGCTTAGTTATACCTTTGCATCTCCTTCTCAAAAAAAAAAAAATTATACCTTTGCATCTCTAAAAAAACCTATGCTTTTGCAGGTTTATTAAAAGATTTCATATGTTAAGTAAATATTAAGCAAAAATGAACGAATTCATTTGCTGATGATTGGGTCTTCAAGTGCTACATATAATATTTACAAGTGTTCAGTATTTTTGCTGCACCGGCACTTGTATATGACTTTCATTTCACAGTTATATATAGATGAATGACAACTACAACTTTGGTGGTCATCATTTTTTTCCTCAAAAAAAAAATGTTAAGTATTTTATTGGGAAAATCATCAATGTTATTGTGATTATTCTTTTTTATGAAAAGTGCATATTCCTTGTCAAAAAATCTCAGACAAGTTTGCAATGTATCTCAGTTTTTCATATTTGATTTTTGGTTGTTTTCTTCAAAATAGGTCACTTCTTTTAACCATTATCCATGGTAACGTTGAGCCTGTTTTCTTTTCCTTTTTGTTTTTCAGAAAGGTTTGTATCTGAAGCGAATAATGAAATCACCTTGAACTGGAGTACCTTTAGGTCTCTCACTATTTCTGTTATCACGTGCCTTTCTAAGATGGGTGACAAATACTTCTCAAGTTACTCTCCAAGACCATATTCAATGAAATGGTATTTGTTTCATTCCTACTATGTTGTTTTATGTGCTTCTTAGTGATCTTAGAGATTTGCTGACATGTTTTGAACTAGAGGCTACAAATTGTACAACACAAAATGCAACCCTCAATTTTTGGCAGAGGTGTACGTGTACATATTGTTCATTTGAAACTAAAACATTCACTTACAAGATTGACTTATCAGATATACAGAGTAAACCCGTACACTACAGTTGAATTTATGGCACGTTGTATACTTTTTTTACCCTTCGAACTATGTTGTTTATAGTTTTTTTCCCCATAAAGATTTTGCCCTTTTTCATCTGTAAATGACATATTAGCCACTGTTCCGACTATTTAAAGATTTTGTTGTGTTAAAAGGACATTGCTTCTTGTCAAGAAAAATACTGACCTCAACTTTTTTTTATTTAGTGTTTGCAGTCCCTTTTTTCATCTTTAAATGACATAGCCACTGTTCCACCTAGTTAAATATTTTGTTTCGAGTTCAAAGAGTTTTGCTTCTTGTCAAGAAAAATACTGACCTCGACTTTTTTGGTTTAATGATTGCAGTCCCTGAAGCCATCTCTTGAAATTATGAATGCACTGCTCAAAGTGATTACTGCACTTGATACCAGGCCCACTAAGCTTTCAGGAGATGATATAATCAATTTAAGCAACTGGCTTGTAGAGTATATGGTGGAAGCTGTTTCTGTACGTGTTAATAGTTCTTGTTATTTCAAATGTCTTGTGAATTCTCTGATAGAAATTACTGTTACTGGAGTTTTTCTGACAAAAAACTTGTTATCCTGTGATCTTTTTTATGTTGCACTGATTTGGATGTTTCTCTTTATTATAAACATGACCTTTCTTGGCACTAGAATCCAGATAACCTAACATGCTCATTTAGATATGGTTTCAACCAAAGTTGCAACCATATTGAAGTCCAAAGTTCCATCAGTTAGAAAGCTGGAAAAGTGTTTATTATCTGTAGTCCTTTCCTGCTTGTCTAAGGTAAAATGTTATTATAAGAAATTGACAATTTGTAATCTAGTGTCTGAGTTTTTGATGATTGCTTCATGTTTTTTTTTTATTTTATTTCATTAATGTTTAAGTGATGATGAACCTATGACTGAATATAGAGATGGAATTTCGGGCGGGCCGCACGGCCCGGCACGCCGCCGGCCCGCCCAAAAGCCGTGCCCGCCCGGACCGGCAGGGACACGGCCCGCGCACGGAAACACGAATCGTGTCGTGCCATTCCGTGCCGGGTCGTCCTATCGCACTGTTAACATGACACGGCCCGAGCACGGTGAACACGGATCCGGCACGACACGGTCCGTTTTAGCACGGACCGCGCTGAAATCACACGGTCCATGTTGTTTCGATTTGACAACATGATCACTGGCCGAGTTCACGAGCGCGTTACGAGTACAATACGGACCGTGTTTAAATCAACGCGGACCGTGTTGAACCCCCTCCGCCGCTTATAAAATGCGGTCGAACTCCTCCCTTTTCTTCATCACTCTCATTATTTTTCCCATCATCTCTCTCATACTCTCACTCTCGCTCTCAAGTCTCAATCTCCTCTCCTCTCCTTCCCCAAATGGCTACATGTCTACATCCATCCCTTTCTCTCAATCTCATCTTCTCTCATTAAATAATTAAGGTATCATTTTCACAATAGTCGTTCTTAGACTCATTTCGAGTGATACTATCTTTTCTCTTGAAATTAATCTAAATAGCGACTGTTGTGAATAAGATACCATGATTACTCAATGAGAGTTTGAAAATTATAACTATATAATAATAATTAAAGTAGTCGGTAGTCATTAAACTAAAGTCATATTATAATTTCATTTAAGTACTAGTTTGCTTAGTATAATTTGGTTTAGTTATAACATAGTAATATAGTATATACTATTATACTATATAGTATCTTGGTTATAAGATAGTTAAATACTAATTTACTTAATATAACCTAGTTATAACTTAGTATATAGTAATTAGTAAATTAGTACTTAACTATCTATACTAGATTACAAGTATGAAGTATACTAGTATTACTAATATATATTTATTAAATACTTACCAATTAATTTTATGTATAAGGTTACAAGTTATAAGTTATAACCTATTAGTTATTACTTAGTACTCAATTGTTCATTTTACAAATTTATTTACTTAATAATTATAAATTATTGACTTAATGTATTTGAAAATTTAACTATATAATTGTTTATATAATAATTAAAGTAGTCACTACTCACTAGACTCACTAGTCACTAAGTCATATATTATAGAATAATTAATAATACTAATTATATTATATAATAATCTATAAGTAAATTAAAAAGTATAAAAGTTCATGAAAGGCAAAAAAATGAGCCGTCCGACCCGGCACGACCCGGCCCAGTCAGGCCGGGCCCTGACCGTGCCGGGGTCCAAAACGGACCGTGTGGCACGACACGGCCCGCGGCACGGTCAAACACGGGTTGACCAGCCCGAGCACGGCCCGACACGGCCCGTTTGTCCATCTCTAACTGAATACTATTCTCTTTCAAAAAGGAAAAAAAATGTTTGTCTCATTTGCTGGACTTGTATTGTGTGTTTTTCATGTTTCATGAGCATTAAACTTCATTTCATAAACTTTTAAAGTTTTGGTCAATGTATTTGCTAAAATTCTAACTTCCTGAATATTTGTTTATGCTTCTTAGTCCCTAGACTGATCCTTGTCTTGTGCTTTCTCTGTGATACAGTACATACCTGAAAATATTGACACCACTATTCAAGTCGATCAGAATGGTATATTTCATTGTTATATGAAGCCCACTATTGTTCTATTCTATCGAAGTGACAAAGTTTTGGGAGATGTGTTAAAGATGCTCGATTCCTTTATTAATGAAGAAAATTTGCTCTCTCGCTTTGACAAGAAGTATTCACTGGACATATCAAGTCGAGTTCATGCAGTAGCATCTATCATCATTTCATTACATACTGAAGCTAGGCTCCATGAAAGACTTTCTTCAAACAAGGCAGCTATAAGACAAGTTCTGATGAATATTCAGAGCTTATTGGTAAGCATAAAGATGCAAATCCCTCTATTTTGAGTAAATATAGTTTTTGAATTGGAAAATATTTTATTGAATAGACAATGAAAATATTGCTGACTTGATCTTATTCGTACCATGACATCCAAGTTGGTATTGCTAAGATTACATTTTAAGAGTACACTTGGCCTTTATCTTTACTTTTGGGTAGTCTAGCCCTTCCAAAAAAGGAGATTCTACTTGTACCACTCCTATTAATGTCATTCAAATATGAATATTATAGTTAATTTATAACATGGTTTGCTGATGCTATGAGGTACTAACATGCAGGATTCAGATAAATCTAAGATAACACTTGAACAGAGGCAACAGATACAGGCTAGACTTAACCAACTGAAGAGTATATGCAAATTACAAAGTTGGGATGGAAGTGATGTTGAAGGAATTTAAGTTGCACATGTGAGTATTAGTTCTCGTAAATCCACCATCTTATGGAAGTTATCTTATCTACTGTTTATTTGCATTAAACATTATTTATCACATGTTTTAAGTTATTATTTTTTATTCATGTACTAGATTTGCCTATGGGTGTTTCATGTTTGTATTTAGACATCATAAAACCATGATCTTGGCATCTTTTAGGCTTTTGGATCACATCACAAAAGTTATATTTTCAATCATGAGAAATGTTGTGTGGAAAATGTAGTCTTTTTAGGAGTAAAAAGATTACTACCAAGTTTAGGTAACCATCCAATTGTATTAAAAATTAAAAAGTCAGGCAATTGTATTTAGACAACATAACTCCGCCTATGTTTTATAGCCGGTTCCAAGCCCGGATAAATGAGGAGGGTTGTGTTAGGCCCCGACAGCCAGCGTAAAACCCTGTCGAATCTCATGAACATGGATCAACGAAGGAATGGCATCGTATGATCCATGTAGCCGACCCCACCTAGTGGGATAAGGCTTTGTTGTTGTTGTTATTGTTGTTGTTGTTGATTTACAAGTTTAGGTAACCATCGAAAAAGAAAGAAAACTCTAACGTGGTAAGTTAGCATTGTAACCGGTAAATCATCAATCATCAGTTCCAAACTTGCAATGATCGTGACTGAAACATTCCGAAAGTTGAATGACTATGTGATTACAAATTGAAATTAGATAACCATTTTGTGAACACCCCCAAAAGTTATTTTTTGGAGGAAAAAGGATGACTACCCAGGGTTTGTGGTTGTCATCCATATATATATATATATATATATATATATATATATCTGGTTATGCTGGAGTCAAATGACCCAAGTACTAGCCAAAAAAGTCGACAGGGAAAGTCTTCAACGGCACCACGATCTGCCTGGAGCCTGAAGGGCCCGCGAAAATGTCTCCGAAGATGATGGTAAAACCCCCATGATGCTCGCATAAGACCAAATCTGTCGGGAAACCATACATCCAAAGAAAAGGTGAGCAACATCCTCCTCTGCGCCGCCACAAAAGATGCACGAAGTGTCAGCAAAAGGTGTCCATCTTGACCTGTACACCATGGTGAGGATCCTCTCTCGCCGCATAAGCCAAGCAAAGATATTGACTTTCAGCGGCACTCTAGATCGCCAAATGAGCCTGCAGTTCATCCTAAAATCATATGAGTCCGTAGTAGCTAGAAGAAGGTGGAGGTAAATGCTGCGAGCAAAGAAAGAACCCGAGAGCCAGACCCAACCATCTGCTTTGGAGAGTACCGACTGAAGTGGAGCAATCGTTTGATGGAGTGTCAATAACTCTGAGAAGCGTTGATCAGAAAGTGGATAGCTGAACGTCGGGGTCCAGGAGCCAGAGTCTGAACCAGGGGCCTCTGACCATCCGACCACGAATCAACGACAGATGCATCCGTGTGCGCCGCCAAGGCCCATAGTCTGGGGAAAGATTCTGCTAAAGGGCACCAGAAAGAGAGTCTCGCCAGAACCAAGAGAGGAATTCATGAGAGGGCGCACCATCGGGAACATAGTAGAAACGCTCCGCTAGAATGAGGAGGCTCTTGGCAGCAAGATGGGCCTGGAGTCCCACGAAAGATCACTACCGTAACAGGTGAAGAACTCACGCCAAAGGCTGTTCGAGCCCCATGATTCCACCCACCCACCGAGCAAGGAGTGCCCAGTTGGTGTATCGGATATCCCGACTACCCAGCCCGCCCTGAGAAATAGGTCTACAAATCGTGTACCAATCCACCAGGTGAACATGCTTGCCAGAGCTGCTCCCTGCCAAAAGAAATGGCTCCTCAAAGCATCAATCCGTGTAAGAACATGAGCGGGCTTCCGCAAAATGGACATGAAATATAACAGGAGTGCGGACGAATGAGACGACTGCCACATGATAAAAGGCTCGAACTCGAGCCATGTAGTCTATGCTTCATGCACTCAATGATTGGGGTCCAAGCCCGGGAGGTGATGCGCTGATCGGAGAGGGGGAGGCCAAGATAAGTGATCGGCAAGGAATCCACTGGGGAATGAAGATGCGCAGCACATCTAGCTGCCTCATCTGCCACCATGCCAAAAGGAATGAATGAGGATTTGACATGGTTAATTTGAAGGCCAGATGCCGATCCGAATGACTCCACTAGAATAGCCTTCCGACGGGCCTCCAAATCCGAACCCTCCACAAAGAAAACCATGTCATCAGCATACTGATGGCACGGGACGTCACCCCCAGGCAAAGCCCCTGAATAATCCGGCCTCACAAGACGCCTAGACACATCTGGCAAGGCCATCCACCGCAATCGTGAAAAGCATAGGAGCCAAGGGTTATCCCTGGCAAACACCCCTCGGTGGCTGCACCCATCCCCTGCTATTGCCCCATTGACAAGGATCGAAAATGAAGCCATGGTGATGCAACGCTTCATCCAATCAATCCAAGTCTCTAGGAAGCCCCTCAACTACATACAATGTCAAAGAAAAGACCATGAAAGAGTGTCATAAGCTTTGGCGAAATCAACCTTCCATAGGAAGGCGTGCCGACAAGTCCTCCAATTAGTGATGATCTCAGAAGCCATCGTGTAGCTATCCAGGATAGACCGGCCCTGGATGAAAGCAGACTATGCCAGGTGAATGATGCCCGGAAGCACCTCCCGCAGTCGATTAGATAAAACCCGCAACAGAAGGAGGTAGATGATGTTGGATATAGCAATTTAATCCTCCATACACTCCGTCGGGGTGCGCTTTGGAAGCATAAAAAGTACGAATCGGTTGAGGCAATCAAAACCTTGATTCCCCTTGCAAAACTTTTGGATGATCGCCATGACATCCTCATGAACCATGGGCCAAAACTCTCTATAGAAGAAAATTGGGAAGCCGTCGGGCCTGGCGATGCCTCGTTGTTAAGGTCACGCAAAGCTTGGGTGACCTCTATCTTCAGTAATGCCCTGTGACAACAAAGAAACATGAGCATTAGTAATATGGGGGATATCCCTGGGAGACCACCTCCAAGGGCCAGTGGGTCGCCGTCTTGAGAACTCCTGGTCGAAGGCAGAGATGGCCGCCCCAATCTGATGCTGGCCCTTGAGCCGCTAGTCCTGGATCTCCAAATGATCAATCTTGTTCGATCTCCGGCAAGAGCTTGCCAATAAATGGAAGTAACGAGTGTTGGCATCTCCCTCCTGAAGCCAGATCTATCGGGAGCGTCGCCTCCGTTGAACCTCCACCATCCTGTCTTCTAATTGGATGAACTCTTGGGCCCATCTGTGCTGATCCACCTCCTCGGCTGTGAGGTGATGAGAGTCTTCCCGATCAAGGTGAGCAATGGCCCCCAAGGCCTCAGTCCTCCTCTCTTCCCGGGCCTCACAGAGCTGGCTTCGCCAACCATGAAAGAAGTATCGTAAGCTGTGCAACCGGGCAGTGAGGGTCCTCGCTGCAGAGTCCGAAGGCGCCACGCTGTGCCAATGTTCCGCCACCAGCTAGCGAAAACCCTCCTCCAATAGCCAAGAGCGCTCAAAGCAAAAGAGGAAGAGCAAGGGCTGACTATCATCGGACTGCCACAAGAGAGGTGTGGTCCGACAAAGGTCGACCCATCGCCTGGATGTCTGCAGGCTGATGAGTCTCATTATCCATCGGCTCCTGAGGTGGTGGTTGTGGCGGAGGTGTGGCCGGGCCGGAGGATGTCCCCTCTACCGAAGGTGGGGGAAACCCCCGCCTGTTCGTCGGCGATGGTAGTACCGAGGGCAAACACTCATGCCTGTCCGTTCGATGGCTATCAGGCTGGCCACCGGCGGTGAAACAATGCTGGCCCTGGTGACGCCGAGGCTGGGACAGTTCCCCAGTGGCCAAGGGTAAGGGCATAAGAATCTTCTGGCAGTGGTGGGGAGGTGGGGGGGTGGCGCCGGAGCAGATGAACGCCGTCGGTGTTGGCTCTGCAGCTGCGGGCGTCGTGGGTCTGCATAGTCTTCGCGCTATGTGGGGAGAGATTCTGGGTGCGGCCAGGTTGGGAAGGGGCGGGGTTTGGGTGCGGCCGGATTGAGGTAGAGGGAGGGATTGGGTGCATTCAGGTTGGAGTGAGGATTGGGTGCAGTCTGGTTGGATCAGAAAGGGGCTGGCGTCGGGTGTGTTCACGGCAAGTTTCATTGGAGTCAGGTTCGGTGGGTTGCGGCCAGAGTTGGGTAATGGGTTTCAGGTGTGGTGTTGCGAGATTGGGTTCGGGAATGGTTTTGGATCCGAGTACAGATGAGTGGAGGGGGGTTTGAATTAAAGGTGAACAGCTGTCACGCGTGGCGCTCACGTGAGAGGATGACACCAGTGGCCATGCTGTACAGTCCTCCCTGCGCGGTGTCCGGCCGGCAGCACGTCAGCCCACGAGGTCGCAGCAAGCCCCAGCCGAAGGGAGAAGCAGCTATCACCGGTCGGAACCCTGACAGAAGCCGGGAGGCTGCAACCCGGATGACGTTGGACCTCCGCCGTGATGAGCCGACAAGTCAGGCGCCTATGGCCGGAATGGAGACTGAAAGCGGAGTTCCGAATGGACCGCGAGACGAGCAATGATCACCTCCGCCGCAACAAATGAAGAGGAATTCCTTGAATCACAATCGTGTCGCTTCCTAGCGATGAAACAGGCGACGCACCGTCGCTCTCCCGCCACAGGCGCCAGAGTGTCGAGCAGCCCGGTGCTGTGACCATTGGTTCAGCCATCAGAAGTCCCCATTGCTGCGGTGAACCAGGAACCAGAAGCCACATCCTTGGTGACAAACGGCTGAGGTGAAAAGGCGGGGCTCAAAAGTTGAATGACCGTACATCAAATTTCCTTGCTAATTCATTTCGTATTGATAGATTTTCATGATTTCATCAGAATGAGATTCTCGTACCCACCAAATGATGTGGCAATCTAAAGTTTATCATGCTTAAAACTTAAAGTACACCCTTTCAAGAAAAAAAAAAGGCCTAGCCTAAACCTTGTTTTTATTTCTCTTTTGAGGAAGAAGAGGGAAACTTCACCTTTTTTCTCACTTCTTTTTTCCATCTCTTTTTTTTATGAGGTCCTTTTTTCCTTTTTATCCTCATGACCCTTCTTTCATTTCCAACTTATTTGGTTTTGCCTATCCTTTGTCCTCTCTATTTCCTTAAATTGTTTCTTTGTTCTTCTCTCATATCTCTCTTATATTCTGTCTCATCTAATATTTTTCTCTTTCCTCTCTTGTAGTCTCCTATCTTTTAAAATTTTTCTTTTTCTTTGCCTATTTTTCCTATTACTCTCTTCTCTTTTCTCATATCATTCTCATTCCTCTCTTCTATGTTCCTCAATTTTTAAGGAAGAGAAGAGGAGATTGTAAAAGGCATAGGGAAGAGAGAAGCTGAGGAGAGATGACAGAGAAAATGAGGAATGATTGGAGAGAAAGCATGAAAATGGGGGAGAGAAAGAGAGAAAATAAAAAAATAAAGTAGGCATAAAAAAGAGGGAGAAAGAGGAGAATGAAAACAAAAAAGAGGAGAGGAAGAAAAATCTTTTTTTCTGAGACAAGAGTGGAGAAAAAGAAGAGAAAGAAATGATAAGATGAGATTTAGGAAAGTGTATGAGAATAAGTTGGATTTTTTTAAATGCTACTGATGGCTTTTTAAAGAATAGTAATGATAAACTCTTTGAGTTATGCTAAATGTGAAGTGGATAAATTCATCTTAAACCAGTGCAGTAATATTAGATTTTCTTGAAGTTAATTCCTCCTTGGAATCTCAAAATTATGAGAATACTGCAATTTGCAGACCTATTCATGGTATCATGTAGGATCGGCAAGTGGTGCACCTGAAGGTGGCGACCTCAAGACCATAGCCTTGAGATTGTCGACCCCCATAGTTATATATACACCTGGATGACAATCACCTAACCTGGCGGCCATTCTATTTTCCCTCAAAAAAAAGAAGTTTGCCAAAGAAGATGAAGGAACTTTTATTTTTCAACTAGGTGTGGGTATGGATATGAGACCAAAGGGTTGATTTGCTCTGATATTAACTGATGGAGATCTACCAAGTTAAACTTCTCTCAAACCTTAATTTATGTTAGTCAGTTAAGAAATAATCTGAAAATAATATTTTTTCATCAAAGTTACGTTCTGAAGGAACCATACAAGTTTGTTTATAGGTTCCAAACACCCCATGTGAAATAAATAGGAAATCAAACAAAAGGAAATCTTTATATACAAAAAATCTCTAATGGACTAATAACTAAAGCAGAAAGGCTGATAATCCTATACCTCCACTTCGCAATCACATAATAAGCTTCTTGCTTTGGCCTCATCCTTGATGTTCATTAGAACTATTTATTTCAACGTCTTTCATGATACTTACTAATTTGCCTTTAATTTTCACCATCTCCAGTCCTGTGTAATGACTTTAATTTGCCTTACCTGTTTTCAGTTGAAAAATGCGTGATTTATTTATTTTTATTTATTTCGGTTCACAGATTTTTTTGCAAGGTTAAGAGCTTCATCAATTTTGAGTTTTACGAAGAAAATGCAGCAATTGTTCATCTTGGGGGAAACATCATGTCCAAAGTATTCCATTTTTCAGACTGTCAGCTTCATCCGGACGCATGGAATTGACATCTCGAGAGGTGGACTATTAGCTTCAACAATCTCAAGTTCATGCCGAAAACGTTGAGATAAGCGGGACGGCCGAAAACGTTGTGGCGGCTGCTTCGTGGCTTTAAAAATCCTTTTTAAGTCGGTGGGAAGCTTCTTGTGAGATCTGCTGACTTCATATTTAGATATTTGAGCTGTCAGAAATGAGGAAATCAGTCTGTGGTGATTATTCTTTTCCGGTAAGAAGAATTGTTAAAGTCATTAATATTATTATGAAAATATTAATGTATAATACCAAGGGCATTGTAAAAATCTCATAATGACCCGTACTCTTTTATTATAGTGAAATTTAATTTCATTTGATCATTCAAATGTTCAGCTTCTTTTTTTCTATTTTATTTGCACACGACCAGTTGAGCAACATATCAACACAATGCAAATAAAAATTGGCACATGATCTATTTGATGAGGCAATTCTCTATAATTTGAAGAAACATTATGATTAGATTTTTGTGAAGGCCTTACGATACAATGTGCAAACGTGCAATTAACAAAAAAAAAAGATCCTATTTAATGCATAAAAAATAGTTGAAAATATGAGAATATATTAGAGTATGCGGCGCATATGATGATCAAATCAACCGTGCAAATATCGGTGTACGGTGAATCTATTGAGAGAATTAAAGTTGAAGTATTAATTTCTCATTTTTTTAAAAAAATTATCTTTATATTCTTACTAATTTTTCGGTGTCCTTTTTGTTAAATTTCAAACTATCTAGACATAAATCACGAAACATTAATGTTTTAACATACTTTTTATCTATTTTTTTCCATAAACGGATATGATACCTTCCCAAAAAATATTTTGGTGCTGAAAATTTAATAACTAAAGAATGAAAATAGTCAGAATATTATTGTTTTCAAAATTTTAAAAAATCTCTTTATATTCTTACTAGAATTTTGGCCCCCTTTCTGTTAAATTTATCTTAATATAAATAACAAAATATTAATGTTTTAACTTATTTTTTATCTATTTTTTCAGAAAATGACGATTATACCCCTCCCAAAGATATTTTGGTGCTGAAAATTGAATTAACTAAAGAATGATATCCACCCTTCCTTCGAAACATCTCTTTTTTTCTCTCTCTCAAGTCTTATCCTAACAACATCACCTTTCGTTCGTTCTCTTACGCTCCATCACCAGCATCAGCATGCACCACTGACAGGCACACGGTGACCATGTCTTCGGCTCCCCCTGCTCCTCTGACCGCTCCCCAGCTGCCATTCTCACCCCGGCGACGGCTCCCTATCAGACCCACCCCCAAGGAGCTGCACTTCAACCGCGACCTCTCCGCCACCAAGAAGCTGCAGGTCCTCCTGTTCCTGACCTCCATTTTTTTTTTTTTTTTTGGCTTCGTGTTTTGCATGGCCGTCACGTCTGTAACGCCGTTCTTGTCGCAATTGCAGGCGGGGGTGGACTTGGTCGCGAACTTGGTCGGGGTAACTCTGGGCCCAAAGGGAAGGAATGTGGTGCTGGGGAACAAGTACGGACCTCCCAAGATTGTTAATGACGGAGAGACTGTGCTGAAAGAGGTACCAAGCAAGTAGTCCCCCTTTTATCTTGATTTGCCATCGAGATTGCTTGTCTGTGACAATTCTTTGATTTATGCTGTGAAATGGTTGTGTGGAACTCCTAAGATTGTTAGTGTTAGAGTACAATCCGGAAGTCTCATTTTTTCCGATATAAATCGCATCTTATTCGTGTGCTTACTGTCATTTAAGGTTTACAGAGGACTATCTTTAGGTGTACACCTGAGATAAGGTTATCAGGTTTTCTACTGTTAGAGGTGAATGTTTAAAAAAAATTTTATATATCCTTGGACTTTAGAGTTTCCGAAGAAATATGTATGACTTGGATAAGAAGATTAGATTTTATTAATGTTTCCCCTATTTCAGTATATTCCCGCACTAGTAACTGCTAAATGGATAGAAAAAAAATCCTAAGCATTTTTAATTCTACAATCTGTGAAGGTCGAATTGGAAGATCCTTTGGAGAATGTCGGTGTCAAGTTGGTGAGACAAGCTGGCGCGAAGACGAATGACCTTGCTGGTGATGGTTGTACAACATCAATCATTCTCTCTCAAGGTCTGATTTCTGAAGGAGTTAAGGTAAGATGGGCATTTTTCTTCACTCCTGAGCAATAGTTCTTCCTAATTAGCAAAATGATTGAAGCTTGGAGGATCACTAAGTGCTTAATTCTTACTTAGGTCTTAGCTGCTGGAATGAGTCCTGTTCAGCTTGCAAGAGGAATTGAAAAGACATGTGAATCTCTTGTTTCTGAACTGAAGTTGCTCTCAAGGGAGGTAAGATTTATAACTTGGGATATTCTGTTGAGGAGCTATCTCATTGAGCTGTTAGTTTTGTGAACCTGTATCCTTCTAAAATGGCAATCCATAGATGTGCTTTCCGTGTGCATAAATATAAAAGGCACTGTTCAGTGATTATTTTGCAGGTTAAGGACAATGAAATAGCTGATGTTGCAGCAACTAGTGCTGGAAATGATTATGCCGTAGGAGACATGATTGCAGAAGCCTTTAGAAGCGTTGGAAAGAAAGGTGTAGTTAGAATCGAGAACGGGCGGGGCACAGAGAACAGTTTGGAAATAGTTGAAGGAATGCAGTTTGATCGTGGTTACCTATCACCCTACTTTGTCACTAATCGTGCAGATATGTCTGTGGAGTTCACCAATTGCAAGGTAAATAGTTGAATTGTTAAAGTTAACGATGCCAATCTATTCGATACTTAGTATTGTCTTACTCAGGTGCTTTTGGTTGATAAAAAAATTGTTGACGCAAAGGAGATGTTTAGGATATTGGATAGTGCAGTCAAAGAGAAATACCCATTGTTAATAATTGCAGAGGATATTAAAGAGGAAGCTCTGGCTCCAATTATCAGAAATAAACTCAAGGGTGTCCTGAAGGCAGCTGCTATCAAAGCTCCTGCTTTTGGTGAGCGGAAGAGTGACTACTTGAATGACATCGCTATTTTGACTGGAGGTAATACTGTAATAATTTGAATTGCGCATTTTGCTAAATCTGTTATCATGCATACTCTAATATGAGGACACATCTCTCTCTCGTTTAATTTCTTACACCCTAATTAAATTGTAGGGACTGTGATCAGTGATGCAATGGGACTAACTCTTGAGAAGGTTGGAAAAGAGGTTCTCGGTTCTGCTTCAAAGGTTGTAATAAGAAAGGATTCAACTTTGCTAGTTACAGATGGAAGCACTCAGCATGAAGTGGAGAAGCGAGTTACTCAACTAAGAAGTCTAATTGAGGTACATGTATTACTTAAAATAGGCATCCTACAAATTGCAATACTTGATCGTTCCTATTCTGTTACGGATGAATGAAGATTTGTATCTTTTTCTGATATTTGTATACTAGATGGTTATCCTAGGCATCAGCATTAAGTGAGACAACATAAATATTTTCCAATACTTTACCACTGTAAATTGGAGTCACCAAGTATCAAGCTCCAACAAGGGCATTTATCCTCTTGAGAATGAAGTGCAGGACTTCAGCATGTTCCAACAAACCCATTGAGATAAACTTTAACCAATTAGTTATTATATTCGTCTCTAATGGAAACAATTGTCTGTACTTTGAGAAACTGATTTATAGTGTTTCCTTCTGAAACAGCACCTATCAAAATGGTTGTCTTTAGCATTTCAAAGAAACAGTAAAATAGCTTTATGAATTTTCTCAAAAAAAAAAAGCTTTATGAAGTCAGATAACTGAATCTAATAAAGTGCAGCAAGATAATATCTTTGACAGTATGATTTCCTCTGTCATGAACAAAAATTTTGGAACTTTAATAAACAAAGAATGATTTTGGAACTTCACTGAAGTCCTCGACCATTGTTGGATTCAATTGTTAGTATAGATAGAATGCTTGCACCAACTGCTGTTTCCAGTGAGAACTGTGTTCTTCCTTTCTAAAATGTGATATTATGGTCTAGAACTCTGAAGAAAATTTCCAAAAGAAGATTCTCAATGAGAGGATAGCAAGATTAAGTGGCAGCATTGCAATCATTCAGGTGAAATGTTATGCTTAGTTATACAAGTTGATTTTCTACTCTGGTCCATCTGTATCATTTGAGCAAGGCATTTTTATGCTGAAATAATGTGCAGGTTGGTGCTCAGACAGTTGTTGAATTGAAAGACAAAAAATTGAGAATTGAAGATGCTCTCAATGCAACAAAGGTAAGGCAGCATGGTGATTCTTAACCTTGGTGTCTTATCCTCATCAGTATTTACATGTTGCTACAGGCAGCTATTGAGGAAGGTGTTGTAGTTGGTGGTGGGTGCACCTTATTAAGATTATCCACAAAGGTCGATAATATAAGGGACTCCCTGAATAATGAAGAACAAAAGGTGATTACTTTTTCTCACTTTCTTTATCTGCAATATTTGTGTCAAACATGCATCCACAACAGGCATCGAAGTGTTTTTCTTTTTGAGAAGGCATCGGAGTTTTTTGTTTTGAGAAGGCATTGAAGTTTTTGTAAGCAAGAAGGCATGACCTATATTTGTTTTTAACAATGGCATGGTGAAATTTAAGCTTAATCAAGATTATTTTGCTGCATACACGAGCATCAAAGCTTCACCTTTGAGCAACTTTTGTAGCCCAGATACCTTCTCTACAAATAAACATCAAAACTACAAGAGAAATCTTATATGTACAGTTGTTCAATCAGAATTTTTCTTTTCTTGTTTTGAATCTCAGCTTTTTTTTTTATGTATTATGTAATGCCAATTTTCCTGCAGATTGGTGCTGGCATATTTAAGCGTGCATTAAGCTACCCCTTGAAGCTAATAGCAAAAAATTCTGGTGTAAATGGAGATGTTGTGGTCGAAAAGGTGTGCTGGAAACCATGCGAAATCTAGTACTTAACATTGTACTTTTGACTTCACTCACTGTCACATGTTCAACACTAATTGAAATTACTACTCTCTCAGGTGTTATCCATTGGTCAGATAGGGTATGGTTATAATGCAGCTAAAAATTGTTATGAGGACTTGCTACTTGCTGGAATCATAGACCCATCCAAGGTAATATGATAGATATTTCAGAGCACAGAATTCCTCATGCAACACATTCTAGAATTGTCATACTGGTGATGAACATTGTATTCAGCATTTACGCAAAGCAAATTCTTTTTCATGGATGGTTGACTGGTCAAGTGCATATAGACCTTGGTTCTTGTGTTCTCTGTAGGAATCAAAATTTTCAATATTTCTATCCACCCTAACATTTCTGCATGCGGAAGCAGGTGGTCAGGTGTTGTTTGCAGCACGCTGCTGCAGTTGCAAAAACATTCCTCACATCCGATCTGGTAATTGTTGATGGAAAGCAAACACAACCTTTTCTTCCAAGAATGCCAATTCCAAAACAAATGTCGAATATGCCGAGAACACCTGGAGTTTTTCCACCTCTCGATTTTGCTCGACGGTCACGTCGCTTTCCCCTATGAACTACATTGAGATGGATGCTTGCTAAGCTAAAGAAAGGATTTTGATGGCAGGTCGCAAAAAAATGTTTCAGGTATCGCATTTTGATCATTTCAATGAACCTATTTTATACTTCTTTCATTGACTTCTTTTTCAGGTGTGACATGTTTTGGACTTCCAAAAGAGCAACACACAGAATCTTGCATGCCTGGACATCGGGCATATTAAATAAGTTATGGCTGCTGCAAACAGATCCTTGGTGCAGCTGAAGAAGACGACAAGATTCAAAAGTAAATGGACAGGAATAAATTCACTGAAGGTGCATATATTAAAGAAAAAGAAACATCTGTGGGCAAGGCTTATTGCAGCATGAACCAAAGCAATGGATTCTTCCAGAAGGTTTGGGCAATGTCATCATGAACTAGATCACCGATTCTTACTATAGATATCATGGTCTTGTTTATAAAAAAATAGAGACATGTTCTTACTGTGTGAGATGGTTTCTTATCCACGAACGGAAAATTAGCTTTCTACCTGCATGTGTCTTTAATCTTGCTTGCTACTAAATCGAGTTCTATCGACGCGTGGATCAAACAATGTGAAAAATGGATAGCAACATAATTCAGCACTATCGTTTCTCTGGTGAGAAATTACTAAGGCACTCTCCTGCTTAGTTACATTTATAAGTCAACTTCATTTAATATAAGTTAATTGGGCGTGCCACTTCACATTATGTGAAGCACGATTCAAACCGTTCAAACTAGATCTGATGGCTCAGAAAAAGGCATGTGATGGGTACCGTCAAGATGCGATTCATCACCCCTCACCCCACACCACCACCCTCGCCATCATATGTGTTTGCTCCTTATCCTCAGTGTGCTCATCATCCTCCTCCATGTTGTATTCATCTGGAGGTCATGTTGGCCGATGCAAAGGGTGTCGACGATGACCTAGGCACGATCTCGGAGAACAAGGAAGAAGATATCATAAGGAGGAGTAATGTCTGATACAAATCTTGCAAGATGTATGCCAACCAATGGATCACATCTTGATAGCATCTATCACGAGCTTTCTTTTGTCTCATATGGATGATTCGGATTGAGCTTCACACAGTGTGAAGCAGTAGGTACTTCACACACTCATTTTATCATATATATAGGTCTCAAATGCTTTTCGTGTGAAGCGCGTGTCAAACGACTTCACACATACTTTTCTTTATTTTTTTTCAATATATTTTTTTCATCAATATTTTATAAGTTCATTGATAATAACAAAAAAAAGTTTTATAGCGCAAAAAGTTATACAAAATTATTATATCTATTATGAAGGATAATAATATGCATAAGTTTGTAAAATTTTGAAAACGATAAGTATAATCGTTGTTGATGATTTGAATCATATTTTTGTTATCATTAATTATTATCTAAATTATTAATGAAGAAATATATCGAAAAATAAATAAAAGTATGTGAAAAGACAGACGAAAAGCGATTAATACTCGTTATCTAAACTATTAATAAAGAAAAAAAATCGAAAAAATAAAGAAACGTGTAAAGACGCTTGACACATGCTTCGTACGAAAAGTTTGACACTTACATTAAACCCATATATTATATTATATATAATTTTTCCATGTTAATTACAAGACTTCATTAGTGAGCTCGTGTAAAGAAATTCAGAATTTTTTAACGCCGACTGACATCATTTTTTTCATTTCTTCACCCAACGGAAATTTAAATACCCATATCCTTTTTCCCTAATAACCATCCCACACTGCGCCATTTGTCACGGCCATCTGCCTCTGTTCTTTGTTCTCTTCTTCTCCGTGTTGTCGCCTACTCCCCTGTTTGGATTCATCTCCTGATCGACTACTCTTCTTCTTATTCACCTCAACAGAAAGGAAATAGGAAGAAGCAGAGAGAGAGAGAGAGAGACCAGGTAAATCCGATGGCGGTTGTGTTTTATCTCTCCTCCAAGCGGCTTTGGATCTTGCATTGGCAGGGATATCTCTGATGGTGGTCTTGGGCATCTTCGCCTTCGTTGTATTCCTTCTCTGTTCTTCTACTTTTGTCCAGAACTCAAAGGTTGTAATGCCCCCAAAATTCGACCACAATTTAGTTGTCGAACCCTAGACCGCGTCACTTAACATGACCTAATTACAGAAAATATTGCAGTGGAAACATAATAATAGACATAAAATAATAATATCGTAAACGGCGGAAGACTTCTAAATATATAAAATCCCAAGATAATAAACTAATCCATGAGCCTAATAAGCTCTAACATACCCAACAAAGGGTTCATAAAATATAATGAGTTCAAGTAAAGGTACATGACTCCAAAGAGGCCCATAAACATACATACTTAACTCTTATAAGAGTTCATCATAATGACATAACATAAGTAAGATAACACGGGCCGTAGCCCGACCCATCCATATGCAATATCTTCGTCATGAGGCTCTCGCCGCCGAACCTAAGCCTCGTCCATACCTGCACGGGATTCATGGGGTGCAGGGGATTTCTTCCGTTAGAGTATGTTGAGGCCCATGCATGCTATGATTTTATACATGATTTTTATATATCATGGCATATGCATTACAACATAATGGAACATAAGTTATACGTATGTTATGAGCTACTTATGCACACTATATGGCATATGAGCAATATCATTATAGCAAGATAAGATAACATATAACATTTCATACTATGTTCAAGCATATCATAATTTATCATCATACTTATCACTATGCGAATGCATATCATGATCTTATCTTACATTACTTTGTCATCTTTGTTCAAGTCATAATATGATGTGACAAGTGGACATTCATATTGCATCCTCATAGGTGTCTTCTTCATCTTTATCATCTGTCTTTTATGTTCCAGGTCATTCATCATTCATTTTTTCATCTTTCATCTTTACTTAGATGGTTTCTTATCTTGTTGATTGAGAAGAGTGATGACTCATAGGTCATAATACTCACCAGTAGGTGAGGTCTTACTCTCCATCTTTAGATGAGGTCTTTATCCTCCCCATAGGCGAGGTCATTATCCTCATTCATCAATGAATTCTTCCCCCACCCGTCGGTGGAGCCATAGGTAGGGTACCGATTGGTCCCAAGAGAAAATGCCATACCTTCATTGATCCGTCTTTTAGTCTTATTCATCAATATATACAATCATTCAATACATGTTGCATGTTTTAACCCTATTTAAGGTCATACAAACTTCAAATCATATTATGTGTAGACATTCAATCATAATCAATCATCAGCCCAGAATGGACGACCGTTTCTACTTTTGGTCGACCGCTGAACTAGGTATCGGGCGATCGATATAGTCCTTTCAGGTGACCAAACTAGGCGTTGGGTCGACCACTAATCATAGAGAGCAACGACTCTCTAAATCGAACGACCGCTAAGATATCGATCGACCGTTACATGACTTTCGGATGACCAAACTGGGCGTTGGGTCGACCGCTAATCACAGAGAGCATGCCTACTTCAAATCGAATGACCGCTAATCACAGAAAGCATGCCTGCTTCAAATCGGACGATCACTAAGATATCGGTCGATTGTTATCAGCCTTCGGGCGACCGAAACTAGGCGTTGGGTCGATCGTTAATCACAAATAGAAAAGGAAATTTGGAATGAGTTAATTATTATCCAATAATAGAAATTTGACAAATGCCTATCATAATATAAATGATATATCACTCCCTTAAGTCCTATCTCAAAAAAAACTACCTTAAGTCTATTATCAGTTTACATTTTACAAGTGCCTGGGTCATTTGGCTCCAACGCAACCGCATCATTTTTTGTGGGAAGAGATGTCAGGTGGATAATATTGTACATTGCGTCTTTTGTCTTCGGAGTGGGATTTTGGCTAGGGCCTTGTTTTGTCACTCTCCGCTGGAGAGTGTTTTACTTGTACATGGTAGTCCTTTCATAGTGATATATATATATATTTTTTTTTTTTTTTGATGACAACCACAACCTTCGGTAGTCACCTTTTCCCCCTCAAAAAAAATTATTAATTCTGTTTATTAATCCCCTAACAATTTAATGTTTACTAATTACCTCAAAAAAATTTAAACATTGACTACTACCAACTAGAAAAACCAATATAAGCTATCAACTCTTTAGATAATCGAATTGCTAATTGTGTCAAATAAAGAATATATATGATTACAACAACAACAACAACAACAAAACCTTATCCCACTAGGTGGGGTCGGCTACATGAATCATACGATGCCAATTCGTTGATCCATGTTCATGAGATTCGACAGGGTTTTACGCTGGTTGTCGGGGCCTAACACAACCCTCCTTCTTTATTCGGGCTTGGGACCAAAGAATATATATGATTAAATCACTCAAATTTGACAACTTGAAAAGTGACAAGTACAGCTAAGGTAATATAATGATTGAATATATATGAGTACAAAGCACTGCATACCAATGTAAATGAAGGATGTTTGTGGCCTGCTTGCAATAGTATCCTTGGAAGTTCTTGTATCCAAGCAACCTCGTGACATGTTAATGCATTTCGACCATTTTTCTTGCAATGAGAAAGAAAATGAATGAAAACGAGAGGGTGTCAATAAAACAAGATAGATAATACAGCTGTGACTACTGGGTAGGTAAACTATACTTTAATGAGACAAGTTTTGGGAAATTACAAGGAAAAGGACCTTACAGGAATTAGTAATTCCTCCAATGAAGACAAATATACTAAACACATTTTAGAATCCATCTTGCACTCCTTGAATGAATTTGTAAAAGCCTGGAGTAACATCAAATTTTGCATGAGCTATAGATTCAACATATCATTCGTCAAAGAGAAACTTGAAAAGCACTCATCCTTCTCACATGCAACTAAATGCACTAGGGCGACCATTTTTTAAAGTGAATGATTCGCATGTCACAGTAAGAGTAAACATATATGCATTTGTTACACTTAAGAACTAGCTTATTAGTTTTAAAATAAGTTTTTCTTCATTAACCTACAATTAACAGTCAACAATGTCTGAATGAGTATACAATAAAAAGAAATTAATCTGCAATGATGATCGTGAGGAAGTAGTTACCCCTCTCAAAAAAAAATTGAAGAAATAGTTCTTCCTCGAAATGCAAAGCAACCTCAAGAAGCCTAGTCTTCCAACTGGGTAGAACTTGTGATAGAAGCTTCGGAATGAATGGCAAAACCGAAATTACTCTTTTTTCCATATGCTCTTACACCAACCTGCAAAAACCAGATTTTTTTTAGACATTGTAGCATTATAACAGAAAGACATCTAAAACAGGCTGAACTTCACTTTTCCAATTAAGACAAGAATATACACAGAAATTAACTTTAGAAACTGTCTCAAGGCCCTTTACAATTGCAGAGAATAGTCAACAGCACCAAGAACCAGATTGGAGCTACAAAAGGATCACATATAATTTCTGAGCTTGAAGATGTCTCCTCTCACAAAAGTGATTACTCTTATGAATTTGGGCATGATTTCATTCTTTCAATTTCGTTTTCATCACATGATAGCTGTGGATCATATTTGTTCTTACATAATATGATTCTTATTTTATCTGTGTTGGGGCATCACATCATTCAGTCAATTCACAATATTTACCAAAACATCTACCAATTTTTACAAATTCAAAATTGACTGAATGGTCAATTGTCAAACAAAAACAACATAATCAATAGGTACAACAACAACAACAACAAAGCCTTATCCCACTAGGTGGGGTCGGCTACATGGATCATACGACGCCATTCTGCTATATTCGTTGATCCATGTTCATAAGATTCGACAGGATTTTACGCTGGCTGTCGGAGCCTAACACAACCCTTCTTCTTTATCCGGGCTTGGGACCGGCTATAAAACATAGGCGGAGTTATAATCAATAGGTAAAATATCCGAATTTTGATTACATGAGGCTAAAAAGGAAAACATGTTTGAATAAAGATAAAATCTAAAGACAACGTTCCTTAACATATAAAGAAAAAAGGTCAAATAGGAAAATAGAAGTTTAAAAAAAAACAATGAATCGTGAAGAAGAAGGATCCTTTATATGTGTCTTAGTTAATTTGGAACTGGTCGCTTAGCTTAAATGAGATAATTAAGGAGACTAAAGCCAGCAAAGTGAAAATACTAAGACAAGGAGATGCAAGCATTGGCATGGATGATTCAGGAGGATAGTTGTTATATGTTAAAAATCCACCAAGGCCCAGCTTATGTGTGTTATGATTTCTCCAGTTGGATAGCTAACATTTTATCTCATTCTTGAATCAAGCAAGAAAAAAGTTCCCATAGTTATAACCACTGATATGTGACAACAGAAATCATAACGTAGGCACATAAAGAAGCATAAGAAAATAAATGCACATTAAGATATTCTTGGCAACAAGCATACAAAATCATGGTTGGTACCTTAGTTTAGAACCAAGGATGGGATTCAAATATCAGTAGAAGCAACCAAGTCTATATTACCAATTCTCAGAAAAGAAATGTTGACTGAAGTTATAGAATGAGTTTTAGCAAGAGACGGTACGAAATTAGAAACACCTTCTGCAGTAGCAAGGCTTCAAGAAATGCAAGAAACTTCTCATCTAGGGAACTGCTACCATCAATCCAATTGCTAACAACAACAACAACAACAACAAAGCCTTATCCCACTAGGTGGGGTCGGCTACATGGATCATACGACGCCATTCCGCTCTATTAGTAACCAAACCTTTCGGTATATTATTCACCAATAGATCTTGCTCTATTAGTTCGCCAAGTGTCCGCCTTGGCCTCCCTCTCCCTCTTTTAATCGGACTCCAGATTATTTGATCTACTCTTCTTACTGGCGCATCTAATGGTCTTCTCTGAACATGACCAACCCATCTCAAACGATTCTCTACCATTTTCTCACTAATAGGAGCCACTCCGACTCGTTCACGTATATGGTCATTCCTAATCTTATCTAATCTTGTATGACCACACATCCATCTCAACATCCTCATTTCGACTACCCCCACTTTACGTTCATGTTGTCCCTTCATAGCCCAACATTCATAGAATTTTCCTTTAACTTTATTGGGTACTTTTCTATCACAAAGAACTCTAGTGGCTTTCCTCCACTTACACCATCCAGCTTGAATTTTATGATTAACATCGTCATCAATCTCACCATCTTGTCTTACAATTGATCCTAAATATTTAAACTTTGTCACTTGAGCAATCTTGACATTTAAGGTGGCATATTTATCATCTTCCTGTAATGGCCAGCGAAAGAAGTCACACTTCAACTCAAAAAAAAAACAAGACAAACATGCTATTCACAAGTATTGTGCTCAGATCTATGAAAATTAGAAATGAGTGCACCAATGATTTGTTTCAAAGCACAAACCTTTCCCTGGAAGTCATACATCTGACCAATAGGAAATGCTTCCAATAACTTCCTTAAGTATACTGGCACAATGCTCTGTGTCACCTCCACTCGAGTAGAGATTAATGTTGGATGAAGTTCAGAAGTAACATGGGAGCACTTTATCCCATATGCTTTAACAGTCATTTCAATACAATTCAGTGTCGATGACATACAATCAAATACTTGAGCATCAATGGCAGACATTGTGTGTATCACTGAGGTGGATTCCAAAAAGGAGCTAACAAGTATCGGTACAAGATCTTCAAGTTTACTGGCAATCGAAGGCATCACTACGTACATGCAAATTGACAAGTTAGGATTTTTTTTAAGTAATTGACAAATTAGGAATTTACAACTTATTAGACAACGTTCTTGAGACATAAAAGAAGGGCAAATTTTATCTGGCAAGAGATCCAATAGGCTCAAAATAAGTCTTTGCTGAAATATCATACTCTATCTGAGATTCTAGCACAGTTTATGATGGAATGGACTGCAACAATAGTGAATACATGGTTCCCAACATAAAGAAAACCTTTCAAAAAAAATAAAATAGCAATATAAAAGGAGAGAACAAACTAAGGGCATCTCATATGCTCGAGAAGAAACTTCCATACCATCATCACTGCCATGCACCTCCGGCATGTAAAAGAATAAACCTCTCGGCTGCACAACTTCTTGATCCTGAAGAAAAATGTCATGATCTAGTTAACATCAAAAAGTGTAACCAAAATAAGCTACCTAGTGGCTTTGCTTTCAAGAAACATTCTAATTGCATTTACGGTGATAAGGGATGAAGGTTTCTCTAGCTTCATCCAGTGATTTTACAGAAGCAATGATAAGTAAACAAGATCATATGGCTGGAACCATCTGTTTTCTCCCATTTGTTCCCAGAGTAGTTGCCTGAAATTATTATTGCATTAATTGTGCCTATTACTATAAGCATATTTTTTGAAGGATTAGCATATTTAAGAAAATTGTTGTCATTTTACAAAAACTTCGCCTATGTTTTATAGCCGGTCCCAAGCCCGGATAAAGGAGGAGGGTTGTGTTAGACCCCGACAGCCAGCGTAAAACCCTGTCGAATCTTATGAATATGGATCAACTGAATAATATATCGAAAGATTTGATTACTAATAGAGCGAAATGGCGTCGTATGATCCATGTAGCCGACCCCACCTAGTGGGATAAGGCTTTGTTGTTGTTGTTGTCATCATTTTACAAAAAATAAAACAATAACCATTTCAACCAAAACAAACAGACCATCTTTTTGAACAAATGAATTTCTCAGTCAGTAGGATCAACCATGCCAAAGATAAAGTATACTTGGGACATAGTTGTACAAAAACTAGGTGGCATTAGAATATGAAATTAGATTCCTCCATTTCTAGAGGAAATCCTGACACATGTTATTAATGGGAATTCTACTTTCCTTGAGATTATGCATAACAACAGCGTTTAGCAAGTAGAATCGTGGTCCCTTTGAGTTTTTGAGAATAGTTGAATCTACAAATTAATTCTGAGTGTGTTTGGATGAAATTAAATATAATGATGAGAAATGAAAAAATAATTTTGATAGATTAATTATAATGGGTGTTTGGATACAATAAAGTACCGCGAAACATAATTTTGTTAACAATAAATATTAAGTTTGATTAAAAATTATGTTAAATAATTTCTATAAGAAAACATTTTAAAAATACAATAAAATTTTAGACAAAATAAGATGAACAATATTAAACTAACTTGTTTATAAACGTATTATAGATAATAAATTAAATTTTTTTTTGAGGGAATAAATTAAATATTTCTATTTATAGATTATGTAATTAATTTTTTAATTAATAAGTTAATATTTTTTATGATGAGGTTAGAATTTGTATTAACTTCATTGAATAATCTAATATTTTAATAACATATTAAAAATTAATTTAAAATTTTATATTTATATAATTAGACTCCTTATATTTTTTTGAGGAAAAAATAAATTTCTAAAAAATGAAATAAAAAAATAGGAGAGTGAGTGGGAAGAGAGAGAGTGAGAGAACGAAGAGAGAGAGAGAGGGAAATTTTGTCAAATAAAAAAAGGGGGTTCCATCCCCTTGATTCCAGCAATTTTTTTTAGAATACGGTTCCATCAGTGGAACTAGGTCACATGAGGCATGGTTCCACCCATTTGGTTCTCAGTTATCTCCATGTGTCACATCGTTTGGATCGACCCCTGGAACCGAAAAGTGGTCAAAGGATAAAAGCATATGCTTTCTAGTGACTTTGAAAGGGAATGGAGACTATTTCACAAAATTTTAACCAAAAGACAATAAGGCCACAAAAAGATATAAACAATGCGATAGTAGACTGATAATGATAAAACTATAGCCATCTGTATAATATCTAAGTCAATTAGAACATAAGGTTTAGGAGAAAATTCCTCTTTGAAACCAGCAAAAACAGTAGAAAGAAAACAAGTGGTATAGACCTCAACAATCTTGCTGGACAACATGGAGAAACAACGAAGAAGACCACCAAGAACATTCTTGAGCTTGCTCTTGTCAACCAAGTAGATTTGCTGGTTTCTTAGAATGTCAACATAATTAGCAAAAACCTGTATGAGGAGGCTCCCAATGAATAGATAAATAAATAAATAAATACAGCTGCATAACAATTTTAAACAATTCAATGACAACAAAAAACTTACACACAAGTAAAGCCTTTGTTAAAGTGCCAAATGTGATCCTTTTTAAAGTAAATAAACTCTGTACTAGCAAAAAAAGCAACTCAACAACAGTGTCCAGAAAGTTATGATATCACGAACAAAAATTAAAAATTTTCATGATTCATTAATAAAATATTTGTACCTTCTCAGCATACATAGTAAAGGCAGATGGGTAGTTCAGAACAACAAGTTCGAAATACTTGAAAGCCATTAATCGAATGTCAACAGCAATATGTGTCATCACATTAAGGATATATGCCATCATCAAAGAAATAACTGGGCCGGTTATGTCCTGCAAGGAAACAAAAGGGCTTAGAAATTACTTTACCATATATACCATTGCCCTTATGATGTTTATGACCACAAGACATAGAGCTCCAAGATAAATCCAAGTAGAGAATTGAGAAAATAACATGTTCCAAGATATCTTATCTACAAGTTAAATGCCCTTTTATTTCTTTTTGCCATATTATCATATCTGCTTTAAGTGATGTCATAGAAATTTGTAATTCCAGGAAATGGGAATGAGAAATGAAAATTGACAAAGATGCATGAAAAATTATGAACATATATGAGACTGGTACATAAGTATGCATAACAAGCAAGTGCAAAAATAAGTTCAAACATCTGTAACAAGTTTTTTGTCCAACATTACCTCTTTCGAAGATGGAAATACCACAGTTTTAAGGAGTTCATACAATGTTTCCCTGACTCCTTTGTCATTATCGCAGATGCGTTCATGAAGCTTTTCTATGATGAAAAGTGTATGAAGTTTCAGTTCTTCTGGATGTTTTTGGAGAAGATCTCTGATCCCATTTAGTTGAGCTTCATCAAAAACATAGAGAACTTCTCATAAGACTTTGTGATTATCTCAAATTGAATTAGTGGGAAAAAATAGTAAAAAACTTCAACATACCTTTTCGTACCTTCGCATTGTGATGAGACGTTTGCTTAAGGAGCTCTCTCAATGCCTGGCCTTTATTGCTCAATGCAAGTCCCCCTCTCTCGGTAGCAATACTCTGCTCCGGAAGCACAATTGCTGGCAACAGCAGCATCCAAAGAGGAAACAACAATTTACATTATTGCTTCAATAGATGATGTACATTCAAGAGCCACACATACCTTTCGATTTAATCTGTGTATTGGTGGCATTCTTAGGCGGTGGAAGTTTGCGACCAAGCTTCCTCTTTATTTTCTGGAATCCAACAAAAAAATCAGAAAACAAGAACAAACATCCAAATACAATACATTAGAAGAGAAAAGAAAAAGGCCAAAACAAATCAAATCGGTGGGACCAAATTTGAGGAACAATTGCTCTATTATCCTCTCGTTTTAATTGCCAATTCCAATTCTCTCCATAATCATCCCTCAAAATTAATATTTTTCACTTAACTGGTAAGTATTAATGGTCCTTAAAAAAAGCCACTTCGATAATGATCATGTCACTCTCGTGACAACTCAAACTTTTTACAATCCCAGCAGACATTGTTAGGCGGGGCTGTCCCTGGGAAGCCCCGCCCGAACAAAGGGTCTGCGGCCTTGAGAAGAGGAGAGACGAAAACAAGGCGACGGCCGACCAGGATTGTCCGAGTGCCGGAGAGAGAGAGAGGATAAATTTTTTTACCTTGAAATCGACGCCGGCTTTGGGTTTCTTGGAGGAACTCGACTTCGATTTCACCATGATGAAACCAGTGAGAGAATACAAAAGAAAGAAAGAAATAAAACAAAAACAATCGATTGGCGGACGGACGAAGCGGCGGCCACTGCGAACGAACGACTCGAAACCCCCTCCCTTGATTTTTCCCGTTTTTGCCTTAGATTCTCCCTTGATTGTTCCCTTTTTTCCTCTATTTTGTGCGTCGCGGCGAAGGACGGAGCACAGCGGACGAAGGAGAAAAATCGGGGCGGAGGAGAGCACGGCGGCGTCCGGCGGCAGCGGCACGCAAGTAGGTCGCAAGAGGAAGATCGGGGCGCGGAATAGCACCGCGGCGTCCCTGTAGCGGCGGCACGCAGAGACAGATCGAATCGTGCGCGGCGGCGGCGGCGGCGGCGGCGGCGGCGGCGGCACGAAGAGTGCTTCCTTTTCTTACGCTGGCAAACGATCCCGCGAACCTGCCGTCAAAGACTAACATGGATTTAATGGGGTCCTCCCAGGACCCCTCCCCCATCCGCCGGGGATTTCCATCCGACGACGGGCGCGACTTTAAATTTTATTTTTTTTAAATTTTGTTTTCTTTCTTTTTTTTATTTTCTTTTTTTTTAATCCATTTTCTCCCTCTCTCTCTTCTCCCTCTCTCTCACTCTCCCTCCCTCTCGCGCTCATCTCTCTTCTCCCTCCTTCTCTCCCTCTCTCTTCTCCCTCCCTCTTTCGCCCGACGTCGGCGGCGAGATCTGGCCGCTCGGCGGACGGATCTGACTGCGGACGGTCAGATCTGGCCACTCAGCGGCCGATTTGGCGCGGGCGGCCGAATCTGGCTGCCAACGGCCAGATCTGACCGCTTGGTGGCCGATCTGGCGCGGGCGGCCGGATTTGGCCGCTCGACGGCCAATCTGGACATTCGGCGGCCGAATCTAGTTGCCCGCGTCAGATCGTCGCTCTCGCCCCCTCCATCGCTCTCGCCCCCGTCCGCCGCTCTCGTCGAGGCCGTCGCCGCTCTCGTCGAGGCCGCCGCCGTTCTCGCCACCCTCCGCCGCTCTCCGACCCTGCCCGGGATCTGCCCCGCCGCGTTCCGACCCCGCCCCACCGCAATCCGACCCCGCCCGACCGTGCTCCGACCGCCCCGCCGTGCTCCGACCGCCCTGCCGCGCTCCGCCACCGCCACCGCCACCGCCCCGCCTCGCTCCGACCACCCCGCCGTGCTCCGACCCCGCCCCGCCGCGCTCTGACCTCGCCCCGCCGCGCTCCGCCACCGCCCCGCCTCGCTCCGACCGCCCCACCGCTCTCCGACCCCGTCCCGCCGTGCTCCGCCACCGCCCCGCCGCGCTCCAACCGCCCCGCCGAGCTCCGACCCCGCCCCGTTGCGCTCCGCCACCGCCCCGCTGCGCTCCGCCACCGCCCCGCTGCGCTCCGCCACCGCCCCGCCGCGCTCCGACACCGCCCCGCCGCACTCCGACCGCCCCGCCGCTCTCCGACGCCGCCCTGCCTTCACCACGCTCTGACATCGCCGTGCGGGATCCTCGCATGCCGCCGCCGCACCGACGCATGCTGCGCTGCACGTCCCCTGTCGTGTGATTTTTTTTATTTATTTAGGATGAATATTGTCAGAAGTTTGTGATCCCATCGAGAAGCCTCGTCGAGAATGGGAATGTAATTGATTGTTTATGTATCGATGTATGAAAAATGTGATTTGAGAATGTAATTGATTCATGTCGATGTATGAAAAATGTAATTTGAGAATGTAATTGATTCATTGTAATGTGTATGAAATCGACATGTAATTTTGAAAATGTAATTGATTCATTGTAATGTGTATGAAATCGACATGTAATTGATTCATCGTCTGTCATATGTATCACATATTCGTGGAAGCTCATAACCCTCGGAACGAACACTTGTATCACATATTCTCGGAACGATGTTTGTATTACATAACTCTCGGAACGATGTTCGTATTACATAACTCTCGGAACGACGTTTGTATCACATTCTCATATTGATGTTTGTATCACATACTCGGAACGACGTCGAGCTCATAGCCTTCAGATTCGACGACGTACGTTTATATCACATTACAACATCAACATGAATCAATTAAATTTCCAAATGTAAAAACATTACAATGAAATCACATTTTTCATAAATCTAACATAGGTATGAACACATTACAATAAATCAATTACATTCTCAAATTACATTTTTCATAGATCTCTCAAATTACATTTTTCATACATCGCGACGGGGCGGGGTCGGAGAGCGGCGGGGCGGTCCGAGCGCGGCGGGACGGTGGCGGAGCATGGCGAGGCAGGGTCGGAGTGCGGCGGGGCGGTGGCGGAGCGCGACGGGGCGGACGGAGCACGACGGGGCGGGGTCGGAGCACGGCGGGGCGGTCTGAGCGTGGCGGGGTGGTCTCGGAGTGCGGTGGGGCTGTGGCGGAGCACGGCGGGGCGGTGGCGGAGCGCGGCGGGGCGGTGGCGGAGCGCGGCGGGGCGGTGGCGGAGCGCGGCGGGGCGGGCGGAGCACGGCGGGGCGGGCGGAGCGCGGCCGGGCGGGGTCGGAGCGGGGCGGGGTGGTGGCGGAGCGCGGCCGGGCAGGGTCGGAGCGGAGCGGGGCAGGGTCGGAGCGCGGGCGGGGCGATCGGAGCGCGGCAGGACGGTGTCGGAGCGCGGCGGTGCGGTGGCGGAGCGCGGCGGGGCGATCCGAGCGCGGCGGGGTGGTGGCGGAGCGGTCCGAGCATGGCGGGGTTGTGGCGGGGCGGTGGCGGAGAGCGGCGGGGCGGTGGCGGAGCGCAGCGGGGCAGTCCGAGCGCGCGGGGTGGTGTCGGAGCACGGCGAAGCAGTGGCGGAGCACGGAGGGGCGGGCGGAGCGTGGCTGGGCGGGGTCGGAGCGCGGCGGGGCATATCCCGGGCGGGGTCGGAGAGTGGCGAAGGGTGGCGAGAATGGAGACTGCCTCGACAAGAGCGGCGGACGGGGGCGAGAGCGGCGGCGGCCTTGGCGAGAGCGGCGGACGGGGGCGAGAGCAGAGGCGGCCTCGGCGAGAGCGGCGGCGGCCTCGGCGAGAGGGACGGACGGGGGCGAAAGCGGCGATCTGACGCGGGCAGCCAGATCCGGCCGCCGAGCGGCCAAATCCAGCCACCGAGCGGCCAGATCCGGCCGCTCGCGCCAAATCGGCCGCCGAGCGGCCAGATCTGGCCGCGGGCAGCCGTTGGGCGGCCAGATCCGGCCGTCGAGCGGCCAGATCTGTCCACCGACGCCGTGCGAGAGAGGGAGCGGCTGGATCTGGCCGCCGCGCCGGGCAAGAGAGGGAGGGAGAAGAGAGATGAGCGCGATAGGGGGAGGGAGAAGAGAGAGGGAGAGAGAAGAGAGAGGGAGAAAATGGATTTAAAAAAAAGAAAACCGAAAAAAAGAAAACAAATTTTAAAAAATAAAATAAAATTTAAAGCCGCGCCCGTCGGATCCCCATCCGACGGGCGCGGATGGGGGGAGGGGGTCCTAATTTTATATAAGCACTCATTTTCACGTTAAATACTTAAGCCTTAGCCATCGGTCTCTTTCATTGGTTTGCTGGTTGTGACACCTGAAAATATGGAAAAAATTGACTTAGTACATGAAAGAATTGGCTTAGTATACAAAAAAAGATTGAAAATCCATCGGGTCTAGTTATTTTTTCTCAAAAAAAATGATTTAAAAAGTTTGTGTGGTTTCTAAAACATAAAAAAAATCACCCTAAATGTTGTTTAGAGATAAAAAAAAATAAATCTAGAAATTTTTTCGAGTTGGGGACCTATTTTAAAATAATATTTTTTAAAATTTTATAAAAAATTTATTGCATCAGATGCTTAAAAAATTAAAATTTAATTGTAAATTCAAAATTTTATGTACATAAACAATACTGATACATTATTATATTATAATTCAAAATATTCTAGTTAAATTTATATATTTTTTCTTAAAATATATTAATAATTTGATAATATTCAAGTTCATTTACATACATCGTAATAAGTAAACAATATACCTAATCTAATAAATATGATTATAAAAAAAATAAAACTATGAAACATAATTTGAAAGTTTAAGTAATATTTTAATTATAATATTTTCAAAATATTGATTGTGAGGTCATATGATTGAAAGCTCTAGAACAATATTATCAAAATCAGACCGATTCAACCACGACCAGTTGGAAATGCAGTTCGATTTGATATTAAAATCGATTTTAGTATTGAACTCGGAAAAACCGGTTCAATGTCAATTTTCAAGAATAAAATTAAAAAATATGATAAAAATATGAAAGTTAAAAAAGGGAAAAGAAAAGGAATATAACAACAAAAGGAGGGAATATGACAGTCTTAAATTAAATAGGAATTAAAATAAAAAAGGTAGGTATTTAAAATTGAATAACATTAAAATGGAAAATTATCAAAGGGCATAAATAAAGGAAATAAGAATGATTTAAGATAAATTTTATTAATATAGCATCTATCATCAATAAATAATAGATATGAAATTAAGAATAATCTATTTATATTTATATGTTAATCATTATTAAAAATTTAATAAAAAAATATGTTATGTTAATTTTTAATATTATTAATAGGTTATTAGTACAATATTCATATACTATATCATAAAACTTATATTATATCTTCATAATTATTATAAATAATATTATTTTAATTAAATCCGATCGAACACGATCAGACCGGTCCAATCGCGACCCAGTAAGGAGCCTAGTCCGATCGTCGGTCTGACTCGGAAAACATTGCTCTAGAATGAACTATCCTTCGATATTAACCTTTATTTCCCAACCATGGCAAGGATTCCCTTTGCTTAACAACTTTAAGAGCTAATGAGACGGTTCATCCGACAATATTTGTTCCAATTGATTTTTTTTAGAAGAACTTACAAAAGACAATGGTTCACTTTTAGTGGATTCTTCGTCCTAAATTTTTTTAAAAAAATGATATAGAAACTTCCATTTGTTGAATTAGACCTTTGTTGACTTTTCTTCTGACCTTGTTCGTGACAATTTTCTCAAATGATATTTGAATCCTTTTGATTTTTGTACAGATCCTGCACCCAAAATTGCAATATGCTCGTATGCCCCTTTGAAACGACGTATGTTTGGATTAAGGATTTTGACTGAGGCGAGTTGAATATGGAGGAATAGATTATATAAAACTTATTTAGTTAATTTTTTATTTAAATTAATAACGGTGAAGTGAGTAGTTAAGTTCTTCAAATAGCACATTTTTTTATTCGAGCGAACAGCTCAAAATTAGGGGGGCCATGTATATGATATTGATATAGTTTTATTTTTTTCAATTTTTTCTATATAAATCTATATAGAAAACAAAAATTTTGAGGGCGCCAAGGGCGGAATGAGAATAAATTTGGTGGAATGAGAATAAATAAATAATTTTAAACCAAATCAACATTTACCACATTAAATCATCTTTCTCTTATTAACCGCCTTTCTCTCTTTTCTCTCTCTATCTTACATTAACAAATAGGGTTAATTCCTTAAATCCCTCGTGAATTATAGTAATTTTCTGCATCTAATCTTAATATATGAATTGTAGCATGATTTTCACTTTAGTCCATCCACCTAATTTCGTTAACTTCAATTTTTTCTATTTATTAAAAAACTAAACTACCTTCTCCTCTTATTTAAAAGGCGTGCTCAGGGCGGGGGGTGATGGCCTTCCTCTTGACCGGAGGGGGGAGGGGGGTTGAGCCTATGTTGACGGCGAGCTCGAGGGGGAGGGCACAACCTTCCTGTAGACGAGAAGGTTTGTGGGCTAGGGGAGCGACCTTCCTATAAAGGCAGGGAATGGGGCCTTCCGCTCGTAGAGGCAGGTGAGGCATCAACAAGCTCATACAAATGAGAGGTGGGGGTGTCGACGAGCCATGCTTGCCCCCCACCTCAGGAGCACGCCTGCGTAGAGGGTCGACCCCCCCCCCCCTTCCTTTACGAGCTCGCCCAGTAGAGGGGGACGTGCTCATTAGGACAAGTCCCCCTCCATCTTTGCGAGCTCCTCGCGAGCTCATCGAGGATGCCAACATGGGGTGGCATCCCCTTTCTTCGACACCGACGAGGGAGGGGGGGCAAAACTCTTTTTTATATTAATTATTTTCTATTATATTATTTTAAAGTTTTAAAGGACAAGGTGAAGGGTAGTTTAGCATTTTAATAAATAGAAAAGTTAATGGAATTAGATGGATGGACTAAAGTGAAATTCACAGAATAATTTAGGAATGTCTTACGGTGAGTTCATATATTAGGATTAGATGTGAAAAATCGCTATAGTTCAAGTGAGGTTTAAGAAATTAACCCTAACAAATAATCATTTTCCATCATATGAATATTATATTGATAAAATATTTTTTACTTATAATGTTCCTTTATAAATATTTATATCTCATTTTTCTTTTTAAATTAAGTCAATAAAAAGTTAAAGAATATAATAAAAAAAATAAACCATTATAAGTTTATAACAATATTCGATCTTGAATGATTATTGGAATTATTGACCATCATAAAAAATATATATAACTTTTGTTACAGCAAAGAATCAGAATAATAGTTAAAAACATTTAAAATAGGCAAAGGGGAAGCATGCCTTCCACTTCTTACCACATAAGTTAGAGATATTAAATGGATGGATTTAATTATTAAAAGAATAACCTAATTTTAATCTGAATCCAAATTTATATTCTTTTGGGTAAATTTTTTGCCATTGGTTAAATTTGTTGGGTGGTTAGAATTTTTACGAGAAGAGAAAAAGGTGCACATATTAAAAAAGGACACCACTCTTAAAAAAAAGGACACCACTATTTTCACTCTAAAAGATATTATTGCCACAAATTCATATGTAAGTACATTTCTACTCTTGTGAGATAAAATGAAATGACGACAATATTTTCCAAAGTGACAATAGTGACGTCTATTAAAATAAAGTTATTGAATTCAAGGAAACTCCCAAAATATTGCAAGAGATATGAAGAGCTATTCAACCAGAGTTACCAGAATTGGTGAGTGTATTACAAGAAAAATGAATATAAGTTTTCTTCTCAATATATGCCTATTGAGTATCGTCAAGAACATATGACATATTCAAAATTTGAAGAAGCCTCATGTGTAGAATTTGAAATAAATAAACATTATTAATCTAAAATAAGTGTATCTGGGATGAATGCATGAATTCTATGTAGGAAAAGAAATATACAAATTGCAGTTATCAATCTGACATAACATCTATCTAAGTAGGCGACATAAATGATTTATTACATTAATTAATTTCATAAGGTTGCACGAATTTGATGGAAAGAGGGTCAATAGATGGTTCGTTGGTTATCTGATCGGGCCTGCTCAAGTCCTAGCTTCGAACGGGCCTTGCGCCGAACCGACTTTTTATTTTTTCCCCAAATTACCTCAAGTTTTATCCCTTCCTTAAGCTCATGTTTGGATGGAAATTAAATGAGGGGAAAGAGAGTTAAGGAAAGTTAATTTTTTTTTACCTTTGTTTGGGTAAATTTTTAAATATGATTTAACTTTGAAATGACCTAATTACTTTATCATATGTACACCTGGACATCGGACGTGTCTACACTCCAAAGTTACTGCCTGTACTCCTTGACCCTCTTCAAATTGGTGACACAGTCGGTCTATTGGCTTCCTGGAGATATATATAGATAAACTATTCATACATATGGTGCTGCATGAGAAGCTTTTATTTTTATTATCATGTGAAAAAGGGTATAATTGTCATTGAAAAAAAATGTCTAACCGGTTGCTCCTCCATTTGTTTCCATCCAAACGATGGTAAAAATTTTTCTCCATTTACTTCTCTTCCCTTCCCTCTCCTTCCCTCACTTTCCCTTCCCTCTAATTCCCCTCCTTTTACTTTAGGAAAAAATGTTGGGTCCTCCCAAGTATTCATGTCCCGATGGTCCTCCCTAATTTAGCGCCCGTTCAATTCGTTTTGGACACACTACAAGAAAAACGCTGACTACCGATGGTCAAAACCGTCGGTAATCAGCTCAAAAACCATCGGTAACACAAACAACAACAACAAAGCCTTATCCCACTAGGTGGGGTCGGCTACATGGATCATACGACGCCATTCCGCTCTATTAGTAACCAAACCTTTCGGTATATTATTCACCAATAGATCTTGCTCTATTAGTTCGCCAAGTGTCCGCCTTGACCTCCCTCTCCCTCTTTTAATTGGACTTCAGATTATTTGATCTACTTTTCTTACTGGCGCATCTAATGGTCTTCTCTGAACATGACCAAACCATCTCAAACGATTCTCTACCATTTTCTCACTAATAGAAGTCACTCCGACTCGTTCACGCATATGGTCATTCCTAATCTTGTATGACCACACATCCATCTCAACATTCTCATTTCGGCTACCCCCACTTTACGTTCATGTTGTCCTTTCATAGCCCAACATTCACTACCATATAACACTGCTGGCCTTATAGCAGTACGATAAAATTTTCCTTTAACTTTATTGGGTACTTTTCTATCACAAAGAACTCCAGTGACTTTCCTCCACTTACACCAACCAGCTTGAATTCTATGATTAACATCGTCATCAATCTCACCATCTTGTCTTACAATTGATCCTAAATATTTAAACTTTGTCACTTGAGGAATTATATCCTCCCCTAGCCTAACTTTCAAATCGTCTCTAAGTTGTTTATTTGTGAAATTGCTATGCATATATTCTGTTTTATTCCTACTTAAACGAAAACCCTTTGACTCCAACGTATTTCTCCATATTTCCAATTTTGTATTAATCTCTTCTCTTGAATCCGCTAAAAGTACTATATCATCCGCAAATAGCATGCACTTAGGTACCTCCTCTGTGATACTCTCGGTTATAGCATCGATAACTAAGTTAAATAGATACGGGCTTAAAGCTGATCCTTGATGTAGGCCAATTCTTATAGGAAATTCATTTGTCTCACCTCCGGGTGTCCTAACCCTAGTCAATGCCCCATCGTACATATCTTGTATTACCTTAATGTCGGTAACACAATTACCGATAATTTTTCAGATGAAATCAATCCGTCCGAAAAACGCTCATCGCAAATCTAAAAAAAATCATCGATAATTGCGACAGTTTGCCGCCGAATCTGGCCGCTAGGCGGCCGATCCAGCCGCCAGCTGCCGAATTCGGCCACCCGCGGGGTGGCCGAAGAGAAAGAGAGAGAGACGCCGACGGGAGAGGATCGCCGGCAGTTGACGTTGACGTCCAACCAGAGGCGGGAGAGAGAGAGGAGAGGAGGAATTATAATATCATATGAGGAATATTTTATTAATATAACTAGCGACGGTCCAAACCGTCTCAATTATCGATGGTTTTGACCGTCGATAATAATTACTATATATATATAATACCTCTGGTCGGACGTCAAGCGTCCGACGGTTACCACCGTCGGAAATATCGACATTCCTAATCGTCGAAAAATAAAATAATAATATAACAAATTACATAATCTATTATTTCCATTTCCGACGGCTGTAACCGTTGGAAAATCCGTCGGAAAAGGAACCGTCGCAAAATCCGTCGCAAGTTGCGACGGATTTCAAACCATCGAAAATTGCCCGTCGAAAAATGACAATTTTCTTGTAGTGACAACAGGATTCGCGTCTACGCATTTAGGACGTCAGATTTGCTTCACCTCATTTTGACGACAAATACGCGCAAAGGAACACGATCGTTGCTAGTGTCTTCTCTTGTTGGAAGAAAAGGAACCTCTCGTTATGTCTTCTCTCGTTGGAAGAAAACCTGATCTACCTCTTCGTGCCGCCGCCGCCGCGCATGATTCGTCCTAATCTGTCTCTGTGTGTCGCCGCCGCCAATCTACCTCTTCGTGCCGCCGCCGCCGCGCATGATTCATCCTAATCTGTCTCTATGTGTCGCCGCCGCCACAGGGACGCTGCCATGCTCTCCTCCGCGCCCGATCTTCCTCCTACGACCTACTCAGGGATGCTGTCGTGCTCTCCTCCGCCCCGATTTTCCTCCTTTGTCCGTTGTGCTTTACCCTTCGCCATGAGACACAAAATAGAGAAAAAAGGGAACAATCAAGGAGAGAATCTAGGGCAAAAATAGGAAAAATCAAGGGATGGGTTTCGAGAGGAGAAGAGCGTCGTTCATTCGCAGAGGCCGTCCCTGCTTCGTCTGTCCACCGATCGGTCGTGAGGACAGTTTCGAGAGAAGAAGAGCGTCGGTCATTCGCAGAGGCCATCGCCGCTTCGTCCGTCTGCTGGTCCGTCACGAGGATGGTTTCGAGAGGAGAAGAATGTCGGTTGTTCATAGAGGTCACCGTCACTTCGTCCAATCACCGATTGGTCGCTAGGAGGGTTTCGAGAGGAGGCCAGCATCTTCTCTCATTGGAAGACACCCAAATAAAACGCAGAAAACACATCAAGAGAGGGTTTTTTCCTTTGCGTGTATCTGTCGTCCAAACTAGAGCAGAAAATTTGCCGTCCAAAACGCATCCAACGGGCGCTACACTAGGAAGGATGGTCGAGATATATACCATAGGGAGGACCAACATTTTTTCCAAACCGGTATAATATTGGTCCTCCCTAGTTTTCATGTCCCGATCGTCCTCCCTAGTGTAGCACCCATCCGATTCATTTTGGATGGAAGGATTTGCGTTCGCACATTTTGGACGTCGGATTTGCTTCACCTCATTTTGACGTCGGATTTGCTTCACCTTGTTTTGATGTCAGATTCGTGTGAAGAAACGTGATCATTTCCAGCGTCTTCTCTCGTTGGAAGAAAAGGAACCTCTCGTTATGTCTTCTCTCGTTGGAAGAAAACCCGATCTACCTCTTCATGCCGCCGCCGCCGCCCACGATTCCCCCCTGATCTGTCTCTACATGCCGCCATCGCCAAAGGGACACCGTCGTGCTCTCCTCTGCGCCCTGATCTTCCACCTGTGACCTGCTGCCACCACCACAGGGATGCCGCCGTGCTCTCCTCCGCCCTCGATTTTTCTCTTTCGTCCACTGTGCTCCGCCCTTCGCTGCGATGCAAAAATAGAGAAAAAGGGAACAATCAAGGGGAGAATATAGGGCAAAAATGGGAAAATCAAGGGAGGGGTTTCGAGAGGAGAAGAGCATCGTTTGTTCGCATAGGCCGTCTCAACTTCATCCGCCTGCCGGTCGGTCGCGAGGACGGTTTCAAGAGAAGAAGAGTGTCGGTCATTCGAAGAGGCCATCGCCGCTTCGTCTATCCGTTGGTCTGTCATGAGGATGGTTTCGAGAGGAGAAGAGCATCAGTTTCGTAGAGGTCATTGCCGCTTCGTCCGATCGCCGATCTGTCGCTAGGAGGGTTTCGAGTGGAGGCCAGCATCTTCTCTCGTTGGAAGACACCCAAATAAGACACAAAAGATGCATTGAGAGAGGGTTTTTTTCTTCGCGCGTATCTGTCTCCAAAACAAGAGCAGAAAATCTATCGTCCAAAATGCATCCGACGGGCGCTACACTAGGGAGGATGGTCGGGATATATACCATAGGGAGGACCAACAATTTTTCCATAGCAAAATAACAAAGTGTCCTAATTCAATCAATTACTATAGTTTCTCTCACGTGAATAAGTAAAATAAATTAATATCTAATATGTAAAGACATTTTATAAATGGTTGCATATTATAAACAGAAAAAAGTGTGATGACTAACAAACATTGGTGTTCTATTTCTTAAATGAAAAGCAACTCTAATATATTTAAGGGGTTTTTCCTCTAACATCCCCTGAAAATGTTTTTCACATCAATCAATGACTTTCAAATATTCTGCGGACCTGCCCTGAACTATGCTTCTTTTTCCACTTAGGTCGATCCGTCAAACTTTGTTAACTTTTCTGTTATTTTTTATATTTTTGGAATTATAAAATGACCAAAATGTCCTCTTGGATAAGTGAGATTAAAATAAAAAAATATTCCACCACCTTGTCGACACGCATGAGCACATCGTCGACAATCCCTCCCCCAGCATCTTGCTAGAGAACGCCCCTTGTGACCTTGCCGGATGGGGGCGTGGTCAGGGGGCGTCACCCCCTTGCAACCTCGCCCTCCCCCCCAATCTCACCCTAAGGTCCCCCCTCGACCTTGTGTGTGTGTGTGGGTGTGTGTGTGTGTGGGGGGGGGGGGGGGATCGCCCACCTTCAAGCTTGTCGGCGTTGCCCCCCTTGACCTCAGCGGAGAGGTCGAGGGCGCAACCCCCCTCCCCCCAAATCTCGCTTGAGGTCATAGCAGGGTGACACCCCCCTCGACCTTGTTGGTGCGCATGAAGGCGGCGTCGCCCCCTTCGACCTCATCGACAATTGAGGTTGAGGGGGCAACACCCCCATCTCGCCAAGGTTGAGGATATTTTGGTCATTTCATAATTTGAAAAAAATGAAAAATAATAGAAAAGCTAACGAACATTTACAGATAGACCTACGTGGAAAAAGGGCATAGTTCAGGGGAGGTCCATGAAATATTTGAAAGTCGTTGGTAGAAGCGGAAAAAGTTCATAGTTTAGGGGAGGTTAGAAAAAACCTATATTTAATATATATTGTCCGTTATGGACTTGTCTCGCATGATTTTTTTCAAAATTTGTCACACATGGTTAAGGTCTTATTCTCACATGCATTAGCATTCCTCTTACGTTAGACTCTAAGACATAGCGTTGATCCAACATGTATAAGATATTTTTAAAAATATAAAAAATCACATGACCAAAACCACTTTGACCCCTAAGACATTTAATAATTTTCTTTTTTTTAAAATAGCAATTTATATATTAATAAAAGATAGTATATACAATTTTCTTTTTCTTATAAATCACTACTAATGTACTTAAGTTTTTCACTAACTTTTCTTGGTAACATGGCATAAAACAAGTTATCAACAACATACGTGGCTTATAGTCAGCAAATATTACATATAATAAATAGTGTAATTAGAGAAATAGTGTATTAGAATTAGCCATCACCACCAACTACTCACAATACCCGGTTCAACATTTGCAACCACTATTTGTATTCCATGGTGCATTTATGCAATTGTTCTATGCTTCATGATCCATACTTTTCTATTATATTATAATTGTCATTGGTATGTTTAAAGGGTTGTCACTACTTGAATAATAATAAACACTTTACACCTTTAATTTGGTGTCAGAGCATTCAATATGAAAGATTCACCTCTTAGCTCATAGATGCAAAAATTATATGCACAATTATTCTAACAAGTATACTAGGTCGAATTAAGTAATAAAGAGTAAGAGTTCTTGATCGAGGACTAGTTACTTACTTACCTTCTAACTAATTAATTAGAAAAAATAGAAATGTGATCCGAAATAATAAAATAAAGATGATGTCAATCCCAAGTGCTTGAACCTTCTATTGATGAGAAAGAAAACTAAAGTTCAGATTTCTTGTTTCCTACCTTATCTCTTAATTAACAATAAAATGCTATTTCAAATTCAAGTGATGAAAAGATCGTAAAGATATAGATTTCGGTTGGGACAACCTAACTATCCTAAATTAAGAATAGATAAAAAGCAATTAAACAAGTGAACATTCAATCTACCTTAATTAGAATGCTTTCATATGCAAATTTGTGGTATTAATTACCAAATAAGTTAATTAATAATCCACAATTAATGTCATCATATTATATTACCACTAATAGACTTGAGTATGATAGAACTTTGTCCGGGTTGAGCGTGACCTGACCCGAGTTGGTCTTGGAATTTTGCGTATAAATGACTCATCTTAGGTCAACAAGGCGCAATCTGAGTTAGATGAGGAACTCAGCTCGTGTTGATCAGACGTGGCCCGAGTTTTGAGTTATTTAATTATGATGCGTGTTTAATCAATTATCATGTACAAAATTCATGTGTAATTAGTTATAATTAAATAGATACCATGTGCAAGTTCACAAAATTCTAATTCATAAAATAAACTAAGGGAAATTGGGGTTCAAGATCGATCTTCCCTAAAATGATGAAATTGCTCCGAAAACAATTAATTTGACACTAAAATTGATGAGAAAAATATAATAAAATGATTGGAAATAATAAATAAAAGTCCTAGGTAGTGAATGATGTCTCTGGAATGAACCATGGTCGAGATCACGTCAAAATCGATCGCCATAAACCTTGGATTTTTTAAATTCTTGATTGATTTGCAATGACACACTAGAAATTATTTTCTCATTTTTCATGTGGCTAGGGATCTAAACTTTGCGATTGCATGTTCTTTGTGTTTGTGATACATTAGTATTTATAGGCATAGTGGCCTCCTAAAGTCCTAAGTTGATCTCGGAGATCAAATGTGAGTGAAAGTCGGTAAAACAAACAAGGGTTATTTCCATAAACCACCCCTAAACTTTCACGATTTTTCACATCTAATATCAACTACAAATTTATTTTATCCCTAAACTATCATGGTTTTTCCACTTTAGTCCTTCCGTCGGTTCTATTATGCTTTCAATTACTTTTACTTTTTCCTCTTAATGAAAAGATTAAATTACCCCTCCCTCCAGAGAAAATATGAAATAACAAATATAAAAAATAAAAAAATTGTCGAAGGATTAAAGTGGTAAACAAAAAATGTCATTTATGAAAAAACTAAATTACACTCCCCAATTTTTTTTCTTTATTATTTGATGTGCTATGGAGAAAGGGGTAATTTAGTCTTTTCATAAATGGAAAAATAAAAAGTAATGAAAAATATAACATAAGTGACGAAAGAACTAAAGTGAAAAAACGTGATAGTTTAGGGATACAAAAAAATAAGTTCATAGTTTGAGGTTATATGCGAAAAATCGTGATAGTTTAGGTTAGGTTTATGTAAATAACCCAAAAACAACCGTGAATCAGTTTGGTTGATTGTATTAAGCTCGGGTTATACTTGGACAAACTCGGAAGGTTCATTTTAGATTTTATTTTGGATAGAAATTGCTTCGAAATAAGTCTTTAAGAGAACCTCAGTCTGAGCATAGCTTACAATAATGATGTAGCCTAGTCGGGTTCTATTGTAACTTATACATGTGTTATTTTTGCTTTGTTTTTTGTGCTTTTTCAATTTGATCGCTTCACACATCTAATTAAATTAATGATCCTAATAATAAAATAAAACACAAGTGAGTAGCTTACAATTTAAAATAATTTTAAAAAATAGATGCATATAATGATCAAAACTATGAAAAATAACTTAAATAATATATGCAAAATATGTATAAAAAATACGTGCATAAACCCACCTTCCTCTTCCTCCACCATGATTAACACTCTAAAAATAACCTTATCCCCTCTTCTAGCCCTTATCAAATGCATTATTTTATTTCTTCGGAGTTGACTCCATCGAACTTGATGGATAACTCAATCTACTCCACCCATTACAAACTTCGAACTTGATGGCTTCATTGATCGTTCTTTTCCTTGTTCTTTTCTTGAACCATCACAGTAGAATTACTTTCTATTGTTATATGTATTCACACTTATCGTGAGGCATGGTCTACTCTCAAGCAAGAAACAAATTCCTTGTAGTTGAAAATGCAATTGCAAAAACTGAAAAAAGGTGACAACTTTATTTCACAATATCTTAGGCAAGCTAAATATTTGGATGACAAGATGTAACGATTCAGATTTTCTAAGAATAAATAAAAGATATTTTTAATTAGTTATTTGGATCTGGAAAATTATTATTTAATTATCGAGAATTTTTTAATTCTAAAATTGATTGAAATTAGAGAAGAAGTTGGAAAAAAAGAAGAAGAAAACCATGCATAAGGTTTTCTGTCAATACAATGAGAGATAGTGTGATATGAACCAGGAAATGCCTATAATTGCAGTCGATAATAGAAGAATGTTCAAGCAAAGTTAAATGATGATGACAATATTGTGGATCTCAAACATAAGGAAATTGAGGATAATCAAGAATATATGCGATTTACAATTGATCAAATTACAAGATCAAGTTGCATCAAAGACAACTTCTCAATCTGTTATAAATTGGGCCGCATGAAGAGTCAGCAAAACTTGGGCCAAATAAATTATGGTTTAATTATATTTATTTGTAATTTTCGGAATTAATTAATTATGAAATATGCTGATGAGTATTGTAACAGAAATTGAGTTTGTTATTTTACTAAATTAGTTAGGTTACTTATGGACTAAGTTAGGATATTTTCTTTCAACCCAAAATCTATTTCTAGGGTCTATAAATAATGGTCTTCATTGTTATTTCAGACATCTTTAAATTTATGAATATTTTGACTTAATTGCTTTTGTTGTGAGGGAACTCCTGCATCCCGTTCTTCAGGAACTTTCGCCGTTAATTACAAGGTCGACTATCTTGTTATTAATCCATCTATTTATAATATTAATTGCTTGGTTCATTGTAATCTTGAGGTTTTTCTGTTGTCTTGAAAATTCATTTGATCTCATTTTTTATTATCATATATTGTTCTAGTCACTCAAGGCATTGTTCTTGAGTATCGTATCAGTTGGTATCAGAGCCGCGTTTTCGATTCGGTTTTCTAGTTATCTTCCATTATTCCAAATTTTCCCCTATTTCAGTTTTTAAAAAAACACACAAAAAATTTGGTTTGTTTGTTCTTCAAATCCTAACCGTCTTCCTTATTTGCTTTCTTTTGTTCTTCAAACCCTAGTCGTCATCCTTGCATTCTTCAAATTCTGCTACAGTTTAAAAAAACCCACAAAAAAGTTCTACTCATTTATTCTTGAAACCCAAGCCATCGTCCCTCTCTATTCTTCAAAGTATGTTGCATTTCAAAAAAAAATCCAAAAATAGAAAAAAAGGAAAGTGTAAGAAAGGAGGAAGGAAGAACAGAAAAAAAAATATCTGAAAAAAAAATTGAAAAAAAAGACTGAAAAGGAAAGTGCAAGAAGGGAGAAAGGAAGAGCAAGAAAGAAAATTTCTAAAAAAATTCGAAAAAAGATCTGAAAAAAAGGCTAAAAGAAAGGATTCATAAGAAAGAGCAAAGAAAGAAAAAAAAAGGAAATATTATTTCTGAAGAAAAATGCAAAGAAAATTTTGAGAATAGAGTAATTTGACTCAAGGAATTGTGATTTTTGATTTCATTCCAATTCTGAATCTTTGATATCTATCCTTATTTGACAACTTCTTCCTGAATTTCTATTCCAAATCAACTTCAAGATTTATTTTGATCTTGCAATCATATTGATAAATTAGATTGATTTAATTGCTCATTGCCTTGTGTTGACTTACATTAGTTCTCTTAGAACTTGTTGGAGGGTTCAAGAGAGAAAAAAAAGTTGAGCGGTGAGTACAATTTAGGAAAAAGTCAAATAGAGTTGAGGTAAAATATGAGTGTCACCACGTGAGTATTGAGATTGTGTTTATCATTAACGTTTGCTGTAGAAATTTCTCACAATGTCAACAGGAAAGGACAAAGAACATAATCCTAGAAAAGAAGCAATTGATCAAAGAAGAATGATGGAGGTCACACAACATTTTCAACATCTTGGCAATATGATTATTAAACTTCATGATGAGGTAGATGTGCAGAACGATCAAATTGTACAACTACAACAAGTTATACAACCAAATCAAAGAAGAGATCGCCAAAGGCACCGTGTTGTTAATGATGAAGAGATGGAAGAGGAAGTTGATGAAGCATCTGTTATAAATTGGAGAAGGCAGAGATATGTTCAGATTGGATGTAGAAGAAATCAATGAGAAAGGGAACAAGATAAAGATGTCACTCATCGAAACACAGGTTCAATTAAGCTATCTCTCCCTACCTTTCAAGGTAAAAGTGACCCTGATGCCTATATTGAATAGGAACAAAGGGTAGAAAGTATATTCCATCGTCATAATTATTCTGCTGAGAAAAAGGTCAAACATGCTATTATATCTTTTGCTGATTATGCTATTACTTGGTGGAATCAATTAACCATTAATAGGCGCAGAAATCGAGAACCTCCAATTGAAAATTGGGATAAGATGAAAATTATATTGAGGAGAAGATTTGTTCCTCCATCATATTGTCGTAACTTACGTATGAAATTACAGAATATGAGACAGGGATAAAAAACTGTTGAGGAGCACTATAAAGAGATGAAAATGACACTCGTCCACGCCAACATAAATGAGGATCTTGAAGACATAGTTGCAAGATTCATATGTGGATTGAATCAAGAGATTTCCAGAGCTGTGAAATTGTAAGAGTATTTGGAGTTGGATGAAGTTTCTGCATAAGGCTATAAAGGTTGAGAAGCAATTGAAAAAAGATATTCGTCCACATAGCAAATTTGAACGTTCAACTTCTATTTGGAAATCAAAATGGCATGCTAATTCCAAGTCAGTTGATAAGCCAACTCAAAAATTTGAGGACAAAAACAAAGTTGAAAATTTCAACTCAAGGGATAAAGGTATTGCTTCTAACAGCTCACAAAGGGCTCAAGATATTAAATGTGTTCATTGTCTTCACAGTGTCCAAATAAATGTGCTATGATCATGATGGACAATGGTGATATTGCATTTGAAGAAGAGTTGTCACAAGAGAGTGCAATATCCTCAGGAGATGAAAGTGGGCAAGAAATTGAAGAAGTTGGGAAAAGTTTGATTGCACAACATCATTTGAAGGAAGATGAAGCTGATTGCACAGCGACTCAAAATAATTCTGAGAGTTGTGAGAAAGACAAAGATGAAGAATATGAGTGCCACAACATGAGTGTTGAAAATGATAGACACACAACTTTTGAGTGTTTAAAAAGGCCACCTTATGAGAGTATTGAGATACAACATTTAGATGTTGAGTGTTACAAGAGTTGTGAGAATGTGAGAAGATTAGATCTTAAGTGTTTAGGCAAAATAAAGATAATTCAGTAATATTTCTCCTAACACTAACTATCTTTTGTGTTTTGATTTTGATTTGTGCATGCAGATATGTAGGAGCGGAATACATGAAGAAAATTTCATCATGCAAGGATTTGAAAGAGGTTGTGTTGAGTTTATGACAAATAGTTTGAAAAGTCCATCTCTTACCTTTGAAACTTTATATTTGTTTGATGTGACTAACTTACATATTTTAATTGAAAGAAGTGTTGAATGTCATGCAAACATTAGATCTCAATTTTGTATTCCACTTTGTTCTTCATTGAGTGCTGAAATACTTTATTTGAGCTATATGTTGAAATTTTGGAATGAATATTTTCTAGTCCTGAACACTTTTGATTGGTTGATTTTGATTTCAAGATTTTTTTAACCTACCTTATTCATTTCTTTAAATCTATCTTTGTGCTTTCCTAAGATCATATCTGCGGATGATGGTTGCAATCTTTTATATAATTTTCACATCATGATTCAAAAATTCATTGCATTTGCATTAGTTGGACTTTTGTTCATTTCTCATCGAAGATTTGAGATTATTTTCTTTGGTGATATTTTTATTTATAGCAATCATTTGCGTAAACATTTTGGTGATGACTTGAGTTGTAGCGGGGATTCCTTGAATGAGCCAAGTTATTTGTTTGATTCTAAATCTTATAATATTTCACTTTCAGATGTTAAGGATTCATTTTATTTCGTGAAAACTAGTATTTTTTAGCTTGGAACCGCTTGACAACCTGCATATTGAATTCCTAGCTCTTTGGAATGTATTGCACACTTTATTTGATAGGATCCTTATGAGTAAAGGAAGGTCCCTGAAGTTTCGCAATTTGTTTCTTAAAATACTATCGTCACATGGGCATAAGATATTTCATCCAGGTGAGTATGAGAGTCACGTTACTTTTTATATTACTTATGTTGTTCTTTACACTTGCAGGATTTTAATAGGATGGCATAAATGAGAAATTATTACAGTTCTGATAGAAGTACATCAATATCTCAATTATGCGTGTCTTAAATTATTTCATAAATTGAGATATGTGATAGGTTATATTCTTCTTATTGTGAATGTAGATTCGGGGACGAATCCTTTTGAAGAGAAGGGAAATGATATGAACCTGGATATACTCTCCTTATTATGAATGCAGATTCGAGGATGAATCCTTTTGAAGAGAAGGGGAATGATATGAACCAGGAAATGCCTATAATTGCAGCCGGTGATACACTATAAAAAAATTGGCGATTAGCGACGTCATGTAGCGCCTCAAAAGTGTGTGATGCTATAAAGACACCACTAGTGCCTCCATTGCGCTTCTTTAGCGTCACCAGATTCAGACACCACTTGCCTCTCAATAGCGTCTCATTAGCCTCTTCCTAGCTACTCACAGTGTTGACGTTAAAAGTAGCGCAATCGAGACGCTACGTAGACGTTATTATTCCCGTGAGGAACCGCAAATGCGCGGCAGTACCTAGCGCCGTTATGGCGTCGTCAACGTTAGACGCGAAACTAGCGTCGCCTGTATGAAGACTCTAAAGCGATGCTACATGGCGTCTCAATTGAAAGAGACACTAATGAGACGCTACGGTATATATTTAAACACTATATTATATATGCTATATGTCAATCAATAAATTCATTAAATATTATATATACTATATGTCAATCAATAAATTCATTAAATATTATATTAGTATTAATTACACGATTATCAACATATTATCAATAGCATAATATCAACATATAGATGTATTAATTACACTATTATATATATATATATATATATATATGTATTTTTACATGATAAGAGTGTTCCTAAATATATATTTTTTTTCCTATATTATATACGTTATCTATACATATAATATATATAATATCTTTATTATGCATATATCTTAATTACACATCTTCTTAGCTATTCAGCGGGTTGACGTTAACTCTCTAACGCAGCAATCGAGACGCTACGTAGACGCTATTATTTCGCGCCACTATTCTTAATGTGTGGCAGCACCTAGCGCCATTTTGTTGTCGACCACTTTAGACGCGACACTAGCATCTCATGTCTAAAGACTGTGAAGCGACGCTATATGGCATCTCAAACAAAGGAGAAGCTAATGAGACGCTACTGTATATATTTAAACACTATATTATATATACTATATGTCAATCAATAAATTCATTAAATATTATATTAGCATTAAGTACACGATTTGTGTTATGTATACATATAATATATATAATATCTTAATTATGCATATATTTTTATTATATACTTAACCATAGGATTACGATGGTTGATTAAGTGATGATATGTTAGCGTCACAGTAGACACACAATAGTGTCCACCTAGCGTTTAACGAGCGTCGAAGCTATTGTCGACGCTATGATGACACCATGGGCGTCTCTCTAGCATCGCATGTTCGAGACGCCATATTATTTTAGACGCTAGTTCGGCGCTACAGAGTCGCTAAATGAATCTAGCGACTCAATGACGTCTGTATTGTGCCTCCTAAGCCGACTTTTTACCCCTCGCTCAATCGGGCACATATAGACATATAAATACACATATATGCTGATACCTATATATAATAAGTGTATATATACATATTATTATAACCTAATCTGACACATATAAACAAATACACACACACACATATATATTCACTTCGAATACGTATACATATACATGTTATCTATATATATATGACTCGCACATGTATAGACATATACATACACATTTATATTTATAATACATATAGACGAAACACATTGTTGTAACTTAATCTCTCACACGTAGATATATATATATATACACGTACGCTTATATTACATATGTATATTTATACACACACATTTGTGTTATATACACATATACATACATATTTATAATTTTGTATACATACATGATAGATTATCGAAAGAAAATAAAACAATTGGAACGGGGCATAATGCGATGAGACGTTACATTGATAAATAAAATTTCATACAAACTAAAAAAATTAAAAAAAAAACTTTTAATGAGCGTCTCAATGGCGTCGCTTTGATGAGACGCTGCACACTTGAGCCGCCCCGATGATGCTATGGTGTCACTACGTTGTCTTAGCGACACATTAGCTTCTCTATAGCGCCGCGATAGCCGAATTGTGATAGTGTCCGCGCCTACATGGCGTCTACCTAGCATCGCGTTAATTGGCGACGCTAAAAAATACTTAAATCCCTAACCCCTCTTCTTCGTTTTCACTTTTACTCTTTACTGTTTACAATCGCCCCGACGCCCGACATCCGGCGCCCGTCGCCCGACGCCCGACCTCCGACGCCCGACCTCCGACGCCCTCCACTGCCGCCTCTGGCCTTCGCCCGACGTCCGATGCCCAACGACTGCCCTCCACCACCGTCGCCGCCCTTCGCCTCCACCGCCCACTGCATTCGACCGCCCTCCACCGCCTCCCTCTGCATTCGCCGCCGCCCTTCGCCGCCTCCTCCTCCTCCGCCCTTCACCGCCGTCCACTGCCGCCTCGTCCGCCCTCCGCCGCATCCTCCCTCCACCGTCACCGACGTCCTCCACTGCCGCCGACGTCCTCCTCCTCTACCCTCCCCGACGGTTCACCTCCGATGGTCCGCCCTCCCTGACGGTTCGCCGCCTCCTCCTCCACCGGCGTCCGTCGTGTCCTCCGCCACGTCGTCCGCCCTCCGCTCTTCGCCTCCGCTGCCCTCCGCCTCCACCGCCGCCCGTCGCGTCCACCGCCGCCTCGTCCGCCCTCCGCCGCATCCTCCCTCCACCGCCGCCGACGTCCTCCACCGTCGCCTCGTCCGCCCTCCACCGCGTCCTCCCTCCACCGCCGCCGACGTCCTCCACCGCCGTCGACGTCCTCCTCCGCCGCCACTGCCCACCGCCTCCATTGCCGTCTCGGCCGCCTTCCGCCCTTTGCCGAAGGTGCTAGCCCGCCACCATGTAAATTAAGTTAATTATTAATGCATGAAGTTAAATTAAGTTAATTATTCATGTTAAGTTAAGTATTACTTATTCATGTTATTATCATGTTAAATTAAGTAGTACTTAGGTGAATTATCATCTCTTTGGATCAAGTTAGTATTACTTATTAAGTATAATATTAAGTATCATCTCTTAGGAATTAAGTTAAGTATTACTTAAGTTAAGTATTACTTATTCATGTTATGAATTAACTTAAGTAGTACTTAAGTTAATTATCATCTCTTTGGATCAAGTTAATTAGTATTACTTATTAAGTATTACTTAAGTTAACTTATGTTAATTGTTAAGTTAACTTATGAACTAATTCATGTACTTAAGTTAAGTATTACTTATTCATGTTATGTATTAAGTTAAGTAGTACTTAAGTTAAGTATTATCTTATTTGTTATAGAAGACATCCTAGAATTATATTATTTGAGAAAATCTAACAAAGTCGTGGTGCGAAAATGTCGTTGGTTCGATCTAGAGAAAGGAGTTCGGATTGATCAAAAGTTTAAATTGGTGGATATTAACCCTCGATCGAACTTCAGTCATACGATCCATTTGTATTGGCGGAACAAGCACAACAAGTGTACTACACTAAGTATCCATCGAAAAGAACCAAGGATGAATGGTGGGCGTCATGCAAGGTAAGGAGTAGACTATTCTTAGCAGAAACAATGGTAGATGAGAATGAAACATCATCCGTACACAACGATGTGCCCATGGATGATTACTATCAAGAAGATAGAGTGAATGAGACGATTGATGTGGCCGATGGAGTTGAGAATTTTCAATTGGTCGATGACGTTGAGCCAATGGAAGAGTTCAATTCAAATGACCTCTTGGATGTGAACTTCGATAATTTCATTGACGATGACTCGAACCAAGATTATAGCGACGATGATGAAGATGATGAAATGAATCAGAATACGAAACAAGCGAATAAATCCCGTAGTTATTCTAATGACATAAGTATTTTACTTTTTTTAAAAGTTATATATGGTTACTGATAATAAGAGAAGTTTCTTTCTTTTTTTCAGTCATGGTTACTAGGGGTCGAGCATCTGGGTCTCGCTCTTTCAGGCGTTCACTCCAGATGAGTCAGCCATCACAACCACCAGGTAATATATTTATTGTGAGCTACTTATTTATAGTTGATTATAATAGTTAAATTCTTTTTTTAATAATATTAGTTACTCTGCCGCCGACGAGGCATGTAGCCGGATCGTCACATAGTAGGCGATCCATTGGTGGATCTGCTGAGCGTATCACTCTAGGTACGTGATACATTGTAGGCAATAGACAGTAGGAGATAGAGTTTTTTAAATATTTTGCTTTTGTGACAGTTGCTCCACCATCGACGGGGAACATAGTCGGTATGTCTCGATCGCACGACCACGATCGTCATATCACACCAGGTTATTTTTTGTATATTACTTAATTTTATGTAGGAGCCAAATTTTATATATTTTCTTGTGATGAGAGTTGCTACCCCACCGCCACCGCCGATAATACCAGACGCTTCATCACAATCTAGCATTGGCGAGCGACATCTTATGCCAGGTGATATATTTATTATTATTGACATTTCTCAATTAATTATATTAATTATTTTTTAATAATGTCAGTTGCTACGCCACCGATAGCACAAGCATCTGACTCAATTCATTCAGACGAGCGGACTGCTACTGATCATGCGGTACACATCAATCGAGGTGAGAACATTACTGTACATCTATCAATTATCACAATTTTAATTTGGTATGACACTAATGATTTATTATGTATTAGGGCTCGTACCTGATGTTGGACCTTCACAGCCTACCACAGTTGTACCGGATGATGATTTCTTTTCGAGTGATGAAGAGGGGTTACCCGATAATGGGGTGGTCACTGTGAATAATATTGCTCGACCATAAGTTAAATAAGTTGTCAAATTTTGTTATAGTTTTGGTTATCATTAAAAATTAATTCTTCTTTGTAATTGGCAGGACCACTTTCTTACTCGCTAGTACCGTGCGGGATGTCAGTGCTCTCGTTCTTTCCCACTTGCCGGAAGGGGCAGGATCCTAGAAAGATGTCCCAATTCAAGTGCGAGATGACATCTTTCGAGCCTTTACGGTATGATCTTTTATTTGGGTTACATAATTCGATTTATATTTATTTTAAAATTACTAAGTTTTAACGTTCTATTTATAGGAGGCAAATCAGTTTCATCCGGATCTTAGTTTAGGGACGATCCGGAGAGCTTTTGAGGAGGTCGCTGTGAAATGCCTCCGAAATCGATTATACAAGTTTCGCAAGGTCGTCACGTCCGCCAACCTCACTTTGGAGCAGGGCATACAAAGATGCCCAAGACATATTAGGCGCTCGGATTGGGAGTCCCTATGTAGAAAGTGGTAAGTATGTATACTTTTACATTATTTTTATGAAAATTATAGTTTTTTGAAAGTGTAAGTATTTGATGTTCACAAAGGACGGATGAACGGTGGCAAAGAAAGTCGGAAAAGGCAAGAGTTAATCGTCTTTCGAAGCCCGAGGCCCACATCCACACAGGGGGATCGATGCGATTTGACGAGCATCGACAGCGCATGGTAATTTACATATAAATTCCATTAATCAAACTTTTGACTTATACTTATGTTATCAAATTTGAAACTTTATTGTAGGAGAAGAAAGAAGGTGATCTCGTAGACTTTCGTGTGGTCTATGAGGCCACGCATAAGAGCCGAAAGACAAATGACTTAGTCATGCCCACTGCTCGTAGGCTTCTAGTAAGTCTCATGATATGGTCATTTGGTTGTTGCCGTTAGTGCAATATTTTTGAAATACACAACGTTTAATTTTTTTAGGATGAGTATAATGCAAAAATGGCTGAAAAGTATGGAGATGATCCGAGTACTCAGCCATCAGGTAATGTTTCTTCGTTGGTTTAGTCATATTTTTAATTTACGTGATTCTTGATATATAATTTATCTATTATATGATTTTATAATTTTTCTATTTCGTAGAGGACCCTACTGTTTGGGAAGAGGTGGCCGGCACGACACGAGGGGATACTTGCGTGGCCTCGGCACAGCCGCTCAGATACCTAGGAGGATCGGAGGATATGCAGGAGGTGCATCTGCTCCGAGCTCATCCGCTGCACCTGATCTAACGCAGCTATCACAGCAGCTATCGCAGCAATTATCGGAGCAGATATTGCAGCAGGTGTCGCAGCAGTTGTCGCAATAGTTGGGTCCTCTATTGCAGGCGATTTAGGGATTGATCCCGACGTAGAATCCATCCCCACGAGGCCATGGACCGAGCACGTCTGGGGTGAACATCCGGAATGATAACAATAACTCTCAAACCTAGGATAGAAAACAAATTATGCATTTGTTACTTATAGACTTAAACATACATATAGTTTGTTAGTTCGGTTTACTAATTTTCGTATTCTTATGTTATATATTATGCCTGTGATGATTTTATATTGCCTGTGATAGTTTTATATTATCTGTGATGATTTATATTGCCTGTGATGCTTTTATATTGCTTGTGATGCTTTTATATTACCTGTGATGAATATCAATGCATTTTGAGATGCATTATAAATTGTATGGCGTGGGAAGGGAAAAAATAAGGCTTGGGCGGGTAAAAAAAATGTGCATGTAGCGACACCATAGCGTCTCATTGGCGTCTAAACGCATGTCGACACTATTTTAAATATATCACACTTAGAGCCATCTTAGCGTCTCATTGGAGACACAAGCACGATCATATTTGCGTCAATATAGCGCCTACATGAGCCACACGTGGGCGTCGGAATAGCGCCTCACGTCTGCCGCCCCTTGCGCGTCGACTTAGCGACGCGGTCCTGCTTCGCGCAACCGCAAACATCGCGTCTTAATACCGTCGATATAGCGTCACTATGTGGCGCTAGTTGCGTCTCAACATCTTTGACTCTAGTGCGACGCCACTAGCCACCGAGTTCCAGCGTCTCAATTTTGCGGCGCTAGTTAGATGCGAAGGAGACGCTCTTGACAACAGAGACGTAATAGCATCTCCCTAGCGTCTCTAACCCTGAGTCGCTAATTGCCAATTTTCTTGTAGTGATAGAAGAATGTTCAAGCAAAGTTAAATGATGATGACAATATTGTGGATCTCAGACATAAGGAAATTGAGGATAATCAAGAATATCTGCGATTTACAATTGATCAAATTACAAGATCAAGTTGCATCAAAGACAACTTCTCAATGTGTTATAAATTGGGCCGCATGAAGAGTCAACAAAACTTGGGCAAAATAAATCATGGTTTAACCATATTTATTTGAAATTTTAGGAATTAATTATTTATGGAATATGCTGATAAGTATTGTAACAGAAATTGAATTTGTTATTTTACTAAATTAGTTAGGTTACTTGTGGGCTAAGTTAGAATATTTTCTTTCGGTCCAAAATCTACTTCTAGAGTCTATAAATATTGATCTTCATTGTTATTTCAGACATCTTTGAATTTATGAATATTTTGGCTTAATTGCTTTTGTTGTGAGGGAACTCCTACAACCCGTTCTTCGAGAACTTCCATCGTTAATTACAACGTTGGCTATCTTATTATTAATCCATTTATTTATAATAACGATTGCTTGGTTCATTGTAATCTTGAGGTTGACATTCCGCTACCTTGAAAATTCGTTTGATCTCGTTTCTTTAATTATCATATATTATCCCGATCACTCAAGGCATTATTCTTGAGTATCGTATCATGGTGAGATGGTGAGAGAAGAATACAACGAAATTATTTTACTTGATTTCTTGGAAAAAAAAGGGAAAAGAATAAAAGAGAGAGAGACATGGAAACCAAGAGTTATTTTAGGGTTTATGATTGATTTTAGCTGGTTATTATTATATTAGTATATTGATTGTATTATTATATTAGTATAATATGATGATTTTTTTTATTTTGATTGTATTGTTGGCCTACGTAGTTTTTTGTCCAAATCTTGCCTAACCTAATTGAAAATTTATCAAAAATAGACATTTTAGATAAACACGATGAAAACCAAAAGCTAATTGATTTGAATTGAATTGAATCGAATGTGGTAGATAGTGTAAAAGTTATAATTGCCCCGTATATGGCCACTAGTCTCCCACCATACACGAATCTATTGAATTGAATTGGGCTTATCGTGACACTAATCCACACTGGACTGCATGAAAGTGGTATGGTGTCACTTAATTAATTGAGCGCTCCTCATTGAATTAGATAACTCCGAACATTGTAAATTGAATAGAATCGAATTGAAACTGAATAGCATGGAATTGAGTCATGGTCATTTGGATATATTGGCATTGAGTTGGCAATTATTATTGCTTTATTGAATCGAATTGTTATTAACCAATGATCATTTATTACCTAATTGGAAATTATCAATTGAATATTAATTTATTGATCAAACAATTAATAATTATTAATTGGAAATTATTATTAATTTATATTGGTCTTTTGACCATAGCCTTATATATTGTTCATATTGATAAATTATTATAGTGTTAATTGATTATTATATTGATTGCTCAATTGACTCATCATTAATTATATCTTATTTTTTATTGAGCATATTGATTGTCTATTAGACCCTACGTAGTGAGTAATTTTATATTATGAATATTTCCATTTACCTGGATCCGTGCAGGTGAGAGCTTTATTAAAATATGATTCTGCCGCTGGCTATGCTCAGTGATTGAAAGATGTTGCACATGACACTAGATAGAGTTGTTTAGCTTTATTATTTCTGCATTTTTTAGAATTGTGAACTTATGGATGTTTTAATATTTTGATTACAATGGATTATTAGCTATAATTATCGAAAATGTCTTCCACATTTATGATTTATATTTCGAAAAATTACTTTATGGAAAATTGAGTATTGTCTTTGAGACGACTTTGAGCACGTGAAAGTCACGTGAATCTTAGGGCATTACACAAGATCCCACAACCAAATATTCACTCTCCGAATCCATCTTTAGCACAATTGCTTTCAACAACCTTGACAATGACTACAATAATATTATGGCCACACTGTCTTCCCGCCTCTCCTCAATGCCCTTCCGTAATATCTAGGGAACTCCTCATTCAAGAAATTTGAGTACAGTCTCAACAACCTTGCAAAAACACATTTGTCGATGATTCAATTGACTCGTTCAAAAGGTTGCAACTATGGCAAAAACAATGCAGCAACAATATGCCATGACGTGATCCTTGTCTCAAATGTGAACACCTCATACACTCTCTATATAACTTTTGGTGCAAATATTTTGCAAATGTAAATCCATGGCGTAATCTGCCATTCGCTGGATGCCTCAAGTTTAACAACTTCATATCTTGGTGTCTATGGTGAATGCTTCCTTGATACGGAAGTCACCCATTGCTCCCAATCTTTAGTGCCTTCAAACTGCTAAGGCATATCAAGTTGTAGAATAGATAGGTACATGCAAATTCATCACACTTCTTATTTTCTAGTTTTGTTCAACCATTTATCGTACCAGACACTCCTCGTGCTCCACGTATTGTCAAACAACTATTGTCGGTTTGTAGATGTGACCAAAATAATTATTGCTTTTTAAGTTCCATGCTAATCATTTCTCTTTGAAGGATCAATCAACAAACAAGTTGCTTAAAACCAAGCAAACCAGAGATGGTCTCCATCATCTCGACACACACTACTAGGAGATTTCCTCGGCAACAAAGTCTATGTGCACATATCTTTTGGCCTGGCATCTCAATGCTCTTCTTGCATATATGGAAAAGCATCCATACTTTATCTTCCTTCGACAAATAGCACTAGCACTATGTGCTCCAACTTTTAATGTCGATACACGAGGACCACTACCACAAGCATCTTCTACTGGTCATTTTTATTTTGTTATATTCATGGATGATTATAGTCTATTTTCTTAGTTATCCACTAGTCTTCCAAACCATCCTCTACAGTAAAACATACTATCTAGATCTCACAATGACTATATTTGGATGAGAATTTTAAATTCTCGTTTATTTTTTGAGAACTAATCGATTAAATAAAAAGGTTTAGATTTGGTGTTTGGATGAAAAATGTAATGATGATGATTTAAAATTTTGATTTGATAGATAAGTTTTAGTAGATGTTTGCATAAAAAGTAAGAATATTATTTTCGTGGGGTATAAATTTATAGTAAACTAAAATATTATATATTTATTTAGTTAAAATAATAATTACTAGCATATAAAAAACATTATACGTAATTATTAATTTAAATTTTATTTAAAAAATTGTGTTTTATAAACTGAATGATAATATATTAATAAATACAATATTATAATTGATTATTATTTAATATAATATAAAATTAGGTTAATGAATAAATTAACATTAAATAGTAATTAATAATATTTTACTAATTAAAATATAATAAATAATTGAAAGAAAAAACAAAAAGAAAGAACAATGAGAACTTTTAGTTCTCCACTAAGGAGGACTTCGGTCATGTGAAGTTCTCGTCACATTGACCATTTGACAAAAAGTTCTAGAGTACCCAAACACTGCTAATATGTATTTGCCCCTACAGCACCAACAACTTAATCATAACGAATTTCTTAGTAAAAGCTTTGTTACCTCCACCTTTGTCACCACTTTTAATTCTTCTACTACATAAACACACTAGTGAGAAGCAATGTCTAAAGAGATTGCAACTCTCTTGAAAAATGGAACTTAATTTATTATTTTTCAACAACCACAAATGGAGGACATTTGTTGTCAGTTGGGTTTTCAAAAAAAAAAAAGAAAGTAAACAACCACAAAGCTAATGGATGCTTCAAACGTCATAAAACAAGACTTTGTGGCCAAAAGGTTTTATCAAACATAAGGACTTGGCATCAATGAAACATTCAGCCCCATCATTAAACCCACCATAATTCGAGCAATTTTTCATTTGTAGTTTGTCACCGAGGGCCTTTGCAACAACTCGATACTAGGAATGCCTTCTTACATGGTAATACTATAGAATAAATTTACATGGATCAACTCCCAAGCTTCATTGATTGCAGTCGTCCCAGCCACATAAGCAAGCTTCACAAATGCTTTGTATATGTTCTCATAAAGACCCGTGTTGGTGCTCATTTTTTCTTTGGGTTCACTGCCAAATACAAACACATTTTTTTGTCTACAACATTAATACTACTTTTTTCATACGTACTCATCTATGTGGGTGATCTCATTATAATGTTCTTTTGCTATGATGATCCAATAGGTTATTGCTCAAGTCAAATGACACTTTGTAGTCTTTGACATAGGTTCTCTCAAATTCTTCTTTGGGGATAAACTTTTATACATGTCACTTAGCTTGTTGTTATTTCAACGCAAGTATATAGATGGCATCCTTCAACATAGTCATATGCAGAAATATCTACTAGCTTCATCTCCTATGGTACTAATACAAAATTGAGGCCTACGGAGCTTGGTCATGCTCAAATCCTATATTATATTGACAAATACATTGCCATTAGTCCATTACAATATTTGAGCTTAACATGGTCATCATTTTTTTGTCAACTATGTCTATCAGCTCATTCTACTCCTTCCATTGTCAGTTGGCAATTTATTAAGAAGATACTTCTTTATCTAAAGGCTATGTGTTAAATTTGTCTACTCTTCTCAACTAATACCTCTTATCGCCTTCAAGCATTTTCGGTGATTAATAGATGGGCATGCTATTTATCTCAGTAACAATTTAATTTCTAGGACAATGAAGAAGCAGAATATGGTTTCTCGATTATTGTGGAACCAGAATATAAGGCACTCATTGATACTACCACTGAATTCCTCTAGCTTGGATGTCCACTTTGTGAGGAACAATGATAACTCTCTCCCCCATTCTTTGGTGTGACAACTTTGGAGTATGAATAAACGTCAACATGTTGGATACCTTGAAAAGTTCGCTTAATATTAATCAACATTGCTAATCCAAAAGCCTTAACGCTTCTCTACGTTACTTCCATGTCCTTTGTTCAAACTATGACATAGATATTACATCAACCACTGCACGAGTGCAACTCCCATAAAATCTAGTTCAAGTTCCACCACATAAGAGTTGTTAATGACATAACATGCATTAATATATGTATTAAGCTATTATTAGCTTAACCACTAATCCATTTCTCCCAGCAAAAGAGGTGAGCAAATTTGGGTTCGGGATCGAGTCTCGGTCGATCCAATTTGGACCCGATTTGCTTCAATTTTTCGCAAGGACCGGGGCGTCCAGATCAAATCGAGACAAAAATTAAGAAATTCTCAATTTGATCATAATAAATAAAAATATTTAATATAATAATTAGAATATTTAATACTATTATATAATATATCAATTAAATTACATATATAATAATATAATATAAATTATGTTTAATATATATAACAAAATATAAACTTTTAACTAAATTAAATATGAACATAATAATTTAATATACTAAAATAATATTTATTAGCAGGTTGGAACATAGTAACCCGAACTTAGTTCCTACTTGGCCCGACTGAGTCTAAAGGAATGAGATCCGATCTCGACCCGGTTACCTAATAGGCCGAGAAAAATTATGAGAAAATTAGGTCGGTGCTAGCCGAGACGACTGGGTCGTTCCGGCTTGTGCTCACCCCTATCCAACAAGGTTGATATTCCTATGTTTTCTAATAATAAATCTTGAATATTCATTTTATTGAGATTTAACTCATTACCATCTAAACTAGTCAATAATATAATATTTTTTTCATAAAATGGCACAATGAAAAGTACTCTTTAAAATTTCAACAAAGCTATATCAAATACTTGAGAAAATTGCATGAAAATGTTGAAACTTTGCTATTGGAGAAGAAATTTTTATTAGATGTTTAATATACTTTTTTACTCCATTACAATATAACACTCGTAAAAAAAAGTAAAAAATAGTGCTTAATTTTAGTGGAATGTGATATCAGATCTCACTAAGAAGCCTTGACCAATAACCCATTGTGTTAGCCACTTAAATGCCCAAAATCAACAATTTTCTTTCGGTTTTCATCATTTTTTTACTTGTGCATTTTGAAATTCAGCAAGCCAATTTCACATCCTCCTTGTGCTTCTAGTTCTGATAGAAAATGAGTGAATTTGAAGTGGTAATTTATTGTTGATGATCATATTGTTGTTGATGGTCAGAAAAAGGAGAAGAAGGGCAAAAGGTACTTAAGGGTATGCCAATTCATCTCATCTTGATTCTTATTTGAACAAATAATGGATTGACGATATTGTCATTGTTATGTATTTAAGTAATCACTAAATTATTGATAATGACCATAAGTTATAATAATATTGTAGGATCAAAAGCACCAGGGGTGGGGTTGAATTGGTGTACAAAAATCGTTTCGCAAAGTCACATTCGGAAAAATCAATAAAATCGATCACAAGCAAATAAAATAAGGCGTAAGTGAAAGATAAAGAACAAACGCAAGGAGACACAATATGATGATGAGATTTAGCCTCAACTCTTTCGCCTACGTTTTCGTTCCGACTTTTCGAACTCGAGATCACCGGAAATCCATTATCTTTCTCTTTTATTGTAGGGAGAGAATAACCTTCTTTACACTACACGCCTTCTTCTCCGCTCAAGAGGCAATACTCTTTTACAATGAGCTCTCAATCTCACTAGATCAGAAAAAAATGTTTCCATCTAACTCTTTTCTTTCACAAAGTTTTTCTCACACTTAAAGCTAAGAAAATAAAAAGGAAGAAATTGCAATTTTGGGTTCAAGAACTTGAAAGGAGCTATAGGATATTCTTACTTGCTTGGATGATTTTTTCAGGCTTTGGCACTCTTTTTATAGGCTCCTACAAGTGAAAATTAGTTCAAAAAGTCTTTCATAATTTTCTTCTCAAAATAATAGACGTTACTGTTCATTTAATTGTGTGGCCGGTCGACTGCTGCGATGGGCCGATTGATTGGTCAATGTGACCATTGCTGCATTTTCTACGTTTTGACGTTGTCAGGTCGACCGGTCCTTCGACCGATATATCGACCGGTAATGTCCCGACGTCGTTCGGTACATCTCATGTACGACTGATATAGTCTCATCTTTTCTTCCACTGAATATCAATCGGCTGATTGCCTTGGCCGGTCGACCGGTCATGTGCTAAACTCTTTTTCACGATTTTAATTTGATGATCTCTTCTGTGAATGAGGTCATATGAATCCTACACCTGCATTATCATCACTTAAGCATAGATTAGTAATTTTTATGTCCAGTTTAATTTATTATATCAAAACACAGGATTCAACAATCTTCCCCTATTTTATGATGGCAAATTAATTGGACGATAAAAATAAAGAGAAGAAAAGAAAATGAAATGTAAGTTTAGATAGTAAGTAGTGAGCAAGCTCCCCCTACATTCATGCATTTTCACATTTTCTCCTCATTAAATAGGTGGCATTTATATTCTCATAATAATTTAGAACAATATGAACATATGGCGCCAAATAGATATGAAATCAAATAAGGCACTTTATCATGAAAAAAGTCATCACATTACATTCATAGTTAATAATACATTATGTGTTCATACACTAACAAATGTGACTATAGTCTCTACAAAATGGTGCACGTGTTACTACAAATGTAAACGCATAACATCATCAAAAGACAAATAAAATCATAACATAACATCATAGCATCGTCCTAAACTTCTCCCTCTTTTGACATCATCAAAGAGGGAGACAACTCAACTACTCCTCATCGAAACTATCATCCTCACGAGCTATGGGCGGAATAAATCCCTGTGATGCATAGTGGGCCTGTAGTGAGTCAACAAGGTATCGGGAGTCATGCTCCATCCATCTGGGGAACACGACGATCCATCTGGGGAACACGACAATCTATGTCATCCACCTGCTGTAAAATGGCCGTGAAATCATAGGTGCTATAGGAAGTCGGGGCTGCCGAGGGTGGAGGAACGCTAGTGTTAGCCTCCGGTGCATCCTAAGTGTCCATCGGCGTAGGCTTTCCATCTGTGGCATCATCACCATCGTCAGAATCTATCGATGCCGACTCGCCAATCCAAAAATGTTTTTGGTGCAAGGTCGTTGAACCAATGACATCAATGGGATGGGGTCGGATGTACTCCTCATCCATAGGAATGTTGATACCAAAATAAAGTAAAATCCAAGTGATCCAGGTTCCAAAATAGAGGGGGTGTCGATCACGAGTACCTGTGGAAATTTTTTGGAAGGTGGAATTCATGTGATAGAAAACAAAATGACCAAAATGGAGAAAGGAAGCATGTCGGATACAGAGACAATGAAGAAAGAACAAATCAAAGTGGGTAACCTCTATATAGTACCCGGCTCGAGGGGTGATCATACGACTTAGAATGTGGTCAGCCATCTTCATAGATTGATGAAGATGCCTATAGGACGATTCGACGGTGTAGTGGATATCTTGTCCAACAAACACCGTATTAATGACATATGTCATCGGTAGATAGTCGGAGGACCAACCATGAGTGACAAATGAGTAGAAACCGGGTAAAGGGTATGAGACATAAAAAAATATTACATAGTTGGTTAGGATCGAAGCGAATGGGTACGCCAAGGACATAGGTGATGATAACCTCTCGAGTGATCATCTTGTTCGAGTAAAAATGACGAATAAGACGAGGATACGCACGGTCTGTGAGAGAGAAGTGGAAGCCAACCGATATTTTCGAACATCTCCGGAACACCTGGAATGTTCAAAGCGTCCCAATCAATGGGATAAGCTCGCCAGACATCGTGAGAGGCATACAAGGCATCAAAAGAAGTAGAGATGGCACTGCTAGAAAAAAGATGACTATCAAAATCCGTAGGCTCTGTGGAAGATGGCTGACGAGCACGTCCGGGGATCATCCTCATCCACGGCCTCGTCCACATTAGATAAGCATGGGTTCGTGTTCTGATTTCGGGTCAAGCTCATTTGGAATTATAGTAACGTGACCACATGAGCCATAGAAATGACGACGATGTTGAAAGACTAATCGAAGAGGTAGAATCCCTTCTTCGTCGACCATGAATTCAACAATAGTGGATGGTGGTCGAAAGGAATTGAAGGGGTCTGGTCAGCCGATGTTCGGAAGGGGTGCCAGAACGAAAACTCACGGCGGCTGCGAGAGGAGTGACAAGGAGAGCACGACGGTGACAGGAAGGGATCGATGGTGACAGGGAGAGAGGGAGATGGTGATGGCTGGATGGTCGCCGAACGAGCGGACAGTCCATGGTTTAGGACAGCGGTCGAGATTTGATTAAGGGGGATCGACCGATTCGCTCGGTCAAACTTTATATGTGCCCAATTTTCGCAAATACCGATCGACCGATCCTGTCCGGTGGTCGACTGGATAGTTATTTTTCAAATAAATGATCCATCGATCGATGGTGTCAACCGATCTCAGTCACACAACGGTCGATCGGTCCTTCCAGTCGGTCGACCAATCCTTCCTTATTTACTAGTTTTTTAGCCTTTTTTCAAAATTTTAAACATTAAAGTCATGTTCCAAAGATATGTATCGTATAAATGTAAGTGTTGTGCAACACTTTTAATGTTCAATTCATGTCAAAAGCGATATTGCATAACCAAGTCACTTTTACTTAGAATTGATATGTAATCAAAATTTAATCATTCCTAATTCCCTTCTAAGCATGCAAAACCGTTCTTCACTCAAAAGTTTTGTAAATATGTCTGCAAGTTGGACTTCAGGGACACATGTTCAATGACAATGTCCTTAAGGGTCACATGTGTTTGAAATTAAAAGATAAACTAGGAAAATAATTCAGCACATAACAGAGTAATTAAGGAACATTTTTTGAAGAAATGAAAATACCATTGCACGATATTCTACTATGTTAAAAACCAAAATAAAATGACTTATAAATAGACTTACAACTTCATATACAAGATAATAACATGGAGATCATGCCAAAAAATGTGGGAGATCGTGCACACACTCCACCACTAGCACACTACTACCACTAATTACATTACCCCGAAATCATGACTACCACATTACCATAATTATCCACTAACTTCATAATTAATTTTCTTTTTTCCAAAATACAAAATGATGTCGATAATATTTTTTGAATCACATTTCAACAACATGTTCTCTAATGAAATGATATCGCAAATCAATGTGTTAAATCCTAAAGTGTTGAATTGAATTTTTTGTCATTTCTATAGCACTTTTCTTATCGCACTTCATGTGAACATTGGAATAATTTATATCATAATCAAGTAATTGTTGTTTTACCCATAGTATTTGTGCACAACAACTACCGGCGACTATATATTCGACCTCGACAGTAAAAAGTGCGATGGAGTTATGTTTCTTGCTAATCCATAAAATGAGAGAGCTACCAAGAAAGAAATACATCCCACTAATATTTTTTTATCAACTTTACACTCGGGAAAATTCACATCGATGTAGGCATGCAATACAAATAGAAAATTTCTATCGTAGAAAATGTCTAATTCACATGTATGCTTTAAATAGCACATTATCCTTTTTACAGCGATTAAATGTGATTCTTTCGGAGCGGATTGGAACCTAAAAAACAAGCACACACTAAACATTATATCTGGCCTAGATGTTGTTAAATAGAGAAAATTATTAATCATACCTAATAAATGGACTTGCCTTTTTTTATCTTTTCCTATTTTGTAGTACTGCTCATAGGGGTCATGTTCGACTTGGATTCGTTCATCCTGAATCTTTTAAGCAACTCCCTTGTATATTTTTCTTGATTGAGAAAAATGTCTTGCTTGGATTGTTTCACTTGTAAGCCTAGAAAGAAAGTCAGCTCTCCTACAAGACTCATCTGAAATTCTTGTTGCATAAGAGTTTCAAACTCTTTGCATATGCATTCATTAGTAGCATCATAAACAAATAAATGTGAACTATTAAAATATAATTTTTAAAATGTTTAAAAACAATGTGGTGTCAACTTTCCCTTTTTGAAAATCATTTTCAATTAAAAACGAACTCAAACTTTCATACCAAGCTCAAGAACTTGTTTCAATCCGTAAAAAGCTTTCGAAAGTTTGAAAACATGATTAGGAAAATCTAGATTTTCAAAACCTTGAGGTTGTTCAACATAAACTTCTTCATTTATAAAACCATTTAAAAAATTGATTTTAAAATCTTTATAACATGCAAAAGCCAAAAGCATTCGAATTGCCTCACATCTAGAAATGAAAGCGAAAGTTTCATCAAAATCAATCCCTTCAATTTGCGAGTAATCATTGGCCACTAATCTAGTCTTGTTCCTCACAATGACACCATTTCCATCTAATTTGTTTCTAAAGACATTTGATTCCAATGATGGGATGGTCCTCGAATCTTTTCACAAGTTTTCACACAATTTCTTTCAAAATTATTTAATTCCTCATGCATTTTATTTATCCAATTTGGATCTTCAAGTTCTTCATCTATATTGCTGGGCTCAAAATTTACAAGGAAAGCGAAAAAAGCACATAGATTTTTTAAAGAGATTCTAGTTTTTATACCTTCATTTATATTACCTATAACTTGATTAAGTGGGTGTGATGAAGCATATCTCCAATTTTTTGGGATGATTTTATTCTCCTCTTTTTGAGATTCTTCCATTTCTTCCACCTTTGGAGTGTAAACTTTTGCTTCATCTATGTTCATAACATTAAGTTGTCTTTGCACTTTAACTATTTCTTCATCATCATCATGTAGTTTCTTGCTCAAAAAAATTATTAGTTTCATTGAATTTAATATTAATAGACTCTTCAACAACTAATGTTCTTTTGTTATACACTCTATAAGCTTTACTTGTACTAGAGTAAACAAGAAAAATATCATCGTCACATTTATTATCAAATTTGCCTAGTTTATCTTTGACATTGAAAATATAGCATTTACAACCAAAAATCTTAAAATAAGAGAGATTTGGTTTCTTACCAAATTACACTTCAAAACATGTTTTTTTTTCAAGAGATCTAAGTAGAATCCTATTGAGAATATAGCATGATTTGTTTACGGCTTTCGTCAAAAAATATTTTGGTAATTTGCTTCCATTTAAAATTGTTCTACTCATTTCTTGTATAGTCCGATTTTTTTCTTTGTACTACTACATTTTGTTGAGGTGTTCTAGGAGTGCAAAAATTATGAGTGATTCCATTTTCTTCACAAAATAACTCGAATTTATGATTTTCAAATTTTCCTCTATGGTCACTTCTAATTTTTGAAATCTTTTGTTCAAATTCATTTTGAATTCTGTTTGCAAATTTGGAAAACATGTTTAGCGTTTCATATTTACTAGCTAGAAAAATAGTCCAAGTGAAACGGGAGAAATCATCAACAATCATAAATACATATCTTGTTCCTCCTAAGCTTGTCACATCAATAGATCCAAACAAGTTAAGATGTAAAAGTTCCAAAGCCCTGTGTACTAATAACTCTCTTTAATTTAAAAGAACATTTGGTTTGTTTACCTTTTAGATATGAATAACAAATTATTTTTCTCAAATTTGATAACAAGCCTCTAACCAATTCATGATTTGAAAGTTTATGTAGTAATTTATAATTTTCATGTCCTAATCTTCTATGCCACAAGTTTATGTCATCATGCATAGAACTAAAATATTTTTCATTTTTCAAGTTATCAAAATCAATTTTGTATACATTGTTGTACCTAAAACCCATGTATAAAACTTTATTATTTTCATCTAGTGTCAAACATTTGTCCTTTTCAAATTTGACTAAATAGTTTTTATCACATAATTGACTTATATTAATTAGGTTATATTTTAAATTTCCAACTAGCCAAACATTTTCCAAATACACTTTGCCATTCCTACGAATATTACTCATACCGATTACTCTTCATTTGCTATTGTCTCCAAATGTGATTTTTCCTCCATTTTTCTTTTCCAAATTGATGAAATTTGATGCATTATCGGTCATATGTCTTGAGCATCCACTATCCAAATACCATTTACCTCCATTGTACTTAGAAGCTTCCTACAAGAAAGAAATTAAGAGTTTCATCTTTTTGCTACATAAACTTGCTTGGGTCCATCTTGATTAGTAATGGTCCTATTTGGAACACAATTTTTCATCCCTTTACTTATTCTTTTCCTAATTATGCAATCATAAAAATAATGCTCTTCATATCCATAATGAAAACAAATAATATGCGATTTTGTGTAAATAATGCGATGCTTTAACAAATAAAATTCTTTTGTCATTCTTCTTTTCAAAAGAATTGAAACCAAGTCCCTTTTTATTTGAAAATATTCTACATCCACTAAGCATGGCATCTAACATTTTACTTCCATTTGAAAATTTTTCAAGTTCAACTTTCAAGTTATTAATTTCTTTGTTCAAACATGCACTTTCTACATTTTGTTTTTCACATAATGATTTTAGTGAACTATTTTCCATTTTTAATTCTTCAATTGAGAATTTCAAGTTAGAGTTTTCTTCGTTCAATATATCAAACTTTTCACATGCTTTAACATTCTTATTTTTCTTTTGCAAATTTTCAAACTCTATTTTTATATCATCATATTTCTTTTTTAGGCATCCATTATTATTAATAAGAATTCTAAACTCCTTATGCACATTAAAAGATTCACTATCACTAAAATCAGATGAGTTAGATGATACCTCATGTCTATTAGACATTAAACATATGTAGGCTTCTTCGTCATCACTAGAGGAGGTGTTGGAATCATTCTTTTCATCTCCACTTTCATCTCAAGTGGCTTCAAGAACATTTTTCTTCCTTCTTGAGCTTTCTCCATCTTTCTTTTTTTTTGACCAAATTTGGACATTCATTTTTGTAGTGTCCAATCTTTTGCATTCAAAATAAGTTATTTGACTTTTGTTTAATAACGATCTTCTCTTGGTGAAGCATTTCTTCTTCTTTTGCTTAGCAAACTTGAGATATTTGTCAAGATTTTTTGCATATAGGGAAAGCTTCTTTTCATCAAGATCATCATCCTCTTCACTTGTATCTTTCTCATCTTTATTTGCCTTCAATACCAGTGTTTTCCTTTTTGGAATATTTTCTCCTTCTTCATCCTCCTTAATTCCGATCTCATAGGTTGAGTGAACCTATAAGATTATCAAAGTCTAACTTGTTCAAGTACTTTTCTTTAATTACTGTCCTCTTTGTATACTATTTGGAGGAAAGGGACCTGAGAAATTTTTTCACTTTTTAAGAATTAGTCCTTGGCTCGTCCAAAGAGGCAAAGCTATTCATAATATCATTAAAGCGAACGATCATCTCATTTTGAAAGAATCATATTAATGATTTAAAATATTTAATCTATACTCCTTAACTTTATCCGTTCCTTCATAAGTAATAATAAGTTTCTTCCAAATCTCATTAGCACTTTGACAACTAGAAATCCAATTAAACTCCGTTGGATCCAGAGCACAATAAAAAATATTTTTAGCTTTCCAATCTAGTTTTACTAAAAGTCTTTCTCCTTCAGTATATTTGACGTGAACTAATCGTAGTTGCAGAATTATGGATTTCGCACAAGAAATAATTCCAGTCATGTTTTTTTAAATTTTACCCAAGAGTTCATGTAGCTGCAAGTGCACAGGTCGAGTAGAAACTCTGAGTGTCGTAACCCCGGTGATTTAGATTAATTACTTAATCTACTTATATCCAAAAGTCATCACGAAATTATGAAGAAACAAAGCATAAAGATGAATGGGTAAGAATTAAGAATAATAGAGAAATATAAGAAAGGATTTAAGCAAATGAAGGAAGAGATTCCCTCGTAATGAACTAGTTGATGCTATGACAATAACCGTGTCTGATTTACTGGGTTCAAGATCCCCCTCTATTATATCGATGTGTCTAGAAATCCAAAATAGCAGAAGTACTAACTATTGAATTAAGATTTTTGATTAATAAGACTCTCGTCTTTAATCAAGAAGAATTCAATCTCTCAATCTTTTGTAATTAGTGCTTTTAATCTTAATCAAATGATAAAAAATGTGGAATTTGCACCTCGTACGACTGTAAAGATTCTCATCTCATAACATCGGTGTAATAGATCTCTCGATCCTTTTGAGAAATAACAAACCAGCAGTTTACTGGAAACACTGCAATTAATGTAACCAAACGCCCCTCTCGGGTGAAATTAGTTTAAACCAAAACAATCGATCTCTCGATCCGATTGAAATCAGCTATAAATCATTACGACCATGCATCACATAAATAAGAAACTAGAAGTCAAAGCGATAGTATCAGGAAATCAGAATAATAGTTAGCATCAACAAAGTTTCATTCCAAGGGAACCAAAAGATCTCCTTAGTTCTTCATCTTCTTCCCAAAAACTCCTTTCTTTCTTCTCTTCTTTCTTCTGGTTGTCTTCACCTCCCCTTTCTCGGCCTATCTCCCCCTTTTTGTTTCATTCCCTGTTCAGAATTTGAATTTCGAAAAGTTGTTAGTCCCTCTTTTACTCATTCAACTTTCCTACTAGAAAATGATAAAAAACATTTAAATATACTTAATTTTTACATAAAAACTCGTGGAAATTGTAATGATTAAAGGTACAATAAAGAGATGATCAAATTCCCCCAAGCTTAGCTTTTTGCTTGTCCTCAAACAATGTTCAAGATAAGGGTTTCACCTTGCTTTCCCACCAAACTTTAATATATATCAACCTGATATTCTTTGCTTAAGTGCCTTCTCGGTTCCTTCATCCCTGACTTAGATGAGGATATTAACAACAAGATATTTTTAATTCCTCTTTTTAGCTCAACCAAGGAATTCAAATAAGAAAGACAGATAAGAAAACTATTAATACAAATTCCACTAGTACAGTATAGGCTTCTTTTTTTAATTCTCTTTTCTTTTCAATAATCTAGTACTCATGTGATTATCCATAATGTCTCAAGTGAATTTATGTAGCAGGATTTCGATCGGCACAGCCCAGGGCAGTTGCTCTTAGGGTACCAGGCATGAACCCCTACGGATCTACCCACCCAAATTCCCCTTGGCTCAGGAATGCACCATTTTTGTACCTTCTGGGGCTCTCTTGGCCCTCTTTTCTTTTATTTTTCTTTTTGCCACTTTTTTTTCATTTGTTACTGCACTGGTAAAAATTAGTATTGACATTCTTATTGGCAATCATTTGAAATCAGAAGCAAGCTTAAATAAGATTGGTCGTCAAGTTCTTAATATCTCAAATTAGTCACTTCCCACCACCATTTACCCTTCCACTTTGAGCATTGAATTCGGTTGCAAGATCTGTTAGAAAGTTTGGGGCTAGCAAGATGCTCTTGAACAAAGTTTTCGGGGGTTGCAACAGTGGCTATAGCTACAAGATGAACCTGAAGTCTCTTATTGTATGAACATGAAGTTAACAAAATGCAATACCAATTTGAATTGTGAGAAAATGAATGGAACAATTGAATGTAAAAATTGTAAAAAAAAATGGGAGTTAAAATAGAGAGTGGTAGAGAGTAGAAATGTACCATGTGCCCTCTCCCCCAAGCTTAGAGTCGACTCTGACCTCAGTGTCGATCATGCCAGGAAGAGGGACCCGGGATTGGTTGGAGCTGAAGGATTCGGTCAGTGACTTGTTGTATATCACTGAGGGTTGTCATGATAGAATTCTGAACTTCTTCCACTCCATGTACTTGTTGTTGATGCACCAGGTTATGTTACTCCAGCCTATGCAGTTGGTCTTTAAGAGCTTGTATGTCCTGGTGATTGCGAGTTGTGGCGTCTGCAAGTTGTGTCACTTGTTGCAAAATGAGGTCCAATTTTTGATTGGTTGTGAGTGGAACAGATGGGGAAACATCCGGAACTGAGGAGGAAGAAGAAGAAACAATTCGCCATCGGGAGGTTCTTGGACCAGAGGGAAGTTGAGGGGTTGTTCGATAGTCTAGAAGTAGTGGGGGTAATGTAGAAATAGGCCTGGTGACCTAAATAAAATCAGTCATCCACCAATTTCGGCCTTCCAAAATGGAGGTTCGTCTGGGGTTAGGTAGTTGGATGAGGGCCGATGAATTAGATTGCCTCCAAAATTGTTGGCCATTGATCATTAGAAGGACCCGCTCCTTAATCAAAAAGTCCAGGTCGATGAGTGTGGCAGGAGTGGAAGTGGTGTTAGCTAAGAATACATAATGTTCTGCTAGGGGGTGATGAGGTTGCCACAGAGGATTGGACTAAATTCACGGGTAGACTCCGTGATTAGACTTTGCAGAAGGAATGAAGCAAGGTTAATCTCTGTGTTAGCCAGCAAATACCAAAGAATAAAAAGCTTATCAGCAGAAACAAGGTCCCGCTCATACTCATTAGGCCAGATCAAGATAGTGTTGGTAAGAAGAATGTGAAGATATCGGAGGACAGGGTTCTTCATGTGGTGGCCGACGTGGTGGAGCATGTTATTAGCTCGTTGGCCAGTGAGTTGATACCAAACTTCATATGTAGGGAAAGAAGGTGGAGAAGTTCAATGGCCACTATTAGGCAGATTCATTAAGCTAACGAAGGTGTCCAGACTCATAGCGAGTTCATGATTACATAACCGGAACTCAATATGATCAGGGACTTCGTCATCATCGAACCGGGTAGGATACAAAGTCACTAAAAACTCCATTGATACCTCTTCATAGCGTTTCATGAAGAAAGGAAGTAGACGGGATCGATGAAGTAGGGTCCGAATATCATCAAATAAGCCAAGAGATTCGAGAGTTTAAAAGTCTAGAAATCGTGTGGAAGAAAATTTTTTGACCCATGTGTTAAGAAGATGTTGGGCTTCATTGTTGTCTTCAGGTCATCGCAACTTGGACGTAGGTTGTAACAAGTCATCTGGACGAAGCCGTCGCCTGATGGATTCAGATGAACTATTTGCTGAGGAGTCGGACGATGTGCGTGTTCGCTTCATATTGTCGGCGTGAAAGTCTCTGTAATCGTAAGGTGGGTGGCGGCTGAGGTTTCGTGGAGGACAATGGGGAGTTGCTAGGGATTTCGAGAGGTGGATGAGAGGCAATGAGTATTTCGATGATCGGGTGGAAAACGAAGCGACGTGGGGGAGTTCGTGTGAGACTTGGAAAAGTGGATATTTGGGTAGATATGGTGTTAGATTCTGTTGGGATTCTCAACTAAATCTGGGAATGTACTTTCAGGTGATTTTCTGACATTCCTGACCTTGCCGATATTGACGTGGTTGCTGACCATTTATTTAGTTGGGTTGCCTTCCTGTAGTGTTTTTTTTTAAAGTCATTGGCTCGACCTTATTTCTTCTAGTGGCCTGGTTGCAAATGTATCACTTCTTCGAACTTCACAGCGCCTGGATTATAACGTTTTAGTCTTTGCCCATTGACCTTGAAGATTTCTGAATTACTATTTTTGATATCCACTACGTCATGAGGATATATTTTTTCGATGATAAACGGTCCAGACCACCGTGTTCTTAACTTTCCAGGGAAGGGTCGTAGTCTGGAATTAAATAACAGAACTTGGTCACCTTCCTTGAAATTCCTTCTTAGTATGTGCATATCATGCCATTTCTTCGTTCTTTCTTTATAGATGCGGGAGTTGTTATAGGCATCTAATCTTAATTCATCTAGCTCATTGAGCTGCAATAATCGTTTTCCAGAGGCCGCTTGGAAATCATAATTCAGTGTTTTAATTGCTCAAAAAACCTTGTGCTCTAATTCCACCGGTAGGTGACAATGTTTACCATAGATAAGTCTAAAAGGTATTATCCCAATTGGCATTTTGTAAGCAGTCCGATATGCCCATAATGCTTCATTTAGTTTCAAGCTCCAATCCTTTCTAGTTATTGACACGGTTTTCTCTAAGATTAGTTTGATCTCTTTGTTTGAGATCTCGGCTTTCCCATTGGTTTGAGGGTGGTAAGCAGTAGAAACCCGATGCTTGACCCCATATTTAAGCAACAGTTTTTCAAAACTTCGTTCAATAAAATGCGAGCCTCCATCACTGATGACCAGTCTCGGTGTCCCAAACATTGGAAATATTATATCTTTAAAAAGTTTAGCAACTGATCTTGAGTCTGCTGAGATTGTAGGGATAGCTTCGATCCATTTTGAGACATAATCGACAGCTAGGAGTATGAACTTATACTCGCAAGAAGGGGGAAAGGTCCCATGTAATCCACTCCCCACACATCAAATATTTCAACCTCGAGTATAAGTTGCTGAGGTGCTTCATTTCTTTTGCCTATGTTTCCCGTCCTTTGACAAGCATCACAAGACTTAACAACGTTGATTGCATCCTTGAATAATGTTGGTCAATAAAAACTTGTTTGCAATACTTTGGCGGCTGTTTTCTGATATCCACCATGACCTCCATAAGGAGATGAATGACATTCCTGTAATATAACAAATTATTCTTCATCTGGTACACACCTCCGATATATTCCATCTGCACATTTTTTGAATAGAAACGGTTCATTCCAAAAGTAGTATTTGATATCAGAGAAAAATTTCTTCTTTTGTTGGTGGGTCATATCAGGTCGCAGGACTCCTAAAGCTAAGTAGTTGGCGTAATCAGCGAACCAAGAAAGTTGTGTTGTCTGAATCGAAAACAATTGATCATCTGGAAAGGAATCATTAATAGCTCTGTGCATTCCAGTGTTAAGATCTTGTTCTGGTAGTTGGGTTCAAGAGAGATGATCAGCTACTAAGTTTTCTGTCCCCCTACGATCCTTGATTTCTAAATCGAATTCCTGTAACAAAAGGATCCATCGAATGAGTCTGGGTTTAGCATCTTTTTTAGTTATCAAATATCGGACAGCTTGGTGATCAGTGTACACGATAACTCTAGAGCCAACTAGGTAGGATCTGAATTTATCTATTGCAAAAACGACTACCAGAAATTCTTTTTCTATCGTAGCGTAATTGATTTGTGCTTCATCCAAAGTTTTACTAGCATAGTAGATTGCATGTTGCTTTTTATCCATCTTTTGTCCAAATACTGCTCCCACAGCTTGATCGCTAGCATCACACATAATTTCAAACGGCAGAGATCAATCAGGTGATTGGATGATTGGTGCTGTTATGAGAGCTTTTTTCAGAGTGTTAAAAGCCTCTAAACAGTGTTCATCGAATATGAACCCCACATATTTGGATAGTAGTTTTGTCAATGGTCTTGCAATTATAGAAAAAAAATTTATGAATCGTTGATAGAATCCGGCATGACCAAGAAAGCTTTTGATTCCCTTGATATTAGTGGGCGGAGGTAATTTCTCAATTACTTATGTTTTAGCTCTGTCGACTTCAATGCCTCGACTTGAGACAATATGCCCAGAACTACACCTTCTTGCACCATGAAGTGGCATTTCTCTCAGTTCAACACGAGATTAGATTCGGCGCATCTCTGTAATATCTTTTCTAAATTTTGAAGACAGATTTCAAAGGAAGTGCCATATACTGAAAAATCATCCATAAAAATCTTCATAATTTCTTTAATGTAATTGGAGAAAATGGACATCATGCACCTTTGGAAGCTTGTAGGAGCATTACATAATCCAAAGGGCATCCTTCTGTATGCAAAAGTTCCATAAGGACAAGTAAATGTAGTTTTTTCCTGATCTTCTGGATGAATAGGAATTTGATGAAATCCAGAGAATTCGTCCAAGTAGCAAAAGTAAGAGTGATTTGCTAATCTTTCTAACATCTGGTCAATGAAAGGTAATGAAAAATGGTCCTTCCTCGTGGCTTTATTAAGTTTCCTAAAGTCAATACACATCCTCCACCCTGTTACCGTTCGTGCAGAAATAAATTTATCTGACTTTGTCTTTACTACAGTGATTCCACCTTTTTTTGACACGACCTGCACAGGGCTCACCCACTGAATGTCTGATATGGGGTAAATAATTCCTGTGTCCAGAAGTTTAATAACTTCCTTTTTTACGACTTCCTTTCATTGCTGGATTAAGCCTTCTTTGTCCTTTTATGGAAGGTTGATAATCCTTCTCCATATAAATGTGATGCATGCATATAGCAGGATTAATTCCTTTGAGATCATCCAGTGTGTAACCTATGACATGCTTGTAAGCTTTTAAGTTATCCAATAGCTGCTGGAGTTGAGTTGTCTTTAAATCTGCATTGACGATTACTGGATAAGTGAAATCTTCACCTAAGAATTCATATTTGAGATTCGGAGGTAGCTTCTTTAGTTCTGGCTTAGTTGGCTTCTTTGAACTAGGTTGTTGCATGAACTCTTCTCCTGGAGTGTTAGGATGTTGTATTTCAGTTGAGAGCATGTGACTCGTAAAGATGTTTGCTTCCTCTTCTGTCCACAAAGATGCTTCCTGGGCTTCAAGAGATACTTCCAGAGAGTCTGTTATATGAATGAATGATGCCACTTTCTGTATAAGGGGATCCAGTGGTTCGGGTTGAAGGGAGTGATCCTCCATGTCTGGGCAATTTATAATGTGGTTCAGCCGAAATTCACCTAGTGGGATAAGGCTTTGTTGTTGTTGTTCAGCCAAAATTCAACTGTGTCATCACCTATTTGAAAAGTAAGGCGACCTTGTTTGACATCTATTACTGCTCCGGCGGTAGCTAGGAAGGGTCTTCCAAGCAAGATAGGAGTTTGATTGTCTTCATCCATGTCTAACACCACGAAGTCGGCTGGTATGTAGAAGTTGCCTACTTTAATAGCTATATCCTCTAGAATTCCCTGTGGAATTTTTATGGACCTATCTGCTAATTGGAGGGACATGTTTGTGGGCTTAATGTCACCCATTTCGGGTTTCCTACACAATGACAGAGGAATAACACTTACAGAGGCATCAAGGTCACATAAAGCTCTTCGTATCCTTCTATTTCCTATTTCACAAGGTATTGAGAAACTCCCCAGATCTTTTAATTTCGGAGGTAGTTTGTTTTGGATTACGGCACTTGCTTCAACAGTTAACGTGACAGTTTCATTTTCATGTATTTTTCTTTTCTTCGATAAGATGTCCTTCAGGAATTTGGCATATGCTGGCATTTCTTGAATAGCTTCCATGAAAGGTACATTAACGTAGAGTTTCTTTAGGATCTCTACAAACTTACTAAATTGTTGATCTTGACGGGATTTCTCAAGGGCTTTTGGAAATGGTATCCCAGAGGAATAACTAGGATGCACTTCAGAAATCTATTGTTTAGATGTACTTTGTCCAATTGTTGCATCTTCTGATTGAACCAATTGACTTGGATCACTAATTCCCTCGGTTGCTTTTGTCGAGACCTCTGCTCCTATTCTTTTGGTGTTATCTATGGTTTTTCCACTTCTTAGAGTTACAGCTTCAACCTATTCCTTTGGATTCTTCTCTGGTTGCCCTGGTAAAATTCCCGGTGGTCTTGAGGAGGATGCAGCTTGTTGAGCTATCTGAGTTTCAAGCATTTTGTTGTGAGTGGAGAGACTTTCAATTTTTTTGAACATTTTCTTATCAGTGTATCCTGTTTTGACATATATTTTTCTATCATTGCTTCTAGTTTGTTGGTGGAAGAAGACCCTTGATCGGAAGGAAGGTTTTGAGGTTGTGTTCTCTGATTAAACATGTTTTGCCAAGTAGGAACTTGAGTTGGTGGAGGATTGTCTCTGTAGGAAAACTTCGAATTATTTCTCCATCCAGGATTGAAGGTGTTAGAATATGAATCATTATTCGATGGATAAGGGCCTATCACATTAGCCTGTCGTTGATGCCCTTGCTGTTTTAATAACTCACAGTGCATAGAAATGTGATCAGGTGCACCACATATTTCGCAACATCTTGTTATCATATTGACAGTAGGCATAGCTTCATTGAGACCCAGTCTACTAATTGCTTTTTGAATTATGTACTCCATTTTAGAAGAAAAATCCTCACCTTCAAGTCGAGTTTGGGTTAATGCAACTGACTCATTAGACCTTGAATGAGTTAAGAAATGTTGATTCTTGTCTATCTCTTCTATAAGTTGATATGCTTTGTCTACATTTTTCTTTATAAACACACCATTTGCGGCATTATCTAGCGCCATCTTTGAAGTGTAATTGAGTCCATTGTGGAAGGATTGAACCAAGATCCATTTGCTCAGGCCATGATGAAGACATGACCTTAGCAGTGTTTTTAACCTTTGCCAGGCTTCATACAACGTCTCCTGGTCTTTTTGCACAAAGCCAATAACTTGGTTTCTGATTCTTATAATTTTGCTAGGAGGAAAGTATTCTGACAAAAATGCTTTTACCAGTTGCTCCCAGGTAGTTAACTCTCGTGGTTCCAATGATTGTAGCCACTGCTTGGGCTTTCCTCTCAGCGATAAAGAGAAGACCCTTAATCTCAGTGCTTCTGGTGATACTCCATTCAGTTTGGTGGTCTCACATATTTCCAGGAAATCTTTGAGATGTTGATTTGGATCTTCATCTGAAGTTCCTCCAAATTGATTCTGTTGAATTGTAGAGATTAGAGATGATTTCAACTCGAAGTTATTGGCTTGAATGGCAGGCTTCAAAATCGCAGACTCCAGTCCATCTGCAGTGGGAGTATAGAGTTCTTCCAATGATGGGACTGGTGGTCGTGGTTGGAGTGGCTCTTGTTGTTCAGCCATCATTCTTGCCTCTGCGTAAAAATTCTCTCCGAATTCTACAGGTTGAGTGCTACTCGAGCCTTCAAGAAGGGATGTCATGTTCTTATACTCTCGCGCCCTTTTTCTAAAGGTTCGATCTATTTCAGGATCTAGTTCAAATAGTTGATTACGGATACTTCTGGGCATATACTATTCCCTGAAATCAAATGAGAAAATATATTCAGCCGTGAGTAGCACTTAAACAAACTAAGTAAGGATATAAACGAAAAGTAAATAACTAATCTAAATCCCCGGCAACGGCGCCAAAATCTTGACGTGAACTAATCGTAGTTGCAGAATTACGGATTTCGCACAAGAAATAATTTCAGTCACATTTTTTAAATTTTACCCAAGAGTTCACATAGCTGCAAGTGCACAGGTCGAGTAGAAACCCTGAGTGTCGTAACCCCGTTGATTTAGATTAATTACTTAATCTACTTATATCCAAAAGTTGTCACAAAATTATGAAGGAACAAAGCATAAAGATGAATGGATAAGAATTAAGAATAATAGAGAAATATAAGAAAGGATTTAAGCAAATGAAGGAAGAGATTCCCTCGTAATGAACTAGTTGATGCTATGACAATAACCGTGTCTGATTTACTGGGTTCAAGATCCCCCTCTATTCTATCGATGTGTCTAGAAATCCAGAATAGCAGGAGTACTAACTATTGAATTAAGATTTCTGATTAATAAGACTCTCATTTTTAATCAAGAAGAATTCAATCTCTCGATCTTTTGTAATTAGTGCTTTTAATCTTAATCAAATGATAAAAAAACGAAGAATTTGCACCTCGTACGATTGTAAGGATTCTCATCTCATAACAGTCGGTGTAATAGATCTCTCGATCCTTTTGAGAAATAACAAACAAGCAGTTTACTAGAAACACAGCAATTAATGTAACCAAACTCCCCTCTCGGGTGAAATTAGTTTAAACCAAAATAATCGATCTCTCGATCCTATTGAAATCAGCTATAAATCATTACGACCATGCATCACATAAATAAGAAACTAGAAGTCAAAGAGATAGTATCAGAAAATCAGAATAATAGTTAGCATCAACAAAGTTTCATTCCAAGGGAACCAAAAGATATCTTTAGTTCTTCATCTTCTTCCCAAAAACTCCTTTCTTTCTTCTCTTCTTTCTTCCGATTGTCTTCACCTCCCCTTTCTCGGCCTATCTCCCCCTTTTTGTTTCATTCTCTGTCCAGAATTTGAATTTCGAAAAGTTGTTAGTCCATCTTTTACTCATTCAACTTCCCTACTAGAAAATGATAAAAAAACATTTTTCAACAATATCCCATATATCAATATTAATAGAACAAACACAGGCTTACATCCTAATTTTTCAATATACAAAATTTGATGCATTAAAAAGTGGAGGATGATTAATAGTTTGTTATCATTAAAATATAGGATTCAACAAATATAAATGAAGATAACAATTTGTCTAGATCTTATAGATTTTTATTTGACTAGTTTTTTTAAAGAAGTTTTGCATATCTAAAAATGTCATATAATATATGAATAAAAATTTGTTGAAGTCTAGTTTATGTAAGAATAAGAATTCTGTTAATTGATCACTGATCACTAGCTGATCGTATTATGTTTTTATCCTATTTTCTATGCATTTCACCCATATCGAGCCCTCAAATTGTCTAACTTTTGGCCAATTATACTTGGAATGCATGAATTGTGATAACTAGTTGATATTTCTCATTTTATACTTTTCCATGTGCATAGAGGTTCTGAATTGCTAAAATTCAAAAAAATGACAATTCTATGCCAAGTTATCATTTTGTAGGGCAAGTTATCACTCCAAGTGCACACATTATCATTATTTTAATTGAGCTTATTTTCAGTGATTATTCTGCCCTAAATCCCATGTCATCATGAATTATTCATATTTGGATGACCATATTTCAATATGTGCAAGGTTATCACTCCATTTCATAAGTTATCATTTTTTATTGTCAAGTTATCGTTTAAGGACAAAACTGTCATTTCGATATACAAAACTATCAAATCTGCACAAAGGTATTAAGCAATCACTAAATTATTGTCTTAACTTATTGTTGTTCAAATTTTATCACATTTGGATAAACACGACCAAAGTTATGACAAGTTATCATTTTTATGGCAACAAGTTATCATTTTCGGATCACCAAGTTATCAATGTTATGAAATCCTATCTACATTTGATTTCTGATCTCATTTACTTGCCACATTAATCCTTTTGATGTCTTTAATGCCTTGAACCACTTTTATTTGGACAAATTTCATGATATAGTGCAAAGTTATCATTCCGGGTTCCAAAAATCATTAGTTTTGATTTTGGTTTTCATTTCTGCACAACACTAAATCCTATTTGATGTTTGAGCTGATATTACTTGCTATCCTAATCCTTATTTGTTTAAATTTTATTAGAAGACTTTGATGCTTGCTGTTTTGGCTCTTCTAGCAGGTGAATGGAGCTGAAAAAGGTTGGAAAAGAAAAGGGGGACCACTTACTTTTGCTATCCAAAAAGCTGTCACAGCAGTAGATATTTCAGGACTTGAATAGGTGGCTTACATCAAAGCTTGTGAGACATTTTGATGCTGATCTAAGGGTGATTAAAGGTCATATATAAGTAGAAGAAACCCTGGAATCAAGGGAGAGGCCGGCCATTGCAAGATTGGAACTGATTGAGCTAGAGTGGAGAAGAAGCTGAGCTGATTTCTTCAGAACAGCCCTTAATCGAGGATGACTCACTTCTATTCTTCATTCTATTATGTATCTGTGTTTGTAATTATGAGGAGCTAAATCCTATGTCTCCTAGGATAGGGTAGTAGTCTAGATTAATTGTGGATGGATATAGACAAGTCTGAATTCCTGCATTGATTTCAATTCTGATTTCTGCTTTTCTGTAATGATATGAATCTGTTCTTGTCATTGTAAGGTCCTGATTGTATCTACAACTGAGAAGTTGTCATTTGATCTAATCTTGTTCAGAAATGAATCAAGAATCAATGTCAAATTTCTAGGTTCCAATCCAATTAAGAATTTGATTTCCTGAATTCTAAATTTTTTTCCCCAAATCTGATTTCTGAATTGTTCAAATCTGTTTTCTATCATTGTTAAGCCCTGATTCAATTGATAACTGAGAGGTTACTTATGGTTTCATTCTTGTTCAAAAATGAAACAAGAGGCAATGGTATTTCAAAGGTTTTAACCCCTGAATTATTGAAAATTCCTCAATGCTGATTTCTGGTTTTCAATCCTGATTTCAAATCTGATTTCAAGAATATGTGGGATTCTTCTTTGTCATTGTAAACCTCTGATTTTATTCAATCACTGAGAGGTGAATTTAAGGTTATCTTGATGTTCAGAGATGAACAAAGATGCAATGACAATAGTTGAATTCCCAAATGCAATTAGGTGCTGATTTCATTCAATCCTTTAGTGAAAATGTGGATTTCATTTGAATTTGCAGCTGAGATGCTGATTTAAAATCCTCTTGTAGTTTAGAGATAAACCAAGAAGCATTTGTACTAATATTGGATTGATTTCATACATGTTTAGTTGATTGAAGCATTTCCCTCATTTTTAAAGTGCAATTGAAAGTTATCATTTCAAATTTCACTAAATCACTTAAATTCAGCAAGGAACTAAATTTTGAGCTTAATGTTGACTTGATTTCAGCCAGGACCTCTTCTAATTCAACTTAACTAATCAATCATATGAGAATATGATAATTAGTTCAGAATTAATTGAGCTGTGAAAACAAAAATTTTTCAAGTTGAGTTAAAATTGACAATGTATTGATAACTTGTTCCATTCCATCATAATTAAGTTAGATGAACCACAACTCCTAGGAGAACTTTCCTCATTGATAGTTAATCCTTTTGAGCCTCTAGTTTAGAATTTATCATTTAGTTTTGATAACTTTTCAAAAATCCATTTTAGACATTTAAAGAAATTAGTTTTCACTTTCTTTCAATTTCTTGGAATTTTAACTTTAGTTAAGGCTAATCTAGATTGTTTAGGGAGTCTTAGACTTCACATCACTGTGGATACGACATTTGGGTAGACTATAATTGACCTGTATACTTGCAATAGAGAGTGAAATAGGGAATTAAAACAAAAATTAAAAAATCTAAAATTTGACCACAAAATCAGCAAGTTATTGATGCATGCATTATTATACATGTTTTCATACATTATTTTATATTATTTTTTGTAGTTTTTACCATTGCATGCATCTACTTTTTTAATTATTTCTCTAAAATTTGTTAGAGTTCAGAACTACCAACTTTCATTGTATTTTGATCTTAGGCGTGTCAAGTTGGAGATGCAGAATGATTGTCACGAAAGAGCACGGAAATCGGAGTAGAAAAGTGATCCTAAAGAAGAACCCGGGCCGGGTCATCAGTACACCCGGGTCGGGCCAATCGTAAGACCAAACCCGAATCGGATTTTGCACGACAGAAGAATCCGGGTCGGGTACATTATAACCCGAGCCGGGTTTAGTTATCAGACGGCTCGGATTTTCGCCTTGTTGAACACGAAGTTATCATCTCAAAATGGCGTGCAACTCTAGGGGACGTTCTCCCCTATAAATACTACAGTTTAGAGGCCTTGTGGGGAGCCTCCTGACTCATGAATTCGCGTGCCCTAGCCACCCAACTTTCGAGAGAAAATTTTGCAGTGCTGAATTCTGAAGCAACTTGGAGTCGTTCCGGCGAACCCCTGCGATGACCACACGGCCGAGGCTCGTGACAGAGGCATCACCGGACTCCAGGAAGCACACTTTAGTAATATTTCTAATGAAATTCTTGTTTATCGTTATGGATTTGATGTCAAAATAATTTTGTATGGAATAGTTTTGTTATTAGGGGAAAACTAAGTTGAACCATGTTTATCTCTCAATTTATTTGGATAATTAGACTTCTGTTGAATTATAATTCGTGCATGGTTAATGTTAGAATATTGGATAATCTTCATGCCATGTTATTCTGCAAGTTTTTGCATGATTAGCCATTAAATTTTTTTCCGAAATTCAATTTGATTCACGAGTTCGGCAATCATAGAACCCGGACCGGGCGACATCAAACCCGGGACGCGTTGTGACTCTGATTTAATCGTTGTTGTTCTTTTCGGTTGAACCCGGACCGAGTTGTTTGTGCCCAGGCCAAGTTGTTCGGAACCCGGGATACTGCTTCTCTGCTCGGGCAGTGTTGACTGCGCAGCGTAGAAGCGAGGGTTTTTCTATCTGAACCCGGGCCGCGTTCAGTAGAATCCGGGCCGGGTCAGTGTATTTTTATTGTCGAAACCGAGTTTTATTGTTCAGACCCGGGCCGAGTTCTGCGTAACCCGGGCCGGGTATTAACTTGGGATTTTTAATCGCTATACTTCGGATTTGATTGTTGTTTCTTGTGAATTTGGAAGGATTTTTACTCTATGCATTCTAATCATTGTTATGTGAAATTTGATTGAGTTTTCAACTGGTTGGACTTAATCTTGATTAGAATAGTTAGGTTTTCGAGATTTTGAGTCCTTTATATTTAACAATTCTTCTTCGTGCATTAATGCATCTCGATTAAAATTTGATTATTATGTTCTGAGTTTTCAGAAATCATGGTTTTATTTTGATCAGAGATAATTAGTTCTCAAGTTTTTTTAGCACTATATTTATGTGTATAAGTTGCATTTTAAAGCAATTCGGTTCAAAGTAAGATTAGAGTTGATTGATGTTTCAACGGCTTTAATGGCACTTTTATCGGATTAGTTTGATTCTCAAGTTTTTTAGATCAATATTTATAAGCAACTCCTTTCCATTAGAAGTCTAATTGGTGATTTATTGATTATTTGAGAGATAACAGGGGGATCCGAAGTTAGACCCTAATTCATCATTTTTATCAACTTTTCCTCTGCTAAGCACCGTTTTCACTTGTTTTCTCACTTCCTTTTTCTTAATTGATAAATTGAAAGTTGATTCCTCGGTTGATTTTCTTACAATAACTTTTAGAGAAAAAGATTATTAATCTTCAGTCCTCGTGGGTTCGACATCCTATTCACTCTTTATTACTTGATACGGTCTAGCATACTTGCTAGTATATTTGCATTCAATTTTCACACATCAAGTTTTTGGCGTCGTTGCCGGGGACTGAAAAATTTTACTATTTTTACTTTATTAGTTATTTTTAGTTTTACTACTTTTTCTATTTCTCTTTGTGATCGTGTAGGGGATTGAAATTTTCGAACAGGTCATCTCCTGGATACTTCTAGCGAGCCTCCCTCTGAAGAGAAACGATATAATACCAGGAGCTCGAAAGGACCATTGCTTTTTTATCCATAAATTGAAAAATCATTGCGACGGTATAAGAAGATTCAAAAGAGCGAAGAAATGGCATATCAACATCAAAATCAAGAGCTCGTACTGAATCAGCCACCACCATACAGAACGATGCGAGACTATATGCTGGGTCATATTCACGATAAGCCAAATAGCATTATACTGTCTAATGTAGTTGCTAACCATTTCCAGATTCAACATGGTACACTTCAAATGGTACAAAATGATCAGTTTAGTGGTAACAAAGATGAGGACCCCTTTGCTCACGTGCGAAAATTTTTATGATTATGTGCCACCTTTAAATTTCACGATGTTACTGATGATGCCGTGAGGCTACGTTTATTTCCTTTTTCTCTCAGGGGTTGAGCGTCTACTTGGTTAACTACATTACCTCCTGGAATGTTACCACTTGGGAGGATATGAAACACAAATTTTATAATAAATAATGTCCTCCACAAAAAGCAACCAGATTGATTGCTGACGTAAAATCTTTCTATCAACAGGATGCAGAAACAATGTATGAGGCTCGGCAACGATTCAAGGAGCTGATAAGCCGAATTCCACATAATCACATGTCACTTTATGAACAGATCCAGTATTTTTATAATGGTGATATTCTACATGTTAGGGATAAGATTGATACTTCTTGAGGTAGCTCGATGTCGAACAAGTCACCCGAAGACATTTATACGATCATCGAAAACCTGGCTATCAATAATTGGCAGAACAACAGAGATCAAGCACCACGAAAAGACAATTCTTCATATCTCTCTGAACAGGTAGAAGCTCTCAACAAAAAGGTGGAACAACTTCTGATGAATAAGAATAATGCTCCAGTCAAAGCAGCCCATAACATTACCAGGTGTGATTTTTGTGGTGAAGGACACCCCAATCATGAATGCCCAACTGGTAACTCTTCATCAACTCAATTTGAGAACGCAAATTATGTTACTAACAATTCTTACAGGGATAATCATGATCCTTACAAATATGGATTTGGTTTGAAGGTTCAACCCAATTACTCTTGGGTACATAATAGGGGGATGGCTCCTCCTAGTTTCCAACCACGCCATGAAGAAAGACCTCGACCTGAACCTAAATCAAACTTAGAGGATATTCTTGCAAAATTTATTTCTGTTTCTGATTCTAAGTTTAATAACATTGAGGCATCCAACAAGAATTTGGAAAATCAAGTAGGACAACTGGCTAACATAATTGCAGGTCGACAGCCAGGTTCACTCCCCAGTGACACAGAGAAGAACCCTCAAGAAGACGCAAAGGCAATCACTTTGAGAAGCGGCAAGGAAATGCAAGAACGCCAACAACCTCAATCTGAACCAGTGGTTGAAGAGAAAATTGAAGAATCATTGGAAGAGCAACATGAAGCAGTTCCAACACTACCACCACCAAAAGCAGACAAGAAAGCTGAGAAATTTACCACTCCTGCAAAACTAGGGAATCTGTCATATCCCCAGAGATATCGACATGAGCAACTTGATAAGGAATTTTCTCGTTTCCTTGATATTTTTAAGCAAATTCATATTAATATTTCTCTTCCTAAAGCTCTTAAACAGATGCCTACCTATGCAAAGTTCATGAAAGAAATACTGACCAACAAGAGGAAGATCAAAGAGACAGGCCTGGTTAAGCTTTCTCCACAATGTTGTTCGGTGTGAAAGCAAGACATTCCATCAAAAGCAAGAGATCCAGGGAGTTTTACTATACCATGTGTTATAGGAGAATTTTATTGCTCTAAGGCTTTATGTGATTTAGGTGCTAGTATCAATTTAATGCCTTATTCTATTTTCCTAAAGTTTGGTTATGGGGAACTCCGTGAAACGTCAATTTTGTTACAGTTTGCTGATCAATCTGTGAAAAAAACCAAGAGGCATGTTGGAAGACATACTCGTTAAAGTTGATAAATTTGTTTTTCCTGCAGATTTTCTCATTCTAGATATGGATTCTGAGCCTGACACTCCAATTATACTAGGTCGACCTTTTCTAGCGACAAGAAATGCATTAATTGATGTCCAAAAGAGCCAATTGACTTTGAGAGTCAATAATGAGGAATTATGTTTTAAAATTTTAGATTCTTTAAAATATCTTGTTTCTTCATGTTACTCTATTGACACTTTAGATGAGGATACCTCAGATGAGCTGGATGTAGTTATTCCTGAAGTGGTGATGAATTCCTATGATCATGATGAAGATTTGATGGATATTTTCGAAGTGGTCCAAGAATCCGAGGCAGTGGAAAACCTCCCTCTGAAAACTTCCACAGCAGAAGAATTGCAAAACTCTTCATCGCGCCCTGAACTTAAAACATTACTTTCTCATTTAAAGTATGCATATTTGGATACTGATTCTTTTCATGTTATTATTTCTGCAGATCTCACCAAAGATATGGAAGTCCAACTGTTAGCTGTCCTGAGAAAGCACAAGAAAGCCATTGAGTGGTCAATTTCTGACATCAAAGGAATCTCGCCCTCTATCTGCATGCACAATATCCTTATGGAAGAGAACTATAAGACAACTGCTCAATGCCAACGTCGTCTTAACCCCCAACTCAAAGAGGTAGTAAAGAAGAAGGTGATTAAGCTCCTAGATGCAGGTATTATTTATGCTATTTTTGATAGTCCTTGGATTAGTCCTATTCATGTTGTTCCTAAAAAGGGGGGTATTATTGTTATTAAAAATGCAAACAATGAATTAGTTCCTACTAGGACTATTACTGGTTGGCATGTATGCATAGATTATCGCAAACTAAATGAAGCTACACGAAAAGATCATTTTCCATTGTCGTTTATTGACCAAATGCTTGAGCGTGTTGCAGGACATAGTTTCTATTGTTTCTTAGATGGTTATTCAGGATATAACCAAATTGTCGTGGCACCTGAAGATCAGGAAAAGACAACCTTCACATGTCCTTATGGGACATTCACTTACCGTAGGATGTCTTTTGGCTTGTGCAACACTCCAGCCACATTTCAACGATGCATGATGGCAATCTTTTCAGACATGAATGAGAAGATTCTTGAAGTCTTTATGGATGATTTTACTCTATTTGGAAGTTCTTTTGAAAACTGCTTGACTAATCTTTCTGCTGTATTACAACGATGCGAGGAAACGAACCTAGTTCTTAATTGGGAAAAGTGTCACTTCATGGTAAACGAGAGCATAGTTTTGGGTCACAAAATCTCTGAAAAAGGGATTGAAGTTGATCAAGTTAAAATTGATGTCATCGCAAGGTTGCCTCCCCCCATATTTGTGAAGGCAGTGCGAAGTTTCCTTGGTCATGCCGGCTTCTATAGGAGATTCATCAAAGATTTTTCAAAAATTGCCAAGCCACTCACAAATCTCCTCTCTAAAGATGTCAAATTCTTATTTGATTCTGATTGTCTATTTTCATTTGAAACTTTGAAGGAGAAACTAATATCTGCGCTAGTGGTAGTGACACCAGATTGGAGCTTGCCTTTTGAACTAATGTGTGATGTCAGTGATGGTTCTGTAGGTGCAGTTCTCGGGCAAAGGATGGACAAGGTGTTCAGAGTCATTTACTATGCCAATCGCACTCTCACGCCCACTCAGATGAACTATGCGACTATTGAGAAAGAATTTTTGGCTATTATATATGCATTTGATAAATTTCGATCATATTTGATTTGCTCTAAGGTTATTGTGTTCACAGATCATGCGGCAATTCAACATTTGATGGCCAAGAAGGGAGCAAAACCACGACTATTGAGATGGATACTTTTGCTTCAGGAGTTTGATGTCGAAGTTAAGGACAAGAAGGGTACAGAGAATGTTGTTGCAGACCACCTCTCCCGACTTGAGTCAACACCCACTGACGAAAATGTTATCATAGAAGAATTTCCTGATGAACAAATTTTCTCAATCTCCCTTTTGGAGGAGGCTAAGGCAAGTAATGAACTTCCATGGTTTGCTGATTATGCTAATTTTCTTGCAGAAAAATGGATTCCCTCTGGATGGACCACGCAAAAAAAGAGAAAGTTTTTCGCTGACATCTCCCATTACCTTTGGGAAGATCCATATTTGTTTAAGGTTTGTGCAGATCAGATTATTCGCAGGTGCATACCTGAAAGTGAAGTTCAAAGCGTTCTGCAACATTGTCACGACGGAGAGGCCGGAGGACACTTTGGTCCCAATCGTACCGCCGCCAAGGTTCTAGAAAGCAGGTTGTATTGGCCAATCCTATTCAAAGATGCACAAGTATTTTGTGAGTCTTGTGATCATTGTCAGAGGACAGGTAATATCTCTAAACGCGACGAAATGCCTCTAAATAATATTCTTTATTGTGATATATTTGATGTTTGGGGCATTGACTTTATGGGGCCTTTCCTTAAGTCAATGAACAATGAGTACATTCTAGTTGCTGTGGACTATGTGTCGAAGTGGGTTGAGGCAATTGCCACTCCTACTAATGACGCTAAGGTAGTTATTAATTTTTTAAGGAAGAATATTTTTACTACTAACTCTTGGAGTCGTTTGACATCAATTTTTGCATTTCTATATTCACTACTAACTCTTTTTAAATGCCAAACCCGACCCGCGCCACTTTAAACCCGGCCCGGGCATGCTTTCTATGAACTCACACTAGGTAACGCTGACCTGGCCCGGGTTGCAATATACCCGGACTGGGTCGAAGTCGCGCCGCTACTTCTTCTCGATCTCATACCCGGGCCGGGACAATAGGAACCCAGGCCGAGCTGATTGATCGTGCTGCATACGATTCCGACGTGATTTCAATTCGCCATTTAGACGCGAATCCGACAGTTGAGCTGCCAACCACCGTCATAAATCATCGGCATTGACTTCCGTGTGATTCTCGATGCGGAGGGCCACCTACCCGGGTCGAGTTCGTCTACAAAACCCGAACGGGTGGGCTTCCGGGACCACATCACCGCGACGAGATTCCTCTTCCTCCGACATCGGCGCCGCTTCGTCATCCCAGCAGACACACCACAGGATCCGTCGCGCCGCCTCCTCCTTTCCTAGATCCGCCGCGCCGCTGCTTATTTCCTCTCAATTCGCTACACCGTCGACTTTTTCTGCTGCAACTCGCACCACGCCGCCGCCTCTTCTTTCCAAATCCGACGCACCCGGCCGCTGATCTTCTGCACACACCGCGTCCCTGCACACCTTCGCTCCAACCCCGGCTGCGCTCACGACAGCCTGAGCCGCGCATTGGTATACACGGCCCGGATTCCTTGCCAGTAGCCGTCTGCCTCATGCCGCGATCACAACCCGGGCCGAGCCTTCCGTAAACCCGGGTCGTGCTCCGAATGGCATTGCACCGCGCCCGTCTCAAGCCACTGATAGAACCCGGACCGCGTCAACTATATACCCGGGCCAGGTTGATTGTTCAGCAGCAGCATCTCCTTCGACAGCATCGACTCGGGCCGAACTCCCATAGACCCGGGCCGGGTTTCTTGCACAGAAAGTTTCACTTGTCACTGTTCAGCATGCAACCTCGCCGGAAGTCTATTGTCCGTCGCGCCAATGCTCCTTCGACGGCTGATACTGAAGCTCTCCGATAGGAAGAACGACCACCATGACACATTATAACCCGGGTCGAGTTTACTTATCAGATAGATTTTATCAGACGGCTCAAATTTTCGCCTTGTTGAACACGAAGTCATCATCTCAAAATGGCGTGCAACCCTAGGGGGATGTTCTCTCCTATAAATACTACAGTTTAGAGGCCTTGAGGGGAGCCCCCTGACTCGTGAATTCGCGTGCCCTAGCCACCCAACTTCCGAGAGAAAATTTTACAGTGCTGAATTCTGAAGCAACTTGGAGTCGTTCCAGCGAACCCCTGTGACGACCACACGGTCGAGGCTCATGACAGAGGCATCACCACACTTTAGTAATATTTTTGATGAAATTCTTGTTTATCATTATGTATTTGAGGTCAAAATAATTCTGTATGGAGTAGTTTTGTTGTTAGGGGAAAACTAAGTTGAACCATGTTTATCTCTCAATTTATTTAGATAATTAGACTTCTGTTAAATTGCAATTCCTGCATGGTTAATGTTAGAATTGGATAATCTTCATGTCGTGTTATTCTGCAAGTTTTTGCATGATGGTAAGTGATATTGAGGAGTGTAGTGATAACTTGCTGATTTTAGGGTCAAAATTCGGAATTTTCAATTTTTAGTTTAACTCCTTAACTCACTCTCTACTGCAGTGCACATGTTAGTTGTAGTAATCCTAAATGTCGTATCCACAGCGATTTGAAGCCAAAGACTCCCTAAAAACAATTTAGACTAATCCTACTTCTAGTGGCAAAAATAGGAATTTAATTGGAAGTGGAAATAGATTTTTAAAAGAAGGCAAAATAATAATTGTTTTTGGATTTTTGAAAAGTTAACTAAACTGAATTATAAATGCTAATCTAAAGGCTAAAAGGGTTTATCTATCAATGAGGAAGGTTCTCCTAGGAGTTGAGGTTCATCTAATTTAATTATGGATGGAATGAAACAAGTTATCAGTTTTTAGTCAAATCTGATTCAACCTTTAATATGGCTGCCCTCACAACTCAATTGATCCAAAACTAATCAATATATTGTCATATAATTGTTAGTTAGGTTGAATTAGAAGAGGATTCTCACTGAACATCAAGTTATCATTAGACTCGAATCAAAGTTCCTTGCTGATTTTGGCAGTTTAATGAAATCTGAAGTGATAACTAGCAAATACAATCATAAAATAGGGAAATCACTTCATTTGATTAGGCAAGGATGAAATCAATCCAATAATAGTGCTTGTGCTTCTTGGTTTATCTCTAAACAATAAGTGAATTTAGAATCAGTCTCCAACTGCAATCAGAATTGAAATCCACACTAACACTAATTATTTGGAATCAATAAGCATTTAACACATGTTGGAAATTCAGCAATTGCCTTTGCTCCTTGGTTCATCTCTGAATCTCAAGGAAGGCCATAAGACCACCTCTCAGTGGTAGATTAAAATAGGATTTTACAAGGACAATCAGATTTCCACTAAATCAGAAAAATAGAAATCAGCAGCAATTAAAATCAGGAAACAACCATTGGCAATCACAAATTTGAACCATAGAAATGTCATAGTATCTTAACTCATTTTTGAACAAGATTGGGACCAATAATCAACCTCTCAGTTGCTCAATTAATCAAGTTCCCCAATGACAACAGATTCAAATGGTTCAGAAAATCAGAAATCAGGTAGTTCAGAATTCAGAATATCAGAAATCAGATTCTCAATTAAAATGAAATCTAGAAACTTGGCATTGGTTCTTAATTCATTTTTGAATAAAGATTAGATCAAATGATAACTTCTTAAATACAAATAGGATCTTCCAATGACAAGAACAAATTCATAACAGTTCATATTTCAGAAATCAGAAATTTAAATGATTCAGTGCAGAAAATTGGACTTATCCCTAATCCATCCACAATATGTATTAGACTACTACCCTATCCTAGGAGACATGTGATTTAGCTCCTCATATTTACAAAATTAGATACAAGATAGAGTGAAGAACAGAGGTAATTCATCCTGGATTGGAAGACTCTCGACAGAAATTGTAGCAGTAGTCTTCAGCTCCCCCCAAAAACTTTGCTTCCTGTCCTCCAACCATTGCTTCTGGCTAGCCCCCCTTTTTTCCTCCAGAATTTTCTAGCTTATTTATGTGTCATGTGCACCCTTTGATCAGCATTAGAATGTTCCATGGTGATGTGATTGTGCCATGTGTCCTGGTCCTGGAAATGTCTGCAAAAAGTAGGTGGTCCCCCCCTCTTTTTTCTCATTTGTGCAGCCTTGTTATACCTGCTAGAAGACCCAAAACAGCCAGCATCATAGTCCTCAAATAAAATTTAAACAAATAAGGATTAGGACAGTAAGTAAAATCAGCTCAATAATCAAATGGGATTTGGTGTTGTGCAGAATTGAAAACCAAAGTTAAAAATGATAACTTATCAAACCCGGAATGATAACTTTGCATATATCATGGAAATTGTCCAAATATGAGTGGTTCAGAGAACTGAAGGCATAAAAGAGATTAGGATGGCAAGTGAATAAGGTCAGACATCAAATGTGGATAAGATTTCATAGGAATGATAACTTGGATGCCAAAAATGATAACTTGATGTCATAAAATGATAACTTGTCATAACTTTGGTTGTTGTTATCCAAATGTGATAAAATTTGAACAGCAATGAGTTAGGACAATAATTTAATGATTGCTTAATGCCTTTGTGCAGATTTGATAGTTTTGCATATCAAAATGACAATTTTGACCATAAACAATAACTTGGCATTGGAAAATGATAACTTGTTCAAATGGATTGATAATTTTGCACAAGTTGAAATATGATCATCCAAATATAATTCATTCATGATGACAATGGATTTAGGGCAAGAAAATCAGTAGAAATCAGCTCAATCAAAATAATGATAACTTGGCACATTGGAGTGATAACTTGTTCTAAAAATGTTAACTTGGCATAGAATTGAAATATTTATATATTTTAGCAATTCAGAATCTCTATGCACATGGAATTAAGTATAAAATGAAGAAGATCAACTAGTTATCACAATCCATGCATTTCAAACATAATTGGTCAAAAGTTGAGCAATTTAGGGGCTCGATATGGGTGAAATGCATCAAAAATGGGGTAAAAACCTATAGTGATCAGCTAGTGATCACATGTTTAGCCGTTAAATTTTCTTTCGAAATTCAATTTGATTCACGAGTTGTTCGGAACCCGGGATACTGCTTCTCTGCTCGGGCCGTGTTGACTACGAGCGTAGAAGCGATGATTTTTCTATCTGAACTCGGGCCGTGTTGACTACGAGCGTAGAAGCGAGGATTTTTCTATCTGAACTCGGGCCGCGTTTGGTATAATCCGGGCCGGGTCACTGTGTTTTTATTGTCGAAACCGAGTTTTATTGTTCAGACCCGGGCCGAGTTCTGTGTAACCCGGGCCGGGTATTAACTTGGGGTTTCTAATCGTTATACTTCGGATTTGATTGTTATTTCTTGTGAATTTGGAAGGATTTTTACTCTATGCATTCTGATCATGGTTATGTGCAATTTGATTGAGTTTTCAACTGGTTGGACTTAATCTTGATTAGAATAGTTAGGTTCTCGAGATTTTGAGTCCTTTATATTTAACAATTCTTCTTCGTGCATTAATGCATCTCGATTAAAATTTGATTATTATGTTCTGAGTTTTTAGAAATCATGGTTTTATTTTGATCAGAGATAATTAGTTCTCAAGTTTTTTTAGCACTATATTTATGTGTATAAGTTGCATTTTAAAGCAATTCGGTTCAAAGTAAGATTAGAGTTGATTGAGGTTTCAAAGGCTTTAATGACACTCTTATCGGATTAGTTTGATTCTCAAGTTTTTTAGATCAATATTTATAAGCAACTCCTTTCCATTAGAAGTCTAATTGGTGATTTATTAATTATTTGAGAGATAACAGGGGGATACGAAGTTACACCCTAATTCATCATTTTTATCGACTTTTCCTCTGTTAAGCACCGTTTTCACTTGTTTTCTCACTTCATTTTTCTTAATTGATAAATTAAAAGTTGATTCCTTGGTTGATTTTCTTACAATAACTTTTAGAGAAAAAGATTATTAATCTTCAGTCCTCGTGGGTTCGACATCCTATTAAGGAATGATGGAAGGGAATAAAAAGAAAAGAGAGGAAAGAAAATCAAAATGAAATAATGAAATAAAAATAAAGAATAAAACAAAAAAAAAATTGCAAAGAATTGAGGCAGTAAGAAGAATTTTTGAGGAAGAAGAATAAGAGGTTAACATGGCTGCACCAAGGACATTAAAATATTGCTATTCACCTAGCAATGTCAGAAATCAACAAGGGAATGGAGTCCTAGCACCAGCTGCTAACTTTGAGTTGAATCCAGCTTTGGTCACAATGATAAGGCAATACCAATTTTCTGGTTTAGGGAATGAAAATTCAACTTCACACTTGGATAATTTCAAGGAGATTTGCAGCACAATTTATTTCAACAATACTCCCATGGATGCTGTCTACATGAAGCTATTCCCCTTCTCACTCAAGGACAAAGCAAAGATATGGTACAAGACCCTCAAACCAAAAGAGATGGCTACTTGAGAATCCATAATTCAATTGTTCCTAGCTGAATTTTTCCACCTAGCAAAACTGATAATTACAGAGATCAGATTGTGAGGTTCTATCAATTGGATCAAGAGAATATATGTGATGCATGGCAAAGACTCCAATGTTTGCTGAGGGCTTGTCCACATTATGACTTTAAAAAATGGCAACTTGTCAACTATTTCCACAAAAGATTGAACTACCCCAGCAAAGTTGCATTGGATACAGCAGCAGGAGGGATATTTGTATCAAGAAACATTGATGAAGCTTACCAATTGATTGAAAACATTGTCAAGAACCACCATTTCTTCACACATGATAAGACAAGGAGGCCATCCAATGAAAATCAGGTTAATAATATTGCTGTCCAGATTGAACAAGGGTTGCAAAGGGCATTGGAGAAGCTGAATTTGTCACCTAATGTCAACAAGACTTCCAATTCTGAATCTATATGTGAGTGTGTAGAAATCAGGGTCATGTCACTGAATGTTGCAATTTGATAATGCAGCAACATGAGCAAGCTATAGACCAAGTAAATGCAGTAGGAAATTATGAAGTCAAGCCCCCTACTGAATTCTACACTCAAGAAAACAAGAATCATCCCTATCTTTCTTACAATGCCAACCATTTCCAAGAACCACCTATGCAGAATTCTAATTGGCAACCCAAGATTTGGCCAAGGAACTAGCCACCTCCATATCAGAATCAACCCTCAAATGCTCCAATGCAAAGACCCCCTTATGAACAGCCATCACAACCTCAATCCATCCAATTATCAAAGATGGAAGAGTTGCTGCAACAGATTCTAAAGAAACAAGAGGAAACAATGCAGAAATTAACCAATGGATATGAGGCTTTGAGTGCTCATCAAAAGATCCTTGAAAATCTGATTGCTCAACAAGCTAGTACCTCAACTAGGCCACCTATGTTTCTCCCTAGACAACCTGAATTGAACCCCAAAGAGCAAGTCCAAGCTGTCCAGTTCAGAAGTGGGAAATTATAGAAGAACCAATGAGAAATGTTAAGAGCAATTCAGCTGAAGTAAACACAAGTTCAGGGCCTACATAAGGGTCAATTGAAGGAGTTGTGATGAAAAATCAGAGCAAGGGACCTCAAAATGAAATTAAGGCTAGAGTTTTTGACAAAGTACCCTTCCCTCAAAGGCTAATCAAGGCAAGGCAGGACCAGGAGAATGGAAGATTCCTTGAAGTCCTGAAGAAGTTGTATATAAATGTGCCATTTGTAGAGGCAATTCAGGAGATGTCTTCATTGAAGACCCATTGCAAAGGTGCATAATGTTTGATCATTTGAAGGAGCTAAAATATCCAAAAGCTAAGGCATGCCAATCTGAGTTGAATTCCCTCAAACCAGTGGATAAATTTGAATTTCAGGATGAAGTGCAGGAGGTTATCACTGCTGAACTTCAATCCAATCCAACTCAAGACAATCCTTCCAAATTGGAGCTCAAGCCTCTCCCTAGCAACCTGAAGTATGAATTCTTGGGAGAGAACTCAACATTTCCAATAATTATCAATAATTAATCAGCATATGAGATTGAGGGATCATTTGATGGGTTTATACTCGGTTAGATGTTTTTTATTCGATTTCGGATGATTTACTTTCATAGTGTTTGACCTTATTATTATTTCCATGAATGCTGTGATTGCAAGTTCTTTTTCATGTGACGGTTTCCCTGAGAAGGGAACATATGTTGTTAACAACATGTTATGAACCGAAAGGTTAGCATGGTTGCAGAAAAGATGAACCGTAATAATGGTTTTTATTTTCCTATGTAGAACGAATCGAGAGAGGATTTCTACGAACTTCTAATCTGATATCACCTCTTGGTGAAGTGCCTCGGTTCAAATACAAGAGTAGGAGAACCAAATGTTACTTTTCGTGAGAATAAAAAGTACCCCCTACGTATCATCGTTCGAATGCAATCTTAAAAAGAAACCATATATGTTTACTGAGTTCCCCCAAAAGAATGTTCCCTCGTGCCTCTATTCTATATATTGTTAAAGCAACGATACTTACTCTAGATTTTATTATACTCAAGTTTTCTAGTTAAACACGAAATAACAAACAAATTACAAAATATAAAATATAAAAATACACCCTTACTTCTCTTACTATCAAAATCAAATTCTCTTCTTTCGTTGTTACATAATTCTAAAAATAAATACAACTTCTCTCTCTGTGGGTTGACCTGATCTATACATCGACGACGGTTGTATACTTGCAACCTAAGAAGTGTAGTTGGGATTATAAATTTAAAATTTGTTTACATTTTTGCAAAAGGGAATTCGATCTTTACGTACCCGCATCTAACGTGTGAATATTGCTTCTCATACTTACACAGATTTCTCACAACAATTCTTGACCCTTCTTATAATGATTATATAATCAGTTATCCCTTATGTTATCTTGTTGATACTTATAATTATCATATATGGATTACACTTATCATTAGATGTTATCTATTGATGCCTATCCCTTCTATCCTATATCCCATAATGATTCTTAATGCTAAGAATAATTATGTTGCATGATCAATATTCTTTTTTATTATGATTCTAATGATGATTCTCTATATTACATCTTCCATATTATGACGTCTTACCATGTGTTTATTGATTATGATGATTAACTCCTCATGACGTTATTATGTATGATTTATTTCATCCACATGATTATTATGTATTGGGCATCAAAGTTCATGAGAGATTCATCTCTCTTGTCACAGTTAAAGAAATGGTGGCATTAGCGAAAAATTAAACTCATGGTGATTTTTGCACATGATGTCGAGTCTCTTTATATTATTTATCTTTATATTACATTGTATTTGATTTATGAAACTTGAGACTCATTTTGTATGAACATTTATCAAGACTATGCATCTTTGTTTATGTCATATCCTTGTATAGTTCTATTATATTTATTTCTTAAATTATGTATTCGTTTCTTTGGCCAGTCAAAGTTCATGTTTTAATCAAAATTATGTCCATGTGAGTCATGTCTCTGATGTGTGTTCTGCCACACGAAGAAAATTCGACTCGAGTTCCCATAACATAGTTGTTCACACTACATCCCGGGCCGAGCCCAAAGAATTACACTCGGACCGTCTCAGGCGATCCATTGTATCCACAAGACCCGACTCGGATGAGACCCAACCTGACCTTGTTTAATCAATATTTGATTATTGCATGATTTGTGAAATTGTCTTTACTTTTCATTGCTACCATGCATACATTGTGTTAGTAGTATACTACATTTGATGCTTATTATATTATATTATGTTTTTATAATTTATATTATTAATTTCTTTATTATGCACTATTATATATATCTTGCAGGAGGACATGACAATAACAATAGGAGCCCCTCTAATATATTTTATCTTTATTAACTTATATTATCTCGTCCAACTTGATCAATTCATACTAGTGGTTAGTACAATATCGATTTGAAGTCACACAGTGTAAAAAATGCTTATTATATAAGAAAACTTCTAACACAAATCCATGAGAATGATTGTAATGATCGGATTTTCAAAAATAAATAAAAGATATTTATTTTAATTAAACAAATTTGAAAATTCTTATGATAATATTTTGAAATTAATTAATTCTGAAATTTAAGAAAAAATGGAAAAGTGGTTAAAGAGATAAAGATGGAATTTGAGAAGGGGTGAAATTGATATGGAGATAATATAAGATTATTAAGTTAATTTAAATATAATTAAATTTGAATAATTATGGGGTGATTAATTAGTGATGGATTGTCAAGATTGATTCTAAAAGAGTTTAATGCCCAATAAAAGTGAAAGTTCTAACCTACAACTATAAATAAACATTAAAGTGTGGCTGAAAATTTCCTTTCACCAATTAAAATTTCTACATTACGAGCCCTAATTTGTTCTCCATTTTCATGCAAACCGAGATGAAATTAGTCTATGAACTTTAGTCTTAAGACTCAGCTCGGCCCGGCCGGTCGGATGGATCGGTGTTCGAGCACTAAAACGGTCCGCGAGTCATCCAAAACTCGGTCATTCGATTGATCCATTTTGATCTGGTCAAAATTCGAGTTCAACCAGTCGACTCGGTCCGGCTGGGTCAAGTTGTAAACTGTTAAAAAAATAAAACATATAAAAATTATTAAATTTATTTTTAAAATATTATATATATCTTTATTTGAAATCTATGTTTCAAGGACATATATAAAAATTTCATTGATATTTTTATTTCTTATAATTATCTCGCATGATTTTTTATTTATAAAATATTTGATTGATGCTTACTTTAGTATATTATTTAATCTGAATTATTTTATTATATTATATTTTATAAATAAAATATTATATATTAATAATATTATAATGATTATTTTAACTTATTTTATTTTTTATTAATTTATATTGTCTGATCCGTCCATTCGATTCTATCTGACGTATTAGACATTAGATCGGGTCTTGCAATTTAGTCATTTCGGTGCTTCCACCTCCTACCCAAATAGTGGCGTGAAAAAGAGCAAAGTGGGTCCCCTTTCTTCTACGGAAGAGATCAGATGGCTTTGGCCTGCTGTTTTCTTCTCTCCGCATAGCGCGTAGAGAGACATGGATGGAATCGCTCTCCACATCCCCAATTTTAGGGTTCTGCTCTCGACCTCCTTCGCTCCCAAATCCTGCTCCAATCGCCTCACCATGGTTCGCCTTCCGAAATCGCGTCCTTTGCCTTTTGCCAAAGCTCAAGACGTCGCGGTGAGTTGCCAAAAAGGCTCTGCAGGATTGTTTGGATTCCTTGTTTATTTTTTTAACTACATTTTGCATTGGAGGCCAATTGTATAACTTGATGGTCGGTAAAAATTGAACATTGGAAGGGCATTGATGTTGTCGGGGTAATTTTTAACTTTTGAATGCGTGGAAATTCGGCTGGTTATGTTGTGCCGTGCCCAATACAGTGCAAGATTTCTTTTTTGTTCTTTTTATTGGTATGAGAAATTGTTGTTCAAGTGAGTGAGTTATAATTATGCCTTCGTGGTCAATTTATTAATTGCTAGCATCTCTCAGTTCCTTGATGTCTGTTGCTGGTTACTCGCCTTTGTACTGTAATTGTACATTGTAGACCAATTACTTCGTTCGTCGTTATTATTTGTTAATTTTTTATATTTATCATGTTGAATGTTTCCTCAAGGAGGGTGCATTTCCTGCTGAAGCTTCGACCAGCGAAATGACTGCAAACTCGAGTAGCACTGATCGTCGACAGAGTGGAAACGCAATTGATGATGTTGCTGCAAAACAAGGGATACGGATTCGCAGACGACCCCCTACAGGCCCTCCTACTCATTATGTAGGGCCCTTTGAGTTTCGCTTGGAGAATGAAGGAAACACTCCTAGGAACATTCTGGAGAAAATAATATGGGATAAAAACGTGGAAGTTACACAGGCATTTTACTGGGTTCTCAGTAGAAGATCAATTCATTAAAACTCCTTTTGGTGTCGAGACATGATTTCCTTTTTCTTTTTTTTTTTTTGGGGGTATGTTACTTTTGTCTAGATGAAGGAGAGGAAGCCTTTAACCTCATTGAAGAAAGCTATTGAGGATGCGCCGCCTGTTAGGGATTTTGTTGGAGCACTGAAAGCATCATATCAGAGAACTGGTATGCCTGCTTTGATAGCGGAGGTTAAAAAGGCTTCTCCAATTAGAGGTGTGCTCCGTGAGAATTTTGATCCTGTGAGTAGGCTTCACAGACTTTGTTGTCTGAGAATCTCAATTCATGTTTTTTGGCTTTATGCACCAACATAAACTTTCCTAAGGCTTATTGCAGATGTAACTTTTTTTAGACTTGAAAGAACTTGGTTCAATAATTATGCAGAAATACTGCAAAGGCACTTGATAACTGGGATCCATTTTCTTCAATTCCTTGTTACTCCCCTTGATTCAGCGCAATTGAACTATATCCATTCCTTTGATGCAAAGAAATAATTAGTTCTTTACTTTTTTGCAAATCCATGATTGACACATAATTCTAGCTCAAATCTGCCTGTCACATTTGCCTGTTTCATAGGTTTATGGATGCCTGCATTACATAGTGTTGCTTGCCACCTCTTATGAGAAATCTTAATCTAACGTAACTCTTTTCATCTATATTTCATCTAGGTTGTGATTTTTGTCCCATCTTTGGTCTGAGCTTGGTCTAATTTATCCATTTTCGCACTAGCACAATATTTGGTCTGAGCTGCTCAATAACATGGTTGCCAGACTCGTAACTGTTCTTTATGTTCCTTTTGTCTTAGTAAAATAACTATTAAGAGAATTTACTCGATCCTAATCTTTGTATGATGCTATCTATATCATGGCATTAATGATGATGTCGTCATGCTTATATATAACTTTACCTTTAAGATATTCCACAAGTTCATTGTTTACTATCACTGTAACATGTTTTATCATCTGTGAGCAAACTTCTAAGTGTCATGTGTTTTTTCATTGTAAAGACAAAGTTAAGTAATGATTACATCCTAGGCAGGTGCAAATAGCCATGGCATATGAGAAAAATGGAGCAGCTTGCATGAGTGTGTTGACTGATGAGAAATACTTTCAGGTGAGATTTAGGGCTTATACTGGATTTATCATTGTGGAAGTTATATTATATGAGTTCTCTTTCCATCTTTTTGTTCAGGGAAGCTTTGAGAATCTGGAAGCTATACGCAAAGCTGGAGTTAAGGTTGTAATACTGTTATTGTTTCTAAGCTGGAAACTTATTTCTGTAACTAGAGCATTAGTGTTGTACATATATATTTTACTATGTTAGTTTTCACTTGCTTGATATTTCTCATCTTGGTATCTGCTTCTAAAATCAGTGAGAAAATGCAGTGCCCTCTTCTTTGTAAGGAGTTCATAGTTGATGCGTGGCAAATTTACTATGCTCGGTCTAAGGGAGCAGATGCAGTTTTACTTATTGCTGCTGTTCTACCTGATCTGGACATAAAGTACCTGACTAAAATTTGTAAGCTTCTTGGCCTGACAGCACTGGTAGAGGTTTGTACCTTTCCTTAGTACTCCTATCAAGATGTTTATTTAAATTCCCATTCACCAAGGCAACTGCAAACCCACAAAACACAGTCCTTATGCTAATAAGAACTTCAAATTCAAGTTTTTTTTTTTCCATTTGATATCATTTATTAACTCGCCGACCCCACCTAGTGGGATAAGGCTTTGTTGTTGTTGTATATCATTTATTAACTCAACTTCAAACCATACCTAATGGACATTGATTTCGCCTCAAAAAATTGCAGAACAAGTACTTTATTTTCTTTGATGTGAAGACTGCAGTATTTTTTTCCCCTGGTCCAATTTACCATGTTTCTAAAGATGAGGGCCTTGATATGTTTAGGTTTATACATCTAACAGCTGCTCTTCAGGTTCATGATGAGAAGGAGATGGACAGAGTTTTGGGTATAGATGGTGTAGAGCTGATTGGTATCAATAATCGTAATTTAGGTATGCCTTTGTTTTACTTGATCTGGTCAAAGATGCATTGTAATAACCATTTCAGCCTTATCTTACTGTATAAGTTAGCTTCTTGCAATCATAAATGCAAAATTTTGCACCTGCATGGAGAACTACTTGAGATAATCATTTGTTGTTAGTTGTTACTATAAGATAAAATATTGTCAAATTTTATCTTATGGTATCTGAATATATTTGCACCGGATTTCATTCTTAACATTACAGAAACATTTGAGGTTGATATTGCGAACACCAAAAGACTTTTGGAGGGAGACCGAGGAGACATTATACGGCAAAGAGACATTATTGTAAGCAGAAAATTTGCTTTTTGATGGTGAAGTAATTATGGCTAAGTTATAGATGGAACTTAGAAACTATTATCTTTCTTCATTTTCTCGACAAATCGAGTTATTATCTTCATTACTATGTAACCATGACAAGAGCTGTTTATTTGATTTATTCTTAGTATTTAATTTCAATCCTAAAATATCTGGATGCACTGATGTAGCCTTGCAATTTGGACCGCTTTTATCTACCCTGTATAAAACCACAACTTACAATCTTAGATTTGTTTGTATATTTATGATCCGCCACAGTAAATTCTCTGGCTTTGAACAGTCTTTTGTTCTATCAGGTTGTGGGAGAGTCTGGATTGTTTACCCCTCAAGACATATGTTATGTTCATGATGCTGGTGTTCGAGCAGTAAGTTGTCGCTCTTTGCTGATGAACTATTTGAACATGTGCAGTTTTGTATTTGGATGCATGGAGTTCATGTTACCTGACGAGATTATATTGGTCCATTTAGGTTTTGGTTGGTGAATCTCTCATCAAGCAAGATGATCCAGGGAGAGCAATCTCGGGGCTCTTTGGCAAAGACATATCCTGATAAAATAATGCCCTAGGGAAACATCTTATGACTTATTGACAGGGCAATACGTTTTTGTGCTTATTTTCCAGTCCTGAAACACATAATATGTAGGGTGTCTTTGATCACGGAATCCTGATTTTTTATAGTTTTACCTGAGTTACTGAAGACTGTAAGAGTTCACTCTTCTTATGTTTTGTTTTTATTGAAAATTGTGAAAAATAATTCGTGGCTCTGTAATGGATCCATCTCTTCGTACACATGGCTATGTTATCATAAACATTTTTCATCAAGGAAAGTAATTAACACTTTTTTTTGTTTGAAATTCTTCTTTCAAGAGTGTAAGGAAGATGAAGCATCATTTCGATGATCGTATTTTAGTGGTCGATTCGTTCTTTGATTATTAACGTTTTTCACCTAAACTCCTTTCGCATATAAAGAGGTATCAGGTAGAAAGGACATATAGACACTATAGAATTGTTTTACTAAAGAGGTATCAAGTAGGAAGGAAGCCGCATAATTAAAGTATGTGTTAAATAGTGAATGTAATTTCTTCTAAAAAAAGTGAATGTAATTAAATTAAGATTATCAATTATTTGATCATCATGATTAAGCCATGTTAATAAATATGACTAAATTAATGATTATAATTTATTTAATCTTATATGATATTTTTTTATTATCAAATTATTCAATGAATATATATTATTTCATCTAAAAAGTATATAATAAGTTTAATCACAAATTAAATGATAAGAGACAAAAGTTTACACGAAAGTGGGATGCTCTAAATACTCGTTTACCTCTGCACCTAATTCAGTATTTCAGGTAAATGATCTGAATGAATAACTAGAATTTTTTAGTTTCTTTGTACGGTCAGGCAACTTTTTCTTTTCTATGGTTAATTATAGCTAGTTTTCCCTGATTTTTTTTATCAATGCCACTAAAAGTAATATAATAACAAGACGTCAAAAAAAGCAAGAAAAAAATTAAATGGTATACAAACAAAATGATTTTATATTTTAAAAATGGCGCACCAGCAGCTTTATTAATTTTAAAAGTTTTAGTTATTCAAAATTCCAACTAAGATAATCAAACTAATTCAAATTTCTTGAACCAAATATCCAAAATTCCAACTTTATTAATTAAAATTTCTCTAGATGAAGATCAGCTGGTTTTTCATTTGTCAGCCTTTGAAACTTTAAGTTTTTCTTCATTGAAAATTGCCCGCCTCTATGTTTTCGTGATAATAAATACAATTAAACGTAAAGACTGTTAATTTATACTTAAGTACAAGTATGAGATTAATAGGAGTTTGCATTTCAAAAAAAATTGCCAAGTTGAAACGAAAGAAAAAATATTTCAAAGTTTGACCGGTCGATTCACCGGTTGAATTGGTCGAATGATAACTTGGAACAATGCATAAAAGTTCGACGGACGAGTCATCGGTCGACCACCGATATGATCGATCAACATCAAAAGATTCGTCGGACAAGATTCGATATATCATCGGTCTGTCAACCGATATATCATACGACCAGTCAACATCAGAAGCTTCATCGAACGAGATTTGTTATATCACCAGTTGACCGACCATTGGTCAACATCAAAAGCTTCACCGAACGAGATTTGATATATCAGCAGCCGACCGACCATCGAGCAACATCAAAAGCTTCGCCACACTAGATTTGATATATCACCAGTCGACCGACCATCGGGCAACATTAAAAGCTTCGCCGCACTAGATTTGATATATCACCAGTCGACCGACCACATAATCGGTCAACATTAGACGAACGAGATTCAATATATCACTGATCAACTGCCCATACGATTGATTAATAGGAGAAGTCTTGCCAGACGAGTTCAATATGTAGGGGTGTTCACGGATCGAGTTGGACAAACCTGACCCGACCAAATTTGATCGGGTCAGTTGGGTCAAGTCAAGGGGGATTGGGGGGCCGAATTCGACCCAACCCGACCCGATTTGGATCGAGTTGGATCGGGTTAGGTGATCGAGTTATTCGACCATCCAATTTTTTTTTATTTTTCTTACTATTTTTTATTTTTATTTAATATAAATATTATTTAATATTATTTTAAAAGCATAAAATAAGTTTTCTAACTATTTAATATTATTTTTGCACTTAAAATATTTTATCTCAATTTTAAAAATTTTTAAATCAAATATAAGCTTAAGTTTGAATTAAAAAAGAAAAAAATAAAAAAGTTCGGGTAAATCGAATCTGGCCGAGTCGACTCGGGTTGAAAAAATCCAACCCGTACTCGACCCGGCCTATGATTGGGTCGAGTTCGGGTCGGATTGGGTCATCGAGTTCATGGGGTCGACCCGACCCGATGAACACCCCTATCCATACGTAACCGATCGACCACACCCATGACCATCCAACATCAGTGCCATTGTCGATCGTGTGCCCGACTGAATATTTGATTGATCAGATAGAAGGTGGATTAAAGAACTACACGACAACTACATTAACCGATCGACGAACGTTGATCGATCGACGGGTGCAAAATGTCGTAATGACTACACTTTAATCAATTTTTTTCAAAAAGGTGTTGGACATTCACAACAGCTAAAGAAACATATAAAAGGAGTACCAAAGGCTAAAAGAAGTTTATTAAGGAAAATCAATATATAGCTTCTTCCAAGACTAAAGCATTTTTAAGAGTTCTAATTTGCAAATCATTAATTCCTTCCTCTAGATCCTAAGTGTGAGCATTCTTTGCGAGAGGAGAAAGTTCGAGAAAATTTTTGTGTTCTTGTTTAGTGAATTTAAGAGTTTTTTGGAGGAAAAAATGTCCTACCTCTTGAGCAAAAAAGAAGATAGTGTGGTGCATAAATTATTATTCTCTCCTTATAAGAAAAGAAAAGGTGATCTTCGACAATCACGAGGTCGAGAAATTAGAACAGGGATGTAGACCAAGAGTTTGGCTGAACCTCGCCAATACATCGTGTCTTCTTGAGTTTGATTCTTCTTACTTGCTCTTTACTATTATATACATGCTTGCAATCATTTTTCTAAAATAGGTTTCAACGATTTTGATTGAAATTTTTATATACCAATTCACCCTTCTTTCAGTGCTTCCGATCTTATAATTGGTATCTGAGTCAAGTTTCTCAAGTTTTAAGATTTAAATATCTTTAAAGCCATAGCAGCAAGTGGGTTTAATCTTTTTGAAGGTCAATCGATAAATCGTCCTTCACTTTTCAATGCATCAAATTTTGCATATTGAAAAAATAGGATGCATGCATATGCATGCTCTATTAATATTGACATGCATGATATTATTCAAAATATTTTTAATTTACATGGAAAATCCCCTTTAGATCCCCTTTAGAATAAACCTTGTGAAAAGCGAAGAATATCTTTTATTGTGCTTTAAACTTTATTTAAAACATATTTTCAAGTTGTGAAAGTGCTCATTAATTTTGGAAAAAGTTTATTATTACACATGACAAAATCGAAAAAGTCAAAGAGTTTAGACTAAACATTTTAAATTCCTTCAAGATGCGTGATATTGAATGTATTAATGAAATAATTGTTAGATTCAATGATACTGTCAATGATTTAGCCTTCCTGAACGAACCAAGAACTAACTCACAAAAGGTTAAGAAGTTTCTTAGGTCTTTTATCAACCAAGTGACATACCCAAAGAATTGTGACTGAAGAAAAAGATTTGAACAAATTGGATATTAATGATTTCATAACCTATGCGATTGGAGTTAAAGAAGATGAAGAAGAAAGTATTCCCAAACGAAAAACTTGTCTTGAAAGCAAGCAAAAATGAGGATCAAACAAGTGAAGAAGAAGATCTCGATGAAAAGAAACTAGTTTATATATCAAAAAGCTTGACAAAATATTTTAAATTTGCTAAGCAAAAGAAGAGAAATGACTTTATCAAAAAAAGGTCCACTCAAATAAAAATCAAGTGACATGCTTTGAGTGTAAAAAGATTGGACAAGAATGAATGTTCATATTGGGTTAAGAAAGAAAATAAAGGAGAACAAAATAAGATGTTATAATTTGAAATGCATTATGCAATTTTTTTATATATCGCTCTAATATTATCGTGACATTGAGCAATCTATTTGATATACAAATCTTTTGTGTTATCGGATAATATCTCATCTTTTTCTATTTTTGTTTTACTTATTTTAACACTTTTCTTTGGGTTAATTTCTTAAATAGTATAATGATTTTTTTGAATTTGCATTTAATATATGAACTTACCGTAATGCTCCCTAAATTATGTCACGATTTTTAGTTTAGTCCATTCATCATATTCTATTAACTTTTCCGTTATTTTTTTACTTTTTTTAATTTATGAAAATGACTAAACTATTGATATGATGTTCAAGAATAATGCCTTGATTGACCGGAGCAATATATGATAATCAAAGAAACGAGATCAAAAGAATTTTCAGACAGTGAAAATATCAACCTCAATATTATAATGAACCAAGCAATCCATATTATAAATAGAAGAATTTAATCACAATATTACAAATCTTCTAATTAATAGTGAAAGTTTCCGAGGAATGGATTGCATGAGTTCTCTCACAACAAAAGTAATTAAGCTAAATTTTAATAAATTCAAAGATGACCGAAATAATAATAAAAACCAATATTTATAAGCCCCAGAAGCCTGAATTTGGAATGGAAGAAAAACCTAACTTAGCTTATAAGCATGACAACTAGTTTCCTAAAATAACTAAAGAAATTAATATTGCAACTCTTAGCAAAATTTTCATATATAATTAATTTCGAAAATTCCAAATAAATATGATTAAACCATGATTTATTTGGACCAAGTTTTGATAACTCTTCATGCGCCCAATTTATAACACATTGAGAAGTTAGATTTGATACAACTTGATCTTGCAATTTGATCAATTGTAAATCGCAGATATTCTTGATTATCTTCGATTTTCTTATGTTTGAGATCCACAACATTATCTTGATCATCCAACTTTGTCAGAAGATTCTTCTATCGTTGACTACAAGCATTTCTTAGTTCATGTCATCCCCCTACTCTTCAAAATGATTCGTCCTCGAATCTACATTCACAATAAGGAGAATATATCCAAGTTCATATCATTTCTCTCATCTTCAAAATAATTCATCTTCGAATCTACATTCACAATAATGATAATATAACATATCACATATATGAATTTATTAAATAATTTAGGACACACATAATGAAAATATTTATACTTCGCTTTCTAATGTATCTCAATCAGGATTGCAAGTTTGATTCCTCAATTATACCATCATGCTAAGATCCTGCAAGTGTAAAGCAAGAACAAGATAAGTAATATGAAAAGTAATATAACTCTCATACTTACCTGTATGAAATATTTTATGCCCATGAGACAATGGTATTTTAAGAAACAAATTGTGAAACTTCGTGGACTTTCCTTTTCGCATAAGGATCCAGTAAAATAAAATGTGCAATGTATTCCATAGAACTAGAGATCTAACAAGAAAATTGGCTAGTAGTTCCAAAATAAAAACATTTTTTCTCAAAATAAAATGATTTTTTAAAATATGTAAGTGGAATATCATAGGATCTGTAACGCAACAAACAACTTGGCTTATCAAGGGACTCATGCAATTCTTTGCAACAAACCAAAACATCATCAAAATTATCTTGCAAATGACTACTATTAATCAAGATATCTCCAAAGAGATTAATCCCAAATCTTTGTTGAAAATGCCCAGAAGTCTTACTAATGCAGCAATGAATTTCCCAATCATAATGTGAAAATTATATGAAAAATTACAACCAACATCCGCATAATGATTTTAGGAAAGCACAAAGGTGATTTTAAAGAAATGAATAAGATTCAATCAAAATCTTCAAATCATAATCAATCAATCAAAAGGGTTCAGAACTAGAAAATATTCATTCCAAAATTTTAACATATGGCTCAAATAAAGTGTTTTAGCACTCAATGAAGAACAAAGTGAATAGAAAATTCAGATCTAAGGTTTGCATGTCATTCAATACTTCTATCAATTGAAGCTTGCAGGTTAGTCACATCAAACAAATATATAATTTCAAAGATAAGAGATGGACTTTTCAAACTAGTCATCATAAATCCAATACAATATCTTTTAATTCCTTGCATGATATAATTTGTATCTTTATATACATTACTCCTACATATCTGCTTGGACAAATCAAAATCAAAAGACAAAATATGGTTAGTGTTAGGAGAAAAATTACTAAATTATCTTTATTTTTTCTTATCACTCAAGTCTTTTGTCTCAAATACCTCTGAAAGTGACATTTCTGAACACTTAAGTCATGATCTCTTTTCATTTTCACAACACTCAACACATAAATATTTCCTCTCAATGCTTTTCAAAAGTGGCATTTATAATACTCAAGATCTAATTTTCTCTTATTCTCACAACTCTCATAACACCCAACATTTAAATATTGCATCTCAATATTTTCAGAAGGTGACATTTTTAAGTACTCAAAATTTTTGTGGCTCTTATTTTCATCACTCATATTTTCATCTTTGTCTTTCTCACAACGCTCAAAACCATTTTAAATTACATTATGACTTTTAGTTTTTTTTCCTCATATGATTTTTGTGCAGCCATGCTATTCCTCTTAATGTTGTAAGCTGCTACATGCTCGTTAAGTTACAACTGCTCTGTGGATGCTTCTTGAAGTGGCAATTGTGCTAAAGTATATTTTCTTTCATCCTTGTGACATTTATAATATTTGGTAGCTTCATCATGTGTCACATCTCGATCATATTGTCAATGTCACCCCAAAAGAATATGACAAACATGCACATCACATAATACTTCATCAATAAATCTTTCATTTTAAATAACACAAGCACATGTTTGGTCACTTTGACTTCTCCTCCATTGTTTGCCCACTGTAGCTCATATGGGATGCTTGAAGATTCGTAGTCCCAGCTTCTTTACCATGTAATAGCTAGCAAGATTGGCGCAAATTTTTACTATCAATAATCAGTCCACAAATTTTGTCCGTAATACAACAACGCGCATACAAAATATTTTCTGGATAATGGCTTATTCCTCCAAGTTGAACACGTCTATGTCTTCTTCAACTTTCATTATCTTTCTCATCTTTCCCATCATCATCAGGAGCACGATGTCTTTGTCGATCTCTTCTATTATTTGATTGTATAACTTATTGTAGCTATGCAATTTGCACATCTACCTGATAATGCAGTTCAATAATCATATGTCCAAGATGATCAAAATGTTGTGTCATGACCTCTATCATTCTTGCCTGATTAATTTTTTTTTTCTAGAATTAAGCTCTTTGTCATTTCCTGTTGATTGTGAGAAATTTCTTCAGCAAATGTTAATGATAAAAACAATCTCAATACCTCACGTGGTGACCCTCATATTTTACCTTAACTTTATTTGACTTTTTTTCTCTTGAATCCTCTAACAAATTCTAAAAGAACTAATGCAAGTCAACACAAGACAATGAGCAATTAAATAAATCTAATTTATCAATATGATTGCAAGATAAAAAGAAATCTTGAAGCTGAAATTAGAATAGAGATAAAAAATGTTGTCAAATAATGTAGATATCAAATGTTCATAATTGTAATGAAATTAAAGATCACTTATTCACTAAGTTAAATAATTCAAAATCTCAAAAATTTCTTATGCACCTTTCTCTACAAAAATAAGTTTTCCTTTCTTTTCTTTCCTTCCACTTTCTTTTGAAATTTTTCTTTTAATTTTTTTCTCAGATTTTTTTGAATTTTTTCCAGATATTTCCCTTCTTGTTCTTCCCTTCTCCTTTTCTTACACTTTCCATTTTTTCTATTTTCGAATTTTTTTCTCAAATTTTTTTCTGAAATGCAACAAACTTTGAAGAATAGAGAATGACTAGGATTTCAAGAACAAATGGGTAGAATTTTTTGTGGTTTCTTTTAAACTAGAGTAGAATTTGAAAAATGCAAGGATGATGACTAGGACTCGAAGAACAAATGAAACCAAATAAAGAAGACGATTAGAATTTGAAGGACTAACAAACTATTATTTTTTTTTCCAAAAATTGAAATAGGGGAACAACAAAATAATGAATGATAACTAGAAAACCGAATTGAAAACGAGGTTCTAATACTAACTGATACGATGCTGAAGAACACTGCTTTGAATGACTGGAACAATATATGATAATCAAAGAAATGAGATCAGACGAATTTTGAGGTAGCGAAATATTAACTTCGAGATTACAATGAACAAAGCAATCGATATTATAAATAGATGAATTTAATTACAAGACATACAAACCTTGTAATTAATAGCGAAAGTTTCCAAAGAACGAGTTGTAGAGTTCTCTCACAACAAAAGTAATTAAGTCAAATTTTAATAAATTCAAAGATGTCTGAAATAACAATAAACACCATGATTTATAGGCACTAAAAGCTTGAGTTTGGGGTGGAAGAAAAACCTAACTTAGCCTAGTAACCAGTTTCCTAAAATAACTAAAGGAATTCCTACAACAAAATTTTCATATATAATTAATTTTAAATAAATATGATTAAATCATTATTTATTTGGCCCAAATTTTACTGACTCTTCATGCGGTCCAATTTGTAACACATTAAAAAGTTAAATTTGATGCAACTTGATCTTATAATTTGATTTATTGTAAATCATAGGTATTCTTAATTATCTTTAATTTTCTTATGACTGAGATTCACAACATTATCTTGATCATCCAACTTTGCCAAAAAATTATTCTATTATCGGCTTCAGTTGTAAGCATTTCCTTGTTCATATCAACTATTCTCTTACAACTTGAAATAAATGTCAACTTTTTTCTTCATTAGGGATAATTTAGTCATTTAATAAAAAATAAAAATAAAAATTTGACAGATGGACTAAAGTGAAAATCACGTTACAATAAGTTAATTATAGTTAGTTTCACCAAATGCAAGATGTTTGGCTGACCATCATTAATGAGATGGAATCAGAGTCAGGTGATCCTAAGTTGTTCCAAGCTTTTTTTTTTCTTTTTTTATTTGACAACTTCTTTCTTTCCTTTTCAATATTTTTTCTTTTTCCATTTTTCTCTTTTATTATATTCTTATATAAAAAAATATTTATTATATATAAATACCTATAGTATATTATTTAATATTATTTAATATGTTATTTTATTAAAAAATTTAATATTTCATTAGATATAACTAATTTTAAATTTTTTTACATAAATAATATATATTTTAAACAAATTTTCCATAAATTTTTTTAATAATATTAAAATTATATTTTATATTTATAATACATATTTTTAATTCAAACATTCACTAAAATTAATTAGTCACATATATATTTTTTCTATCACATAAACTACGCACGTAAAAAAATCGCTTTTTTCCAATTTTTTTCAAACTTAATCCATTTGTTTGCCTAGTTACCCCCATTGGCCAGTCTTTACTGGTTCGGAATCTTTTTCGATTTTTTAATATTAAATGGAACAGGAGCTACATGTTCGTGATTAAGAGGAGGTGGGCCCCATATGTTAATTAATTATTTACCCTTAACAACCTATAAATGTGCATGCTTGAAGTGAGAAACAGTGACAAACTCAGAGGGTAACATCGTAAAAATATCGAAACCCGAGGTGCAACTTCCCACATACGCAATTTGCCCAACGGAACCAGAAAGCACCCCCCGTTGTCCTAAATAAATCCACGAGTCGTGCCGCACGTCGAACACCAAGCAGCCTCGAGCGTCATACGTGGCGCGCATAGAACCATCATGGAGCTGGCGGGGTCCATGCTACGACCAGAAGGGTCCCACCACGTGCTTCGTCCCGGCTGTTCCCTGCGCCGGAGGATCACGAGGGATCCCCCGATAAATAGGTGAAACCTTCGACTTGGATGCCTCGTGTTTAGGTTTCTTTTGGATTTCCAAATTTAGGCGGAGTAGAAAACAGAGGAGCTCTTCGTCTACCTCCTCATCCTCCCTCTCTCACCGCCTCCTCCGCTCTGCTCTCCTTCCTCCCTTTGCAGGAATCCGCGCTTCCGCGAGTAGCCGGAGGGAAGCTAATGGCGCACGCGCTCCAGCAGCAGCTCAAGGAGGTGGGATCCAAGCTGGAGAGTCCTCCTGCTTCCAAGGATGCCCTCGTTAAGCTGCTCAAGGTGAGGAATTCAGCTCGGCTTGGTGCCTTTCCGTCCGCCATCTTTCCAAATTGGGGGCTCGCCTAGGTTTGTCTCTGCTGTTGAAGGCCTCGTTGTGATGGCTCGCGAGTTCTAGGGTTTTGCGTTGTTCGGTTGTGGGGTTAGGTTTGAATTAGGGCGTGGATAGTTTGGAATTGTGGGCTTGTGCGAGAAAAAAATTAGAGCTTTTTTTGGCGACTGAGCTGGAACTGTGTGTTTGAGGTGCTGCGCGTCTTGAATGTTTGAAAACTTTTGTCCCATAAAAAAGGGGTGGTATGTGGTAAAGGCCTGAGAATTTGAGCTGTGGCATCAATTTGATAATGTTGTGATCTACTAATTCAGCTGTGAGTCAACTGTGCATACATTGAATTGTCGAGGAATTTGTTCAGCTACTTGACAAATAAGTAAGATACAGCTTGTTACGGGGTCTGAGTACAAGAGTTTAAGAGTTTTTTAACATATTGGGAAGCTTAGGTCTTGGTTGTTATAACGATGAAACTTGGCATTCATTCTTATTGCTTATGATGGGGTACTGCACCAGTGCATTGTCAAAGTTCATTTGATTTACTAAGAGAAAAAAGAGAGAAAATGCTGACCAACAGACAGCCGCCTAGAAATTCACACATTTTCAGACTAGAAGTTATAAAAAAATACACTTTTGCATAGTATGTCGATGCTTCTTTTGTTGCCACTTTGGTTTATGACATTTCATTTCACTAGTTTAATGTTCTTTCAACTAGTGCTGATTCCTGAAAGAAAGGTTGAGTCTTTTTTCTAATTACATATGTTGTTGTGACTCAAACTTCTTTTCTATGTTGCTGAATCCCGGCTACTCAAGTTTCATCGGATTTATTTGTTGTACTGATAACTGACTGCCTCTATAAGTATTGTATATTTTTTTTCAAGAGAAAGTACTGTACATATTCAGTGATATAATCACCTCCTTACGTGACATATTTCCAATTTTGTGTTTAGCAAGCTGCAAATTGTCTTGCTGAGATAGATCAGTCCCCAGAGCCTTCAATCTTGAACTTGATGCAGCCTGTTCTCAGTGCACTTGCCAAACAAGATCTACTGCAACATCAAGATAGGGATACAAAAGTTCTTGTGGCGACCTGTATATGTGAAATTACAAGAATAACTGCACCTGAAGCCCCATACAGCGATGATGTTTTAAAGGTTTGTTTCTTCCTTGTTGGATGAAATTATATTGGCTCTTTTGTTTTGCCCCTTAGCATTTTTTCTGTATTCCTGGAGATGATATGAAATTCTCACACAAATACATTTTTGTTCTTTCTTTGCAGGACATATTTCAATTGATAGTTGGTACATTTAATGGGTTAGGTGATGTAGACAATCCATCATTTGGTAGGAGGGTTGTTATTTTGGAAACACTTGCTCGATACAGATCATGTCTCGTGATGTTGGATCTTGAATGTAATGATCTCATACATGATATGTTCAGCACATTACTCTCTGTTGTCAGGTTAGACACTCCTGTTACCATATGTATAGGCATCAAACATTTTTGCTTGTTTTACGTCTTCTTCATAATGTACATGTGTGTTATGCCTCAGTATGGATCCTCTAAGGAACATAGTAAGATCTTCATAGCACCATGTCTATCATTCTTACATTCTTACATTGTGGCTTCCATTGGGATTGATTGTGGTTTTCACTGGGATAGGATTTCTTATCAAAGAGTGCGTTGCCCGTACTTGTACAGCGTATGTTTCTTTTTTTTGAGAAAAATGTCTGGTGATGGGTTATCATCGCTCATTATTGGTCGTAGATATGTGCCTATGGGACATGTATATTTTCATCTCTTCAGAATGTATCTCAAACTATCCACCTTGATAACAATTATTTCTGTTACAATCATGGGGTGTTCGAAATCTATTCCAGAGACTAGAGTTCAGTTCCTAGGAGTAACTGGGATCATTATTTTCAGAGCTGCATTAACCTGGTTTTAAATTCAATATGGAAACCTGTAATATGGGCATTTGTCTTTTTGTAACACAGAATAAAACACTGCCCACCTTGTTCTTTTGGATTATTTTGACTTCTCCATGGAGATAATATTTGTACAGTATTATAATGCACACATGAATTTTTAAGTGGTCATATCATGAGTGTGATTGTATTGATGGCGGTACCATTACAACCCATACTTTAGAATGATTTCTTCATATTTTTAGTACCTAACAGATCACAATATTACATTGTTACCTTTATAATATATAAAGGGACATTTCCTCCCATCTTTTGACTACTCTTTGGGCATTGGCATTGAAGTTTATTTTGGTTTTACATCCTCTAAGTTTTTTCCCAACCAATATCTCTGTTTTTTTGCTAGTTTCTTATCAAGCTTTTGCCGTTCAGATGAAGCTAAAAAGCAACAAGTTTCTGTTTTCTCCAGAAAGTTCTTGAGTAGAAGAAAAAAAAATAGCTTAGAGTTCTTGTTCATGTTAAGCATATAAGAGGATGAGCCTTTGAAATTACCAACTACAGCGTGTTATTCTATTCTAACTACATCATCAATAAGCCATGATGATCAAGTGTTGCACACTTGCACTTAAAATGGATTAATCATTATTCTGAATATACATGATCAAGCATTATGATTGATAACATGCAGGGACGATCACCCTCAAAATGTTCTTACATCAATGCAAACAATTATGGTCCTCATTCTAGAGGAGAGTGAGGAAGTACAGGAAAATCTTTTGATCCTGATTATCTCTTCTTTGGGTCGCAAAAGAAGTGTAAGAACCATATTCTTTTTGCCTTTAATGTTGTTTAGCCCTTAGTTTATTTTATTTACACCTTTCATTGGATATTCTAATTATTTCAGGGCCTTTCTATGGCTGCACGGAAGCTTGCTATGAATATTATAGCACAATGTGCAGGAAAGCTTGGGCCTTCCATAAAGCAGCTTCTTGTGTCATCACTGACTGGGGATAGCAGATGTTTGAGTTCAGTTGATCATCATGAAGTTATATATGATATATATCAGTGCGCGCCACAAGTTCTTACAGGAATAGTTCCATATATAACTGGAGAATTGTTGGTAAATCTCCCAAGTCCATTCCCCATGATTTTCATAATACAAGGACATGCCACATATATTGGATCAACAAAACTATATTATCAGTTTTTTTCTGACCATTAACATACTTTTGGTTCATTTGAAGTGCATTTCTTATTCAATATGTTTTCTTCTTGCTTGTGTTCTTAAAGCCTGTCTTCTCAGATATTTTCATATTTCTCCTAAAAAAGATATTTTCATATTTATTATCAGAGTTCTTGGTCTATATTTAAGAGAAATCAAGAGAGTAATTAGGCTGTGAACATTACACTATTGTTTTTAGCTTTCTTGAAAGTTATTAATAAATTGAGATGTCTTGTATTCTTAATTCTTACTATCAACTTTGAATTTCTAGACAGATGACTTAGATATTCGTAGGAAAGCCGTTCAGCTACTGGGGGACTTATTTGCTTTACCAGAAGTATCTATATCTGTGGCTTTTCGCCCACTGTTTATCGAGTTTTTGAAGAGATTGACTGACAGAGTGGTGGAAATCCGTGTTTCTGTTATCGAACACTTGAAAAACTGTCTTCTTTCAAATCCTTCCCGACCTGAGGCTTCTGAGATCATCAGTAAGGCATAAATTCTCAATTCCTTTTGGTTGAGTCATTGTATGATTTCATGCAGAAATTAATCATGGTCAATGTCATGCCTAACTTTTTTTAACAGAATCACTGTCAGATCGATTATTAGATTATGATGAAAATGTCCGGAAACAAGTCATATCTGCAGTTTCTGATGTGGCTTGCCATTCATTGGACGCTGTTCCAACTCCAATTGTTACTCAAGTTGCAGAACGTCTTCGAGACAAATCAGTTTGTATTCTTGTACCAAGTGTAGTAGAATTTTCTTTTCTCTTGCTTCAAGGTTTGTTTACTAGAAATTCTATTGAAAATGTTAGCTATCTGTCAAGAGTTATGCCATGGAGAAACTAGCTGATCTATACAGACTTCACTGCTTGATGAGCAATGATCCCGATGGATCGACGAATGTAGATGAATACAAATGGATACCTGCAAAGATATTGAGATGCTTATATGATCGAGATTTTAGGTAACATGCCTTTTTCTTTGGGAATTTCATTAGCAGTTCTTGTTAGGCATATATCATTTCTGCTGCGTGTTTTGGAAGCTGTGATTAATTTCTCTCTTGAACTTGTTATCATGTCTCTTTAGTTGCTTAAATAGAATGCTCATTCATGAGATTCCAATGTTTATTAAGAAAGCCTTGTTCATTTCAATTGGAAGTATTCTCTGTCAACTAGAATCTTGGTTGCATTTGGTTAGTCTTAATTTTTTCTTCAAATTTTCATAAATAAATTTTATTCATTATGTTGATCTAATTTCATGAGCATGGATGTGTTTCGGGGGTTTGTATTGAAAGAAAGCAGTTGAGTAACTAAATTTTAACAATTCCTCTTTTCCAAGATGAACAATAAATGATATGCATTTAAGCTCTTGCACAAGCATGCATCTTTTGGGGACACATTTTTGTAGGATATCATGTTTGTACCTGTGTTCTGCAGGTTGGAGACAATTGAACTTGTTCTATCCAGATCTTTGTTTCCTACGGAGTTCTCAGTAAAATATAGAGTAAAACATTGGGTAACAATATTCTCAGGATTTGATAAGGTTGAGGTGAAGGCGCTCGAGCAGATTCTAGCTCAAAAGCAGAGGTCTGTTTAGGTGTCATGGCGATAGTTCTGGGATTATCATTTATCATGTAGCTTTAATATCTAGTCTTGTGATAGACTTTCCACGGATTTTCAGGTGATTTCCTCTTGGATTGCAGGTTACAGCAAGACATGCAGAAATATCTGTCTCTTAGACAGACATGCCAGGTTTGCTTAAATCAAACACTTTTAGTGGAATTTGCATGGTATCCGGATGATGTTACAAACAAGTTGTCTTGAAAAGCAGGAAGATGCCACTGAGCTTCAGAAAAGAATTTTTAGCTGCTTTAGAAGCATGTCACGCTTGTTCAGTGATCCTGTTAAGGCCGAGGAAAATTATCAATTGCTCAACCAGTTCAAAGATGCCAATGTTTGGAAAATTTTGACAAGCCTACTTGATCCATCTATTACTACAAGTCAAGCATGGACATCTCGGGTATTTGCAATGCAGATTAATGCTTCTTAAGTACTTGTAGAAGATTGCAAAAAGCTGGAATTGTGCAGCTAGTGATATCTTATGAGTTATGAATACTTAGATCCATAAAATTTGTGAATAAGGCTTCAGTCTGGAGGAGAATGCTAGATATGTGTTGTTCTTTTTATAAGCTAACCCTCTAGATGCCTTTGATTGAACCTATTTGAAATTTAACACTTTTTCAGGATGACCTGCTCAGTATCCTCGGCGAAAAACATCCACTTTATGATTTCTTGGGCATGCTGTCACTGAAGTGTTCGTATGTGCTTTTTAATAGAGAATATATTAAGGAGATTTTGTCTGAAGCAGCAACACAGCAGTCTTTGGGGAATACAAACCTTATCTACTCATGCATGAATCTGCTTGCGGTAAATGTGTATATATTAAACATTTTATATTATGAGAATCACCATATTGAAAACATCTATAATTTTCCGCATTGCAGGATTTTTGGTAATAGTTATTTTTTTGAGGGGTTTTTGGCAATGGATTAATTTCAATCTATAAAATGAATAGATTCCTTGTGGTCTAGTGGTCTGTGTCTTGTTGTTTTCCATTTGACAAGTAATTGCTAATGGTACTTATAAGTTAGAGTACAAAATGTTCTTTTGATAAAACATCTATAGCCGACCCCACCTAGTGGGATAAGGCTTTGTTGTTGTTGATAAAACATCTATGATGGAATATTGAATAGCTTGGAGAACTTATGGTCCTGTCAGTTAATTTTATTGAAGTTATACTCTTGCACCTGCTACTGGACTTAAAATAACATGTCGTGCGTACACATAATTCAGACTCGGAGAAATGATCTAATTCTACTCATGTGGTTCGATATTTTAGTTCAAACATAATAGCCCAGGACTCGCAGTTTATTTTCAAAATTCATTGTCTAATTTCAGGTCATTGCTTGTTACTCACCCCAACTTTTAGTTGGGTGTGAAAATGACCTTGTCCATCTCTTGAAGGAGGATCATGAGGTAATTAAAGAAGGAATATCTCATGTTTTAGCAAAGGCTGGTGGGAACATCCGTGAACAACTTGGCAAGACATCAAGGTAGCTCATTTTAGAGATTGAGATATCTTTTTTTCTTTTGAAGTCGAGATTGAGATGATATCTTCTTAAGAATCTACTAGATGTTTTTCTGGAATTGCAATTTCTTGTTCTATATGCTTCCACTACAAGGTTGTGAAATGCAATTGGTGGCATTTTGTTATTTGCAGCTCTGTCGAGCTACTCTTAGAAAGGTTATGCCTAGAGGGTACTCGAAAGCAGGCTAAATATGCAGTTCAGGCCCTGGCGGCCATAAGTAAAGATGATGGTCTCAAGTCGCTCTCTGTCCTGTACAAGGTTAAATGTCTAATTTTACAATTTATAATCTTCTTTTTCTTTCATCATGGGCTTCCTTCATGATACTTTTGCTTTATGGTTGTGCCTTAACTGTAGAGGCTTGTGGACACATTGGAGGAAAAAATGCACTTGCCGGCCATTTTGCAATCCCTGGGTTGTATAGCCCAAATTGCCATGCCCATCTTTGAAACAAGAGAAGAGGAAATTACAACGTTTATTAAAAGCAAAATTTTGGAATTCAACAATGTATGTTTTTCTTCAAATTTGAGGTTTCACTTTGGTGTCTTCTGCTTTCTTAACAATTTATGTTTTCAGAAGGATGATGAGGCATCTTTGTGTAAGACGGAATGGAGCGCAAGGACTGAGTCATGCTCACTGAAGGTTAGTAGGATTTGGAGATCATGTATTTATCTCTCAGGAAATAAAATAATCTCATTTATTTGATGTTTCTATAAACTGTTCTCCTGTTTCCTCTCAAAACTTAATTATGCAGTTGAGTATCATATAGTTTACGTTCAAGTGCAGATCTATGGCATCAAAACATTTGTGAAGAGTTATTTACCCACCAAAGATGCTCATCTGAGACAAGGAATTGAAAATCTCATGGAAATCCTTAGAAGTGTTCTCTCATTTGGCGATGTTTCACCTGATATAACATCAAGGTAGACAAACTCATATATTTATTGGCATTTTGATTCAAGGCTGTGTTTGGCGGCGAGAACTTGGCCAAGTTCTGCCAAACACAGCCCGTGATCAGAACATCAAAAGTTCTGGTCACGTGCTATTTGTTCTCCTTTCGCGTTCTCGCTGGAAGCGAGAACTTTGCAAGTTCTTGCTTCCAGCTAGACTTTGCAAGTTCTCGCTTCCAGCTAGACTTTGTTTTTTTTTTGATTTCTTTCTTTCAATTCTTTTTTTTTTTTTGAGAGGGAAAGGATGACTTCCATTGTGGACGTCATCCAGGTATGCATATAACTATAAGAGCAAGAGTCATGTACAAAAATGAGCTCTCAGGAAGAGAGCGCCAACACGGGCGGGGTGTACAATAGCTAACCGAAACCCCACTCCCGGAGAAGAAAGGAAGCATGAAATACAATATTGTCAATGAGAACTTGCTCCTCACAAAAAATGATCCGGTTGCACTGAAGCCAAATGGCCCAGTCACCGGCCAAAAAGGATGCCAACAAAACACGCCATGTCAGCCGCTGCCCGGCTCGAGTGCGGAGTGCGTGCCAGAAAGTCACAGCCTCATAAGGGGAAGCGGTCAGCGGTTCCCATGAACCCATCCTCGACCACAAGTCACGAGATACCCTGCAGCTGAAGAAAAGGTGATCGATATCCTCCGCCGAATCTCCGCACAAGGGGCAAGAAATGTCTGCGTGTGGTGCCCATCTCGATCTGTATACCCTGGTGAGGAGCCTGTCACGCCGCATGAGCCAAGCAAAAATCTTGACGTTCAACGGCACCTGGAGTCGCCATATCAGTCTACAGTCAGCCCAGAGTGTATTAGAGGGTGGCGGTGCAGGAAGAAAACGGAGATAAAGGCTGCGAGCTGAGAAGGAGTCCGACACCCATGTCCACCCATCAGACCTAGAAGGGTCTGGATAGGCTGGGGCCACCTGCTGAAATAGTGCCAGGAGCTCCAAGAAACGTTGATCCGAGAGTGCAGAGCCAAAAATGGGAGTCCAAGAACCAGTGCCCCTATCGTCAGTGTCAGACCAAGTCTCTTTAACAGTCGTGCCCGGACGTGTGGCTAAAGCATATAGCCGAGGGAAAGCCATAGAAAAGGGCCCACCAGGGATCCAATCGTGCTGCCAAAAGGAGAAAACCTGCCCAAGCCAAGGGAGGGAACCATAAAAGGACGCACCCGAGGGAGAATAGATGCCACACCCCTCCAGAAGTATGACGCCCCCCTAGGAAGAACAGGTCTAGACTCCCATGATAGGTCCTGCCCATAGCAAGTAAAGAAAACTGTCCTCCAGAAGCTATCATCTGGCCCCATGATCCGACCCACCCACCGAGCAAGGAGAGCTCAGTTGGTGATGCGAAGGTCGGGGACTCCAAGGCCCCCCTGAGTCGTGGGCCTGCAGACAGTGTCCCAAGCAACCAAGTGGACTCCCCGGCGGTCAGAGTCGCACCCCTGCCAAAAGAATCTGCTCAGTGAATCAATCCGTCTCAGTACCTGACCAGGCATCAAAAGAATCGGAGATAACAGATCGGAGAAGAACAAGCCGGCCACCCCGTGATAATAATCTTGATGTCCACCCATGGAGTCTGTGCTCAAGTCGTTGAATAACCGGAGTCCAACCTCGTGAACCTATGCGCCGATTAGAAAGTGGAAGACCCAAATAGGTGAGCGGTAGGGTAGTAATCGGAGTATGGAGCTCCGTCGCACAACGATCAGCGACTGCTTGGACCACGCCAAAAGGGATGAATGAAGACTTGGCATGGTTGATCTGGAGACCCGAAGCAGCACCAAAAAGCTCCACTAATATAGCCACCCGTCTAGCCTCCTGGGCTGAGCCCTCCATGAAGAAGACAGTGTCATCGGCATACTGCAATATGGGAACAAGGCTGTCGGCAAAACATGTGAGTAGCCCGGCCCCACACGAAGCCTGGGTGCATCTGGCTAAGGCATCAGCAGCTAGCACGAAGAGCATAGGCGCAAGCGGGCAGCTCTGTCGAACCCCCCTCTGGGGTTGTACCCAGCCACCAGCCAGAGTCCCATTGACCAATACGGAGAATGAAGCAGTGATGCAGCGCTTCATCCATGTGATCCAAATCGCTGGGAAACCTCTAACCTGTAGTGAATGCCAAAGAAATGACAACGAAACAGTGTCGTAAGCCTTAGAGAAATCTACCTTCCATAGGAAGGCGGGGGCGTCGGTCCTCCTCCAGTGTGCTATGATCTGTGTAGCAATGGAGTAGCTGTCGGCGATACCACGGCCCTGGATGAACGCTGACTGTGCCGGATGAATGAGGTCAGGAAGCACCTCCCGAAGCCGATTAGCCAATACCCTAGCCACCAGGTAGATGGCATTAGATATGGCTATCGGCCTGTAGTCCTCAACACGCTCCGCCGGCGTGTGCTTGGGCAGCATGAAGAGCAGGAAACGATTGAGGCGCTCGAAGCCCCGATTCCCGCCAACAAACTCCTGAATGACATCCATGACATCCCCACGAAGGGTAGACCAGAACTCTTTATAGAAAAAGAGTGGGAAGCCGTGTGGCCCTGGCGATGCATCTGCATTGAGGTCCCCGAGCACCTGGGTCACCTCATCCTCCATGATGACCTGTGATAGCATAGAAGACTGAGCATCAGTAAGAGTGGGGATGACTCCAGGGGACCACCTCCAGGAGCCCGGAGGTTGCCGCCTGTAAAACTCCCGATAATAAGAAGCAATGGCTGTCCCAATGGGCTGCTGTCCAACAATCTGCTGCCCCTGAATCTCCAATCAGTCAATCCTGTTCGCCCTCCGACGGGAGCTGGCATATAGGTGGAAAAAATGAGTGTTTGCGTCGCCTTCCTGAAGCCAAGACTGTCGAAAGCGTTGCCTCCACTGAATTTCCACCAATCTGTCCTCGAGCTGAATGGTCTGCTGAGCACGCCTACGCTCTGCAAGCTCCACCTCGTGAGGTGGCGATCATCCTCCAATCGGTCCATCTGCGTGATAATCCCCAATGCCTCAGTCCGGCGCCTCTCCCTATCCTCCCGGACCTGTCTCCGAAAGGTTCGAAGGAAAGACCGCAAGCTGTCCAGCCTAGTGGAGAGCGTCCTGGCAGCGGAGTCAGATGCCAGAACACTCTGCCAATGATCAATAACCGCCTGTCGGAAACCGTCTTCCAAGAGCCAGGATCGCTCAAATCTAAAAAGAGAACGTTGGGGTTGACCGTCATTGGACCTTCACAAAAGTGGGGTGTGGTCCGAGAAAGGTCTGTCTAGCGCCTGAACATCCGCCAACTGACGAGCCTCGGCTAGCTCAAGCGATCCCAGAAACCTGTCAAGCCTCGACCTCGTCGTGGGTGTAGCTGTGCTCCGCTAAGTAAATCTGCAGTTGGTGACCGGGAAATCCACCAACTCCTGAGAATCAATAAAGTCTCTGAATTCCTCTGCGGCAGAATCCCTCCCCTGACGAATAGTAGGCCGGTCCTCCATATCAAGCGTGACATTAAAGTCACCCCCTAACAGCCATCGAACACCCGAGAGGCGAGTGCGGACCGCCCTGAGCTCGTCCCACATGGTGGCACGAAGAGATGATGAACATGGGCCGTAAACACAAGACAACAGATATGAGCAACCATCCCTACCCTGACGTAGGTGTGCAGACAAGGAAAACCGATCTACCCAAGAATCAACCAAAGTGAACTGGTCTGCCCGCCAGCCAATGATAAATCCACCTGACTGGCCGATAGCGCTGAGAGAGAGAAACTCAGAAATGTGAGGGCCCCCAATCTGTTTCCACATCACCGTGGTGCAGTCAGATAACTTGGTCTCCTGAATGAGCACCACATCCGCCCCCCATTCCTTGATATAGCGGCAAAGGGTGCGACGTCTCCCCACGTCGCCAAGGCCACGGACGTTCCAGGTGAGGACCTTCATAAGGACACAGTGATACCCCCCCCCCCCTCCGCATGCTAGAACTCCTGTCTCCAGTTACCCTTCTTCTTCGCACAAGGCGGTGTAATGGTCTTCTGAGCCTCCATGTGGCCTCCGCAGGCGCTCTAGGCCGCCTGCTAGCGGAAACCAGCTGCAGCTGCCATCCGTCTCATTTCTTCTTCCGGTTGGTCTGTAGGGGGCATTGGTTGCCAGCCAGCTCTGCCGCACTGAAAGCATTCAGCGAGTGGGGCGAGGCAGGCGGTCGAGCATCGCTATCTGGCATTGTGGATAGGGAGGTATCTCCAGACAGCAGGCGCCGGCGTCGATAGTATTGCAGTCCGATGCCCCCATCCGGGCTGTGCAGGCTGTTGTCAGAGGGATCCCGGCAGCCATGGCTGCCCGAGATGAGTGGAGTGGGGGGGAGGTCGAGCCTTTGGAGGGTTACTGGCGGGAGTGGGGAGGAAGGGGGGGGATGGTAGGTGTCTGGGGATGGGAGGCGCCTGCAAAGCTTGGGCCGGAAGGGTCGGCGTGCGGCAGAGGAGTGGCGCCACCGGCGATAACAGAGGAGGTGTAGGGACTGGCGGCGACTGGCTGGTGACGAAGGATGAGTGTTGGTGAGGAGCCAGAGGGGGTAGGGAAGGGGAGGGGGAGGAGATCGTCAGCTGGTTGATGGCTGGATGTTGTTGTTGGCTGAGGGAAGGTGGAGCCGGCAGTGAAGATAAGAGAGGCGGAGAAGGTGGTGTTCTCGGCGTTTGACGGAGGGTGGGAGATGCTGTTGGCGAAGGCGGAGGCGACACAATGTCAAGCTGGTAGCTGCGAGCCTGCTTGAACAGTGCTGCCGGCGGTTTGTCGGGATGGAGGAGGATGCGCATCGGGTCGGGGCCGGAGGAGATGGAGGACGCGAGCAGGTCAGGTGTCGCCCTGGTCTGAGGATTAGTGTTGGACTCGGGTTCAGTTTGGGTGCGTCTCAGTTGGGCGGTTTGGTCAGATACAGGCTGAGCGTTGGGTGGGTTCTGGTGTTGTGGGGTGAAGGTGGGTTGGGCTACGATCGGATGCGGGGTTAATTGGGTTGGTGGGGTGGAGGTGGGTTGGTCTACGGTCGGGTGTGGGGTTAGCTGGGTTGGTGTGTGTTTGGGGGGAGGTTGCAGATTCGGCTCAATTAGAGGTGCATGGGAGGAGGGATTTTGAATATTTGTACGGGCGTCCGAGGTACGGCTCTGCTGCGATCGCCTGATGCCTAGTTGTTGGACAGGCTGGCGCGCCTGCGGACCCCTGGTGGCTGACAACCGCGGAGACAGGGCAGGCTGACCCATGACGACATCCGCGATGAGGCGCTGCCGGCGCGCCTGAGCCGGAGAAGGAAGCTTCCGGTGCACGCGTGCAGGGTGAGATTTGGAGGGACGCGAAGACCAGGCCGCAGCTCGACTTCAATGGTGGCGGTGGAGACATCCGGCGAGCCAAGCGGAGGAAGTGAGCATGAAAGGGGATTCCCGAGCTGCTTCGCCACCTCTAAGACCACCTCCGGCTTGAGAAGATGAAGGGGCAGGCCAAGGATGTCGACAGAGCATCGAATCGCCGGCGGCGCTGCGAATGTTCCATCCTCAGGTTTCCATTGTCGCCATCTGATATGAGTGCCCGGAGCCATGGATGAAGGATTCGCCTGGAGGAAGTCTCTCTGATGTGGTGAACCAGGGATGAGCAGCCAAAGCAGAGGGCTGATGCGACTAAGGTGAAACGGTGGAGAAGCTCCCACTCCGGCAATGATGAACGGAGGATGGTTTGATCTGGAGGAGGGCCGCTGATATCGCCGACGAGGCATTCCTGGAGGAAATCGACTCTGCGCTGGAAATCCGGCGACTACGGGATGGTGACTGAGGGAAGTAGGGTGGTGGTTGTTGCGGTCGGCGCTCCGGCGGTCTGCCTTGACGCCGGATGGACATGGGGCGATTCCCGGCGAGACTGAGGACAGTCCAATCTCCTGTGACCCTCGCCCCTGCAGCGGAAACAACGAAGAGGGCCAGAGCAAAGGCTGGCGACGTGGCCGGCCTCCAGGCATCGGAAGCATCGCGTGGAGGGGCGTCGGTGCTGGTGGCGATGGTCGTCGGGTGGTCGCGACAAGGTCGCCCACCCGTCCGCTGCAAGAAGCACCTTTCGTCGCATGATTGGGTGGGGGTATGGCTGTGGTGGCGCCGCTGGCAGGGAATGTCAGAGGCGGAACAGGGCGCCGCTGGCAGGGACTGCCGGAGATGGAGATGGTGCCGCCTTTACCGGAGTGGGAAAGGCGACCCTCAAAAGATATTAATTCACAAACTTCCTTAATACAAGTTCTTCAATTCTTTATTATATTTTATTTAATAAAATATTTAATAAAATATTATTAATTACTATTTAATCATAATATTATTCATTAAACTATTTTTATATTATTTTAAATAATAATGAATTATAATATTTTACTTATTAATATATTATCATTCAACTTATAAAATAAATTATTTAACTTAATATAAATATTTTTCATAAATTATAATATTAATAACATATAACTATAATAAAATATAGCATTATTATTTTTCATAAATTATAAGTTATAATATTAATATAAATATTTTTTTGTAAATTATAAATTAACATATTAATATAAATATTTTCTTAAATTATTATTTTAACTAAATGGTCCCAAGCCCTGATAAAGGAGGAGGGTTGTGTTAGGCCCCGACAGCCAGCGTAAAACCATGTCGAATCGCATGAACATGGATCAATGAATAGCGTCGTATGATCCATGTAGCCGACCCCACCTAGTGGGATAAGGCTTTGTTGTTGTTGTTGTTGTATTATTTTAACTAAATAAAAACATAATATTTTAATTTACTATAATTTTATACCTTATAAAATAATAAATTATATTCTTAATTCTTACTTTTATCCAAACACCTACTAAAACTTATCTATCAAATCAACTTTTTAAATTCTCATTATTACACTTTTTCATCCAAACACCACATCTAAACTTTTATATCAAATCAATTAGTTCTCGGGAACTAACGAGAACTTTTAGTTCTCAATCCAAACACAGCCTTTGGATACATGTGTGGTCTAGCATTGACATAGTTGTTTTGCTGCTTGGATTTTACTAAAAGAACATTCTTCTTGCAGCCCATTCAACAAGGCCCATATGAAGCTTGCGGGAGCAAAAGCTGCTCTTCGCTTATCTAGACTTTGGGATCAGAATATACCTCCTGATGTTTTCTTTTTGACTCTAGGAATTTCAGAGGTTGATTTATTGTTTTCCTAAAAAATGTTGATTTATCGTTTCATAAATACCATTCTTTGAAGAAAAAAAAGTTAGTCATTAGTGATTCTCCTACTATGCTAATAAGTTTTATACTTTTCTATCCATTATGTAGGATAAGTATCCTGAATCTAGGAAATTGTTTCTAAGCAAAGTTCTTCAGTATATTAAGGAGCGTCTCTTGGATGCAAAATATGCGTGTGCATTCTTGTTGTGCATAAGTAATAACCAGTCTCCAGATTATGAAGAAGTAAGTCATTTGGTTGTCTTGCAGTAAAAATTTACTGTTATTTGATAATGGGTTTTAAATATATATGGGTTGATACTTTCTTCATCGATTTAGAGATTTTGCTCTTTGTCAGTGTAAAAGAAATCTACTTGAAATTGTGCAAATATGTCACCAAGTTAAGGCGCGACAACTTTCTACTCAAAGTGATATGAATTCAGCTGCAACATATCCAGAATATATCCTTGCATATGTGGTCTATTCTATTGTTCACCACTCTTCCTGTCCTAAAATCGATGAGTGCTCAGATGTTCAAGCATTCGAGCCTACGTACTGGTATGTGACATTCTCTAGATCCATTTTGTTACCTGGTGATCATTACACTTTCTGATGATGGTTGTTCAACGGTAATAATCTAATTCTTCATGGATCACAGAATTATTTAATTTGTATGTCTTATTGCATGGGTACTCATCTAGGCTTATATTGGAGGGTTATCACCCTAGTTAACCTTTTGTCATGTCAGCATTGTCATAAACCACTAATATAGTACCTGCTAAAAGTGTCACTAGGATAGTGGACGCCGCAAGTGAATATAAAAAATGCCAGTTTTCTTAAGTTTTGGCTACCTAATTTTGACTCTATCCTTCATTGGTTGGTGGTCGATATTTTCTTATCTTTTTGCTTGGAGAGAGGGAGGGTGGATGGATGCAGTGCGTCTCATGTTGTGGTAGTGATGACGGATGTATGTAGTGGGTTTGAAAATGTACAGTAATGTTGGTGGTGGATGGTAAAGAGGGAGGAAAAGATAGTGATGATTTCAAGGGAGGGAATGCACTGATCGGAGACAGCTGTGTGCACTGGGATATGTTTTCATGATTGCAGATGGTTCTCAGTAGGTACATAATGCTCATCGAAATGGGAACTTGAGCAATCATGAAGGAAGGATTCTTTTTTTACTTTACGGTGTTTCTTTAAATCGATGTGTGATGTGCGAGTCCTTTTTCTTTTTGAGAAAATGATGTGTGAGCTTTGCTTTTTTCCTCGTTTGGGTCGAATGAGCCTTTGTTTTTCACTAATATAGTACTAATATCTACTGGCAAATAGTTGGCTGCTTATTGTTATCAGTAAAAGTTGGCGGAAACAAATTGTAGTACGTTTTTCTTTGTTCAAAAACATACTTCAGAACCTTAGATATAAACTGGAAAAAATGTTGGATAAAAATGCTTGTCATTCTGTAACTTCTAGGCGATTGCATTTGTTTCTTTCGTTGCTGTTGCACGGAGATGAAGGGTGGCAATCAACTGCTTGCTCCAGTAGGGGAAAGGAGAGTTATCCTGCAGTTGTCTCTATCTTCCATAGTATTAAGCGTTCCAAAGACGCAATCGATGATGCAAAGACGAAAGTAAGTAGTAACTTTCATACTACTTTCAAAAAAGAAAACTTTCATACTGCATTCCTGCGTTGATGTTCATTATCCCTTTGCTGCAATCTATCAAGTTATCTGCTCTAACTCTTGTGCTATATTCTATTGTTTTCTTTCCACTGTTAAATTATACTTTGAGCTAAATGTGGGGTATCTGCAGACTTTGCATGCGATATGTGATCTTGGCCTCTCAGTTGCAAAGAAATTGGTACATGACCTGACTATTGTTCCAGAAACTGAGTTGGTTCCTTTGCCTTGTATGCTATATAAGCTTTGTAACGAAGACGGAGATGAAACTTTTGTGGTTAGTGTTCCATTTAAAACTTTCTAAATCTGATGTTTTGGCTCCATAAGAAGAATGAAATTTCAGATATGTTCACAAATACAATTTTCATCATAAGAAATATGGCAGTATCTTGTTCCACTGGCATTATTCAGGTTCATTATTTGTTTCATAGTGATTTTTCCATTTCTTCATTTATTTTAGGAAGATGGGCCAACATGGTTGAGTAGTGATAGCACCTTGGCTCATTTTGAAGCTCTTTCAAATAAAGAAAAGGTAGTTTCTGGAATATTCTTTTTCATATTTATGATTCAGTAGTTGATTTATCTTAGTCTCTGATGAAACCATATGATCTTGTGAAATGTTCAGATTCATTCAGGTGATGCAATGGACAACATTATCTTAGAAGAGAGTGATATAAATGGTAATGAGATTCCCCTTGGGAAGATGATGGAAATTCTGAGGTCTAAGGGAACAAAGAAGAAAAACAAGAAGAAACCAAGCAAAAAGAGTGATTTGACCCCTGATCTGGAGAAGCTTGAAAATGAAGTGGACATTTTGGGAGTGGTGAGAGAGCTTAATTTGAACAATGTTGAAAGTGATCAGAAGACGGATGCAATCAAATCTACCAAAGGCCACAAAAGTAGAAAGAAATCTACAAAAGATAGCGCAGATAAAGTTTCTGTAAGTCAAAAGAGGAACAGGGACGAAACTCATCTTGAGGTTCCATTGTCGACTCCAAAACGAAAACGCTCAATTACTGTTCAGCAATCTCATCTATTGAAAGACAAGAAAGAAATTGTGAATGAGAAAGCACATGCCTCACTAAGTGAAAAGAAACCTGGTGAGACAAACATGTCTGAAACTGATTGCCTTGATTTGATAGTTTCATCCTCACCAGCAAAGAAGGGAATTTCATCCGGTAAAATAAAGAAAAGCACAGACAAGTTGCAACTTAAGAGTGTGAAAAGAAATTCAGAGGTGTGCACCTTCTTCTTATTATGAATGCAACCATAGTGCTAGTATAAATTTTTTTACTTTCCCTGTTATACAGAAAGACACTATCCTGGAGAACTCTGGAAGAAATTCCAAACAGTCAAAAGGTTCAACCAATTTAACTCCAAAACATAAAGTGAGAAGAATTTCTGGTTTGGAAAAGGTATCAATGCATTTGATCTTTTTTACTTGTCACGTTGTCTTTCATTCTTCCTTGGTTCACTTATTTTTCTGTTGACTTTGGTGTGTGTTGGGGGGGAAGGATTGTTAAAATGGAGCTATAAAAGTTCTTTCCGCTTAGAGATTAATGAACATGGAGTGTTGTTGGTAAATTTGGAATGTTAAATGTGGCACCTTTACAGTACATTTTTTTTCTGTTCTGATGTGCCAAGCGACCAGCATTTTTTATTCAAAAAATCAAAATGCAGTGTTCAAGTGGTGGCCAAACGAATGATGCAGAGATGGTTGGCTCAAGAATAAAGGTTTGGTGGCCATTGGATAAGAAGTAAGTTCTGGTCGAACGTGCATTATCTTTTTCCACAATTTTAATGTAGATAGTTGTAAAGGACTGATAATTTGAATAGTTTTATAGAGATTATCCTTCATATTGGGAACTATGATGCTTCATTATTTCGTTTAATTTTATTTCTACTCAAAGCTGATAATTCCTTTTTCAGATTCTATGAAGGTTTTATTAAATCATATGACTCAGGAAAGAAAAAGCACACTGTAAGTTCACACATTCCCTCTTTTTGTATTGGGCTTAAAGGTTGGTTTCAGATATGGAAACGATTTTGTTAAACTGTAATTTTGTTATGTTTAAATTATTATATCAATGTTGTAGCCAAGCTCGGATAAAGGAGGAGGGTTGTGTTAGGCCCCGACAGCCAGCCTAAAATCCTGTCGAATCTCATGAACATGGATCAACGAAGTCGTATGATCCATGTAGCCGACCCCACCTAGTGGGATAAGGCTTTGTTGTTGTTGTTGTTGTAGCCAAGCCCTTCTTGAGCTGTCCTTGTCATTATGGATTAATTGCTGAATGTTGTTTGGTATCCATTACGTGTTGAATTTATTTCCTTTCTAACACTTGTTATAAGACCACTATTGTTTTATAAGAAAACAAGAGTTTTGCTTTCTCCTAATGTTTTGTTGGTAATCTCGAGGCATATAATTCACATAAACTTCAAATTATTTCACAACAAGCATCTTGACTCTGCGTGTTGATCCTGCCTATCCATATCTGACTATGGTTTTAATATGATATCCATAATAAAAGTATGGATCCAACAAGACTTGTCTGCTTAAATCTGATGTTTTATGCTACAGATTTTGTATGATGATGGAGATATTGAAGTGCTTAATCTAGGGAAAGAAAAATGGGAGTTGGTTGATAATGGTAGCACACCTAAAAAGGTATAGAAATTTGTTTTCTTGATTGCCCTTGCATTTTCCTTTATCCCCATTTTAAAACTACTTGATCTAACGTTTTCCCTATTTCACTTTATGATATGGACTTCTGCAGCAACCAAAATATCAGAAGGCATCACCACTTAAGAAACAGTGAGTTCATTTGCATGATCCTTCTACATGATTGTATAATTTCACTAGTTACGGAAGGAAGAGACAGTGTTGATTATCTTATGATGGGTATTGATACCATTGATTTTAGCTTATTATTATTCATTCTTGAAGGTTCTCAAGTCATCTGAGTTAATTTTCTGAAATTGTTCCCCAATAAAATTCTTAAATTGTTGGTTTATAAGGATAGTTTCATCATTTATATATATATTTTTTATCATAAATCATTTATCCCCTCTGGAAAGTATGTGTCATTTGCAACCATCCATCTTCCACAATATAAACGTTTGCTCTTGGTTATTAATATTTAGCTTGAAGAAGTTTATCATAATTATGAACATTTTTTTTTCTTCCTTTTTAAAGCCTTATCCCACTAGGTGGGGTCGGCTACATGGATCATACGACGCCATTCTGCATTCGTTGATCCATGTTCATGCGATTCGACAGGGTTTTACGCTGGCTGTCGGGGCCTAATACAACCCTCCTCTTTTATCCGGGCTTGGGACCGGGCTTGGGACCGGCTATAAAACATAGGCGGAGTTATCATAATTATGAACATATTGTTATTTATTCAGAATACAACGCTAATTTTAAATTTAATTCAGGCTGTCAAAAACTGCAAGCAACAAGATCAACCATGGAACTTCCAGACAAAGTGAGGGGACAAGCAGGAAGTAAGGGCAACATCTTTCCATTTTGTTTGCCTTCCACTTGTGAAATCAAACATTTTGATCTCAGAACTTGTTTACAGGTCTTCTTCTACGTTCAAAAGAAAAGGACGTGCAAAGGTGGTGGAGCATAACAAGAAACGAAAGATTTCAAATACAATTGATGCAGAACTAAGTACTACGGAGAGCACCAGCGAGTCTCATTCACCAGATGTTCGCCCTTCAATAAGCTCAGAGGTTGATCATGTTGATTCAGGTATAGAATTATAGACTGAATTACAATTTGGATTTGGCTTGGATTATACAAGCTGGGGGCTCGTTTTCTCCTATATACAAGATGTGGTTGTTTTCCTTTTGTAATCCATATTATCTTCTTTCTGTACTAATCGTTATTTTTTGTTTTCCTGTCGATGCATTTTAAGAGAATGATGGAGCACAATCAGCATCAGAAGGGAGCATTAAACCAGAGGTGGGAGCAGAAGAGGAACCAGAGGTCGGAGCAGAAGAGGAACCAGAGGTTGGAGCAGAAGAGGAACCAGATGAGTCAGAAAAGGAAGTGGAGCAGGACGAATTGCAGAAGGTTGAAAAATCGGATTGCTCAAGCCCTCATGATCTGAGTGATGACTCCGATGATGAACCTCTTGTGAGTCTTGATTTTGTGAGCTCCGAAAATTATCTAGATACCTTTTAACTGCTTCTAATTCTCCACCTAATCCGATGTAGAGTGCATGGAGACAGAGAACAGGAAAAACCACTTGAAAGGCTTGATGGATTCTCTAACATTTTTCAATTGGTGTAGCGGGACATGCAGGTAGTTTGGATTACTTTTCACCATTAACTTGTCTTCTTATAAGCAAGATAGTAACACGGTCCGACTTCATATGCCCTTGAATGGTAGTTTACATTGTTGATAATTTATAAGATGAAGTTAGAATAATTTCCTTGTCACAACATGATCGTTATGCCTTGGATGGCGTTTTTAGGCTCACAATTGACGTTGTTTCTGCTTTATTCAAAGATTTGATGAACAGAGAAGTTCTGGTTTAGCGCCCCCATTGTATCAACAGTGCGCTTGTAACTGGAGAAGTTGTTTTTCGCTATTTATGAACTGGCCTGTGTAATAATAAAGTTTTGAGTCGTCTCCTTCTTCTATCCTGTGAAGTTTCTGGTGCGTAGCCTGTTTTGTTTCGGTCGCCGTCCGCCAGTTGCCGTCGCCTGTCGGCTCTCAAGTGGATGCAATGTGGTCCATCGCTTTGAGCTTCAAGCGAGCGAAATGAAGACAGCGCCCATCGATGCACTTTGCAGCATCTATGCGCCATATGTTGCATCGTGATGGAGGAGCCGACTCATTCTTTCACGGATGGGTCACATGTACTCATGGAGCTGAAGGCTGGAGGGGCAAATATAATATTTGGTTTTAGAAAAATAACTTCTATATCATACGTTGCTTATGATAGCAAGATCACAAGCCTGTTTGATATGTTATACATCATTTTTTAAAGTAAAATTTATCTTTTAATTATATATCAATTATATAATTTGATAAAATTTTCGAAAGGGGGTTGGTTTGGTTTGGTTTGGTTTGGCTTGGCTGTGCTGCGTATTTTTGGCGACGTTGTGGTGCCAAGAATTGACAATGGGAGTTGACAATGGAGGGGAAGCATCTCATGGTCGAATTGGGCTTGTGACATGCAGATAATAGAATGATTCAAAAGTAATGGACCAAAAATATTAATGAATTATAATTTCACGTAGTAGGTTTATGTGAAATTATTCTCAACTTATTGAAATATTCACTTTGTACCTTTTCTTAATGTAATTTTAACGGACAAATCGCAATATGTATGGTCGTTTTCGATCACATTATTGAAAAAAAGGTTACTGCACTGTTACATTTCACTATAATTATATGTTGGAATTTAAAGTTTTAAATTTTAAATATATTATTTTGAGTATTGAAAATGTGTTCATACTAGTTAAGTATGAAATATAACGTCACATTTTTTTATCAAATGAAAATTTTATTTTAAATGGAAAGGCATGTTCAGAAATGGTGTCATTAATGAAAGAAAATTCTTAGATAAAGAGTTGTATTTTTTTCATCATAAGATGTGTTTTTTGAGATAGGTTCACATATTAATAGGATATTCTTAAATAAAGAGTTGCATTCTTTCATCATAAGATGCGCCTTTTGAGATATGTTCACGTATTAATAGGTGAATTTCATTAATGAAAGATTATTTTTAAATAAAGAGTTGTATTCTTTCATAAGAATATCATGTCCATATATGAAAAGGTAAATTTTTTCATTAATAAGTTTTTTTTGGATGAAAAACACTTGACGCATCCCTTGTGAAGCATTTTTTCAAACTTATAAATATGTTTTTCCTTTATGCATTTTCAAGCAATGAAAAAAAAGACATTGAAATATGATGAAAATGCATTTAAATCATTATAAATTATTAGAACAAGAAATTGAATTCTTCAGCAATTGTTAGTTGACGAACTGGATGACTTCGTTGTATTTTGAGAGTATTACTGTCGCAAGTTCAATAACATATTTCATGTGGGGACAAATAATTATTTAAAGATAACGATTCGTCATGCCTCGAATTCTTGATTTTCATTTCTCTTTTCATCTACCCATGTAACGCCCTCAAATCAACCAACGCCACGTGGCGATGATCTATTCGAAGACGCTACGAAAACACTATAATATAGACCAAAACTTGATCAAATCTCAAATAAAATAATGGCATGCCAATAATAAAAAGCAAAGAAGGAAAGATAGAAATATCTTAAAAGTGAAAGTCCCAAAATATTACAAAGTCCATGATAGCTATAATGTCTGAATTACATCAAGTTCATAATGCGAAAAATAAAGATAAAGATAACTAGGCCCTCTCTTGGTTCATGTGCATTGGCATCGCTGGTCGCACACACTAACTCGACACCATCACTGACCTGGCCCTGTGGAAATCAACACAGGGGAGGAGATCCTCCCGTAAGCTATACAGCATAGTGAGGATCCTTAAGTGCATAATGCATAACAATAAATAACAATTGACAGAATTAGTAATCACTTGCAATAAGATCAGATTTGAGAGTATAAGATCATTCGATTGAAATATCGATGGATAAAAGAGATAGATATCATGAGTCAATCATATAATCATAAAAGATTTCAGAGATCATGCTGAACAATAATCATGCTTGGTTCATCATGTTCATGTTACTTGTCCATGCTCTTTGTGCTCTTACTTTCACTTAACATTAGGTGCCTTTGAGTGCCTTCATCTTGGGGGATTTACGTCAGAGCGACCAAATACAGCTTCGTGCGGCCAATGGGGGATCAAGCCATAGCTCAAGGAGCGACCCGTCCGATGAGCACTCAGCTTAAGCTCTGACCACCACTCCCATAAACATGTTCATAACTTTCTTACTTAATCACTTTGCCATACTTGCATATCATAATAGGATTGGATCATAGGTCAGATCAAAACAAGCTCAAGGAATCAATCACATCACATGTCAAACAGTAAGGAGTAACACAACACAAGCATAGAAGGAATCTCAATCAAAACAAGAATCAATTTGCAATCTGGACAGATATCGGTCGACCGGTCCTCACTGGTCGGTCGACCATTTTTCGGACACCGGTCGATCGATATCTCTGGATCGGTCGATCAGTTGGCCTTCACACAATACAGTGAACAAGAGTTACACACCGGTCGACCGATATCTCTGGATCGGTCAACCAATAACACTTAGACTAAAAATGAGATTCGATCGGCCGTTCGGCCGATCGATACAAGGCTCTGAAGGAATGATCGATCGATCGGTCTCTATGGATCAGTCGACCGATAACCTCATCACCGGTCGACCGATACCAGTCTGCATGAAAAATAGAATCGACAGAATCATCTACTAAAGCGATTTTTCGATCCAAAAACGAAATCAAGGCATACAATCAGTCATTCACGCATGGAGGACAATACATGACATATCTACAGTCATATGAATCACAAAATATGCATCAAACACAAGAAAAGCCTTCAATCATTCATTTTCCATTCATTCTCATCAATCAAGAACACAATCCATAAGAACCCTAATTCCATACAATTACTAATCATGTTATGCAGGGAGATTTCGGTATCACCCACCTCTTCTTTGGATGGTTCCTTGCACGACGCCTTCTCAATCCACGATAATCACTTTTCCCTTATCGTTCGTCATCTATGAGACATCCCGATTGGGAAAGGGGTAAGGGGACGATGCTAGAACTAAGAAAAATGCAGAAATGAAGAAAGAACTAAATGAACCTTGCTGTAATACCCCTTTCTTCTTTGCTAGATGGATTGCCTTAGAGAGGAAGAGAGAGGAGTGAGGGAGAGAAAAAAAGGGAATGTCCAAGAGAGGTCCTTTTTATATATGAATTTTGGATGGGAGGAAATGTCCACATTGCCCTTCTTGATCTTATCCATAATCTTATTCACTCATATGCATAGGTGTCCATGCTTGATCTTATCCATAACCTTATTCACTCATATGCATAGATGTCCATGATTGATCTTATCCATAACCTTATCCATTCATATGCATAGGTGTCCATTCTTGATCTTATCTATTTGGTTCTCTATTTATTATTATTATATATTATATATATATATATATATATATATATATATATATATATATTGAGTTGTCACAACCCACTTTTACCAACATTATATATTATGGAGGAAAATGATATTTTATCAAAATTGTATAAATTTATAGTGTGAACAGCAAATTATATTTGCATTTTCTTTATTGGCGCGTGCACTGATCAGTATTACAAAATTGGAGAGGAGACTTGAACCCGCGCTTTTAAGTTGCAAAAAGGTAGAAAGAAAAGAAAATCTGTAAATTATAGATGCCATTGTGACATCAAACAAAAAGTTATCTTATCCACCGTCAAATTTTAATCCAACATTCGGACTACTACGTGTGTAAATTCTTTATGAGTTTACACACGCATTTTTCTCAAAATGATAATCTCATCTCCAACTCAAATCAAATAAAGATCTCGGCCATTTTTGGAGGAGTTTATTGGTGATGCAAATCATACAATGCTATTTTATATGCATACAATTCAACACATATATTGATCTCAACCATTCTAGTAGGATGTGTCCATCATGTCGAATCGCTTATTAATGTTAAGTTATATCAGAGGATGAAACGAATGATCACATCATATATGTCATTAAAATTCAAGGATACATGTAAACAAATACGAGCCGCCAAGTTAAGAAAAATTACGTCAACTAATGCAGTTTGTTTATATATTTCTTAGGCAAATAGTAAAGAAGCTAAGAAAGATCCGATGGCTGCGGACGTGATCAGACGACCAACTGCGGAGGCCGCATCGAACTTGGGCTCCAGCGAAGGGCTTTGCACCGCGCGGCCGCTGCTGGAATGCTCCGACGGGGCGCCGGCGGCGTCTCGGTCGGCCATCACGCGCACCATCAGCCTCTGCCCGGACTCGCAGTGACCTCGCCGTCCGCTGATGAAGTAGAACACCCCCTGGCGATCGAACCGGACGGCGGTGTCGCCGTCGTCGAATACGAGAAGATGGTCGCTGGCGTTGCACTCCTTGTAGTGCGTCTGGTCCACCACCAGCACCGAGTCGTTCTCATACTCGAAACCTATATCATTAATAATCTCAAGCAAATTAATATTTGTGCCTCTTCGATCGAGAGTTCATCAACATGGCATGTGTTATATACAAATACTCACGCAACGAGTCTCCAATTTGGAACCTGTTCTTGGACGCCCAATGGTTGTAAGTCTCGAGCTCGTCGACGCCGGGCTTCTCCCAGGGATGGAGCCAGGATGACAACTTAGGGGGGCCCAAAGGTAAAGTATAAAAAAAAGAAAAAAATGTATATATGCATGTGTATACATCTAATTAATCAAAATTAAGAAAATAAAATGTATTATTTTAGAAGATAACTTATAATTTTAAATTTTATTTTAGTTATTTTTTTTTGTTATTATTCATGTATATTTTTTTATGTTTATCATATTAAAGAAAGATATATGTAACTAACTTTTTATGGCTTAACTAACTAACTTAATTTGTTATAGAAAGAAATCAAAATTATTGACATATATGTTATGCATTCATAAACACACGGAATATAATATAAATCTACTATTAATATACACATATATTCTCTAATAAATATAATAACATATCGTAATTATGTTTAGTTTACAAAATTAGGAAAAATCTTATTTTATATATTACTATATAAATAATATTTTGAAAAGTTAAGAGAGGCCTTAATTATGTTAAGTTCAAAACATTAGGGGGGCTTACTATATATATAATAGTAATACTTATTAGTAGTATACATAATATCCCAAAAAGTTGGGTGGGGGGGGGGGGGGGGGTAGGGGGCTTGTGCTAGCTCCGTTCCTGGCTTCTCCCATCCTCTCGTTCCTCCTCCGACACGGAACTCGCGAGCAGCAGCGGCGGAGGCGAGCAAGAACACAACCGTGATGGCGAGCAAAAGCATGCAGAAGTTGCACTTGACCGGGGGAAGTGTTGAAGCCATTCGATCGAGCCTTTGAAATGACCAGCATGCAGGAGATAAGTTGTGGTGTAGACGGCGATAGATCGATCAATCAATCAATGTCGATGTCCTGCTAGCTAGAATAAGTTGAATTTTTAGCCGCAGGTTGAGGGCGTTGAGGCCATATATAGACTGATGACTACATGAGATGAACGCAGTTAGAGCGGAAGTGGGGAGCTATACGTGCAAAGTCGTGTAAACAATTAAAGAGCTCATGCACCACGTCGTGTACGCATGATCGAATATTATATTATATTATATTATATTATATTATATTTTATATATATGGTATATTAGGGTGCATTCACGCGCTCTCATCCATCGACGGATCTGCGGGCTTCACATCGGATGGTCTCCGCATTGAACTGGTTCGCATAAGTGCTCCGCGCATTGCAATAACTATTGTAACACCTCACATCTCAACACAAAAAAAGAAGAAGATGAAGAGGAACGGCCGAACCCGCTTTCCCCTTCCTCTTCTTCATCTCCCTTCCACTTCCTCTCCCCTCTTCATTGCTACATACGGTCACGAAATGGGGGAGATGGAGGGGCAGCTCCACTCCATAAACCCCTCTCCCCCACTCCCTTTCACAGTTTTCCCCTTTGTCCCTCTCACTCACTCTGTTCTTCCTCCGACGACGCTCACGGACAACAGTAGAGGGAGGCGCTCCGACAGGCATTTCCAGTGTGGGCGACGTAGGAGATAGCAGCGGACGACAACAAGCGATCGAGGATGAACACCACAATGACGATCATTAAGGTGTGATTTCGGGATCTATCTCATAGATTATGTGTTCTGGATGACCAAAGCATGCTTCCATGAACGAAATTTAATGTAGAATCTACGATTGTATGTTTAGAATCGTAGTTATAAACCCTGCGCTTATCTGCTTGTGTCTGCGAATCATGAGGGACTTAACTGAATGTTATTCATCCCGGACATGAACCTCTGTGATGCATGCTCTAAGGACATAGATAGAAGAAAATCATCTACTTGAATGATCCGAAAACATCGCATGCAACCTCCTGAAATGTTTGATTCTGTTTAAACGGACTATACGATCTTGTTCAATTGTTTAGTTACTTAGATTTTGAACTTGCTGAAGCCATGCATATGTAGACTACTTTAGTGTAACTTAGATGATTAGAGGATACTTTAGTTTATGCTTACAAACTCAAGATGTCGAGATACGATGTCCATGATTATCGATAAAATGAAGAAATTTCAGCGATGTAAGAACCTGGCCCAAGTGGCCCATAACCCAGCCCGGATCAGACCCAACCGGACCGACACCTCCCAACTCGGCCTGGATCCATCATTTACGCTTGCTCCGAGCTCTGATCGCACCAGCAACCCAGCTCGGGCTCTGCCTGACCCGACCCAGGTACCGACCAGAGAAGACGATTGGGCGGATCGACTTTTCCGACCGGATCGCGCATCCAACTCGGCCCGGGTATGACTCTAACTCAGCCCGGGTTCTAACTTGGGTTTTTCGAGTTTGATTTTTTTGTCAGAAGCTCGGCCCAAGTTCCTTTGTACTTGGCCTGGGTTTTGGCCAACAGAATGTTGATTCTACAATTTATGGATCCTTGTTTACATAATTGATATATGATCTTTCCATGAAGTTAGTTATGTTCAATAGAATCGTGTTTACCTTCTTATGATTAAACGGAACCGAATGAATGTAATGCCAACCTCATTATGATCCTCCATGAATGCTGATTCTTATGAACCATATGAAGAACAATGATGAACTTTTATGAGAAATGATAAATGACCATCCAATCCCTCTCCAGACGACCGCTGAAAAGAACTAATAACGGACGACCGTTTGACTTTCGGGCGTCCGGTATCTGGACAGAGGAATTCCACCCTAATCGAACTCCTTGATTTTATTAAGCTTCTATCCACCTGATTTGTTAAAGAAAGAAAAGAACTTAAAGATGATTCAGAGCTATACTCCATATGGCCTTGATCAATCTTAGAATTGAAAGAGAGGTCCATGATAACTCAGAGCTTCGCTCCCTACGGCCTTGATCGATCTTCAGATCGAAAGAGAGGTCCACTATGATGGGGGAAGTTAAGCCATCCTTGAGCGAGGTACTTCCTCACGAGTTATTATTTGTCTTATTTATATGGGTGTCTCTCCCTTTACGGATGTTTCTGCTTGCACACGGTCATCCCAGCCCGACGGGGTTGGCCATGACACTAATCACTAACCGGCCTATGATGGTCTAGATAGTTGCACATTGAGTGTAGGCAATGGTATTCCCTATAAGAATGAAGAACTTTTCCAATGAAAGAAAGAAAGAATGAAAGAAAGAACAAATGAAAGAGAGAACAAATGAAAGAAAAAAATGAATGAATGAAAGAAAAGGAAGAATGAATGAAAGGAAAGGAAAAGACATGAATCATGTTATGATCACTTTCTACTATATGATCCACTTTTACATTTTCATTTTATGATCTCTTCATGCTTATTCCGACCGATTGGTATATGATTCATATGAATTCACACTTAGCTTTATGATAATGGTTGAGCTTGCTCCCCTGTGTGATCCCCACAGGTACATGATGTTTGCTCGTGACATGATGGTGTGTGCGCGGAGACTTCACTTTGGGTGGCATGTGCATATGGTTATGGTCATGTCTAATATGAGTCGTATATTTATCCGTTATATTAGATGGTATATCTATCTGGATGGGTCTTATCAGGTCATGGTCGACCGCAGGTGTTTTTATATTTAGTACTCATACTTTTATCCTTACTACTTTAGACAGAGACTATGGAATGTACATTTTTGCTTCCGCACTATGCTTCAGATCGAGATAGTTTGACGTATTTTATCTCTTTTGCTTCCGCATTCCCTTTATTGATGTATTATTTTATATTGATAAGTCTTCTGCTTACGTGTCACTTTCCTTGACCGTCGAGTCAATAAAAGAGTCAAAGAAAGACCAAAAGAAAGAGAAAAGAAGAGTGAGAAAAAGTAGCGCACGGAAGGAGATCGTGCCACATGGCGGGGTCGAATCTCGGGGTGCTACAACTATAATATTAATCTATTATAATATTATTAGCGGCCGGTTAGTTCGCCAATCATTCTTATGTGGTTAGATATAATGTTCCTCCAATACATTTTTTCTTTTTGCTTTTGTGATGAGATGATTTCTTTTGATGCCTATCTTTATTGTAGATTAGAAGACTATGTTTGCTTAGTTTTTTATTTGAAATTAATCAATCAAAATTTTTATTTAATTATTGAATTAAGATTATAATTTACCTAATAACTCAATTTTAATCAAGAGTCGATCTCAATATTATCTTGAGAATTTTATGTGTAAGATCTTAATATAATTTTAATTTTGGTCTGTTAGTTTTTTATTTCTTTGATTATTTTTATTTATTAAAACACTAAAGTACTCTTCTCTCATATTTTTTTAATATTTAAAAGTTTAAAATAATATATAATATCAAATAAAAAATAGCACGCAAGGTGGGCCGTTGCCCCCCCCCCCTTCCTTGTGCAATGAGAGATCGTAAGGGGGTGATGCCCCCACCCCCTTTTCTGTTGTGTCGCCATCGATGGCCCCCTGTCATGCTATTGACGTGTAGCAAAAAGGAAGGGGGTGGGTGGGTGGCGGCGATGCCCCCACCCACACGCTATTTTTTATATATTTGATATCATATATTATTTTAATCTTTTGAATATTAGAAGATATGAGAGAAGGGTAGTTAGTTTTTAATAAATAGGAAAAATAAAAAAAAAGTTAACAAAATTAGACGGATGGAGTAATGTGAAATGATGGTATAATTTAAAGGGGACGTTACGATAAGATCATATATTAGGGGCACACACAGAAAATTGCTATAGTTCAGTTTAAGGAATTAACCCTTAAAAAATGTTAAAATTGAATATAGATTGAGATGGGGAAAGACCTTCTATTAACTGGTGGAGGGTTTTCTTTCAAGCCCAAGTGTGATATAATGCAAACATATATATATATATATATATATATATATATATATATATATAAAGTGCGAAAGATAAGCCAATTATTAAAATCATTTAAACAAAGTTAATGACAAGAACTTTGAAAAGAAGAGTAGATGAAGAAGAAAGGATTATTGTGTCAAAAATCTTAAAGAAGTTTGGAAAACAATTAAGAAATGGTCAATGATGTGGGAGTCCATATTTTCTAGTGGTTCAAGAATTCATATTCATGAATATGATACACAATACACTACAAGAAACTGTCGATTAGCGACGAACGTTAGTGACACAAAACAAGAGGCGACGCTAGTAGCGTCTCCTTAGCATCTCCATTGGGTCGAGAATATGTGGCGCTACTTGCCTCTCAATAGCGTCTCTTTAGAGTCTCAATAGTGTTATAAGAAGTTGACGTTGAAGCTGGCGCCATCGAGACGCTACCGAGAGTCACTATTATCGCGCGCGTAAACAGAAAAATACGTGGTAGATTATTGCGTTGTATTGATGTCGACAACATACGACGCTGAATTAGCGAGACAAGTCATGCAATGCTAATATGATGCAAACACAAGAGGCGATATTGGCACCGTCAGCACACGCTATCTTGGCGTTGACATTTTGCAACGCTAAATTAGGGTCACAAATATGCGACACTAATTTGACGCAACAACTGCCAACATCATGCCTTGTCTTGGCGTCGACATTTTGCGATGCTAACTTAGCATCACAAAATTATATGTGTACATTCGACATATGTATTCCTACACCATATGTGCGTTACTTATATATGTATTCCTAAATATGTATTTATTACCTATATTATATATATATTCGTAAATACATACATGCATATATATATATATATATATATATGTATATACATATATATACTTTTTATATAGAAAGAAAAGAATGTTAACAATATCTATTTATACTTTATATATATATATGTAGAACATAATACACATACATACATGTGTGTATATATATATGCACATATGTCAATATATTAAGCATACATTATATATCATTTCTTAATTACAGATAATTATTTTTATATTCGTAATCATGGAATTATGATGGTTGAATTAAATGAGAATTTCTTATAAGAAATTGATGCACCACCGTAGAGACACAATGGCATCATTGTCATGCCACGCTAGCATCGCAATCATTTTTTATGCTAATGCGATACCCATTGCGTCTATTCACCGTTGCCAAGTTTCGACGTGAATCGCCGTCCTGTATCTGTGACGCGACGTCAAAATACATATACATATACACATTATCATCACTTAATCTAGCACATATAGACACATACATACATACATACATACATACATACATACATACATACATACATACATACATACATACACATACACATATGCATATCCATATACATATACATATACATATACATATACATATACATATACATATACATATACATATACATATACATATACATATACATATACATATACATATATATGTAGACTTATAATACATATACATAAGTCCTATGATTGATGAACTCAACATATTAATATAAGCCTATTTGAATATAAAGTTATAATATAAACTTATAATATATACACTTATAATATATTATATAATATAATCTAAAGTTAAGTTTAAATTAGGAAATTTTTTTGAAATGGCGTCACTATGGCCACAAATTAACGTCACCATTTTTTGGGTGCCTCATTAGCATCTAAGTAGCATTGCGCTTCTTAGAGGTGCTAAAAATTAAGTTAAATCCCTAACTCCTCTTCTGTGATTTTTTACTTTTTACTATTTTACTTTGACCCCTACTTCCGTCGACCGCCCGACGCCTTGATTCAGTCGATTGACCCGTCGTCGACGCGTTGCTTCCTCTCCTAACGCCGATGCCGACGCCGACACATTTTCTCTGCCGATCGACCCAGACGCACTTGCTCCATGACCTACTTCCGCTGCCCGACCCGACCGACCTGCTTTTGCCGCCGACTGACTTGCTTCAGCTGACCTGCTTCCTTTTCCTTAGTTATACCTCGACCTCCCTCAGCTACCATTGATGCAAGTGCACTATGTAGCACGTGGATTAGTCCGGACGCCCAAAAGAACCACGTCGTTGACAACGGGGCCACAGAGCGAGCCGTCGATCTTCGTGTGGTAGAAGTCGCTGAGGAACACGACGCGGGTATGCGAAGCCACCGCCGTGAACTGCAGCACCGCGTGCTTGTACCCACCCTTGACCTTGGACTCGTAAGTGACCTTCGCCGTATCCCTGGCTGCGAAGGCCTCCACTACCATCGATCCTGGCGGTCGTCGTTGGCGTCTTTGACTTAGAACGCCAGCACGTAGGCCTTCTCGCGGGGCACGAAGAAATGGTCGACTGACCTGCTTCCTCCGACTTGCTCCGTCACCCGCTGCCCTACACTTGCACCGTCGTCGCAAGCCGCCTTGCACTTGCTCCGCTGCTGCTGCCCTACTGCTCCGGCAGCCGCCTTGCTGCTCCAGTCGCCGACCTACTGCTCCAATAGCTGCCACCCTGCTTTGCGGACCGGTCGTAAGTCCCCGCTGCCCCTTCTTAGTACTCTCCATTTCAGAAATTCATGCGGCCGAGATTAGTTTTTGTGTTCGATTATTCCATAAATCTTCAAATCCCTAATTAATTGCCTTTTTTTCCAAATAAAACTCAGGGTTGGTCAGGATTCTTCTTTTCTTTACTGAATTTAAGCACTTGATATTTGCAGTGACTTTTGAGTAGCCGCCATATTCCGTCTTGCCAAGCTACCATCATCGCCACCCTCCTCTAACCGATACAGTAAGTCTCGATTTTAATGATTTTCAGATATATTAACTTCTTGCTATAATTAGTAAATTTGAATGGTAATTTGGTTAGTATTTTTAACCTCAATGTGTTGTGAATATTATGTAGATATATAGTTCGATCATTCTATATGTTAATGTTGTTTAATCTTTAGTATTGTTATGATTGCATGATAGATGTTGTAATGCTTAAGAAATGTAAATTAGGTTGAATGACACGCAATTAGGTTGTTGTAATGCTTAATTAATTACTGTAATGCCTAGTTAATTGCTGTAATGCCTAGTTAATTTCTTTTTATATGCATTCCGTTGGATTAGGGCATAGTATTGCTGTAATGCCTAGTTAATTGCTTTTTCTTCATGTTCAATGCATAAACATTCATCTCATATTCTGGTAAGTCTCATTACATGTTTACGCATAAGAGCCGAAAGACCAACGAGTTGGTCACGCCCACTGCTTGCTCATCACATGTTCACTTGGTTGGTGACATTGGTGCAAATGATTTTTTAAATGCGCAGTGTTTAAATTTTTTAGGATGCATATAATGAGAAGATGGCTGAGAGATGATCCGAGTATTCTGCCACAAAGTAACATATCTCGAAAATGATTCATGTTTTTAATTTATATAACACCTTATATGTTTATGTGTTTTTTTATGTTATATAATTTATATAATCTATAATGTTTATATGATTGTATATTTTTTCTATTTCGTAGAGGAAGTTGCTGTTTGGGAGGAGGTGACCGACACGACACAAGGAGAATACTTGCGTGGCCTAGGCATAGCCGCTCAGGTATCTAGGAGGACCGAAGGATATGTAGACGGTCCGTCTGCTTTGAGCTCACCCGCTGCACCTGATGTGACGCAGCTATCGCAAGAGATATCATAATAGCTATCATAATATTTGACTCTTATCTTTCAAGTGATTCAGATAATGATCCCTCCATAGAATCAATCCTCACGAGGTCAAGGACCAAGCACATCGACATCGAATGTCCGGAATGACAATAACGACTCCCAAATTTAGGATAAAATTTTTTGCATGATATTAGATATACTTTTATTAGTTCAGATTATTAGTTATATTTTTGTTATTAGATATAAGCGCAATAGTTATACTTGTGTTAATTCAGTTTATTAGTTTTCGTATTGTTCTTTGATATGATGATTGTGATGAATGATGAATGTATTTATATGCATTGTATAATTGTATGGTGTGAAAAGGGAAGAAAATATAATTGTAATGGGGCAAAATGTTATACAATTAGTGCCTCTTTAGCGTCTCATTGGCGACGTATGCATTGTCGACACTGTTTTAAATATATCATCATTAGTGTCACCGTAGAGACCCATTAAGACATCACATTAGCGCCACAATAACATCGTCCTAGCGTCATTTTAGGTATAACTATAGCGTCACGTTAGCGTCACACGTTTCCGTGCCACTTTAGCGTCGCAATTCAATTGCTTGCAAAGATACTTTTCACGTCATCTTAACGTTGGTTTAGCGTCGACTGGTGATTCTAGTTGCATCGACTATGTGTTAGCGCCATTGCGACGCTAATAGCGTCCGAATTTAGGCGTCACATTCTATTGGCACCATGTTGATGCTAAATCGATGCTTTTTTTGTAGCCACGCATTAGCGCTAAATTAGCGTCGCAAATCCTGTGTCGTTATTTGTCAGTTTTCTTGTAGTAATATGTTGTAAAAGTGATGAAAACTTATTCTTGCACGAGGCGGGAGCTAATTGATATTTCTTGTACTGATGCTATTGCATGCATTCATGAGAACAATGAGGAATAAAAGAAATATGTTGATAAGTATTGTTGGATGGAGACCAAATGAATGTACATGATCATTTTTGACAAGCAGAACTTGGCCAAGTTCTCAAAGTTCTCATTTTTCTTGTGGGTCCTACTGAAATATAAATTCTAGTCAAAGCTCAATGTTCCGATGAAAAAGTTCATGCTCAGCACAAGAACTTGAAAGTTCTTGTCTGAGCCGAGAAGTAGCTTTCTTTTTTTTTTTTCAATTTTATGGTGGATCCCCTCATAATGAAGAGAAAGTGAAGGTGAGAGAAAGTGAAATAATTGTTTTTTTATTAATTACTTAGAATATAAAAGTAAAATAAAATATTTTTAGATAAGTATAATACTCTAATATTAAATTATAATAAATAATTAAAATATAGTATGTAAAATAATTTTATTTAGACTTAATAAACATTATAATTATAAAAATCCATTAATAATTGAATGAAATTATATATAATCTAATTTATTGTATTAATGTAAACATTATATATAATATTAAGTAAATTATGTTTATTGTATTACAATATAATTTACTAATTAATTTATTTTTATTTTAGAAAAATTATATGTAATCTAATTTATAGTATATTAAGATATTTTTGACGTAAATTATATAGAATCTAATTTATGTTATATTAAGATGTTATTTAAATTAATTATTATTAATTACTATTTATTGTTAATATTATTTGTTAAACTATTTTTTACGTTATGTTAAATAATAATAAACTATGAAATTATTTAAATATAAGATTTATTATATTATAAAAATAAATTTATTTCTTTAATTCTTATTTTTTATCCAAACACCCATTAGGCATAGATAATCCAATGGGAGCAGGTGTTCGAGGAAGGAGTAAAAATTCTAATTTTGCAATCATTAATGTAGGGTCCACCGTCTTCAAGAAAATTGACGTTTAAAAAAAATATGTAAGAATAAGAGCTTACCCCGGAAGGAGCTGTTTGCTGAAGGAACAAAATAAGAATTAGCTCCTTGTTCCTATCTTTTTATCCAAACACTATTTTGAACATTGTATGTGACCCACTTTTAATAATTGCAAGAATAATAAAAAGTAGAGATACAAATATTATTGCCTCCCTCTCTAAAACTTTCTTGCTCCCATTTTATTTTTACCATGGGAATATTTTGAAATCAAATTTTTTTGTTCCACCGTTACTTTTGACACAGCCAAACAACCCCGAAGATAACTTCAAGCCAAACAGGAAGTATAAACCTAACAGCAACTAGCAGGCCAAAAAATGGTTGGGTAAGCCCATTTTCGATGGCCCATAAGTTTTTAACCCAGTCCCACATCGCCGCTATTCCGCATCCGAGCCGCACGTTGTGCCGTTACATTCGCATATTATTTCGAGCAAAACGTTATTAATTCCAGCCGCTTTCGTGAAAACGACATGTACTCAAATTGCAAGTATCGGCGAGGGTTTCCTTCCTCTCGTCCGTCCCTCTCCCACTCGTCCGCGGACCAGAGTTTAGACTTGCGATGTCCAGGCGCAGAGTTCTGCTGCTGTTGAGGCCTCTCGACGTCTACCCACCGAGGCACAGCGGGGGCACCGGCGCCTCCCCCTCCTCCTCGCCCGTCAACCAGAAGGTTTGTGGGTGTCTACCATTTTGGTGCTGATCGATGTCATAAAAGTAGCTCTGCACTTTGCTGTCACCGGTTTGTGTTGCTGTAATAAGGTTCGATGCTAAATAGTTCGACTCAGTGAAAGATGTGTAATTTGTGTTGAAGGAGTGATGAGGTCTGACGAAGAGGACGTGAAACCCAACATCCACCCCCACCCCCCTGTATTCTTGGGAGGTTTCACTGTTGCAGGCTGTATATGATTAGAAACGGAATGATCGTAGATTCGTGTGGAGAGACATTCTTTATTGCTACCTCGTTGTGTAGCTCAAGCAGTCGATAATGTATAGGTTGCATTTTGTCAGTGCAGTTGTCAGCGAAATTTGTTTGTGTTGCAACTGGACATCATGCAAATTTACTTACATATTGGCAGTAAAGGCTTGAACATGGGATCTAAATTATTGCACAATGTAATTATGTAATCTAGGGGTTGTCTTGAACATCAGGAATTACAGTGGTTAATGACGACCTCCTTCTGTTCAGAACGATATTATATTCTTGAGACTCGGAAAGTGTGCTTTCTTTATTGGTTTGATAACATATTTACATTTAGTATGATATAACGTTTTATAAGGGCAAAAGTATTTGACAAGTCCTATAGTTAAACGTCCCTGTGGCCATTAGGGTATTGCTGGGACTATGCAAAAGATGTCAAGAATAAATGTCTGTATTGTTCAATGCCATCATCGTTTTTCCAGCTGGAAGAATATGTACAGTTTCACCTTTTTGATTAACTTTGTTTAGTAGGAATAATATCTTGCACATTTAGTAGATGTAAATTGTTTTGTGCACTACAGGCTGCTTCATATGAATTATCTTCTCCATTCAAATACTCTGCAGATCATAGATTTTCTGGATGACAGATGCACAGTGCACAAAAGTACAATCAAATTATGCGAGGATGTCTTGCAACGGAAATGTCTCGATTGGATGCCTCTACTACGTAATGATTTGTGCTGTCCAATACGTGATGTGGATCTTGTGATTAGTGTTGGTGGGGATGGCACTCTTTTGCAGACCAGTCATTTTTTGGATGACTCTATCCCAATTATGGGAGTTAACTCAGACCCTACTAGAGCTGAAGAGGTATGACTCTTCAGCCCTTTATCTTATTGCATTTTATTGGTAAAGGCCTATACTTAATTACTTCTGTACTGGGAGAGAACTGAAGCGGCACAGTGGTTCATGTTGTCATCTTTCTTGTTAAACTTCCCTAAAAATAAGAAACTTTCTTGTTAAAGTTCATTACAACGGAAACTTATTTCTCGCAATCACTTATATATGTCCATATTTAGGTTAACAATCTCAATGATGAGTTTGATGCTACACGAAGTACAGGGTATCTCTGTGCTGCTACCGCAGACAACTTTGAGCAGGTAATTTCATACCGCTATCTATGCATCGTCAGTTATTCTTCCATAAATATCGTTTTTGTTCCGTTCCAGAAATTTGAACTTGTGGTTCCTAATGTGTAGCAAGTGTAAATGGAATTGTATTAAAAGAAAAATAGCATGATAGCAAAAAAAGAGTAGCTGTATGATAATGTTATGTGGCATATATTATTTCTTTCTCTACCTGCTTAAACTGTTGATTTTGGCAGAGATTAGATGAAGTCCTTGAGGGTCAGAAACAACCTGCAGAGCTATCAAGAATGTCAATAAACATTAATGGTCATCGAGTGCTACCATATGCACTGAATGATATTCTCATTGCACATCCTTGTCCAGCAGCTGTATCTCGATTCTCTTTTAGGTATTGTATTCTTTTCTAAAGTGATCGTACTCTGAGGTCATCTTCTGTGGTTAACACAGTATCTTATCCATTATTCTTCAGAATTGAAAAGAACAATGGCCAAGTCTCAAGATTGATAAATTGCCGATCAAGTGGTTTCAGGATCTCCACTTCTGCAGGATCAACAGCTGCCATGTTTTCTGCTGGAGGCCTTATCATGCCTATCTTGGGTCAAGATCTTCAGTATATGGTAAGAGAACCCATTTTGTCTAGACAGGATGAAATGCAATCTATGCGTGGATTTGTTAAACCTGATGAATCATTATGTATCCGATGGAGCTCTCGAGAAGGTCAGATATACATTGATGGTTCTCATCAAACTCACGCAGTTCAGCATGGGGATTTGATTGATGTATCTGTCAATGCTCCCCTTATAAAAGTTTATCTAGACCGGGTACTGTAAAGAGGTAGTATGTCCTAATAAAACCATTGCAGATATTCAGACAAAGAGATATTATGCCGTGATATATTTAAATGCTACAAAAAACACTGTTAATCTGAGAAATGAAAGCTGTGCTCTTAGTGATCATCCTATAAGAACTATCATATGTACTTCGAATGGTTTGCCAGCATAAGAGTATAGACACACCAAGCAGAGAAGGATGCTCAAGCGACTTGAAATGCAATGGACCTTGAAGCATCGTTCAAATGATGGAAACTTGGTACATTGGTAACTGGAGTGATAGAAAATTATGTTAAGTTCATAACATGATCAAATCTATCAGATTCACGACTCCAGCTCAGAGACAATATTCAGCATGCCAAAGTGAGCACAAGAAGTAAATTTAGGAGTTCTACATCTTGATACTGGTTCTGCCTCAGAATTAAAGGTTCGCAGCCACCCTCACCCCTCTCTCCCCCCTTCTCTTCCATGGTAGGCCTCTTTCATGGTATTGCAATCCCCAGACCTTGGAGCTCCAAAGTTGTGATATTTTGAGTCTGCAAAACTGGTCAGGTCTCAACAGTGACAGCAGGAACAAATGGGCGTACCTTGCACCACAATACCTGCAGTATTGGAAAACAACACAAACTGATGTGTTGGAGCTCCGGAGTTGTGATATTTCAACTCCAACACCAGAAACTGCTGTCAGTGTTGAGAAGGCATTGTCATTGTCATTCATCAGTAAGTAGCCGAGCTTCGGCTTAATTTGCCCCAGCATTATTGTGCTGCTAATGCACGTTGGTCAAAAACTGATGCAATGCCGAGAACCTCATGTACACTCTCGGCCATTTGAGCAGATCCTCTGACGATTTAAATAGATTACAGGAATGGTGCCTAGAGTGATTGCCAATCCTGCAACAGATAAAACTGGGATGCGGACACTTGTGGAGAGGGAGGGAAAAGCCTGTCAAAGATATACGCCATACATCCAACCTGTGGAATTGAAGGAACGGGATCAACGTGCTTAATTACAGAGTTAAACATACATATCTGCAGAAGCAGCAGCTCGGCAGCAGCAGCATTTCTTGAGAAACCTCGCACGGTTGCCCTGATAGCCTTCTGCACCACTTGCCATCATTCCCTTTTCTTGGTCTCCTTTCTCTTGGAGGTGGTGGCCAGGGGATTTGAGGACATTTTAGGGCCTCTATGGAGGACATTTTTGACCTGTGCACATTTAATTTGCTATATTATAAATGCATGCATGTATTGGTACAAACGACTAACGAGAGGCATTATACCATCTAAAATAATTAGTCTTGTTTTTTCCTGCAAGCATTTTAAATTACGATATTAGTCACGTTAACATTACAAAGTATTTGAAATAGTATTAGTGTTGTCTTTATTTTATTGAAAAATAGTTTTAAAGACAAATGAAATAATGAAAAGATGCAGTTGTTGTAATGGTAATGCAACAAAGCATAAATTATAAAAAAAATCAGATGGATATAATATACGAGGGTTGCTATTCTTTTCTTTAAAATCCACTTTTTAAGAACAACATCCCTAACATTGTACAGTTTTTTTTTATTGTTTGATTTTTTTTTGAAGTTGTCAAATATATTAATCAGAGCTCAAAATTTTCAGAAAAAACAAAATAAAACACAGACATCCTTTAATCAGATGGTTACAAAAATAAACATAGTCAGTAGATTAAAATCCAAAGGTTGCAAATTTTTTTTATAGTCGGGCCTGGGTTTCTTAGCCGACCCCACCTAGTGGGATAAGGCTTTGTTGTTGTTGTTGTTGTTGCCTGGGTTTCTGAAAAATGGTTGCGATTTTTGAAACACCAATTGACTGAACCGCTGAATCAATGCAGTCGGTTCATTGAGCTCGAACCGAATGTGGGAATTAAAGCCAAAAAAAAAACACACACACACACAAGGAATGGCAATGGGTGTAAAACGGAAAAAAATTAAATTTGAAATTAAGAGTCTGAATATAATTTAGGATGATTTTTAATAAATTACACTAAAATTAGGATCTCACTAAAAAAATCATAGACATGTGGAGTTCATTTTTTTATTTATATAATTAATTCATAAGTTATCTATTTTTTTTATTATAGGTATAATATTTTTTGTGTAATTCATACTTTTCTTTGACATTATTGAACTTTAATTTGGTAACTTTAAAATTTTGATAGTGTATTTTATATTTATTATAAACTTAAAATACTTTTTACATTAATTTTAATTTATTATATATTTTAAAATATAATTATATAAAATTAAAATTCTAAAAAAATAGACTCTCTAGAGGGTGTTTTTTTATTTTTTTAATGATTTTAGAATGATGTTTTAATTTAAAAAATTGATACGAAAAATAGTGGATGACTTTTTTAAATCGAAAATCCAACCCGACCGAACAACTTTCACTCTTAACTGCGATTTGAACAAAAAATATTCACTAATAGCGGGGGTAAATTTCAGTGATGATCATCCAACTTAGGGGACATTCTCAGTAAGGTCATTCAACTTCATTTTGTAACATGACGATCATTCAACTTTCGAATCATTTCAGCCAAGTCATCATGACCAGTTATAGACAATAAACCAGTAAATTGCTGACGTGGCACAACATTAGCATTTTCTCTTTCCTCCACGTCAAATTAAAAAAATAAAAATTGCCACGTCAGCAATTTTCTCTGTGCTCCATCCAAACTTTTCTTTTGTATCTACATGGTCATTCAACTTTTTAAAACTTTCAAACAAGGTCATTCAACTTTTCAAATTTTCAATCGTAGTCATCATTAGAAACTTAAAATAATAATAATAATAATAATAATAAACATTAAAATAAAAAAAATAAAAAATAAAAAATTGAAGGCACTTAGACCGACTCGGTACATTTTTTGGCACGACCCATTCAATTCAAACTGCCCAAACTTTTTATGTGTATTAAATGTATAATATTATGATAATTAATTATTTTTAGTTAAGGAAATAAAAAATTAAAAAATAACAACATTTTATTTTTTTACACTAAAATTTAAAATAATAAAAGATATTATAATTAGAAAATAAATACACTTTTTTTGTACGATATTTCATTGGGGTCGAGTCAAATCGTAATGGCTCCTCTAGCGGAGTGCTGGGCACGACATGACATTCAACGGATTGTTGAACCAAATTATTAATTATCATTATATTAAAAATAAAAAATGATTAGTTATCATAATATTAAAAAAAATCATGTTTGGCTTAGCAACCTGTTGGATGTTGGGTTGTGTCTAGCACCTCGCTGGACGAGCCATTATGATTTGACTCGGTATTATATACAAATATCATAATATAATATAAAGATATAATCGGTATGTTATTTTACTATTTTTTTATTTCCATAATTAAAAAATCATTAATTATTATAATATTATATTTAATACACATAAAGAGTTTGGACGGTTCGATCCGAATGGGTCGTGCCAAAAAATGTACCGAGTTAGTTAAAGTGTCTTCAAATTTTTATTTATTATTTTATTATTATTATATTATTATTTTATTATTTTATTATTTTAAGTTTTAAATGATGATTACGATTGAAAATTGGAAAAGTTGAATGACCTTGTCTGAAAGTTTTGAAAAGTTGGATGATCATGTAGATACAAAAGAAAAGTTTGGATAGAGCAGAGATAAAATGTTGACGTGGTAATTTTTATTTTTTTAATCTGACGTGGAGGAGAGAGAGAAAATGCTGATGTGGCATCCATGTCAGCGGTTTACTAGTTTACTAGTTATAACTAGTCGCGATGACCAAATGATTTTAAAGTTGGATGACCGTCGTGTTACAAAATGAAGTTGGATGATCTTACTGGGAATGCCCCCTAAGTTGGATGACCATCACTGAAATTTACATGTGGTCGAAAATCGAAAATAATACTGAATTAATTCGATGATTATGACCTAAATTTTGATCTCTTATAAGATGTTTGAACATTATCGTTCTTAGATGTTTACAAAAAATTATGAAACTCTTGATCGGTTTATATTTGATTAACAACTACGTACTACGAGATTTTTCCAACCAATATAAAATTCTAAAATTCTAGTCATACAAATCAAATTAATTAGACGAACACGCAACAAATCCTCACCATTGCCACCGTGAATCATCGCTCTCATTGTGATGCTGGCAAGTCGACCTCGTAAGATCAGCCAAGTCATCCGATCGTGCTTGTTCAGCTATCTATTAATGTAACAGATCGAATCAGTCTCATTAAATAGTCTCACATAAGTGAAATATGAAGGTAATCATGAGCTTTTATGTAGCTATTTTCTTCACATATCAAGACACGTTTTAAATTTGTGCGGGCCAATGTCCTAAAGCGAACAATATCTTGATTGGACTGGGGATGTTATAGAATGGTATCAAAATCAACCTCACGTGCTCGCTTGAGCCATGTGAAAAATACAGGTCATGGCTAACACAAACCCCGTTCAATAAGGAATTTGAGTCCTTTATGACGGAAATTATAACGACTTGAGGTGGACCAAGACGATTGGACCGAGGGGTGTTACAATTAAGTGGCCGTTAGTTGGATGAATGTGATTGTAAATTGGAGCGTCCACCTAATTTTAATGGGAACGTCCATTAAATTTTGATACGTACATTTTTTTTGTAGCCAGCCCCCCATATCCGGGAAGCGGAGCCAACGGCTCAATCATGTGTGGCGCTAATGATTGTGCGCATCAAATCGCAGGTTGGAAGTCGACCCACTATCGAGTCTAACTAATCCGATTAGGTCGTCCCGGATAGTGTACTTGAAAGTGGTAAGTGAGACTTCCAATAAAAAATTTCTGCGTTCACAAAACTCGAATTCGAGACCTTGCTTTCCACTCCACCCCACCACATATACATCTTTAACATATCACGAGTCATCAAAATATTTCATTCCTCGAATTTGTTCAACAAATTTTATAGGGGTGTTCACGAGTCGGGTTTGACCTGACCCGTACCCCAACCCGACCCAACCCGACCCAACCCGGCCGATTTCTAACGGGTCGGGTTGGGTCCACAACATCGTTTTGGGTCCTTAAACCAAACCGACCCGAACCTGATTGGGTCGGATACTCGGGTTGACACATTTTTTTAATCTAATAAAATCATCACCTTTATGTACTAACAATATTATATATGCACTCATTACGTATAAATGCAAAAACAAAAGGAAAAAGCAAAATATGCACTCATAGTCATACTTATCAAATAAGTTCTAAGAAAGTTAGGCAAGATTGCAATATGCTAAATAAGAGAATGGAAAAGGAGTAACGATATTTGCTATATGTCTATATCCTCATTGTGCCATTGAGATATACAACACAGCTCAAGAAGATAAGAACGGGCAAAAAAAAAATGAAAGGTCATGGTTGTGGTCTTGTGGAGATAGAGAAGGCCAGGAAGGATTGCACCAATGCTTCACTTCTCTGATGTTGACCCTCTTGTCTTCTACATGTATCTATCACCCAAGGAAAAGGCAAAAAGAAAGTAGTGAGAAATAATGAAAGAACTGATATGGAAGCAATACATATTCTCAACTATTAAGGGAAAAAAGTTAAGAAAAATAACATGGTAAACATGTAAAGATTCAGCATTCAACAATTGATATGAGTTGTAGAAAGTAGCTAGCAACTGATCACGATGAACTTACTAGTTGAGTGTGCTAGATGTGAATATCTCGGTGTTGAAATTTGATGTTCCTCGTGGAGGTATCGACCCAAGAGGCAAGAGGTGAAGAACTTCATGATGTTCTTGTGCTTCAGGTCTGGAGGAAGTGGATCTCACAGTAGTCTCTCCAAGTCTCCAGGTCCTCAAGACGCTGAAGGAAGTTGTACAGCTACCCCAATCTCTTCGTACTCATTGAAAGCTCTATACACATGAAATCAAACCACAAATGACAAAATTATGAACTTTTTCCGGATCTCATAAAGAACAAAAAAAATCATAAGGTAGGATGTCTCATAACTTTTTCCATACACTGTCCTCAAGGCTCCCTTTCCATGGATATCATGGTACGATGGTACTGCACAGCGAAAGCCAAGCTGGTGAATTTCCCTAGAAATGAATTGGTGAAACTAAATATTGACCTGAAAAGAAGAGAAATTTACCCCGAAGGAAACTTCAACAAATTCTGGAATATGGAGAACTAGGATATGGGGGCTGACTGTCTAATACTTTGTATCCTCTGTTCTCCTCTCCTTGCTAAAAGCAATGCCTGATATGTCTTCCTAACAGGAAGATCCAGAGGAATCAATCGGAGAATCTTACAGTGAGGATGATATTGAATCATTGATAGAGAAGGAATATGACAACAAAAAAACACCAAATAAAGGAGTACACGAATATGATATCCTCATTGGATATACAACACGCCTCAAAATATTTACAATGATAAAATAAATACACAATCCACTTGATCAATTGGTCCAATTGGAGATGCTTTTGAACTTAAAAATATATCAGTCCACTATGCTTAAACATATATAGATCATCAACAACTCAAAGTTGCCAAACAAGAAAAACATAATAGATCACTGATCACATTTAACAGCTTGCCAAGAAAAGCATTCCAATAATAAAACAGTTTCAGTTTTGTATTACTATAACGCATCGCATCCACACTTTGACAATAATCCTGAGACTAAACATTTCAAAATGCACAAAAGAAGAGCACAACAATGTGACTATGCCAATTCCAAAGTTCCCAAAAAGCAACTTAGCCATCAATCCTGCAAAAAGACAACAATGTTATAACATGTTAATTAAAAATTTGGATTGTGATAATACTTCTAGTATGAACAGATGTACTAACACATCAATATTACCTTGCTCCTTAGTTCTTAAACTCAAAATACTCGAACCAGTCATTAGTCAATTACATGACTCATTATCCATTGATCCTAACCCTATAATAATGTGTATATAATCAAAATCAATTAGCAAATGAATAATATAAGTAAAAAGGGAAATAATATAAACTTAATTATGCATTAGTATTATCTTCTTCAATTTTCTCCATTTCATCAAGTTCATCTCGAAGATCATTTATTCTTAGCCAATTTTGAGTGCAGATTAAAGCTTCAACTGAATAGGACGTAAACTACTTCGAAATGGATCAAGAACTCGGCCTCCCGTGCTAAACACATTCTCAGATGACACTGGAGTAATAGGAACAACCAATATGTCTCTAGCCATGTGAGAAAGAATGTAATATTTCGATGCTTTTAACTTCCACCATTTCAAAATCTCAAATCCATCAACATTTTCTTCCACATCATCCTCCATGTACCTTTCTAGTTCATTTTTCTTCACTTTGCCTTGTTTTCTCCTTTCTTTCAGTCTAAATTCATCCTTTCAATCAATGTCATCATGACAAGTATTAGATGTTGAGTCTATCATAGAACTCAAACAACCAGAATCACTCATACCAAGAGGAGTTAAAACTTTATATTGTTCAAATAATCTATGGATGAATATTTTTAACTTTTGCAACATTTCTGTACTTTTGCCTCCATTATACATTTGAGTAAAACAAAATTTGATATATTCCAATTTGTAACGTGGATCAAGGAAAACAGCGACAAACAAAAGATAGTTCAACATTTTATCATCATTTCAATATTCATCAAATTTCAGTTGTATCTTCATTGTCATCATTTGCAGCGCTGTGTCATCTATTTGTGCCCACTTATTTAATTGCTTTTGAATGTCAATCAAATTATGGAAGAAAGCATTGGAAGTAACATACAACGATATTGAAAATGACAATATAGCATCATAGACTTTCAGAAACTTCACAAACACGCGAACACGACTCCAATCTTCATTTGTGGGAATTGAAGCCTTAGCATCCCTGAATAACGCAATGTATGATCCTTCATGATCAAGTCTCTTGGATGCTTTTTCAAAATTTTTGACAACCTCTAACATTAGATAAGTGGAGTTCCATCTAGTTGATACATCAATTATGAGATTCCTTTTGCAGCTTATATTTGCCATTTCTACACACCTCTTAAAAGTAGTCATTCTACCTGGAGAAGACCGAATGTACTTACATGCAGTTCTCACACTTCTAATAGATTAATCTATTATTGACATTCCTTCTCGAGCTATTAAGATTCATCTCATATGTATTAACTCTCCATTAAGAAAAGTAGTCCCACCTCAGTCACCCATGCCATCAACCAAATAAGCAATAGGAGGTTTATTGGAACTTGCATCGTCAATTGTAACACAACCAATTTTTAGAATTTCCCAATCCTTCAAACATGCTTCTAAAGCTTTCCCTATGGTATCAGCTTTATGATCACCAATCAAATTAAAATTTATGACTTTCTTGTGCAATTCTCACATGTCATCTATATAATGAGTAGTAAAACACATATAATTCATGTTTTGAATTGAAGTCAAAGTGTCTGTTGTTAAAGAAATCATTTGACGATTTTTTGAGAAGACATTTTTCAACTTCTGCTTCTGGAGCATAAACAATTGCATACAATCTCTAGCAATAGTGGTGCGGGAAGGAATTTGAAATCTTGGTTGCAATTCAACCATAAAATCTTTAAAACCTTGATTTTCAACAAACTTGAAAGGAAGCTCATCAAATCATCTTAGCAAGTGCTAAACGAGATTTTTCTTGATTGAAATCAACAAGTTTCATGCTGATAGAATTGTTTGGATCATCTTCACATTGCTTGCCAATAGCAATTATTTTTTGTCTTTTATCAGTAGACAAATTATCTGGATTTCTCGTACAATTCTTGGCATGCTTTAATAAATTTGATGTCCCATGAAAGGCAGCATTGGAAGCGACTTTTGGCAATAATTACAAACAGCTCTATCCTTTTTTCTCCTAAAATGAGCCCAAGCATTAGAGGGAGGTCTACATGGTTTTCTTTTTTGTACCTATTTTTTTGATGACATAATTTCTTCTGTTGGCTTAGGTTCACTTTTAGGTTGTGTGCCTTGTGGCTGTTGCAATTCATGTGATTCTGTCCCCTATTGTTGTATGACATCATTACTCCTACTTGATGGATTAGGCGCACTTCCAACTTGAGTTCCACTAGTATTTTGGTCCATATTTTTTCCCACAACTGATTTTAATGGACCTACACAAATTAACTACAAAAGTTAGAAAATGAATAATAGATATCATTCCAAATGTTATGAATAAAAAAAGAAAATTAATACTAACTGAAGTAGGAAAATAATAAATAACATATAAGGATTATAAAGTGCTAATAAAAAATTAAAGAATTAGAATCTACTTGTCCTTTAAAGGTTCAAGTATACATTAACCTAAGCATGTGCTGCTCCCTACATATAAGTTGATAAACAATACTATGTTATTCAAAGGATGAACCATCTAAAATATGTATTTATTAAAAGTAGAATTTGAAATTACTACTGCTTTCACTTAGAATTGGACCAAATTTGATAGTAAATTAATAGAAATTGAAGAAGAAAAAAAATTCAAGTGCCCACTGAGCAATGAACATTTTAGCTAATGCAACATACATTTTTTTCTTTCAGATCTCTAAAGAATAAGAATTCCATTTGCAAATAAATGGGTGTGCAATTGAGAGGAGTTTCACACAAAACCTTTTGAAATAGCAAGACTACCAAAGATCCATGCATGCACAACCAGGTAACAAATGCTTAGGACAAAACATGAAGATGACACAATTTATGCAACTATGCAAGTAACAACATGCCCAGTTCATGAAGACACGATCACATAATAATTAATTAATTATGTTCTTATTTTGTAACAATAAGTGCAAAAAAAAAAAGAAAAGAGAAAGAACGAGAATATAAGAAATTAAACTTAACTAAACTAGCAAATTAATATCTTATTTGGCTGGCTTTTTCTTACCTGGATAGAATTTTTCCCTTCCCAAATCAACTGCAATGAACCACTTAATGAACCCCAACTCTACAAATGACAAGTGCAATGAACCAAGTAGTCAACTCCAAGTCTCCAACTCTCCAAGTGACAAGATAAGCACTCACGATTTCTGTTGGCAAGGGAAGAGAGGGTTTAGACTTAAGAGAGTCAGCAAGAATGTTGGCATTGGTGAATCATTGTTGTTCACCTGGCAAGAGGAGAGGTGCTGCTTTGATAGTGACGCTCGCCGACCTCCGCTCGGAGTTCACCACCATGACTAAAATCCAAAAATCTACAGGCTGGAGGCGTAGGTGTTGCCACCAGACTGTTAGAGAGGAAGAAATCACTTCAGAGGAGGTGCGAGGAGGGGCACAGGCACTGCTACTTGCCTGCTCGATGGAGTTGCCGCCGGCGCCGATGAACACGATCGTGCCCTAGGTGAACTAGAGAAGCCGAGAAGGACATGACATCTATAAAGTGTAAAGTAATAAGTTAAAATAATAAAAGTAAACAAATCGGATACTTGAGGCATGATATGAGGCCCTGACCACTAGCCCGATGTGTGACCCCCATTCGCCCAAACCCAATAAGGTATAAGGCATAAGCGGCTCGGATTGTTCGGTTCGGATCAGTTCATTTCGGATTGAAAAAACGAAAACCGTATCCGATCCAAATGCTACCGGGTTGCTCCCGGTTCGGATCGGGTTCGACCCGATGTTGGATGGGTCAGTTCGGATGGTCGGGTTCACCCAATGTGTTGTAAGACCCGGACCGAAGGTCGACCCGGATAAGTCTCTGGGTCAGGTTGGACCGGTCGAACCGATTAACCCGGACGGTCGGAACAGATATTAATAAAATAATATAAAAAGATAAATTTTAATAATCATATATTCTTATCAATAATTAATATATTTCTACAACAAAGTACATATGATTAAATCATAATTAAAATTAGAAAAATCAAATGTGACATATTTAACTATTGATATGAGTTTTATGTGATTTTAATATATTCAATTACAATTTACAAATTCATTTTCTCAAATTTAACTTTACTTAAAATAGAAAGATTATTGTAGTTTCTATTTTTTAATTTAATTAGGTAACTAATCTTTTCATATTTAATTTTTGACATTTAAAATATTATAAAATTTCTTATCAAAGAATATAATTTGATAAATGAGTGATGATAACAATTGTATAATATAAAATAACTTGTCATTCAAATAAATGAATGTAGCACAGTGGTTTATACACATAAACCCAGTACATTATTTCAAAGTTTTTTTAATTTTTGGACCGGCCGGTTCTTGCAAAACCGTCGGTTTTAGTCGGGTTTTGACCGGTTCGAAGCGGTCTGAATCTCAGTCCGGTTTTGAGGTCGAACCAAATCCGTCCAAAGTGACGATCGACGATTGGACCGATCGAATCGACCGGTCCAGTCTGGTCCAAACAACCATGGGTTCATCAGGTCAAATCTATCCGGTGAGTACCCCTAAAATTTTCTTTCATTGCCAATAAAAAAAATTGTTATGTACACGAAGGATTACTATTTTCTTATTTAACAAAAAAAATGGCAAAGGTTCCCGTTCTCTTGATTTGTTCCGACCTGGTTGGATTTTTTGTGGTCCGGTCGCGTCCAACGCGCGCCCGCGGCCACCACTGATAAGCAAGGGAGCTCTTCCGTGATAATGCTCCGGTGCCGCGCTCCAATGCTCGGACTTGGACTCGGACTCGACGGGATCGGCTTCCGCCTCTTCACGGCAGGCCGGTGCTCTTTCCCCCGGCCGTCCTCGCCGATCTCGTTTGCAAATTTCTCGGGACGCTCTTCCATTTCCCGGCCGTTCCGCAGCATTTCTGGAGGTAATTTCGTGTGTACTACACTCGCGCAGGTGGAGCACGTTTCACCTCTTAGTTTTTTCTGCTCGTTTAGCCCGTAAATTTGACATCTTTATGATTGAGGCGTTCTCCGATTGCAAAAAGATGCGTTCTTTACTTTCGATTTAACTGTAAAGATATGATTTACGGTACCTGTCGATGTATCCGTTAAGTATAACTCATAACTTGTTCAGGAATTGTACCTGGAGTTGGAAAGAGAATGGGATCAAGATCCATGTCGTGCAAAGCTAATCCGTCGCCGGTTACGCCTGCGGCATCTGCCCAACAAGAAGCGGGAGTCGAGTTGCTTCCTGCAACCAATGATGACCATGGAGGTGTAATAGTTAAAGTGCAGGGCCCCATGGACTCTGAAGCTTTTGTTTCTCAACTGAGAGCTTCCTTGGATAATTGAAGGAAGCAGGTAACTGTTGTTAAATGGTAGTAATTTGTTTAACATGATCATAGTTTCCGAAAATATAATGGTTTTAGTTATTATTCCTTTGAAAAGAAACTAGCTGATGTATTATTTGCACGTGTCTGAAGATCTCAGTTGAGGTTCCAGAAGGAAATTACCGAACCACTAGTTGGGATTAGTTTCTCGCTGCTCTTTTTTTAGGGGAGTTTCTTGCTGCTTTTTGGGTGCTTGCATTGTTCAAATTCCATGTTTAAAGCCAGTCTTGTTAGATGATCTCACATCTTTAGACGTATTTGTTTCACAATCGTGTTCTTTGATGCATTTTTAGCCAAAAAAAATAACCATGATATATGTAGTTTTTTGAAATTTGTTATGCATTGAAAGGTTTGCTTGTGCGTCAGGGAAAAAGAGATGTGTGGTTGAAATTACCAATTGAGCTTGCAAACCTTGTTCACCATGCTGTGGAGGTAATATTCGATATTTGTTATTACCAAATAGCTTCTGGTTATAAGCAGAATAGACTAAGCTTTTTCAGGTTACCTATGTATCAACCTACACTTTTGTGATGCAGGCGGGTTTTTGGTACCACCATGCTGAGCCTAGTTATGTGATGCTTGTATGCTGGATCCCTTCTACAAAATGCACATTACCTGTAAATGCGACACACCGTGTAGGTGTTGGTGCTTTTGTGATGAATGAGAAAAAAGAGGTAAATTCATGGTGCCATGATAGCAATATAATACAATTGATTGAATGCCTTATTCAGTTTTGTGTTGACATATATTATGCTCTTCTATGTGTGTCTGCATGGTTTACAAGTTAGTACCTTAATGTGCCATACTAAAATGTGTCAAATCCCAATGCGGCAGGTCTTGGCAGTCATGGAAAAGAGCGGAAAACTCCGAGGCTTAGGTGTATGGAAGTTTCCTACTGGAGTTGTAGATCAAGTAGGCATTTCTGGCTACTTGCTGAAGTGATTGAATTTTTTTTGAGAGAGAAGTGATTGAAATTCCCCTTTTGTTTTGACTAAAAAACTTCTTTCTTTTGATAGGGTGAAGATATATTTGATGGGGCTGTAAGAAAGGTCAAAGAAGAGACCGGGGTATGTTCTTAGTCCAAAGATAATTATTTTTTCATATTTATGCTTCAGTGACAGTTGTATTATCACCATTTTGCAGATTGATACGGAATTTATCGAAGTACTTGCGTTCAGGTAGTGAATCTATTACTACAAGAGATCATCTTGATATCCTTTAAACCAATTTTCTCGGATAGAATATGATTTTTTAGACAAGTTCTGTTATCATTTGGGAAACAAGTGAAACAAAACTACAAAATCTCTATAGTCCAGACTTATAACCAATTCTGACATCAGAATAGAGGCTCTGTTAACTGAAAAGTTCAATGCTTTGGGCATTGAAGCATGCCTATTCTAAAATTATAATTCTGGCGTACACCATATCCTGATTCATTTATTGGGAATTTCTGAATATGCCTCGATCCTTCCTGAAAAAGAAAAAAACTTGATCACTATTGTTTAAAAGATGGCATATGATACTGACAATTAAGATGGGTTCAAATTATAATTTGTATCTAAAAACGAGATGAAAGAGACCTCTGAAACATTTTCCATGATAGCTTTTGCAGCTTGTCACTCAACTTTCTCCTAGTTGCCTTATGTGTTCACATATCAGATTGACTGGAACCCAAATCATGTCTCTTTCGCTATGTTCCTTGTAGTTATGATCAGTACATGGAATATTATGAGGATATATAATTGCCGCTCATATTCAGATGCTTAATTTTGGCTTATTGAGTGTACAATGTAGTGATTGCTACTATACTCCTTATGTTTCTTTCTTTTAAAATTGAATTTTCAGGCAAAGCCACATGTCCTTCTTTGAAAAGTCAGATTTATTTTTTGTATGCATGCTACGGCCTCTTTCATTTGATATCACGAAACAAGAGTCTGAGATTGAGGCTGCCAAGGTAAAAATTATTTTTCGATGAGGGCAAGTTTTTTATGTTCAAGATGATGCCTATAAGTTACAATGGGAACCACAAGCCAAAACGTTTTTAGTATAACACAAACCATAACATGTGTCCTTATTAATTGGTAAGAAAGAGGTTTCTCTTTATATTCTGATAGCCCAATGTAGAATACTCTAAGAGAAGAAACTACTGTAAAGAATCAATACTAGAATAAGATCAGAACTTGATTTAAACAATCATTTCCTGCATAAGTGGTAAAGATGGCTTTGAATTATTGTAACATTATTTATTGGGAAAATATCTTGTTCGTGCATTTTGAGAACAGTTAAATTCATATGTTTTGAGGTTTTTGTGACAATTCAGCTGTACTTTACATCCCCTTTAATATGTGGAATAATTATGAAGTGATCTTGGTAATTTTCTTCGAACGTTACTAATGAATTTTTTACTAACAAATGTATCATCGGAACATGGACTTCTATGGTTCACCTGGTAGGTAAGGAATTGATTGGATAACCTTGTGTGGTACTTGACCTTTCTTCATGTCGTAAATAGATTACCGTGTCAACAGTTAATATAATGAAGAAGACATCAAAGCGTTGGTTTCAGAATGTATGTTATGTTTCTCTCAGAAAGAGAATATACATTATGTGGTTGCTTATTCTTGCAGTGGATTCCGATTGAAGAGTTTGCTGCTCAACCTTTTGTCCAGAAGCATGAGCTTTTAAAGTACATAACTGATATCGGCATGGCAAAGGCTGAAAATGTTTACTCGGGTTTCTCTCCTGTTCGCACAAAATCAGCATTATCCAACAGGCAGAGCCATCTCTATCTACATTAATGCAGGAGGATTGAACCTACCATCAAAATCTGGTAGGATTCTTCGAGAAGTTTTTTTTTTCTTTTTCGAGAAGACTTATCTTTCAATTTTCTTTATCTCATGGTATAGTTCTGGATACCAACGCCCTGAAAAAAGTTGTGTCCATCTTAATACAAGTATGAACATTTATGAGTACCACACAGGTAACAGTTACCAAATTTTCTGTTGGAAACATTTTCTTTTGTTTAATCATGCAAACTCAACATTTTCTTTTGTTGTTGTTGTTGTTATTGTAATCATGCAAACTCCAAAAGTCAATGTTAAATTAATTGTATACAAGTTAAACAAGCAGCAACCGAGTTGAGTGAAAAGTACAATATAACTGTAGTCTTCAGAAAAACAAATTATATAAAACATTAAAAAAAACTGAGTTTACATTTGCACCCCCACAAAGAACCTTCAAGCAAGAACAATGAGAAGGTATTCAAATTACAGTCATTTTACATGATTCGCTAAACTGTTTGGTGTGTTAATTATAGAAAGTTAATAAGCAAATATGAAAAGGAGAACATTTGAATTGTCCATAGTGACTATGCACTTGTCAAAATTGATCAAAGAAACTAGCAAAATGTTAGAATAAATCATTCCAGTTAAGTACACCAAATTTCTAACTGAAGTAGAAAAAACAAGTCCATATCGGCACTTGTTCTTCCATGTGGTAAAATTTCAACTGCATGGCATTCTTGCCTGAGTACACACGAAAAGTACATTAGTCCTCTTAAGAAAAAGTACCCTTTCAGAAAAAAAAAACAAAAACAAAAGAACAAGTAGATTAGTTGGCTAAGAGTATCTTGCTTCTTTCACGAAAGCTATTAATACTCATCCCATCTTTTGTTTACTCTCTTGCAGCATTACGATGGCGTCATGCACAATGACAGTTTTTCCTACAGTAAGATTTCTTGCAGTTGTATGTCTGTTGAATAACTCCGCCTATGTTTTATAGCCGGTTCCAAGTCCGGATAAATGAGGAGGGTTGTGTTAGGCCCCGACAGTCAGCTTAAAATCCTGTCGAATCTCATGAACATAGATCAACGAATAGATTAGAATGGCGTCGTATGATTCATGTAGTCGATTTCACCTAGTGGGATAAGACTTTGTTGTTATTGTTGTATGTCTGTTGAATCTCAATAACATGTTTGTGTAGAATCTTAGACGTCCGCTTTTGCTGCATGTGATAACTGCTCACTCTGTGGGACTTGTTATTTCTTCCCTCCTGCTGGACAGTATGCAGGCCACCACCTACACAATCTGAGTTTTTTTCCGCAAACTGCAGTTGTATGCCAATTTCCTTCACAACCTGCTTCTTACCTGCCATATTATAGAATAGTCGGACTCATCTCTTTTGAAGTTGTCCAGCCAGAGATCCTGCGCCTTTGTTCTCTCTCTACGTTTCTTCTATTTTTCTCTCCTAATCCAGTGAATTTGACTGTCAACTATTGAATTGTACTTATAGAATAAAGAATACGGAAACTCAATTGTACTTAGATAGCATTATATGCTTGTATTGTGAACTCTAAATTCCTCTGTAAGTTTATGGTCGTCGACATATTGAAATGAAAATTTATTGAGTCCAGTTATGACTCAACTCGTTTCTTGTATTCAATCAGTAAGATTAATATGACATTGTTGCGGTGAAGTCAACAGTTCGGAGTAACATCCATAGCTACACCTTAAATGCAGCCAGTAATAGGTGTGGACTGTATTCGTGGCTTTCAAGTGTCTTCATCACGAGGCAAATGCTTATTGTCTTATTTACTTTGAAGCTTTTAAGATCTTTTGAGCCTGTATCAACAATTTCTGTCACTAATATAGAAAGAAACACTACCTTTCTTTTTCTTTTTTTTTTTGCAAGGATATTGCATAGACAGTGCTACCTGTTTAGAAGGTGCAAGGACTTCTTTCATTAGTGTTACAAAAAGAGTAACAATCATGCACATAGAAGAACACAAGATTTAGAAAAAAATATCTTAAATTGAGTTATGTTCTTGGGTGACGATGATTATCTTTGATATGAAATATTAATGATTATAAGAATTCGAAATAACTTAGCATTCATGGAGTTTATATAAGAAACTTCAGTACATAATAGAAAATAAAAACCCTAAGCTCTTAAGGTATGAGCGACTTTGCCGGCCCCCATTATTTAAATTATCTGGCTAATATAAAACTTTATATAGAGTTACAACTAGATTAAGATTAAGTGAATTATCAATGAGCCTCCACCTTGATTTGAATCATTTTGAGAGCACAAATATTTTTAATGTCATGCCGCTATCATTCCTGCCTTGGGGCTATAATATTTAGCAAGTTTAAATAATGTTGGAACATGCTACGAGGAATTGACTTCGTGAACATATTAGTTGGATCGTCTTGATCTTATCCTCTTCTCACTACAGATGAAGCGCTATCTAATGATATCTAATGTCAATGTGTTTGGTTCTTTCGTACTTGGTCCTTGGCTAATAGCATGCTCTTGATGCAATCTAAAATTTCCAACATTTCAACCAGATGTCTTTGTTAGCAATTTTTGTTAGTGTAATGTATTATGTTTCTGTGGTAGATAATATAAGTGATGACTGGAGTGTGGCTTTCCAACTTATAACAAAATCTTTAAAGTGAAAATATAGTTTTGTCATAAATCGTCTTTCATCAACATCTTCAACATAGTATGAATATGAGTAATTTGCAATCAAATGCTCTTTATCACTTTTGTAAATGAGGTTAATATCAGATGTTCTATATCAGATACCAAAATTCTCTTTTGCCAATGCTCTTTTCCTAAATTGCTTATGAACTTGTTGGCAACAATAATTGCATGAGCAATGTTAGGTCTCAAATATAACATACATCAAATTTCCAATTGCACTGGCACAGGGATGAACTCGAGACATGTACTTCTTTTATGATTTTGATTGTGGTGCGAAGGTAATAAAGAAATGAATATTTAAAGATGATGACTATTTAAGGATTTCACTCCAGACATTTTAGATTTGGATAAAATATTCTAAATATAACTTTTCTGATATAAGAATAATTTACCTTATGTGATCCCTTAATATCTTCATTCCAAAACTTTTTTGTATTGCACCAAGGTTCTTCATGCCAAATTCTGCATTAAGAAGCTTCTTCAAATTTTGAATGTACGACATGTCTCTAGTAACAATGAGCATATCATCAATATACAAGAGTAGATAAATGTTGGAATTGTCATTCACCTTCTTGTGATATACATAATAATCATAGGGTCTTATGCTAAATCCCTTACTGATTATTAAGCTATCTAACATATTGTATTATTGTCTAAGAGTCTACTTTAAGCCATATAAAGATTTCTTCGATCTACAAACTTGATCCTCTTGCTTGCAATGGAGAACCCCTTTGGCCACCTCTCTCATGATTCATTGTTCAAATTATCTAATGACAACCTTATAAAAAGATTGACTCAAGGATCCCAACTCTTCAGCTATCTGTATAGCATAAATTATCATGTCCCAAAGCCATACGGTCTAGGACTCACATGTCTATGAGGACGTCTAGCAGCAATTGATTCCTCTTCTGATTGCTCATTAGATTCTTTATGCTCTACTACTTGACGTGGTCCTTCTGCATCATCCTTTGTTGGGGTGACTTCAATTTCCACATATTTGTTGGTATTCTCTTCTATTGTGTCAATAGTCTCCACCTTTGAAAGGTCACATTGCTAAGTGTGATGTCTTGCAATGTCTTCATTTTTGCACAACTAGTCGAATTTAACAAAACAAAACTTCTCAGTGCGAAGGCACTTTACTTTCGTCAACATCTAATTCTTCACCAAAACCTTCCACTGTTTGAAGGTCTCACTCTTGTGCTTCATTAGAAATACCCATCATACTCAAGTAATTATCAATCACGGACAAAAAGTATTTGATACCTTCCAATGATAACATGAGAGGAATTCCAACAATCAGCATGGATGAATCGAGTGTCGTATGCCAAACTATTTGTCAAATACAGAGTGCTCGTAGAAATTGATTCCAGATATCTTCTAACATCTGACCTTTCTTGTTGAGAATACTCATCATGTTCTAACTCATATGTTCAAGTCGCATGTGTCACAACTTGAATTTTTTTATTCTGATAAACTAACAACTACAACAATGTTAGATATTGTCTTGCCTTGTAATGTGTACAAGGACTTCTAACTCGAAAGTATAGTATCACATTTCATGACCATAAGAATGTCCCGAGCAGCATTGATTTGACATCCTTGAGAGTACTTATAATGATATCAAAATTTTCTTCAATTGCGGAACATGACATACATCTATTAGCGTCCTCACTAAATTGTCATGTGTTAATCTTCACAGAATCAATTTCGACTATCTGACATGACACATTATTGCCCATGATGACATTTCCACCGTGATGAGATATGAATCATTATTTATTCGAAGTCATATGATAGGAACATCCTAAATAAAATTCAACCATCCTCTAGACATTCTTGGTCAGTTGCAACCAGAACTAAATCATTTTCTGAATCTTTATGTTGATGTGTTACCGCAACAACGGAGACCTTTTTCTTCTTAATTATGTCAATCCTTCTTCCATTGACTCGATTCCTTATAGTAATTACACATGTTTTTCGCATTGATTTTTTTTCTTCTATTTGGACTTCTTCGAGGTCAAGGCATGTCCTTTCTCCGCGGTTGACACAATCCCGTGGCCTGAGTTTTTGAAAAGTTTCTAGACATCATATATTGAAGTTCAAGAATATGGAAACTAGATCTTACTTATTCCGAACTTATAAGTGAAATTAACAAAAGTGGGGCAGCATTTTCATTTTCAATATTTACATTAATATTTCTTAACTCCATCAACAAATTATTCAATTGATCAAGATATTTCTTCCAAGGGTATCTTCTTGCATACAGAGAGTGAACAAATGTTGCTTCAACAACAACAACCTATTGGTGGGGGACTTCGTTATGTACAAACTTTCGAGTTTTAATCACAAACCGACCATTGTTTCTTCATCTGTGACCTTGATTATCACCTAATCCATTAGACACAATGGAATCATTGAGTGCACATTCTCTTCTTGCGAGCCAATTCCTTAAGTTCTATCTTATTATGTTTTCCCTTCAGATCGATCTCCTTTGATTTGGCCATCGCTGCAGGTGTCCAAATTCCTTGTTGTTACAGAAGTGCCCGCATCTTGACTTGCCTTCGATGAACTTCTCCACCTTGACATTGTACGACGCCATCTATCTACTTGAGAATCACCGATGAACCCTAAGGCTATGATACTGAGTTTGTCATGAAAAGAATGAGAGAGATGGAGAGAGAGTGCAATCATGCACGTACAGGGATGGACCCAGCGACAAAAAAAGAGAGAGGGGGGGGGGGGGGGGCAAGTTTCGAACCTTGGACCTCCATGAAGCCCATCACTCTAGCCAACCATCAAGACAAACCAAATTTTGTGAAAAATTTCATTCGAATCTTTATTTATTGGGGGCCGAAATCAATTTTAACTAAACAATTCTTACATTTATATATGTAATTAATAAAATTTTAAAAACTTGGCCCCCCCTAATGTATATGTAGGTCCATCCCTGTGCATGTAGAAAAACACAAATGAGGTTTGCTCCAAAACTAACCTATAGATTATAGAGTTTATATAAGGACGCGGTTGGTAGCAATGGAACCGGGGAAAGTAGTCTCGGGCATCTACCATTATACCCACAATGATTGGCCCCGATGGGAAAAAGTACGAAAAAAAAGATTTCTAATACAAAATAGGACTTCTAAGGGCCCTACTATTTAAGTGCCTGACTAATATAATGGTTCATATAAAGTTACAATTGGGTTAAGATTCAAGGCGTTATATGATATGGGTAAATTGTATAAAAAAGCTCGAACTTTGATTTTATTCTCGAATCTAATATGAACTTTTATTTTTGCAAAAAGTTATAAACTTTGTGTTTATTCCCAAATCTAATCTAAATTTCTATTTAAAGTCATGAATTTTAATTTAATTCTCAAATCTAGCTTAAGCCTTCAATTTAAAAATTTTAAATTGATTATAAATATAGTTTATTATTATATTTTTTATTAAAAAATAAAAGGATAAAAATTAAAATTTTTTTATAACTTTGATAGTAAATTAGTTTAAAATTGAACCTATTTTGTATTTAGATAAAATAATATCGCGACATTGTAAAAAATATAATAATTTAATCTAACTTACTATCAAAGTCATAAAAAATTTTAAATTTTATCCTTTTATTTTTTTACAACTTGTCTATGTAATAATTGCTGAATTATTATTTTTTTTAACAAAAACTAGTCTAACAACTCTTGCGATGCAACGACTTTTACAAAATTTATTAATATAAATAAAATATAATAAATTAATTTTTTTAAATTATTATTTAGTATCAATGCATATTAACAAAATTAAATTTCATTATACATTTACATCAAATTTCAAAATACCTATTTATAAACTCTATTCTTTACTTCATTTGTTATGTTACAATCATCATCATAAACTAAAATTTTGAGACATTGTTTACTTGTCACACATGAAAGAGCCACATAAAATTGTTCGTGTGAGAATATTGCTTTCTTAATAAATAATCCTACGTAAGATAATGATTGACCTTGACTTTTATTAATGATCATTGTAAAAGATATCATGATTGAAAATTGTCTACATTGAAATTTGAGTGATATCCTTTTATCATATAGAGTCAATTTCATTCTTGGATGAATACTTTTTTTCCAACTTTAATTCCTGATAAAATTTTTGCTTCAATAATCATATATCCAAATCTTGTAATGATCAATTTTGTCCCATTACATAATCTGTTGAGTAGTCTATATTTCTCAATAACATTATAGTTACACCAATTTTTAAAGTTATTGAGTGATTTGAAAGACATGAGCATTTGATACTTCTAGTGCATATAGGTTAATCAATTCTCCAAAAGAATCGTCAGACATGCAAATTATATATATGTTCCCTCTTAATTGTGATTAAGTAAAACTATAGCTTTTTATTGTATGTATCCAATATCATGTATATGCTAAAGAAAATTTGAATATATATTTTCTACAATTGTAGATTTTGGGTCGTCACAACAATTTATAAAAATATCTTTTTTGAACCTTTTCAATGGCATCAATTGAATTTTCAAATTTTCCATCACCAGTTGCTAATATCCAATCAAAAAATTCTTTTAATTCGTCTAAATGTGTTTTTGTGTGTGATTTTGTTGCAGTCTCATATTCTTTGATTGCTTCAAAATTTGACGGTGAGACTAGATATTAAGAATTGATTGTAGCAAACGTAATATCTTGTACCTTTCACAATCACTAGCAAAATTTGTTTCAAATCGCCTCTAAGAACGACCATTTTACTTTCAAATGGTTGTTCTAGATTAGTTGTATTTTTAATATGAAAATATTTCTAAAAGTTAGATCAAGTGCTTCAAAATAATATTTATGCACCATTGGTTCTTCATCCCAAATAATTAAGTTTGTATTGATAATTAGATTGGCTAGTTGACTACCTTGCTTTATATTTCACATTGAATATTCTGTTGGATTGAGAGGAATAACAAATATAGAATGAGTTGTTCTACCTCCTAGTAATAATAAAGATGCAATACCATTTGATGCAACAATTACTATAATATTTTCAATTGATCTTATTGTAGATGATAGAGTTTTTCAAAGAAATTATTTTCCAGTACCTCCATAATCGTATAGAAAAACAATCCATCGTTTTCTTCATTGATTGTTATCATTATTTTATCATAAACTAACATCTTCTTATTTTTCAAATTTCTCAATAATTGTTTACTTTCTTTCAATAAAGAGCTTCTATTATAACACAATTCATCAAGAATTAATCTGTTTCCAAAATCAACTTTATTTTCATCGTAAATAAGTTTGGCATTGTTGGATAGTCTTGAAAATTCTTCGCACAACTTTTAAGAAAATTTTCAATTTTCTGTAAATAATGACTTTTCATTTCATTATTTGGTAGCTCTGCATCTATTGAAAATATAAAAATTATAAAAAATAAACTAATATGCAAAATATAATTTATAGAAAAATAACAAATAATTCTATTAACAATAAATTAAAAATAGTATAATCTTTGCACCTAGATTATTTAATAATATTGTTTCCTCTTGTAGAATGTCTTCTAATAACAATTTCCATGTTTCTTACCAAATATTTTCAGGTTGTGACATCGATTTGATAATAATAATAATATAGAAAATAATTATTTAAGATATGAAGGTATCCTCCACTGACTGATCTCTTTTATGGCATTCACATATTCTTTATCATTGTCTAATAAACCAAGTGTATAACATGCTTCTTTAAAGTTGGATAGATACAATTGTTAATTTTTTCTAAGATCTTCCATTGGAATTTTAATTATATCTAATAATAGTCTTAAATAATATAGTTCACCATATATGTGCAACAAAGAAAATCCTCCCAATGAAATATCTGTTAGTTTTCCTTTTCTCACATATTTTCATTTTATGATTTCATACAAATTTTAGAGGAAATTCTGCCCATGTCAGATCTCTTGCTTCTTGATATATTTTATTTTCCTCAAACCAACGTAAAAATGTTGATTCATTTACACTTGGCCTGTTGGCAACATTGTCGATGGGATTATAATAAAAGAATGCAATATTTTTGTTCATTTTGTTCTAATGAATTGAAAAGCCAAAAATTCTTCCAGCAGCTTCACAAAGTGATATATATTGACAGTCATAATACATTTATTTCATCCACAACATTTGATGAATTTTTCTTTTGAGCACTTTTAGAAAAAGTGACAGTAATATGATCATGCCTTTTGTTGACCTATTTAAATAAATATTTGATTGATCTTGGTTGATTATATCATTCGATATTAATATAAGCACCATACTTTGGTAATAAGAAATCGATTGTGTAACGCCCCCAAAATCTGCCCTTCCGCCATGCTGGCGGTCAGACTGACCAAGGGAGCGCTACCACTACCTACTATGACTACTTGACTTTGACTTTGATTGGTCAACAAATGACCCATGTGGCAATAGAAATGATAGGGAAATAATAATGATATGAAAATGCGGAAGAGATATCATTGTGAATCAACAAATGTCACAGGACATGAGATAATTCGAAAGGAATAAGGAAACAAAGATAGTTCAATAGTTCTGTGAATATCAACAAAAGAAGGCTAAAAAGAAAATTCAAATGTTTCATATTTACAACATTAGATAATTCAAATGCAAAATATAAATGGCAGAAAACTATGATCGTTGCAAGTCATGTGCCACCATCCTAGAGCTCTGCATTATCCACGTCCTCCTTAAGTAGGGTTCTCACCTGCAAAATCCCAAAGCAGGGGCATGGAATGTCCCTGAGCTAACACCCAGTACTCATAGAGTCATAGACGATAAAATGATAACCAATAATCACTTGCTTTACTTTTACTTTAGCAATGCTTTATACAATGCTATAATATCCATTGCTTTGTTCTATTGTAATTTACCATACTCTGTGATTCATTACCATGCTCTGTTATACTCTGTGTGGGACTACGTATTTTACATTATTATAAGATCCTTGATGTTTGTTATCCTGTACGAGTTCGACTTTAATTAGTTGGAAAGCTAGAGGTGTCTCTACTCTGAATGTTTCCAGGGTGCCCATGAAGGGAAGGTGTACACTCAGGCACAACCTTTTCGGAATGCAGGTGGGAGGATGTCTGCATCTCAAGAACAGTGATCGTATGGACCTATAGGTTCACTGTCTTCTCTTAACTACCTGTCCCTCTGGCATAATAATATAATTCATATGTGCCCCCGCGGGGGAAGAGTGCGTTCACTACGTCACTCTTATTCGGAGCACAGGTGGGAGAGGGCATGTAGTCCAGGAGCAGTGGTAGTTAAACCAGTAGGTAGACTGTCTCCTCAGTGCAGCTACATGTTCCTCCACTGTACAATGCTTTGACCTTTATCATGAACAACACATAGTTATCCCATTCATTTGTCTTTGCTTTACTTATCTTCTTTACAAGTGCGTGATTTGAAATCATGACTCAAAAAAGGAGTAAAGTCTGATCCCCTTTTCTGCGGACGAATGATCCGTTACTTGTTTTACCATAACGGACATGGCCAGCAGTGGCCAGTCGAAGGTTCAATATTGATTATAATTGCTTTGGCCCTTCAAGGTCATTTTGGTCATTTCACAAGTGCTCTGGCCCCTCAAGGGTATTTTGGTCATTTCACTTTGTAGTTCATGATTTTCCTCTCTCTGAGCCAGTCGACCGATCATGGTGCCAGTCGACCAAAAATGTCCTCGGCCAAATACCTCTTTGATGAACATGTCGACCATTCGAATGAATTGGTCGGCCGGTCGTCGCTGTAGGATCGGTCGACCTTCAGGAATCGATCGACCGATTTGATGCGACCGGGCTCGACGACTTCCGCCGGATCGGTCGACCAATAGTTCGGATCAGTCGATCAACCCTGAGTCGACTTCGTAGATCAAAGATCGGTCGACCGATATCAGGAAATCGGTCGACCAATTCTTCACGCGAACAGAGCCGTCGGCCGGATTTTTCATTTCCGGCCGACCTTCGATCGTCCGTTCGACATGCACTTAATATGAAAAACATTCCTAGATGTCTCTAGATCATAATGGAAACAAAATTAATGATGTTTGATCTACATTTCTTCGTCTAGGGAATTTTTACGTCTACGATACCTCTTTTTTGATCGTCCGATGTTTGTTTGCTGATTTCTCCGCCGCCAATCGTCCTTGTTCGGCGAGAAGAGGTGGCTGTCCTACGTATGCGTCGAGAGGGTCGCTGTGAGGGAGCTTGTTCGTCGGATCGTCCTTTGCTCGGTGCGGCCCACTCATCGTTCATTCGCCCGTTCGCCGAAGGTGAAGAAGAAGAGTGAGAGTAGAGGAGGGAGAGTGGAGCTGCGATGGCTGTGGGGGAGTGAGTCCCTTCACTCCCTTTTATAGCCCCTGCCGCACTCTCTCTCTTGAGGAGAAGTCATGGGGGAGTGAGAGAGTGGGGGAGAGAATTGGGGGAGTGAGATAGTGGGGGGAGAGAATTGAGGGAGTGGGGGAGGGGGAGAGAGTCATGGGGAGTGGGGGAGAGACCAATTCTCACGTCCCACTCCCTTTTTTTCTCTTTTTCTTTTTTTTTTCTTTTTTTTAGTTTGAAGAGGTAAAAGGGGAGGCTGTTACAGATTGTGTAGCACTACATATCTATTCCAATTCAATGCCATTTTTCTTTATAGTTCTGCCATTATCTTTTCTTTTATATATAGGATAACCATCTTGGTCTATTGTTGTTGCGGAAACATTTTTTTTTGTAAAATGTTTGTTACATCTACCATTTTGCATGCAAGGAGAAGATTTTTCTAATATCACCACATGGTCCATGTAACATGAAATTTTTACGGCATTATAATAATGAGGTTGAATTAAGCATTTCAACTGAAATAATTTGATCAATATCTGTAGATGTTGGATATCGATAATGCTCATGAAGAAAAATTAAGATATGAGCATGAGGTAATTGTCGCTTTTGAAACTCAATTGTATATATAACTATTTCATAAAAGAATATAAAATAAATGAATAATTAAGAGTTATGAATAAAAGGACTCAAAATATGTAAGTTAAGAAGATATGATGTTGAGTTATTAATTTTGAAGTAGGAATTTATACATGCTTTTAATTCTCCAAAATTTTTATTATCAATAAAGTCTTTAATCAACTTATCCAATTTGGTTTTGAAAACTTTAGATAATATGTCTGGATGGCATTGAGATCATTGTTGTTTAAAAATCTACATATCTCAAGTCATTAAGAATTTCAAGTAAATGTAATAAAAGATTAAGATATCAGGTCATTTACATATTGTCATAGTATCTTGGTAATTTTGAATAGTATATCCTATAAATCTATATGGAAGAATTATTCTTTTTCCTTGGGAAGAAGGATTAGTCTTTCCATGCAAAATAACTAATCTCTTATATATCTCAGTTCTTAATTACTTTTGATTGAGTCTTATATGTTTCAATCGAGAAGCTTCAATCATGATATATGCATCAATTAAAACTTGTTAAAATAATCTTTTTGATTACACAATTAATGATATTTCATCCTTCCTTTCTTGAATTTTGTAAGAAAAGTATTCTCTCATGCTAATATATTCCCTTCCTTTAGTTGAAGCATCTTTTTTATTTAATGAAATATCTTCCATATAACCATGAATATTGTAAACTGTATATCAACTTTTAGCTCATTTATCCTTAGTAATTTGTCCAAATTTAGTTTCAATAATAATAATAATATCTTTCTCACCTCTAAATAATTCAAAATCTCCTACTACCAAAGCGGTTATTTTTGAAGTTGTTGGTAAATTATATTTTCTTATGTCACTTTTTCTTTTCCCTATTAATTCGAGTTTTACTATAGAGTTTTCGGTGTTCTTGAAATTTGTATCTTACCATTCTAAATATCTTCGTTATGTTCATCCAACATTTGTTTCAAGTAAATAATAGTATCCCTGCAAAATTTATTTATTTCTTCATCGGAGGTCCCAAGCTCCAATTTGCTCATCCGTACTTATAATTCAATTTTACAAAATATAAATAATTAACAAATATCAAAATAGGAGACATTAACCAATATATTTGCTTATAGAATCCAAGTAAAATATGATAATTTTAATTTATATTAATGATTTGAGAAGTTAAATAACCATTCATTGTCGCATGTCTCCTTCCTTCCCCTCAAGCCCAGCCCAACTTCTTTCCCTCTACCACCGCCCAACTCGATCCATTGTGAAAAAAAGTTACCTAAGAATACTTTGTGGGGCATGGAGGAAAGAATAATCCGCTAAATATTTTATATTACAAATTAAAAGTTTGTAAATAAAAATGAATCAAAGATGAATTTTTAATTTAGTAATGAAAGAAAAGGAGAGAAACGACACCTCAACTTTATCCATAAATATATGATTTACTACAATTAATTATAGAAATTTTTTCATCATTCTTTTAAAACTTTCTATGTTATATTATTATATATTAATAAGAATGTAATGGGGCTCCTACCTATTCAAATAGGTACAAGAGCCTCCTACCTAGCATCCAGTCACCCGATCTGATTGAATGGACAACAAGGCGTGGTTCATGTGTTGTTAAAAGAAACAGGCAACTACCATGGATTGGATGGTTCAAATGAGTCAGCCAACCCTCCTGCTCATCGTGTTCGAGCGATGACTTACTGACCTCGCGATCGGTGACCCCCTGCTCTTCGGCATTTGTCGTCTTCTTCTTCATCATCGATGGTGACAATGACGACGAGGCTGGGCAATGCGAGGCAACTCAGATCGATGACGATGAGGTTGGGCAATGCGAGGCGAGCCTCCAATTGTCGATTGGTGGTGAATTCGTCGTCATCTTCTTCCTTGGATGATGTGTTTACCTTGCGATCGATGACCCCCTGTTCATCGACGGTGTTCGTCATCTTCTTCTTCCTCGTCGACGGCGACAGTGATGGTGGGAAACATAAGGCAAGCCTCCAGTTGGCAATTTGCAGTGAAGTTGTCATCGTCTTCTTCCTTGTACGACTTACTAACCTGCGATTGACGACCCCATATTCGTCGGCGTTCGTCGTCTTCTTCTTCCTCATGAACGCCGAGTCTAGGCAACATGTGGCAAGCCAGGTCGGCAATGACGAGGTTGGGCAATGCGCCGTGAGCCTCTAGTTGGCGATAAGCAATGAAGTCATCTTCTTCTTCATCCTCATCCTCCAACGAATGATCTCGATTGTCATCCAAGGAAGGAGAAGAGTATGAGAAGTCGAGGAGAGTGAGGAAGAAGAAGTCGAATGAAGATGGGCAAATCTTGCCGGGAGCGAAGTCGACGGCAATCGAGAGCAATGAGGAAGAAGAAGAGGCGCTGGGAGCATGCTGCAGAGCTCGGGGATCTTGTCGTAGCTAAAGTCGATCCCTAGATTGAAGCACCCCTTGAACTCCTCCAAGTCCTCAACTGTGAGGGTCTTTGTCCTGTCGACACCCTCCGAGTCGCGGCTCCGTCTTCTTCAACCTCATTCTCATCTTCTTCTTCCTCCTCCTCCTCCTCCTTCCAAGTTGATCCATTGTGAAGAAGACGATATCAGGGACCTCACCTTCCACAAAGGACTGACGAGAGTTTCGCCGACAATGATCGAACTCGATTTTTTTTCTTTTAAATTTCATTTAACCACATCAAACGTCCAATTTTTCTTTTAAATAATAATGAATTGTGCTTCACTCAAGGTAGGAGGTTCTTGTCTATTTGAATAGGTAGGGACTCTATTAAATCTTATTAATAAATATATGATCAACTGCACCGAATTGTATTTTATTTATCATTTAATGAAATGTGTAAGAGAAAACATTAATTTGTTACTTCACTTTTCTTCTATACTTGTTTCAACATTAATTTCGATCCTTGGAGAATCACAAAAAAAAACTCAAATGAGAAATTACTTAGTCAAATTTCTAAACAGGAAACCCGCTCAAACTCCCTCTTCCTCTTCATCCGCCGCTTCCATGTCTACTTTTCATTTCGCAGCAGACCAAACGGCAAAACTGCATCTCCATCTCCCCCTCCTCCTCCTCCTCCTCCTACTACTACTCCGCCATGTCCACAGACGCCGACGCCGACGCAGTGGCCACGGAGGCGCCGCCGGAGTCGCCCCGCTCCCCTCACTCCTCCAACACCCCTTCCGCCTCCAACGTCCAGTCCAGTGAACGCGTGCAGGCCGCAGTTCAGTCCCTCTCCCTCATCCTCAGCCCGCTCCCCGACCCACTCTCCTACTCCGGGGCCCCCGCCGCCGCCATCCTCTGCGATCCCGACGTCGTCCGCAGCATTTCCCAACACTTGCGCCGCCCCGACGCCGGCGCCGGCGACGACAATCTCTGCCGCTGGCTCTACGATGCCTTCCAGTCCACCGACGCCGATCTCCAGCTCGCCGTCCTCAGCTTCATGCCCACCCTCGTCGGGGTTTACCTCCCGCGCGCCCTTGGGCCCAAGTCCCTCGCGGGCTTCGAGGCCGTCCTGCTCGCGCTCTACGCGCACGAGACCGTCAAGCGCGGCGGCGAGCCGCAGTCCGTGCACCTCCCGAACCTTGCTAACCCCAGCGTCTACCACGAGGCGAAGGCCGCCGCTCCGAAGAAGGGCCCCGCAGAGGAGCTCAACGTGGAGATGGTCCTGTCGCCGCCGCTGGAGCCCTACGGCACCATGCGCTCGACCAAACGCGCGAGAATAGTTGGCGTCGTGTTGGAGCTCTACTACAGCAAGATATCGTTAATGCCCGATTCGTCGAAGCTGGAATTTTGCGAGTTCTGTAAGGACTGGACAGGACAGGAGTTGTTCCCGGCTACTCAGGACGCCGGCAAGTGTAACACTTCGGACGACTCCGGCGACGCTGATGGCCGTAGAGAAGAGGGCACCAAGGAAGCCATGGGAGGAGCGGAGGAGAGGTCTGGAACCAGAGAGAGGCGCGGGTGGATTCCTCTGCCGTGGGAGCTGCTCCAGCCGATACTGAGGATCGTGGGAAACTGCCTCCTCGGTCCGTCGGGCTCGGAGGAGCTGAGGGCGGCGGCCTGCGCGGCGGCGGAGTGCCTGCACGCGAGGGCGACGCGCGGCGTCAACCCGCGAGCGATTCTGGCGACGAGGAGCCTCCTGCGGGTGGGGAAGATGGCGGCGGACGTGGTGCCGGAGCCGATATTCGCCGACGGGTGCATCGACGTGGAGCCGGAAGCAGGCAAGATTAATGCGTGAAGTGTGCGATATGGGCATGCGACATGCAATGCATGGTTGTTTTCGTTGCGTAGTCCTCGTGATCCCAAGGCCAATCAGAACGTACGCACAAATGGTTGCACAATTTTGCAGAAGAAAGAAGTGATGTAGCACTGTAGGGTAGCATGTGTTATTCTGTCGAATAGCCAGTGTCAAGCGCGATTTTAATTGTAGTTTATTTTATTTTTTTACATTTTTCTTCCTCGCGAATAATTTAGATAATTATTGATGATAATAAAAAATAAATTTATATCGTAAAAAGTTATGAAAAATACGTATGTTTATTACGAAGAACAATAATGTATATAAGTTCATAAAATTTTAAAAATAATGAACATAATTGTCGACAATGATTTGAATGATATTTTTTTATCATCAATAATTCATGAAGAAATATATCCAAAAAATAAAGTAAACTATGCGTAAAATCGTTTGACACGCGCTTCATGTATAAAACACTCAACATCTACATTAAAATTATATATATATATATATATATATATATATATATATACACTTTAGATATTGATGTCACCAAGAATTCACGTATATAATAATTTTTTGGGTCTACGCTATCATGTTTTTTTATTGGATTATTTCCTCTAACCACCCCTAAATTATTTTCGGTTTGGTCCTTTCCGTCCAATTCCGTCGACTTCTCCGTTATTTTTATTTTTCGCATTTGTAAAAAGTTCATTATACCCATGCTCTGAATTGAATTCTATTTTTACATAAAATAATATATAAAAATAATTAGAAAAAAAGAACCACGTGGAGGAAAGAGGGAAAGGGGGGTGGGGGTTCGCCGCTGGGAAAGAGAAAGGCTCTAAAATGCCTTTAGTCGATGACGCACGCAAGCGGGCCGGCGACCCCCCCCCCCCCCCCCCCCCCCTTTTCTCTTTCCCTGCGCCGGGAAAGAGAAAGGCCCCCTGCGTCCGTCTTCATCACGACGCACCCTCCTCTCTTTCCTCCACTTGGTTCTTTTTTTTCTAATTATTTTTATATATTATTGTATAATGGACTTTTCACAAATGCGAAAAAAAATTAATGGAGAAGTCAACGGAATTGGACGGAAGGACCAAATTAAAAAAAATCATGATAGTTTAGGTACCCAAAAAATGAAGTTCGTAGTCTACGATTTTATGTGATAATTCGCGATAGTTTAGGAGTGGTTAGAGGAAATAATCCTTTTTTATTTTATTAAATCATTAATCGGTTCTCAAAATTAAAACTAATCCAAAGTCATCCTATACGTAAGATCTAAAAGACATATCATACAACCAATTGAAAAGGAAAAAAAATAATAAGTGTATAGGGGTATTCACGGTTCGAATTTGACCTGATTCGTGAAATAATTCGATCAAATTAGATCAAATTTGATTGAGTCGAGTTTCAATTTTTCTTAAGACACAACCCAATTTTTCTTAACAAATTCGATCCGGATTAGGTTAGATCACGTCGGGTTATCATGTTGTTATTTTATTAAAAAATTATTTTTTAATATAAAATTACATTTAATATTTTATTTTATATGCTAAAAATATTATTTTCAATATCAAGATATTTTTTACATGCATGTAAAATACTTTATTTTATATTTTTTTAAAAAATTAAATGATATGAATACTTAGATTAAGTAAAGGTAAATAAAAAAAATCAGATCATTGGGAATTTTCCAATCCAAAATCCAACTCAAATCGTGGTCAAGTCGATCCGATCGGATTGGATCGAGATGAGTCAGACCCGACCGATCGCTGACCTAACCCGACCCAAATGGGTCAATCGGATCGGATTCTCGGATTCATCGAATCTATCGAACCCGATGAACACCCCCTATCACTATAAATAGTCAACAATTGTATAATGATAAATCCATTTACGATCAATTTTAATTTATATCAATCAATTCCAACTATTATCAAATATCTCTTATCAATTATCCATTAACAATCTTAACTATTAATCCCCTTATTATGTCAATTATCAATTGACGTCGGTGTCAATCATCAATCAAAAAGTTGTGATTATTTTTTTCAATCTCGTCAATTTAGCTCCAACTGATTTCACCAAAGGATATGCCTTTTGACGATCTTCGAGTTAAGAATTCGGGATGTGGTTCCGTGGAGCCGTTGCACTCTAGCTCCATTTCACTTTTTTTTTTTTTTCTTGATGTGACGACCTTTTCTTTCAATTTGGAGTTTTTTTTTCTTTTTAGATTTTTCTCTCCCTTACCTCTTTCATATAAACTAACTTATTTAATAAATATAAAATATTTATCATACACGACTAATATAATATTATTTATTATCTAATCATGGCATAAAAAATTTCAATATCTCATTAAATATGATTTAGTAAAAAAATTAATATATTTAAACAATATATTATTAACAAATTTTTTTAATAAAACATTAAACTTTAGTTTTATTTTTATTGGTTAACATAATTATATTTTATATTTATAATATTTTTTCATACACCCATTAAAATTAATCTATCACATCTACTTTTTCTTATAATATCAAAATTCTCATCATTATGTTCCACTTTATTCAAACATATTTCAAACTAATATGTTAATTTAACTATTCATATAGAACTAGGGAGAATACAATTTTGATTGTCAAACGGAGCCAAAGATTTTTAAAGCTTCATTTGGATGAGGGTTTTAGGAAAGTTCTTATCGCCTGTGAGAACTTGGAATTAGTTGAAGACTTTTTTTTTTAAAATGAAATTTTGCCATTAAGTGATTACTCCAGGAGAATCCCGCTACAAAATATTGAGAAGACCTGGGAGGTCATTCTCTCAAAAAATGTGGGCAAGAGTTCTTCCCAGACGAGCCAAAAAATAAGTAGCCTGATTACAATTGCGATATATATGTTTACATTTGAAATCCTCTAGTAATTGGCAGTGATATCTAATGCTACGGACAGTATTCAGAATGCGCCACGGGCAAGGAGAAGAGTTGTTGATCACTCGCGCAAGAGCTCCGAGTCCACCCCACACTCAACCCGGCTGTAATCGCGATGCAAGCACATCTTGATTCCCTCCAATAAGGCCGCAGCTTCCACCTCGAGAGTTGAACTTCCAGATTGACGAGAGGCACCTGCAACAAGAAAATGGCCGTCAGGTGAACGAATGATGAAACCAGCACCCCCCGAACATGCAGGTTCCACAAAGGAACCATCGGAGTTAAGACAGACCCAACTCCGCGTGGGGGGCTCCCACTGGACCCGGATAGGGTCACTGGGGGGATGATGCCTCTTGCCTCTGACCAGGTAGCATTAACATATTCATTATGCCCCACAAGGGCCCTCTCCCACACAACCCTGGCGGTAGCAGATTTGGACTGAAATTGGGCGTCATTGTGCGAAATCCAGATGTTCCAGAAAACAAAAGCGAGAAGTGATCTAAGATTGGCTCTCGAGCAGGGCACAAGGTCCTCACCTTCCTCAAGCCAACGGCCAGAGGGTCAAGAGTCATAGAATTTGAAAACACACTTTAAGTTTTGAGAAACAAAATACCAAACATTCCTCGCAAAAAGCATTCAAAAAATAGATGCTTAATAGTTTCAGCAGTATTTCCACAAAAAATGCAAGCATGGCTGATGGTATTTTTAAAACGCAAAAGAAAATCTAAAGTAGGCAGGCGATTATGTAAAAACTTCCAAAGAAAAATTTTAATTTTGTGCGGAACAATGAGCTTCCAAATCATAGTCCAAGTCTGCTCCCCAGGCCCGGGCTGTGGAGTTGCCCGATTGCATAAAAATCTATAAATACTCGCAGTGGAGGCCTGACCCATAGGGTGCGGACACCAAATCCACCGGTCACCATCGGCAGAAAGGGGAAGTCTTAACTCAGTAATGCGAGAAATCAAGAGGGGGCCGAAAAGAGATGAGATTATGTGAAGATTCCAGCTTTGGTTAGAAATAAGGTCCAAGACCAAAAGATTCTCCAGATTAGCATTGACATTTATGTACGTAGGCATAAGGTTGAAAGGTAACGCAAAGATCCAAGGGTCATGCATAATAGAAGTGGTGCTCCCATTACTAATATGACGCATGATGCCCGAACGAATGGCAGAAGTACAGTTCAGAATAGCCTTCCAACACCGAGCAGGGTGAGGAGGGATCGTCGTGTCCCACGGGTGCAGTGTGCCATATTTGTTGTGAATGAGATTCGACCATAAAGAATCAGCATTGTTTAAACATCGAAAACTTTTTAGCCAGAAGAGAGGTTTGCACAGAAGACATATTACGAATATTTAGACCGCCCAAATGAAAAAGGTAATTGCACCGTGTCCTAGGCAATAAGATGATACCCTTTAGTATTTTGAAGATAAGACCACAAAAATTTCCTCGATAGTTTTTCAAGCAGCGCCACAATAGAGCCAGTAATGTACGTGGAGGCAAAAATATGAATAGGTAATGTCTGAAGAACAACCTTAATCAAAGTAAGCTTACCAGCCTAATTTAAAAGCTTACCTTTCCAACCAGCAAGCTTGATTGTTACCTTATCGATGAGCCGATGCTGCTTCCCGATGACCTGCTTATAAGAGATAGGAACTCCAAGATAAACAAAAGGAAAGGAGCCTATATTTATACCCAGGGCAGTAGTGATTCTTTGGCGCCTACGGGTATTCATACGGGGGGGGGGGAGAGAAAGACATATGATTTATCAGGATTAATACATTGATTAGTAAGATGATAGTAAAGAGTGAGAGTTTTGATAACATTGGTGCAATTCTTGATGTTGGCTGCGACAAGAATAAGCAAGTCATCAGTAAAAAGTAAATGACTAGCCGTAAAGTTGTTAATTCTAAAGGGCTGAATTATGTCGATGCTACATTGGTGATTAAGCAAGGAAGATAAGGCGAGAGCGGATCGCCCTGCCTGACCCCTTTGAAGTTGCGGAAGGAATGGGACATCCTGCCATTGATAATACAGTGAAAAATAGGGGATTTGACACAAGACATAATCCAACTTATAAAAATTAGGAGGAAGTTCATGTGAGTGAGAACATGATGGATTGCATCCCAGGAAATACGGTCAAAAGCAGCCATGTCAGCTTTGAGGATCATATAATTTTGTTTGCCAGAATTGAGAGAATGAGCTATCTATTGAACCATAAGGATATTGTCATGGATAGACCGACCAGTGATGAAGGCATTTTGCGATGTGTCAATGAGTAACGGAAGGGGAGGTTTGAGTCTGGTAGCAAGGATTTTTGCAATCACACAGTAAAGAACGTTACAGAGAGCAATAGGCCTGAAGTCAGTGATCTTAAGAGCAGGTTTAGTCTTGGGTATGAAGATTAGGGAAGTTTCACACCAAGCATTGGGAAGAGAGCCGGTGTCAAAAACCTGCAGAATCTCTGCAGTGATTGTTTCATCAACGATGTCCCAGTAGGTGCGATAGAATTCAATGGTGTAGCCATCCGGCCCGGGGGCCTTACCACTAGGTAAATTCCAAAAGGTATTCTTAATCTCTAGAGGTGTAACGGGGGTGATAAGAGACTGATGCCAGGTAATTGAGGAACGGCATGCCAGACAGAAGAGGGAAGAGTAGGGGGCTCCGAGGGTTCCCATAACTTGGTATAATGATTAACAAAAGCTTGGATAATATGATCATCTTTTGAAATATAGGAGTCGTTGGAATTGGGATCACTAATCTTAGTAATAGCATTATGTCTACTACGAGTGATGGTGGACATATGAAAGAACTTGGAATTTGTGTCCCCCCGTTGGAGCCACGAGACGCGGGATTTGCTCCACCACTTCAGGTTGATCTGGCGGAGCAGAGCCGAATGCAGATGATAGAGGGATCTAAGTCTAAGAATGGAGGAGTTATCCAGACCTATAGATTCATCACGATGCTCCAGGGAACTGATTTCACTCTTAGTGCGATCAAGGCGTGTTTCAAGGTTGCCTAGCTTGTCACGATTCCATTTGAGTATTCTACTTTTGATTTGATTTAATAAAGTAGTGGTACTAGTACCTGGGACACGAGAGTCCCAAGCCCGTGAGATGATTTTCCGTGGTTCATCATGTTCAAACCAGAAATGTTCGAATTTAAACAATCGCTTAGGCATTTTTGTATGATTAGTATCCAGAAGAATAGGAGAATGGTCAGAACAGCACCTAATAAGATATTTAAGAGAGATTAGGATAAGTGAAAAACTAGTGAGGGCTAACAAAGGTGCGGTCGAGTCTGCACATGATCCGAGCACCACCCTAACAGTTGTTGCACCAGGTGAATCGTTGAGTCGGGCATTCCACATCCAGCAGGCCCTGAGCAGAAATAAACATGTTAAGGTTCCAGGTGGATCTTGTGAAGGAGAGCGGCTTACCCCCCATCTTATTAGAAGGCGAAGAGATAGAATTGAAATCACCGATGACAAGCCAGGGGATGTCGTCCAGAGACGGGGCTGAGAGATTATTCCAAAGCTCAGAGCGCGCCGAAGGCATAGCACTAGCATATACACAAGTGAGTAGAAAAGAGATATGGTCAAAAGATACAACAACATTAAGAAATTACGGGCCTTGAGAAATAACAGACACTTCAATTGCCGGGTTGCGCCAAGCGAGGAGGATACCTCCAGCATGACCACTACTTGGCTCGAAGACGCCACTCCAGCTGGAGCCTAACCGTTTAATGACCTGCAAAGAGAGAGGGGAAGGGGAATGTGTTTCTAGGATACCAGGAAGTTCGGATGGTCTGTCTTGATGATGTCTGAAAGGTGCTCACGGACCTTACTGCGAAAAGCGCCATGGTAGTTCCAGCAAACAAGCTTCATGAGTTGAGATCCAGGACAGCGGAGCGCGCCGATGGGCTCGATCTACGAATCTATGGAAAGGATAAGTTAGTGGTACTCTTCTTATGATTTAGGGGTTTCTTACCTTTTGAAGGAACTTGGCGCTGACGAAGCACCGGGGGCTCCAGGGCAGCCATCGCACGGTGGGCGCCAGCACGCTTGGGTTCCGACCGGGGAGGAGGGGGTTCCATAACAAGGTCCTCGTCAACTTCTTCCTCATCAGACTCGGAGATCCGTCCCAGTAGCAGAGAAGCGCGCCAGCATGTCTCCATAAGGGTGTCGTGTACTAGCTCAGAGAGAGGGGCTGGGGGAGGGGTTCGTTCCCCTTGAGGGCAGTGATCAAGGGATAGCGATGTATCGGAGGGGTCGCGTGATGGTGGCTGGAGCATGGGGGCGGTGGAAGATGTAGCATGCATGTCTGCAGGGGGAGGGCACTCCACCACAAGAGCGGCCGAAGGAGGGGAAGATCTGGGGGGATTAGGTAAGAGAGGAGGGGGGTTGGGTGCTGGAGTATGAGAAGGGTGGGGAGAAACTGACAGGCAAGATGGAACACGTGCCTGAGATCTAACGGAGCACGGGAGATCAGGCACATTATCACCGTTAGAAATAACACATTTTTTCTTACCATTCGATGAAGGGGAGAGACATGTGTCATGCATCACAGCCATGGAAGCAGTGAGCTGGTGATCCACCGATGTGACGTTGACCACGCTAGTGAGGCCACGTGTCGGTGATCCGGAGAGGCACGATAAACTTGACGCATCCTGACCATTGAAAATACAATCGATTTTGTTATCGTTAGATTTGGGAAGTGGACAGGTGTCGTTCATCCCGCGACTAGCCGTGGACAACTGGCCCGCAACGGGCGAGTAAACGTCCATTGGGGTTGCAACGGTCGGGGTGGTGACCAGCCGACCCCCGAGGGAGGTGGGGGGGAGGGCGCTAGAGCATCGGGGGCGTTAGGGCATCAAGATGGTTGAACTCACTATTTTTCTCATTTTCACTTTACGATGGGTCCCACATCATTAAGGATAAAGAGAAATAACAAAATAAAAAAAATAGAGGAAATGCATGAGATTTCTAAATAATAATAAAAATATTTGAATTAATTTTAAATAATATTACTTATTGTTATGAAATGGTAATATTAGTTAATTAAAGAAAATATTTTAATTATTAAGTTATATACGATTAAACAAAATAAATAAAGGTATTACTTTTATAATATAAAAGTAAAATAAATTATTTTTAAATAAGTATTGTACTGAAATATTAAGTAAATTATAATAAATAAATAATTAACATACAGTACGTAAAATAAACTTATAATAAATAATTATACAGCAAGTAAAATAAATTTATTTAGACTTAATGATCATTATAATTATAAAAAGTCATTAATAATTAAATGAAATTAATGTAAACATTATGATTATATTTATTGTATCACAATATGATTTACTAAGTAAAACTTTTTATTATTTTAGGAAAAAATATAATCTAATTTATAGTATATTAAGATATTATTTAAATAATTAATTATATTAATTTATGTTATATTAATATATTATTTATTTATATTAATTTTTATGTTAAATATTATTGATTATTGCTTATTGTTAACATTATTTGTTAAGCTATTTTTACATTATATTAAATAATAAAAATATAATTTATTTAAATATAAGATAGTTTATGTAATAATATGATGTCTGCACACCATGACGACTAGTCCACCGTATTCAAGAGAAGGGTCCGCCTATCTTTGAAAGCATTGCGCAAAGGGAAATGTTTGTACAACAAGACATTTGTAGTTTCATCGGGATACATCATTTACATGACTACATTATCGTTCCCGATCAATCAATATAATTCACTATCCAACTCCCTTCAGAACCCCGGCCACACTCATCGAACTCAAAAAGGGTTATTGTAGGTTCCCAAAACCCTAGATTCATTGTCTCAAATCTCAATTGTGTCTCACAAAATCAAGCCAACTTATCGTAATCCTTAATTGATTTTTAGAGAAATCGAGCTGATTTGCTATGAACTCAACACAGCTTTTGCAATATCTCTCAACATGTTTTCCTTCATGATTTGACCTAGCTTTTGAGAGCTACCTGCCAAAAGTAGAATGGAGGACGCTAGAGGAGGAGGAGGAGAAGAAGAAGCGAAGAAAACATAGGAAAACACAAAGCTACAAGATGAAACTTCAGTTCAAAGAAATTTGAATTGCAACTTGTCGAATTACATCACACAATGAAACTAATCTCCTACAATCGACTATATCAACTCAACTAATCATGAGCTCATCAGCTCCTTTTATATTGACCAACTGATACAAAAAGAAGAATAAAATGGTACCCTATAACAGGATGACACGATGACTGTGACACTAGGCGCCATCTCGCAACAACTCCATGGAGACGAAGATGGAGATATCAAGACATCGACGATGCGTAGATGATCCATCGAACGTCGAAAGTGAAGATTATAGTTGCCAGGGATATAGAGGAGGAGCGAACATCAAGAAATCGAGCTCAAAGTCAAAACTAAACCAGAGAGGAAGAATGGGAGGATGACGATCAGAGAAGATACAAATGGCGAACAATGTAAAAAAAATTAATCAGAGATGAAGGCAATCGAAGACGATAACAACAAAAAACAACAATCGATGAATCTAAAAAAATCGAAGAACGTAAGAAGAGGAAGAAAACATAGATCGAAGGTCATGAATCTATAAGCAAAACCATTCACAAAATCGAGTTGATCTTGAAGAACAAGAGCCCATAGCCAAAAAGGAATAGGAAGCAAATCTAGAGAAGACAACAGTGACTTCGCTACTAAGCCCAGAAATGAAGAAATTTCGACGAGCCAAAGGCGACATGGAGGACAACGATGATTGCCATTGTGAACAAAAGGAGACAGATCCCAAAACAACTCGAAAAATGAGTCGAAGAATGACTCGATCGGTGACATGGCTAACAATTGTAGCAGATGAAACAAATTCATCCATCTACTAGAAGAAAACGCAAAAGAAACACAAAAAAGAACATGTACTAAAGCCAAGAAAGAGTTGAGACTCTTCGAGCAACACACTGGCAAGAACGAAGAGGATAAAAATAGACAAAGAAGAAAGAGTCTGTGTGAAAGAAGAGAGAGAATGAATATGATATTGTGCTCATTGTGATCGCGTTAGATCACTTCAATGGCTGCGGAGAAGTTGTGGCCGATGGAGCGCACATCAAGGAAGGTGTCGAGGGCATCTAGGAGTGGTCTGCAGAAGGACCTTGTTGGCATAGTACAATGTGGACTTGAGGAAGTGCATGATGAAGAAGTGCGAGTAGAGGTCGTCCACGACGTGGATGAACTCTTGGTAATGCTCCTTGCACATCTCCTCGATATCCAACTCCTTGGGCTGGGCAATCTGCCAGAACGAGGCCACTAGCGTCTTTAGACGCCCAATGGAGAAGACCTTGCGAACGAAGAGCCCCAAGTCATCACCAATGGAGACCGTTGATGAGAGCAAGATTCGTTCGACAATGAATTTGTGGAAAGGGGAGAAGATTCTCAGTGGAGTACTCGACTAGATCGACATGGGTGACCAGATCGGCGTGACCAAGGCTTGCGGGAACATGTAGGTTGATGACAGTGCACCCGACGATGAACATGAAGAAACTGACATACTAGAGCACAATAATAGTAGTGTTGGAGCAAAGTTTTATGCTCTATATAATTACATTTTGATGATACAAATATCGAAAGATTAGATTTATATGCCAAAAAGGTTTAACTAGAAATGAGTTCGTTTAAATAGAAATGAGCTGTTTTATGCATTAAACTTTCGATTAATGATTGTATATTTTCCCGTGATATTTGCATAGAGAGCTAAACATCAAATTGTAGAGAATTCTATTACCTTTTCATAGAATTCAAGATTATCTCATTTGGATAATCATGCATAAAGTTATGCTCAAAATAGTACATGACGGTCAACCTGCTGGTCGAAGCAGTGAAGGTCAGTCGACCGATCAGGCACACTGGTCGATCTATCAATGCACAAATCATCCAGTTCAATGTCGAGACTACATCGGTCGACAGTCCGGTCATTGCATTGATCGATCGAACAGCTGAGAGGCCGAATTCTAAAAAGATGAGACTATACCGGTCAATGGTCTGGTCGATAGACCGATCGACCGATCAGATGCTGTCACTGAGGAAATCACGCAATGGTCATATAGACCAATTGACCGATTCATTAAAACGGTCGACCGATCCCCAATTGAAATAAATAGTAACGGCTAGTTTTGGCCAAATCAAAGAGCAACGATCATATTATCCAAAGAGGTCTATAAAAGAATACCAAGGGGTTCAAAATTCAATATGTATTCAAGTGAAACTTCAAGTATAAAAGGAAAATCATTTTCTTAAAGTCATTGTTATATTTTCTCTTCTTTCTCTTTTCTCTTCTTGTGAGCGTGATATTGTAAAAGAGAGAAAGACTTTTTTTTTTAGAAATTTGAGTAAGAGCTCATGTGTAGAAGAGGTTATATCTTACCTCTCGGGCTAAAGAAAAGGGTTGTGTTATAAAGGGTTTCTTCCTTGCCCCATTTGGAATGAAGAAAGAGTGTTCTAGTGGAATCTCCGAAGGTCTCGAAGTTGAGAAGTCGGAGCGGGAATGTAAGTCAAGATGTAGCCGAACCTTATCAATTAACCACTGTGCACTTTATGTTTGCTTTCTCTCCCTCTCCTTCCTGTCTTATTATTCATGTGATTTGATTTGCATTGATTTAAAGTTTAATGAATCGATTTTAAGCGTCGACAACGATTTTCGTGAAATTGATATTTTCGAATTAAACATCAATTCACCCTCCCCCATGGTGCTTTGGGATCCTAAAAGTAGCAACAATGACGCAAATCATGAAGCTCAAGAAGACTATTGAGATCAAGGCTATAATACCATTTCAAGAAATGATCTACAGTACGCTGATCACTCGCCTACCGGAAGTAGAACGAGGATGCTGGAGAAGAAGAAGAAGAAGAAGCGAAGAAAATAGATGAGGAAAATACCATATGAAGCTACAAGATTAAACTTCAATTCAAAGAAAGTTGAATTACAACTCGTCGAATTACAACACACACTACACAACTATAACTAATCTCCTACAATCTACTATATTGACTGAACTAATCACGAGCCCCTATAATCTCCTAAATTGTTGAATTACAACTAATGTCCAATCTTTTAATTTTTTTCTTGCCATCTAATTTATTAATATATTTGAAGTTTCAACATACATATCATTGAAGTAAGACTAGATTTGGATGGAGATAGTCCAAATTGCAGGAGTAATCTTATATACATTAAACTCTAGGCACACAATGCTCTGCTTTGAGTATTTTCACTATCTTTTGCGTTTTTTTATGAAATTATTATTTTCTTTATTATTCTCTCAAATAACTTCATCTTCCCAAGTAAGAACACACAATTAACATCTCCAATATTTTTATGTGTTTACAATTATATTTCATTAAAAGCATTTAATGCACATTAGTCAATCTTTATAAAATGCACATAATTGTCATTTCCAATAATTTTTTGTGTTTACAAATTAAACTCCATAAAAACATTTAATGCATATTAAGAATGATTGAATCAGTATTGTGTAGAAGTAACTTATCATCTCATGAAGAGTCGTTAGTTCTTAAAATTCATTTGGAAGATGAAAGGTCATACATCAATTTCAAAAAATTTAAACTTATATCGTGTTCGATAAGTTAGTTGGAGTCTGATTTGTGCTTAACTAATTTGCTAATTATGATAGGTAAGATTAAGAAAAATTATAAATTTCTTCTAGTAGTAACAAATTAGTCAATTATGATGATAATAATTATATAGTCGATTATGATGATATCGGTAATATATATTTTATAATATAACAATACGAGAGAAATTCTGATCATTTGATTTGACATGGTGAGATTAGTTCGACTTGACCCGTTCATTTTTCTGGATCCCTCAAGTTTTTTAACATTGCTTCAAATTGATTAAATGATGCCTTTGATTCTTTATCAAATTCACTTGCATTCTTTATCTCTTTTTCGTCATGATTATGGTCCACTTTTTTTCGAAAAGTAAAGAGTAAAAATAAAAGGACACATATGTCCCATTAATGTGATTTGAATTCATGATATATATATATATATATATATATATATATATATATATGCCACTATACTGCACTCTTACTTTTTCTTTTATATGTGCTCCTTATATAGTGATTATTCAAATTTATGATTTTTAAATGCTTACACTTCAAAGAAATGTCACATTAGACCTTGTACTTACGGAAGAATTCCTTGCGTTAATCTTTGTAAGTTCTTGAAGAATTCCTTGCGTTAATCTTTGTAGGTGATTGATTAGTCGGCGGGACTGATGATGATGTGTATGCTATGTTATAGTAATGTACCACATTGTATCATTATATTTTGTTTTATATGTATTATTAGACTTTGAAAGCTAAGATATGTATAATGTATTTAGAATAAGGTGAAACATTTATTATGCGACTAACATCTTCCACAATAAATGTATTACTTATGTCTTCTCATCTTTCACATTATTTATATAGGTTGTGTTTGGGCAAGCTTCATCCCAAAGCAATCTTTGCAAAAAAAGCTTGCTTTTGTCCACTGAATCTCAACCCAGTTTTCCACAAAAGCACAAAATGAGCTATGAGCTAGTGACAATTGTGATAAAAAGCAAATTTTAAAAGCAACATCAAACAACAAAGTGATAAAAAGCAAGTTGATCGATAAAAAAAAAAGCAAGGTGGAAAAATTGTCCCAAACGCAGTCATAATTAGAGTTGTATTATTTGTTTACAAATTAAAGAGTTTATTTTGGACCACGCTATTTTTTTGTGTTTACAAATTAAACTCCATAAAAACATTTAATACATATTAAGCAATGTTTGAATTAGTATTGTGTAAAAGTAACTTATCATCTCGTGAAGAGTCATTAGTTCTTAAAATTCATTTGGAAGATGAAAGGTCATACATCAATTTCAAAAAATTTAAACTTATATCGTGTTCGATAAGTTAGTTGGAGTCTGATTTGTGCTTAACTAATTTGCTAATTATGATAGGAAAGATTAAGAACAATTATAAATTTCTTCTAACAGTAACAAATTAGTAAATTATGATGATAACAATTATATAGTCGATTATGATTATATCAGTAATATATATTTTATAACATAACAATACAAGAGAAATTTATTTAATGCATTTTATTTTCTTTTTATTGACTTATATATCCATTTCGATCATTTGATTTGACACGGTCAGATTAATTCGACTTGACCCGTTCATCTTTTTGGATTTGTAAGGTTTTTCAACATTGCTTCAAATTGATTAAATGATGCCTTTGATTCTTTATCAAATTCACTTGCATTAGTCTACATTTTTGTCAAAAAAAGAGACTATGAGACTAGTATCTCTTTTTTTTATCATGATTATGGTCTACTTTTTTTAGAAAATAAAAAGTAAAAATAAAAGGGCACATACATCCCATTGATGTGATTTGACTTTGTGATCTCTCGATCTCCGAGTGATAGTATATATGTGCCACTGTGCTGCACTCTACTTTTTCTTTTATATATGTTCCTTATATAGTGATTATTCGAATTTATGATTATTAAATGCTTACACTTCAAAGAAATCTTTCATGACTTGTTGTCACATTGGACCTTGCACTTACGGAAGAATTCCTTGCGTTAATCTTTGTAGGTGCTTGATTAGTCGGCATGACTGATGATGATGTGTATGCTATGTTATAGTAATGTACCACATTGTATCATTATATTTTGTATTATATGTTATATTAAAGTCATAGACTTTGAAGCTAAGATATGTATAATGTATTTAGAATAAGATGTAACATTTATTATGCGACTACCAGCTTCCATAATAAACATATTACTTATGTCTTCTCGTCTTTCACATTATTAATATAATCAGGGTTGTACTATTTATTTATTTTATTTTAAAATAATAGTATATTAGGAACTATTTGGTTGAAGAATAATTATTCAAGAGATAAAATATAGTTATTCTAATGAATTAATAATTTCCTAAAATTTGAGCCAAGAATTATATTATTCCATCTTTTTAGTATAATAATTTATCTATAAAAAAGCATTATTTACTAGTTTAACTTTTTTAAAAAAAATCACAAAACCCTTTTACTTTTTAGATGAATAATTGAGAGAATAAAGAAGAATAGAAGCTTATTCTAGTCTTTATCAATCAAACAAACAAGGTCGAATTTTAATTTCATTTTAACTCGTAACATAAATGGATATTTAAGTTAAATTTATCTTTTATGGTATCCGATGAGGCTGAGTTTTACAAGATATCAAAATTTGACACAAACATCGAACCTAGAAAAATGCATCGAAATCAAATACATGAATTTTATTTGAACAGGGAAACGAATTTAAAACAATTGGGAGCCAAATCATATTTCTACAAATTGAATCCAAAATTGTTAAATTCAAATTACAAGAATTATACGATCCCAAGTAAAATACTTCCAAATCTACGGGACTTTTCAAAAAGAAAAAAAAAAGAACGTTAGAACGCAGCAACGACGCCCATAATAAGAGCCGCCGCGAGCCAGCCAAGGGCCCTCGCTCCGGCAGTGAGGCCCGAACAGCCGGAAAACGTGTCCTCGTCGGCCGGATCTAGCCCTGGGGGAAACGCGACGGAGGGAGACGGCGAGGCTGAAATGGGACGCTCCGGCGGGAACATGGAATCGTCCAGAGGCTGAACGTCGTCGTCGTAGTCGTCGTCTACCGGCGCAAACGTCGCCCCGTCGCCTGCTGGAGAGATCGTCGGAGTCGAGGACTCCGGCGCGAATCCGGCGAAAGGAGCCGGAGCGGGAGCGGCGTCCTCGCCGTCGCCGGATGTTGGAGAGGGTGCCGGGGACGATCCGGGTGTCTCGGAAATCGACGGCGAGGCGGCGGGGGATGGTCCAGGGGCACTTGCCCGAAGCGAGGCGGCAGGGTATGGTCCGGGGGCATCTGCCCAAAGCGAGGCGGCGGGGGATGGTCCAGGGCCACTTGCCAGAAGCGAGGCGTCGGGGAATGGTCGGGGAGCGCCTCCGGACTGCGGCGACGGGGCGGACGACGGTCCAGGGGCGGCCCCGGACTGCGACGACGGGGCGGACGACGGTCCGCTGGCCCCGGACGGCGAAATGGTCGGAGTAGGAGAGGTCACTAGGGCCTGAACCGAGTCAGCGTCGTGCGCGGTGAGGCAGAGGAGGAGGAGGACGACGGCGAACGCGGCGATGCGAGGCATCTTTCGGGGCCGGAGTCGAGGAGATGGGAAAATGTGGTAGGTGGGGGGAGAGGTATTAATAAGGAGGCTGCCGGCGCCATTGGGGGAGGAGGAGGCCGAGGTCGCCGGTATGGACTGCGGAGGACCGACGAGTGCTGGAAGTGACTACAGGAGCTACCGGCAATCGCGCGGGCCGGGGGGAAATGGATGGTTGGTTTTTTGTTTACGTCATTATAAATGGAGGACCGACGACTGCGTTTGACAATATTTTAAAAAAAAAAGTTTTGTTCACTACATTTTTCGTGAATTGTCACTCAGAAAAATATAACTCATATTAACTATTTATAATAAAGTAAAGATATATAAATTAATATACAGTTTTTATCAGAATGCACTTTGTAAAATTAAAAGTTATAGAGCATTTTTAAAATATGGTAATAATATATTCATAATAATTAATTGAGATTTATTTGATTAATTTTATAACTTATTTAATTACTTTTATAATTTATTTTAATAAACTTTAAAGGGCAAATATGAAAAAAAAATTATAACTCAAATGACAATCCCTAATTGGAAAAAAAAAGAGATAAACTTGAAACAGAAAAATGAAAAGAAGAGGATGGAAATGATTAAAACAAATAGGAAGATAAAAACCAAATAGAGAAAAAGATAAATAGGAAACAAAATTTTAAAATATGAGAGAATTAAATCAAATCTTGGACTTCCAATTATTCTCAAATTCCTCCCCTGTAAATATGAGGACAAATTAAACAAATCGGCCCTCTATTTTTCTCCACAAGTCGGCCCTAATTTTCATGTGTCTCTCTCTCCCTCTCCCACGCCAGGCTGCTACCGCCCAATAGAATACCAGCCGGGGGATTATGACACTGATGAACGTGAATGACGAGACTGGATAGAGGAGAACGACCGGAATAAAGAAGAAGAGGAAGAAGAAGACTGCAGATTACAAAAACTAATAAGGTATGGAATTATGATAGATTCATCGTAGAATCTTAATTTTAGACTTGAAGCATGCTCTAGTTAATCCCTAATTATAGTCTTATGAATTATGATGATTATTGATGCCGGTCATCACCGAAAAGTTAATCGGAAAACGTACTGCACGACACAGTCTTTCTCCGCAAGATAAATCTGGTCCGGGTTTCTCCGTACCCGGCCCGGATTAGGACGTGCCCGGACTGAGTTCGATAGAACTCGGCCCGGATACACCATTGTCGTGTTCTCCAAGCTCTGTGATAGGACGAACCCTACCCGGGTTGATGATGACCCGGTTCGAGTACCACGCACGACGAAGATGTCGGACGCGACGGTCGCCCCAACTCAACGACGACCCGACCCAGCTCGGGTGTGACCCGAATCCGGCCCGGGTTTACCCTAGTTTTTCAAGGATGATGTCCTATGAATTCGGCCCGAGTTCCACTCCTATTCGGCCCGGGTTCCGACGTTGTTTATATGATTTTTATGATATTTTGGCCCTGATTCACGTGCGTAATCCTAATCCAAGTCGTGATATGATCATGTTATTTACGCCTTTAATAATGATGATGCCTAATAACTTTTTGGTGACTTAATTTAGATCCAATCATATTTATGATGACACTGATCCATATCCATCGATCTTGATATACCTTATGATGATGGTGATGATTATGATGTTCATATATTTTAAATTTCTCTCCATGATCCTATCTTGTAGCTCTGAATAAGTGTTATATAATAATGATGATGATTAGGACCTTTGATCAGTATGATTTAATAATCCTTTCTTATGATGACCAATTCTTAATCGTGATCATTATGTCCTAATAAAGATAAGTTAAAAGCTACAATATAAAAAATGAAAAATGCTAAATGGAGAGCTCTTTTTATGATGGATCGGTGACGATCAGGTATGAGCTGACTTCGGTCAGTTATAGACTGACTACGGTCAGTTATGGGCTGGCTATGTCGGTTATGATGATGATGATTGACGGGTTGAGGCAGACCTCCCCGTGGGTTGAAATATACCCCACTATAAATCAAAGATGAATAATAAGATGATGAAGAAGATGAAGCATATTAATAATGAAATCTCATTATGATGATTATTGGCTCTTTCCACTTATATGATGATCTTTTCATAATCTCTTGATCAGTTATTAATATGATCCGATAAAGATGATTCATTCCATGATTACCCATGTTCATATGACGATTCCTTACGATTCTTTTTATGATGATGATCTCATAATAATGATGATCGGCTTTTGCCTCCTTTATGATGATTTATCATGATCTATCTTGATCTTCGATCTTACGATCTCAAGAAGATGACGATCTGTGAATTCCCTATCTATATGCCAAGTTATAGGACTTCTTTTACCCATATGATGATGATGTTCTTATGATTCTTATTTAGTATCATGATATTCTAATGATATTTATCTTACTTCCATACTGAGTTGCAAAATTCATTGGGAGGTTTCTCCCCTGCATGTTCTTAAATGCAGGAACATATTTAAATGATGAGGTGACCAACGGTGACAAATCGAGCTCATAGGTGACTGCACATGGGTATCTTGAGTTCTTTAGTTTGATGTACTAGCTTTCCTTTGGACTCACATGAAGTTCTTTATCAGTCTTCCACATATTATGATGTCACTCTTTTATTATTTAATGATGATTAGTCTTCCGCTTTTATCGATGTCGAGTTGACCAGTCAAAACTTTATTTTTGGTTAATATGATGTACACGTAAGGATGACGGAGTGCGATTTAGGGACGTTACACAATCTCAATCCATTGTCACTTTATAGCAATATGAATTGTTTAGGTAATAAATTATTTATTATTGGTTAAAAAATACATAGGATAATGTGATGAGTCTAAATAATTTGATATAAAATTATCTAATAAGGTACAAAAATTATTTCTAGAAAGAACACTTCTTTTAAGAGAAATCATTTTGTTACTGTTAATATAAAATTTAAATTCTATTATGGATATTATTTTGTTTATTCCAAAATTTATGTTTTAAAATTAAATTTGATTAGGACAACTAGATACCCTTTCTTAAAATCAAAGATAGGGAAGCAGCAATTTTCAATTCTATTTTGGAGTTATCCAATTGATGAGGATTTGCCTTTTTTCTGCCTGGTTATTCATGATTATCCATTAGCAATCTTATTGTCTTAGAAATTGTAAGTACACTAAATAATAAAAGTATTAGAAATATGAAGTTGCTGGAATTCTAATAAAATCATCATAGTTTAGTTTTCCATATACAAATTGCTCAATCTATATGTAACATAATATTCGGAAAACGGTGATTCAAACAAATTAATTATATATTTTACTATAAAGGCATTCAACTTTTATTACGTTAAAATTTTATTTGATAATGCACATGAAATGTACATGGCATAAACCATGATGTCATGAAATTTTATATTTTATTTTGAACCACGTTACTTATAATTTCTTTTATCTTGAGTTTATCTTTACATGGAATCCGAAAGCGAAATAATATAGTTTCTTCTTCTTAGATTTATCTTTACATGTAATATGTAAACTATTCTTTAACATTGCGCTGAAGTAATATTTACTTTCTAACTATTTTTCAACTAGTCCTCCAAAAGTTATGTACACAATCATAAATACTAAATGGTTTAATGATTTGCTTTCACGCGAACTTTACATCACCACGAACTTTATCATTGCATATGTCTTCATCTTTATTTCTTAGTCCAACTCAGGGATACACTATCCAATTTCAATACTTTTTAGTTTATTTTATCATGATCGTATTTCAATTTTTTTTTACTTTATTTTACCACATATACAATTTATAAACTTTTAATACTTAGGTCAATATTGACATTTATGTATTTTCCCAAATAATTGATGTAATAAGATTTAATGATGAATTTCAATATTATTTAGTGTCCATTCTAATCTTTCATGTACTACCTATAGTCATGTATTTTTTTAACAAATGATTTTTTATTTTATCTAATAAATTGTAGATAATATATTATGTTAAAAAGACCATATTTCACAATGAAGTGAAATAAGTATAAAAAATGATATGGTTATAATAATTAAATTAATAATACACATTGAGCTTATATTTTGAAATTTCAATATTTTTATATATTAGTTTCAACATATTTATTTCAATATTATTTCTTATAATATTCTAATCTCTCATGTACCACCTAATGGTAATGGATATACACTACAAGAAAAAGTCGTATTTCCGACGGTCCATTTTCGACGGTCCGACATCCGTCTAAAATATCGACGGTTTTTTCGGTGGATCTTCCAAACTGTCGATATTTTCGTCGGATAATTTTCGACGATTTTAGCCGTCTAAACTTTCGACGGTGATAAATTCGTCGGAAGATTCCATCGAAAATATTTATACTTCGACAATTATGACCGTCGATAATTTCGGCGGTTTATCTAACCGTCGAAACTTTCAGCGATCTGAACCGTCGAAAAATTTTAACACTGGTTGCGTATAATTATTGAACTTATCAATGGTTTTGACCGTCGAAATTTGCGACGTTCAAAGCAACCGTCGATATTTCGACGGTCATAACCGTCGAAATTTGCGACGTTCAAAGCAACCGTCGATATTTCGACGGTCATAACCGTCGAAATTTGCGTATAATTATTGAACTTATTGAACTTATCAACGGTTGCGTATAATTATTGAACTTATCAACGGTTTTGACCGTCGAAATTTGCGACGTTCAAAGCAACCGTCGATATTTCGGCGGTCATAACCGTCGATAGTATTTAAATAAAATATTCTAGCTTAATTTTTTTCGACGGCCTCAATCGTCGAAAATGGAAATTTATAATTTACACAAACTATGGATCTGTTGATGTTTTGAAAATTTATTATTATGGTAATCGACGGCTAAAACCGTCGATATTTTCGACGATTTGAAGAACCGTCGAAACTATCGACGGCTATTGAATAACCGTCGAAACTATCGACGGTTTTTCCAGCGGATTAGAGCCGTCGAAACGTGAATTAATATAATATTATATTTACCTATGTTGCGGCGGTTTCGACCGTCAAAAAGTAGTTATATAAAAACCCGACCGCATTCTTACTTTGAACGTTTTGAACGTTCGTCCGACCGCCGCGCGTTTCGTCCGGCCGTCGACCACCTCCCGCCCGAAGCTTCCGCCGTCGACTGGAATCTCCAACGCAGGTAGGTCCGATCCCCGCCCTCCTTGAATATATAATTTGTCTCTCCGGCGGTCAAATCCGGCCGCCCTCCGTGCGGCGACCAGATCAGGCCATTATTCGCGCGCGGCAGCCAGATCCGGCCGCCATTCGCGCGCGGCGGCCAAATCCGGCTGCCATTCGCGCGGCGGCCAGATCCGGGATGACCCCAATAGCAAGAAATTCAAGTCTTTAGTACTGACCCACAAATCTTTAGCATCTTTAGTAGATGTAGCAAATAAGACATTCTTTTCCTCGATGAACCAGATCCATCCCTCTACAATATCAAAGTCATTCATCCCATTGACTTAAAGAATCTAAGACTTTGACTCTGATATCAAAGTCTTAAAATTTCATCCTGGAAAATGAAATTTAAACAATATTTTGTTTGATAAATATTAAAATAGTTTGTGAAATATATGTCATTTTTAAAATAATGTTCCAAAAATTTGTAATAGCACCTTTTAAAATTAATTCTTTAAAAATGGTAATGTGGCAGGTACTGTATAGTTTCATTATTCAATAAAATAATTTTAAAAATATCAACGGGGTTGAGGACAAGTGGTAAGTTGCTTGTCCTTTTTTTAGGAGGTATTGAATTTAAAATTTGTTGTGTGCAAAATAGTTTTGCTAGGAGCTTCACCTTTCAAAGTCGCGTGATAGTAAATTTGAACTAAACAACTAATTTGAAAATAATTCCATAAATATTACAACAGGTGCTGTGGTGTAGTGGTTATCACTTCAGTCTTACACACTAAAGGTCCCCAGTTCGAGCCTGGGCAGTAACAAATTTTTTTAACTCTTTTTTGAAGTTCCATAATCCAAATTACCCAATAACATTATCCCACATACATGGCGATATATATGCTAACACTAGGCCTTTGCCTCTTTTATTCACCGAAAAAAATGTAGGCCTTTGCCTCTTTTATTCACCGAAAAAATGTAATATAACGGAATACTACAATAAGTGATACAAGAGAGACCGTTCTCCCATAAATAAGACAAATCAACTAATTGGAATAATTTCTTTTAAATACAAGTATTCAAATAATATTTTTTCTCGATCGCAACCCACCACTATACAAGGTTATTAGCACATGAATAATCCGATGTTCGGAACTTACCCAATAACATTATCCCTACATGGCGATATATATATGCCATTCTAATTTTAATGCTTTTATATGATTCAATGTTTGATATAAAATATGCTAGCACTAGGCCTTTGCCTCTTTTATTCACCGAAAAAAATGTAACATAACGGAATACTACAATAAGTGATACAAGAGAGACCGTTCTCCCATAAATAAGACAAATCAACTAACTGAAATAATTTCTTTTAAATACAAGTATTCAAATAATATTTTTTATTTTCGATCGCAACCCACCACAATACAAGGTTATTAGCACATGAATAATCCGATGTTCGAAACTTACCCAATAACATTATCCCTACATGGCGATATATATGCCATTCTAATTTTAATGCTTTTATATGATTCAATGTTTGATATAAAATATGCTAACACTAGGCCTTTGCCTCTTTTATTCACCGAAAAAATGTAACATAATGGTATACTACAATACGTGATACAAGAGAGACCGTTCTCCCATAAATAAGACAAATCAACTAACAGGAATAATTTCTTTTAAATACAAGTATTAAAATAATATATTTTTTCGATCGCAACCCACCACTATACAAGGTTATTAGCACATGAATAATCCGATGTTCGAAACTTTAGCGGCAAAGATAATACCCCTAGCCAACGTGATGGCTCCAAAAATCGATCTCGGATTTGTAGTCCGTCGACCACTTGGGGCGCCACCTTTTGTTGGTTAAATATATTGATAACCATGATTATATTTGTGACTTGAACTGATATGCGATGGATTTTAATATTACTTTTGTAATAGCAATAATATACCTCAATTTTTTAATCAATATTATAACACCTCAAAATTTCAACCCCAAATGTTCAAGTGTAATTAGGTCATTTCGACAATGCTAACTCGTTTGTCATCACATCATTTAAAATAAAATGATTTACAACAATGCAGTCGAAACTATTATTCATTTAAAATATGATAAAATCATCATCTGTTTAGCGGAAGACTTTAAAAATAATACATTTATGTTTTAAAATTTTAAAATTATTTACTTTATTATACTTGTACATTACGTTTTAGAAAATAGATTTTATTAATTCAATCATGAAAATAATACATTATACATTGTCTTTTTTAAAAGGAAATAATCTCAATTTTTTTATTATACTTGCCATTATGTTTAAAAAAGAAAATATTAGGAAAGACTAATCTTAATTGGAGTCAAATAAATTCTTTATTTTAAATTATTTGGAATCAATTGAATATTATTTCAATTTTTAAATTTCAGATTAATACATTAATCTTTTAAAAATAAAATATTATTTATTTTATTATACTTGTGCATTACCTTTAAAAAGGAAATATTACTTATTTAATCCCAAAAGCAATACATTATTTTGTAGAAAGTACATATTATTCATTTTATTATATTTTTTCATTACCTTTTACAATGAAAAGATTATTTGTTTTAATCATTCTCAAATTGATAGAAAGAAAAGATTAATCTTAATTTAGGTCAAATTAAATATTTTAAAATATTTTTTAATTCTGAAAATTAAAAATTTATCTTCTAGAAAGAAAATATTATTTAGATATACCAAATTATGCCGATAAATTTTATCTTCTTTAATTTTTGTTATCATATATAACAAAAGATTATAAGCTCATTTTTATTTTATGAAAAATTCAAATTGCATATATATATATATATATATATATATATATGTTTAATGTAGGTGTCAAGCCTTTATTTGGCTCAAACCTATAATTTGAATTTTTCATAAAATAAAAATGATCTTATAATATTTTGATAACAAAAATTAATATAAAAGTTGGACACTTATTAGATTTCATGCATTACCTTTTAGAAATGGAAGATTACTTATTTTAATCATACTCAAATTGATAGAAGGAAAAAGAAACAATCTTAATTTGTCTCAAATTGAATTCTTTATTTAAAATTATTTGTTAATTGCAAAAATAATAACTTATATTTTAGAATTAAATTTTTTTTATTTTCAATTCCAAAAAAAATTATTTAGAAAATATTATTTACTTCTACATTATCTTTTAGAAAGAAACTATTATTTATTTTTTTATATACTAAAGAATCAGCTTCTAATGAAATTTAATCTTCTTTATTTTTTGTTATATCTTATATTGCAAACTATTATAATTTAGTTTCTATTTTATGAAAAAATTAAATGAGATTTGAATATATATATATATATATATATATATATATATATTTACATTATATAAAAAATTAACATGTATTATGATACCACTTTGTCGCGCTCTCGATCTTTTAGAAAGAAAATATTTATTCTAATTACACGAAAAGAATATGCTTCTTATCAAATTTAATCTTCTTTATTTTTATTATATTATATTGAAAACTATTGTAAGATTATTTTTCTTTGAAGAATTTAAATTATATATATATATATATATATATATATATATATATATATATATTACCTTCACATGTCGTCATGTTATGATGCTACTTGTCGTGCTGTTGTATTTAACCTCTCCTTTTATATAATAAACTAGTCATAAGTCCCGTGCCATGCACAGATATTACAAAAAGTAATTATTATATAATTATGACATTACAATTTTAAAACTATTGAAATAATTTTTAAGTGTTAATTGAGTTAGACTGTTTTGCCAAAACAATATTGATATGCATGAAAAAGAAATTGAAAGTAAAATTAAAATATGATAGTGTAATTATATTAATAAGAATATAATGCACTATTTATTTATTTAAAAAATACATAAAATGGTTGCTTATCTCAATTATACTCAGACAGAATTTATTTATGCTCGAATCAAGAATTTTATTTTATCTTTATTTATATAAAGCCTTCATCTTTACTTAAAGTTTGTCATTTAATTTATTTTTTAGAAATAAATTAAATAATTAATTTATATTTTATTTAATATTGACACATTACTTCTTCAAGTTATTAATTTAAATAAAAAACATTTTCTTAAAGAATATTTAACTATACTCAAATTAAATTTATTTTTACTCCAAGAATAATATTCTAATTCTATTTATATAGGATTCTCATTTTTTTTCATTAAACTTCAACTTTTAATATATTTATTAGAAATGAATTAGATTATTAATTTTATTTTTGATCAAATTTTGGCACAAGCCTTCTTGAATTTTTTTCTTTAATGAAAAATAACACATTATTTATTTTAAAAAGGAAAACAGTTTTTTCTTCAATTTTTTTTTAAAGCACTGAATAGAATGACACTTATTTCTATTTAAGTTTGATTGGAATTCTTAATTCTATTAAATCATGAAAAGAAGTTTCAAAATTTTTTCTTATTTAAGTTATTTTGATTATTTAACTAATTTTATCAAGATATTAAATCACAAAGTATGAATATTTTTCAACAAATATGAATGTCAAAATAAAATATAAGAAATGTTTAGAAGGAAATATTTTTAACTTTATTATATTTATACATTATAAAAAATGAAATAGTTTTCTTAATTGAACCAAAATTGAATTTATGTTTTATATTTATTGAATTTACTTTTATATTTATTGAATTATTTTTTGAATTGCACATATATTATTAGGTTATATAACTAACTTTTTATTAACAATATTTTTATTTGAACAAATCGAGAATTACGAAAAAAATGAAATAATTTTGTTGATATATTAGGATTATATGTATATACTATGATCCGAAATATATTAAGATTGTAAAGTTAAATATTAATCTTTTTAGATGACACATCTTTTATATATCAGGATTTTAATTAGAATTTAAAACACATTAGGATTCATAATTTTATTAATTTTATTTAAGGGATTACCTTCCAATTTCGGAGGCAAAATTGACTAATAATTTATTAGAATTTTGTTTAGGATTAGATTTCGAAATATGTTGGAACATTATCAGAGTTAATGTTTGATACGTTGATTAATTTTAATTCTATTAAAATATTAATAATATTATTATAATATTAATATTCTACATTTAAGAAATTTCCTCTAACTACCCATAAACTATCGCGAATTACCACATCTAACCTCAGACTACGAACTTCGTCTTTTGGGTACCTAAACTATCACAATTTGCGTAGTTTAGTTCTTTCGTCCAATTTCGTCGACTTCTCCATTATTTTTTATTTTTCGCATTTGTGAAAAATCCATTATACCCCTGCTCTAAAATTGAATTCTATTTTTTACATAAAATAATATGTAAAAATAATTAGAAAAAAACAACCACGTGGAGGAAAGAGGGAAAGAGGGCGACGACGACAGGGGGCCTCCCCGTCCCTCTTTATCGGCGCCGGGAAAGAGAAGGGGGATGGGGGGGGGATTCGCCTCCCCTTCTGCGTGTGTCATGGGGTCATTCTCGGACGCTAGACTACGTACGATGAATATGCAGATAAGCACCTAACCAAGCATGTTTTGAATGACAGCGGAAGTTTTATAGTCGAGACGACTATGCCGAGAGTCACTCTTATAAGCATTCAACCATAAACATGTCTAGAGTATTGGACTACTCGTCATAGGTCCGTGGCATTAGCGCGTTATGGCACTAATGCATGCGCTTGAGCGCTTAAAGTCCGAAGGGACAGCTATGGGTCCACGGGACGCCACGAAGGGGCACCTATGTGGGCAGCCGCATAGTCGTCTCGACCATAAAACTTTCGCTGCCATTCAAAATTGTTGAATCCTATGTTTTAATGATAACAAATTAAAATGGATATAAAAATTACTAATATATGTTCAAGCGGTGATAATGAAGGTGTAGAATTGATATGAACAGATTCGCCGAAGAAATCGCCAAATTTAAAGTTGGAAGAATATTTTTTCAGCACGACTGATCGACCCATCGGTCGACCGGCCATGGCACTGGTCGATTAATATTCAATTGGAAAAAAGTCAAGAATATGCCGGTCGACGTTGAGACTATACCGGTCGATAGTGATATGAATCGGTCGACGTCGAGACATTACCGGTCGAAGGACCGGTCGACCGGACAAGCATCAAAATACTAAAAATGACACAATGGTCACATAGACCGGTCGACCGGCCCATCCTAGTGGTCGACTGGCCTCTTAGTCAAATGAACAGTAACGACAAGCATTTTTTAAGAAAAAATTATGGGAGACTTTTTGGACGAATTCTCACATCTAGGAGTCTATAAAAGGAGTGTCAAAGCTTGGAGAAAAAATATCCAAGCAAGCAAGAACATGCTAGAGCTCCTCTCAAGTTTTTGAGCATAGAATTGTAAATTTCTTCCCTTTTCTTTTCTTAGCCTTGAGTGTGAGAAAGATTTTGTAAAAAAAAGAGTTAGAGGGAACATTTACTTTTTGAATCCAGTAAGATTGAGAGCTCCTTGTATAAGAGGTGTGCTTTGCCTCTTGAGCGGAGAAGAAGGCTTGATTTGGGTAAAGAGTGTTGTTCTCTCCCTATAAGAAAAGAGAAAGATAATGAATCTCCAGCGGTTTCGAGGTCGAGAAGTCGGAGCGGGGACGTAGGCCAAAGAGTTGAGGCCGAACCTCGTCATCATATTGTGTCTCCTTGCGTTTGTTCTTTATATTTCACTTACATCTTATCTTTATTTGCTTGTGATCGTTTCTATTGATTTTTTCGAAAGTGAATTTTTGAGAAGATTTTTTAGACACCAATTCACCCTCTCTTGGTGCTTTTGATCCTACAATTGGTATCAGAGCGGATTGCTCACTACAAGAAAAACGAGGATTACCGACGGTCCGAACCATCGGTAATCAGTCCGAGAACCGTCGGTAACGCAATTACTGACGATTTTTCAGTCGGAATCGATCCGTCGGAAAAATGCTCGTCGCACATGGATTTGCGACGGTTGAAAAAAATTCATCGAAAATATCGACGGTTCTGACCGTCGGAACAGTCCCCGACGGTTCGAACCGTCAAAATTTTCCGACGGTTGCAACCGCCGGAAAAGTCCCCGGCGGTTGCAACCGTCGATATTTCCGACGGTTCCAACCGCCGGAAAAGGCCGGCGGTTCGAACCGTCGATATTTCCGACGGTTGCAACCGCCGGAAAAGGCCGGCGGTTCGAACCGTCGATATTTCCGACGGTTGCAACCGCCGGAAAAGGCCGACGGTCCGAACCGTCGAAATTTTCGACGGTTGCAACCGTCGGAAAAGGGCGGCGGTTCGAGCCGTCGCAACTTTTCGACGGTCACAACTGTCGAAACTTTGGACGGTTGTCGCAACCGTCGCAAATAATTTTTTAAATATAAAAAAAATTAGCGGCCGGATCCGGCAGCTGGAGGCCGGAACCGGCCGCCTGGCGGCTGATCCGGCCGCTGGAGGCCGGAACCGACCGCCTGGCGGCCGGAACCGACCGCCTGGCGGCCGGAACCGGCCGCTGGAGGCCGGAACCGACCGCCTGGCGGCCGATCCAGCCGCTGGAGGCCGGATCCGACCGCCTGGCGGCCGATCCGGCCGCCTGGCGGCCGGAACCGACGGCATGGCGGCCGGATCCGACGGCATGGCGGCCGGATCCGAACGGCCACGGTGGGATCCGGCCTCTGGCCGGCCGACAGCAGAGAGAGACGCCGACGTGGAGCGGGAGAGAGAGAGATACGCCGGCACGGGAGAGGGTCGTCGGTGCGGGAGAGGGTCGCCGGCGTCCGACGCGCGGGGTGGTCGCGGCCGGGAGAGAGAGAGAGGAGCCGCTGGAGGCCGGATCCGGCCCCCTGGCGGCGGATCCGACTGCCTGGCGACCGATCCGGCCGCCTGGAGGCCGGATCCGACCTCCGGCCGGCCGACAGCAGAGAGAGAGACGCTGGCGCGGAGCGGGAGAGAGAGAGATACGTCGGCACGGAAGAGGGTCGTCGGTGCGGGAGAGGGTCGCCGGCGTCCGACGCGCGGGGTGCTCGCGGCCGGGAGAGAGAGAGAGGAGTGGAGGGAGGAGGAATATATATAAAGAAAAAAAGTGGAAAGAAAGCGGGAAAAGGGAAAAGAAAGCGGGATAACGAAATTTTAATTATCGACGATTTCGGCCGTCGAAAACGTAAATATTAAATATTTTTATAATTACCGACGGTTGTGACCGTCAAAAATATATTTAGTTATATATAATATTTATTTTTTATTTTACTGACGGTTTGAACCGTCGGTAATCGTTACCGACGATCAAAACCGTCAGTAATTGCGACGGTTTGGACCGTCGCTAGTTATATTAATAAAATACTCTTTATATGATATTATTATACATTTACCGACGATTACGACCTTCGGAAATTGCGGCGGAATTTGCGACGGATGGATATCCGTCAGAAATATCGACGTTCCTAATCGTCGAAAAATTAAATAATAATATAATAAATTATATAATTAATTTTTTTATTTCCGACGGTCGTGACCGTCGAAAAATCCGTCGAAAAATCTGTCGGAAAAATTTAATAATAATATAAAAAAATACATAATTTAATTTTTTATTTCCGACGATCATAATCGTCGGAAAAGTCGTCGGAAATTGCGACAGATGGATATGCGTCAAAAATATCGACGTTCCTAACCATCGAAAAATTAAATAATAATATAATAAATTATATAATTACTTTTTTTATTTCCGACGGTCGTGACCGTCGGAAAATCCGTCGAAAAAATTTAATAATAATATAAAAAAATATATAATTTAATTTTTTATTTCCGACGGTCATAACCGTCGAAAAAGTCGTCGAAAATTGCGACGGATGGATATCCGTCGAAAATATCGACGTTCCTAACCGTTAAAAAATTAAATAATAATATAAATTATTTCCGACTATCATAACCGTTGAAAAATCCATCGGAAACGGAACCGTCGAAAAATCCGTCGCAATTTGCGACGGATTTAGAACCGTCGAAAATTATCCGTCGAAAAATCGCGATTTTCTTGTAGTGGCTCTAGTTTTAAGATTTAAAACATCTTTAAAGCTATGACATCAAGTGGTTTCAGTTTTTTCGAAGGTCAATCTATTAATCGTCATCCACTTTTTAATGTCTCAAATTTTGCATATTGGAAAATTAGGATGCAAGCTTATGTTTGTTCTATTGATATTGATGTGTGGGATATTATTCAAAATGGTTTTGATTTAAGTAAGAAAAAGCCTTCAGAATATACCGAAGGAGGAGAAAGACTTTTAGTAAAACTAGATTGGAAAGGTCAAAATACTTTTTATTGTGCTTTGGATCCAACTGAGTTTAACCGGATTTCTAGTTTTGAAAGTGCTAATAAGATTTGAAAGAAACTTATTATTACTCATGAATGAACGGATAAAGTTAAGGAGTTTAGATTAAATATTTTAAATCATCAATATGATTCTTTCAAAATGCTTGAAAATGAATCTATAAATGAGATGGTCGTGCGCTTTAATGATATTTTAAATGGCTTAGCCTCTTTGGGCGAGCCAAGAATTAACCCTCAAAAAGTGAAAAAGTTTCTCAGGTCTCTCTTCTCTAAATGACATACAAAGAGGACAGTGACTGAAGAAAATGACTTAAACAAGTTAGACTTTGATGATTTTATAGGTTCACTCTTAACCTATGAGATCGGTATTAAGGAGGATAAAGAAGCAAATAATTCAAAAAGGAAAACACTTGTATTGAAGGCAAACAAAGATGATGATGATACAAGTGAAGAGGATGAGGATCTTGAGGAAAAGAAGATTTCTCTATAGGCAAAGAAGTTTGACAAATATCTCAGGTTTGCTAAGTAAAAGAAGAAGAAAGACTTCTCCAAAAGAATATCATCATTAAGCAAAAGTCAAATAACTTGCTTTAAATGTAAAAAGATTGGACACTACAAAAATGAATGTCCAAATTTAGTCAAAAAGGAGAAAGATGGAGAAATCTCAAGAAGGAAGAAAAAAAAACTCTTCAAGCCACTTAGGATGAAAGCGAAGATGAAGAGAATGACTTCAACACATCCTCTAGTGATGACGGAGAAGCCTACATATGTCTAATGACTAATAGCTATGAGGTATCATCTAACTCCTCTAACTCTAGTGATAGTGAATCATTCAATGTGCATAAGGAATTTAGAGTTCTTATTAATAAATATGGATGCCTAAAAAAATATGATGAAAAAAAATAGAGCTTGAAAATTTGTAAAAGAAAAATAAGAATGTTAAAGAATGTGAAAAGTGTGATATATTGAATGAAAAAAACTCTAGTTTGGAATTCTCAATTGAAGAACTGAAAATGGAAAATAGTGGACTAAAATCATTCTGTGAAAAACAAAATGTAGAAATTGAATGCTTGAATAAAGAAATTAATAAATTGAAAATTGAACTTGAAAAATTTTCAAATGGGAGTAGAATGTTAGATGCCATGCTTAGTGGTTCTAGAATATCTTCAAATAAAAAGGGACTTGATTTCACTTCTTTTGAAAAGAAGAATGACAAAAGAATTTTATTTGTTAAAGCATCGTATGATTACACAAGATAACAAATTATTTATTTTCATTGTGAATATGAAGAGCATTACTCTTATGATTGCAGAATTAGGAAAGGAATAAATAAATGGATGAAAAAAATCTGGGTTTCGAAAAGGATAATGATTAATCAAGATGGACCTAAGCAAGTTTGGGTGCCAAAAAGATGAAACTCATAATTTCTTTCCTGTAGGAATCTTCTAAATACAATGAAGGTAAATGGTATTTGGATAGTGGATGCTCAAGACATATGACCGGCGATGTCTTAAATTTCATCAATTTGGAAAAGAAAAATGGAGGAAAAGTTACTTTTGAAAACAATAGCAAAAGAAGAGTAATTGATATAGGTAATATTGGTAAGAATGACAAAGTTTATTTAGAAAATGTTTGGCTTGTTGAAAATTTAAAACATAATATAATTAGCATAAATCAACTATGCGATAAAAATTATTTAGTAAAATTTGAAAAAGACAAATGTTTGATACTAGATGAAAACAACAAAGTTTTACACAGGTTTTAGGTACAATAATGTATACAAAATTGACTTTGATAACTTGAAATATGAAAAATGTCTTAGCGTCATGCATGATGACATAAACTTGTGGCATAGAAGATTAGAACATGCAAATTATAAGTTGCGAAATAAACTTTCAAATCATGAGTTGGTTAGAGGCTTGCCGAAGAACAAATTTGAGAAAAACAATGTTTGTGATTCATGTCTAAAAGGTAAACAAATCAAAAGTTCTTTTAAATTAAAAGGAGTTATTAGTACACATAGGCCCTTGGAACTTTTACATCTTGATTTGTTTGGACATATTGATGTGACAAGTTTAGGAGGAAAAAGATATGTATTTGTGATTGTTGATGATTTCTCCCGTTTCATTTGGATATTTTTCTCACAAGAAACACTAAACATGTTTTCTAAATTTGCAAAAAGAATTCAAAATGAGTTTGAACAAAAGATCTCAAAAATTAGAAATGACCATGGAGGAGAATTTGAAAATCATAAATTTGAATTATTTTGCGAAGAAAATGGAATCACTCATAACTTTTTCACTCCTAGAACACCTCAACAAAATGAAGTAGTAGAAAGAAAAAAATATGACTATACAAGAAATTGCTAGAACAATTTTAAATAAAAGCAAGTTATCAAAATATTTTTGGGCGGAGGCCGTAAACTCCTCATGTTATGTTCTCAATAGGATCCTACTTAGACCTCTTGAAAAAAAATTTTGTTTTGAAGTATTATTTTGTAGGAAACCAAATATTTCTTATTTCAAAAATTTTGGATGTAAATGCTATATTTTGAATGTCAAAGATAAACTAGGCAAATTTGATAATAAATGTGATGATGATATTTTTCTTGGTTATTCTAGTACAAGTAAAGCTTATAGAGTGTATAATAAAAGAACATTAGTTGTTGAAGAATATATTAATGTTAAATTCACTGAAACTAACGATCTTTTGAACAAAAAAGTATATGATGATGATGAAGAAATATTTGAAGTACAAAAATAACTTGAAGTTGTGGGCATAGATGAAGCAAAAGCTTACACCCCAAAGGTGGAAGAAATGGAAGAATCTCAAAAAGAAGATAATCAAATCATCTCAAGGAATTGGAGACATGTCTCATCACATCCACTTGATCAAGTTATAGGTAATATAAATGAAGGTAGAAAAACTAGAAATTCTTTAAAAAATCTATGTGCTTTTTTGACTTTTCTTGCAAAATTTGAGCCCAACAATATAGATGAAGCACTTGAAGATTCAAATTAGATAAATGCAATGCATGAGGAATTAAATAATTTTAAAAGAAAGCAAGTGTGGAAACTTGTGGAAAGACCTAAGGATCATCATATCATTGGAACCAAATGGGTCTTTCGAAACAAGTTAGATGAAAATGGTGTCATTGTGAGGAACAATGTTAGATTAGTGGCCAAGGGTTACTAACAAATTGAAGGGATTGATTTTGATGAATCTTTTGCTCCCGTTGCTAGACTTGAGGCAATTCGAATACTTTTAATTTTTGCATGCTATAAAGGTTTTAAACTTTTTCAAATAGATGTTAAATTCGCTTTCTTGAATGGTTTTATAAATGAGAAAGTTTACGTTGAACAACCTCAAGGTTTTGAAAATCCAGATTTTTCCCATCATGTTTTCAAACTCTCAAAAGCCCTCTATGGATTGAAACAAGCCCATCGAGCTTAGTATGAAAGAATGAGTTCATTTTTAATTGAAAATTGTTTTAAAAAAGGGAAAGTTGACACCACATTATTTATAAAATATTTTAAAAATGATATTTTAATAGTTCACATTAATGTTAATGATATCGTTTATGGTGTCACTAATGAATGCCTATGCAAAGAGTTTGAAACTCTTATGCAACAAGAATTTGAAATGAGTCTTGTAGGACAACTCACTTTCTTTCTAAGCTTACAAGTAAATCAATCCAAGGAAGGCATTTTTCTCAATCAAGAAAATATACAAGGGAACTACTCAAAAGATTCGGGATGAACGAATGCAAGCCGAGCACAACTCCTATGAGCACTACTACAAAATTAGATGAAGATGAAAAAATGCAAGTTCATTGATAAAAAGGTACAGAGGTATGATTGGTAGTTTACTCTATTTGACGGCATCTAGACCAGATATAATGTTTAGTGTGTATTTGTGTGCTAGGTTTCAATCCGCCCCCAAAGAATCACACTTAATCGTCGTAAAAAGAATAATGCGCTATTTAAAGCATACAAGTGAATTAGGCATTTGGTATGATAGAAATTCCCCATTTGAATTGCATGCATACACCGATGCGGGTTTTGCCGAGTGTAAAGTTGATAAAAAAAACATTATTGGGATGTGTTGTTTTCTTAGTAGTTATCTCATTTCATGGACTAGCAAGAAACAAAACTCCATCGCACTTTCTACCGCCGAGGCCGAATATATAGCCGCATGTAGTTGGTGTGCATAAATACTATGAGTAAAACAATAATTGCTTGATTATGGTGTAAATTGTTCAAATGTACCCATGAAGTGCGATAACACAAGTGCTATAGAAATGACCAAAAAATCAATCCAACACTTTATGACTAAACACATTGACTTACGGTATCATTTTATTAGAGAACATGTGACCCTTAAGGACATTACCACTGAACATGTGTCCACCGAAGTTCAACTTGTAGACATATTTACAAAACCTTTGAGTGAAGAACGGTTCTGCATGCTTAGAAGGGAATTATGAATGATTAACTCTTGATTGCATATCAATTCAAAGTAAAAGTGACTTGGTTATGCAATATCACTTTTGACATGAATTGAACATTAAAAGTGTTGTACAACACTTACATTTGTATGATATTTCTGGAATATGATTTTTATATTTTCTTTTATTTTTTAATGGCTTAAATTTTGAAAGAAAATGCAGGGATCGATCGACCGAATGGAAGGACCGATCAACCGATGTGAAATTAGTAATTGCGCTTACAACGATCGGTCGACCGATATGATACACTAGTCGACCGGTATATGAATGCGTCCGGCTGACATAGATCGACCGATGGTGATTTATTTGGAAAAGAATTGTCCAATCGACCGCTGGACAGGATAGGTCGACCGGTATATGTCAAAATCGTGAGATATAAGAAATCGACCGCACAAATCGATCGATCAAATCCCTCTTTCCACGCGACCGCTGCTCCTGTGAACCCTCTTCCTTTGACGACCGACGACCAAACTCCGGCCAGCCGACCAACCTTTCCCCTCCGGCGAACCCTACGACCGTCGGCCACTCCAGCGAACGGTCGCCCCCTCTCTCCTTCGACTTCAGCACTCGACCGCCACCTCCGGCCGGCTGCCTTTCTTTCTCTTGTCCACTCCTCCGGCCTCTCTCTCTCTTTCCTCTCTCACCGTCTGTCATTGCTCTCTGATAGAACTCTCTCCGCCGGCCGCCCTTTCTCTCTTCTCTCCATCGATGTCCGTCTCTCTGCTCTCCGGCAATCCCTAACCGTCGGCCGTCCTCTCTCACTCCTTTCAACGTCTCTCTCCTATCCCTCCGGCAACCCTTTGCTCTCTCTAGACATCTCTCCGGCCCCTCTTCAGTTTGAACTCCAGCCACCCTCATCCTGCTCTCCGTCGTCCTCCCTGTCTCATCTTGTCTCTCCCCATCCTTCCTCACTACAATCGACGATAACTTTCGACCACCATTGTTGAATCCTATGGTCGACGACGATGGGTATTCACGTGTTAGGATGGTCTTTCAGCGTCGTCGTCGCTTTCATGGTTCCGGTGGTACCATTCATATCTTTCCACGTGAACCTGAACTGGAACCCGAACCCAAGTTCGTTCGACGTGGACGAGGTCAGAGATGAGGACGATCCCATGGACGTACTCGTCAACCATCTTTTTGTCACTAGGGACATCTCAATTAATTTCGAAGCCTTGTACGCCTCTCGCGAAGTCAGACGTGCCTATACCGTTGATTGGGACGCTCTAAACATTTTAGATGTTCAGGAGATGTTCGCAACCATCGGTTGACTGCCACTTCTCTCTCTCACAGAGTGTGTGTATCCTCGCCTTGTTCATCATTTTTATGCGAACATGACAATCACCCAAGAGGCCATCATCACCTATGTCCTTGTCATACCCATTCGATTTGATCCGGACCATCTTTGTTGCATCTTTGGCGTTGCATGCCCGTTACTTGGTATTTATTCATTTGTCACTCATGGTTGGCCTTCCGATTATCTTCCAATTTCGGATGACATTCGTATCATTTTTGCTGGACAAGATGTCCAATATACCGTCGAAACGGCCTATCGACATCTTCATCCACTCATGAAAATGGCACATCACCTTCTTAGCTGCATGATCACTCCTCGAGCCGGGTACTATACTGAAGTCACTCACTTTGATATCTTCTTTCTTCACTGTCTCTACATTCGTGATGCCTCATTCCTTCATTTTGGCCATTATGTCTTCTATCACATGGACTATATCTTCCAGAAGATCTTCTCTGCTTCTCGTGGTCGGTACCATTTATATTTTGGTGTTTGGATCACTAAAATTTTACTCCATTTTGGTGTCGACGTCCCTGTAGACGAGGAGTACATTTGACTCCATCCCACTGACGTCATTGGTTCCGAGACTTTACATCGAAAATGTCTTAGGTTTAATGAGCAAGCATCGCTAGATTCTGACGATAGAGATGATGCCACATATGGCGAGCCAGTGCCGATGGACACTCAGGATGCACCTGAGGCTGGCCCCAGCTTCCCGCCACCATCGCCACCCGCTGAGCATGTTGGACCTTCCCAGCCTGCTACCTCAGATTTCTATGGCACCTATGACTTCACGGCTCTTTCACAACAGGTGGCTGCCATAGACCATCATGTGACCTAGATGGATCGTCGTGTTCGACGGATGGAGCGTGACACTCGTTATCTTGTTGGTTCACTACAGACCTACTATGCATCGCAAGGATTTATTCCGCCTGTAGCTCGTGAGGATGATGGTCCCGATGATGAGTAGTTATGTTGTCTCCTTCTTTGATGATGTCAAAAGGGGGAGAAGTTTAGGACGATATTTTGCTCTTATGTGTATGTTATGTGTTTTCATTTATGTTATGTGTTTTCATTTGTGTCATGCACCATTTTGTAGTGACTGGAGTCACATTTGTTAGTGCATGAACATATGATGTATTATTAACTATAAATGTAATGTGATGATTTTTTATGAAATGCCCTTTGATTTCAATTTTTTTTCATATTTACTTTCCTTCTCGCCATATGTTTATGTTATCCCAAGGAATTATGAAAATATAAATGCCATCGATTTAGGGGAAGAAAAAGTGAAATATGCATAAATGTAGGGGGAGCTTGTTCACTACTTTCTATGTAAAACTTACATTTCATTTTCTTTCCTTCTTCTTCTCCTTATCGTCCAATTAATTTGCCATCATAAAAAAAGGGGAGATTGTTAAATCCTATATTTTGATGATAACGAATTAAAATGGACATAAAAGTTACTAATATATGTTCAAGTGGTGATAATGCAGGTGTAGAGTTGATATGAACAGATTCGCCAAAGAAATCGTCAAATTTAAAGTTGGAAGAAATTTTTTTCAGCACGACCGGTCGACCCATCGATCGATCGGCCATGGCACCGGTCGATTGATATTCAGTTGGAGAAAAGTCAAGAATATATCGGTCGACATCGAGACTATACCGGTCGATAGTGATATAAGCCGGTCGACGTCGAGACATTATCGATCGATGTATCGATCGAAGGACCGGTCGACCGGACAAGCATCAAAATGCTGAAAATAACACAACGGTCACATAGACCGGTCGACCGACCCATCCCAACGGTTGACCGATCTCTCAGTCAAATGAACAGTAACGACTAGCATTTTTTAGGAAAAAATTGTGGGAGACTTTTTGAACGAATTCTCACTTCTAGGAGTCTATAAAAGGAGTGCCAAAGTCTGGAGAAAAAGCATCCAAACAAGCAAAAACATCTTGGAGCTTCTCTCAATTTTTTGAGCATAGAATTGCAAATTTTTTCCCTTTTCTTTTCTTAGCCTTGAGTGTGAGAAAAATTTTATAAAAGAAAAGAGTTAGAGGGAATGTTTACTTTCTAAATCCAGTAAGATTGAGAGCTCCTTGAATAAGAGATGTGCATTGGCTCTTGAGCGAAGAAGAATGCTTGATTGTGTAAAGAGGGTTGTTCTCTTCCTACAAGAAAAGATAAAGATAGTGAATCTCCGGCGATCTCGAGGTCGAGAAGTCGAAACAGGGACATAGGCCAAGAGTTGAGGCCGAACCTCGTCATCATATGTGTCTCCTTGTGTTTGTTCTTTATCTTTCACTTATGCTTTATCTTTATTTGCTTGTGATCGTTTCTATTGATTTTTCCGAAAGTGAATTTTTGAGAAGATTTTTTATATACCAATTCACCCCCCTCTTGGTGCTTTTGATCCTACAAAAACAGACTTAGCTAGGTGCCTATCCGCTTAATCGTCGCACATGATCTAGCGTCTGAGATTGATCCCGTGACACGTGTGTCGTCGACGAGGACAACGACGCAGGGGGCCGACGACCCCCTCCCCCCTTTTTCTCTTTCCCTGTGCCGGGAAAGAGAGGGGGGCGAGGGGGGGGGGGCTGCGTTATTGTCGTCGGGAAAGAGAGGGGGGGGGGGTCGTCGCCCCCCTACGTGCATCGTCATCGACGGCGACGATGACTCAAGGGGGGCGGCAACCCCCCACCCCTTCCCTCTTTCCCCCACGTGGTTCTTTTTTATCTAATTATTTTTATATTTATTTTATGTATAAATAGAATTCAATTCAGAGCAGGGTATAATGGACTTTCCATAAATTCGAAAAATAAAAAGTAACGGAGAAGTTGACGGTATTGAACAGAAGGATCAAACTAAAAAAAATGTGATAGTTTAGGTACCCAAAAAATGAAGTTCATAGTCTGAAATTAGACGTGATAATTAGCGATAGTTTAGGAGTTGGTAGAGAAAATAATCCTAAAATTAATTCGTTTGATGCTTGCAGAGACAAACATAGTGGTGCTTGAATCTCAAAACTAATCACAACTTAAGACACGTAATACTGACATCTATAGGATAAAATTAGGATTTTACATGATTTTTTAGGATTAGGATAAAATTAGGATGTAGGTGATCTTTTAGGATTAAGATTTAATTTAGAATAAATTAAGATGATTAGAATATGTTTAATATATGGCACATGTCATCACCATAATAAGTGCATTTACCCCCCTCCCCCCTCTCTCTCTATATATATAATAGAAGACACATGTCATTAATATATGATGTCACTTGTCTCTCATACTCCATGATTTTATATACAGATTTGGCTAATTAAACTAAGAATTCGATTACTAATCAAATTAGATTTATCATTTAGATTTTATCTTCTTTTAACTTTTGGATTATGAATATTATTATCTTAATGTAAGAAACTGTTGTTATAAGATATATTTTTTGCTTTCTGAAAAAATCAAAATAATATTAATCTATATATATAGTTCAAAATTTCGAGAACAATAGTGAGTTATATTATTTATTTATAAGTTCTAGAAATCTTATTAACTAATCAAATTTGTTGAGGAATTAAATATTTCCTTTTATAACAATGAATAGTAATATAGTCAAATTACCATATGATTTTCTACTTTTAGGCTTATAAATCTTATCGTCTCGTATAACAAAATTTTATTGTAGGATAATTTTATTTTCTGAAAAAAATCCAAAAAATAATTAACTTATGATTATTACTCCCTGAATTTTTATTTATTTTTTTAATCTAAAAAATTGGCATAATTCAAATTTTTTTGTAGAGTTCCTGAATTCCATGTCTAGGCAATGATGTGTGAAATTATTTTATCAATGACGGTTTTCTTTTGTTAGAGTAGTTGAATTCCATAGGCAATTATTTATTTAATTATTATATCAATAGCAGAACTTAGGATCTGTTTAATATTATTAGCGGATTGACAAGCAGATAGCAGTTTGATAGTGGATAGTGGTTTAATTAGCGGTTAGCGGATGATGATTAACAGTTAGAAGGTTTTACAAATGAGTGTTTGATAAATTTAACGAAAGAATTAATTGATAAATATAAAATAACATAATTAGACATATGGTAAATTATTTAATTTAAGTACTATACAATTTTATTATAATATAATAAATAAATTATTTATATCTCAATAAAATAAAATCTCACAATTAAATTTTCATTAATATATATAAAAATTTATATTGACAATAAATTTTATATAGTACACACATGATATAAATATATTAATTTTTAAATTAATTATTCATGGTTAACATATAAATAATTTGTAATTAATTAAGCATTAATATTAAAAGGAATATAATTACATGATGATAAAATAAAAATGAGAAAATAATAAGATAAATTGAGAAAGAAATAATTGTATTTGAATAATGGTAGAATTGAAATAAATTATAAAATGTTAAACTCTAATCACTAAACATTAGTATAAGTAACTTTTCAATAAAACGCTAAACGCTTCTTATTTTTGTCATTTACCAAATAAAAAAGTAGCGTTTGAATCGCTAAACGCTATTTGAAATACTAATTTTGGTGTTGCCAAACATAACCTTAATCAACTTTATGATTAGAAGATACTTACAAATCCTCCATAAGAAATTATTTAAATATATCGATTAGAAAATTACATTTAATATTTAACTCTATATTGAATTAAAAAAATCGTAAACATAACTTAATTATAAATATTATTGCTTTGTAAAACAAATTATAAAATATTCATAAGATATTAAATTTTACTTATATATACTGTTAGTATTAGGATACAAATTAAGATTAGGAATAATTTAAAATAGTTTTGTAGATTAAACTTTTCAGTCGGACAATACACAACGATTAGAAGACTAAGATTATGCTTAGGATTAGAATTTGAAATAGGTTGGGATTATTAATATATAAGTATTAGGATTTGGACGGGATTAGTTTAAACTATATTTATATGTTTATTTTATTTAATCAAACAAAGAATTCTATTTCTAATCAAATTAGTTTTATATTTTATATTTAATCTTTTATAATAATAATATATTATATTTTATAGATATAGATATAATAGATATTAGCTTAATATATTGTGTATACATAGATATACATACACAAACTTCATTTGGCATTCTAGGAGAATATATCGTGTAGTTTATGTAAGCAACATGACGAATGATTAATTGTTCCGAGGATCCAAAACAAAATAGGATGAAATTAGCCAAATTACTAGTGCCCAGTCCAAACTAATCGAGATGGGAAGAATCTAAATCCTCCAATCAATTAATACGAGAAAAAAAAAAACTATGACATCAAACTCATAATAAATTAAAAATATCATTTTTATTATTATATTTAAATTTAGTATTCATTTAATCAGGAAGCAATCGATCGACCCGTCTCTTTCCTCCTCCCTCTCAACCGCTCAGGGCCATTAAATCATTAATTTCCGTATTAAATGCCCTCCCAATCCTTTGCCAGAACCTTTTCGCTGTTCCTTTCTTTTTAGAAAAAAAAAATGCACTTTATTATAAGTTTTTTTATCAATGGGATATAACACCTCTCTCTCTCTCTCTCTCTCTCCCCTCTCTCATTTGACTTGTAATTATTTATACACCACCGTCCACCTTCGCTTACAGCCTCGTTTAACTCTTTTTAATAATATCTTCATCGCCCAAAAATGTCAGAATTAGCAAGTTTTATCTTATAAAAAGACATTTTTAATTGGCTAGTTTAGAATGTATTCAGTCTGTTTCTTAAAAAAGGGATTTTTTTTTTATATTCGTTTGGTACACTTTTTAGTTTTTAAGAGATCTCAGGCCTCGGTTTCGGTGGGTTCACTCTTCGATTCCGTTGCCAGTTGATAAAAATTGGGCTGTGCCGCATGTGGCGGTAGCTCGCTCATGTTTTCTTGGCTGCAACTCGGATCGCGAAGTCTTGTTCGTCACTGCAAGTAGCAGGCGGAGGGCAGAGGCTGTCTGTTCGTCTGCTTTTTGTTCATAAAAATCGGTTCTTGCTGCTTCTTCTGAGTGCAGGCTCTTTAAGGTTCTGTCCTTTGGATAATATTTTTGGTCGGTCGTTTCTGGATATCGTCATGTTTGTGACTGTTGCCTTGTGTTCTTCTTTGGTTTCTTCTGCGTCCTTGTTTTTAATCTGGATTATTCCGATCTTAGTGAGGTTTTTATCGATCATGGCTCTATCTTGTACTGTAGAGCAGAAGGCTTTGCAATTTTGCAGGCTTGATTTCTTCATGTGCCTCCATATCATGTGATCCTCAATATTGTGCCCGTGAAACTGATCTTTTTCATCTGATATCTGACTGTTCTGTTGCATGTCACTTTCCATGCACGCAGCTCCGTTGTCTGCATCTTTTTTACTGAGAGTGATTTCAGAGTACGTTGATGTCGCTACTCCGAAATAGCGACTTCCATTATGTGTGAGAAACCCTCCATGGAAGTTCAGTTCCGCTTCTTATTGGAAGCCATTTTTTTCCTGCATTTCTTCTCAGGTTCAACGTTTCTTGAGATTATTATTGGTGCCAAGATGTCATTAGATTTCTGTTCCAACACTCGAAACGGTCGAAGAGGGTTGTCGTTCTATCCGTCTTTCAGATATTGATGCAAATGACAGTGTCTGTTAGCTTTTATTTTATATGAGATATTCTTGTATTTTAATCTCTTGGACTAATTTTTATCTGAAATTCAATTCATATCATTTCTGGCAGGAACTGCTGAGGTAGTTACTGATGTGTAATTGTGGTTTCCGCCTGTAATCATGAAACTTGGTATTCTTCAATTACCTGGACATATTCATACCATCTCTTCATTGATAACTTTTTTCCTGTTCTTTTCATGCCCACTGTTTCCTCTTCATGAATGCGTCATTAAGCTGCCTGCATCTAAGATCAGATTGTTCTCCATTCACATATTCTTCTTTATTCCTAAATGGCTTAAACATGACGAGCTCACAGAAATCTGTTCATCATATTTAGACTACACTGATTGTTTATTATTGGAAACAGTGGTTTCTTTCTTCACTGAAGCATCATTCCATGTGCTTGCTTGCAGTTGGTGAAACACCTTATGAATCGCCTTATCACCTAACTTCTGAAAGTCACGAGATTGTCTCTGCATTCAAGAAACATGAAGATAACCAGGATGCTGTGCAGAAGATGGACAATAAGCTTCCATTGGATTTGGACCCAAAAGATTGCATCCCCGCTCCTCCGCAGAAGATAAGCTCTGGAAACCTTGTTCTGTCCACGGATGTCAGAAATGTTGTCAGATGAGAATCAGATTGAAGCTCAGTTCACAGAAACTTCATTGGATCTTCTGGATGATGATGAGGCAAGATTAGTCGATAAAGATAAAGAGGTATATGTAGACAAGACTGTCACTCAAATAAATGATAGTGTCTCTCAAATTGTTAGAGACATTTGCATTGATGAACGTTCGCGTTCCCTCATAATACGTTTGGTAGAAGAAATTGATGCAAGTGAAATGATCTCTTCTGGTATGGAATCTTCTGCAACCAGTGCAAACAATGATTTTGATAGTCTAATAAAAGATGGTGCACTTGTCCCACAAAATTTAGATTGCAAATGTGTTATTATGGACCATGAATCTTCTTGGAGCTTACCAGAAGTAGAAAAACCAAATACAGATGAGAAGACCAATAATGACATATCTCACCAAAAGATCAGTCTACAACAGTTGTTCGTGATGGGAGAGTCTGATGCAGCATTTGATAGCTCGCTGCCTACTGGTCATGAATTCAGCAATGATGACAGACACATGAGTGATCAGAATAATGTTAAAGAGGTATGAATAAAAATGTATTTTCTTGTTCTTTCATCTATTAACAATGAAATTTAATTTGTTATGACTTTTTTTTACAATTAATATTTGTTCCGAACTAAAGGTGGTGCAAAAAAAAAATAGTAGATCATATAATATGATTTTATCCTTCAAGAATTATTCTTTCCCGTACCATGTATTTTCATATTCTGCCCTTAGCCTGGATGAAGTTAATTCCTATCCTACTCCAACCTTTGCGAAGAAATAAACAGGTTTTTGCTGTTTTAAGCATTCCATCATTTGGCAATTTTATTTTATTCATTTTTTTATTTAAAATCTCAATCTCAGGTTTCATTAGATGAGCTTTGCTCTCCAAGAACAGTTCCCTATACCACCACTGAGTCTATCGAAAACAGCGGAGTGGACTGTTTTACTAAAGAAACACCAGAGGTTAATTTAGAAGAGGAGTGCTCCAAAGGCATAACTATGTCATCTGTTTCTGATCTCACAATTTTCGACCATAGTGTAGAGAAGGAAGATTACAACATAACCAAATTAGAAAATGAAGTAATTACTCCTCAATTAAGGTCTGGTCCAGAAAAATCAAGTTGTATCAAGGAGGATACAGACAGTCCACAAGTTACACAGATCGAAACAAGTGTGGTAGAGGAGCCAGTCAATGATAGTCCAAAAGCTTCTGCAGGGACACTGTTATATAAGGACGATCTTGCGGATATGAACTTGTCTGAGCCGCATTACTTACCTGGTCCAAAAGCATCTTCTGGACGTATTGCGTACGCTGGTAACATCTCTATGCGTTCGGACAGCAGCACAACCAGCACGCGATCCTTTGCGTTTCCGATGTATGGCAACTTCTCATCTTACAACTTGATAATTCTGTTCTTAATATTTAGGAATGCTTTGGATGACTATAGTAACAAATTTATCTTATGTTAGGACAACTTAAGAAAATTTTGTTCTCACGAAAAAACTGTCATATCTTCTTTTTGTATCTTACTGTTTCAGACAGAAATGAATAGGAGTCATGCCCATATGCATTGAAGTAAAGGTCACCGTGTCTAAGGCAACTTTTCTAGTTAATTTGATGAATAACGAATATATCAGTAGTTGACGTTATTAGCCAATAGTTTCTACTTCGTGTTCATATTTAGTGTTATTATTTGAGCTGCTCCTAGTTTCTCCTGCAGTGATACTTAGTTTAATGCTTGTGATGTGTAACACATCAGCAGTAACATACTGAAAATGTGGAGCATATATTATTTGGAAAAGTTTGATAAGTAGTTTAATGTTAAAAATAATGTACTGAGGCTTCAGGAGTAGCTACGAAAGAGTTTATATGTGATTCAACCAACCAACCAACCAAAATCCTGTTATATCTGTTTTTTACTGAAGCTTGTATGATTTAGCAAATTTTATTTGTATGATGCAGATTACAATCAGAGTGGAATACCAGCCCTGTGAAGATGGCCAAAGCTAAACAAAGACATTTCCGAAAGCATCAATGGTTGAGGAGAGGACTATTTTGCTGTAAATTCTAATGCAGAATATTTCATCATTTCTTTGTCAAGTTCATTCCTTTATACATCAATGGAGTTTTGTGCCTCCATGTTAATTCCAACTCGTCTCTTTTTGTTGTTTCTTATCTTTCCTTCTTGTTTATTCATTTGAGCCGGTTTAACAGGTCGTGTATCGAATTATGATGGCATAACCAAAGATGTAGGTCATTTAGTTTGGTTCTTGTGAGCAGAAAATTTTATGCTCTTTGAAATCTAATATAACATTTTGTTAACTCCATTCTTCATGTGTGATCGCAAAACTTCAAACTCTTCATGTAGCATTCATAAGTTTTTAGTTACGATTAAATTAGTCTCTCAATCTTATATTGTGGCTAAATCAGACCGCAAATCAGAATCTGATCAATTTTTGAGATCCATGTAAAAAGCAGTAAAACTGTTTCCTCCGACCCGCTACATTAACCTTCACAGAATTTGCTGAGTCAAACAGCCAGGGCATCACCTAAAGAGAGATCAAAATATTTAAAAGTTTCTGCAAATTGTATCAATTCAGTAATTCTGTCATGAAACGTTCAAAAGTTATCCGAATATATCCATGAGGAAAAGGTTCGATCTGAAGCACTTGCTTGGCAACGTAATTTGCACTGCGTTAAGCCTGGAGTAGCCATACGATACGAGAAACAAAGTTTTGTGCAGAATGAATCATTCCCAGACCTGTGCAGAGAGGTCCATTGAGTGCTTGCTTTCAGTGTCTGAAAGTGCTGCGGCTAAAGCAAGTCAACGTTCCTGATTAAAGTTCTAAATTCCTACATTATTTTTCTCCTGGAAAGGAGCTGTGATCTCCTTCATGCTGTTGCTCCATTAAAAACAAAAAAAAGGTAAAGCCTGCAAACCAGGAGAATGCAGAGCCCTGTCATGTAATCAGCTCTCGTTTCTGCATTGCATCTGGCATGCCATTATTCCACTTTAATCATCTGCATGCTCGCTTGACTTTGAACGCCATCAGCAGTACATATGTGACGTTAAATATAAAATAGTGGCAGTAAAGTAGAAAACCATGATTTCTACCATTGACAAGGATTCAGGAAAAGAAACGGAAGCATGCCAACTATGGAGGAGTGCGGATGCAATCATTTGCCAGGCCTCCGTTCAGAATCTCGTAATAAATGCCTTCTTATGCTCATGAAATCATCGTGGAGAGTGACAGAGATGAGAGAGAAGAGAGGAAAAAGAGTATTAATAATTTAAGCAAACAAATCTGCGAGGTCAATGCCTACTAATATAGAAATAAAGTTGTTTTTTTACTAATTAATCAATAATAAAATTTTAGGACCTTTTAGGTCTCATGCTTATTAAAAGAGTCTTATATGATTTAAATGTTTGTTTAAAATAAAAACTTAAGAGACTGATAAAGCATAATCACTTCCCACTAAACATGTATTTCCCTATCTTAATCTCGTCCTTAAGCATGCAATTTCTTTAGAAACTATCCCATGATTTAGATTCCGAATAACACACTTGATGGACGATCTTTCGGTTGAAACTCTAGTCTCGTCCTCTTTTTCTTCTGTGTTCCCTGTGCCCTCAGCACCTATAGGAACTCCTCCAAAGCTCTCTGGCCGAGACGACAATGGAGCAAGAGGCAAAACAAAGGAGTGGAAGAAGAAATGCGAGATCAAGAAGAGAGGAAAAATTTAGATGGGTTTTTATGGCCATAACTCTGAAGTTTAGTGTCCTTTGAATTCCATAGATCATGGGTGAAGGAGAGTTACAAATCTTTATACATTAATAGAGTGTAATGGAGGAAGAGAAGAATAAAAACCGAAGCTTTCTCCTTTATGCTTCTTGCACTTTTGGACGCTAAAAGTATTTCAGTTGTCCGATAGTGCATCGGTTGAGATCGCCAATCAGTCGTGATAATAAATGCTCATTTTAGTTTCGGTTGCCCGATAGTCCGACGTCAAAATAAATAAATTTTTTAAAATTTATGAATTTTTGGTGTGTTACAAACATTTAATCATCGCTTATAAATATCCTAGTAATTTTCCTTCAGAAAATTCTATTTGGAGAAATTTTAGCAATTCCAATTTTATATCAATGCTTATATACACTAGATACATTTTATCAATTTTTGAAGAGATTTTTGTTATGTGCATTAGGAGAAATTTTAGGAGTAGGATGAGATTTTCTTTCAACATAAATGTTAGAAAAAGGGTATGCAAGAATCTAAAAGGTTCTTATTTTTATAACCTAATAAAACTTATTTCTCTTTTCTATAATTGAAGGCTTTATTTTTCTCAATAGTAGTGCATATATGAAGATTTTGTCACCAGTCACTTTTATTTAGAAGTTCAATTGTAACATTCTTAGTTGTACATCCTAAACACTTGCTCAAGAGACCATCTCGAAAGTACTACTTAATTCTGTGACTTGATTTTTTTTTATAGATTGTTTGATCAATATTTGCATAAGCAAAAAAATCTCATACAATATAATTGATTGTTGCATAAATGAACTATTCAAAACTGATATTACATGTGAGTTATGGACTTATATTTACATACTATTCTCTTACTCTTATCAACTATTAGATCCCCATTGAAGATTATAACCATGTGCCAGACAATCATCACAAAAGTTATCAATTGTTTTGTCATCATTATCTACTTATCTTGCATGGATTTAGGCAAATTTAATAAGTGTAAAGCGAGGTCTAAAAGATAACCAAATGCTCCATTGAAAAAGATTAAGCGGTGTATACGTCGAGAGCCTCTGAAGAGCAGCAACCTCCGTTATGGCTTGTGGTTTCATTGTTCCCTCGGAGTGAAGTGTGTAGGTGGCATGGCACCAGCGAAGACACAATTTGTATTACTCGATGCGACTAGAGGGCCATCAAAATCGGAGAAGATGAATGTGTCGGTCGCATTTGAACGGGTCAACCTCAATTATTGATGGGTATTTGGACACATGAATGATTCGTTGCCATGTCTGGGCATAAAAATCAAAACCTACTCATAGCAGTAAAACGAATAATAGCTACATAATGGAACATGGGAACATACAACAGTCAAATTTGAATTGTAATGGACAATAAAGCACCTAGACACATAAGCACCCAGACACATGATGATCACCACTACAACAAAACTGCACATTTTTTGTGGGTTAAAATCCTTCATATTTTTTGATGAAATTTGCGACAGAGAGAAACATCCTTCCAAAATCTTGTCGGTCAAAGCACTGATAGTGATATTGAGGAGTGTAGTGATAACTTGCTGATTTTTGGGTCAAAAGTGAAAATTTTCAATTTTTAGTTTAACTCCTAAACTCACTCTCTACTGCAGTGCACATGTTAATTGTAGTAACCCTAAATGTTATATCCACAGTGATTTGAAGTCCTAGACTCCCTAAAAATAATTTAGACTAATTCTATTTAAAGTGGCAAAAATAGGAATTTAAATGGAAGTGAAAACAGATTTTTAATGAAGGCAAAATGATAACTGTTTTTGGATTTTTGAAAAGTTAACTAAATTGAATTGTAAATGCTAGATTAGATGCTAAGAGGATTTGAGGAAGGTTCTCCTAAGAATTGGAGTTCATCTAACTAAATTATGAATGGATTGGATCAAGTTATCATTAAAAGTTCAAATATGCTCCAACCTGAAAATTACTGCTTCCACAGCTCATTTAGTCCAGAACTAATCTATATATTATCATATACATATTAGCCAGGTTGAATTGGATAAGTATCCCCACTGAATATTAAGTTATCATTAACAAATTTATAAGCCCCTCACTGATTTTGCAAATACTTTTCAGAATTTGGAAATTTCAGTTTGGTAATAGAATTCAGCTCATTTTCATGCATCAACTAACCAGAAAAATAATGAATCCAATCTCAATACTAATGCTTATTGGTTTATCTCTAAATTATAAGAGGATTTTAAATCAGCCTCTCAGCTGCAATTAGAAATAAAATCCACATTAGCACCAACATATTGGAACATTTCAGCATATGTTACTTATTGAAATTCAGATTTGCCATTGCTCCTTGGTCCATTTATGAACAAAGTGGAAATCAGGAATTAATCTTTCAGTTGCATATAAGATTGAGATTCCACAATGACAAGCAAATTTCATAAAAATCAGAACTCAAAATGCAAATCAGATTTCACCACAGCATGCTTTTACAGAATTGATTCAGGGGAGTTGTCATTGTCTCTTATTACATTTCTGAATAAGAAGAACCCACTTAATCTACTTCTCAGTAGCCAATGAAATGAGGGGTTTACAATGACATTAGATTTCTTAAATCAGGAATCAGAATTGCAGTTCAGAAACTAAAATAGATAAAAATCAGATTCTTAAATAAGATTTGGACCAAGAACTTGTCATTGGTTCTTGTTTCATTTCTGAATCAAGAACATATCATAAAACAACCTCTCGGTTTAGATATAAGCAAGAGCATACAATGCCAGAAATAGGACAAAAATAGATGAGTTCTGAATGCAGAATAAAAAATCAAAAAATCAGAAAATAAGGAATCAATGCAGGAAATCAGAAATGTCCATATCCATCCACAATTAATCTAGACTACTACCCTATTCTAGGAAAAATGGAGTTTAGCTCCTCATGATTACAAAGTTTGATACAAAATGGAATGAAGAACTTATGTAAATCATCCTGGGTTGAGAAACCGTCGACAGAAATTGCAACAGCACTTCTTGCTCCAGCCCCAAAACCCTTGCTTCCTTCTCCAAACCCTGCAATGGCCAGCCCCCCTTTCCTCCAGAATTTTCCAGCTTATATATGTGTCATATGCACCCTTTGATCAGCATCAGAATGTTACATGGTGATGTGATTGTGCCATGTGTCCTGGTCCTGGAATTCCTGCAGAAGATAGCTTTTTGGACAGCAAAAGTAGATGGTCCCCCACCTTTTTCCAGCTTTTTGCAACTTGTTCTTCCCTGCTAGAAGAGACAGAACACCAAACATCAAAGTCCTCAAATAGAAAATAAACAAATAAGGATGAGAATATCTACTAGGATCGGCTCCAACATCAAATAAAATCTGATGTTATGAAGGGGTGAAACCATAAATGAAAAATGATAAGTTTGAAGACCCGGAATGATAACTTTGCATATATCTTGGAAAATGTTCAAATATGGATGGTTCAGAGCATTGAAGGCATCAAAGGGATTAGGATGACAAGTGAATGAAGTCAGAAATCAAATATGGATAAGATTTCATAGGAATGATAACTTGGGTGCCAAAACGATAACTTAATGCCTTAAAAATGATAACTTGTCATAACTTTAGTTGTGGTTATCCAAATGTGATCAAATTTGAACAGCAATGAGTTTTGACAATAATATAATGATTGCTTAATGCCTTTGTGCAGATTTGATAATTTCACATATCGAAATGACAGTTTTGCCCTTAAACGATAACTTGGCATTGGAAAATGATAACTTGTTCAAATGGATTAATAATTTTGCACAAGTTGAAATATGATCATCCAAATATGATTCATTCATGAGAGTAATGGATTTAGGACAAGAAAATCATTGAAAATTAGCTCATTCAAAATAATGATAACTTGGCATATTGAAGTGATAACTTGTCCTAAAAATGATAAGTTGGCATAGAATTGAAATATTTGTGAATTTTAGCAATTCAGAACCTCTATGCACATGGAATTAAGTATAAAATGAGGAAGATCAACTAGTTATCATAATCTATGCATTCTAAACATAATTGGCCAAAAGTTGGGCAATTAAGGGCTCGATATGGGTGAAATGCATCCAAAATGGGATAAAAAAACTATAGTGATCAAACTCCCCCAAGCTTAGCCTTTTGATTGTCCTCAAGCAAAACATTCAGAAATTAAGGACAAACTTGAATTAAAAGTCCACAAATGAATTAAAAGTCAACTGAATTGAATCCAATGAGTTTTCCACTTTGCCAACACTTCATTGTTTCCAAAAACTCAATTTCTAGTTAGGGAATCACAGAGGTTAAAGCAAATTTAAGCCATGAAAGAAGTACTAGTAATAACAAGTTTGAATTTTAGGAATTGTCAACTTTACAAAGGGGTTGAACTACAAATCTCTTCATGAACAGATTTTCATTGCTTAAACAGGTTTAACACCTGACTTTTATTCATGAAATGCAAGTAAACAGGTCAAGACCTGATTTTTATTCATGCTGATCACAGGATAAAAATCCTGGCTTTATTCAGGAGAGGTTCCTTTTTGAAATTTCACTCTCTTTATTTATGCATGCATGCAATGCAAAATGCAACTTTTCATTTTTTCTTTTCTCCATTTTTCTTATTATATCCTGTTCATGAACAGAGCAATAGTTCAAATTCAAGTATAGTTTAGATCCCTTTGTCCAAAAAGTCAAGTTTTCCTATTTAACATGGCAGCAATAGCCTTGACTCCCTTCTAGACATATGATATTATCAATTTAATCCATGAATGTCAGCTAGTGTTACCCACAAAAAGAAAATTTTTCAGCTGAAAATTGATTTAAATGCATCTGAATTGAATAGCCAATTAAAGCAACAAGACTAATGGCCAAGTTGGCCACTTGGTATTGGAGTGTACCAACTGTCATAATGAAGTATTTTACCCATTTTAGAGTTAGAATGAGTGAAGGACTTGAATTGAACTCGATTAGTGATAACCAATGATAACTTATGATAATCGGGTTAAATTAATGATAACTTGTAATTCCTACTGATAACCTGATGATAAATGATATATGGACATTAAAATAAATTGAAAACATGATGTAAAGATTAGAAAAGCACCAGGTTTCCTCCCCCAAGCTTAGTCTCAGCACTGTCCATAGTGGTGAAAAATAAAGGCAAGGAAGATGGTAGGGAGGGTATGAAATATATGGAATTATGCATTTGATCCCTTCCAATGGGTCTTGCATTTCAATACAAGTCTTCAGGTATTCCATACTCCATGATTTGCAGCAATTCCTGTAGAGAAACAAGAGATATCAGTGAAATCTGCAATATTAGAATTTTAGGATGCACAATTCAACAATGCAATGAGATTCACTAAATTTGCACTGAAATTTAGCTAAGATGGATTGGGACAACTGATATGCATGATGATTCAGATATTAATATGATGATTTCAGCATGAATGAAAAGATAATATCAGTTATCACTAGGATTTCAGTGAGAAAAATTAAAATTAAAGGTAGGGGTACTCCCTTCTTGTCAATTTGTAGATGGATCTGATTCCTCCCTTCTTTATTCCTGCAAAACAGAAAGGTTGAGTGTAAAATGGCTTGGGTTACCTCCCAAGAAGTGCCCTGCTTTAATGTCTTAGGCTAGACATTTTTCCACTTGAATTCAGCTAGGCAAACTTGGTAAATTTTGCAAATTCAGCACCTCCTTAGCTGAATCTTGGGCTGTGGGGTTATATAGTTTCAATCTCTGTCCATTGACCTTGAATATGTCATTCTTGTCATTCAGAAGGTCCACAGCTCCATAAGGATAAACCTTGTGGACTTTGAAAGGTCCACTCCACCTTGATTTCAATTTTCCAGGGAATAATTTCAACCTTGAATTAAACAACAATACAAAGTCTCCAATTTTGAAATCCTTCTTCAAAATTCTGCTATCATGCCACCTCTTGGTCCTTTCCTTGTAGAATTCTGAATTATGGTAGGCATTTAGCCTAATCTCATCCAACTCATCAATTTTAAGAAGCCTCTTCTGTCCACATGCATGCATATCAAAATTGAGTGCCTTGATTGCCCAATAGGCTTTATGTTTCAATTCAATTGGTAGATGACATGTCTTTCCATAGACAAGCTTATAGGGAGAGGTACCTATTGGAGTTTTATATGTTGTCATGTATGTCCAAAGTGCCTCATTTAGCCTCAAACTCCAATCCTTTCTTGTTAAGGAAACAATTTTCTCTAGAATGGTTTTTATTTCCCTGTTTGAGATCTCTGCCTGGCCATTGGATTGAGGGTGGTAGGCAGTGGAGACCTTATGCTTAACTCCATACTTATGTAAAAGATTCTCAAAGCATTTTTCAATGAAATGACTCCCTCCATCACTTATGACCACCCTTGGGATTCCAAATCTTGAAAAGATTATCTCCTTGAACAATTTAATGACAACCCTGGAATCAGCAGCTATAGTTGGAATTGCTTCTATCCATTTAGACGCATAGTCCACAGCCAACAGTATAAACTTGAATCCACATGAACTAGAGAATGGTCCCATATAGTCAATGCCTCAAATATCAAATATCTCCACTTCAAGAATTCCTTGTTGTGGCATTTCATTCCTTCTTGAGATGGAACCTGCTCTTTGACATTCATCACAATTTTTCACATACAAATGGGCATCTTTGAATAAGCTAGACCAATAGAAGCCAGATTGAAGGATTTTTGCTGCTATTTTTTTGTGTGGCACCATGCCCACCATATGGAGATGAATGACAAGCCTCCAAGATGTCCTGAAATTCTGATTGTGGTACACATCTCCTATAAATGCCATCAGAGGATTTTCTGAACAAAATGGGGTCATCCCAGTAGTAATCCTTTAAATCATGAAAAAACTTCTTTTTCTGTTGATATGTGTAATCAGGAGGAATAATCCCACAGGCCAAGTAATTCACAATGTCTGCATACCAGAGAATTTGATTTGCTGATATTTCCATCAAGAAGTCATCAGGAAAGGAATCATTGATAGGAAATATTGAGGATTCTTGGACTCCCTCCATCCTAGAAAGATGATCAGCAACTAAGTTCTCACTACCTCTTTTGTCCCTGATTACTACATCAAATTCTTGCAACAACAAGATCCATCTGATGAGCCTTGTCTTGGATTCCTTCTTGTTGATTAGGTGCCTTACTGTCTGGTGATCAGTGAAAACAATCACTTTGGAACCAATTAAATAAGATATGAACTTGTCAAAGGCAAATACAACAGCAAGTAGCTCCTTCTCAGTTGTGGCATAGTTGACTTGGACTTCATCCAATGTCTTGCTAGCATAACATATGACATAGTGCTTCTTCTTCTTGGTTTGTCCCAGCACAGTCCCTACTGCTTGGTCAAAAGCATCACACATGATTTCAAAGGGCAATGCCCAATCTGGTGGCTGCACTATGGGAGCTGAAATGAGGGCTTCCTTCAATTGATTAAAGGCCTTCATGCAATCTTCATCAAAATTGAACTCCACATCTTTTGATAGCAACCTGGTGAGGGGCCTGGTTATCAATGAAAAGTTTTTAATGAATCTTATGTAGAACCCAGCATGGCCCAAGAAACTCCTTATAGTCTTCACATTCTTTGGAGGTGGCAACTTCTCAATGACCTCAATCTTTACTTTGTCCATTTCAATCCCTCTACTAGAAACAATGTGGCCCAATACCACTCCTTCTTGTACCATGAAATGACATTTTTCTCAATTCAAAATTAGATTGGATTCCCTGCACCTTTGTAACACTTTTGTCAAAATTTTCAAACAGGCCTCAAAAGAATCTTCATAAACTGAAAAGTCATCCATAAACACCTCCATAATGTCCTCAATGAAGTCTGAAAAGATGGACATCATACATCTCTGAAATGTGGCAGGGGCATTGCACAATCCAAATGGCATCCTCCTATATGCAAATGTCCCATATGGACAAGTGAAGGTAGTCTTATGCTTGTGCTGGTCTTGTAGATGGATAGGAATCTACAAGAAGCCTGAATAGCCATCCAAATAACAAAAGTGAGAGTGTTTTACTAATCTTTCCAACATTTGATCAATGAAAAGAAGTGGGAAGTGATCATTCTTGGTTGCCTTGTTCAATTTCCTGAAATCAATGCACAACCTCCAACCTGTGACTGTCCTGGTGGATATCAATTCATTTGAATCTGATTTAACTACTGTAATCCCTCCTTTCTTTGGCACCACCTGAACAAGGCTGACACACTCACTATCTGAAATTGAGTAGATGATTCCAGCATTTAACAATTTCAGCACCTCCTTCTTCACTACTTCCTTCATTACTGGATTGAGTCTTCTTTGGCATTCAATTGAAGGTTTGTAGCTGTCCTCCATGGAAATCCTATGCATGCAAATTGAGGGATTGATACCCTTAATGTCATCAATAGAATAGTCAATCACCTCTTTGTACAGCCTTAGTTTTTTTAGTAACTCTTCAACTTGATCCTTTGGCAAATTTGCATTGATGATAACAGGAAATGTTGAATTCTCTCCCAAGAATTCATACTTCAGGTTGCTAGGGAGAGGCTTGAGCTCCAATTTAGATGAATTGTTTTGAGCTGAGCTGAGTTGGGGTTCAGCAGTGATAACTTCCTGCACTTGATACTGATTTTCTAAATTTTCCACTGATTTGGATAAATTCAATGCAGATTGGTATGCTGTAGCCTCTGGATCCTCCAATTCCTTCAAATGATCAAACATGAGGTATCTTTGCAATGGATCTTCAATGGGTATTATTGCTGAGGCTTGCTCCACAACTTGATCAATATGTCCATCTCCAAAATCATTTTGTGGACAAGCTGGTCTGCTGATAACTTGTGCAAGGTTAAACTCTATCTTATCTTCACCAATTTGGAAGGTCAATCTCCCCTCTTTAACATCAATAATAGCTCCAGCAGTAGCAAGAAAGGGTCTCCCAAGCAAGATGGGTGTATTCAGATCTTCATCCATATCCAAAACCACAAAGTCCACATGTATATAAAATTTTCCAACCTTTAAGGGTATGTCTTCAATGATTCCATGAGGATATTTAATGGACTTATCAGCCAATTGTAGAGACATGTTGGTGGTGGGCTTCATGTCTCCAATCTCAAGTTTCCTGCATAGAGATAATGGTATAACATTCACAGAAGCACCCAAGTCACACATGGCTCTTTGAATTTTTCTATTTCCTATCTCATAAGGGATTGAGAAACTCCCTGGATCCTTTAGCTTAGGAGGTAGCTTGTTTTGGATTATTGCAGAAGCCTCTTCAGTTAATGCAATAGTTTCACATTCCACAATCCTCCTCTTCTTGGTCAATATCTCCTTGAGAAATTTTGCATATGAAGGCATCTCTTGAATGGTTTCAACAAATGGTACATTGATGTACAACTTCTTCAAGATTTCTAAAAACCTTCCATATTGCTAATCCTGCTTGGCCTTCACCAACCTTTGAGGGAAAGGTACTTTGTCAAAAATCCTTTCATTAACTTCATTTTGAAGGTTCCTTTTCTGACTTCTCACAACAGCCTCTTCAATTTCCTTTTCAACAGGTTCTGAACAGGAATGTTCCTGAGCTGAATTGCCTTCCACATTCTTGGAGTTTGGATTCTCTTGAGTTGGATTGGCCTCGACATTTTTCATTGGCTCTTCAACCATCCTTCCACTCCTGAGTTGAATTGCATTGGCCTGTTCTTTAGGGTTCATCTCTGGCTGTCCAGAAAAGAACATAGGGGATCTAGCTGAAGTGCTAACCAGCTGAGCAAACTAATTTTCAAGCATCTTCTGATTTGCACTCATGGTTTCAAGTCTAGAGTTGATTTTCAATATTTCTTCTCCTTGACTGTCCTACTTCTTCAAGATTTGTTGCAACATTTCCTCCACTTTTGAGAATTGAGAGGGCTGAGCTTGTGGTGGTTGCTTATAAGGGGGTCTTTGCATTGAAACATTTGAGGGTCGAGTTGCATATGGGGGTGGCTGATTTCTTGGCAAAATCTTAGGTTGCCAACTAGAATTCTGCATTGATGGCCCTTGGTAATGATTGGCCTTGTAGGAGACGTAGGGATGGTTACTATTCTCTGGAGTATAGAATTCAGAAGGGAGTTTCACTCCATAATTTCCCACAGCATTAACTGAATCAATGGATTGCTCATATTATTGCATGATTAGATTGTAGCTTTCTGTGGCATGACCTTGATTACCACACACATCACATCTGGATTTAGGGGTGGAAGCCTTGCTGACATTAGGAGTGAGGTTCAGCTCACCAAGGTTTTGTACAGAACTTCTTCAAATTGAGAAGACAAATTGTTTACTGAATTCTGGACAGGTGGTCTCCTTGTCCTGTCATGGGTAAGAAAGTGGTGATTCTTTGCAATATTTTCTATCAGTTGATAAGCTTCATCAATGTTCTTTGATGCAAAGATGCCTCCTGCAGCTGTGTCTAGAGCCACCTTGGATGGATAATTCAGGCCCTTATGAAAGTAGTTAACTAGCTGCCACTTCTCAAAATCATGGTGTGGACATGCCCTCAACAGCCCTTGAAGTCTCTGCCGTGCATCACAAATATTTTCTTGGTCCAATTGGTAAAACCTGACTATTTGATTTCTAAAATTATCAATCTTGGAAGGAGGGAAGAATTCTGATAGAAACAATTGCATAATGGACTCCCAAGTAGTCACTTCTTCAGGTTTGAGAGTCTTATACCAGATTTTGGCCTTGTCTTTGAGTGAAAAAAAGAATAGCCTCATGTAGACAGAGTTCATAGGAGTGTTATTGAAGTGTACTGTGCTACATATCTCCTTAAAGTTGTCTAAATGTGAGGCTGGATCTTCTGCCCTAATTCAAAAAATTAATACTGCCTAATCATAGTAATAAGTGCTGGATTCACTTCAAAATTTACCACAGGTGCTAGGCCTCCATCTCCAAGTTGATTTCTGACATTGCTAGGTGAGTAGCAATCCTTCAAAGTCCTTGGTGCAGCCATATTTTCTTGCTCCTCTTCCTCTTCTTCAAATATCCTTCTTCTTGCCTCCAACCTTTGCAATCTCCTTCTTCTTAAAAATCTTCTTTCAGGCTCAGGATCTGATTGATAATGGTCCTCTTGATTGTCCAAATCCTGCATAAATGAATTCAGAAGTATCAAATTGAGAAAAGAAAGAAAATTAGACAAAAATGAAAAATTGGGAATGATAACTTGTAAAAACTGAAAATTGGCCTAACAAATGGACTAAAAACTAGTCTAAAACTAATCTAAACTATCTAAGTTAGTCTAATTGACCTCAAATCCCTGGCAACGACACCAAAAACTTGATAGTGATATTGAGGAGTGTAGTGATAACTTGCTAATTTTTGGGTCAAAAGTGAAAATTTTCAACTTTTAGTTTAACTCCTAAACTCACTCTCTACTGCAGTGCACATGTTAATTGTAGTAACTCTAAATGTCGTATCCACAGTGATTTGAAGTCCTAGACTCCCTAAAAATAATTTAGACTAATTCTATTTAACGTGGCAAAAATAGGAATTTAAATGGAAGTGAAAACATATTTTTAATGAAGGCAAAATGATAAGGATTTCTGAAAAGTTAACTAAACTGAATTGTAAATGCTAAATTAGATGCTAAGAGGGTTTGAGGAAGGTTCTCCTAAGAATTGGGGTTGATCTAACTTAATTATGAATGGATTGGATCAAGTTATCATTAAAAGTTCAAATATGCTCCAACCTGAAAAATTACTGCTTCCACAGCTCATTTAGTCCAGAACTAATCTATATATTATCATATATATATTAGCCAGGTTGAATTGGATAAGTATCCCCACTGAATATTAAGTTATCATTAACAAATTTATAAGCCCCTCATTGATTTTGCAAATACTTTTCAGAATTTGGAAATTTCAGTTTGGTAATAGAATTCAGCTCATTTTCATGCATCAACTAATCAGAAAAATAATGAATCCAATCTCAATACTAATGCTTCTTGATTTATCTCTAAATTACAAGAGGATTTTAAATCAGCCTCTCAGCTACAATTAGAAATAAAATCCACATTAGCACCAACCAATTGGAACATTTCAGCATATGTTACTTATTGAAATTCAGATTTGCCATTGCTCCTTGGTCCATTTCTAAACAAAGTGGAAATCAGGAATTAATCTTTCAGTTTCATATAAGATTGGGATTCCACAATGACAAGCAAATTCCATAAAAATCAGAACTCAAAATGCAAATCAGATTTCACCACAACATGCTTTTACAGAATTGATTCAGGGGAGTTGTCATTGCCTCTTATTACATTTCTGAATAAGAAGAACCCACTTAATCTACTTCTCAGTAGCCAATGAAATGAGGGGTTTATAATGACATCAGATTTCTTAAATCAGGAATCAGAATTGCAGTTCAGAAACTAAATTAGATAAAAATCAGATTCTTAAATAAGATTTGGACCAAGAACTTGTCATTGGTTCTTGTTTCATTTCTGAATCAAGAACAGATCATAAAACAACCTCTCAGTTGTAGATATAAGCAAGATCATACAATGCTAAGAATAGGATAAAAACAGATGAGTTCTGAATGCAGAATAAAAAATCAGAAAATCAGAAAATAAGGAATCAATGCAGGAAATCAGAAATGTCCATATCCATCCACAATTAATCTAGACTACTACTCTATCCTAGGAAAAATGGAGTTTAGCTCCTCATGATTACAAAGTTTGATACAAAATGGAATGAAGAACTTATGTAAATCATCCTGGATTGAGAAACCGTCGACAGAAATTGCAACAACACTTCTTGCTCCAGCCCCAAAACCCTTGCTTCCTTCTCCAAACCCTGCAATGGCCAGCCCCCCTTTCCTCCAGAATTTTCCAGCTTATATATGTGTCATATGCACCCTTTGATCAGCATCAGAATGTTACATGGTGATGTGATTGTGCCATGTGTCCTGGTCCTGGAATTCTTGCAAAAGATAGCTTTTGGGACAGCAAAAGTAGATGGTCCCCCACCTTTTTCCAACTTTTTGCAACTTGTTCTTCCCTGCTAGAAGAGACAGAACACCAAACATCAAAGTCCTCAAATAGAAAATAAACAAATAAGGATGAGGATATCTACTAGGATCAGCTCCAACATCAAATAAAATATGATGTTATGAAGGGTGAAACCATAAATGAAAAATGATAAGTTTGAAGACCCGGAATGATAACTTTGCATATATCTTGGAAAATATTCAAATATGGATGGTTCAGAGCATTGAAGGCATCAAAGGGATTATGATGACAAGTGAATGAGGTCAGAAATCAAATATGGATAAGATTTCATAGGAATGATAACTTGGGTGCCAAAACGATAACTTAATGCCTTAAAAATGATAACTTGTCATAACTTTGGTTGTGGTTATCCAAATGTGATTAAATTTGAACAGCAATGAGTTAGGACAATAATATAATGATTGCTTAATGTCTTCGTGCAGATTTGATAATTTTACATATCGAAATGACAGTTTTTCCCTTAAACGATAACTTGGCATTGGAAAATGATAACTTGTTCAAATGGATTAATAATTTTGCACAAGTTGAAATATGATCATCCAAATATGATTCATTCATGATAGTAATGGATTTAGGGTAAGAAAATCATTGAAAATCAGCTCACTCAAAATAATGATAGCTTGGCATATTGGAGTGATAACTTGTCCTAAAAATGAAAACTTAGCATAGAATTGAAATATTTGTGGATTTTAGCAATTCAGAACCTCTATGCACATGGAATTAAGTATAAAATGAGGAAGATCAACTAGTTATCACAATCCATGCATTCTAAACATAATTGACCAAAAGTTGGGCAATTAAGGGGCTCGATATGGGTGAAATGCATCCAAAATGGGATAAAAAAACTATAGTGATCAACTAGTGATCAAGCACCCATTACTAGTACCGACGGCACAAGCCATAAGTATTTTATTGAATTTATAATAAAATATATTATATTACTATATAATATAATACAAGCACACGTGTAGTATTTTAATATTAATGTTTATGACAGTTGTAGCCTTCGGTAATATCGAATGCTAGACCCGTCGATAATTGAATTTATAATCAAATATATTATATTACTATTATAATATAAGCATACGAGTAATATTTTAATATTAATGCTTTTTACGAGTGTGGGTTTTGAATTTACATACGGATGTTCATCGGTCGACAATTGAATTTACAATAAAATATATTGTATTACTATATAATATAATATAATCATTTGACTAATATTTTAATATTAATATTTTTACGGGTCTAGCCCTCGAAATTATCGATGGATGATATATAATATATGCATATGTGTCGCAGGATCAAAAAAAAGACTTTCTTCTTTCGAAGTCACCTATGAACATAAATAGGCAACGACGGTTAGAAAATGATATAACACGGCAGAAGACTAATAATTTATACAATTAAATCACAAGATTTCATGACTTAACTTTTACTTAACCATGGACATGTGCAAGCATCATTTGTCATGAGCATCATTCGTGGTCATTACTTTTATAAGCACCTTCAATCGCGTTCTCCTGCATGATACGTGCAAGGGAAATCCATTCCATGAGCTTACGCCCAGTATGTAAGTCATGACAATTCAGATGACATATGTCATCCATAAAATGCACTTATTAACAATAAACATGTGGATGCAATAACCATTTTCTATGTGCCATAATAATCATAAAGACATACGATCAATCGATTTCAATAACAATTCAATATGTAGCCACATGAGTCGCATGATATAAATCCATAAAATGGGCAGCAATAACTATGATTCAATAATAATACAATCCAATTCAATATCTAGGTATTTCTTTAACCTAGATTCAATTCAATTATTCAATATTTAGCAATAAAAAATTATCCAATAACTAGGCATTTCTTTGACCTAGATCCATTTTCAATAATTCAATCTTTAGGCTCACTTATATTAAGCATGAACCATTCAATCAATATGGCATCTCTGTGCCCAATATGCAATATTGCTCATGCTTAATTAAGATTATTATCTTATTTGTTATCACTTGATGAGTGGAAGCTTGCACTAAGACTTCCATAATACGGTCCCCAAATAGCCACTCTTATTCCTCATCAAGAGACAACTCCAATTTTCAATTCAATCAATTAACAATCAATATATGAGCCTTTAACAATAGGTCAGAGAACTGAATCTCGCCTATCAAACAATGGTGTGGCTAGCTAGACCATGTGGAATCTGTTCGTTCCTCAAATAATGGGTGTCCCAAAGGATCGATCAATCAATATGGAGGCATCTACCTCCCTATAGGACAGGCTCATCAATTACTTTCCTCCGACGGGGTTCATTCAATCAATCAATATATTAATACATTAACAATTTCTATTTACGGCTTAGTATGCAATTCGTAAGCATTTAAGTTATCAATCAATCCATAAAAAGTAATAAACAATCTATCAATACACCGGAGCGATCGACCGGCCATATTCAGCGGTCGACCGGTCTTGTGTCAAACTTTGACCAACACGGACGTGGGGCCATTGACACCGGTCGACCGATTTTATATAAAATCGACAAACACAATCATGACATGTGCACCGGTCGACGGATCATCATCAACGGTCGACTGATCCATACAAGCGATGTGACCCTACATGTTTTCACTATGTTTTCGATTTTCAAAGCATTATACAATATGCCTCTCATTACAGAATCATGATAGAGTCTCAATCAGGATCAAAACATGGTTCAATAACCAATTCCTAGTATGCAAAGATTCTAGGCTTCAATAGAACACAATATCAATTTTAAAACAATAACAAAGCATGCATTTATGCATCATAAATATTTAAAGATAACACAATAATGATCCCCTCTTCGAGAACTCGATCATAATATATAACAATATCTATCAATCATATGATTAACACTATCCAAAGTATAATCTCATAACTTTGGACAGATTCTACATACTGGTGGTTTTCAAATTATATCTTCACTTACAGAAGTGATATTCTATTCATTCCAATTTTATTTGAAAGTAGACACTTAAAGATAAATTTCTCAGAATTTATCTCCATACGATCTGTTCTTAGAAAATTCTACATTAGCATCAATCTTCATCAATTTTAACAGTTTGACAGTTGTGTGAATAAAGAACCATATCTTTCTTCACACAGATCCAAAATGTGTAAATCCAGGTTCATTTAAAAGATATCTTAAGCATCTATCTGCATATAATATTTCATGGAATTACATTATCTTTACAATTTTGTGTGCAATTAACAAGTCAGCTCAAATGCTTTTCAGAATAGTTTGACAGTAGTCCAATCTTTGAACCATAACTAAAATAATACATCTCCGATTGAGATGATTCCAGTTCCTATAAAAATTAGACTTCCATAGCTACGTTTCCATATATGATTCATGATTTTAGACTAAGATCACATATCTTATGTGCTTATACAAGTAGACGCATCAATCTGAAATCTCATATTAGCATGACAGGGAGCTACTTATTGGCTCATAACTTTGCCTACACAAATTAGATTAACATGATTCTTGTTCCTACATAAACTAGACTTCATCATATTTCTATCCATATATTATATGTTATTTTTAGACATGTATAACCTGTTCAAAAATGTATCCAAACAGAGGTTACAGAATCTTATTTTCATTTCTATCATTTGAAACTTATGATTATCACCATAAGTTCATGACTCCTTACATGTAAAACCATAACATAATAATCAATCCATCATCTGATCAAATAAGGATCAAGATGAGAGGGATTGGTATCCCCTTCCATACCTCTTTTGCCCTAATCTTTCATTTCTCCTCTCTTCTTCTTCTCTTTCCTTCCCCCTTCTTATTAATAACTGCTATCTCTCCTTCCTTTCCTCATGATCAGCAGCAACCACCTCCATTAATGTCTTCATTATCTGCTGAAAATGCAAGACAAATAGAGAAGAAATAGGGCTGGGCGGATTCAACGAAGAGGCCACCAGAAAATAGTGGAAAGAGAGAGTGTGAGGCCTTTTATAGTCCTCTAAAGTGGGTTTGGGTTAGTGGGAAAGCTGATAGGTTATTGAGTGAGGGGTTTATATATTAATGTTTTAGATGGGTGTATATGATCCCTCTCTCTCTTCCTCTCCCAACCTCGCAAGCCCTCGGCACACCAGAATGTCAAAGGAGAGCGAAAGAATGTGGTAGAAGTGAGAAGGCTCCATTCTGACGCTGATCTCGACATTGACCTCGTCAGACAACTTTAGCTACGATAGGTTATTGTCATTGGAACTCGAGTCTACAACATCCCACCACCCGCAAGTGCCCTATCCAGACCGCACTCGACGTCTCCACTACGATGTGGCTATCAAATTGACCCCCGCGTCATGTGCCACTGCTATCGCCTCCAAGGACGGCTCCGCCAAAGTCGGCACCCTCCCCACCGTTGCCTGGCGTGTACGTCCAAGAAATAAAGAAGTTGGTCTCTCTCTCACTCTTTTCCTCTTTCTCACATTCTCTCTCCCCCCCCTCTCCCTCTCGCTTGCAGGTAGATTCGGCAGCTAACGATTGGATCCAAATGATTTTTTTATATATAAAAAAGTTTTTAATGAGTGACGTTGTCAGAAATTTCAAAGGGTGGATGCCATTTGAAAGTTTTGACAAGATTTACTTGTTAGAATTTTTGACAGGCGCCATACCCCACCCCAACTACATCAAAAGTTTTGATCTGTCAAAACTTCCGAAGGGTGCCTGCCTATCAAAAGGTCGGATGGTCAACTCCAATCGAAACATTTGAAGGGCCCTCATGATTCAGAACTTCCGATGGATAACTCCCACTAAAGTTTCGAAGAACATCTTTCCGATGGTTACTCGTAAAAAATATCGATGATTTTTATATGCCCATAAAAAACCATTTTCAACGAGCATTTTTTCCAATGTCATTGTCCCATCAGAAAATCTTTCAAAAAATAGAGTTTCCAAATGAATTTCATGGCATTTCCAACGGATTTGGCTGTTGGAAAGTCGAAAATATGTTGTACCTCACATGACACCAAGTAGAAGAGCAAAACTTGTGTGACACAATTGGCACGGGAGTAGCAAATGGCTCAGATAAGTATATACCGATGAAGCACATTAATCTCCTGACTGGAAGAGGAGTCTACTTCGGTGGCATGTGACAGACAAGTGAGGTGGCAGGATCTGGATGACTCAAATTCGACGGATGGTGGAGATCAAATTGGGGCCACCTGAAGGACATTGACACCCCTTCATCATGCATCCATGAAGCAGGCCCTAAACTTAAATTTGGAAATGCCCTCTCCCCATGTCTCCTCTTCAGTGTCCCTCCCTACCCGATATTGCATGTCACCAACACAGATGAAGGGTCCTATGGGAACTCACTCCTCTCGAACGGAACAATGGGAGTTGAGGGAAAGACTTTCCCCTACATGAGGACATCATTGCCTAGCTTCACTGCCAAGGAGGTGCTGCATCTGGAAGAAGGAGAAGTTTAGGAGCTGTAAGAAGATGAGGCTCTAGGTGAAAACTTGGTACCTGTGACGTGTTTGGAGAAGAAGAAAGAGAGACAAACTAGGAAACCATATATGGGCCTCCACTGAGCCTAACAGGAAATCGATGGGGGGTGAGGGGACACAAAACCCCAATCTTTATTAACTTTGAGTCATACTTTGCAAGAAAAACCTCATATGCCAACAGTGGAGGTATTTGTGGAGGCAACGACCATGAAGATTATAATGTGAAATTGTCGAGGATTGGGTAGAAGCAAGGTCAAGGATCGGCTCTTCGAACGTTAAAGAAGTTTAGCCTTGATATCATATTTCTCGTGGAATCACATGCCATGATGGAGAAATCCTGCGGGGTCATCCGACTGTTCGTCTCGGCCTGGGGGCATCGCTCAACCAGGAATAGGAGCCTCTAGGGGAATCATCATCACATGGCGGAGTCAACAAATCCAAATGACCTCGGTCCATCACTCTAACTGTAACATTCTCAAAAATCAAGTGAAAAGTAAAATAAAAAGAAAAGGAAATAAATAGATAAAAGAAAGATGGAGTCACTTAAGGCCCATTAAAAAGTCCATTAGTCTAATAAGCCCATAAACCTAAGATATAAATAGTCTTAGATGCCCTAAACCCCACCTAACATCTCATTCTTTTCTCTCTTCCCACACCCAGCCGAAAGTTACCCTCCTCCCCACTTATCTCCTCTCCACACGAACAGGACCCAAGGCATTCCCCTCACTTCCCTTCATCTCACGGCAGTAGCACCAAGAGGCAAGAAGACCACCTCACCGCACCTACTCTCTCCACTCACATCAAGTGACAGCAAGAAGCCACACTCTCTCAACTCACTCTCCTTCACATCTCGGCAGGAGCAAGCCCTCTACATAGGGCTGAGCAAACCCGGGTCCGGGTCTCGGCGAACCCGGTCCCGACCCGAATTATGCCGGGTCAAAATTTTTTTGACCCGGTACTGGACCCGGACCCGGCCGGATCTGGTTCCGGGTCAGACCCGGCAATCCGGGAAAATCACCGGGTCTATGGCCGGGAATGAACAGATCCGGTGCCTAGGGCCGGATCGACGCACTTGGGGTTGATCCGGTCGCCAGTGGCCGATCCGGGCGTCAACGGCCAGATCCGGCCGCCTGTGCGGTCGGATCAGCAACTGGCAGCCAGATCCGGCGGCCAGATCGGCAACTGGCTGCCGGATCGGCCGACAGCTGCCAGCCGGCCACTGGCGGTGGCCGGATCCGACCGCCTGGCGGCCAGATAAACCAGCCGCGCCAGTGGCCGATTCGGCCGCCCAGGCGGCCGAAGTAGAGAGAGATAGAGAGAGTCAGGAGAGAGCGAGGACGGCCGGAGTTGAGAGGATCGTCGCCGCCGCCGCCGCCGCCGTGAGAGAGAGGGAGAAGGAGAAGGCGAAATCGCCTGGAGTGGAGTCATGGCATGAGAGTGTGAGAGAGATGGAAGAGAGAAAGAGAATCGAGAAATGAGGTTATGAGGGAAATGAGTGGGAGAAAATGCTGCACGGGTAACGGGTTAATGGGTGTCGGGTGGATGCACTCATGGGTGGCTACTCGGGCCGGGCTTCTACGCGCTGGATCCGGTCCTGGCCCGGAACCTGCCGGGTATGGAATTTACCGGACCCGGACCGGGTCCGGAACCTACACGGGCCGGGTATATTTCCCGGAAGCTCGGGTCGGTGCGGTCCAGGTCGACCGAGTCGACTCGGACCGTGCTCAGCCCTACCTCCACACCCTCTCTCATTTTCTCCCACTCTCATGTGCAGCAAAGAGTGCAGCAAGAAACACCTCTCTCACTCACATTCTCTCTCACGTCAACTCACAGCAAGAAGAAGAAGCAACCTTGAGGAGTCAACCACTCTCAACTCTCTCCCTCAGCCTCACTGCCACTCGGCTCACAGTAACACCAAGCCACCAAAGTGACCTCCCTCTCTCCCCACCACACGAGCAGCAACCAAGCCACCCAAAGGAGTAGAAGATTAAGAAGAAAGAAAAAAAAGGAGAGATAGGAGATTAAGATTAGAGTTTTAACCTAAGCCCTAAAGGTATGTTTGAGGGGATCCAACCCTAACCTCTCTCCCAATGTATTGCTTGAATGTTTGGATTGGGATTTAGGGACAACCTTTGATTACTACATGATGAGATTTGGGACATTAGAATATAATGCATGATGCCTATTATATGTTTGTGAAAATTCTACATGAGAATCATAATATAAGAAGTGATGCCTAAATAGAAAGAATGACATCTATAATCTTTCTAAATTAGCATGTTATATAAATATGCAAATGTAAATGTTAATAAAGTATGTTTGAGGGGATCCAAACCTTCTAATCACCCCCTAATGATGCTTGTGTGAATGGATTAGGGCATAAAGAACCTAGCATGTGTTCTTGAAATGGATGATTAAAGGATGTGCATATTAACATTAGTATGTTTCCTATTTTGTTAGGGTTATTGCTCTATTACTAATCATGATTAGAATGCCATATGTTTCATAGTTTAATGTTCTATTGCTAATCATGTTTAGATGTATGCTATCTATTGTGGTTATGTTAGCTCATTATGAAATCATTTAAAGCTTATGTACATTTATAAGTGTGATTAGCATGTTGGATGCCTTATGTGAAAACTCCATTATGTTTCATGATTAGTGTGCTAAGAATGTTAATAAATGTTACATGTGGTGTGTAGAGTAAGATATGTAGCCATTTGTGTAGTATGCATGATTAAAAAAAAGATTATATAAAGTTTTTAAGTTCTGTCGGCCAGAACGGGCGACCGATTCTCTTAACGGTCGATCGTTCTGGAAAAGAAAACAGTGGCGACATTATCTAACGGACGTCCGAAATCCTTTCGGACGCCCGTTTTGAAGTAGTGTTTACATTCTGTGATTAACAGTCGACCGATGTCCCCAAGCGGTCGTCCATTTTAGAAGCGTTGTAGCTACACCGAAACTCAGTTTCTATCATCCGAAAGCCATGTATCGGTCGATTGATATCTCAACGGTCGATTTGAGTAGCAGTTACATTATGTGATTAACGGACGATCCAAAGTTTATTTCGGACGTCCGAAAGTCATGTATCGATCGACCGATATTTCAGCGGTCGTCCGATTTAGAAGAGTGTTATATTCTGTGATTAGCGGTCGAACCGAATCTCAATTTCGGTCATCCGAAATGACCATATCGGTCGACTGATAATCCGACCGGTCGCCCGATACATAGTCCATAGGTCGACCGCTATAGAAACGATCGTCCGTTTTGGGCAATTGATTGGTTATGATTGAATGTTCACACATAGTATGATTTGAAGTATGTATGACCTTAAATAGGGTTAAAATAAGCAACATGTGATGAATGAATGTATGTATTGATGAATGTAAGTAAAAGATGGATTAGCATGAAGGTGTCTTGTTGCAATCGTGGAGGGGAATGAAGTCTTCACATGTTAGTTGATGTGTCATTTTCCTAGGGAAGAATCCTTCCAAAAGTGGGGCAATCATCCGGCCTAGCTAGCCAAATTCCCGCGAATCAACATGGTCTTCCCTATCACCAAGATAATAAGCTATCTTAATCAAGATAGAAGATGAAGGATGATGTAAAGTGGAAAGTAAAGTCTTGCACTTATATACTTTCCAAAGATGCCTTGGGACATAAATATAAAGATGAAGATGATAATGAAAGCACCAATCGGATGTAAATGTATGTCCCCTTGATATAAGATGTTACATAAGAAGATATTAAAGTGAAGCAAGATAGATGATGATATGTCTTAGCATAATGATAAGTTATGATATGCTTTGACATAATGATTATGTTGTTATATGTTTATCTTATCTTGCCGTGATGATATGTCCATATGCCATGTAGTATGCATAAGTAGCTCATAGCATGCATATGATTTATGTTCCGTGATGATGATATGCATATACCATGACATGTAGAGATTATGTCATAGGATCATAGCATGCATGGGCCTCAACATACTCTAATGGGAGAAATCCCTTGCACCCCATGGATCTGTGCAGATATGGACGAGGCTTAGGTTCGACGGCGAGGGCCTCATGACGAAGATGTTGCACATGGGTTGGTCGGGCTACGGCCCAAGTTATCTTTTAGACTTTTATATTATGATGATGGACTCTTACAAGAGTCAAATATGTATGGCTTATGGTCCTTTTAGTCTTTTACTTTTAGTTGGACTCATTTATGTATTACGAACCCTATGTTGGGTCTTGATGTTAGAGCATATGTGGCCCATGGGCTAGTATTGTTATCTTGGGATTTTATTTACCTATGAAGTCTTTCGCTGTTGTTTTATGTTATTAGACTTTATGATTATTGTTATTACATTTTCCGCTATAATGTTTTATGAAATTAGGTCATGTCAAGGTCAAAGTAACGTCGCCTAAGGTTCGACAAAATTTTAAATTAGGATCGAATTTTGGGGGCATTACACTAACCAAGTATTGCATGTTGTAGAGTCTCTGAATAAGTTTTATTTTCTTGTATCTTGTGTCTATGCTAGCAATCTTCCGAGCTTATCAAATGTTTTGTGGGACAAGCTAAGAAACCTAATCACATTGAACATACCACGAGCTATTTTGGGAGACCTTAGTTCACTTCTATGTCAGCAGGATGAAAGGGGAGGGGTCCCTCTTAGACTTACCAAATCAATTCTAGCCCTTCAGGCTATGATCTAGGATCAGAGCTTGATTGACATTAAACTAGTAGGTAAGTAGTACACATTATGTAATAACATGCAAGGGATAACTTGCATTCATTGTAGACTAGACCAAATACTCCTAAGTCGCCACTAGATTAACACATCATTCACCTCTTTTCTTATCCACTGAACCTAGGCTAAAGAGGACACCCTCTTTTAATATATGACCACTTTTGATTTGATTATCCAGAGGTTAAAAAAATTATTAAGGATGAATGGAAATGTAACATGGTCAGTTGTATGTGTAGGATCGAAAGCACCAAGAGGAGAGGGGATGAATTGGGGTATAAAAATTAAAATCGAAAAAGTCGTGAAAGTCAATTTATAGAAAATGCGATCACAAGCAAGTAAAGATAAGTCAGAAGAGCAAGAGAAGTGCAAGAGAAATATGTTGACGAGGTTCGGCCCAACTTCTTGACCTACATCCCCAACTTCCCAACCTTAAGATCGTCAAAATTCCACTAGTCTTCTCTTTTCTTGTAGGGAGAGAATAACTCTTTCTACACCACAACGCCTTCTTCTTCGCTCAAGAGATAAGGCACACCTCTTCTTACAAGGAGCTCTCACAACTATCTAAACAAGAATTCCCTCCAATGCACTTTTCTTACAAATAATGTTCTCACTAAGAAACTAAAAGAGGGAAGGGATGATTTGCAACTTTGACTCAAGAAAAAATGCTTTGGATTTGAAAGGAGCTCTAGAGAGATTTGCTTTGCTTGGATAACCTTCCTTCAATCTTTTGAATCCCTTTTATAGGCTTCTCTTGAAATATGACCGTTGTAAATTAATTCAAAAAGGTTATGCTGTTAGCTCTGAAACGATCGTCCGTTTGCACAGTAACTAGCCGTTATCTGTTTTATCGCATCTTCAACGATCGCACATTACAGAATCGGTCGTCCATTTAATAAAAAATTTTATTCATTGTTTTTTTATTTTCTGTGCAGTTTTTTGTTGGTCGTAGTCCGTAGAAGAATTATAGCCATTTAAATAATTCTTACTTCCATAACGGTCGCCCGAAAGGAATACGGTCGACCGATTTAGAAGTCTGATGCTTTCTGTGATCTGTGGTCGTTCCATCTATAATTTTGACCATTATATTTCATAACGGTCGATCGATAATAAATCGATTGCCCGTTTTTAAAAGTCATTCCTCTTTGTGATTATCGGTCGTTGCAACTACAATTTTGGTCGTCCATTATATTCCATAATGATCGATCGATAATAAATCGGTCGCCCATTTTTAGGAGTTGTTCCTTTCTGTGATTATCGATCGTACCAACTACAATCTCGGTCGTCCATTATATTCCATAACGGTCGACCATTATACTGACGGCCGATCGTTTCTACTGCAGAGAAATACTTAGATCTTTTTCTTCGAAAAATATTAAACCTGTTCACACTAACACTTCAAGCATAATTAGTACATCATCTTCTTTGTTTGTTATCATCAAAATACTTAGAATATGGTCTTGAAACCAACAATCTTCCCCTTTTTTTATGATGGCAAACAAGGTGATGAGGAGGTAAATAAATAGCAAAGTGTAAATTTCTCCCCCTTCAATTATGCTTATTTTGTGACATAAAAATATATTATTCACTTCCCCTTAATCAAAGCATAACTTCTTTTTATAAGATGGAACAAAATCATAATGATACATTGCATCACATACAAGTAGAAGTGCAATATTATAAGCATGCACAGAGTCACACATAAAACCATATCGACATACATAACCATGACATAAACAAAGTCAAAATACATAGTGTCACAACTAACATAGTCTCATACATAGTGTCACAACTAACATAGTCTCATACATAGTGTCACAACTAACATAGTCTCCGTCACATACATATCTTCTCCCCTTTTTGACATAATAAAAAAGGACAAAAGAAAATAAAGAAAATAAACAAAGACTAAATGTCTGGAGCATCGTTGGGCGAGGGCGCAAACTGCTCATAAGGAGAAGTGTCGAAACCCTGAGATCTAAAATATGAAAATAAGTAGTCCTGAGTTCGATGATGATCAAGCTCTAAATGCTCTATGTGTGTGGTCATATCATCTAAGCGCCGATCAATCTCGTCCATGCGTGTAACCATCCCGTCCATGCGCGTGATCATCCCATCCCAATCATCACGTGAGCGTACTGTGGATGTGCCCCAAACTCTCGTCGGCTCAGGTGGAGGAGGTATGTACTGATCCCAATAAGGTCTAGTATCCTCCACAAGAGCTTGCGTAGGAACCTCGGTACTCGCCCCATCATCAGAGTCTGAGTCTCGAGTCTCTTGGTCTTTCTTGGAAAATACCCATTCGTTATTAACAAGAATAAGGCCCTTCCGTTTCAATGTGACTTTCCCAATGATATCGATCGGACTCTCAAAAAGTGAAGGCTCAGACTCAGGAATATTAATACCTTTATGACAAAGGATTCAAGTAAGAAAAGAACCAAAGTGAATAATCATATGGAGTCTATCTCCTCTTTGGTGGAGATGAAGTGATAAATCATATATGCTCCAAAGTTAACTGGAGGAAAATCATGTCGAAGAAGACAATAGAGAAGACGTAAATCATAGAAGGTCATATCAATGTAATGACCAAATCGAGGGAAGAGGATGTGACTGACTATATGATGTGCAATAAGAAGTTGAGGAGTTAACTTTTTTAGAAGGCCTTTCATTGGAAAGTTATCCACTTCACCACGAAAGACAACTTCAAGGACTTCATCGAGAGAAATATCAGTAGGCCACTTATGAGATACAATGTTTGTGAGTCCTCGGTCGGAGATATCGAAGGTCTCACAAATTAAGGAATCAGTAATCTTAATGGTATGCCCAAGTATGTGAGATGTCACATTAGATTTAGACTTGGAGAATGACATCTTGGCATAGAGACGTCGGACCAACCTAGAATAAACATGTTCTTTAACATTAAGAAGAGAAAGCCAACCTATGCCATCAAACAAGTCATGAACCAAATTCATATTAAGGGAGGTCCAATTCACTCTCATGCCATGTGCTACTTCTCTAGAAGAGTACAGTTTTTCATAGGTGGATGCAATGGACACGTTAGCAAATAAAGAAGAATCGAATTCTTCAAGAGGCGTTGGCGGAGAGTCGGACGATGGATGAGAAGAGGACCCTAGTTTCTTCCTCTTGCGAGGACCAGTGACACGCTTCTTCTTCTTTGTTGGCATGTGTACAAGATTCGATTTAAGGAATAAAATCGATAATCAACTAAGACAGACCCGGAAAAGAGGAAACGGTCGATCACTGTGAGAAACGGTTGATCGTTTTTTGTCCAGAACGCAGAAGAATATCATTTGTTCAACCGATTTCACAAATGATTACAATCATATGACAGAGTGAGTGATGATTGTGTGGATCATGATCGAAAGAAGAGATTGGAGAGTTCAAATCGATATCACGATTCAATCACATACGAAGACGCCTGCAAGTCGAATTCATGGCGAAAGAGAGTTAGGACATTCAATTTAATGAATCACATTTGCCGGCGAACGCAATTCAACTTACAGGTTGGATTTCTGGTCGAATGCCCTCAATCGATAACCGATGGATCGCCGAAGTCAATTTCGCAAGAGTCGACTATGTCACTGTCGATTCGAGCGCCCTAAGGTCCAGTTCGCCGAACATATCTCGACGACAGTGGAGGCGGGTTGCAGCTGATGACTCTTCGATGATGACGAGGAAGAATGCTCGCCGAGGAAGTCGCTGGCCGAGAGAAATCGCCAGAAGAATCGGCGAAACCGAAATCGCCGGAAGACTTCACCGTCGACTGATCGACTGAAAAGCGCCCTTGCCATGAAAGACTCGCCATCGATTTCAGCCTAGGAGGGTCGCCGGAGAGGTTGAGGACGATCCTCGAAGGTGTCGGCCGAGAGAAATCGCTGGAAAAGATGGATTTTCCGACAACGGCAGAGAAAAAAAAGATAGACCGATTTCGTGATTTGGGAAAAATATTTTGAGGGTCCTTTTATATCACGTTGAAAATGGTCGACCGATATTATATCGGGCGACCATTATCACTTAGACATTATAGTCGATACGTGATCACTTGCTGATCACTATATGTTTCTAACCCATTTTAGATGCAATTCATACATATCGAGTCCCACTTTTGCCTATTTTTAGGCCAATTATACTTTGAATGCATACATTGTGATAACTAGTTTATATTCCTCATTTCATACTTAATTCCATATGCATAGAGGTTCTGAAATGCCAAAATCCATTAATATTTAAATTCTATGCCAAGCTATCATTTTGAGGACAAGCTATCATTCCTATATGTCAAGTTATCATTATTTTGAATGAACTGATATTCAATGGTTTTCCTCCCCTAAATCCATAATTATCATGTATAAATCATATTTGGATAGTCACATCTCAACTTGTGCAAAGTTTTAAGCTCATTTGAACAAGTTATCATTTTTCAAGTGCCAAGTTATCGTTAAAGGGCAATTATGTCATTTCGACATGCAAAACCATTAATTCTGCACAGGGACCTTCAGCAATTATCTTGTTATTATTTTAACTCATTGCTGGTCAGATTTCATCACATTTGGATAACCACAACTCAAGTTATTACAATAACTCGTTTTTAAGTCATATAAGTTATCGTTTTTGGGCACCCAAGTTATCACTCCTTAGAAATCTCGTTAATATTTGATTTCTGAATGCACTCACTTGTTACTCTAGTCCATTTGATACTTCTAATGCTTTGAATCACTTGCATTTGGATAATTTCCATGATTTGTGACAAGTTATCATTTCCGGGTCCAAAACCATCAAGTTTTCATATAGATTTCCAATCCTGCACAACATAAAATCCCTTTTGATCACTGAGCTGAGTCTACTTGTGGTTCTTACCCTTATTTGTTTATTTCTTATTAGAAGACATTGATACTTGCTGTTATGTGCCTTCTAGCAGGTGGAATAGGACTGAAAAAGGGAGAAAAAGTAGGGGGGACCACTTGCTTTTTGGCTGTCCAAAAAGCTGTCATTGCAGATTCTTCCAGGACCAGGACACATGGCTGCAATCAAAGGATAAAGAACATTCTGATGCTAATCCAAGGGTGGATAGGAGTCATATAAAAGGTGGATTTTTTAGAGGAGAGAGGGGGGCTGGACATTGAGGGTTTGAGGAAGGGCTTCTGCACCAAGGAAGGAGGCTGCTGTGGTGCTGCTGGACTTGGAGCTGCTGGCCGAGAATCTTCAAGCATCAATGATTTGTATCTGTTTCTCATTCTCTTTAATGTCAAGCTTTGTAAACATGAGGAGCTAAACTCAATTTCTTCTAGGATAGGATAGTAGTTTAGATTAGATTTGGATAGATATGGAATGATTTGTAATCCTGCAGTGCAACAATTCTGGTTTTCAGATTTCAGAATTTTTTTGCATTGATTCATGTTATCATTAGATCCATTGTAAACTATGATTGAGATGTATTATTTGATCTAATCACCCTTCAAATGCATTAAGAGATAAAGTCATATTCCTGGATTCCATTTAGTTGCAAATCTGATTTCTGAATTTGGTTTCTTGAAAATCTGATTTCCTATTTTTTTCTGAATCTGATTTCCTGAACTGCAGAATCTGTTTGTCACTCTCAACCTGATTAATTGAGTCATTTGAATGTTATTATTGCTCCCATCTTGTTCAGGAATGAATCAAGATGCTTGGACAATCATTTTGATTCAAATCAGATTGTACCTCTGATTTCTGAAATGAAATTCTGAATCCTATTTTTCTGATTTCTTATTGAAATTTTTTTTACCAATTAAGTCCCCTAATTTCTTCCAATCACTGATAAGTGAACTTTAGGGATGTCTTGCAGTCCAGAGATGGGTCAAGAATCAGTTGGTAAATCAAATTTTCATTGATTTAAAATTCTAATTTCTGAAATACTGATTTCCTGGTTTCTAGTTTTCTGAATTTCCTGAACCTGATTTTTGAACTGTTGAATCTGTTTGTCACTAAGGATTGGATTAATTGAATAGCTGAGAGGCTAGTATTTACCCTAATCTTATTCAGAAATGTATTAAGATGTTTGACAACTAAAGGTTCAATTCTATTTTTCCAGAATCTGATTTCTGAATTTATTCAGAAATATGTTCTTCTGGTTTTTCTTCTGGTTAGAATCTGATTTGCCAAGTGAGCATCCTTATTTCATCAAATCATCGAGAGGTGTACTATGAGAATCTTTTGCAGTCCAGAGATGAATCAAGAGGCATTTGGCAAGCCTGAATTCTAAGGGTCTTGTTGTTGATTTTTCTAAATTGCAGAATTCTATTTTCTAATTTTATTTGAGTTCTGATTTCCATTGTTAAGCCTCATTTTAATCCACTACTGAGAGGTAGTCTTAAGGTCATTCTTGAGAGTCAGAGATGACCCAAGGAGTATTGGATAATCACTGAATTCCCCCATTTAAGATTGGATGCCTTCTAACCCCAATCAATTAGAATTTTATGTGGATTTCACTTTTCCTTGCAACTGAGAGGTTGATTTTAAATCCCCCTTGAATTCAGAGATGAATCATGGAGCACAAGTACTATTATTGGGTAGACTTCATCCTGGTTTGATTGATTGGAATGAGTCCATCTTTTTTGTGATTGCAATTACAAGTTATCATTGCAGAATTCCTTTGAATTGTAAAAAATCAGCAATGAACTCCCCATTGAGCTGAATGATAATTTAATTTTTAGTGAGAACCCTCTATTGATTCAATCTAGCTAACAACTATATGACAATATGTTGCTTAGTTAGATGCCAATTGAGCAGTGGGAACAACCATTTTCAGATTGAATCAAAAGTTGGACATTTTATGATAACTTGATCCATTCCATCCTTAATTAATCTAGATGAATCCCAAATCCTAGGAGAATCTTCCTCATTGATAGTTAAACCGTTCTAGCCATTAATTTAGCATTTATAATTCAGTTTTGTAAAAATTTCCAAAACCCCAAACCTGTTATCATTCTGCACTTGTTAAAAAACTATTTTCACTTTCAATTAAAAATCTATTTTTGCTACCTTAATTAGGATTAATCTAAATTGTTTTTAAGTAGTTTAGGACTTCAAATCTTTGTGGATACGACAACCTGAGTCTACTACAACTTATCTGTGCACTTGCAGCTAGTGAGTTGGGAGACCAAAAAAAATGAAAAATTGACTCTTTTCTTAATTTCAGCAAGTTATCACTAGAAAACTCAAGTATCACTATCAATACGTTCTGTTTCTAACGGTCGACTGAAATACTTTCAGACGACCGTTCTGGGAGTGTGTACTATGAAAAATAAAATCGGTCGTTTGGCAACTTAACGGTCGTCCGGTCAGATCCTATAATGGTCGACCGTTACTAGTCGATCGGTCTGAATGTATGTGTTGTGCAACACAATTTTATATTCAATTCGATTCATAAATGATACTTGCATAACCAAGTCACTCATGAGTTGAATTAAGAGGCAATCAGGTTCCTAACATCCCAAGTTCACGTCTAAGCATACAAAATCTCTCCTCACCTAGGGGTTTTGTGAAAATATCCGCAAGTTAAATTTCGGTGGACACATGTTCAATAGCAACGTTCTTAAGTGTCACATGTTCTCTAATGAAATGATAGCGCAAATTAATATGCTTAGTTCTTGAATGTTGAATTGGGTTTTTACTCATCTCTATACTTGTGTTATCACACTTCATGGGTACACTTGAACAACTTATACCATAATCAAGTAATTATTGTTTTACCCATAATATTTGTGCACAACAACTACCGAGTGCAATATATTCGGCCTCAGTGGTAGAGAGTGCGATGAAGTTTTACTTTTTGCTAACCCAAGAGATAAGAGAGCTATTAAGAAAGCAACACATCTCACTAGTGCTTTTTCTATCAACTTTACATCCGGCAAAATCTGCATCGGTATAGGCATGTAAATCAAAGGATGAGTTCCTATCATATCAAATGCTTAAATCACAAATATGTTTCAAATAACTTAATATTCTTTTAACGGTAACTAAGTGTGATTCCTTACGTGCGGATTGAAATCTTGCACACAAACATACACTAAATATTATATCCGGCCTAGATGACATCAAGTAAAGTAAACTATCAATCATACTTCTATACCTCTTTTGATCAATGGATTTGCCTTTTTCATCTTTATCTAATTTAGTTGTAGTGCTCATGGGAGTTGAACTTGGCTTGCATTCATCCATTCCAAATCTCTTTAGCCACTCCTTTGTATACTTCTCTTGGTTTAGAAATATTTCATCTTTGTATTGCTTGACTTGTAATCCTAAAAAGAATGTGAGTTCACCTACAGACTCATCTCAAACTCTTTTTGCATAAGAGATTCAAACTCTTTGCACAAGCATTCACTAGTAACACCATAAATAATATCATCAACATAAATATAAACTATTAAGATGTATCTTTCAAATGCTTCAAAAATAGTGTAGTATCAACTTTTCCTTTTTGAAAACTATTTTCAATAAAAAAAGGTCCTTAGTCTTTCATACCAAGCTCTAGGAGCTTGTTTAAATCCATAAAAAGTTTTAGAAAGTTTAAATACATTATTAAGAAAATTTAGATTTTCAAAACCTTGAAGTTGTTTAACATAGACTTCCTCATTTATAAAACTATTTAGAAAAGCCGATTTTACATTCATTTGAAAAAGTTTGAATCCTCTAAAATAAGCAAAAGTTAAAAGCATTCTAATAGCCTCAAGTCTAGCAATGGGAGCAAAAGTTTCTTCAAAATCAATACCTTCTATTTGTGAATAACCTTTTGCTACAAGTCTTGCCTTATTTCTTATTATGATGTCATTTTCATTTAGTTTGTTTCTAAAAACTCATTTAGTATCAATTATTGGATAATCTTTTGGTCTTTCTACAAGTTTTCAAACTTGATTCCTTTCAAAATTATTTAATTCTTCATGCATGATGTTTATCCAATTTGAATCATTCAAAGCTTCATCAATGATATTAGGTTCAAATTGAGCAAGAAATGCTGAAAAGCACACAAGTTTTTCAAAGAGTTTCTAGTTTTTATACATTCATTTATGTTATCTATAACTTGATCAAGTGGATGTGATAATGCATGTTTCCAATTTCTTGGAATAATTTGATTATCTTTCACTTGTGGTTCTTCTATTTGTTCCACATTTGAGATATCCATTCTTTTTTCTTTCAAATCTTCATTTTGGATTCGCATGTCTTTAAGATGTCTTTCCACTTCAACTATTTCTTCTTCTTCATCATTCACTTGCTTGCTCATAAGAAATCATTAGTTTCATTGAATTTAACATTAATATATTCTTCAACAATTAATGTTCTTTTTTTATATACTCTATATGCTTTACTTGTACTAGAGTATTCAAGAAACACACCATTATCACATTTTGCATCAAAATTGTCTAATTTATCTTTGATATTCAAGATATAACATTTACAATCAAATACTTTGAAATATGAAATATTTGGCCTTTTTCCATATAAGACTTCAAAACATGTTTTCTTTTCAAGTGGACTAAGTAAGATTCTATTTAAAACATAGCAAGATGTGTTTACGGCTTCTGCCCAAAAATACTTAAGCAAATTATTTTCGTTTAATATTGTCCTAGTCATTTCTTGAATAGTTTTATTTTTTTTTCTACTACTCCATTTTGTTGAGGTGTTTTAGGTGTAGAAAAATTGTGTGTAATTCCATTCTCTTCACAAAACAATTCAAATTTGTAATTTTCAAATTCACCTCCATGATCACTTCTAATTTTTACAATTCTTAACTCAAGTTCGTTTTGTACTCTTTTTTCAAATTTAGAAAACATGCTTATAATTTCATCTTTACTAGTAAGAAAGATAGTCCAAGTAAAACGAGAGAAGTCATCAATAATTACAAATACATATTTCTTTCCCCCTAAACTTACTACATCAATAGGTCCAAATAAGTCGAGATGTAAAAGTTCTAAAGACCTATGTGTACTAATAACATTTTTCAATTTGAAAGAACTTTTGATTTGTTTACCTTTAAGACATGGATCACAAACATTATTTTTCTCAAATCTAATTTTAGGTAAACCTCTAACTAATTCATGACATGAAAGTTTGTTCTACAACTTAAAGTTTACATGTCCTAATCATCATGCATAACACTAAGACATTTTTCACTTTTCAAATTTTCAAAATCAATCTTGTATACATTATAATATCTAAACCCATATGTAAAATTTCCTTGTTTTCATATAGAATCAAGCATTTATTATTTTCAATTACTAAGTAGTTTTTATCACACAATTGACTTATACTGATTTAAGTTGTGTTTTAAATTTTCAACTAGCCAAACATTTTCCAAGTATACTTTGTCATTCTTACCAGCATTACCTACACCAATTACTCTTCATTTACTATTATTTCCAAAGGTGATTTTTCTCCATTTTTCTTTTCTAATGTAATGAAGTTTAATGGGTTACCGGTCATATGTCTTGAACATCCACTATTCAAATACAATTTGCTTTCATTATCCTTTGGAGTTTCCTATAAAAAATACATTAAGATTCTCATCTTTTTGGTACCCAAACTTGTTTGGGTCCAATTTGGTTAGTGACGATCCTTTTGGGGACTCAAATCTTCTTCATACTACTATTTATCCCATTTTAACTTTACATTCATAAGAGTAATGTTCATAATCACAAATGAAAACAAGTGATATGTGATTTTGCATGAAAATTTTATGATGCTTTAATAAATAGAATCATTTTATCCTTCTTAATATTAAATGAGCTAAAACCAAGTTCATTTTTGTTAAAATATCTTCTTTGTATTGATAGAATTGCATCTAGCATTGTTTCACCATTTGCAAATTTTTCAAGTTTATCTTTTAAAACAATATTCCAATTTTTCAAGATTTCAACACTACAAGTTTATTTTTCACAAGATAATTTTAAAGTGTTGTTTTTCATTTTCAAAGCTTCAATCATAAATTCTAAACTAAAGTTTTCATCATTTAGTAAATTGCAATTTCCACAAACTTTAGAATCATGTTCATTTTTCAAATTTTCAAATTCTATTTTCAAATCATAATGTTTCTTTTTAAGGCATCTATATTTATCTATAAGAATTCTAAACTCATCATGCATATCAAAGGATTCACTATCACTAGATTCGGATGAGTTAGATAATACCTCATAGTTATTTTTCATTAGACATAGGTGGGCTTCTTCATCATCACTTGAGGAGGCATTGGAGTCATTTTCATTTCCATTCCAAGTAGCTTGAAGAGTTTTATTTTTCTTCTTCAAGTTTTCCCCATCATTTTCTTTCTTAGCTAGATTTGGGCACTCATTCTTATAGTGTCCAACCTTTTTGCATTCAAAGCAAGTCTTAATTTTTTATTGTTGATGATCTTCTTTTGGAGAAGCTCCCCCTTTTTTTTTGCTTGGCAAATCTAAAATATTTGTCAAGCCTTTCGCATACAAAAAGCTTCTTTTCATCTAGATCTTCATCTTCTTCACTTATTTCACTTTCCTCCATTTTTGCTTTCAAAGTCAAAGTCTTCCTTTTGAAAATACTTGTTTCTTCGTCTTCTCATAGGTCAAGAGGGATCCTATGAGATCATCAAAATTTAGTTTGTTCAAGTCATTCTCTTCAATTACGGTTATCTTTGTATGCCACTTGGAGGAAAGAGGCTTAAGAAATTTCTTCACTTTTTGAGAGTTAGTATGTGGCTCACCCAAGGAAGCTAAGTCATTCATAATATCATTAAAATGCACAATTATTTCATTTATAGACTCTTTTTTCATGCATCTTAAAAGAGTCATATTGATGATTCAAAATATTAAGTCTAGACTCCTTAATATGTAATTATAAGTTTTTTCCAAATTTCATAAGCACTTGACAATTAGAAACACGATTAAATTTCGTTGCATCTAAAGCACAAAAAAGATGATTTTTTGCTTTCCAATCTAATTTCACAAGTAATCTTTCACCTTCAGTATATTCCAAAGGTGACTTTTCATGCAAATCAAAATCATTTCCAATGATATCACAAATGTCAATATCAATAGAACATATATAAGCGTGTATTCTAATTTTCCAATAGGTAAAATTTGAAACATTAAAAAGCGGAGGACGATTTGTGGATTGACCTTCACCCAAGGTAAAATCATTTGATGCCATAGCTCAAAAGATGTTTAAATGTTTAAAAAACAATGGCAACTTGACTCTGATACCAATTGTAGGATCGAAAGAATCAAGAGAGAGGCGGGGTGAATTGGTGTATAAAAATTAAAATCGAAAAAGTCGTTAAAGTAAATTTATAGAAAATGTGATCACAAGCAAGTAAAGATAAGTAAGAAGAGCAAGAGAAGTGTAAGAGAAGTGCAAGAGAAGTGCAAGAGAAAAGAAAGACGCGATATGTTGACAAGGTTCGGCCCAACTCCTTGGCCTACGTTCCCGCTCCGACTTCCTAACCTTGTGACCATCGGAGATCAACTAGTCTTCTCTTTTCTTATAGGGAGAGGATAACACTTTCTACACCACAACTCCTTCTTCTTCGCTCAAGAGGTCCCCGCTCCGAATTCTCAACCTTGAGATCGTCGGAGATCCACTAGTCTTCTCTTCTCTTGTAGGGTGAGGATCCTTTCTATACCACAACACCTTCTTCTTTGCTCAAAGAGGTAAGACACACCTCTTCTTACAAGGAGCTCTCACATATCTAAACAAGAATTTCCTCCAATACACTCTTCTTACAAATAATGTTCTCACTAAGAAACTATAAGAGGGAAGTGGTGATTTGCAACTTTGGCTCAAAAAAAATACTTTGGATTTGAAGGGAGCTATGGAGTGATTTGTCTTCCTTGGATAACCTTCCTTCAATCTTTTGAATCCCTTTTATGGGCTTCTCTTGAAAATATGACCGTTGTAAATTAATTCAAAAAGGTTATGCTATCAGCTATGAAACGGTCGCCCGTTTTGATATCGGTCGTCCGTTTTGCACAGTAACTAGCCATTATCCGTTTTATCGCATCTTCAATGGTCGCCCATTACAGAATCGGTCATCCGTTTAATAAAAATTTATATCCGTTGTTTTTTTCTTTTCTTCATAGTTTTCCATTGGTCGTAGTCCGTAGAAGAATTATAGCCGTTTAGATAATTCTTACTTACATAACGGTCGCTCGAAAGGAAATCGGTCGACTGATTTAGAAGTCCAATGCTTTTTTGTAATCTACGGTCGTTCCAACTGCAATTTTGATCATCCATTATATTTCATAACGGTCGACCGATAATAAATCAGTCGTCGTTTTTAGAAGTCATTTCTCTCTGTGATTATCGATCGTTCCAACTGCAATTTTGGTCGTCCATTATATTCCATAACGGTTGACCGATAATAAATCGGTCACCCATTTTTAGGAGTCGTTCCTTTGATTATCGATCGTACCAACTACAATCTTGTCGTCCATTATATTCCATATCAGTCGACCATTATATTGATGGTCGACTGTTTCTACTGCAGAGAAATACTTCGACTCTTTTTCTTCAAAAAATATTAAACTTGTTCACACTAATACTTCAAGCATAATTAGTACATCATCTTCCTTATTTTCTATCATCAAAATACTTAGAATATGATCTTGAGACCAACAGTATGTCCAACATCTCAAACAATATTAAAAACAAAACTTTGAATTGGAATAAAACATGTCTAGATAATTTATAGCTGAGGGCTGTGGCCTTCTAGAGTCTAAGGATGAATCAGTGGGATTAACTGATAAGAAATTAGCTCAGCTAAGAATTAACTTATCATCGACATGCAACCTATCTTAAGCAAATTGATATTAAATGATGGAGCAAATCTAAAGTGAATTGACTTAAGTATGGCATAAGGACACCAAATCTTTTCACACATCCACAATTGTCACACAATAGGACCACTTAGGAAACATCCACACAAAGGAGGATTATATTAGGAGGCTTTTATCCTACACTATACTACCTTATGGCAACATGCAAATCAAAAGTTGATCCCTCTAGGTGATTGGCCTTCCCTCCCTAGTATGGACATGGGTGGGTGGGCTTGTGGCTCCCATCACCCAAAATGAGATTAAGAATTGTTTGTGGAACATGGCCCATGAAGAAGCTATTATTATTATTGGGATATTGTGTGCATTAGGATTTCTACTTGTATTATGAATTTATACTATGTGGTAATGACATTGAAGCCAACACTGACTTGTTCTTTCATTGTCCTATTTCTTTGGAATTGTAGTAGTTGTTTCAGCCAAGCTTAATTTTACCTTTGAACTTATGGTATTCAAGTTCATGGTTATACGAAGGCTCGAGCCTGGATTGTAGCTTAAAAGTAAAATTGTAATCCCTATTTTATTTCATTTTTTGAAAAAAAATTGGACTATGAGAAATGATGTTCACTTTAAATCCAAGAGAATAATTATTTCGATAGCTTAGGAAAATATTTTGGCCGATTGCAATGAATATACTAGATACCTTATACACTTCTAATACTCAACCCGATCTAGATCCATGGAAACTTCACCAAAAGAGTTGACTAAGTTGAATTTGGATGGATCATTTTACGTGACATATGAGACAGGGGAGTATGCTTTTTGTGGAGATTTACTAATGGTAGTTTAATTGTTGTAGGGGTGCTTAAGCCGGATATGGAAGTAAAAAACATGGGAGCATCAAAAGGGCGAGACTGTTGGGCTTCACTAGGATCGTGATAGTGACTCTGTTGTATTAGTGTCATGGGGTCATTCTCGGACACAAGATCACGTGTGACAACTAGACGAAGGGACACCTAGTCAAGTCTATTTTGAATTTGCAGCGAAAGTTTTATGGCCAAGATGATTACGCCGAGAGTCGTTCTTATATACTTTTCAACATGGACATGACGAGAGTATTCAAGGAGACGTCATGAGGCACTAATGCAGGTGCTCGAGCACTTCATGTCCAAGGAATCATGAGACTAAGGAACCATGGGACACGGTTGCTACTCCACGCTCAAAGCTAGACACTAGAATTAAGAAAAATTTGCTTGTATTAATATCTAAAAACATAAATTACACATGAGTCTAGGAAGGCACTTAGTGAACTTCTCTCTAATTTATCGTAAGTAAAAGTGGAAACGTAAAAGACATGGCCTAAGGATAACTTGGTCATTCTTAACTTGATCATTCATAAGAATGACCTTACAAGATATGTCACAAGAATGAATAACTTGATACTTCGTGATACTATGTAATGGGAGATGATTGCGTGTGTTCTTTGAGACGACACTAAGCGGCTGCAGCTTGAGTTGAGTGAGTTTAGTGTCGCGAAGGGAAAACGCCCTGTGATTCACTAATCAAATTCCTTGTCCTCGGAGGATCAAACATCATATAGGAGATACTTTCGTTGTAAGAGTACTTTTGTATCTTGCAATGTAATTAATGCACTGCTAGAGAGATTTGGTCGTGCAATTAATTTATCTTTCAAACCTTGGTCGTTTTGGAAGAGATCCCTCTCATGGTCTCCTTCAAGTTTCGTATACTGCATTGCTGTTAAAAAAAAAAGCACATGGTTGAAACGAAAACAAAAATAGATGCACGTAGGTAGCCTTCTCGCTCTGCTTCTTCATCATCCCTCCCGCACTCGCCATAAACGAAATAAAGATCCGATCTTTTTCTCTGCTTCTCGTTTGGCTTTCTTCTTACTTCCACGGATCTGAGTCCCTCTTTGTCGGCAATGGATCTGTGGCAGCGCGCCCGGGGCTTCGCTGAGGAGGCGGCCAAGCGCTCGCACGAGTTGACCATGGGCGCGGCCAAGCCCTTCCAGGACCTTGTCGCCGAGACCGCCAAGAAGTCCAAGGAGCTCGCGGCCGAGACCGCCAAGAAGTCCAAGGAGCTCGCTTCCGAGACTGCCAAGAAGTCTATGGAGCTCGCCGCAGAGACCGCCAAGAAGTCCAAGGAGCTCGCCGTCGAGGCCACAAAGACCGCCGATCTCCTCCGCTCGGAGGCCCTCCGCGCTGCCGATCAGATCAAGTCCCTCTCCGTCGCGGACATTCCCATACCTCCTGCCATCTCCTCCGCGCTCGCCGGATCCGATCACGCTGCCCCTGCCCCCGCCACGGTGGCCTCGGACCCTGTGGCCGATCTCGAGACCTTCGGCATCACGGAAGAGCTTCGAGAGTTCGTTAAGGGGATCACTATCAGCACCTTCAGGGATTTCCCCATGGAAGGTTACTCTCGTTCCGACGCGTTCTCTTGTTTCGTCTTTCTGTTACTGATTACGTTTATGGGGATGGCATTGAAGGGTTTGATCAAATGTCTATGACGTCTTGCGTATTCCATTGCAAGTGGTGGCTTTCTTTGTATAGAGTCATTTCTCCGACCGGTTATCGCGTTTAAGGGTTGGGTTATTTGGATTGCAAGGACTTAGTTGCATTGTCCTTCTTGTAGATGAACCGGAAATAGCTGAGGTGCCTACGGTATCAAATGTCAGACAAGACCTTAACGAATGGCAAGCAAAACATGCAACTCTTGTTCTCTCATCGGTGAAGGTAGGTACACTTGATCATCTATTTATTGAATGCATTGTAGTGAATCCATTGCATGTTTTAGAATATTTATTGCAGTGTTGGAGTTATTTTAGGTTGTTCATATCTAGGCTTACTGATGCGCTCCAGACAAATGCATAACTGCTAAACAAATTTGTTAAATTTTTATTTACTGATGCGCTCCAGGCAAATGTTCATAGATACACTCATACACCTTTTGATTATTGAGGCATTCTCCTACTTCAGCCAAAGAATGATAATAATCCACTAACATTGAGAAGTGACATCACGATGTCCACACTTTTTGTTTGTTAAATTTGGAAGTTGGAAGAGATATAATTTTCTAATTCCAATACACAATGCTAGGAAGTGTTTTCTAGAGCTGGTTTTGCTTTTCAAGTATGGAGATAATGAGTGAATTGTGTTTGGAAATGTGCACGGACTTATACATGATTGTATCAGCCAGGACAAAGAACAACTTGTTATGTATTATCAAATACGCCTGTAATGGCTGGGTTCGATTCTCCCGATAGGCCACAATTATCGCGAATCGATATTATTACATTCCAAATCCTTCCCAAGGCTCACGGGTTGTGAACTTCTTTTCTCGGGCGAAGAATCTCCTCTTACCCCCTCCTTGAACTCCAAACTGATATACGATCCGGTCCCCAAATCTCTCTTTCCTGATTCCGCTTCCGCATCTGGGAGATCAGATGGAGCTCGATTAGTTTCTGCTAAACCCGGAAGCCCGCCCAGTTCTTTGGGTGGGGTAGAGTCCCCCCTCTAGAGCCCAAACTTCCATTTCCCCTACCCATTGTCCCCCCCTGTTTCGCAAAAAAATGCATTTAAATTCTGGAATTGCTGAGTCAGAAGTAAAGTTGTAAAGTCTATTTCTCTTTAGTTATTCTTCTAAAAAAAATTCTCCTTAGTTATTCAATTTGCAAATTGGTATGTGTATGACAACCCCAAAATACACCCTGCCACATGGCAGAATACGTCTCGGGAGATACTATAGGGCATCTTATGTGGATGTCATATTTTTTTAGGAGAATGTGGATATCATATTGAACAAAATGAAGACTTTGACTAGTCAATGAATAGTAAGTTCATGTGCGGAAGAGTTAACATCATTTAATGAATAATAAATAGGAATATTATCATCATAATTGTGCAAAAGATTTGTCAAAAAACATCTGAATAGTTTTGAGTGTCTCATCTATTACCTCATTCTAATAACATGAAAGATAACAATGACTCAGGACATCCATGTGTTGCCATCACGAGTGTGATCACCGTTGGCCACTTTCATGACTGAAATTTTCACCTACAATATTAAAATACGAAGGGGAGATGAACCTCTCGTGAGTTTTGGCACTCATTATGTAGAAATAGACATATTCGTAAAATAGCTGTAATGAAGAAAGCAATGGAATAATCATTGATATAGCATCTCATTAAGATAAAAAAATATCATCAATCATAGTGGAAGAATGTAATTGTCAATATCTTCATAAAAACATAATCCTCGTGATTTAGGAAGATCATTAATCAGGATACAAATTACCACCATGGGGAACGTCATCACTTTGTTATGCTTCATTTTCATCATTATATCTTTGACTTATTGTGAGTATTTTTCAAGCCCGGATAAAGGAGGAGGGTTGTGTTAGGCCTCGACAGCCAGCGTAAAACCTTGTCGAATCGCATGAACATGGATCAACGAATAGCGTCGTATGATCCATGTAGCCGACCCCACCTAGTGGGATAAGGCTTTGTTGTTGTTGTTGTATTGTGAGTATTTTTCAACATTTAGAGTATCTTTCAACTCGTAGGGGAGTATTTTTTAACTCCATAAAAGGGGTATCTTCCAACCTGTGGTGGGGAGGAGAAATTCACTGTTGGTTAACCATTATCAATCCATCATCATAAGAGCTCATCATTTAAAGTTTTACATCTTTTATCTTGTAGACATTTACATCATCTATTATGACATCATGTATGAAAATCATATAAGGCTTTTAGATCATGGATCATCACAAACAATAGTCATAAGGGATAATCATTAATCTTAATCAGAATGATCTTAGGTCTTTCAAATTAAAGATCAATGAGGCTTGATCAGAGAATTGTGATCTGAAGTAATTATTCAGGGTAAACGCTCTCAATAAAAAATTATTCAGGGTAAACATAATCAACTTGATAAGAGATGGGTTAAAATCAACTTCATCATGAGACTCTCTGACTTCCTACAATTTTCTTTGGCTGCAAGTCACAACATATGGAACTAGTTAGGTAAACGCGTACTTACATACCTTGACATTTTGCATCATCTTCTTCTTTCTTTACCATGGCATCTCATCATCCCACATGCTAGTCACAGATCTCCAATATCGTAGGAAGAGAATGAATATAGAGAGGGAGCAAATAGGGAGAGAAATAGGGTGAGGGGTTTAAATTATGGGGTGGGGGGGTGGGGGGTTTAGTTGGGATAAAACTAAAAGAACCTCTATCTTTTCTTTTCCCCTTTTTTTTCTGTTCTTTTTTTCCCTAGCCGGTCCCAAGCCGGTCCCAAGCCCGGATAAAGGAGGAGGGTTGTGTTAGGCCCCGACAGCCAGCGTAAAATTTTGTCGAATCGCATGAACATGGATCAACGAATGGCGTCGTATGATCCATGTAGCCGACCCCACCTAGTGGGATAAGGCTTTGTTGTTGTTGTTGTTGTTTTTCCCTAGCCGATCTGGTCGTGACAATGTGTATTAACAATTTATAGATGTTATTTTGCCCCTAGTTGAAAGCATGATTGCTGCCTCTTTGTATATAGCAACATTAAGCCATTATTTTTCATTGTTCATTCTAGTTATGATTTTTATGTTTCTTGGATTTAGTGTTTTTTTTTACAACTTGTTTTTCAGGAAATATCAAAGTTCAGATATGCGCTATGCCCACGCTATATGAAGGAGAGAAAATTCTGGCAGATATATTTTGTACTTGTTAACAATTTTGTGGCTCCGTAAGTATGTTGCCTGTCTTATGTTGCTTTTACAAACCCATCTACAATTGCAAAATTTTCATTTGTCATACAAACCCATCTACAGCCATGAAAAAACATTTTTCTTAGTTAAATTACACAAACAGATTTTTGTATGTAATTTTGCATGCATTATTTTGAAGAATACCATATGTTTCTCATATGCGAAATATTGCAATTTTCATCTAAGCTTACTCATCAGTTATTGAGCATCCTTCCACCAATCAGGCACATTTTGGGAGTGATTTGATAACAAGTGGCTTCAGAACTGGATTAGCTATAACCACATTTTGTTATTTGATTGCATGAATTTATGACATTGGATCCTTCCAACAATCGCATGAACATGGATCAACGAATACGGAATGTCGTCGTATGATCCATGTAGCCGACCCCACCTACTGGGATAAGGCTTTGGTGTTGTTGTTGTTGGATCATGGATCTCTTTGATGTTCGTTCGATGCTTTTTCTCTTTCCTAGACAGGAGTAACAATGCCTTCCCAAAATGAAAACAAGATTATAATTTGGAACTTGATAAAAATGTATATGTAAAGCCATAAAAATTTACGCGTGAATCTACAGCTGGATTAAAATTTGATTGTAGATCTTAATATAAAGAGTAAAATAACTTTACATCACTGATGTCATGATGACATCATAAAATAATAATGAATTGGCATATATAATTTTTTTTGAGTTTACACCTCCATCTTATCGTACTGCTATAAGGCCAGCAGTGTTATATGGTAGTGAATGTTGGGCTATGAAGGGACAACATGAACGTAAAGTGGGGGTAGCCGAAATGAGGATGTTGAGATGGATGTGTGGTCATACAAGATTAGATAAGATTAAGAATGATCATATACGTGAACGAGTCGGAGTGGCTCCTATTAGTGAGAAAATGGTAGAGAATCGTTTGAGATGGTTTGGTCATGTTCAGAGAAGACCATTAGATGCGCCAGTGAGAAGAGTAGATCAAATAATCTGGAGTCCGATTAAAAGAGGGAGAGGGAGGCCAAGGCGGACACTTGGCGAACTAATAGAGCAAGATCTATTGGTGAATAATATACCGAAAGGTTTGGTTACTAATAAAGCGGAATGGCGTCGTATGATCCATGTAGCCGATCCCACCTAGTGGGATAAGGTTTTGTTGTTGTTGTTGTTACACCTCCATCTATTTCTTCGAACTTTTTGTTGTCTTCACTATATTGATTTATTATGTGATAATACCATTGGAGTGCAGTTGCAGCTACTGTTCTATCCTTGCTCTTTCCTAAACAATAGGAACAAAGTTCTTTTTTTGAGAAGGAAAAAGGATGATTAACCAACTGTTAACCAATCCAGCCCACTTTAATTAAAATGTTTAAAACAGGATACAAAGAGATACAATTCTCGTCAAAAGAAATGTCAGCTGGTCCCCGAGATACAAAATGCCTCGCTGCGGCTGTCGCCGCCGCCACTGCTGTCTTGCTGCCGCCGCTCACTGCTGCTGTCGCCACTGTTGCTCGTCTGCTGCTCGCGCTGCTTCCACCGCCGTGCTGCTGTCCTGATGCTGCTGCCACTGACCTAACAGGTTCCTCCCCCCTCCCTCTCTCGTGCTTTCTCTTTCTCTCCCTCTCCCTTTCTCTTCCCACTCTCTCCCTTTCTCTTTCTCCCCTCGTCTTCTCTCGCCCTTTCTCTTTTCCTCCCCTCTCCCTCTCTCGCTTTCTCTTTCTCTCCCTCACCCTCTCCCTTTCTCTTCCCGTACCCTCCCCCTTTCTCTTTCTCCCCTCTTCCTCTCTCGCCCTTTCTCTTTTCCTCCCTTTCTCTTCCCACACGAGAATATGTTTTTTTCTTACTTTCTCTTTCTCTCACTCTCCCTTTCTCTCTACAAATCGAAACAGGTTTCTTTTTTTTTCCACGAACCCAATAGTTCTCCCCATTGGTGGACAAGGGCCTTGGCGACCTTTTTACTTTCTATTATGTTATAAAATTAAAACATTTTTATATTTCAACTATGGTTAATATTTGCTTAATAAAGTGGAAATCATCAATTGCTTTTAATATTCTGAATTTATTATTGTGTTAATTTTTTATATATTAATAATGAAAGTTATTTATTGATGTGTTTATTTTTCATGAATTAATTATATTGATGTGTCTGTTGTTATTCTGTTATTATTACAATTTGTTAAGGTTGTGAATTAATATATATATATATATATAATTAAATAGGTATTAATATCATGAAGTGTGATGTTAAAATTATAAATTTGGACATGTATTATTGCATTTTGTACTTATAAGTTCAAAGAGAATTTGCATTTCACTACTAATATCATGAATTTATATATATTATTATATATTAATATATACATTTAATATTAAAAAATAATCTGGTAGAATCGACCATGTCGTGTTACGTGTTCACGATTTACGAGTTTTTCTGGCCCTCCGTGTCGAGTCCATTTTACGTGTTTGACAACATTGTTCCACGGTGCCGTAGGAAACTTTCGTCCCACGTCCTTCTCCTATGACACGTGTTGATTATATAAAACATTAGACCCTGTTTTCAGCCATGATATGACTGCCCTTCTTGCACATTGAAAGTTCGTAGGTCAAGAACACCCAGTCCACCCTCCTTTGGTCTACATATACTCTGCCAGTCCACCAAGTGAATTGATCTATCATTGCCATTTGCACTTTTCCAATAGAAATTCCTTCTAATAGTGTCCAGCCGCTGCTCGATCTTCCTGGGAAGCAGAAACACCGACATAAAATAAGTCCTCCTGGGAAGCAGAAACACTGACATAAAATAAGTTGGTAATGCCTTAAGATCAGAGTTGAGCAGGAACCAACGTCCTCCTCTGGACAAAAGTCTCGCCTTCCAGTTCTGTCATCTGGATTCCATCCGATTGATGATATGATTCCAGCTACTTGACCTTATCTAATGGCAGTCCAAAATATACCATCAGCAGTTCATCCCGAGGAGATTTAAGCTCAGTCGCGATCCGTGTCATCTCCTCCTCCAACTGGCCAAAAGGCATGAAAATAGACTTTGAATAATAGAAAGCAAGCCCTGAGAAATCCTCGAATAATTCTAGCATGATAGAAATCTTTCTTGCCTCACTAATTGAGCCCTCAATCAAGAAAATTGTATCATCCGCGTATTGTAATAGGGGAAGAATAGTATTGTTGGTTTCTGGAGAGGAGAATCAAGAGATGAGTCCCTGGGCAAAGATGGAAAGTGGAATATGCGGGAGCAACAGTGTGCAGATCACTGCTACATCTGAGCTGGCTTTCAGGACTGCTTTTTGCAGTGGTGGGAACACGGGGCAGTTCATCACTTATCGATCAAGGAAGAGTCGGGCGCTCCTTGCAACTATTCTCTGGGCTATCTGGTTACATCGAAATAGGCTTGTTTTTCAAAATGACTGTTGCTTTGTTGATAACATTCTAAATCATGCTTATTTTCTGTACCACGAGTGGTCTTATATGTAACACTGATGTTTCTCAATTTGTAACCTTTGTGCATCAATCGGCTTTTTAATATATGGTTTTGGATGATTAACACCATGATTAATCATCCCTTTTCTCTTTCAAAAAAAGAATTATGAATAAGAGAGGAGCCAGTGGACAGCCTCGACGCCCTCTAGGTGGTTGAATCCAACCATCTGTCGTTCCTCCATTAATAAGAATAGAGAAGGAAGAGGCAGTAATGCATCTTTTCGTCCAAAGTATCCAAAGATCTGAAAAGCCCCTTCTCTTCAAAAACTGCCACAGAAAGGAGTTCTAGTCCGGATGGTTACTCAGATTTTTGTTTTCTTGAGTCAATCAACTTTCATAATTTTCCCAATTCTTCTTATACGCCCTGGAGCAATTATGCAACTATTACTAAGTTATCATGATGGTGCTTTTTTCTTTTCTTTTCCATCAGTCTCATTGGTTATTAGCTCAGCCTTCTACTCTTGTGAATCTATTGATTTTCTTATAATATGTTACATATTAAGCGTGATTGCATTAGTGTCCATGTTCTTTTGTTGATCAGGAGTACTTTTGTTACAATGGTGTGTTTCTTGTGGAAAGATATAAACATATGTATGCTGTTGACCAGTCTTGTTGCTTTATTCAATCAGATATCAAAAGAAGCACATGGAAGATCTGGCCAAGAAAGCAGCAGAAAAGGATCATGTTGTTAAGCAAGGTCCAGCAACTGTCCAATCTACAGTAACAGAAGAAAAAGAAACAAAGCCAAAGGTTAAGACTTCAAGCTCATCTACAACGGAGCATGATCTTGATGTATTTCTTCTTGGTGATCTCGGAAGTGAAGATGATGGTCCAGGTAACTGTGATGAACTTATCTCTAGCAGAAGGTATTTCTTCCTACTAATCACAAGTTGGGTTTATATTTTAGATGATGGAGACAATGGCTTTGATGATGATTTTGACAAGATTGACAGCACCACTGTAAGATAACTTAATTCCCTTATTTTAGCACTCATGCCTGATAAATACATTGTTATTTCTTTTGTTTTATATAATTATTTGTGCCTCATAGAATATGCTCTCAATTGTACCAACGAAGTTAGATCTGTTGATCTGTTCTGCCCTCAGTTGTAAGTTTTATGGCTGATATGTGATGCTAGCTAAAATGATACACAAGTATAATTTTGCATCACTTGAAGCATGCACATGCACTATTATCATGCAGACTACATGTTTGATTGTCACAAGGTACTTGATGCATGTTATCATGTTCTTTTATCTTCTTTCCCTTGGCCTCCTCCATCTTTGGCAATGCTCTTTTATTTTCCTCAGCTTACGTAATTTTACAATATTAAATGTCAGGATCCAAATGGAAAATGCAATTGAGAGTTTAACATTTACTCTTCTTTTTCCTAGTAATAAATGTGCAAAATCAAAACCCCCAATCCTCCTCACACACACAACTCCTCAGTTGTAAGTTTGAAATTTTAATTAAGATTATATCTGTACATATACAATGTATTTATGCATGCAGATAATTGATCTGCCAATTGCATACATGTTTTTTATGCATATTATGATCCCAGCTTATTGCTGAAATTTGATTTGTCAAACAGGGTTTGGACAGCGACGATGAGAAATCTAAGCAAACCAAGTGACCAGGAGGCATTAAGAGGAATCTGATTCGGCAGAATTACCTACTATCACAGTCGGCTCCCTAAGTTTGATGTTTGGAAACGTCTGCCACTTCGAGAAAATGAAGAATCCAATCCATTGTACATCACATTTTATTATTCGTTTGTTACAAAATCTTTAAATTATGTATCTAGTCTGCTTTGGGGGGAAAAACAGAATACATGATAGTATCCAGTCTCCTGTCACGTCTGATTCACTCTTATTTTCCCTTTCGACAAGACGTGACATTCTACTATTCCCAAATCCCAGCAGTAGTTCTTGTATATGGTCTAATTGAATGCACATTCACCACCCCCCTTGATTCATCTGCTTTGTGAAATGGGATTTGATCTCTGATGGATTGTTTTCTTCTAATCAAGTGGTGATTTTTTTGGGGGCACAATCGTATAACGATTTTTGTCGTTCTTGGTGGATTGTTGAAGTTTGAGAAACACTGTCAACAGCTTTCTTACCACCAAGCTCATGCAATTGTTCCGGGGGTTCTTCACAAGGTATTTCGAGACTGCATCTCCTAACTTATCTTTCACATTACATGTCGTAAATTTATTATTCGAAACGGTGATATATTAGGAAAAATTTGCTAATGTTCTCTTGAAACCTTTTGTAATCATTTTATTTACTTAATAAAAATTTCAAAACTTCACAAAATTTAGCATCGAACTTCAAACGTGATGTGATGATAATTCACAAAGCATTTCAAGAGTTGAGTGTTTCATTTATGTGCCCATTTGTTCATAAATGCTTTCGTCGAAGCATCCATACGTTTCAAAATCATGACATTCGATAAGTGGGACGTTTCAAAATCATGACATTCGATAAGTGGAGAAATAAGATTTCTCCAAAGCATATCAAAAGAACTCGTCTAAATGATGGGCACGTCTAGGTACAACACGAGTTAATTGAATGAAAAATGATTTAAAATGATCCCATGACACGATCACGTCTACCTTATATAGTTTTATCACAATTAATTTTCTTTGGATCTTACGTTGCAATTTGATCTTTTATGGTTTTGCAAATTCTTTTACAATTCTTGTTATGAAAGATCCAACGGCCTTGCATACATCTAATGATAGCACATTCCCTTTTAGTATATTATCCTTAGAATGAACCTTTACTCAGTGTTAACCCTGCACAACGCTGGATATACGAAGAGCAAAAAGGCGTCAATTTCGGGAATCGACTCGCACTTCAGATCAACAAACCGAGAAATGTTCCCTGCTAAGCAACTCCTCTATGCCTAGCACAAAATCAAAACAGAAATAAATGTACAAATCCTTCCCGTAGAAATGATTGGTAAACTGTTCATGGAGGGCAGTAAAAATAAAAATATCATTTCTCCATTTGCTTCATGGATACGATAAAAAGAAGAAGCAGCACTTCATGTACGATAATAATTGAGACCCCTTTTGGAATCAATCTCTGATGAAATAAAGGGTTCAGAAGAGTGCAGGCAGGAAAAGAGTGGTCATGGCTCCAACTTATTGATAGCAATTTCAATGCAGTGCAAATTGAATTGGCATGCAGTGGCTCGGTTGAGTTCTCTGCAGCATTTAAATTAAGGAGCAGAGCATTGATCGAGTTACTAGATCTCCACCCCACACCACTACCACTGCATGCATGCCATCCCATGCCATGCACATTTGGAAGTATGAGAACACATGGCACTTAAATCAGCTCATATGATTTTTTTAAAAAAAAAGAAATATATACACACACGCACAAAAGATTAAGCTCATATGAATCTTACTATATATACATATGTAATATATATTTATTATATAATGGGACACAAAGTAGTACTACTAATTAAGAAGAGAGCTTCTTGAGGAAAATCATTTGATTTGGTCAGGACCATCACCATATAGAGTGTGATGTTGTCATGGTGCTTGGTCCATTTGGGGAAGCTCATGATTGATTTGAGCGCACTACTACTACTGCTACTGTTGTTCACTTGAATAGCAATTTGTTTTAATAAAAAAATCAATGAAAATAAATGGATGAAATAGGAAAAAAATATTTAACCTTTGTTTTCCTTCAAATGAGGATAAAACCTCAAGTTAAATTTAAAGTTGAATGGTGAAATATCATGAGAACAGAACACCAGGAAATTAATAATGAGATGAATCAATCAAGTAAAAGCAAGAAGAAATGTTGATGCACTATTCTTGATTTAATAAATTTTTATTTGTCAACGTGAACAAAAGAAAATCATCTAAGAACAAACGACATCAAAGGCAAAAAAAAAAGAAAACATCAACATAAACATATAATTAACAAATATACGAAGACTCATATCAAGAAAAGATTTCACGTGTCAACATTGAGTAAGTGACACAATTTGGAATTGGACCTAACGGATGAAGCCTTCCACTAAACCATCACATATTCTAATTTTTCATATTATACAAATTTACATTGAAGTGTACCAACAATTCGGCGCACTTCAATGCTTTCCATTCAAACATTAAGTCCTGATTAACTTTCACTCATTCACCCTTAATATACATAAATACATACGTGTATATATATATATAGATTAATGGATGTGTAATCCCTCTTAGGTGTAACCTTGTGTAACGCCTAAATCACAATCGTCCATTTAGATAGATGGCTCAGATCTCTCTCAATCTCTCTCTACTGGCGGTCATAGGGGCAGTGGCGACGATCGGGGGCGGTGGCGGCGAACAGGGGCGACGATCAGGACGGCGGCAAACAAGGGCGGGGCCGACGATCGGGGGCGGCAGCGGCGAACAGGGGCGGGGGTGATGATCGGGGGCGGCGGCGGCGAACGAGGGCGACGATTGGGGGCGGCGGTGAACGAGGGCGACGATCGGGGGCGGCGGCGAACAGGGGCAGGGGCAGCGACGCAGCAGGGTCGGCGGTGGCGGATGACGCTGCGATCGACGGCGGTGGACAACACAACGGATGCGACGATCGACATTTGACAGATTTGGTGGCCGAGCGCAGGCTCGATGATGAACAAGGGCGACACGGGGGTTGCAGATCAACGGCTGGGAGGTCGTAGATTGGGCGCGGGGGTCGCAGATCTGTGGCTGGGGGTTGCAAATCGGGCGCGGGGATGATGACACTCGTAATACGGGGGTCGCATTTGGTGATGGCGGCAACGCTCGGAGGCAACCGGCGATGACAGAGAAGAGCAAGCGAAGAGAGAAAAGTGAGGGTCGTCAATCCACCCCATCATCAAGCTGGGACCCCTCTCTCGCCATTGATCGAGCCCGATCTGCACCGCCACCAAATGCGCTGCCCCTCTCTTCCTCGCTCGCGTTGTCGACTGCTCGCACCACCCTACTTCCTCGCCGTTGATTGTTCCCGCTGCCTTGATCGAGCCATCCGACCCGCCGCCAATCGCCGCTCCCATCGCAGAGAAGAGAGGGAGGCGCACAAGAGTAGAGAGAGAATGTGTGACATGATCTGGACCCTTCATCTAAATCAGACGGCTTAGATTTGGAAGTTACACTAGGTTTCACCTAAGAGAGGTTACACCTCCATTAATCCCATATATATATATATAATCCGCAGATTCAAAGTCGTCATATTCAAGATGGACGAACGAGATAAAGACGTGAGATGAATCGATCGGTTCACATGGTCCTTCTCTGCGTGACAGATGGATCACGTGGTTCGTGCACGAGATGGCCAATGACGGTTCTTCTCTCCTGCCCTCTATGCACGACAGCACTAGACAATGACACGTGACGACGCTGGGCTATGGAGCTCCGGCAATGGAGGGATCTCGGCGAGGGGAGATCATGTGCAAATCAATCGGTGTAAGAACTCGGCAAGCGTGTGGTTCACGTATCCTTCTCCCTCCATGCGCAGATCTACTGCCCTCCTCGATCGTGAACCCTTCGACCTTTGTTCGTTGCTCGTCTTCGCCCTCTTCCCTCCACTCGCCGCTACCTTCCGCCATATGGGTTGTTTTTTCCATGCCACCTGAACTGCTCAAACCGAACACGCATATCATCGACTCAATTTCCTCCATTGATCGGCGCACATTCGAATCTGATGACTTTGAATCTGGAGGCATATAGTGCTACCACAAGGTGTGGTAGCACACCTCTCTCTCTCTCTAGAGAGAGGAATTAAACTTTTTATGTATGCATAAATTTCTATATTTTTGTTCTCCAATATAATTCTTAGAGAAAACCGTTGATCAACTCAGATGTATTATTGTTGTCCATGGTCCATTTTCTTGCTATTTGGATCCAAGCTCTTGTATATATTGGAATGCCACCAAATCTCACTCTGTCATATATAGAACACACGAGTGATATATATGTGAACATCATATTGATCAAAATAAGAATTTTGATTTATCAACTAAAAGTAATATCACATGCAAGAGAGTGAACATAATTAAAAAATAATAAAGAAATATAATCATAAACTGCGGAAGACTAATAGATCAACCATCATATGAGGTAGCTCCTCTAATAGGTCATCTTGATAATAAAAAGATAACTAAGACATCAAAAATAAAATAACTTAGGGTACTCATGTGTTGCTATCACGAACTCCATAGATCATGCTTGTCACTTTCATCATTGGGACCTACACCTACAAAATAAAAACTCCATACGCGTTCTGACACTCAGTATATAAATAGGATAAAAGTATTATGATAAATGATAGGAAGAAAAAATCATAAATGCATCATCATCATCATAAGGTCATCATGATGTGAGGAATAAATGGGATAATAATAAGACATGAATAATAAAAAAACATGGCATTTTTATGGAAGCGTATTAATATAAGATCAATATGGAATATATGGAATTATCATAAAAAATGACAAGAGTCAATCATCATCGCCATAAAAAAGTTCCATTATCAATGCGATTCATTTTCTCCATCTTTCTCTTATTAATTCATTTTTAAATTATTATGGGTATCTTTTAGACAGTAGAGTATCTTTCAAATTGTAAAGGATCTTTCAACTCGTGAAGAAGTGTTCCTTTACTCACAATACTCGGGTTCGGTCATAAAAAATTCGAGTCGGGTTCGATGAATTCCATACCTTGAAAAGGTTGGGCATGGTGGATTTGGATTTACTTCAGAAGAACTCAGTCCGAGTTGCGAGAGACATGGGCCGAGTTAGGGTTGAGAAAATTATACACTTGCATGATGATTTTTCTGGTCATTCCTCCGACATTAGCCAATGTAATAATCATCACACATTCAATTCCAAGGTCCCATGATAACCTAGAATAATGGTAGAATGGATTCTCACAAAAATCATGACATAACGACAAATTTATGCCTAATTGCATAGCTCATTGAATTCAGTGAAAAACTCACGTTCTTCCTCTTCTTCGAGTCATGGCTAACCATTCATCCATATCTACATTTCCTCCGCTTCAACTTTCTAGCATTCTCCATGTTCTTGCTATATCTAAATCTTTACTTTCTATTAGACAATTCACTCATGATAACAAGTGTTTCTTTGAATTTCATCATGATCATTTTGTTGTCAAGGATCAAGTCATCTATATGGTGATTCTTCGTGACAAAACTAAAGATGATTTTTACCATCTTTGCTCCAAGTTGTCCTTCCAACCTTAATCAACTACACTTGCTTATTCTGTCTCTTGCCATCAGTATGCTCGGGTCGAGCATTTGCACAATCGAGTTCTTAACCATTTTTTTCAATCTCTCAACCTTGGTCCAACGGTCTTAGCATCAATAGTTTGTGAAGGTTGCAAGCTTGGTAAAGCTACAAAATCATCTTTGCCTCCAACTCTCACTTGTGCTCCCTCTCCTTTTGTTGTCATTCATAGTGATTTGGGTTGCGTTTTTCCCTGATGACTTTTTCTAAATTCACTTGGTTGTATCCAATAAAATAGAAGTTTGACGTCTTCTCTTGTTTCATGCATTCTAGTAAAATGGTTGAGCGTCAATTTCATGCTAAAATAATTTCCTTCCAATCAGATGGTGGTGGTGAATACCAAGCCTTAACCTCTTTTTTAAACAACAATAGGATTTACCATCGCAAGTCATGTGCATAGGCTCATGAATAGAATGGATTTGTCTAAGACATAATTTGTCACATTTTAAAATAGTTCTCACACTTATGGTTCATTTGTTTGTTCCTCATCGTTTTTTGCAATACTTGATCAATCTTTTGCCAACTCATGTTCTCTCAAATCTCTCACCTTATAAAACCTTATATAAATGCTTGCCAAATTATAGTTTCCTTAAGGTTTTCAATTGTGTTTCCTTTCTTTTCTTAGTCCTTATAATTGCCATAAGTTTGCTTTCCACTCTTCCAAATGTGTATTTTTGGTTTACCCTTCGGGATATCATGGATATCAATGCCTTGATCTCTCATCCGTGTTGCATTTTTACTCAATATTATGCTACCTTCTATGAGTCATTCTTCCCATACCTCTCGCTTCACACTCTTACTAGTCATTCTCTTCTTGACAAATTTTCCTCCAACACATTGGTTAGCTGTTCTCACCACTTAGCTACACTCATCAACTCATGTAAGTTCTTCTTACACAATTTGCTTCCTTACCGTGCTCACCTCCATGGACTTCTCCAACCAGCGCTCCATCGAACCTTGTTCCACATCCAACATGGAACGACCCTCCTACACCTCAGAGTCCTATTAACTATCACTCCTTAGCTGGCATTCGATTAATGGCATAGATTAAAGCGTTCTTATTTTATGCAAACTGTTCATTTATAAAGACACTTTTTATAGCATTGTCATTATTATAAAATAATAATGACACAAATATATTGAGAGCCCTATTTTTTAAAATTTTAAGGCACATTAATTTGGTTATTTTAATTTAGAATATAAATATAATTTCATATACAATCACATAATTTGAGTGACAAGTTCAATTGCGTCCCAATAATATTTGACCATATGGATGACACTATTATGCATTCCAATAATATTTGATAATACCACTTATTATACATCCCAATAATATTAGATAATAGGAACACTACTATACCACTTATTATACGTTCCAATAATATTTGACACTATTATGTTTTCCAATAATATTCAGTAATAGGAACATTACTTATTATACATCCTAATCAAAAGTTATGATTATTTTTTTGAATTTTTAGTTATGTTAAACACTGCGTTTTATGGGATTTAAGATTTTAATGGAATTCAATGTCATTTTCTATATATATAATTTAACAACAAATAAACAAATATAGCTAATTTCAAATTTTTCAAAAATATATTTCACAAATAATATTTTAAGTAAAGGATGTAAATATATTGTTAGGTTGTCTTAATCATGTCTTAAATGTATTTAACACTTACCAATAAATTATATAATAATTAAGGTATTATTTTTTATCTAATTTAACCATGAGTCAAAATTAATATATATTAATTAATTTAGAAATTTATAATTATATATTTTATAAATAATATTATAATTAAAAAACATGTACTCTTATCTTGTCTCATTTGCTTCCTAACAATTAACAATAAATCTCTATGTATATTGTTATCCTATATCTTCATAACTACCTTCCCATGATTTTCAAACCTCCTTCCATTCATGATCTTCTCATTATTTTCCTAACCTTCTATCATTCATACCTTAATAATGTTTTAGGCAAGTGCCTTTTTCATCTAATCTTCTTTGGCATCGACACATTCATCTCCCTCGTCAGCATATGGAACTATGTTCGGCGTGTGGGCATAAACTTCGCGTTGAATATCTTCCTCGATAGTCATAAGACCTTGCACCCGCTCCTCTTCATCATAGTCATGTTCATGTCTTCTATCGGCCACCTCCTTATCACCTTCAACGTGCTCGACTCACTACACATGTTTCTCGTCATCAGCTTATGCTTGAGGTGTAGTATCCTCTATTTTTTGTCATAATATCAAAAGTGCTCAGCATCAAGTTCTTTGCCACAATGTACAACGTCGGATGACGTGCAACCCTGGTGACATTGTAAATGCTCAATCGTTCTAGGTTGTCAGTACTTGAGAGGTGGATGCAGTGATTGATCTATCAATTTGATATTATGTTGTTATCCCCTAACCCCCATATGGGTTGATTGGTTTGGTTCCAAATTGTTATATTTGTGCTTGTTTGTAAAACCATCATATATATGTACCATATGCACATTGAATGATATGATGAATTATTAAGTTTTATAAAATAATATAATTTAAAACATTAATTTTGCATCTTTCTTCTACAATTAAGAACACTTGTTAGCATGGGTCATAGTTTCCAAAGGTGAAATTTTAAGAAAAAAACATTGAAGACATAAAATAAGCATCCTTAAATTAACAACATTTATTATGACACGTAACTATGTCATTAGCCATAAACTATAGCATTCTTAATTAGACAACTTGACAATGATGCATAAAAGATTATCCTTATATTAGAGACGCAAGTGATAACGAAATGACGTCCCCAATTTAGCAACACAAATTAACAATGTAAATGATAATGTCTTTACATTTGCGTCACATGATGATTCTTTCTTTTTTTATTTATCATGTGAGATTTTGAAGTGATATTCTTCATCTTTCATCTCCATCACATGATATCATCATCTTGACTTTATTTCATTATCATAAGTCACTTTGAAGATTAACTCCACTTTCATTTATATTTTATATTATGACACAACTTAGTTTGAAGAATCATGTCAACATTATCACACGTCATAATAGTGAAAAAGATTATTCATAATCATCTTTAAGAACACACACTTTCTGGGGGACTTTGTTCTTTAGGAAGCATGTACGACTTGGTACCCTAAAAGCACATATATAAGTGCAAAACTTCACTTTCCATTTTTTTATTTTGATGACTGACAAGAACTTATTTTTCAACTCAGGAGCGGAGCCACATGTGTGGTCGGGCCCCCCATTTTTTTAAATTTAATTAGTTATATAAATTAATATATAAATTTGTCCCCTCTTAAAACTTTTGATAAGGTATTATGATGTAAAATATGTCATTGCTATATGGTTTGATGCTCTTCCAACCTTTGAGAGGTTACATGTTCAATTTCTTGCCCCCTTTCTTTTTTGCTCTAGGTCCGCCCCTACTTCAACTTTAGAATATATTATGCATCTTCTATGTATCGGACATTGCATAAAACAATTTTTATTTTTAGCCTGATTATGATTGTCATGATTTTAGACGATATTCAAAACATCAATTATTGTTTCATGAATAATAAGACATAACATCATCATAAACGTAAAATAACATTTGGAATCCATTGTGAAAATTCCTCCATGCACACATGCCTTAAACATTAGTGAAACATTTTATATCATTACACATTCATTTGACACATTGTAAAATACTTCATACATCGCTTGAGTAAGGTCACGGTCCGTTACATGCTTTCATTGTCATTACAATTGATCATCACTAGAAGAAATGTAATGGGTTGTAATGTGAAGTAACAAGCTATAACTTTAAGTAATTGATCATGACTTAGAAGTAATAGGTCATTACTTTACATATAACACCCTTGACATTTAACATAATGGATCATTATTTTCTACAACATTTAACAAAAAATAATGGGTCATGGTCATGATAAGGGGTGTCACGCCCATGAGACCCTCATGTCATGATCGTGAAACTTTTTTTCACTAGCGTGGTAGAATCATTATTTTCCTTTTCATTGTTCTTTCAGTCTATATCTTGACATGGATGTCATGGTCATGCTCTATCCTTGTCACAACATGAAATTTGATTTAACGGGCGTGGCAATAACCATCATACATGAATAATATCTATTTAGGGATGATCTATAAGCATTAAATATGAAATCATGAACTATGGTATGATCCACATTTATTAAGATGGTTTTAGGGATTTTCCTAAACTCATCATAAAGATTAAATATAAGACACGGAATTGAAAATCAATGTGATATTTTAAAACATTAAAATCTTCAGTTCTAATGCATCTCATCTAATGCGCCTTCAATCACAATTCATAATAGGAACTAGGGTGTTCATATGTTTTTCAATCCATACAGATAAATCACTGAGAGGGAAAAAAGGTATAGATCCTCTTTACATACGTAGAGTCTTGTTATTCCTCATTGATGATGATCCCCTTTCATTTGCCCAGGTTCTCTTCTTCTTTATCCTCCTCTTCTTCTCTTTCATCCTCTTCAAGATTTAGGATTGTAGTCATTGTCTGAGAAGATAAAAATAAGAAAGAGAGAAAAGAGGAAGGGTTTAAGTGCACTTTATAAAGACTAGTCTATGATTTTAATCAAAAGACTTAATATCCTTATTTAAAAATTGGAGTTGTTACGTCCTTCTCTTAAAAACATCATTCTCGAATTTCCATATGAAGTTAAAAGCTTTAGGGTTTCCAATTCAAGTAAATTAAAAGCTTCTGTTATATGAATTATCCAAATGAAACTAGAGTGAAACAAGTCTTCCTGATCTTTGTTAGCTTTTTCTCGTCCCTTATTTCATATGATTAAGAAAGAGTGAGTTGCAAGATGAAGAACAAATTCTAACTAGGCTGAAATTTGAAGTTGTCACTTCAAAATTATGTTCTTATATCTTATGTACCTACAAAAATTATGAAATTAAATCCGTAAATACTTATGAAAGTCTACTGTTTATGGCTTTTGGAATTGGATTGATTGAATACCCGTAGAAAGTTCTGTGTGAAACCTTAGAGGTCACTTAGGTTGTTCTACAAAGTAGTTAGGTTGAACTTATAATTCGGTCATAATTTTAATACTTGGGGTTTCGTGTTGTAATTTAAGGGATAGACACACATTGATATAATATTTCTGAAGCAATTGGAATTTCATAAAAATACTATGTGTACTGAGAATTATAAATTTTCCAATGCATAACACATAGTCTGACTCTTTTGGGATTATGATAGAATGCCTCTAGATTTAGAATTTTTTTCCTAGATCAATATAGAATAATAGAAATTATAAAGTTAGTATGGCTTGAATCTCTAGAAGTCTAATTTTAGTATAAATTTAGTTTCAAGTGATAGGATGTCTAATTGAAAAGTTATAAATTTTATACTATGCTTTGTACATTCTGTCAGGGTTCCAAAGTGGATCAAAATATAGTTTAATTTTATAATTTTCTAAGGTCATTTCATATTGACTGAAATTATGAGTTTTATGTTGATTACACTTGATGAAGTATTTTTTCACTGAAATTTTATTTCACATGAATTAAAGTTATATGCTAATTGTTATATATTTCATATTGTATACTATATAGTTTATTAAATGCAAAACAAGAACAAAGTCTTTGTGCTTATATGAACATATGCTATATGAATTTAGAGATATATTAACAGTTCTCATGTGATTACATGTTACCTGATATGATACACAATTATATGTTATATGAATAGGTACTATGTGCACTCAAAGTGATTTAATTGTTGTGTACAATTATCTGTTACAAGAGGTGATATGTATATAATATAATATGAAACGATATGACAAGATATGACACGATTTTAGGTCATGCATTTGCTTTTCATTTTCATGCATATGCATTACCCGTACCAAGCGATAACTTATCTTTGTATAGTTGAAAGATTTACAAAGTCGACAATTTATTCTTGCATGGTTGAAAAACCTTATAAGGTCAATAACTTATCGCTATTTGATTGAAAGACTTTATAAGGCCGATCAATATCCTAAAAGGAATTTTAGATTGTTTGGAGCTAAGTGTCATGTGAATCGAATTGTGAAATCACACTTACCATTTACATGGCTACCTCTAGAACTCATCAGCCTCTCCGTCAGAGTCGACAGATATCCCAAAAGGATGTCTCTAACCAGATGATGACATGACATGTATATACGTACATGATTCATGCATCCATACAATCATGATTGGTGTATGATATGATAATTGTATTTTTGACGACCTATAAATGTATAGATATTTTTTATATCTTATAACATGATAAATGTTTGAATTGTTTATAATTTATTGTTATATGGTACATGTTGGAATAAAATAGTAATACTTTTCAAGTGTGAAGAAATAATATTTAATCTCATTTTACTTAAATGGAATATGTGATAACACATAGATTATAAATTTTTTACTTACTGAATTGTGGTTTCTCATATTGGTACTCTCAATATTAGATGTTTGGTGATTTTCTATCAGGATTGGAAACACTTTTGTTAAGTCCTTTAAAAGGACTAAGAAGAAGCATTTTGGATGTGTAGTATTAGAAGAATAAAGATAAAAAAATATTTATAATATGTGATACTAGCTTTGTATAAATTTTTTTTTAGGAAAAGAGATCATCTATTGATAAACGGACCAAAACGGTCTTGATGCAGTTTTGTATAAGTAAAGAATATATAATTTGCTCTTAACATCATATGGTGTGGTTTGAATACCTTAATTATTATATTTTCTAAATAAATTATAAAACGCTTCAACAAACTAAATATAATTATTGGTAATAGGTCACCGCCCATAGCTTGAACCAATATTTAAATTGTCACGTGAAATGAGAGAAATAAAAAAAAGAGAAAAAAAATTAAGGATTGCGAATTTTTTTATAATGTCTAGCTTAGGATTTTGGTCACAAAAATTTTGAATACCTTTTATTTAAAAATTGGAATTTTTACGCTCACTTTATTTATATTTTTTTGAAGATCGACTTGTGTCATTTTATTTATATTTTGTAATTTATTATTCAAATGTAAAAAATAATTTAATAACTACAGAAAATATAACATGATATAAAAGGCTGAGTTGATTCAACGTGATTAACTCACTAACCAAGTGGATCGAATTACTTGATTGGATCATATCGGAACTCACCCAAACCAATTATTTAACTTTTTTTATAAGTCAATGGATTTTATTTACGTAAAATTAAAATATATAAGAATAAAACACTTACATTGATGAAAAATATACGAACACTAGAAAACATTTATATTATTGATTTTAAAATAATAATTTAACTCGTACTACATATTATAAAGGAAAATAAGTTTTAACCCAAAAAAGGGAAATAAAGTAATTGGGTAATCCAATCATTTGATGCAATTAGATTCAACGAAAATTTAAAGAAGTTCTTGAGTTATATATTAAGACCTCTCAAGGGCTAATTCGACTTGTTTCGTAAAACAAAAAGCTCCGATCAAATTTGTGAAATCAAATATTCAGAACTAGAGTTATTCACTTTTTAAGTGGAATCAGATTACTGCAGTCAAGTTTTTTTTTGCAATTTTTATTTTATTGATGTGACAATACTATTTTTTCAATTTTATTTCTCTCTATTATAATTTTCTCACAAAATAAATTATTTACTAAATATAATATATTTATTATAAAAAAGATTAACATAATATTACTTATTACTTATTATTTTATTAAAAAATTTATATTTCGCTAAATATAATAAATTTAAAAATGACTTTCAATATTTAAATAATATATTTTAAATTTATTTTTGATTAATTAATAAAATTATATTTTATATTTATAATACCTATTTTTTATTCAAATACCTACTAAAATTAATCTATCACATCTACCTTTTTTTCCGATCACATCAATTTCATAATCCATGAGTTCCACCCCCATCCAAATATATCCCAAATTAATCTTTATATCCAAACGGCCATAAAGTAAGATGTCACCTAAAAAGAATATTTAATCTAGAAGAGGCAAGGAAAACATGTTTTTTCCTTTTATAATACAATAAAAGAATTTTATTTTGTATAGTACACAAAGGGAAAAAATATATTTATTTATTATAAAAAATATTTACTTTGTATACACCAATGACAGAAAAGGAGGTAAGAACTATGCTTAAGTACATTATCGAGAAAATATTAAACTTATTTGTCGAGTTTAAAATTTTGGAAGGTTACCATTTGAGCATCTCAATTCAAATAAATGTACCAGACTTTTTTTCCCTTTTTTCATTGTCACCCTAGTTATTTTGGGAGTGATGTGTAATCCACAGAATTAATGTGCACTAATTATGTATTAAAATCTCAATTTATTATCGAGTGTGATTAATTTGACGTCTTTCCACAACAATTCTTTCCCTCAATTTAATTTCTAGGAAGGAATTCATAATTAAAAAATAAATAAATGCTTGACAAGAAAGTTGACGTGAGAACAAAACGACGCGCTCCTCAACGAGCCCGAAACACGACCGTTCTGAAACGGACGTCGACGTCAACTGACGGCGCACTACCGACGAGAAAAACGTTCCGCACGTACGGTTCGGGCCCCCCTGCCCCGTCACGGGATGCTCGTAAGTCGTAACGGTGGCCCGTCGTAACGGCTCACTCCAGATCGATCTCGATCTCGATCGCTCCTCCAACGAACGACGCCGACGACGGCTCCGCGCTCGCCGGCGCCGGCGGCGTTGCCTCCCTCGGCGGGGTCCCGGCGGCGAGTCATCTCGTCGAGGACGCGACACGCGTCCCCCTTGGAGCCGCCTCTTTAATGCCCCGCGACACCGGAGGGATGAGCTGGTCGGGTCTCCGTATTAATTGGTCCGCCTCTCCTTCCCGGCCGGCGGTTCGAGTAAACCGGGCAGGACCCCATCACTTGGTTACGGCGGCGCATGACGGAAGGCAGGAAAGTTACAGTGACGTAATTTTATTGACATGTTTAGAAATCTATAAAAATGACAAGATTTTAGAATATCTCGAATATGGTAGCCAGCGGAAATAGTAATAGTAATGATGTTTATTTATTATTTTTTTTCTTATTATTGTTCTTGAAATTATAATTTTATACCATAGAATAAAAAAAAATAGTTTACCCACCATATATTTTGTTTATAAATATAGTAATATGTTTATTTATTTATTCCATAATAATCACACGATAACCTTGCTTAACATCTTAACGAACTAGGCGCCACCGACGCCTCTCCAAAGCGACGGCTACAATTTTTGTTTTTGTTTTTGTTTCTTTTTTTTGCGTCATTTTTTGTTGGGATTAAAATGGTAAAGAGACCGAGGGGAAGGTCTGAGAAATCCATCCTTCTCTCCTCCTCCTCCTCCGTCTCTCCCTCCACCGCTTGCGGACCACGGATGCGGGGCGCTGATCTCGCCGCAGAAGCCCATTGCCTGAACTGCTCCGAGGGCGTCCCCTTGGATCTCGAGTCCGCCCAAGCGCTTCGTTTTTCCGGCGCTCCTTCCCCTTTTGTAAATCTTTTATTCGCCACCCTTCAGGGCTTTTTATGGAAGGAAATTAGCTGTCTGCAGTAATGGCTTGTCTGCTTTCGATTGAGATAAATAGAGAAAGTGCGGGAAGAAAAAAATCCATCTCTCTGGCTCCTGAACACTTTGTGTTGTTGTGATAGTTTCTGGGGAGGAAGAGAGACCGGTTTTTTGCTAAGGAATCGAACGTCCTTTGGGTTTCGATTTGCTGTGACAAGCTGCATTGTCGTCAAAATCAGTTCTTTTCTTTGTTTCTATGTTTTTCCTTGGTTTGTAGGCGAAGTGAACCAAAGACCTTTTTTTTTTTTTTTTGCTTCGGCTCCTGGATATCTTTGGAGTTCTTGTTGTTTTGTATGGGGGCTGGAAGTTGTTGGTATCAGAGGATGTGCCGATTGGGGAGGTCAATGGGATCTGAGTACTTGGAGGAGAAGCACGTCGGTCTTAAATTTGGCGCCGGAGGAGAGGCGAAGAGCGAGAGGACGAAGGCTTCGATGGTGGCCAGGTCGAGGATGAAGCTGTGGATGATCCGGGCGACGACGACGGTTCTCCTGTGGACGTGCGTCGTCCAGCTCACGGCCATCGGGGACATGTGGGGGCCGAGGGTCCTGAAAGGTTGGCCCTCCTGCTTCACCCCCTCGGACTCGTCGGCGCAGCACGCCATTGGAGAACTTGCCGCCGTGGAAGAAGTTTCTCCGGTTGTCCAAAGGATCGTCCTCCCACCCAAAAGTGAGTCAACTTCTGCCCCCTTTAAACAAGATAAAATATGGAACAAGTAAAAAGGTTACATCTTTCTCTTGCTTTTCTTCATCGTGTGATTGGATATTCTTCATTTTTCTCTGTTCCATTTTCTCTTTTCGCTTGTGTATGATTTGATCAATGGTTTAAACTTTTGGAAGAGATTTCCCCCTTGGGAAACGAATATTTCCCCCCTTGGGAATCAAAAAGGGCCAATTCTGATAAAATTATATATGTTCTTCGAGATGTAGCTCTTTTTTTATTGAATTAGTCTTTATGTTGAGTTATATCATCAGACTTCATTGCCCTTCTTTATATACTAAAAACTGGTCTCTTACATAGTTTGAGGATGCTCTCTATAAGTTTGTCGACTAAGGATTGTTCATAAAAATGTGTTTATGCTTGATTGGATATTACTTTTTAAATAATTGATTAGAGCTTATGGTGATAATTATGTTGTGCCTCTCTATTCCTTTCTAAGGGTGCAGCACAACTTTATAAACATTGAATGCTTCCAGTTGTCCTTTTACCTTTGACTCTGCGCAACTTCCTCCCCTGTTTTTTTGCTTCCATCTCACTGGTAGTCCAATTTCATTTCTTTGTATATATATTGAATGTTAAACCATAGTCTTCTACTTTCCTAACCATGTCAGATCGATTCTAAACAAAGTTTCTGCATGCTGTTTCCTGTCTTTGTTTTAAATTCCTATCATTATCAAATGTCTAGTAATATCAGATAGTTCCTCCTACGTCTTTGTGCCACAAAAATTCTGTAAATTTGTTGTGGTCTTTCCTCAGATGTTGATATGTATTCTGATCTGGATCTTGTTTTCCTGTAGGAATCTATAGGAATAACGGGTACCTCATGGTTTCATGCAATGGCGGGCTTAATCAGATGCGAGCCGCAGTCAGTATTTTAATATAGTTACACTCACAAATTTAAGATCATTTTCTTTTATCAGTTCTGAGAGTTTCTTTTGTGTTTAATTGTTTTATCAAATATGTAATATCTACACTTCGCTTTTATTAATTTTTGTATTATCATCACGATCTACAGATATGTGACATGGTTGCCATTGCGAGGTATTTGAACGTGACATTAATTGTGCCAGAGTTAGATAAGACATCATTTTGGGCTGATCCAAGGTGTGTTAACTCTCAATTTATTGTTTTAGGTTGGTCTATTCCTTTATAATAGCAATGCCATTTATTTTTCTTCCTTTCAGTTAAAGTTAAACATTATTTTGATTTATAACAGCGAGTTCCAAGACATATTTGATGTCGACCATTTTATTACATCATTACGAGATGAGGTTCGAATATTGAAAGAACTACCACCTAGGCTGCAAAAGAGAGTTGAGCTGGGCCTTGTGCACTCTATGCCACCTATTAGTTGGTCACACATCTCATATTACCAAAATCAGGTATTTATAGTAGAAAGGCAGGAAAAAAATGTTGTTACCAGAATATGTTATTTCTGATACTCAGTCAATTTGTTTGTGGAAACCAGATTCTTCCACTGATCCAGAAATACAAGATTTTGCATCTGAATAAAACTGATGCCAGACTAGCTAATAATGGTCTACCTTTAGAAATCCAAAAATTGAGGTGCCGAGCAAATTATGCAGCATTGCGATTCTCCCCTCAGATTGAAGAATTGGGTAGGCGAGTAGTTAGAATTTTGAGACAGAATGGTCCTTTTGTGGTTCTTCATTTGAGATATGAAATGGACATGTTGGCCTTCTCTGGATGCACTCATGGTTGCACAAATGAGGAGGCCGAGGAACTGACAAGAATGAGGTACATCAGATATTTACATCCATTATGTTGCCTACTGCTATTATCTTCTCTCTATGCCTGAATTCAGAAAGAAGCAAACTCTATATATCCTGAATTGCTTGATAATTATGTCATAGATATGCATATCCTTGGTGGAAAGAAAAGGTCATCGATTCTGACCTCAAGAGGAAAGATGGTCTCTGTCCTTTGACTCCAGAGGAGACGGCTTTGATTTTGAGGGCTTTGGACATTGACCGCAACATCCAAATCTATATTGCAGCTGGAGAAATATATGGCGGGCAAAAGAGAATGGCTGCACTTTCTAATGCATTTCCAAATGTGGTCAGTTCTTGAATTGTCTGTGTATTCTCGAGTTTGCAATCTCTTTTTGTCTCCCTTATCCTTAGACTAATTGCTCAGGCATCTTGCAGGTAAGAAAGGAAACATTATTAAGACCATCAGATCTTAGATACTTCCAGAATCATTCATCACAAATGGCAGCATTGGATTACATGGTTTCTCTGGAGAGCGATATCTTCATTCCTACTTATGATGGCAACATGGCCAAAGTTGTCGAAGGTCATCGCAGGTTTGTCATGTCTACCATTCTACCGCTGTTTCATCTCTTAAGCTTTGTAGTGTTTACAACATGCTTATAGTTACAAATTTACACTGGTTTTATCCGTTTATGAGTGTCTTTAGAACCAAATTTACAACTGAGTACTCCAATGTAGCAGCAACCGAGTTTTTTTTGTTAATTAAAAAACTAAATTTTCCTTCATCTCATTTCCTCTTTGACATGCATTTAAGTGGATACTTTTGTGATGTATACTTTCAGGTACTTGGGGTTCAAGAAGACCATCTTATTGGACAGGAAACACTTGGTTGAGCTAATAGATCAGTACAACGATGGAACTTTAGGGTGGGAGGAATTCTCTTCATCGGTTAAGATCGCTCATGCTACTCGCATGGGAAAGCCTGTGAGGAGATTGGTGATCCCTGATAGGCCCAAGGAAGAGGACTACTTCTTTGCCAATCCCCAGGAATGCCTCCAGCAACGCTTGGAGGACGATTCACGGAATATGCAAACTCAGTTTTAAGTTAATAGTTCCACGTTGCAATTCTTTCAGAAATATGACAGATCAAAATCCAGTGATGGGGAAGTCATTATTAATCGAAAACGTCCGCATTGGACACACAAGGTGGACATTTTGCTCCGGAGGATGATGGAAATAAGAACTCTGCGCATTGCAACCTTTTTATTCAGGCAGCTGTGGAACAGACACTTTGATATGATAACTTCTATTTATACTGTTTTTTGCTCAAAATAATAGTTGATCCTTGTATAGAACGGTGAGTTAGAAAGGAGCACGGAAGCATGAGAGGCGGCTGGGATGCGGGCAGTTCCTCTTTTTGTTGATTTCTACTGCATGTACAACAACAATGCCCTTGGAATAGAAAGATTTTAGTTGTTCATCCTCTTTACATCTTTGTTATCTTTCATTTTCTTTTTTCTTTTTCCTGCATTGACTGTTGTCATCCTTCCATTTATTTGCATCTTCCAGTCTATTTCTCTGTAACGATGAGCATCTTTGAATATATTATTGATTTACTCTCACGACAACAGATACTAAGAAGCAAGTTGAATCTTATTTTTTTACTGGTATTCCACAGACACCCCTCGAAAACATGTTCATGGTGGCGGGTGATCTCTGAACTCCACATGTCAAGGCTCCGCTGGAACTTGGAAGGTTTTTAATCAATTCCGACATTGGACTGTGTGACCGCCGTGTCCCTGATTGGCGGCATCGCTAAAAAAGTTTTAATAAGTTTCTGTTTTCGGTAAAAGGTTGGTAGCATGTTTCTAACGCCAAAGTGTGAAGACAAATGAGCACCTGTGTACAGTAGCTGCACGAGGTGGTGGTGGCGGATGGTCCTGGCTATATAAATTATGCAAGGATCATGTCACGGGGTTGACCCGTGCGCTGTAACCCCCAGAAGGATTTGTGTTACTTAAGGACGAACGCGAGTGCTGCCAACAGGCCACGGCCGCCTGTGGCCAAGATCTTGAGCTATTGTTTTGTAAGCCCCGGCCATGTCGTTGGCATAACAGAGACAAAGTTATATGACTCCTAATAGATAAAGAAGGACAAATGGAGCAAACCCTTAACGTATATGACACTCATAATTTACATATATTTTACAGGTGTTGTTCTCAAAAGAATATATATCTTTTTTTATGTCAAATTATTAGTCACATAGTCGAATACATAAATATTTTGGAATGACAAACACATCTTTTTAAAGTGTGTCCATTGGATATTATTTAGTAGCTTTAATACTGAAGAAGCCTATTTATTAGTCACTCTTGGTTATGATTAACATTTGTATAATTAGATCTTATATATTATTATTAAGCACAAAACGGAAGAACACAGGTGTGGTAGAGTGTCTAAAGTTCTAGTGTGCACATGCCAACGATATGAATTGCAAAATTCTTGAGCACCCAAAAAAAATTAATGTGATTTCTTTTCATATTTTTATTTTTATGTTTTTCCTCACTTGAAAAACATGGCATGAAAAATAGTTTGTATTTGACAGTGGAAACCGGACCACTAGATCTATGAAAAGAAAAAATCATATTCACTGATTCAATTAGATCCAGTGTTGTAAAACCCGTCCGGCCCAACCGGTCGGATAAGTGTCCGGACACTAAGACAGCTCGTAAGTCATTCAAAATCCAGCCATGTGATTGACTTGCTTTGATCCGGTTAAAATTCGAGTTCAACCGATCAACCCGACGAATTTGACCAACTCGATCGGGTTAAGTTGTCAAATGTTAAAAAAATAAAATGTACAAAAATTATTTAAAACATTTTAGAAATATTATATATATATATATATTTGAAACTTATGTTTCAACATTCTTCTTTTATCACAAATATAAAATTTTATCGATATTTCTTATAATTACCTCACGAAATATTTTATTTAGAAAATATTCGATTGATGCTTTAATTTATGCTTACTTTATTATATTATTTGAACTGAATTTTTTTTATTATATTATATTGTATATTGTTGCTGAATAAGATATTACATATTAATAATATTACAATGGTCTCTTTTAACTTTTTTTATTATTATTAATTTATATTATCCAGACCGACCATTTGCTTCGTCTTGATCCAATCACTTGACTTGTTAGATAATTTGGGTCGATGATCAGGTGAGATCTTACAACATTGATCAAATCCATCAACAATACTGAAAGGCATTAACTCAGAGGAAAAAAATATTTAATTTAGGATCATACTATTGTTATTCCAAAAAATATATATTTAATTATTTATCATCATATTCTACATAACAAGGATGAAATCATTCACTATTAGCAATAATATTTTTTCTGAATGACAATAAAGATATTTTTATTTTATTTTTCCGAGAAAAAATGGATGCATTAAGTATTTATATGGTTTCAAATTAAAAGAAGGTTTGTTACGACATTGAAAAATGCATGAGAGAAATTATGCACCGTAAGAAAATCCGAGAAATTTAAAGCGTCATAGAGTTTTATTAGATGAAAAAAATAGAAGATGATTATAAGACCCCTAGGAAATTTATATAGACACTCCATTTCACAAATGATAGAAATTACAGACCGAGACTCTGAATTAATCCCCCAAAATAGAACATCTATCTCGTGATAAAAAAAAATCAATTTCGAATCACATACATAATACTCCTAAAATATTTTCGCCCAGGGGGCTCCGCCCCCCTGCATCCACTTGGATTCCTCCCTTGACCCCTGAGATCCCGTAGGAGAAATCTACTAAAGCGTCTGATTAAGAAAAGGGGACCATATAAGATTATAACTGTGTTCAGATTCAAGACTATATATATATATATATATATATATATATATATATATATATACATGGTTGCATACTACCTAACCTCATATATATATATATGAGATGCATGATTCAAAACTTGTGCTGAATATTTAAAATAGTAATATCGGTAAAGTATTATTAAATTAATCCTAAAAAACTTTCTGTTATAGCTAGTTTAATGCATGTTAAACACTAGCTTTATTTATTTTAAGTATTGTTACACTAATATGTATTTTTACGTATTCTTACTTATAAAATATTCATAAACTTACATTATATAGATCAAGTCTAATAACAGTTTAATGTAGGGTTTGATCGAATCTAGGATAAATTACACTCAACTCTTCCAACCTTGAGCATAGTAACTATATAGTATTCTAAGTTTAATTTGTAATCAGACTATTCTCGAAGTTGATTTTTTGCGCGTATTATCCTAAATGAGTTTCTTGATAATGAGTTTCCTGATGACATGGGGACTGTGTTCCCCACTCCCCTCTTTTCGATTTTTGTTGATTTATTATTTTAATATTTTTTATTGTGTCACGTCGATAGTATAATAAAAAAATCTACTATCAGCGGTATGGAGGATATCGTGTGCAAGATTTCAAAATTTAAAAGGATAATCTAGTTATAAAATAATGTTATAGTATTTGGTATAAATCAAAGTTGAAGAATAATTTACATAATTTACCCTCAAATATGAAGTTAGTCCAACTATAAGAACTTTTAACATAGGAAATTATATGAAAATCAACGAATGGAATATTGTGCAATGTACTTGGTATAACTCAAGAAAAAAAATGTAGTTTGGAAATTGTTAGCTGGTAGCCTTCATATGATTCCCTGACTTGCCAGTGTAAATAGGATTTTTTTTTTCTTTTCGTCTAAATCGAATTAGTTCAATGTTAATAGTTTGAGGACTTTATTCCGAAAAAAAGTAAAAAAAATGTGGCTGAACCCGAGTCTAATTTATCAATGGGATATATAAAAGAATGTGAGGATACATGCATGTGATTCATCATTTAAAGGAGGTCTTCACTCAAAATAAGGAATCTCACTTCTTCTCTTGAAACTATTGGCATATGGTATCAAAGGTAAGGATCGGTTCCACAGATATGATTTCTTTGGTGGTATGTGCATGCTTCGACTAGTTCATGATCCACTCTTTGGCTTCTTTACTTAAATTTAGTTTCAAATTTCTTGATTTTAAACTTAGGTTTTTTATTTTTAAAATGTTTTTTTGTTTTGCAGGAATTCAGATTTTAGGTTTTCTATTTTTTTTAGGTTCATTAATTTCTTGAGGGAATCAAATTTTATGTCTTTTATGATGTTCAATTTGGATGTAACGCTATGTTTCAACCAAAGAAACATTAATACAATTAAAATTAATAATTCAAATATCACATAACATAAGGGTCAAATTGACTCAAATCATAAAAAACATTAAAAATAGAGTTTCACCAACATTTTCAGCATCGAGTCAACATAACTAATACATAAAGATTCTTTATTCATCCCTATGCCATGCACAATTGTGCAATCTCAGAGTTGATCAGTCACCACCATGCATTACATACTAATGCATTTTTTTATCAATACATACAATCTCATAAGATAAGATATTACATTACATATTTATATTTTCTCATTTAGAACATGAGGATCAATGCATATAATTTCATAAGATTTACATTACATGCTTATGAATTTTATAAATAAGAAAAATATATGAATGACATGAGCAAAATTATCTACATGTCAAACTATAACATATCATGTATCATCATACAGATAACATGTGAATGTACATAATAACATGAATACATGAAAGTAACATTGTAATTACTCCTTACATGCTTATACTTTTCTCAAATTATTTTATAACCCTTTGGAGATAACTTTAATCATCATTTTTATTTTTTTTCTTCATCATAAAAAACTTCAAAGTATTATGCGACACATTAAATATTCTTTATCTTATGATATTATTGATCTTAACTCAACCACTGTCATCACTCTTAGTTAGGCTTGGGAGACATTATGCTCCATGCTTATGGACATCTTGGGAACACACATGCTATTACAAGTATTTAAAACTTTATTTTTGATAATTATATACAAGAGGATTTCAAACATATTTCTCTATTGGTTCATTATGTTTTTCAAACATAAACATTATTATGTATGCCTGTGTATGCACATTTATCTTGCTTCACAATATTTTATACCTTATTTCGATATTTCGTTTGAGTTAAACTCCAACTTTTATACGCATTTTGTGAGATCTCTTATTGAATGCCTATAATCTTAGAATCTACAATTTATCTCTCATTTGTGAGTCTTCAAAGGAGAAACTAAGTAGAAGAATGCAAGATTTGTAATGATTCCAATTTTTGGAAAATAAATAAAAGAAATATTTATTCTAGAAAATATATCGAAAAAATTATTTTATTTATCTGGAAAGATAAGATAGAGTTTGAGAATAGCTGAAATTATTATGGGTATGGTTATGGAGATATTAATTAAATTGAAATAATTAGAAGAGGACTAATTAATGATGGACGATCATGATTAACTCAAGATAATGAGTCCAAGGTCCAATAGAAGTAAAAAAAACTAAACTTATAACCATAAATAAGCATTAAAGGATGGCTGAAGATCATTAGTAACCAAATTGAAATTCTACATCGCGAGCCCTACTTTTTCTCTCGTTTTCATGCAAACAAGACATTACAGAGGGCACTCAACGGTTTATTTCGAAGTCCCCATATAGGAGATCGTCATCCAAGTATTGGCGGAGAATTCGTGGATGTCGTTCAAATAGTAGTTTGCCATAGTTTAGTGTTCATTTAGTTTTCAGACGGAAGGATCCTAGTTGGTTTTTAGTCAAATTTAGGTACCTAGGGGATCCCCAAGGCATTGGTTTTTCTCGACATGGAACCTTAGACTTCTCTCCTTCATACTGAGATCATGTTGATATAGTTTTCATGTTCATTGGTATTACATCGAAAAAATGGTCAGAAACTTATGCCGGAACATAGTTTCTCGAAGACGATAGAACTTGGCCTGGGTTCTAACCTGTTCGGTATAATTCGGATTGAATAGGAGTTAGAATCTGACCAAGTTCAATGAATAAGGCCCGAGTTGTCATAGCTCGGGCTTGGTGAGTCCGAGTAGTATTGATGGTCGACCAACTCGGCTCGAGTTACCCTTACACCCGGCTCGAGCTCTGATGACTGAAGATCAGAGTAATCAACTGGGCCAACCCAACTTGGGTTTGCATTACACTTGGTCGAGACATATTGGATTGCCTAAAATGCAGCCTGAATTCTGGGGGAGAAAGATGATTGGGTTTTGTTTAACTTAAATCAAATTATTAAGTGATAGATGTTCTAGGTAAACAAGATAAAAGTTAAAAGCTATTGGATCTTCATATTCTTTTATTGCCTCTAAGCCTAGGTGATATTGTTATTGAATTGTATGTGACAGATAATGTACTTAAAGGGTTGAGACATCATCCTTTAGAGAAGTTATGATTATTCTATTTTGTCATGATCCTTCGTCATTTATTAATTATTGATATTGTTATTATTGATTTGCTATGACATTGATTCCTCACTGGTCTACATGAAAATTGAACGAGCACTCCCGATTGTATTAGATAAGATCGAACATTGATAATTGCATTGAAATTGAATTGAGACGTATTGAATCGAATTATATTAATCATAGTCATTTGGATATTAGCACTGATTGACAATTGCAATTGCACTATTGAATCGAATTAAATTGTTATTGGCCAATGATTATTGATCATTGAATTGATATAATTGAACATTTTCATATTGATCAAGTTCATGATTACTAAATATTGTTAATTGATATCTTGTCTTTTGATCTTAGCCTAATCCATTGATTCATTATATATTGATATATTGATTATCGTATCGCATTGTTCATCTACTCAATTGTTATTTTATCGATTCTTTCACCTACTCAATTTTTTTTGTACCTAGATTTGTGTAGGTGAGAGAGCTGATATCGATGATGGTCTTCTAGGTGGCTCACCTCAGTGACAAGGATGTTGCACTTAACATTAGGATTAAGTCCTAATGAAGTTATCTAATTTATCACAACAAGAAAAATGGTGCTTTCCGACAGTTTTGTTCGTCGAAAAAATTGCAATATATTAATAACTGGACCGGCCACCCGACCGAATGACCAAATGGGTCGTGGTTGGACCAGTTTGATCGGATTCAATCGAGTTCAATTGAATTTTATTAAATTAATATTATTTATAATAATTATATCTATAATCAATATTATATAATGCCTATAATTCATGATAAAATATATTAATTCTTATTATTGATACAATATATTAATTATTTTATTTTATTCTTCAATACTATTTTATAGTGATAATATATTAATTAATTTTGACATATATCACTCTCATGTTTATTTTTTTCTTTACTTTCATTTTAATATTTTTTATTTTATATTTCCATTAATTCCTCTCTCCACATAATTCCCATATTTATTTACTTTTTTATAATAAAAATACATTAAAACTTTAATATTCATAAAAAACTTCAAGTTATTATTATTGATATACTATATTTTTTATTTTATTCTTTGATTCTATTTTGTGGTGACAATAAATTAATTTAATTTTCCATATATCACTCTTACTTGTTTTTATTTTCTCCTTTATTTTCATTTGAATACTTTCCTATTTTATTTTCATTAATTCCTTTCCCATATTGATTTCCAACATTTATTTCCTTTTTAATGTTTACCAATTCTTAATTCAAATACTTTCCCACTTTTTTACCTTCCTTTCTAACTTTTTATTTCCTATTTTTACTTTTAATTTTTAATTTCTTTAACTTTAAATATTAAATCGAGTTTGTCTAGTTTACCAGTTGAACCGGTTTTTACCGATTGAATCGGTCAACTTCAATTCCGTTTTTGTACTTAATTCGGACTGGACCAAATGTCGGTTCGTGGTTGAACCAGTCAGTTTGGTCCGATTTTAATAACCATGGAAAATCGAAAGAAATCGTTGAAAATGGAATTTTCCGATGGGTTTATCGTAGAACGATCGGTCGAAAAATGAGGCATCGCAAAATGATTTCCGACGGTTCGAAAACATCCGCCGAAAGTTCTGACGACTGTCGAAACGTCCCGGTGGCTGTGACCGTCGAAACGTTTGGACGACCTTGACCGTCGAAACGTTCCGACAACCGCAACCGTTGCAACGAATTTTTAAAATATAAAAAAAATATGCCCGCTGCCAGGCGGCTGCCGGGCACCCGCGCAGGATCATGTCGCCAGTCGATCGATCAGGCCGGATGCGGCCGGATCGGCCGCCTAGTGACCACATCAAGCCTCCTAGCGGCCGATCTGGCCTCCTGTTTGCCGATCTATTCGCGGCCGGCTAGATGTGGCTACCTGGCGGCTGATCTGGCCGGCTGCGGCCGGATCGACCTCCTGATGGCCGATCTGGCCAGCTGCGGCCGATCAAGCTGCCTGATCGGCCACCTGGCAACCAGATCAGGCCAAATTGGCTGGCCCAAGTCAGTTGCAGCCGGGTCGGAGAGGGAGATCGAGAGAAAGGGAGAGGAAGCCGGCGAGAAAGAGATCGAAGAGGAGGGAGCCGGAGAGGAAGTTGGAATCGAGCCGGAGAAGAACCGCTGCCGGAGGGGAAGAGAGCCAGAGAGAAAGTCCGAGCCGATCCGGAGAAGAACTGCTGCTGGAGGAGGAGAGAGTCGGAGGGAGAGAGGAAGTGCGAATGAGAGCCGGAGGGGAGAGAGTAGGAGGGTGAGAGGAGTTGAGGGAAGGAGAGAGAGGAGAAATATAAGAAAATTTGGCAGGGGGCTGGGCGTGAATGAAATTATAACTAATGACAGTTCGGACCGTCGAAAGTACCGATTGTCCGAATCGTCGATAATTAAATAAATAAAATATATATCATATTATATATTATGATACATATTATTATAATATTTAATTATTTTTAAAATTACCGAGGGTCCAGACCGTCAAAAGTACCGACGATCCGAAACATCGGTAATTAAATAAATAAAATATATTATAATATTTAATTATTTTTTCAATTATCGATGTTCTAGACCGTCGAAACTATCGACGGTCCGAACCGTCGATAATTAAATAAATAAAATATATATCATATTATATATATGATTATAATATTTAATTGCTTTTATAATTATCGACGGTCTAGACCATCTTAACTTCTGACGGTCCAAACCGTCGGTAACTCTAATAATAAAATACAAATTATTTATATATTATACAATATTTAATCAATTTTGTTACTGACGGGTGCGATCGTCAAAAATTTCGACGTTTTGAACCATAAAAAAATTAAAAAATAATATAATAGATTCCATAATTTATTTCTTTTATTTTTTACGACCAAAACCGTCAAAAGTTTCGACAGATGCCTATCCGTCGTAAATTGCGAAGGAAATGTGACTGTCGGTAATTGCCCGTCAAAAAATTCCAATTTTCTTGTAGTAATTGGATGCTATAACTATTTTGAATTATAGCTATGGTTATTGATAAGTCTTCCGCATTTTATGATTTATATTTTTAAAAAAGATTTTATTAAAAATTATGTAGCGTATCTAGGATGATTCTAAGTACGTGAAAGTCACGTGGTTCTCGGGGCATTACAAAATGGTATCAAGACGCGTTTTACATTCGTTCAAGACAATGCCCAAAGCTATCAATATCTTGATTGTTATGAAATAGTCAGATTGTTATGAAATAGTATGAGAACTAGCCTCGCATGCTCACTTGAACTATGTGGGAAACGTGGGTCATGGACCGATACGGACCGCTCAATAAGAACATTGAACCTTCTAAGGGGGAAAGATTGTAATGACCTGTGATCTAAGACTAAGAGTACCAATGAACGGTCCCATTTGGGCAAAATAGCAAAATACGAAGTTTATATATAGTTACCCCCTTCACCTATAAATACATTTTAAAAGTATGTGGGTTGAAACCTCAAAGCGAATAGTATCTTTATTCGACCGAGAGGTGTTACACAATGGTATCAGAACCAACCTCGCGTACAAACTTTGGCCATATGAGAAACACAAGTCATGAACCAACAAAGACCATTCAATGAAGATGTTGAGCCCTCCAAGGAGGAAAGATTATAATGATATAAGGTCTAAAGACTAAGATACTTTAATTTTATAGTCCCACTTGGGCAAACTACGGAGATGATCATAAGCCAACAATATCTTAATTGAGTCGGGGTGTTACAAGAACACACCCATGCAAGAGAATTATCACCCCCAACCCTCCACCTCGCCACCTCTTCTACGTTAGAAAAGGACAAAAGTCTGAAGAGCATTTATCAATACAACAAGGTCCTCTTCTATGTCAGAAAAGACAAAAGTCTAAAGAGCGTACAACATGGTGGCAGACCTTTAGGCACCATTTGGTTAATAATAGAATCTTCCTTTTAAGGACAACGTGTGTATTTGACTCTTATCTTTAATACAATCTTATAGAGTACTTTTTATTTACTAGTGTTGTGAGAGATGAGAGATCCTCATTTCTTGCATCCAATCTTTGTTGTTAGCAAACCATAGAAGGATTACCTCCTTTAATGCTAATTTAAGCTGCAAGAGTAGTTAGGTTAGCCTCTTAGTGATGTTGTTGCAACGAGAGTTTAGTGAAAAAAAATGGTGTGAGTGTTGATATATGAACCTATGATAAATGACTAGATCTGATGCATGTAAATATAGCGAAACTAGTTGAGAGACCATTATCCTCCCTATTGATTCATTATTTTTATTGATGTATCCAAATTATAAAAAACACAACAGCATTATATTTTTCTATATAATTGTAGTCTTTTAGTTATTTTTATCCTTCATTAATCGTGAGTCTCTTTAACTAGAATATTTAATTGTAATGTAGTTGTAATTCTATTTTCTTGTGGATTTGATACCTTAAGTATTACATGTACTTGCGATAGTCTTGGTTAGTGTAATACTTTAAACCTTGCAGTATACTATTTTAGTTGCAATAGATTTAAAAATTCACAATCTTGCGTGTGGGTTTTCACTTCCCACCTCATGATATGAGAATAGACACAAAAATAAAAAAATATTATTATACTCATTTACACATCATTTTCATACCACACAGTACACCATCATATCAATTTTTTTACTCATTGACGGGAAACTAATATTCATCTTTTGTTAGAGCTAAGTATTAGTTAGTTTACCTTATTGCACTGCAAGAAATTAGATAATTTGCGAAGGGTTATGTAGTCATTGAAAATTATCATCATGACGTTAATACTCATTAGTCACAAAAAAAACTGATCACGATTTTGAACTAGAGATCTTGCCGCTAAAAGGTTTTAGCGTCCTTGGTCACTAGTCCGTTTTAGGGATTATCATAACTCTCTTCCTTAAAAATTCAATAGTGACTAGTATGTTGGTCTCTATATAATTTATAAGGACCATTTAACTGATCAATATAAGATCTTTAAGGGCCTAAATACTAGTCACTAATAATATTATTTATCTATTAGAAAAAGTTTTTTAAGGACCAATTTTCTTGTTGTTGTTGTTGTTGTTGTTGTTATTATTATTATTATTATTATTATTATTATTATTATTATTATTATTATTATTATTATTATTATTATTATTATTATTATTATTATTATTATTATTATTATTATTATTATTATTATTATTTGGGAACAAATATTCAGTCAACAATTCATTTTCAAAATTTTAAAATTCTATATTTGATAACATTCAAACTCATGATCTTCAAAATATCAAGTATGAAATTCCATTATTCATACAATATTCAACTTAAATATTTTTTTTCATTCATCTTTCTTTTGAATCCACCGAACATTCACAAAAAAAAACCTGTAAAATCAAAATGAGAATTACTACTAAAAATAACATTGCTTAGAAGCAATTGAAATTATATGTTTACTCACCAAGAAAAAAATTATAATCCACTAAATATAGGTCGTTGTTTCTTCAAAAGAGGACTATAATTAGATGAAAATTTTAATAGAATAAAAAAATGTATAATAAAATAATACATAAAACATGAATCAAAATTTTTATTGTTACCAACCTTATGCTTCAGTTGCTTGTAAATAACAAGTTACGTTAATGGTTAGTGTTCGTTCTTCTTATTGAAATGTTGCTACCCAACTATTCATATATATATATATATATATATATATATTGCACCTCCATTTGAAAATAATCCTCCGGTGGTCAGCAGGATACAATGATTAATCCTACTTTGATTTAAAAGTGATGCATTCGCCAACAACATGTTTACACAAAATTTCTTCTCACAATGTCTACAAATAAGATGCATGAGTTAGTGTCTAACAATGAGTTAGCAATGAATGGATAGTTGTGAATAAGTAGTGCCCATAATCTGCACCACATCAATGTAATACCAAAATTTTTTGAGAAAAAGTTAATGATCATCAACATCTCTTTTGCACAATGTTCAGGTAATGCATATGCTTTCCTTACTTTTTTTTTTTTTTTTTGTATGTGCATACTGCATGATCTATGGGTATGCTACATTTCATGTTGGAGAATTGTCAAAGAAAAAGATCTCTTTCTAGGGATAAGAGAAAGGGGAATGATTACAATATCAGGTAGTCATTCTTTTCACTCTAAGAAAAGGGGTAAGAGAAAGGGTGTCAAGGAAAGATGTTTGTCATTTGGCATTATTGATAATATGTCTGGAATTTTTTTTTTTGTGACATCTACTCATCTAACAAACAAATTTGTAATGTCTAATGTCTATTCTCTATTGCGATGATGAAAAATTGTCACCATAGTGATCAAGAAGGAGAATCAACTTCAAAACTATCCTTATTTCTTAGGAAATGAAACAAGCTCCTGCTTTCAATAAAGCTGTCACATTATAAGATGGTTAATCTCAGCATGTGCTAGTGTGGAACTATCATATACTTGATGGAGTCAAGTACTTTTGACCCTAGCAAGAAAATTTTCTTCTTCAAGCTGCCCCATTACTCTTGTATGAATAATCTTACATTGTTATATCTCATCTATGATCCAAGGAGATATTTTTTCAGTATGGAAATATAAAAATGTATGATTATTGATTCACCCATTAAAAGAAGCACAAGGCATGAGAAACTTTGGACACTTTAACTGCCCAAATTGATAGAGAGCATGATCCTAGGACTTCAAGAGCAAGAGAGTAAAATGCACTCCACTGCTATTTGCAAAACACTGCATTTTCCATATCAAAATGAGCTAGTCAATTAATTTCTTCTATCATTGTAGTGCCTTGATTGATTCAAATACATGTACAATTTTGGTATTAATGTCGCATGAAGGCCTATTTATAAGAGAACTCAAATCTCTAATGGAGTACATGTATTCTTGTTCCTATATCTACAATGAACAATTCAGAAGTATGACAAAAGTAACCTCTTTAAGGTAGCATGTTCTTGTTATAACTTGATATGTTTATTATTCATACAGATATCTAAAACATCATAATTTGGTTCGTCTTGTGTCTTTGCTTTTTGGGCTTTACCAAAGGCATACATTGTGCCACAAATTGAATCATAAAAAATAGGATATAGTTCTTAATAGGAACTAAAGAGTAAAGACAACCAAACATCGGAAAGAATTTTGTATAACACACGAAAAAGGTAATGATATGAACATTGTGTAACACACAAATAAGATCATGAAAACTAATTCAATTAAATATTTTCTATCTATAAGACATCATAAAGTTAAAGACATGATCAAACTTTAATACCATGGCAAAAGATATATTATGACAAATACAATTGGCCAATTAAATCCAAAGAGGACGGCAGAGATCTTGAAAATAATTTCTTTCTTTGACTAATAGATATTGTGTAACACACAAATAAGACCATCAAAACCAATCCAATTAAATATTTTCTATCTATAAGACATCATAAAGTTAATGACGGGATCAAACTTTAATATGCACCATGGCAAACGATATCTTATGACAAATACAACTAGCCAAGATACAATCTAAACAGCTAAGTTAAATCCAAAGAGGAAGGCAAAGATCATGGAAAAAATTCATTTCTTTTACTAATAGATATTGTGTAACACACAAATAAGACCATGAAAGCTAACCCAATTAAATATTTTCTATCTATAATACACCATAAAGTTAATAATGAGATCAAACTTTAATATGCACCATGGCAAACGATATCTTATGACAAATACAAATGCCCAAAATATAATCTCCACAGCTATGTTAAATCGAAAGAAGGCAAAGATCTTGGAAATAATTCCTTTCTTTGACTAATAGATACATTGTTCCCCAACTTTTGAGGAGCCTTAAATACCATAACCCAAAAGAACTAAAGAAGTAAATGTAAAATAGAAACATTGTCTATGGATTCACCTTGATTGAGCAACTTGTAGCAGTTTGATAGTATTGGCATAAAAGGACCAAGTTGCTGACGCTCAGTCAACTCCGACAGATACCTGCCAGGTAAAGGGCCCATCGATTATAATTCAGTAACATACAAGAAATATGGGTAAGTAACAAGGGAAAACCAAGTAACTTGTCAGACTAAGAACGAACAATAACCGTAGACTAAAAAAGTTAAGCAACATTTGGAATCCTAATAATTCAATAAACAAAATAATATCAAATTTAACATGAAAATCTTTGAAGTATAGAAGCTTTCGCCACAGTAGCGCAATATAGAAATCGAGTATACAATAGAAGGATACATCAGAAAAGCCGATACACAAAGCTTAAACATCCGATCTCAGAATCAAAAGGCAATAGAAATCTATGGCAGAGAGCAAAAGAAAGCCATCGAATTTTTCCTGGACCATTTAAATTGATGTTGAGCCCTCAACGAGTGCACTTAATTTTCATTGTGAAGAAACCATCTAAATAGAGGAAAACTATAAAAAAAATCATCCCAAGATCCAACAATTAGCACACGATCGCGATGATGAAACCAAAAAAAAGGCACAGCAACTAAGCCACCTCACGTAGAGGCGCAGCTCCGACGGCCGCCCCAGCATGCCACCGAGGGTCGCCTCCACGCGTGAGGTGGCCGCCGAAGCCGCCTCTCGCTGTTGAAGCCGCCTCATCCGGTGAAGTCAAAGGTTCGTCCATTGTCAACTGACGAGGGGTCGACCTGAAGATCGTGGGATGCAAAAAGATTAAGTTAAATGAGGATTAGTTATGCCCTAACCACTGTTAACAAAATTTTATAATGGTAAAAGCAAAAAGTTTTTCAAGTTTGATCTTAAAATAATAAACATTCATTGTTTATGTTTTATTCATTTTTTTAGAAAATAAAAATAGTGTAATATATATATATTAATCCTAATCAAAATTTAATAAATGAAAAAGTTAAACATAAATAAAAATAAAAATAATTAATTAAATATGATTAATTATTATAGGTAGAGAGACGTGTACATTCATAAAATTGATCACCTAAACATTAATTTTAATATTAAAAACTAAGATATTTTTTTGTCTTTTATTAATGATATTGAAACTTTAAAGACAATATTAAAACATAATTAAATTTTTTATTTTCAATTTGAATCATAAAATAATAATAATACTATTATTAGAGAAGAAGGAATATTGAGTGAGAGAAGAAACTAAAATAAGAAAACAAAATAAAAAGAAGTATATCTTCTAACTATCACTAATACTACTTCAAGGGATATTTTTTTATTTGACCCATCAATATCTTTAACGACGAGATGTTAGTCATTAATTTAAATCTTTTAATGTTAAGTCTAATCTTTGTTCTTATAGTTAACTTTTAACGGTCAGTCATAAAAATTTTAATAGCCAATTTTCTTCTAGTCCTTATTGTTGATGACCAAAATTTTTTGTTGTCATTAGTAACAATGTTTAACAATTAAATTAGGATGTCTTAGTTAATTGTGGTCGCTAAAAGTCATTTTCCTTAGTGTTGATAGTTTAGATTTTCTATTTGAGTTTTGCTTTATGTATAGTTTTTTTTATCATTCTTTCTTTTCCTTTTTTGTTATACTGATCTTTATTCTCAGTGTGTATCAAGGATCTATTATTCTATTGAAGAATTCTTTCTATTCTAAGCTTGACAAAAAATTTAAGGAAAAAAATAACAGGAGCTGATAAAGAAGCAACTTTTGAAATCACGTCTTTTTTATCTGAATAGGCAACTCTAGAGTCTGTTGAGTGTGGTAGCAACTACCTTCTAATTCTCTTGTTATTAATTTCAGGTTTGAAAATATTGCTACACAGTTGCAACTCTTAGAGAAAATCCCAATGTAAGTTCTGTTTAAAAGATACCTACCAAAAGTAATGCTTTTATAGGACTTGAGATTGTCAATGTCACATTTCAGCTTGAACTAGCACTTGTAATAATGGTGCAGCAAAATCAATTTGACAAAGCTAATTTTGAAGATCCTTTTAGTCATTTGTAAAATTCAAAAAAAAATTGTGAGATATTACAGTTGAACAACATTTCTATTGATGCAATGTATATGAAATTATTCATGTTCTCCTTAAAAGAAAATGGTCAAATATGGTGGAAGCCCTCTAGATATGAAGATGCACTTGTGTCAAATTTTATTGAAAAGTTTTACCATCCTAGTAAAATAGTCCACATCTGAGATGAAATTTATAGTTTTTTCTGAAGAACTTTTATGAAGCATGACAAAATTTCTAGGAGTTGATTTCATCCTATCCTCATCATGACTTTGAAAGATGCTTCTAAACTTCTTTCACAAAGGACTAAACTATGACATCTAGTTGGAGGAGTGTTTGCTATTATTAACACTAAAGAAGCCTATAGACTTACTAAAACTCTAGCAAAAAATCACCACTACTTGATACATGAAAGAACGAATAGAAATAGGTAAATAGGTAATCAATAGAGACAGCTTTTCCAAAATCCAAGAAATCTTTGAGAAAGTTTTACATAAACTGAACCTAGCTACCCAAATGAGCATATTTGCCACACCACCTGAACTAAAATGTTTCCTCTAAAAATTCAAGTCACATCCATGAGGTCATGAGCATTGCAAACTGATTTTTCAACAATACGATCAACAAGTAGATTAAATGTAACGCCCCGAGATTTTTTTTTCTTTTGCCTGCCCAGAAGGCTATCTCGGCGACGTCACTTAATTCTATACCCTGACTTTGACCAGTCAACAAACTGGTTTACATAAGCGAAAGACTAATTTACAACATTCTATTTCAATATGCGGAAACTATTTATACAATGTCCAATAACCTGTGGGTTAGGGCCCATGTCTATATAATAATGGATCATATATCCATGTGCATGTCACTCGTCAAAAGAGCCACCAACCGTCTCACCATCGTCATCACGATCATCCGTATGGATCCAAATACAGGGGCAAAGTCCAATGAGATAACTCAGTACATAGGGTCATTCATAAAAATAACTATATGAACCATAATCAATACCAATATCAATACTATCAATAAATAAAATATATAATTGGTCAGAATATATAACATTTAACAATAATCAATAAATCATAAGCAATTCGACCAATGATAATAATTATCCATGTCATCAATTATTGATGACCAATATCAATTCCATTCGATTCAATTATCTTGAATCAATTATTAATTGGCCATAGGTCGGTGAAGGCCACAATAAATAATTATCAATTATCATTTCTATTAACAATTTATCTATTCAATTTTTCATCATCCACTAGGGAGCAATTCAATTATCAATCAGCCACTAGGGCGCAATTCAATTAACAATCCAATTCAACTAACAATTCACCACGAGGACATCCATCTATCATAAAGGCCTCAATCGACCACGAGGGTCTTCATCGACCGTAAAGATTTTAATTGACCACAAGGGTCTCCATTAACTATTATGCATTAACAATCGACTCCATGAGCCTCCATTGATCATAAAGGCCTCAATCGACCACAAGGGCCTCTATGATGCATCAACAATCGACTCCATGAGCCTCTATCGACCCAATAGGCCTCAATCGATCACAAGGATCTCTATCGACCACGAGGGCTTCCATCGACCATAACGGCCTCCATCGACCATGACGATCTCAATTATTAATTTAACAATTCAATTGTAGCAATTTTCCATATCGTCAGTTGGACGATACACAATCAATATCAATAATCTCATTAGTTATCAATTTATGCAAATTGAACTATATGTCATGAATCCATAATCAAATTATTATCAATTAGCATATTACAATTATAGTTGATTAACATTAATCAACATAGCAATCACAATCGCTAGACCAATACATATCAATGCATGTTCATGAGCAATCAATGCAATTAAACTTAATTATTTAGCAATATATTTTAAGTCTTCGGAATTTGTCCCACACTAGGACAAACTCGGGCCGGTTCATCTATTTCACTTTTTCCAATTTTTATATCAGAACCCGAGTCGGGTCTGGTAAAACCTAGGTCGGGTCTGTCTTTGTCAAATTCCATATCAGTCATTCAATACCCGGGCCGGATCGGCTCGGTTTCAATTCATTATAAATGAGTCTTTGGAACCGGGCCGGATAGAACTGGAACCCGATCCAGTTCTATTGATCAAATCTTGTGTCACAATCGGGTAAAAGAACCCGAGTCGTGCCTATGGGAACTCGGGCCGAGTTCATGGAACTCGGTCCGGTTCCTACTATGATTCGGTCTGAATTCTATTGAACTCGGGCCGGGCAAAACATAACTCGAGCCGAGTTCTATCGCTAGTAGGAAATTGTGTTTCCGACAACTTCCGATCATCCTATCTATGCCATACAATATCTAATATATGCAAATAATATATAATGTAATATCTAAAAAAATGAAGAAGAGTTCAGGGTTCATGTCGCGAAAAACCCACGCCATGGGGATCCCCCTACGTACCTTAAGTTGATTGAAAAATCAACTATGTGTCTGTTATCTATAGACAGCACGTACGACTTTGGACGACGATTTCTCCTTATTGACGTTGAGAAACCATCGGCTACTATTTGAATCTTGTTCTTTTCTGTCGGGGCTTCGAAACGATATATCGCACGTGCTCTCATGTGTCTCGGTTTGTGAAAAAAACAAAGGAGAAAGAAGGGCTCTTGTGCAGAATTTTTGTAGAGCAAATCATACTTTCTAGCCACCCTTTAGGCCCTATTTATAGCTCTCAATTAGAGTTTTTTATTTCTATTGGACCTTGGGTTATTTCTCCATCAATCATGACCATCCATCATTAGTTATCATCTCTTAAATATTCAGATTTAATTAAATCCGAATTTCACTAATTATTCCATAACCATGCTTATAAAAATCCATCTCTACTCAAATTCCTTTTTATCTCCTCCATAACTTCTCTCAGTCAAACTCTATCTCCATCTTTTATCAATAACTTATGTTAACCAAACTATACCTTTAATTTATCTTTTTATTTCTTCCTTTTCTCTAATTTTCGAAATTATTTAATTCCATAGTAATTTATCATCTAATTTTCGAATTAAATAATAATAAATATTATTTTAATGGCTGAAATATTTTTAAGCCATAAAACTCTCAATCCTATCCTATGTGGGAGTCCTATGTCCATTAATAAATCTTTTGGATCTCAAATCAAAATTGAAATCCCTAATCTCAATATAATTACAATTCCTACTCCCATTGGGATTTAACTTTCTTTCTTTTCCTTTTTTCTTTCTAAACATACTTTTAATCCTACTCTAATTCTAATTCCTTCTTCAAGTAGGAGTACTTTTTCCTTCTATTCATATTTCATTTTCAATTATATTCCTATTCCTTCTCAAATTACCCTTTTGGTCATCTTGAATTCATCAAGGATTCTAATTAACTTATGAAATTACTATATTGCCCTTGATGAAATCTTGGGGTGTTACATCAAATGAATGCTTTAAAGAAATTTTCAAAAGCTCAATTGGCAGTATAATTTTGAAAATGAAAATTGTCTATTCATGTCTTACATGAACACATTATGAAGCTTCTCCAAATCAAAACCAGAGTTGACAATCAATAATTCAGCAAATATCAACCCAACAATCTTTATTCTTTGTAGCACATGAACCTTATGGAAATTATGAAGAAATGACAAGGAACCATCCAATAGTTAGCAGAGACAATTGATCAGTTAACAACTAAACATAAGCTTATGGAATCTCAGCATGAAAATCAAGAAAAGTTCTCAAATATAATATTATCCATTACTTTTCCATCACAACCTGAGAATAATTCTAAAAAATAATTTCAAGTTATAACTTTGAAAAATTAAAAATGAAACTTCTTGAGAACAATACATATAAACCACAAATCATAATAAATCATCTGGAGAAGATAGCTCAAGTCAAATTGTAACTCAAGAGCAAATCGAGCAATCAATTGACAAAACATCAAAAAATCACAACCCTCAATCACAGCTTTCACAATGATCAACTCTAATGCTTCAAAGAGTGTTGCAATTTAAACTATACCTCATCAAGATTTTTCAACATATTCACTCAAAGAGTTACCTTTCCTAGAGAGGAGCTTCAGAGCTAAACACGATGAGCAATTGTCTAATTCATTAAGGCTTTAAATAAATTTTAATTTAACATCCCATTTTTTGAAGATTTGCAACAAATGTCAATATATTTTAAATTCTTAAAAGATATTCTATTCAATAAGAGAAAATTTATAGTAAATGAAAAAGATGCCTTACTGGGCATATTAGTGATGCTATACTAAACAAGATTTCTACTAAGTTAAAAATGACTTGTTAATTTCTTCATACCTTGTGAGAATAGACATTTTCAAGTGAAGCAAACATTAAATGATTTAGGTGTTAGTGACAATGTGATTTCTTTCTCTATGTGCAAAAAGATGAATATAGGAAAACTTAAACCCACCAACATGATACTCCCGTTGGCAAATAGTTCAATTAAACATCTTGGAGGGATTCTAGAATATATCTCAATCAAAGTTGGAAAATTCTTTATTTCAATTTATTTTGTGATGTTAAATATGGAAGAAGGCTCAACAACTTCTTTGAACTTGGGAAGGTAATTTCTATCAAATTCAAGTACTTTAGTTTATGTAAAAAATGACAAATTGATTTTTCAAATTGAGGAAGATAAAATTGAATTTATTCATAATCAAGATATGAAATGTACTGATCTTATTAAAAAAAATTATGCAATAAGTCACAATTGAATTTCGGATGATATATCTGCTAGAAAATTGTCTCCTGCATGAAAAACATGACGATCTTGAAGCAATTCTATACAAGCAAACTTCATATAATCATCCTCGGTAAATTCTAGAATATAAAATAATGTCAAAGACAATTTGCAACCCCTCAATTGGGCATTCACATTTGTCGAAACATTAGATTCTAATGAAAAATGCTTCATTTCAACTTCTATTCTTAAAAATGCTCAAGCACCTCAGACATGTAAGCAGTTGAATTTGATATTGAATTGAGAAAAGTGCAACTTTGTGGTCAAGCAAAGAGTTGTATTAGGAAACATTGTGAACAACAAAGACATTCATATGGATAAAGCCAATATTAAAAAAGTTTCCACCAACAGTAAACATCAAAGTTATGAGATGCTTCTTGAAGTATGCATGATTCTATAAGGAAAGAACAAAGTCGTGGTATTATGAAAGAACTTTGCACAAAAAATTTGGAGATAGATATAAAGTTCTCTTCTTCAACTCTATACAATCAAATCTTTTCTTAGAAAACTGAAATCACAATGTCCAGACTCATTTTCTATTTGCCAAGTATTCAACCTTAGAGCAATTGAACTATAGATTGATCATGAAAATGCATTTAAAATTAATGGACAGAGATTAAAGATTTACCACCCTGATAATAATCATCCTATTCACATGGAGCTAACTTCAACTTCTTTGAACTCAACATGATCAAAAGACAACAGTGAGATTTAGTTTAATACTATAGACACTAATTCTTGTTGAAAGGCAATCCGATTTTAATAATTAATTTCTTTTGTTTTCATATCAAGACACTTCTATTTCAAACATTTCATTTTGTTCATACTCAAGAAGCACCACTCTATGTCAGCCTCAATCGAGGGATGTGATTCTCGATGAAATAAAAAAAATTCCAAAATGAACAATTAAGCTCTCATCCACCTTGAAAAAGTGCAAGAGGGATATATCTACTGTATCTCTACCCTAATTTTAACATTTTTTCTTCTATTTTTATCTGAGTGGCAATGACTGAAACCCTTGTGATGCAAAAAGATGCAAATATAAAATCAAAGTAAGGCATCCAGACCATTTTGAACAAGCTTAAAGTAACAGAGCGAAGCTATTTTTAAATATCACCTCGATAAGGCAAACAATTCAAATTAACTATCCTCACTCAACTCATTTAAATGAGAATAGTGTTGGATTTAAGTTTGTGGAAGAATTCATGTTACACTCTTGCAACACCATATTATTTTGTAGGCTCTTTTGCTAGTGTCCAATTCTTGATTTATTTCTTGTACCATGTATGAAACTTAGTTCTAATTTAGTGGTAACTCTACCTCCTTATGGATTTGATACCTTAAGTACTACAACAGATATGTTGTGCATTTGTGATAATTTTGGTTAGTGTAAGGTTTTAAAACTTGCATTGTACTATTTTTGTTGTAATATATTTGAAAATTTATACCCTTGTATGTGGATTAATTTCACACCCCTGATTTGTGGATAAGCACAAAAGTAAAAACATTGTTATACATATTTTTGCATCATTTGCATACCACTCATGACACCATCCTATCACATTAGTGCCTCATAGTTTTTATATTTTAATCTAATTATGACTGAACATGCATAATGTTATCTAAGTGTATAACAATTAGTAATAAACAACAGTAGAAAACATTTATACTTAGGTAAATATCTTTTAAATATCCTATGTGGTAGTTTATATAGTTCATGAGCATAAAACTAAGATTCAAGCCCCTGAACTATGTTATCATGGCCACAAAAACTATCTTAATTCATAACGGTGACCGAGAACACTTTTTAGCACTTCATTCTCATGGGTCACTTACATGGTGCACAACTATAAAGGGCCTTCATCAAGGCCATGAAATAAGATGTCACTGGCATGAACAAAGTGTGCTTCCTTGAGTTGCCTGGTAGTATTTTTTTCCTTCCATGTATATATTTATTATCAAAGTTCATGTTATGATCAAAATTGCGTCAATTTAAGCAATATTTTCATAATATATTTAATGTTTATTTTGTCACGTGGGGTGTGTTTGAGTGTGTTACAACAATATTCCATATCTTAAATTGGAATATATTTAGGTGTGGCAAACTTGAGACATTAATCATAATTATCTTTGTTTTGTTGTCTTTTGTTTAATGGGATAATTCCTTCTCTTTGATAAATAATGATCATATTCTTAACTTTAACAGTTTGCATATGCCAATGAAAAAAAGTCTTTTGATCGTTTTAAGATTCTTGTTTATTAATTTTCATAGTATTTTACTATTTTGTAACTTTTCTTTCTCCTATATATCTTCCTCTAAAATAAAGTTAACAAAACAAAAAAATGTAACTACTTTAAGTAATCACATTTTATGGCTTAGCCATCGGTGATGGCATAGTTATATGCAAAATGAATTCTCCTATAAGAAAAAGCTATGATAATATCTTATATTTGCACACTTAGTATTTTATATTGAGCAAGAGAAAAAGTCGCTAGTAAGACAAAAATAGTTGGAGACAGAGGAGGGAAAAAGGGAAAAATTGGCACATCGAAGGGATCGTTGGAAAAAGAAGTTGTCATTTTAGATAAAAGATGTTTTCATGCACTTGCAATTGAGAGGGCATATATTGGCATTTTATTACGTCATTTTTATAATCTCATAAAAACAACATGTAACAGCCAACATTTACAAGAAAAAAAATATAAGAAAAGAAAATAAGAGATGTTGTGATAAAAGAAGAATAGCATGATCTAATCGTAACTTCTTATGCCTCATATCTTATCACTCATCCTTATAAGTATGTCCCAATCATGGCTCTATTTTTTTCATCGTCTCTCTTTCTCTCTCGTCCGATAGGGGAAGTAGAGGATGGTTAAAAGAAGAATCATATCTTGAAAGAGACATTTTCTAATCTACCATGACTCAGTATGTATGTATTTGATAATATTCACAGAAGCTAAACAATGGGTATGGCTGAAGTCACGACTTCATTTTGCTAAAGGCAAGACTTGCCTAAAAGAACTTGCAACTCGACAAAGTCAAATTCACGGCTTGACAAGTCCAAAGTCACGACTTGACAAGGCCGAAGTCATAATCCAAAATGAAAGGTAAACCATGATCTATTAATCATGCCTCAATTTCCTAAGACCAAAAGTGTCCTTGATCCAAGAGAAGAGCTACATGGATGCCCATGAATACAAGTGCACTCATTGAAATTAGAATAAGTAATAAATAGTGATTGATTATGCATCCTACCATAATGTTGAGAGCTTGAACTAGGAGCACAACAACTTTTAAAAGTATTTATTTATCAATTTTTAAAATCATTTTTATTATTCATGAGTATCATTTATTTATCCTTAATATCATTTATCTTTTTATAATGTCATAAATTTAAAAATCATAATTCTTTTTTATTCTAAGTAACCTAATTAATACCTAACTTTAATATTTCAAACTATATCATGTTTATTTTTAGCAACACAATATAGTTTCATTTCCTTTCCTTTCTTTTTATCATCACATGTTTAAATATAATGGTTCATCCTAATTAACTCACACAGCAACAATGCTCATAATTCCATTTTTTTATTTTACCATGTCACATATATATATTTTATTACTTATGTTAATATTTCAATTCATTTAATTATTTCTTTCAAAACTCTCATGTAATAAAGTTTAATGATAACCTTTAATATGCTCCTTTTTCATTCTAATTTTCACTTAATGTATTAGTATTCTAAAGTTTATAATATTGTCCTTGCGTTTCATCTAATCAATTATGAAAAAATATCACAGATGAAAGAGTGGAATCAATGTAGAAAAATAACACAATTACAACAATACTTATTTATTGATATCTAAAACTATATCACTTTTTTACTTTTGATATAAAGCAATATTTATTTATCATATTTAATTTATTTTTTTATATTATTTATTACATTATTTTATATGTGCACCCATTGATCATAATGATTTTTACTCCACCACTACCTTGATCTATTAAAAAATACTATACAGGTTAAAAAATACAGTATTTATAATTAAAAGATATAATGTGATGATGAAAGAAAAGAAGTATATTGATAATGAAAAGATTTTCTTATGATCGATGAGGATTGACAATGGACATTTTTTATATGATGATTTATCATGCTATAACCTTTTCTTGATCTGGATTTTCATGTTCCCAACTTATCCCTTACTGCTTCTAAGTATGATTATCCTATGATTATACAAATGTTTAATTATTTATATTGAATGCCAAACCATGCAGGCAAAAGATTAATTATCTCTCCAGCACATTCAATGTTACAGTTGTTAACACTACACAATGATGGTATTGGCAACACAGATATTAAGCGCCCTTATTTATTCATTAGATGCATCTTAATTATCCGTGATATTATCTTTGAAGACGAGCTACTAGGAAATTTAAGCTTTCATGTCATTATCCATTTTAATTATTCATATATATACTTCAAATATTTTTTCTTTAGTATATTATTCTATTTTTTGAACAATCAAATTAAGTTAGTTTTTTTATAGCATTTGTTACGAAAAGAGAGATAAAATAATTACACGTGAGAACACACAAGATTTACGAAATTTACGACAACGAATCTCGCCTAAAATACACAAGGGTATTCACATTATCAACTGTATCCATATATGTGCGTGTCCCAGTGTGTCCTCTAAAAAGTATTTTGTCATGTAGAAAAGTGTGTTTTTTTAATAGGTAATTAGATAATTGTAAAGTTTGATTATGTCTTGTTTCAATAAAATATTCATTTGATAATTCTTTTAATTCTTTCGTTACATGGTTACATTAGTATTTACAAATATCATTATATAATTCAATCAATTATTTAAACTTGTGCATAGCAGAAGGCTGCTCCCTTACTTCTTATCTATATGATAAGCCACGTAACAAAGAAAGAAAAAAAAAAGAGTTATATAATTATTCAGCACTAGCTAATGAAGTGCTGGGCGAACTTGGAGAAAAGTAAAAAAAATAAATTAAGAGGACGGAAACAACTGAACAGAGAACTCGGTCCAGTGCTGTGTTGGAGTACGTGGAGCAGCGTTCATGGAGCAGACGACGACGTCCCATTGAGCAGCACCTGCATGGAGCGGCTGAAGCAACATGGCGTGCTTGGAGAGCAGTGATAACAGCACATCGGGTCCTCTGCACTAATGGCGGCCATCAGCATGACAGCCACCACAAGGAGCAGGATGAATCCATGGGCGGCCATGGCCATATGTCTGGAGGAAGAAGCTGTCATTGCTATCACAGTCTTGGAGGAATGAACTGACTGAATTCGGACTTGTCATGCAGAACAATTTGTAGTTGTAGATGTAGTGGGTGGAGAGAGAGCGAGAGAGCGAGAGCGAGAGAGAGAGAGAGCAGAAAGGGTGTGATCATCCTCACTCGAATTCATAGGCTTAATCGTCAGCTTCTTTTCGTGAGCGGCTTTTAGTTTCGGTATTATTTATATAGTTACAATGCATTTTTTTTTGTTCCACTTTCCCCTTATCGTTCTAGAAATTAAGGCTTTTGGACTTTGCATATACGTAGTAAGCTAAACTATAATAATAAAAAAAAACGCTGGTCGTCATCTAAAATTTCTATTCCCCCATCGCATGACTTGGGTAGTTAGAAAATTATATGGATCTTAGCCTGCCGTTCATGGGTCGTCGTATAGATTTGTAGGACCCCAAATAGAAAACCTTAGTTAAATTTTAGGAGAACACTTTTGTTATTAAATAAACTAGTCTGAGAACCGTACGATGCATGGCTTTTACAAATTTTTTAAATATAATTAAAAAGTTAATAAATTAAATTTGTGACATTATTATTATTATGTATCAATGTATATTAAAGAAATTGAACATCGTTATACCTTTGCATCATATTTAGAAATACGTTTTTTATAAACTACATTCTTTATTCCATTTGTTATCCAATAGGGGTGAGCACGAGCCGAGACGATCGCACCGACTCAAATTTCTCGGGTCGGGACCAAATTTAAATTATAAAAACTCGAACTACGTCCGATCTGATTAAATATATTATATTAATATTAAATATTTTAAAATATTATAATTATGTTTATTTTAATTAAATTTTATATTTTATTATATATATGTATATATCTTTATTATTTTATTTTTTATGATCAAACTGGGATAATCAAGAATTTCCTAATTTTTGTTCTGATTTAACCGGGACACCTAGAGCAAATCAGATCGAGAACGAGACAACATAAATCTGATTTTGCTCACCCCTATTACTTGATCATCTTCATCATAAACTAAAAATTTTGAGGTATTATCTACTTGATACACGTGAAAGAGCTATAAAATTATTCGTGTGAAAAATATTGAGTTTCTTAAGAAATAATCTCACGTAAAATAATGATTGATCTTGACTTTTATTAATGGTCATTGAAAAATATATGACTGAAAATTGTCTACACTAAATTTTGAATGGTACTCTTGTATCATATGAAATTAATGTCATTCTTAGAATGAATATCATTGATAGAACTTCTAATGGTGCCCTTAATTACTTTTTGGTATTCAGCTTTATATATTTCAATTGAGAAGCTTTAATAAAATGATCTTGAAATAATCCTCTTGATAATACAATTAATGTTATTTCATCTTCCCTTTCTTAAAATTTTTAAGAAAAATATTCTTACATTGTCGTCATTTAGTTTAAGTATTTTTTATTTAATGAAATATCTTCCCTATAACTATCTTCTGCATAAGGATAAAGCAATTTATATTGTACACTTAAATAAGCGTCGTTTAGCGCATTTATCCTTTGTAATTGTGTAAATTTAGTTTGAACAATAATATCTCTATCACCTCTAGAAAGTTTAAAATCTCCCACTACCAAAGCAAATACTTCTGAAGTTGTTGATAAATTGTATGTTCTTCTGACAATATTTCTTTTCCCTATTAATTTGAGTTTTACTATGGAGTTTTTATCCTCTAAAATTTGTCTCTTATCATTTAAAGTCTTTGCTAAAACTTTATGTTCATCCAACATTGGTTTCAAGTCAACAATAATATTCTTGCAAAAAAAATTTCTTTTGAAGTTGTGAAAAAGAAAAATTAAGCAAACTTATTAAAATAATTATGTACAAAAATTTAAGGATAACATTATATATGGAAAGTAACCTCGTGAAATGAAGTCTATCTTCTACTTTCTTATGTGTATAAAACTATACAATTATGCAAACTTTGGAAAGCATCCATCCCAAGGCAACAAATTTTTAATTTGATGATAATTTTGACCATGCACAATTGCACATTGAAAGTGCTTACCTAGCTTTTATTTGATTTATTGATTTCACCCATTGAACTAAATAAAAATATAGAATTGTTGCTTCTAATATTTTCTCCAAAGTGATCATTTTGGGGGCATTTGCAATGTTATGTTATAAATTGATAATCATATCAGATGTATCTAATGGTGATATAGTTTAAATAGATATTTTTTTAATTTAATAAAAAAACTTGATGTGGCTCTTTGGGAATCGATAATATTATCTTTTCATGACAATAATATAAAGAAAATTCCGACCTTCTAGGTTTATAATGTATTTTATTTTGTTACTCGTACAAAAAATATGCTCCACATTTGTCGCATTTATGATTTGGATCTCCTATATCATAATACTTTGCGAAAAAAATATATATTACATTTATATACATATATTAAATTAGAGTTAACATGTTAGTAGCATACTATTATATCATGCATACCATTATTACATAAGTCCACTGATTGAAAGTTATCATCTAAGAAAACTAAGAAAATTTATCTTAATATTTATCATAATTAATTTTAGGTTGATTAATTATTTTAACACGTGCAAGTTCATTTTCCATTTGAAATTCTATGTGTTCTTAAATGTGATCTCCTATTCATCAAATAAAATATATAATTGACTAACAATGTTATATATATTAAAAACAGTATGCATTAGCATGATAATAAGAAATAGTTTAACATGCACATGATCATTATATATGTCTCTACATATTAATAAAAATTGTTAATATCTAACATATTTTAATTATAGGTTGAGTTATTACTTACATACATGGAAGTTCGCGTCTAATTATTTATTCAATCCATTTTTTAATGTAGTTTTATCTTTATTCAATTATTTCTTTTTTATCAATTCTAACATATCTCTTACTTTCACATGAAATTTCATTTATTTTGAACATATGTTTTTGAGTTATATAAAAAATTATTAATAATCTTAATGTACTCCTAATCAAATTATATTTACCTTTTAAATTTAATACTTTTTGTTCAAAAATGTGGTTACCTAATTTAACAAACTTTATTATAAGATATTTTCATTTTCTATAAATAAATCTAATAATAATATGATTAAATTTACTCATACAAGATTTCTTGCTCGTAATTAGATTATATTTACTTTTAAAATTTACTCATTTTTTGTTGTGATCTTACAAATGTTATTTTCTAAATATGAAAATAAGAATAAATTAACTTTATTTTTATAGTCCCCTACTTCTATTTAAATTAATTTAATTACTTTTCATATGAAACTCCATTGTTATTGGGTTATATAAAAAATATTAATCTTTTATTTTTGCAAACATGAAAATTATACTCCTATCAAATTATTAGATATTTTCATTTTCTATAAATAAATCTGAAAATAATAATCAGATTATATTTACTTTTAAATTTTACTTGCTTTTTTTTATTTTGATCTTACAAATGTTATTTTCTAAATATGAAAATAAGAATAAATTAACTTTATTTTGATATTTTATTCTTAATAATCTATTTTCTCTCATTTGAAGCTACTAAGTCTCCTACTTCTACTCAAATTATTTTTATTAATTTTCATATGAAATTCCATTTAATTTGGCATATATTATTGTGTCTATAAGAAAGTTTTATTATGAATCTTTTAAATTTACACCTAATCATCTATCTTTTAAAGGTAATCCTCTTTTTTAATTTAAAAAATGATATTGTCTAATTTAACAAACTTTATTATAATATGTTTTTTATTTTCTGTAAACAGATTCAAAAATAATACTATCATTAGATTTACTCAGCAAAAATCCTTTTATAGATCCGAAAATTCTACTTCTAATCGAATTAATTATAGCAATGAAATTCCATTATTATTGGGTAATATAAAAAATATTATTAATACTTTATTTTTGGAAATCTGAAAATTATACTCCTAATCATATTATACTTATCTTTTTAATTTAATACTTTTTTTCAAAAATGTGGTTACCTAATTTAACAAACTTTATTATAACATATTTTCATTTTATATTAATAAATCTGAAAATAATAATATGATTATATTTACTCATACAAAATTTCTTACTCGTAATCAGATTTTATTTACTTTTAAAATTTAGTCGCTTTTTTATTTTGATTTTACAAATGTTATTTTCTAAATATGAAAATAAGAATAATTATTTTTCCTCATTTGAACCTACTAAGTCCTACTTCTACTCAATAATTTTATTAATTTTAATATGAAATTCCATTATTATTGGTTATATAAAAATTATTGTTAATCTTTTATTTTTGCAAATCTGAAAATTATACTCCTAATCAAATTATATATACCTTTTAAATTTAATACTTTTTTATATATGTGGATACCTAATTTAACAAACTTTATTATAAGATATTTTCATTTTCTATAAATAAATATGAAAATAATAACATGATTAGATTTACTCATACAAAAACTATTGCTCGTAATCAGATTATATTTACTTTTAAATTTTACTTGCTTTTTTTTCATTTTGATCTTACAAATGTTATTTTCTAAATATGTATTTATGGGAATAAATAACTTTTTTAAAAAAATTCCGAATTATTCAATTTTTCCCATTTGAACCTACTAAGTCTCCTATTTATACTTAAATTAATTTTCATATGAAATTACATTTAATTTGGACATATATTATTGTGTATATAAGAAACTTTTATTATGATCTTTTAAATTTACTCCTAATCTAATTGGATTTATCTTTTAAATGTGAACCTCTTTTCTAATTTCAGAAATGTTATTGTCTAATTTAATGAAATTTATTATAATATATTTTTATTTTCTGTAAATATATTCAAAAATAATAATATCATTAGATTTACTTAGCAAAAATCCTTTGACAGATCCGAAAATTCTACTTCTAATCAAATCAATTTTAGCTATGCTTTGTTTTAAATTATTTGTAGTCATTTATTTTTTTAATTCTAAAAACAATACAAAATATTTGAAAATTTATGTTAAAAGGATTAAATATTTTAATTCCTTCTCTAGATGCGGAGAGATATAATATCACAAAAGCTATTAGATTTTGTGTAGGAGTCTTTTTAAGATACATATTAATATTAGAATAGAGGTAGGATTTTATGCAATATTAGGATACGTGATTTATTAGGATTATGATTAAGATTCAAACTTCAAATAAATCAGGATAATCATCAATTTATAAGGAATAAATTAATATTAGTAGAGTTAAATACGTGATCTTAGGATATATAATATTAATCTTAGGATGTAGTGAAACAAATTGGGATTTAAATATTAGGATGCACATTTCTTGACATACCGTAATATTAGGCGTCATATTAGGATATAATTTTATTTATAATTAATTTATACTAACAGTAATATTAGGATATAGTTTTGTTTAGATACCGATACGTCAATAGTTGATTATATCGTAATATTAGGATATAATTTAGATTATTAATGTTTGATTAAATTTTGTGTTTTTAACTGTATTATTATTATTCAATTATTTTTTCAAAAAAATTTTGGAGTTGCCACGTGGCTCTCCAGTGTTTACCTTATATATATATATATATATATATATATATGAATATTAATAAAAATAATAAAATAAAGATTTTTGTTTATGCTATGTTTAGATACAAGAACTTAAATTCTTATTAATTCTCGTGAATTAATCGATTACATAGAAAAATTTTGAATTTGTGTTTGGATGAAAAATGTAATAATGGAGAATAAAAAAGTTGATTAGACGGATAAATTTTAGTGCATGTTTGAATAAAAAGTAAGAATTAAAGAGATAATTTATTATTTTATTTGGTTGAAAATGTATTTAAAATATTATGTTTAATAAATATTATATTTAATTATTATTTGAAAAAATATATAACATAATTGGATAAAATAATTAATGAATAATATTAATAATAGACATCAATTAATATATTTTAGTATGATAGAATACTAATTAAAGTATACTAAATAATTAAGAAAATAATTATTTAATATTGAATTAAAATATTTATATAAGATATAAATAATTTTATGATAATATATTATTAAATAAACATTTATATATATCATAGATCAAATAAATTTGCAACTTTTATAATAATGTTTTAATAAATAATTATATATAACATATAATATATAATATATAATAAAACTATTATATAAGATAAGCAATAGACTTACTTGTCCAAAAAAATTTGTATCACAAAAAGAAAAAAAGAAAAAGGTTCTTGCCATAAGCAAGAACTAAGTAATAAGTTATTGCTTATGGCAAGAACTTTAGGGATTTTAAGATCACATGATCTTTTGACCCGAACTTAAGTTCTGGTAGACTTTTTTTTTTCTTGGCAAAACTTGATGTAGTGTTTGGCAGCACTAGGGCAAATTCTTGCCCAAGTTATGCATTCAATCACTACCTTAGGGATTTAACGAGCATCCACCCGTTAAAAATGAGGTGGACACTCCCCCTATCATCGCATCCCTTTGATGCGTGATCGACGGTCAATGTAGAATTCAAATTTAGTGGGCGATTTCGGACGATTCGTGCGTGGAAAAAACAAAGCAACCCAACCCCACTCCCCACCCCGATCCTGCCATCACCTGGCGATGGCACTGCTGCATGACATCCTCCTCAACCTTCGTCGCCGTCTGACCTTCCTCCTTGGACCTAAACCTTCGTCACTGGCCGACCCTCCTCCTTGGACCCCAACCTCAAATATGTTCCCTCTTCCCCCAACCACCTCCTCCACGGCGGCAATGACGAGACCCACCGCGAAAAGCAATGATGATGATGATGAATGGGAGAGGATCCTCGATATGATTTGACCGTGAGATTCGCCGCACTCGAAGGGGCCATCTCCGGATGTTGTTGTTGTCGTCATCCTTGCCCTCAGTCACCGTCGGCATTGACTTGGTCGAGCTCTCTGGCAACCATGCGCATGCTTTGGGGGTTTCCTACCGCAGGTCCCCAAGTTGGAGACGAGCGAGGCCTACCGCTCTGTGTTGGCCCTCAAAGTGACCTTATTCCCTACTAGAGCGTCGCTATCAACCTCACGGTCGACCACGCCGCGTCCGATGGCTCTAGCAACATGGGATTCCTACCCCTATGGGCTTTGGCTTGCAAGACGAGGTAAGGGATCACAATTCCGTAGTTCTCATTGTCGTTTGACAGGTTAGAAGAATATTCGAGCGATGGTGTCGTCCAAGTGTCATTCGCAACAGACAACGAGCAAGGATGTGGCCGGGAGCCCCACTCCTTGACCTTGTCGATGCTCGGAGCCATCGATATCATCGATCATCTCCACCACAAATGCTCATGCCTTTGCTGTCGTCGATTGTTGCCACTCAGAGCACCTCCTTCGCACCTCCCTCGCTCGTGGACCTGATGAACCAGCAAGAACAACCAGCTTGAATTGTCCATAAAATCCTTTGTTTAGACTAAATGAAGCTAACTCTCATTCATTTTCTTTAACGAATTTATGAAATAAAATGATTCTTACAAAATATATTATTTTTTGTGTATCTAACATAACATAGTTAGCTGAAAAAACGTTTTAGCATCAATTAATTGATCTATTCTAGAAAACTTAAAACATATAAAAAAAACTTTAGTCTAATCTGGAAGGGAAAATATAATATTTAATTATATTAATATATTAGAAAAACATTGCATATTTGCATGTCTTCATATAATCATTACGTATTAAATTAGTATACAAAACATCATGCACCATTTGAATTTTTACAAGTTTAATTAATCAAGAAAAGTACATTAAAGTCCACAAAATAATATATAATTAAAATATAAAATAATAGAATTTAACACCTAAAAGAGTACGGACAATGCATTAAAAAAACAAGACACAAATTTTATATCAAAACTATATTAGGCCCACAAAAGAAAAGGATAAAATTGCGAATGAATTAACTACTATGTATCCATTATACCGATTTAGTGGCCCTTGAGCATATCAATAAAACCCTTATATAATAATAAAATATCATATATATATATATATATATAGAGAGAGAGAGAGAGAGAGAGAGTGCTGACACTGGATTCTTATATTATATTATTATGCATAGAAAATTCAAACAAATCTAACGTTTATTAATGCTTTAGTGGCTGACATAATATATTACTCCCCAGGAGACCAAGGTTAGAACTGGGAAAAATGCACAATTTTTTTTTCTATCTTATTTCATGGATAGCTTGTATTTCTCTTAATTAAACTTGTAATTTTAAGTACTGTATGATATTACTTATGCTAATTTAATACGAGATTATTATATATGAAGATATATAAGGATGAATGTTTGGTTTTGTTTTATATTAATATAATAAGACTTTATGCTTAATATTATACATTATAGTTTTTACAACAAATCAATTAAATTTATTACAACAACAACAACAACAACAATAAAATTTTATCTCACTAGGTGGGGTCGGCTAATTAAATTTATTATAAAGATATTTTTCAGCTAGCTACATTTAAATTTAAGAAATTTAAGAAAATATCACTATTGCAACTTCTTATATATTTAGTTAGAGAATCATTTTTGAAATCCTAAATTTCTTAAGAAAAATACAAGGAAAAAAACTATAAGCAGATTCAATTTTAAGGAGCAATATTGATATTCTTTTATCTGAATTCACTAATAAAGATTTCTGACTCTGCCACCCTACCGGATACATGCTTATTAAGGCAAACCAAAATAAATGACAAATATTTTCTAATCAAATGGTTTTATATTAACCTTAATTATGCAGGTTAAGCCATAAAATAAAATTCTTACTATTGAAGTCGCCTAAGCTCAAAAGTGGGGGAAAAGAAGTAGGAAAACTTATCACTTGAAGCATATTGAAAAAGTTTAAATCTGATATTCTCTCTCTCTCTCTCTCTCTCTCTCTCTCTCTCTCTCTCTCTCTCTCTCTCTCTCTCTCTCTCTCTCTCTCTCTCTCTCTCTCTCTCTCTCTCTCTCTCCCATAATTAGAAATTCATACAAGTTTGTTATTTTATTAAAATGATATCATACTCCTGGCCCAATCCAATAATAAAATGGATCTTTAGCATGACAAGCCCATGGGTTGGGACGAGAAGTTTGAAATCCTTTCAAATGAAATCCGTTTTCTTAATTTATTGAGGAAAATTGTATATGTAGAGCTAAAACGAGTATAAAATACTAATTTTATTTATTAGATTAAAAAAATAAAATATCTATTACTTTAAAATATATGTTAAATAGTATAGGTAGTTAAAATTAGGATTATTTTTATAAACCAATTCTAAATTATTACTATTTTTTACGTTTAACCTCGAACTACCAACTTATTTTTTGGGATTTTAAACTATCGTGATTTTTTTTCAATTTAATCTTTCCGTTGGCTTCTGTCAACTTTTTTATTATCTTTAATTTTTTTTTATTTATGAAATGTCAAAATTACCCCTCGAAGTTGTAAAGGTCGAAACGAAAATATAAAAATGAAGGGTTTATGATTTAGAATTTAGAGCTTAGAGAAAAGTTGACGGAAGAATCAAATTAAAAAAATTATAATAATTTAGGGATCCAAAAAAATAAGTTCATAATTTAAAATTAGATGTGAAAAATCATTATAGTTTAGAATTGATTTATGAAAATAACATTTAAAATTAAGATCGACGAATTATCTAATAGTCATGACAAATCATATTAACAAATATGACTAATTCAACGATTGTATCTTATTTAGTCTTAAATGATATCTTTTTATTATCAAATTAATAATTATTAACATCGGTATTTGCTAGCAACAACATAATGAAGGCAGTCAATCAATATAGATTGATCCGAAATCTGATTCAAATCCAATATAGCACCTATGGGTACATAAGAAATGTATCGAATCAATTCTTTTTAATGACTAAAATTAAAGGATAAAAAATAATCGCTCTACATCGAGATATATAAAATGAGGTGTTCTACTTCCTTATTAACCTAAAAAATATTTACTAGACCAAATTCTATAAACTTTGTTTAAATTTTATTCCAAATATTTTATACCATTTTAGCTTTAAGCTTTGAATTTTTATCAATAAATAATCTTCACATGGGTTTTCAAAAACCAGGTGCTACCAATCAAATGCAAGATGCCAAGAAATATAATATTGCCCACCAGCCAAATAAAAAGCATGACATGGATCCAAGTGTTAAATGTGTTGTCAGGATAATTTTTTTTTAAACAAAAAGAACTTAATATCCAACAAATAAACGTATTGATTTAATGTGAATTCCCTCTTTATTCTTTTATCCATTGATAATTTTTTATTCACCAATATTTAATAAAATAAAAAAAGCACAATCAAATAATATATTATTCTGCTGCAAAAAGAAATTAAAAAACAATATATTTTCCTGCACATAAAAGTGTCCGCTACGTGGCAACACATCATTAAGGGTGAGCGGAGCACCGGACGGTGGAGATTCCATCAGCACGTGAACGATCCGGATAAAGGGAGTTTGACTGAACCGGCGGGTCCACTGTCGGTTCCCCGGGGAGCACGAGAACAGTGAAGCCGTCTTTTAATATTTTTCTTTAATATTTTAAATATAAAGTTTAATGGAGTCGTAATATTTTAAAATTGTTTGTATCATCACTGAATTTGAACTTTTTTTTCTCATCACAATTTTAATTTAAATTATCTGCGATGACAAGAAAAAAGAAAGAACTCATGTTACTTTAGAACCCTTGATTAAGATATTATCTTTGAACCGACATAATTCTATATTAATCAACGTAAAAATGTATGCTTAATCATGCAACTTGATGGGTAACTTTTGAATTAACTCTTTTGTTGTGAGTTGGGTGATGGATTTAGAAAGTTTTTTTTTAAAATGACTAAATATTTTAGCATATTGTAGGATATTTAATAAAATGAAACATTTAAGGACCATGTGCTGCAAAGATCAGAATACTTGAGGGTCCAAGATGCTTTTTGTTCAAAAAAATTAGGTTCCCTTTTTTTTAAGAAAAAAATGTTGCACCTTAAAACTTGAAAGTATTCATTGCCACATCAGATGTCCATCACTATCTTCATTTCTTTTCTCATTTCTGCATTGAAGTTGATCATAATCTTTTTCTTCATTGTCTTATTTTTTATATAACGTGTTGACCAAAATTTGGCATGCTTTCATATTAATTTATTTTTTAAGAAAAGCTACAATTTTTATATCTACTCAAAGATGTTAGCTTCCTTCCTGTAAGTGCATTTAGAAGATAGCATTATTGTTAATTATTGTCTTAGTATCCAAAAATTTTGCTCTTGATTAATTTAATAAACCAAATCTCTATAACATATAAAATTCTTAAATGACAATATTTTACATGCCTAAAAAAATCTATTCAAAATTTACTCAAGTGAACATGAGTTGATATTATTGTTTTTTTTTTCTACTTGTATATTTTTAGGGTCTGCGGTTGATTTCATCAAATAATAAACTAACTTTGACGAAACTCAGATGCAGAACCCGATTCCTAGGCACCGTAGCGAGAATCACTTTTTTCAATTTTTTTTAGTTGATGTGATGACATTTTTCAATTTTATTTTTTTCTTTTTTCTTTCTTTCTTTCTTTCGTTCTTTATTTTTTCTCTCTCACATTTCTTTTATAAAATATCTTTTATGAAATGCAAAATATTTATTATAAAATATTAATATAATATTATTTCTTACTTGTTATTTCATTAAAATAATTTAATAGTTCATTAAATATAACTTAAATAATATATTTTTATTTTTAAATAATATACTTTTTACAACTTTTTTAGTTTATACTTTTATTTTATTAATTAATAAATTTATATTTATAAAATTTATCTTTTATCAGATACACTAAAATTAATATATTACATGTACTTTTTTCTATCACATCAACTCCCTAATTTATTATCATTACGTTTCACTTTGAATTAATCTGCTATTTACATAGAACTCCATGATGCATGGAACATAAAGTGGAGAGTTCCACATCATACTTGAGATCTAGGGGCAAAAGTGGTCAAATCAATTTCAAGGAACAGTTGACCCCATGACTGGTTCAAAGGACCATATAATTAATATATTACTAGATTTGTCTTTCCAATCACTTTCATATGCTGTTGAAAGCCTAATCATCCTAAAAAGTTGTTCATGATGATGATCTAAGCACATGGAGACTAATTAAAATGTCCCAAGTTTCTTTTGAGATTGCGTGTTAGATCAGCAATACAAATTCATCACTTATGAGCAACCTACAAATTCTACAATAATATCTAGGACTATTCATCTTAACTAATTTCCTATGTTTAGCTATAATTAATATCGATATTAATTATAGCTAAACATAGGAAATTAGTTAAGATGCATACTAAGCTTATCAATTCATAGAATAAATACAATTTAAGTTAGTATATTGATTTAATAGGTACATCATACATTCTATAAACTCATAAGTTGGCCATATATGGACAACTAAAAAGGCAGCAAGGTTTGTTAACTTTGTTTGATAAGAAAAGAAGTCGCATGAGCTTAATTTAAGAAAAGATAGGACTAACAATTAAAATGTGAATCAATGCAAAACAATATAGTTTGTATAATACATTAATAGCGTCTTTTTTTTCCAACTATAGGATATATAATATGTTAGCAGCTTAAAAGTAAAAAAAAAACAATGAGTTGAGAATACTTTATTGTATTTTCTACCATACGACATGCCAGCATATAATGCACACAACAAGAGCGTGCAATATACCTTTAAGAATATTTTTTCTTTAATTATAGGAAGGTCCATGAATGAAAGAAAATTAAAACTGAAAATAATGATATATATATATATATATATATATATATATATATATATATCATAAAATTTGGAACTCATAATATAAATTTGAACACCTTCTAGTTATCCAAAATTTACGGAGATAGATCCTTTTTTGGTCTACTTTCATTGAGAATGGAAATCAAGTTATTTGGAAGTACGCAGAAAAACTTAGGTTATCGTCTTAAGGTGAAATTCTTACTTGATTTTATAAATTATGTATTAAATTCAGCATGTTATAAATCATTTGCTAATTTAGGAACATAACTATATAGATGTTAAGTTTCATTTACAATTGGATTCACTCGAAAAACCAACTTATCTATAAATGCTACCAAAAAATTTTCTTTCATTTTTCACTACTTTACTCATATAGCAATAATAATAAGGAACACATTACTATCATAATCTAAACACTAGTGTATCATATATGATACGTAATAATTATAAATACATGACATTCATGTATAATTAATTATTTATCATAAAAGTTGACCTAATATTATGACATATCACATATATAATAAAATAAAATCCTTATCTTTTGGTATATATAACCAAATGACATCATTCTAATTTTTCTTAATTGCATATTATAGAACATTAGTTTATAAAAGTTTCAAATATTATTTCATTATGGTTTGCTCTCAAGAAAATCAACATTCAACCTAACTTTCATGTTATTTTTGTATTTTGAATGACCTTGATTTTAGTATTTATATAAAATATTAATCATCTCATATTCTGATACTTTAAATTTTCTCTAAAAGTAGAGTTCCTAAGGTGCAATTCATAAAATTTCTTAAATTTATATCCCTATGGACTGATCACAATAAATTCATCAAATACTAGCATAATCTATAGTTTTATTGACTAAGTAAGGTTCAGTAAAATATTTATAACATTCACTACACATCCTTTTCGAGTGAATCAAACTATAAATCAAACTTAACATCTATATAATATATTAGATTTAATGAATAATTTATAAAATCAAATGAGAGTTTCGACGGATAAAATGATAGCACCTTAAAGACGAGAACATAACTTTTTCTATAGACCTCCAAATAACTTTTCACGTCTCAATGAAAGTAAACTTAAAGGATCCATATGAGTTAATTTTATAATTTTTGGATAACTCGAAAGTGTGCAAATCATCAAGTGAAATTTAGAGAACAATTTAGCTATACATAAGATTTATTGTTTGTAATATTCTCAAAGAAATAAAAGAAAAGAAAAAGAATAATAAATAAATAAAAGAAACCAATAACCATCTAAAGTCCACTTAAAATAGTCCATTAGCCTTGTTACTAAGCCTAAGATACAAATAGTCTTAGTCTCTTAGATGCTCTAAATCCTCACCTACATCTCACTCCCCTTTCTTTTCTCCACACCAGCCGACCACCTCATTTCCTTCCCCCTCCCACATTCTCTCACTCTCGCTCAACTCACCAATGCTCATTCTCCCTCACTCATTCTCTCTCCTCCTCTCTCTCCTCCTCTCTCCAAAATTGCCGAGCAAAGCCACCCTCCTCTCTAACTCCCTTGTTCCCTCTCACGCATGATAGCTACAGCACTATAGGGAGAGCTACCACTCCACTATTCGACAACAACAAGGAAAAGAGAAGAAAAGAAGTAGAGAGAAGAAAGAAAAAAGGGTTTAGGCATACGGATTTAATGTAAACTTTGAGGAGATCTTAAATTCTATTCATCCCTTAATGATGTGAAAAAAAATTTGTTTGGATTAAGAGTTGGAAGACCAAAACTAGAATCTTCTTGAAATATGATTACGGAATGTGCATGTTTATTAGGGATTAATGGCATTTTTGACGATTAAGTCACTATTGCATTGATAAACATAGCTCTAATGCATGATGTTTCATGTTCTATGCTTGATTCAATGTTGGAATTGCTAGCTTCTTAGAATAGTAATGCACACTCTAATGGCCCTTTGCTCAATCCTCTACTAATCTCCATGTTTTTATATATTGAAAATGTGTTATTGTTATAATCTAATAATGACTACTGAGCAATGCAAGTTTCATGTGAAAATGAATGCTTATTCCTAAATTGTTCATATATGATAGTAAATGAGGAAAAATAGATAAAAACAAAGAAAATGCTGTCTGGAGCTCAGGCATAGCCATGACGCCTATAACGACTCATGCCTTAGCGTGAAATAAGCTAGGTAAAGAGAACGGGTGTTTTTTCACGGTCGTGACCCTATGGTCGCACGATCGTGACACCCCAAAACGTTCTAGCATTAGAATATTTTTTAGAACGAATGAAAAATGACCATTATATTACGGGCATGCAAGTATGGTCATAGGCATTTCAATCGCGATGGTACGATCGCCAACCCGTGAACATATATGACCCTGGCACGACCATGGCGTATGTGAGCACGGCCATAACCATCTACTGCAGATAGGAAATTTGATCAAGTGTGCAGCCGTGCCGAACCATGGCATGCTTGTGCATATGCATGGGGATGGTCGTGACCCAAAGCGACACAGTTGTGGTCAGTCCAGAAGTAGCGTAATGGTTGAATTGGCAACACTTAGTATGATTTGAATTATGTGTGACCTTAAATAGGATTAAAACATATAACATACATTGAATGATTATATATATTGATGAATGTCTTAAAAGACAGATTGACATGAAGGTGTCTTGTTGCAATTGACGAGGATAAATGGGTTCCGCCACTAAGTGATGACATTTTTCGAGAAAATGAGTTCCACCCCTAAATGGTGGAGTTTTCATAAGTCGAGATAAGTTCCACCCCTAAGTGGTGGCGTCTCAATTGGGACTACGCGGATCCAATCATGATCTTGTTGGTCAATTCTCACGAATTCAACATGGTCTTCACAATCAACAAGATAAAAAAAAATATCTAAGTAAAGATGAAAGATGAAAATATGAATGATAAATGACTCGTATTAATAATACATTGAATCCTATTCCAACTGGAAACTCATCTAGACTCAAACTCTGAAATAAAAGGAAATATGTCTGACATATTCTATATATTTCCTTATTGTTAAGGAATTGGTTTATTTTCTTATCACAAGATATATGTTCTATTTTTGAAATTAATATAGAGTCAAATTGGTCTGTAATACCTATCATCTATTAAATGGAGTGCCTATATAAACTCCCTAAAGGTTTAAAGAGAAAGCAATCTGATCTTGTAATCCTCTTTTGTTTCTTCCATCTAATAAAATTCTGACGTCGCCTTAAATTTTTTGGGTTTTCTCGCGATGCATATTTTTTCTCATGCAGAAATCCTAACAAACTGGTATCTTCATCGTTGATCCTCCATCAGGCATAAAGATGACATCGCACAATGTGAACATCGAGAAATTCACGGGATGAAATAGTTTCAGTCTCTAGTAGATCAAGTTGAGGGCAAAATAATAAGGAGTCTGGACGCCGCTCACGAACATGCTGAAGAACAAACCAAAGGAGGAAGACTCAAAGACAAAGAAAAGGAGTTCGACCTCGCAAGTTTGATGGCATAGGAAGAGAATGCACACTCCATGATCCTATTGTGTCTGGCGGATGAGGTTATTATTGAAGTCGCTGATTAAGAAACGATGACTGGTCTGTGATCGAAACTTGAGAGTCTCTACATGATCAATTCTCTAACGAACAAGTTATTGTTAAAGTAACGTCTGTTCGTCCTCCGCATGCAAAAAGGTATCCCTCTGAAAGATCATCTTGATAGATGAATACTCTGTTGATGGAATTACGAAACATAGATGTGAAGATTGAGGATGAAGATGCTGCCCTACTTCTGTTGGTATCTCTTCCTCTGTCATACGAAAATTTTGTTCAGTCTGTTATCATCGGAAGAGACACAATTACTCTGGAAGAAATAAGATCGAATCTACATACTTGTGAACTTCATCATAGGACGTCTGGAAAGGTTGTGGAGACTCAGGCCGCAGTGCTGATAACAACTGCAGAGAAGACAAATCTTAAAAGAGATAAGTTGAAGAAGATCGTCAATTCGAATGACATCTGCAACTACTGCAAAGAACTAGATCACTAGAATAAGGACTGTCCCAAGAAGAAGAAAGACACGATTGCTGTAGTAATTCACCAGAATAGCGAATATGATGACAATTTCTCTCTCATGATGTTTGATCAAAGATGTTTGGAAGATAGTTGGGTTCTCGACTCAGGATGTTCCTATCATATGACTTCGCACATTGAGCGATTCTCAACTTATCAAAATATTGATGTCGGAAACATCATCATGGACAATGATGCAACCTGTAAAATAGTTGGAATCGACTCAATTCAGATAAGAAGTCATGACAATCGGGTGAGGATATTGACAGAAGTCCATCATGTTCCGTAACTGAAGAAAAAATTAATATCATTAGGAGTTCTAAACTCCAAAGGATGTTAGATGGATGCTACAGGAGATGTTTTCACGGTCACCAAGGGTGATGTTGAAGTCATGAGAGGAGTCAGATAAAAGTCCTTGTACATACTACAAGGCACAGTAATTTTTAACATGGCTGTAGTAGGTAATTCATCCAAATCAGAATCAGAAGCATCCAAATTGTGGCACATGCGACTTGGACATATGAGTCAGAAAGGGAAGACATCCTCAACAAGCGCAATCTGCTAAATGGTTAGAAGATATCTGATTCTGCAAGCATTGTATTTTTGGCAAGAAAAAGCGACATCAATTCAACAAAGCCGTGCACAACACGAAGGCAACACTCGATTACATCTACGTTGACTGTTGGGGTCCCTCTCGTATTTCGTCTCTAAGAGGTTCTAGATACCTCATATTTGTGATAGATGATTACTCAAGGATGACATGGGTATTCATGATGAAGCATTCGAAGCTTTCAAACAACGAAAGACTCTGGTGGAGAATTAGACATCGAGAAAGGTGAAACGATTAAGTGCAGATAACGGATTGGAGTTCTGTTCGTCTGAATTTGATCAATTATGCAAAGATGAAGGCATTGTCAGATATCGCACCATCAGAGATACACTACAACAGAAAGGTGTAGCAGAACGCATAAACAGAACTCTTCTGGAGAGGGCATGGTGCATGCTCTCTAATTCTGATCCGAACAAGTCATTTTGGGCTGAGGCTTTTAGCATGCTATCTTGTCAATCAGACTCCTGCAACTGTGATCGATCTGAAGACTCCTATTGAGGTATGGTCAGGTAATCTTGCTGATTATACTAATCTAAAAATTTTTTGCTGTCCAACATATTATCATGTCAGCGAAGGAAAGCTACAACCAAATGCCAAGGAAGGAGTCTTTGTGTGATATGGTGCAAGTGTAAAAGGTTTCAGAATTTGGTCTCCCTCAAAGTACAAGGTTATTCACAATAGAAATATATCTTTTGATGAGATGTTTATGCTCAAATAGAAATTAGATGACTCAGCAGAGGAGGATGTCAACAAATAGGTGGAGTTTGGATTAACTTCAATTCAGAATGGGACAGAAGAATCTCATCAGGCTGAACAACCAAAGTTTGAAGAGCAAGCAGAAGAAGCAATGACAAGTCTAACTGCTGGATGTGCACGCAGATAGGTAGGTTCTCCTAAGCGTTATGACTCTAGGACATTGTTACATATGCATTCCAAGTAGTTGAAGAGGTTGAGTCGCCATATCAAAATACAAGGACGCTATCGCATGTGCAGAATCAGAACAGGGACTAGCGACGACAGAGAGTGTTAGATATCTGATTGGAGGATTCAATTCAAGGTGAAGATTGTTAATAATGTCTTGAATCCTGCTCCAACTAGAAACACATCTAGACCCAAACTCTGAAATAAAAGGAAATCTATCTGACATATTCTGTATATTTTCTTATCATGAGATTGTTAAGGAATTGATTTATTTCCTTATCACAAGGTAGGTGTCCTATTTTTTAGATTAATATAGTCCCAGTTGGTCTGTAATTTCTATCATCTCTTAACACTACAAGAAAATTGTTTTTCCGACGGAATGAAATCCGTCGCAATTTGCGACGGATTTTACGACGGATAGATGTCCGTCGGAATTTCCGACGATTCCAACCGTTGGAAATGAAAATAATAAATTATCAAATCTATTACATTATTATTTTATTTTTTGAAGATTACGAAAGTCAAAAGTTCCGACGGATACGTATCCGTTGAAACTTCCGACGGTCATAACCATCAGTAAGTGAAAAAATGTAATATAAGTAGTATTTTATTAATACAATTAGCGACAGTTCAGGCCATTAAAATTTTCGACAGCCTCGACCGTCGGTAACCTAAAAAAAATAAATATTATATAATGTAAGTGGTATTTTATTATTATAATTATCGACAGTTCGAGTTGTCAGAAGTTTCGACGGTCTCGACCGTCGATAACTTTAAAAAGTAATTAAATATTATGTAATATATAATATAAGTAGTATTTTATTACTATAATTATCGACAGTTCGGACCGTTGGAATTTTTGACGGTCTGTACTGTCGGAACTTTCGACTGGACCGTTAGTAATTTTAAAAATAACTAAATATTATATAATAATATAATATAAGTATTATTTTATTATTATAATTATCGATAGTTAAGACCGTCGATAGTTTCGACGGCCTGGACCATCGGTAATTGAAAAAATAATTATATATTATAATCATATATATCATAATATATATTATCGAAATTTCCGACGGCCATGACCGTCGATAATTAAAAATAACTCTCCGTTGCTTTTTTTTCATTTTCCCATTTTTGCCTCTTTCTATCCATATATATATATATATGTATGTATGTATGTGCCTTTGACGGGCAATATATATATATATATCTTCTCCCTCTCTCCTCTACTCTGTCCCTCTCCTATCTTGTCGGTGCGACGAACTCCCGGACGACGACCGTCGACGACCACCGACGATCCTCTCCCTCTCTCTCTCCCAGCTCGAGGGTTGAATTTGGCCGCGGAGGTCCGGATATTGTCGCTGGCGGCTGGATCGGCCGCTTGGCGGCCTGATCTTATCGTTGGCGGCTGGATCGGTTGCCCGACGATGGGATCTTGTCGTTGGTGGTCGGATCTAGCGGCAGCTACTTCTGATCCGGTCGCCAAGCGGCCTGATGTGGTCGTCAGGCGTCTGATCCGTCCGCAGTCGACCTAGTCGGCAGGCGGTTTGATCTGGCCGACGGCGGCGTGATCGGTGCTAGACGGCCGGATCTTGCCGCACACGTTCGGATCGGCTGCCTAGCGGTGGGTTAATTTTTTTATATTTTAAAAATTCTTTTCGACGGTTGCAACCGTTGGAACATTTCGACGGTTCCGATCGTCGAATCTTTTCGACAATTGCGACCGTCAAAAGTTTCGACAATTGCGGCGACCGTTGAAAGTTTCAACCGTTGCGGCGATCGTCGAAAGTTTTGACGGTTGCGACTACCGAAAGTTTTGACGATTTCGACGACCGCCAAAAGTTTTGATGATTGCGACCGTTGGACTTTTTGACGATTGCGGCCGCCGGACCGTTGGGAAGGTTACAATCGTCGAAACTTACGACGAGTACTTTCCAACCGTTAGAAAATTATTTTGCGATGACCAAGATCGATTTCGTAGGTAAATCCGTTGAAAACCCTCATTTCCGACGATTTCGTTCATCCGTCGGAAAATATCATTTTTTTGTAGTGTAAAGAGAGTGCATATATAAACTCCCTAGAAGTTCAAAGAAAAAGCAATATGATCTTGTAATCCTCTTTCGAAATTCTGACGTCGTCTTAAATTTCTCGAGTTTTTTCCGGTGCATGATTTCTCTCATGTAGAAATTCTAACAACTCGGGACATAAAGTTAAAGATTATGAAGAAGTATGCACCTACGAGGATGCAAATGAATATCCATTTGTCACATCATGATATGAACAAAGATGTTATAGTTAAGTAAGATATGTTCATGATATGCTTTAGCATAATAATAAAGATGATGTATGTTTATCTATGTTATGATGATATGTTTACATGTCATATAGTGTGCATAAGTAGCTCTAGCATGCGTATAATCTATGTTCCATTGATGTAATGCATATGTAATATCATGTAGAAAGTATGTTATAGGAGCATAGATCTCAACATATTCTAACGGGGGAAATCCGTTGTACTCATGGATCCGTGCAGATATGGACGAAATTTAGACTTGGCGGTGGAAGCCTTATGACAACGATGTGCACATGTGAAGGTCGGGTTTTAAGAGTCGAGTATGTATGACCTATGAGCCCTTGAATCATGTACTTTTGGATGAACTCATTTATGTATGATGAACCTTATGTTGGATCTTATGTTAGAGCCTATATGGTCCATTGACTAGTTTGTCATGTTGGAATTTATATGTTTAGAAAACTTCTGTTGTTTTAGGATATTATTATTTATGTTTATTATTATTATATTTTTATTGTAATGAAATTAGGTTATAAAAATAATGCCGCATAAGATTCGGCAACTAAATTATGGTCGAATTTTAGGGACTGTTCTTCGTGACAAAGTTAAATTTCACCCACGGTTAATTAAAGTTAGGAAAGAGAAGAAATAAGAAAAGCTCTCATAACTCTAATTTACAATTACTTAATTAAAACTACTAAAAAGATAATGAAAATTACCATGGGTTGAGAATTATACTTGGGATACTACATTTCTCCAAATAAAGATGGGCATCTATGCATAGAGGTAAGCAAATATGAATTTGGGACCGAGTGGGACCCAATTTGCTTTGAATATCTCAAAATAAAAATCAGAACATTTTCGATAATCATAGTTCGATCATTATTAATAAAAATCTACATATAATATTAAAAATATTTAATAGTATAATCTAATAATAATAATTATCAATTAAATTACAAATATAATAATATAGTATAATATATATTTAATATATATGGATTAATATACCTTCAAAATACATTTTGCTTTGAAGTGCATCTCAATATCTATTGATCAATTATTCAAATAAATGATGAAATTTAGTTTCTTTTGATCAGATGAGATGCCCTCATCATATGCTATGGAGATATATTAACCTCATAAATATATATCGTTTGTGTCTTAGATAGTCGGAGAAAAAGATATTAATATTGCATGATGCACCCTAATTTAGCTCTCTCTATATATATTATAGTAATATATAAAAATAATTGTGGCGTGGAATTATGTGGTTCCTGAAAATTTTCTTTAATTATTGTGAAAAAAGTAATTAAACGAATAAGAAAAAGTAACGTTGTGAGGATGCGAGGAAGGAAAGTGGAAAGTGGGTGTCACGTCAGAGATATTCGACATAGGCGCCCCGTATCACGGCCATCCCAATCCCTATGCTATTAAATTGGACGATAATAAAATCAAAAGTGGGTGTCACGTCAGAGATGTTCAAATTTTGGAGTCGCCCTTTGGTCCGGAAATTAATTTTCGCTGTTTTATCTTTTTGACTTCGGATTAATCAAGTACTAATAATTTTGGACATCGAAAACCTCCCATGAATCTGAATCGGCATCAAAAAAATTGGACGATAATAATATTAATAACAATAATAATTATCCTCGCTAATACTTCTAAGAATAGAGATAAATTAAACTAATATTAATCACAGATACGCAAAATAAAAAATATAATGATTGGGGTTCCAAATGGTAAGTTTGAAGTTTGGAAAGAGTATATATTCTCTGTAACATCATATATATATATATATATTTCAAATTATTACCACTTTTTTTTTTTAAAAAGGAGAAATCTCTATCCTCTCGAATCGCGGTTTATGACGATGCGTTATTATGTTTTAGATATTATATAAAATTGGCTATAAATGATATTTTTATTATCTTTCCATTTGTGTCGACCGCCACCTATTAATTAGGGATTACAACAACAAGGGATAAACAAGGAAATATGTTTTTTTTAAAAAGAAAGGTACTCTTGATTTCATGACATGCTTATGATATTAATGGAAATATATTAATTGGTTCATTTGAACCACATTGTTTACTTTTCGTAAGGGGCAAGAAATAAAAAAAAATAGCGTAATGGTGAATTTAATCATCACGAAATAAAACATTTTCCAATAATTTCTCCGCTTATAATGGCATGATCCAAAATTCCAAATCTTATGATCAAATTTTATATCAATCTTCATGATATTTAATTCCTTATTCGCATTGATTTGTAATCTTTACATGCTAAAAATATCTTCTTTGATGAAAATTAGAGATGGAATTTGGAAGATTAAATATTTACAAATAGTTTCCTTTTTTAAATACTAAATAAAATGTATATATAAAATATTTGACGGAGAACATGTGTAGAGCACTAATTTTACATATTAGTTTAATAAAATAATTATATATTAATTTATAATATATGTTAGATATTAAAAATAATTAAAATTAAGATCAACGAATTATCGGATGGTATGATCAAATCATGTTAATAAATATAATTATTCAACGGTTATAATTTATTTAATCTTAGATGATATATTTTCATTATCAAATTACCTAAATAAATATATATAATTTTATCTAAGAAGTATATAATGAAATTAATTATAAATAATAATAAAATTAATTAAATGATAAAAAAGCACTCTATATTTAGGTGTAGAGTCAAGTGCTTTACATATTCATTAATCTCAAAAAATACTTATCAGAATTAAGAAGTCATCCTCCCAACGCATCTTTTCGTGTCATAACAAAAAGTTGCAAGATGAACGTAATTAATTTTATTTCTTACAATTATCCATTTTTCTTATACATAATAATAAAATTAAATATATCTTACGTGCGACCACATTGATATTTTTCAAAAAAAGAAGAAGAAGATCCACTTGGCTTTTCTTAAATGTACATTTTTTTACTTTATTATTTTATCATTGTTGTTGTTGTGGTATTATAATTATGATAACTTCCACCAATGGACAAAAAGAAAAGGTCAATTTTGACGGAGGGGCAATTTCGTCAACTCCGTCCTCATCCAGGAGCCAATGGCGTTTCCCCTCGTCCGGACCCCGCAGCGGAATCCGGAACGGTAAACGCACCGGACTTACGACCCCAATCCTCGCTCCCCATGTCACCCCCTTCACATGACACGCACCCCCTCCAGGGGACCCATCGCCCCACTCGGACATCCCGCCGTCCGATCACCCGCCGTATCGCATCCGACGGCCAGGCTCGTTTTTTCTAGAGGCTTCGGGGACGATTTAACTCGATCAATTACTACTAATTGTTGGCATCTCAACCCCCAAATATAATCTCGCGATTAACGTTAAATGCGCCCCTTTAACCGTGTTTACTTCTCTCCCTTAACCCCCGCGGGGGGTTTGCGTTTAATAAAGTCCAGGGGTGTGGGTGTGTAGCAGCGAGGAGGAGCGAGAAAGGCACAAGAGGCGCGGAGAGAGAGAGAGAGCCATCACTCCGATTCGCGAACGTTTGTTTGATTCAACTCTTCGATTGGTTTTAGGGCGCCCGGTCGTAGATCGTGCCGGCGGCGCCGGAGATCAACGTCCTCCCGCTCCCGGCCTCGGCCGGATCCCCGCCGTTGGTGAGTCCCCGACGTTTCCTGCGCCGGATCCTCCCAAGGGCTCCCTTTCTCCTGCATTTTGGTTTGATTTTGTCGATTTTTTCTGCGCCTCCTTGATCTGATCTGTTGCTGCGTTTTTGAATCCGTCTGGAGCTTGTTCGTCTTGCAGTGCGTTTAAGGGTGGGAAAAACATGGATGGGGTAAATCTTTTCTAGGATATTGTTTTGCGCAGGAAAGGTGCCACGTTATTTGTTTATTTTTGTTGCTAAAGTTTTCTATTCGCCATTTGGATTCGTGGATCTGAAATAAGCAAGAAGTATTGTTCGAGAAATGTCGAATAAATCACGATCTCGCAAGTTTGGTTCTCACAAGGATGAATGTTTCGTGTTTTATGCTCGGCAGAACTTGTCATCACCAAAGGTTTTAGTTTGGAGTGCACAATGCGTTAGATGACTCCCTTCTAGAAAAATGTGTGTAAATATTAAGTTTCCGTTGTTTACGATCGTTTTTATTTTTTAAATTTCGTCACTTGCATCATTCTTTCTTGGTACCCGGTTAAAGTTTTGTAATTTCAGAGAGAACATGGTGAAATGTCCAAGTGAAATGGATGAGAAAATTGTTCATGAGACTGCCTTTCTGAATGTTGCATGTTTCATTATATAAATTGCTGTAGGTTCCAGCTGATGGCTGATGGCATCGCACGTCTATCGCTCTGGAGTTGCTGTGTGTTTGTCACGTTGCTTTTCTTTATGCGTTTATTACCTGCTCATTCTGACGATTAAAGTTCTGCGGATGATGGATGGAATAAATAATTTATTTTGTTGATTGATTCGAGTAGCATTGATTGTTGTAGAATCTAACTCATATTACATACCTTGATGATCTTTTTTTCCCTTTGCCAGGTTGCTGTTCTTGTTAGTAACCCTGAACAGATGGCTTCGCCAATGTAAGGGGAGTTGAAAGCGTTTTCAACTACATTCTGTGTTTCTCCCCGTTCCTGGAGCTAGAGGTTTCTTCTACTACGTCCGGCTTATTTGCTTAATGATCGACCCAGCTACGAGCACTCTTCTCTCCCTTACTGCATCAGCCTCTACCAATTGGCGTGCACTCAAGAGAGAAGAGGAGGTGGAAGTTGTTCTATCTGATTCTTCCGGACTTTGAAACTCGAGCTGTCTCCTTTGTCAATGTCTCCTAATTTGGACGGTCCTGTTCGAACTCAGATGGCAGTTGCAGTTCTTAATCGCACCCTCAGTAGTGAGTTACATGGAAACAACAGGAGTGAAGGGAAACAATCTGGACGGAGACGTGTGTTCGTCCAGACAGAAACTGGAAGTGTCTTTGGTATTGAACTGGACCGTGGAGACAGCGTCCATACTGTGAAGAGGAAGTTACAGTTGGCACTCAATGTGCCCACTGAGGAGAGTTCCCTCACATTTGGTGATCTTGTGTTGAAAAACGATCTAAGCACTGTCCGTAACGATTCTCCACTGCTTCTCACAAGGAATCATCTACACAGAAGCTCGTCCACTCCTTGCCTCTCTCCTACTGGTAAGGATCTTCTTCACAATGACCAAGGTGGTCCAATTGAAATTTTGGGATGCTCAAGCAGTTGCTCTCGCATGAAACAACTTGTTAAGGATGTTGCTAAAGCTATCAACAGTGGTGTTGATCCAATGCCAGTACAAGGTGGACTTGGGGGTGCATACTACTTCAGGAACAAGAGAGGGGAGAGTATTGCCATTGTGAAGCCTACAGATGAGGAGCCATTTGCACCAAACAATCCAAAAGGTTTTATTGGCAAAGTCCTTGGGCAACCAGGTTTAAAAAGATCTGTGCGTGTTGGTGAGACGGGGTTTAGGGAGGTTGCTGCATACCTTCTGGACTATAACCATTTTGCCAATGTTCCTCCAACTGCTCTTGTCAAGATTACACACACAGTGTTTCATGTAAATGAAGGTGTCAATGGAAATGGTCGTGGCAAGTTCACTGATGGTAATTTAACCGGTGTGAGCAAAATTGCATCACTTCAACAGTTTGTTCCTCATGACTTTGATGCTAGCGATCATGGGACCTCAAGTTTCCCTGTTGCAGCTGTGCACAGGATTGGGATACTTGATATTAGAATATTCAACACTGACAGGCATGCAGGAAACCTTTTGGTGAGGAAGGTTGATGGTGTCAGTGGTGGATTTGGAGCCCAGACCGAGCTCATTCCAATTGATCATGGTCTCTGCTTGCCTGAGAGCTTAGATGATCCTTATTTTGAGTGGATACATTGGCCACAAGCATCAGTACCTTTCTCTGAGGATGAGCTCGAGTATATTAGAAACCTTGATCCTGTTAGAGATTCTGAGATGCTTCGTATGGAGTTGCCCATGATCCGTGAAGCATGCCTTCGTGTTTTAGTCCTCTCAACAATGTTTCTCAAGGAAGCTGCAGCATTTGGTCTTTGCTTGGCAGAGATTGGTGAGATGATGAGCAGGGAATTCACTGGAAAGGAAGAAGAGCCTAGCGAGTTAGAGAACGTGTGTATTGAGGCAAGGAAGCTGGTTGCTGAAAGTGAAGTTTTTTCTCCTGAAGCAGAATCAGTGGATGATGACATAATGCAATTTGACATTGACTGCGAAGATACTGAGACTGTGATGCTAAAAGCTTCACCAATCTCTCCTTATAGTTTAAAAGGTGGAAGTTCTAGAAATCCACTATCAAAGTTAGATGAAAGCTTGGAGGAAGAAGAGGAGATTGAAGAGGGCAATGTGGAGGAGATTAATCAACGATCAATGAGTTGTGTGTGGTTTTCAAATGTTTCTAAGCTGTCATCATCTTTAAAGGGTGCAACTCTTGCTGAAAAAAGTCAGCGGCATCGAGGTGCTCCAAAAGTTAGTATCACTAGTAAAGCTAACCATGTAGGTGTAAACAGTGGACTTCAGAGTGGGAATTGGAGGAGTGCAAATGAGCAGCTCCCTGCAAGCACGAGTTTTGTGAAGCTTGCTGATATGGATGAAGAGGAATGGATTGCCTTCCTTGAGAAGTTCCAGGAACTGCTACAGGGTGCATTCCGTGATAGGAAATATAGCACCGCTAGTCAGAGGCAGAGGTTAGGCACTTCTTGCCAGTTTTGACGAAGGCGACAGATACAGAGAAGAGGAAGGACTTTTGTCCCTTCAGTGACTATGTTGTCTGTTGCATGTGGTAGATCTAGAGGATTGAGGGAGAAGGGTTTTCCTAATAATGTTGTGAAATGGGAAGGTCTTGCTTCTGTATATATTTTAAGACACTAGTTTAATCTTTTTTCTTAAAGATGAGTTTTGATTACTTGTTCTGTATGTTTTTTAGAATAGCTAATGAGAACAAAAATTTGGAAGTTCTACACAAATTGCAAAATGTATGTGAAAACTCCTTCTGTAGGAGCACAACACTGATGACTTGTCATGTATTTACTTCCTTCGTTGCTTGCTCATTTACTATATCGTATTATGTGCTTGTACGATGTTTCTGCTGTTTTTTTTTATGCTGGATTGGTGGATAATTCAGCTCAATGTTTGGCCTTCCTCTTTGTTATTATGTCTTGATCACAAGCAAAAAGGATTCTTGCCGTGTGCCATTCCCGTTGCTGGACGCTTTTCTTGCCAGTTTTCAGGGGTTGCTATTAACAACTCTGCGATTTTTTCTTTTGTGGCTGGGCGTTTGTTGAACAATGATGACAGCGAGATTTCTTAACTGCGTCATGATCGCCGGAGAGAAAAACGAGAAATGACTGCAATCATATAGTTGTGGATTTCGTGGTCGAGTGCAACAGGAGTGATGAAGTATATGAGCTAGAACTTTTTATTTCCCGGCACGCTGGGTGATAGGACTCCATTGTTGTGAAGAATAGGGAAATGGAGTGGATATGACAGGTAGCGATGTACAGAGCTTCTACGTGCTTAGGCTAAGAAAAGTCTTGCGTGAGCTTCCCCATCGTTCTGAATTTAATTTGTATGCATAAAAAAAAATTAATGATCGTAATTAAGTGTGCAATTGGGAGCCACACAGACCATTCAGGGCACAACTTGTATGCTCTATGCTCGGATGGATTCATTCATGTGAATCCTGGAGGGTATGTTATATTCTTATGCTTGATATTGTGTTTTTTTCCGGAATGAATTTGACAATAATTATTTTCGGAAGAAGAGAACTCGACGGTGATATGGTACTCAGATTATTCATTGTCATTTTTCCAATTCTACATGGACAAATCTATCTATCTATCTATCTATATATATATATATATATGTATATATATATATATATATATATATATAATTCTGAGGTTTCTCTCCTCTGAAAAGCTTTCTCTTATCAAAGGTTTCAAAATCATAATCATGACATCAGTTTTTTTCCCTAACGACAGCAGTTTTTTTTTTTTTTTTTTGGAAGAGGAAAAGAATGGTCTCTTTGCTTTGCTCTTGCTCGGTATGATGTTGCATATATATAATATGCTCAGATGATGCTTGTAACCCAAATGATAACTCATTTTGTACTTTCCCTTACATCGGTTGTTCATATGTTTGATCGAGTGGTTTGTTGTCTGAACTTTGGACATCAATTTTTTTATCAAGTGAGTTAGAGATACATTTTATGCTACAATTGATAGAATCAGGGAGTACTTTCCATAAGATGATGCCTGCTTTATTCTCGAAATAGGTCTTTGCAGAGAACCAAGACTATGGGGATACACGGTGAGCATGTTCGAAATGCATGTTGGGATATCTTCGTCAAAGTACGACCACGGAGTTGAGAGAGGTGAAGAAAAATGATTTTAATTGTTTTCGTAATAGTCATTTTTAACTGATAAATGTATTCTTGAAATTAGCTGCAATATTTACATGTCATATTCGTGTTATCAGTGTGCATGATCTTTTTTTTTTTAAATATCACCATTTCATCTTGTATATGACTGTTGGGATTACTTTCTGATGTCCATTTTAAAATATAATATTTTAGAGTTTTTTTTCTGATGAAGAAACTCCTTAGGGTATGAAGAAGCATCTGACAGTAATGTTCTTAGAAAGACAATGCAAAGATTGTTTGGCTGCAACTGATTATTTTTTAGCATTTACTATTTATCTTGATACAAAACCATTGTTCTAGGGAATAAAATGAAGTATAATTCATATGGATCTTTCAAGAGAGAAGTTTTTTTTCCCAAAACTATATTCTTAACCAAGCATTGTCTTCAGCATTATCCATCAATTTGTTAAACATGAATATTAAGCTTCTGTGTTTGATAATTATGAATGTCACTAAAATAAAGAAAAGGGATTGCTGATATGATCTCTGCCTGCAAAAACCATCATTAATTTAACCCGAGTATCAATAAATATATATTTTGTAATTATTAATAAACATTCCATTAATTTATTGCATCATTTAATTCTTTACATTTATATGTCATTTGATATTTTCATTATTAATGTGTGTTTTAAAATTTTAACACGATATTTAATACTTCACAAATTAAATGTTGACTCTTTATATTTAATTATATTTTTATTCATAGCATAAAAATCATATATAAATGAGTCCATAATTAATATGCATTAATTTTTAATATCATGATTAAATTTTATTTTCTTAATTGATTAATTTTTGGGCACTCTCTTCTTCTGTCACAATTCATTCTATTTTTTATGTGAATTTTTTAAACGTGTTTATTAATTATTATTTTAATATCCTATTAATTTATTGCATGATTTATTTCTTTACACTTAAATCACAATTGCTATTCTCAGTCCATTAAAATTTTGACGTTATGATTAAAAGTTCTCAAATTACATGTGACTCTTATATTCCATTATATTATTATATGAATAACAAAACATTAATTGTATATAAATGTGTCATTAACTAATGAATACTTAATTTTAACATAATGACTAAATTTTCATGAATTTTATTTTAAATCTTTAAACTTCTATTATGTTTTTATTGTTAATAAAAAATATTTTAGATTTAATAAAAAAATTTATAAACAAATGGACATTAAATTTCATATTTATATAATTACTTTTAATTTTAAATTTTTATTTCCATGCGCAAACCTATTTTCTCCTTTCACCGTACATTCTAGGTTATATGTAAGTGTTTTGAATTTATAAATATTTTAATTATTATCTCAAAATCCCATTAATTGTTGGCGTGATTTAATGCTTTCAAGTAATATGACATTTGTTATTTTTTTTATCAAATTGTTAACATAGTTAAAAGTTCACAGTATATGTTGACACTTTATATTCCATATAATTTTATTCATAATAAAAATAAAAAAATAACCATTTATAAAATTTATCATTAGTTAATGTGTACTAAATTTTAAGATCATGAAAATTTTTTCATGAATTATTCTTTTTAATGATTTAAATTCTATTATATTTTATTCATAATAAAATATTTTTGATTTAAAAAAAAGGAAAAGTGTAAACTGATTGACATTAGGTTCTCATATTTGTATAATAAATTTATTTTTAAATAAAATGGAAAACATAAAATAGTGAATAAAAATGTCTATTATCTCTTTAATATTCTTGCTACCATTTTATAATGATTTTTTTTGTAATTTTACATTAAAACAATTAATAAATTATTATCATGAAAAAATAATTAATTAATTTGTATTATTTTTTTAATATCATGTTTGCATTTTTTACAAATTACAACGTGATTTTTTATAGTTCATTATATTTTATTCATAATAAAAAAAATTAATATGTGGAGATTGGAGTTTTGAGATAACAAAAAAACTTAATAATTGCTTACCAGCGCCAGTCCACAACGCCCAAGATCCACAATTCTTTAGCTTATCCGTTTAACGCATGATCACTCTTAATTATTATCACTTTATCAATAAAAGAATGTTGAAGGTTAATCAACTACGTATGTAAGTTATATTAACCTTCTGCATTCCTAACGTCGGGGACACATGAAATAAATTAAGCACTATTCAACTTGTAAGTACTTCCTCTGTTCATGCCATGTTACCTATCATATTATATTATATTGAGTAGAATAATTATTTCCTAAATACAACATTTTTTATATTCATTTTAAATATTTTTAAAATGTAAATTTAAGTTACATAATGTCTTTATAAGATATTTTTAAATATTTCGTACATATGAAATAATACTTATATTATAAATTACAATATAAATTATATTTTAAAATATATTTGTATTGCGCGAAGCGCGAGTATGTTCCCTAGAGTTGTAACTATTCCTCAAATCGTGCTGCTCTCATATTTCTAGACCCAAAACGGATTCACACTATCAACTCAAATAGTTCACATAGTCTCATTATAATATACTTCAAAGAGTGCTTTATTAAGAATGGAAAAAAATTTAGGTGTTCCTTACCTCACACTCCTCACATTATTCCCTATCATCTCCACCATTAGATCTCCATCCAAATGTGATAAACTATTTCAAAAATTCAAGCATGAACCATTGGATGAAGATCAGATGGTATAAAAGGTAGGGAACAAAGTGAGGTGGGGAACACCAAAATTGAACCCATTAAGAATTACCATATATCTATAAATCAATGACAAATCGAAATGTGTGGATCCATCTTGGATCCACTATTAAGACTACATTATCATTATAATTTTTTAAAATATTTTGAGCCAAGGTGGCCCAAAATAATTTTTGGCAAGCCTGATAGAGTTGGGCCCTTATCGGGCCAAAAATTGTGTTTTGGTGATGGGTCAAGCTAGACAATTCGGCCCCTTTCATTACTATCATAGTTTATTCTATTTTGTTTTCTTGTTTCTCGTCATTGTCAATGATGAGTATAATTGTACAATAATGCACATCAACATATAATATGCAACAATGAGATACTCTTTTCAATGGCGGAGGCAAAAAAAAAATCCACTACGACTACCCAATACCTACACTTGCATCCACAGGCAGGCATATGACTCCGCCTTTGCTCCTTCTTTGAAGACGTATACCCATTTGATTTGGTGGTGCATGCATTCAACATAACGATCTTTCAATACCCCCATAATAATAATACTTGCACATTCAACATGGGAAGCCAGACTCTCATGCAAACACCAGTTGAGTGAATTGTTGTTCCAAATGTCACAACGATCATTGAATTGTTGTCATGACAAGAAGACTTCAACTTTCTTACGAGAGCAATCATGAAGAGGAAGGAAATTAGAATTGATGATCTTAAGATGGATGGTAATGAATGATGCTATGATGATTAAATTATAAAAAGAAGGGTGACTGATTACTTTAAGAATTTATATTATGTTTTCGATAAAAACTTGCAAGAACCGGAGAAACTTTTCTCCCCACTGGATCATTCTTATGTAATTATTCTAGCATATCCAATCTCTAAAAAATAGATTGAGAAGGCTATCCATCACATGAATTCCTTTAGAGCTCTGGGTCTAGATGACTTTCACACTTGTTTCTACAAAGACAACTAGAAGATAGTGCACTCACAAGTGTTTGAGGAAGTTCAAAAGACCATGACTAATCCTCAACCTATTAAAGAACTAAACCATACCTTATTAGTCTTAATACCAAAAATGGTTAAGAAAGAATTTATCTATAATTTGAGACTATTAGACTGTGTAATATTTCTTATAGGATCATAGTTAAAGTGATCATCAACATTCTAAAATGTTAAATGTCGATTTCGATAGTTCCAAATCAATCAAGTTTTATTTCGAGCGAGAAAATTAAAGACAATTTCATTGTTGCTCTTTATGTGACCATTAAACTCGATTTTGCAAAAGCATATGATTGTGTGCCTTGGCCTTTTATTGCATACACTCTCCAAGCTGTGTGTATTTCTTCTACTCTCATAATTATCATTATGGAATACATCACATCTGTCACCTTTCAAAATTTGTAGAATGTCACACTCATGAAAAATTTGTTCATAAGAGATGTTTGCAACAAGAATGTTCACTATTTTCATGCCTTTTTGTCTTATGAAATGAGCGACTCTAGCAATTGATCTTCAACTTGACAAATGATGGTTTATGGGAGGGTATTCATTTGAGAAGTTCCAACCCTATGATTTCTCATTTATTTTTTGCAGACGACCTTCTTTTAATTGCAAATGGTTCTTGTGATTAGATAGGAATTGTCAAAGGAACAACAAATAAGTTTTGTATGGCATGAGGGTAAATGAACATAATTTAACCATGTTCTTCTTTATGAATGTTAAGTTGGATTATTGTTCTCAAATTAAAAATATGGAGCAATTACCTATAACATAGAACCTTGGAGGATATTTAGGAGTTCCTCTACTACATGATTGAGTTACTAGAGAGACCTATCAGTAGAAAGGGTAAGAAAGAAACACTTAATGGAGTGCCAGACACACTTTCTTTTGCAAGAAGGTTACCTCTCATCAAGTGTTTAGCACTCTCTATTCAACTTTTCATAATGCAAATCATAAAAAAAATCCAATTTTCACAATGCAATCCATGAAACTTCTTAACTGCATCAGTTGAGTTCTAGGGTCAAAACTCTAATATGAGAAAAATGCATCATGTGAGCTAAGCTCTGTATGAGAAAGATGTGTCATGTGAGTTGGGATACATTTGTTCTTTTTTTGGAGTATGGTGGTCTACGATCCGAAAATTGCATATGTTCAATGAAACTATCATGACAAAATTATGCTCGAAATTGCTTGTGCCCAAAGATCAATTGTGGAAACAATTTTTGGACCCAAATGATCTAATTTCAAAAGAAACAAGGAGGTTTGTGTCTCTAGAATGCTTTATGTAATACTTGGAAAAGAATCATACCAAATATTAGCTAGCAAGTGGTTTTTGGAGAACTAACTCACTTCTAGCTTGACTCTGATTCTTTACTTGGGCCCTTTGCTTCATCATGGTACATGTGAAATTCTTACTAAACTTCTTTGTTAACGAATAGTAAATTTTGTTGATAAATTGGGCCATTAGAAATGGGATAAATTCTCATCATATCCCTCTAATGAGTCTTTGCTTCGCATACTTGTCATTTTTCCACCCAAACTAAAATTTGGAAAAGATAAGTTGGTTTAGAGACACACAACTAATGGTTCCAAGAGTAAACATAATATTGAATCATAGGGCACCAAGAGCGGAGGGGAGACTGAATTGGTGTATAAAAATCTATTTAACAAATCAAATATGAAAGCATAAAATTGATTAAAAAAACTTAAAGTCAAACAAATAGAATGAAAATAAGGAGAAGAGGAGAAAATACAAATGCAAAAATAAAAAAGTTTGTTGACAAGGTTCGTTCACGTCTTGACCCACGTCTTCACTCTTACTTCTCGACTTTGAGATCGTCGAAAATCTACGAAATCCTTCCTCCATTTAAAACGAGCACCCCCAATCTTTTTCTTTAACTATTAAGAAGAAACCTTTACTATAAATGATCACTCAATCATTCTCACAACTTTATAATTTCAAGCTCATATATGAAGAAGAGAAGATGCAATAGTTTGATTCTAAAACATCAAATTTTGGTTTTTTATGTTTGGTATTGTCCTTGAAGACTTAATATATTATACACTTGAGACTTATTTTATATTTTTATAAATTTGATTTGATTGTTGGGTTCATTTCCCAACTTTCAAAATCCAAAATCTAGTTGTTATTATGTATTCTACACTCTCACTAATTGACCGTTTTCCAATACCAATTGCAAAATCTCAACCAGTCAATGTAGCACCCTTGGAGGATTCGATCATTGGAACTTCGACCCGTTGTATTTTCTAGATTAGTCAATCAATCCGTCGATCAACAATTGAGCCACTATGGTCAGTAGTTAATAGGTCGGTTGATCACTTAGATAGCTAGGTTGCAATTTCACTATTGATAAGCTAGTTTCAAAGTCCCAGTCGTTCCATCAATCATTTTATGACCAACTTGTACTATTTTGACATCAAGTTTTTGAATGATTATCAGAATGAGCTAATTTTTTATTTTTGGAAAGATAAAAAAGTTGTATAGAAATTTTATCCAAAATTCAAATATAAATAGAGCATATTCAAATATTAACTTGAAATTCCAAGTATAAAAGGTTTACCTACATGCATAAAACATTAATTTTGACGTTAACTTTTCCAACGATTACTAATGTGGTGATTGATTATTTATTCTTTGAAAAGATAAAAAAATATATATTAGTAACCTACATGCCTACAGTTGGCTAATTCTCTCACAAAAAAATTCTAGCTGGAGCATTAATTAAACATGTTAGTTAAATATGACTCAGGAACAACTAAGTTAAGGTGAAGTTTTCATGAATAGTAAATTTGAAGATGACATCTCTGTATGACACTACATGAATAGTCGGAGTATTGAAAATAATGCTCGCAACTGTCAAGAGGGAGATGCTAAATGGTGACCACTTTGACCACCACGATCAAGGGTTGTGACTATTGTTCACGACCGTGAGTCGACAACATTGCACGAGGAAATGGGTGTGCGGGTGATCATCGACATTGACGCCAAACGACTAATGAAATTTTCATTATGTCCAGCCGCAAATCATGTATCATTGAATGACTACGTACACATTGCCAGATGCTAGGAGGGGCGCAAATCAATGGAGCTTGCATGATTTCTAGACGTTGTCAACGGATGTAATTGACAAGAAAGTTTGAGGACGATCAAATGTCAGCAAGTGCTATAAAGCAAGGAAGTTCACAAGGTCGGGTCGACCTGATGAACTCAATGATTTGACCCGAGCTGACCTAGTTTGGGTCGGGTCAAGCCGACGGTCGGGCCAACTCACTCAACCGACCATGGGTTAGGTCAAGAATGGGTTGATTTTTCCAACTCGACCTGATGACCTATTTTTTTAATTTAAAGTTAAGCTTATATTTAATTTAAAATTTTCAAAAAAGTTGAAATAAAATATTTAAGTACAAAATAATATTTAAATAATTAAAAAGCTTATCTTGTGCTTTAAAATAAACATAAGATAATACTCTTTATATTAAATAAATGTAAAATAAGAAAAAAAAATAAATGGTCAGATAATCTGACTCGATTTGATCCAAACCATAGCGGATTGGATCCCCAAAAGATCCTTGACTCATCCCAATCAGGTCGGATGGAGTTAAATATGATCCATAAACATCCTTACTATGAATTGAGGTCGGGAACGACCACTTGTCCAAAGTCCCCAATGGTTATCACCACCTTCTATCCATTGCTTCAATTCCTTCGACTTGTACCCATGGGACTTGGAGGGTGCATTCAACATATAACGATCCCCCGCCCTCAACCATAATAATAATATGTCTGCACATTCAACAAAATTCACCCCATAATAAACATAATGTTTGCACTCTGCACCTTCAACATGGGAAGCAGAAGTGTGTTAAGAATATAAAATTAATTATATTGCTCTTTCTAACGACTTAAGCTTTTATAAAAATTGATCAGCACATCAAATTTAACATGGTATTAGAGCTAGAGGTCAAGAATTCGAACCTCGTTAAGCTCTTATTAAAAAAAATATTTTCTCCCTTTGTCCACGTGTTGGATTTGAACTAAATCAAAGTTGTTAGCAACCTACACGTGAGGAAAAGTGTTAATAATATAAAATTAATGATGTTGCTCTTCTCAACGACTTAAGCTTTTAGAAAAAAATTGGTCAGCACATCAAATTTAACAAAGTGAACTTTTGATCCAAGCATCCCAACAATCATTGAGCTGGGAATACCACACCTTCAACCCTTCCATCTACAACAATCATTTTTGGACCGAGGCACGTTGATCATGATGATAAAAAAAAGATTTATCGAAATAATCAACCACCAAAACAATAAGCACTTTTAATAATTACTGAAATAATTAATTAAACTAAATCCACGAGTCGAAGAGATTCAGTGGGATTACATCAAAGTTTATTAAAATAAATATTTATAATAATTTTTAGTATACGACATCCTTTATTCTTTAGAAAAAATTAAAATAATAATATTAACCTTTAATAATCAATTATTAGTGAAAAAAACTATTTGTGTTCTTAAAATACTAGTATCTAAAGATTAGGCTAAACTGTTTAACTAACTTCTTCTTTATTTTTATTTTTCCTTTGCATTATCATCCTTATTTGTCTACCTTTTTTCTCTTTTGTCGTCATTTATTCTTTTATTGATCACGATTTTTTTTTACTTTTTTATTTATATTTATTTCCATTTTCAATTTCCATCTGCTTGTTTATTAGAAAATTTGACATTTTCCTTTTCTACATTTACATTTTTTCACACATTTATATTTTACATTGCTATTTACCTTTCTAATTGTATGCATTAACTTTCCTATTCCTTTTCAGAAATTACAATTTCTTTAAATGCATTAATGTTTCTTGCGTGTTTTCCCTTTTTTCCCGTCAAATGCTTAAATGCTTCCTTAAATAAATGCATTTATTTTCTTCATTAATTGCAAGCTTCCTTTTAGCCAATGGAATAGTTTGTTTTTTCCTTCTACTTTTGCCCTTTTTTTTTCATAAATTTGATGGTTCTTTTTCTTATTACCAATTTTTTTATTCCGTCCAAATTTACGGAAGGTCTCGAGTGTTTAAAATTATTAGTGTTCTACAATTAAGAAGGTAAAATAATAATGATTTATTTTTTGACTAATATAATGACTCTAAAATTTGAAATAATAATTTATTTTTTGACTAACCTAATGGCTCCACCAAATTATTAACACTCGCGAGCACTTAGAACTCAATCTAGAAGCCAATCAACATTAATCTTTTTTTACCAATTTTGAATCTTTTGATACATCCTAGTTGGTGCACCATCCGATTTTAATAATATTGGATATAATAATATTTGTAGACATTTTTCTTCTTAAAAAAATTATATATTATTAACAATATTAAGAAAGGAAAAAATGAATTGGCTTGAGAATAAAAAATCAAGCTTAAGATTGGAGAACTGATTGAGTACAATAAGACGGATGATATTATGAGGATATGAGTTAAATAGAGCAAGATTAATTCATCATACTTTATTTAATCATGATACTACTCTTTCTAACCCTCGAATAAGAATATAAATATTCTTTTGAAATATAAGAATATTGCTATTCTCATGGTTACACTTTTCTTCAAGTATATTTTATTATTTATAATTTATTTATGTACTATTATAATAAATATCAACTATTTATAATAAAACATTATATCTTAAATTATGTTATTTTCGAACTAAATGACAAATAAAAGTAAAAATATATCATTTTCCAAAATGTAATATTGCATTCATTTATTCCACTTAAAAATATTCACCCACCAAGAATGCCAAAACTTTTAATTACTAAATGGCAGCCAGTCATAAAACTCCACGCGTCAAGTTTTAATTTACGTGATATCAAAACGAGTGGGCGCCGTTTCAATCGCGCCTCTTGGAAATGTGCAGGTTGACTTGAACAGAAGGTACTCGCGGAGGGAGAGAGAGAGGTGTTCCTGCTCGTCGTCGGCCATGGTGGAGGGCGCGCCGGCGAACCCAGTCCACGTCCTGGTCATCCCCTTCCCGTCCCAGGGCCACATGCTCGCGCTGCTCGACCTCGTGGACGTCCTCTCCTCTCGCCACGGCCTCGCAGTCACCGTCGCCGTCACGCCGGCCAACAGCCCCCTCCTCTCTCCGCTCCTCGCCCGCTCCCCCGCCGTCGAGACCCTGATCCTGCCATTACCCGATTACCCCTCACTGCCTCCGGGCCTCGAGAACACCAAGGACCTGGCTCCCCACCAGTTCCGCCTCCTGCTGCACGCCCTCGGTGGCCTCCACGAGCCCCTCCTCCGCTGGGCCCGCGCGCACCGGGATCCACCCTCCGCCGTCGTGTCCGACATGTTCCTCGGATGGACTAGACGCCTTGCTGACGACCTGGGCGTCCCCCGCATCGTCTTCAACCCTTCCGGCGCCGCGGCCGTCGCGGTCATGAACTCCCTCTGGCGCCGTGTCCCCCGGCGGTCCGATCCCGACGACCCCAACGAGCTCCTGGCCTTCCCTTTGCTCCCCAAGTCCCCGACCTTCCCCTGGTACCAACTTTCCACCCTGTTCAGGAGCTACGTCCCCGGTGAGCCGATATCGGAGTTCATGAAGGAGTCGTGGCGGGACAATCTCGGCAGCTGGGGACAGGTGTTTAACACGTTTTCCGAACTGGAGCAGGTGTACTTGGACCACATCAGGGAGGACTTGGGTCACGCAAGGGTCTGGGCCGTGGGACCACTGGCCACGCAGGTCGAGGGCGGCGCCGCCGAGCGAGGCGGCTCGAGCTCCATTCCCGCCGAGGAGGTGACCGCGTGGTTGGACGGCCACGACGAAGGGTCCGTGGTGTACATCGCTTTCGGATCCCAGAAGGTCCTCTCGCCGGAGCAGGCGGCGGTCGTGGCGGCCGCGCTGGAACGGAGCGGGTGCAGCTTCGTGTGGTCGGCGAGGCGCGGCACGGCGGTGCCGGAGGGATTCGAGGCCCGGGTGGCTGGCAGGGGGCTGGTGATACGGGGCTGGGCGCCTCAGGTGGCCATCCTCGACCACACGGCCGTGGGCCTGTTCCTGAGCCACTGCGGGTGGAACTCGGTGCTGGAGGCGTCGGCGGCGGGGGTGGCGCTCGTGATGTGGCCGATGGGGGCGGACCAGTTCAGCAACGCGATGCTGATGGCGGAGGAAGTGGGGACGGGGGTGATGGCGTGCGAAGGGGGGACGGACGCGGCGCCCGACCCGGACGAGCTTGCGCGGGTCCTAGCCGAGGCCGCCGGCGAGGCCTGGAAGGGGAGGAGGAAGAAGGCATCGGAGGTGAAGGAGATGGCGGCGCAGGCGGTGCAAGGAGGAGGCAGCTCTTACAAGGCATTGGACGACATGGTGGAGGAGCTTCGTAAGCTCGCCGCACCCAGGAACTAGGAGCGTGTTACAGCTCACTGCATGCTGTTTTTTTTTTCCTAGTAAATAAATCGTGGGGAAAAAATAAAAAAAATGAAATGTAAATGTGTCTAGTTTTATTATTTTTCATATTCATACTTTATTTTTCGATGATAAATGTTTGGTCGTCCCTTGCTCCGGGACCTCCGTAGTCTTTGCTGCCGGTCGGCGATGGATGACGACTTTGAGATGGAGGACGTCCACCTGTCCGTGAGCTTTCTGTCGTTATAATTTTGATTTAAGTCAACATATCATATCATGTGGATAATAATTAAGAGAGTAAGATATTTTTTTCTTAAAATTCGGGTTTGAATTTAGGATCTCGAATTTTCTAATTTAAGTCACTAAAAAAATAATATTAATAAATTTATATTCTTAACATAGTACTCCGTGGAGGCCGTCACCCCCTCTCCCCTTCTATCAGCGCATGCAGAGTGTTAAAAGAACATATCAGTGATCCCAACTTCATCACAGAGAAAGGTAGAGGAGAAGAGTATTTGGGAGGGAAGCTGAAACTTTGATTCAAAAAAATGTCTCTAGAATAATCTTACAACTTCACTCTTTCGACTATTTATACAAGAAGTAAAAATGATATAAAATAAGATATAAACTGCTACATTGTTTAACTACCGTCACCAGGACACAACAACCGATATTCAGACATCTACATATCGGTCGACATTACATCTGCGAACACTCCCCCTCAAGTTGGGATTTGAATAAATTGAACAAACCCAACTTGCCTACCAGATGTTCATGTTGATGTCGACTTAATCCTTTGGTTAAAAGATATGCTAATTGTTCCTTTGTTGAGATATGCTGCAAACGAATTAGATCTTTTAATTTTTTTTATTCCGCACAAAGTGACAGTCGACTTCGATGTGTTTGGCTCGCTCATGGAATACTGGATTGTCCACCATTTGAATGGCAGCTTGACTATCTGTGAAGAGAGTAAAAGGAATCTGCAATGGAAGTCTGATTTCCTTAAACAATCGATCGAGCCAAACTAACTCAGAAACTGTAAGAGCCAAACTCCTATATTCAGATTCTACTGAGGATCTAGAAACAACTGCCTATTTTTTTACTTCCAAGACACCAGTGAATTTCCTACTTTGATACAATAAGCTAAAACTGATTTCCTAGTCAAAATGCAGGATGCCCAGTCTGCATCACTATAGGCTATTAGGGTAGTGTTCTTTTCTGTAGGAAATAGAAGTCCACGACCTGGAGAAGATTTCAGATACTTTACAATTCGTAAGGCTGCTTGATAATGTGAATCCTTTGGGGCATGCATGAACTAACTTAAATGCCTTACAGCAAATGCAATATTAGGCCTAGTATGTACCAAGTATAGAAGTCTGCCAACTAACTATTGAAAAACTCAAGGAGATTTCAAAGGCTTGTCATGTGAATTCACTCCAAATATAGAATCATATTCAATTGAAGTGAGTTTGAGATTTTGTTCCATAGGAGTATATACTGGTTTAGTAGCTGTCATACCAACATCAGATGGTAAACTTAATGTATATTTCCTCTGGTTCATAAGAATCCCTGCTGCAGATCTTAAAATCTCCATACCCAAGAAAAATTTCAGTTCTCCCAAATCCTTCATTCTGATATGAGCCTGTAAGACTTGTTTAGTAGATTCAATCAAAGCCAAACTATTTCTCGTAACAAGTATGTCATCTACATATACTAGTAGGACAATGAACTCATCATTTCTAGATTGTGTAAACAAAGTGTAGTCATTTTGGCTCTGTAAGAAACCTGCATCAAGCAATATCTCAGTAAGTTTTATATTCCACTGCCTAGAGGCTTGTTTGAGTCCATATAATGACCTATTCAACTTGCATACTTTCCCATGGGACTCCCCCTCAAGCTGAAGACCTTCAGGCAAGGACATATACACCCCCTCAAATAAATCTCCATTCAGAAAGGCATTGTTTACATCCCAATGGAATAAATGCCATGCTGGGCAGCAGTAGTAAGAACTGCTCTAATGGTAACATGCTTAACAACATGGGAGAAAGTTTCTTTAAAATCTACTCCTTCTTTTTAGTTATATCCCTTGGCAACAAGCCTAGCCTTGAACCTTTCAATTTCTCTTGAAGAAGTAAGTTTAACTTTATAAACCCATTTACAACCAACAAGAATCTTATCAGAAGGAAGATCTACTAAAGTCCAAGTGTTATTATCCTGCAAGGCAGTCAACTCATCCTGCATAGCAGCAACCCACCTTTCATCTTGTATAGACTGTCTATAAGAAACAGGCTCCTCGAATGCAGAAAGAGCACAAAGAAATGCCTGATAAGAAGATGAGCAAGAGGTGTAAGAAATTACTTTCTATAAGGGGTAAGTAACAGAGGAGGACTGAGCTGAGGAGACAACAAAATCTTTAAGCCAACCAGATTGTTTTATTTGTCTCTTAGGTCTGATAGGAGAAGGTACAGAAGAAGGACTGGAAGAAGAATCAAGTTGATTAGGAACAGAGATATCAGTAGAAGACTCAAGTGGTAAGGTAGTAGGACTGTGATCCAAAGAATCAGGAACTGAAGCAAGAGGAGTAGTATCAGGAAGTAATGAAGAAGGTGTTGATATAGGAGAAGAGGAAAGGAAATAAAAAAAGTCATAGACAATTGGCTGAGTAGGCAAAAAAGAAGTAGTAGAGGATGTAAATTTCTGCAACACCTCTGGATCTTTGAAAGGAAAAATATGTTCTTCAAATTTGACATCTCTAGAAACAGATATCTTCTCTGATTGAATATCATAAATCTTGTATCCTTTTTGAGTCCAAGAATACCCCAAAAAAACACAACCTTTTGCTCTATAGTCAAACTTGTCTGAAACTAATTTGTTGGAAGAGTAACATAGACAACCAATGACTCTTAAGTGATCAAGTTTAGGAGGTTTCTGGAAAAACATCTCATAAGGAGAAATGTTGTTTAAAACTCTTAATGGTAGTCTGTTGATAACATGGACAGCTGCTTGTATTATATCTCTCCAAAAAATAATAGGCAAATGAGATTGAAACAACAAGGCTCTAGCCACTTCAAGGATATGCCTATGTTTTCTTTCCACAACTCCATTTTGTTGGGGAGTGTACACACAATTGGACTGATGAACAATCCCTCTATTCTGAAATAATTCTGTACACCTTTGATTATGATATTCTGAGCCATTATCAATTCTTATAACTTTGACCTTTGCTGAATACTGATTCTCCACAAAAATCAGAAAGTTCTTTAGTATAGCAAACTTATTTGTTTTGAATGAGATACACCCAGGTTAGTCGAATAAAATCATCAACTATTGTAACAAAGTAATTTTTTCCATTATGTGTGGAGGACTTAAAGGGTCCCCAAGTATCCACATGAATCAAATGTAACAGTGAAACAGATCTGTTTTCACTAGAATTAAAAGATAACTGGGTCTGTTTAGCCAATGGCACACTGAACAATGTGCAGGAGCAACATGATTATTACAAGACTTTAAACTTGAAATTAGCAACATCCTATCAAAAGGTAAATTCCCAAGTCTCTGGTGCCAAAGATCTAGACTCTTGCTGTTCTCTGCAATAGCAACTTTGTGAACTTCATTCAACAAGAAGTATAATCCACCTCTAACTTCACCATTCAGGTTCTCCTTTCAACTCAGAAGGTCCTGAATAAAAACATTTTTGGATGTAAACAAGATTGAAGAATTCAAATCCTTTGCTAGCTGTGAGACAGATATCAAATTGAAGTTGAAATCTGGAACCAACAAAACATTATGCAACTGAATATGAGAGGTCAGATATATAGTTCCTGAATGAGTTGCCAATGAAACTGAGCCATTAGGTAAAGAAATTGTATTCTTTGTTTGCAGAGAAACAATATTATTGAGCTAATGTTTATTAGAGGTCATATGACTAGGGGCACCGGTATCAATTATCCATTCTGTAAAGGAGGACTTTGAACAAATACCTGCCATGCTAGCAGTGTGAGTAATAACTGTGTCATCCCATGTATCAACTGAAGTATATATTTCTTTTGTTCTTCAGAAAACATAATTTTATTATCTGAAATCTCAGTCTTTACAGCTGATTCAACTTCAATAGGTTGTGGCACAGCAGAATTTGCAAAATTCTGATTCTGAACTCTAGGTTTGAATTTGTAGTTAGCAGGAAAATTTACTAACATATAACACTGATTTTTTTTATGTCCAGGCTTGTGACAATACTCACAAATCACAGAAGGATCTCTTTTCTGTTTCTGATTGCCTGATGGAGGTCTAGCACCTGCCATTGCTAACTGATCTGAATCAAAATGTATCACTCTTTTTTTGTCTCTGTTCCTCTTCAACTAAAAGAGAGTGAGCTTGACTTATGGAGGGCAGAGGCACCATGATTAAGATCTGGGTTCTAACATGGTTTAAAGATTCATTAACACCCATAAGAAACCTGTACAGTTTCCTTTGCTCCAAAAATTCTCTGTATTCTTTCATATTATCAGAATATGGAATTAAAGGTGACATAAGATTCAACTCTTCCCATAGATATTTCAACCTTGAAAAATATTCTGAAACAGATAGATTGCCTTGTTGAAAACTATATAATTCATTCTCAACCGAATAAACTTGCATGGCATTCAATTTCTGAAACCTCTCTTTTAATTCAGACCAAACAACATGTGCAGGCTGGGAATATGAAATCCTATTAATTAAACCCTTCTTGCTGGAAACAACAATCCATGAAATCACCAGGGCATTACACCTTTTCCAATTAACATGTAATTCTGGAGGAACTTTATCAATTGTAAAGGAGGTATCTACAAATTCATGTTTATTCTTGGCTAACAAGGCATTCAGCATGGCATCACTCCAATCAGCATAGTTTTCAGTTCCAATTAAAAGATCTGGAACTAACAGGAGGCCTGGTGTATCAGAAGCACTCAGAAACAAGGGATTCATGACGTCAAGAATCAAGGAGTTAGAAGCTGAATTGCTAGAACCAGAAGAACTAGAAGAACCAGATCCAGACATTGTAAATGCAGAACAATCAATCACTGATATGTAACAGTATGCTCAAGATTAAGATCTGAACAAGCCAATAATAACTGCGATCGACGGATCAAAAAACACAGGATTCAAAGAATCTGGAAGCAACTTATCTCGATCACAAAGCAGAAGCAGGAAATCAGATCTGACTGTCTTGAGGTAGCTCTGATACCATGTTAAAAGAACATATCAATGGCTGAGAGATCCCAACTTCATCGTGAAGAACACACAGAGAAAGGTAGAGGAGAACCCTACACTGTGCCTTTAATGTGGGACTATTTCTTTTGCTCTCTTTTTTTTAATAACTAAACTTTATATTTACTTTTTTTGATATTATTAATGTGTAAATTACTTTTTTAAAAAAATATCAATTGATTTTTTTCCTATTATTTAATTTATGAATGTTAAACTATTTTATATGCATTTTTTTTCTTTTTTCCCCATTTATGACATTTGAATTTATAATACAAATTGTTTTTTTTTCAATTATTTTGACTTCATTTTTCATATGAAATCTTTATATTAAAATCCTTATATATTAATACAAATTTATTAGATATTAAGTTAATATGTATTAATTTTCAAGGTTTAACTTGATGTAATTTATAGAATTAATGCAATATGTGAGTGCATTAATTATAGCTTTAAAAAATATAACATTTTATCATTATCCGATTCATAGAGATTTATCTGGGTCGATGTCCGGTCCTCACATATTAAATTTTAATATATGTTAAGTGACAAAATTAAATTGTAAATATATAACTTTGATTAGTGCAACTTTCCAGACTTTGAGGAGTGTCGTCTTTAGATGCTCGATGAAATGCTGCAAAAGAGAAGACACAACATGAAAGTAGAAAGGAGGAGGAACCACTTGCGATAAGAAAAAATTATAACAACCCACAATTGTGGGCTGTTATTTTTCCCTCAAAAACAATGGCCCATTTAAGGATTTCATTTTGTAAGACATGATTTGAAAGTATTTTTTACCCGATGATCCAAATCCTGGCCGTTTGACTAAAAAATATTAGTAACATTAGTTTTTATACATTCTCATGCAGCTTTGTGTGCCTTAAATGTTCCACATGCTTAATCTCCTGAATCCCTGTAACCACCACTTCCTTTAATTGTTTATTTTTACTCTGTTCTGATGTCCAATGCTTTATCCTTATACATGTATATTTACCTTGTTATACAATTCTAGTTTGTATCTGAGGTTACAGTCACTAATCTAATTAATCCTTGTTGTTTGTTATTTGATTTGGATCTTCCTTGTGAAACCAATTCCTGAGTCATTTCCTAATGCCTGCCTTTTCAGAAAAAAACCCTAAGATTTGTTTATTTTCTTCAATAAACACTTGTACAATAGTTATTTTGTTGGAAATTCTAAAGCAGGTTGACGGCGAGAACTTCAGGGTTTATTGTGAGAATCTCTGCTGATCCATGTTCATAAGATTCGACATGATTTTATGCTGGCTGTCGGGGCCTAACACAACCCTCCTCCTTTATCCGGGCTTGGGACCGGCTATAAAATATAGGCGGAGTTAAAGTCACTGTATTCTGATGTCAATATGTTCTTATTTTATATCCTTTGCGATTGTGATGATCGAGGATGTCACATGGTTGGGTATTTCTCAAAGGTAACTAGTTAATAAAAGGGCCTTTTCCCTTACTAATTTATGCATTTTATTTACCTTTTTATTTTGTTTGGCTTCAAATCAATTTTAATTGTGCTTTCTGAAAAATCTGATATGTTTATATAGATCTATAAACTCCGCCTATGTTTTATAGCCGGTCCCAAGCCCGGATAAAGGAGGAGGGTTGTGTTAGGCCCCGACAGCCAGCGTAAAATCCTGTCGAATCGCATGAACATGGATCAACGAATGGCGTCGTATGATCCATGTAGCCGACCCCACCTAGTGGGATAAGGCTTTGTTGTTGTTTGTTTGTTTGTTTATATAGATCTATAAATGAAATATGAGGTATTCCTGAAACAAAAAAGGAGGTGAGCTTGAAAAATAACAGAGAAGTATAAGCACATTTTCTTGGTAATAATAAACTGAAATGTTATTAATACGAGAAACTCCGCCTATATTTTATAGCCGGTCCCAAGCCCGGATAAAGGAGGAGGGTTGTGTTAGGCCCCGACAGCCAGCATAAAATCCTGTCGAATCTTATGAACATGGATCAACGAACGGAATGACGTCGTATGATCCATGTAGCCGACCCCACCTAGTGGGATAAGGCTTTGTTGTTGTTGTTGTTGTATTTCTTTCAAGTACTATTATTTCATTTTTCTTTCAACACACTGCTTCTTTCTCAATACACATTGCATATATCATCAAATATATGGATATTGATAAATCATATAAAGGAGTTGTCAGAGATATTAAATGTTTGTGAAAGAAGTTCAAATATTTATATGTCATAAAGAAATGGGCAGAATTGGAGTTAGATAAAAAAGTGAAATTAAAATTTTGTAACAATTATCATAGAAAGAAAATCAAAGAATAGAAATTAGGCTTCCTAGGTTGAATTGAGCCTTCTCCTTCAAATCATATGCATCTAAAAGCTTAAACAAGAGGTTATTTTCTGAGCCAAGAAGAAAAACAAGTATATATAGGCTCTCCATCTTTTGATTTTGGGCAAAGGACGGGAAAGGAAGTTAAAATTTAATTTTCTTTCCTTTTGTTGGATATAAAATTTAATGGAGTGGAAGAGAGATGTTAACCTTTTCCCTCCAAATGGCTTAAAAATAATTTGGCACAATTTGAGGTTGAATGGTTACCCCTCCATTCTCTTCTTTTCTCTTTCACTCATTTTAGAAATACTAACTTTCTCTCCCCTCCAAATGGCTAAAAGATAATTTAGCCCAATTTGGAGTTTAAAGGGTTTCCCTCCATTCTCTTCTCTTCTCTTTAAACCTTTTCTTAATCCTCCCTTACCTTCTCCTCAGTTTCCTTCTTAATACCCAAGAAGGCTCATGATAAAAAAAACCAGTTCCACTTTAAATACAAATGGTATGCCTACTGTTGGTACTTGGATAAAAGCATACTAAACAGCTTAATAAGCATAGATAAAGCATTTTAAACAGCTTAATAGCCATAGATAAAGCATTTTAAACAGCTTAATAGTCATGATTGAGCAGAATGTATCATTAACAATTCTCAAACACGCATTAGGTTCAAAAATATGTCAATTGACATTACCACTATTATCTCTCTTTTTTTTCACATAATAACATGGACGAAGGAGGCTACTGATCATAGTATAACATATTTGCAAGTTGTCTTACAATACAATAAATCGAAAATAAAAAGCATCTAACACAGAAAGCGAGCAGAATGAACCGAAAACAACAATGAAGATGCTGGATCTCATATCGCTCGAATACGCCATGGAAATCGAAAGAGAGCTCACCACGGCGGGGGGATCTGAAGTCGCCCGAGTCGCTGGAACACCGAAATGGAAGACGACGGCAACAGCGGTGGCGGCGCGCTTTGCTCACAAGTTGGAGGACACATCTCGGTCGTCCGATGGCAAGGGGATTACATCTTAGCCGTTAGGTAAGGCCATAAAATATAGGCTTTGGGCTTGGGCCATTGCCCCACGCTGAACTTTTTTTTTTTCATTTCCCCTATTTTTTTTGTCTCTTTTAGCTTTTAATTTAATTTATGTTTATTTGTGTCTCTCACCCCCATTTTTATTCAACTTTTCTTTTAAATTTCCTCCTCTCTCGTTATTTCTTTCTCCAGTATTAAGTAATTTCATTTGTCATGATACATTTTTTTCCACTTAGTTCCTCCTTCAGACAATGAAAGAATTGAGTTGTTTTCGTTATGAAATTATTTCTCCATCCTCAAATGTAGTTGGTGAAAGAAATCAAGAAAATTGAATTTCCATGCGAACGGATGTAAAGAATATTTTAGAGGTATACAAAAATCAAGTGACCATTATATTTTATTTTTATTTTTTTAGTCAGCCCTTGAAAAGTAGTGCTATAATTCAACTCGCGTGACGTTAACGATTATACACATTATTTATTGGAGACCGGCTCAAGATCGTCTCGCATCGTATACTTGACAATAATAGACGATGCTTCCAATAAGAATTTTTTATATTCATAAAAATTCGAACTCGAAATCCTACTTAAGCAAGATTTCTTTACCACTCCACCCAAATTCTTGTTTGTTGGTGATTATTAAAGACCAATTTGTACACACCTAACCTAACAAAGTAAATGTTTAAGGGTCGTTTGATGTTAGGTAAATTTTCAATTATTTTATTTAAAATTTTTAGGCTCACCTCAGTATTTTGTTTAGTTGTGACTGATCGTAATTTTAATTTTTCTAGAAATCTTAATGACCATAATTCAGATAGCAAAAGAAGTGACTTTCCAAATTACTAATTTCTTAACATGCATTTTGACAAAATAAGCATTCCATAATTTTTAAATATTTTATTAATAAATAAATATCATTCAACTACATTTTCATTATTATTTAAAACTTTTACAAATAACTCTTAATTTTGCATTGTCTTGTCTTATTTATATTCACTTTTTTATTTGTTGCTTTGTTTATTTACGATACCATGTGATGAAAATGTAAAATACTTTTTAGTGGTATTTTGATAATTTGCTCACTAACTATTTTATGCATTATTTATATTACTAATTATTGTCAAATACTATAATATAATATTATTCATAATTTAAGTAGCGATAATTTATTTAAGTGGTGATCTAAATTATGGGTTAATTAAATTAGTAATGCACCAAACAACTACTTAGAGTTATCTAAAAAATATTTTCAACTTTTTTCAAATAATAATAAGTAATAATCATTGTATTTAAAATACACTAAAATATTCATCAGCTTACAATTCAAATATGTGAAATATAAACTAAATAATTCTATAATGACTTAATCCTATGTCATGTACAACAACCATAGATTAGGAAAATGAGCCACTTATAAGATCATCCTCTATTATTCTTCTATACATGGATTTCGATACAAGAAAATTCATGTGTGCAAATTACTCAATGAGAAGAGTCTAAAAGATCAATAAAATTAAAATAATTTAAGAAATCCAATAATGGATTATCCATATAACAATTTATCAATAATAACCAGGTAACATATTAATTTATATCAGTTTAACATTTAACAATTCTCAATTATTAATAGCCGATCAAAAATTAGATATCATTTATCAATTCCTTATTACTCAATATCAATTCTGAATTTGATTCAATGACAATTGGCAAACCAATGATCAATTCAATTACCCATTCGATTCAAAGTTCGATCTTATTCATTTCAACGAGGAACATTAAGTCAATTAAGAGAACATCATATTATTTTCATACAGATCGATGAGGAATTAATGTTATTGCAGACCAAACAATAACAATTCAATGAATTCTCATATGATGAAATACGAGTGACCATAGGCTAATGTAACAATTCCTTAATTACGCTATATGCCTCATTTAATTTAATTCTAATAACAATTGATCTGAGCTTGGAAGTAGTGACATAGAAATCCAACAACTTTTTAATTTTATATGTTTTATGACGTCTATTTTTGTCATATTCATCAATACAATCAACAACATCATCATTCAGAGACAACAAATAATTATACCATCAATATATCATATCAATATAATAATATCAAGATATTGATAATGTCAAGATATTCGATATAGAAAATTAATAATTTAAGTTGTTAATAAAATAAAGTAAACTCCTCGTCGCGACAAGTCGCAATCAGAACTATACCGAGTCTGATTAGCCTCGTTTATCCTTTAAACTCTACTAAAGTAATCACATATGATGTGATTACTCGCTCCCGTCGCGCCAATTAAACTCTACTAAACTTCTTAATCCCAATGGAAATTTATCCTTTAATTAATCCTGATTTATCTTTTTAGCAAATTTTTATTATAATTAATTAATTCTGGTTTAATTTATTAAACCTATCCCAACTCAATTTCTTATCCATAATTCTCTATCTAATTAGGAATTATTAAAGATAATAATATTAACAGCTCATATTTTTTGGAATAAAAATAAAATAATATTTTATAAATAATTCAAAAATTGACTCGTTACAAATAGGAAGACGACTCTTGTAACTCCTCCAATTTGCTAAAAGCCTCAAAATTTTGAGGCATGTAATAGGATTTGTGGTGTAAAAGCCTCCACATTTTTTACCTCAGAATCATTTCACTACAAAACATAAAATATTTTTATTAGGAGCATCATTTGTCACTATCAAATATGTTATTCGGTACAATGCAATCAAATTAGTTAGACTAACTTTCAACCTGCGATCAGTTGTGCATAACCGTAAGCATCTCATAGATTGGACAATCGGCACCGCTTCTCAGATACCGGGCTAGATATCCAAAAAAAAAAAACATATCATGCTAAATACGATAACTGCAATTCTTTCGATCATGCATAACACGAGTGTAATTGTTATGAAGTGCACGAGAAGAACATGCTTTTAAGCTGCAACCTAAGCTCCTGGAAAACTAGTTGCCTAAACACATTTTTTATTATAAGAACTGACCCGACAAATGATGTTATGAGTGTGTTTGATTTTCTAATGATGGAGCATTGAAGTTGAATGTGATGATGATTTATAAAAATCACAATTGAATATAAATTAATGAGATGGATTGAGTTAATTTAATTCACTCTTTGTTTGAATACAAAATATAATATATGAATTAGAAAATGTTAACTTTGATAAATGTCTTTATTATCCTTAAAAAATAGATTGTTTTTTTATTTTATTTTATTGACAAGAAATAAAGATAGAGTGGGAATAATTAGCCACTGTTGATCAACCAACTTTCACTTGGTAGAGTAGTTGAATCTCTAAATTAGGCTATGTTTCTGTTTCTGCAAGATCAAAGAGAAATAAGACAACACTGTTCACATGAAATCAAATGGACAGCACCACAATCTTCTCTGAATACAAACTCATATTTACATGCAAGCAACTGCTAACTACCTCAGCGGCTCAGCCTGAGCTGAGTTATTCACTAGAAATTTAGACGAGGACGACCACATCTACACAGTGCTGCTGCACAAACAAAGAGAATATCTCAAGATCACTTTTCCCGACCGTGAACGACGTAAACAAAAGTTAAGCCTTGGGGGATGATGTTTCCTTGCTGAAAAGTGAGTAGGCATCACTGTATATGGCAATGACATTTGAAGTGACGGCGAGAACGATCATGAAAACCGATAGGACTTTGTCCTGTTTCGTTGCGATTCCATGGCAATCCCTGAATCAAAAAAAAAAAAAAAAAAAAAAAGAAAATGCATAATTCTAAGTAAAGGGGCATGCATCAGAGGTTATAGGCATGAAACTTGAAAGCAATTTGAACTTGCGAGCTACAAAGTCAGCTTAGTGTAGTGTTCTCTTTCAGCGTTTGATGTTTTAAGACGTTATTATCTCATCATTCAGACTTCAAAACATGAGCTCTTCAAGCACATTACAGGAAACATATTGCATGACTCACCTGAGAATAATGGATGCAGGAAATATATACCCAATGCAGACTGCAGCAGTTGCTCCTGTAAATTGGAAGGCATCCCATATGCTGGGTATGAAGTTTGCAGCCAAGAAGATAACTAAAAGCAGCATTACAGTAAGCATGGCAAATCTTCGGTTGTCATATCGCAAAGGATGAGCAGAAGGAAAAAGTAGTCCATCCAAATTAAGCCGGAGAGCATGGAAGATCATCGGAAACACGAGCATGAGGTGCACGGCGTAGCTAACTCGGACTGCATCATCGAGGATGCTGCCGTATGGGATGCCGAGATTGGAGTCGAAGTTAGCGAGCACATCATCGAGGGTGGACTCGCCGAAGAGAAGGAAACCGAAGAAGCTGGTGGTTATATACACCGTGGAGCACAATGCAAGCGATGACCTTACGATGGGCTTTATTTGTGAAGGATTATCGAGTTCATTGTCTATGGGATGAACTGCAAAATGACATGAAAGACACCAGAGAATCATATCAGCAATTTGCTGCACTTCTTACTCATCCACCAACAGTATCACACAAACAAAAACAAACTGTAAAAAAAAAAAAAAATAGAAGAAGAAATTTAATATCTGTAAGTTTTATACCGTTGTAGTGGCAGATGTATGCAGTCACAAGCACAGGAACAACTGTGAAGGACTTCCAGACAGATGCCAAATCAGGTACATCAGGAAACAACTTGGGAATCGACACGGTTCCCATCAGCAATTTGACGACAGCAATTCCAGCAGTAATTACAACAAAGACGACAGCTAGTGCAACAGATAACGCAGATGTGAACCTCAGCGAATCTGCAGAAAGAAGATGATATATCCCCAATCATTTACAAAAGAAAACACTGAAAACTAGCAATCAAAATCTGCCAATATATAGTAGAGTCTCATGTCAAGTAAGATAGTGCAAAAAAACTGATGTCTGGAAATGATACTTACCTAAGCGTTTGAAGCATGCCAGTGGAGCAAACACAGCAACCATAGTAGCTGTAAGAACAAATATGCGTCCAGTCCACCATTGCGGACCAAACCATCCTTCCAATACACCAGAGTGGTGATAGCCACCGGCAGATGTTCCGGAAACCACATCACCTAGCATGAAAGCAGGGTCACCAGTTTATGAACACAAAATATGCAGAACGCCAATAAAGGTGCAATAAGGTGAATTCCTGAAACATTAGTTTGCATAGGAAAGAGAACAACAGCATTCTCTTTAGTAGCCGAAATAAGTGAAAATTGTCATAGTTGGAACAGATCAAGTAAAGAACCATACAAAAACAATGACTCATGTTATGCTAAAAGCATACTTGCTACCTGTACCTATTATGTAAGAGTCTGAAAACATCTCTTTCCCTCAAAAACTGATTGGATTACACCAAAACTCTTGAAAATTATCTGGAAACTGTTTAAACAATTCAGGAGCTGTCTACTCGAGATAAAATGGCATTGAGATAGGATAAAAAAGATAGAAACGTGTTGTTGCACATAGAACGTGCAATACATGCAAGGTAATAGAACTACTGTGGTTATAATCGAGAGGGAACCAAACAAGACAATGTTCTTGTACATGCATTCATGTATAGCATGAAACTGTTCAAATACCAATATCTAAAAATACCTCATTAACTAATGTGCAGTTCCCCAAATTCAGATATGCCTTATCAAGGTTTCTTAAACAGAAGTATGGAACTACAAATTTAGTAGAATGCTCTTGCACAAACTTAATTACTTCTTCTGATGCTTCCGAACTAGTTAATTAGCTTATGCATCTTAATCCAGTATAACAAATAGGATACTTGTTCAAGAACAGAAGGTCATAGGAAAACCTTGATTTAAGATAGATAACATACCAATAATAATCAAGTAAACTATCAGCACACCCACATTATTCACAATGACACAAATCTGCAGCAGCATCTTCCCAAAATTCCCAAAGGTGTCACCCATAACTCCAGCGTAAGAGATTGCCTTCCCTGCTCTGCTCGACCTGATCAACATGTCTATGGAGGCCTCAGTGAGCAAAGCAAAGAATATGATCAAGACAATTCCAGGCACCAGCCCCAGGACTTTCATGGTGGCAGGCAAGGCCATGATTCCAGCTCCCACAATGGTGGTAGATAGATTGAAAACAGCACCAGCAAAGGAAGCTCCATTGAACTCGTCGTATCCCCCATCTTCCTCCTGCTTAGTTGGCAGCAAGGGGGCATTCTCATCAAGAGCGTGCTTGTTCTTGTACCTTCCATTGCTCCCAAGGCTCACAACCGTCATCCTTCTCTTCTTCTGCATGTCGATTACAAAGTTCACAGTTTCAGTAAAGATTACAGTAAAGCTTAAATCTGACAGTTTACAAACTTTTAATGAGCGTGTTCAAGTGGTGAGCATCTTACATACGGACATCAGGAGAATGAGATGATAGGGGACGGATCAAAGTTATGAATTCTCTCCATTCTCAGAAGAACAAAAGCGCAAAAGGAAGAAAATTTATTTCAAGAATGGAACACAAAAGAGGAACAACTTTTTTTCCCGAAGTTTCTGGACCAAAGAGAAAGAAAGAATCAGATTAACGGACTTCAAGTACGCATATCTTAGTGCTGACAGATGAATCCTCAATTAGTTAACACCCAAGAACAGAAAATTGAATCTTTACAGCAGGCTGCAGTTGAACAGAGTTATACAATAATCTGAAACAAACAAATTGATTCACACAAACAAACAAATATTTACAGCAGGCTGCAGTTGAACAGGATTTCCGACGAACTGTTTTAAAACACAACGCCAGCCCGAAAAAAAAATCAGAAATGGCAAAATCAGCAGGTTTGAAGCTTGTGTCAAAAAAAAAAAAAAAAGGCAAAGACGCAAAGATTAACTTCAAACACCAACCACATGATTCAAACGCAAGCAGTGCGTGGAAATTGGATACAAGAAAAGTACCGGAGCTTTTACTTCTCACTCGACACTCGGTACAAGAACTTGGCCGGAATTTATATCTGCGACCGTTCCTATCTCCAAGCCCGACAAAGGCTATGCTGACCAGATGCCTTCCAGAGATTGTGAGATCAGAAGTCTGCAACCCAATTGAGTCTAAAGATTTGATTTTTCCTTTCTTTCTTTATAGAAGTAGAACTTTCGCTACGTCCGACTGTGCAAGGAAAAAAGTGCAGATTGGAGAGGAGAAAGAGTTAATGGATTGTTGCTCTCTTCTTCTGCTGCACTTGGGCACTCGTAATCTTGCGAGTTTTGATGCAACAGAAAAGAAAGGGAGTGGCGTGCTAAAAATGGAAAATGGAAATATTGTACCCAAATAATTTCTAAAAAAAATGGAAAATGCTAAAAACATCATTTTTTCTATAGGAAATCAAATAATGAGAGAGAGAGAAATAAAAGAAAAAACACTTATGAGTGATAATTAAGCCTTTATCAATTAATGTTTTTACACTACAAAATTAAGTAAGATGCGTCAAATGGACCACAATCATGCTCTCACATGATGACAAATTGAACGTTTGCACAAGTGGAACTTAAAACATAATCATCTTTCTTAAGAGAAGAAGTTGATCTGAAATGTTGTGCATAAATCACATTTATCGACAAAAAAATGTCCATCTTCATAATATTTAGGTACTTTAGTACAAAGACTGTCATAAACTTTTTAATTCGTTAAAATATGGTTCTCTATATATAATTAACCGTGACAAAGAGAAAAAAATTGCAAAACATATCAAAACTGGAATTTTGTCCATGCAAAACATATACGGATATGATAAATAAATGTTGCACTATACTATTTTGTCTATGTTTTAATAAAAAAAATTGAAAACTGGAATTTGAGGTTATTATTTCTCCTCTGGCTATCCACATAGCAATCAATGAGGTCATATGGCTAACACGTAGGTTACTACGGTTTCTTCAGCAAAACATTGGACGGCACGTGGATTTGAGACGAATTTTCAGGTCCCACATGTGTCGTATCAGCGATGCTCAAAGATTCTGCGACTGTGAGCTAAAGGTGACGAGGGGGACGTAATTTGTTGTTTTGCATGGCATGCAGACGAAGAACATGAAACTTTTTTACGTGGTGACGCCAGCTTGGGAGGACAGGGAGCCACACGTTTTAATTAATTCATTTTTCGCCACCTTTTTTTTTAAAAAAAAACAAAATTTTGGATCTTATTGTATGTTTTAAAGTACCAATTGATGGATGGTGCATGTCGGAATCGGATCTTGGTTTTTTTTCCATTATTCTACGATTGATCTATCTTATTATTATAAGATCTTTCACAAACCTTGATTATTCTTATGATCTTGATTAAAATTTTGATCTAAAAAACTTTACTGGAATTATGATCTGATGATTCCAATCACAATTCGATTTGATTGATTCTCATATTATACACGATCAGAATCGGCAGAGTTCTTTTTGGTAGTTTCAAATTTAATTTTCGAAATTGTGTCTAATATTTATTAGATTAATCAGCTATAGAGATTAGAAAAAGATGAAAATAATACTTTTGTAATTGTAATATGTGATCTTATCCACGAACTAAATTGATTGGTCGGGATAGCATTGTTTTACGGGAAAAAAAGTTCGTCGAAGATGAGTTCTGGTATATATCAAACTACCACATATTTTTTCTGTGAACAGAGAGAATCGAGCTTCCCCATTCACGTTCTCTCTCGTCACATAAAGTTTAATTACGTGTATGTTCTTAAATCTAATTACATATGTAGAAATTCTATAACAATATATGAGAAAATTCAAAGAATATCTCGAATGCTTGTACCATATTGTTCATGAGAGGGCATATGTCCTGCATTCTTAATGGTATTTGCGATTTAACTATGGGATAAATGAGCCTGTCACACACACAACGTATCACACACCATGGTAGTTGTTGATTCGGAGATGAAAGACAGGGATAATAAGTTGTTAAGATGGTCGTTGATTTTATTTGTTTCATTCGATTTATCTCATGATAAATGTATGTTGATGATATGCTTATTGTTACTAGAGACGTGACAGACATTCAAAATTTGAAGAAGCTCCTTAGTGCAGAAGTTTAACATGAAAGATCTTGATGCAGCACAGAAGATTTTGGAGTCTTTTCTCTTGTTTTGAGTTTTGAGCTTATCAGAATGCATTATGTCAGACGGGAGCAGTTGAGGAGGAATCCTTGATTCATGGCCGGAGATAAACGCACACATCGGTCCTAACACCTCTATATTCAAGGACTGTGGCATTCCATTAATATATTTGTCAACTTTGGCTATTGAGTTTCGAGTCGCTTCGAAGGCTTGAGGAAACCGGGATCACACTTTTACCACTAAACTATACTCGCTACATATTCATTATTGTATATGAATGGACTATATGTCGAACAAAGGAGTGAGACACAATTAAGATAGTATCTCAATTCTAGAGTGAACGCATATTTAGTTTCATCCTTGGGGATTAATACCGTCGACAAAAAGTCCAATGGGATGGGACTCTATGGGATCTAATCAAACATTAGTGTGTTGGGTTTCAATCATTCAGATCTCTATGATCCCACTTGGTATAAAGTGGTCGGGAAGAGTTAGGTCTTTATTCGGAGTTGAGGCAAACAAGGGGAGAGACCCATTGTAGATCCCTTCGCTCTCTTTAGCATTTTGGTTTAACACCATGCATGCAACTGGTAACCTAGACCCACAACTAGAATTCCCACCCAACAAGGAAGGATATGGGCCCTTGTAAGTAGGAAACAAAAAATATCTATTCTAATTCTATCATCAGCGCGAACAAGTAGAATTCAAAAAAAAATCCTTCAGAATTGACCTATTATGGGACATACAATGCATTTCAGATGTTGAAAATATTAAGGGATCGTATATAGGATAAACTCTTCTTATCTCAGAAAACTTAAAATCAAAAGATTTTATTCAGGTTTGGAATGTCTGGAGTGAAACCCTGAGCACTTCATGAAATATTGATCTCTCTGTTGCTTTCACACCAAAATCAAAAGCAAAAAAGAAGTACATGTCTCGGGTTCTTTATGCTAATGCAGTTAGAAGTCTGATGTATGCCATGGTTTGCACAAGACCGGTGCTCATGAGCAGGTTCATGAGCAATTTATGAAAAGAGCAATGACAAGCAATGAAGTGAATCTTTCGATATCTGAGAGGAACATATGATATTGGCCTCATCTACAGTAGTGATAAAGAGTGTTTGATTGCAGGATACTTAAATTTAAACTATGCTCACTACAAGAAAATAGCCTATTATAGACGGTCTTGGCCAGAACCATTGGAAATAACATTTTTTGACGGATGGCATCGTGCGAAAATGTTGCATCGCAAACGATTTGCGATGGTTATTTCTGAACCGTCGACATCTTCGACGGTCCAAATGGCGGGCGTGGTCGTCGAACGTTGAAGATTTAAGACGGTTTGAGCCGTCGATATGTATCGACGGTTTAAGCCGTCGATTCAACAATTGAGTTTCGACGGCTCAAACCGTCGTTAACTTACGACGGTTAAAATCGTCGATGATTAGCGACGGTTAAGATCGTCTATAATTTTGCACGGACGGTTAGAATCGTCGATAAGTATCGAAAAAATTAATTATTGATGATTAATTTTTTTATGTTTTCGACGGTTATAACCGTCAAAAATAATAAAAAAAATAAAAAAAATGACAGAAATTGGTTGTCCAAACATTTAATACAACAAAGAACCATTTGAATCATAATATGTCCATCACATAAGAATTGCAAACAATTGTCCATCACATAAGTCAACACACAACACTTGAATTATCCAAACATAAGAAATGCAACACAACACATCACAACACATAATATACAAACATAACAATTGTCCAACACAAATGCATAATGTTGTGGAAACATGAAGAAGATGGTAAGAAAAGCAAAGCATAATGTCTTGGTCACGAAGAAGATGGACACATGGGCCAAGCAAAGAGATGTGGTCTCGCCTTCCCCGTCGGATCACAAGAACTTGATGACTTGGCAATTCGATCCATATTTTCGCAAGGCACCTCGATCATCATTGCACAGCACAAAAAGTCGGGAGAGAGTGAGTTTTATAGAACAAATATGCAGAATTTTATCAACTAGGGGAAGAAAGTTAACGCCTTGTCAATTAGCAACACAACACACAAAAAACTATAGAGTTAAATCATCCTCGTCATCATGGTCGTTGAGTTCGCCACGCATCATATCACACATCATTTTCTTCATTTCTTTCTTCGTACGACGTTCGCATTCTTCGAACTCCTTTCTGATTTCTTGCGTAACCTCTTGCCTGATCTCCTGCCTCATCTGATCAAGCATTTGTTGGATACCTTGACCAGAGGAACCTGAACATAAAATCGATTTACGATCATCAAAACCTTCAACTTGCAATCGTCGTAAATTCATACAGCTAAAATCATCGAAAATGTATTCGACGATAATTTTGATGAATTATTCAATCCGCCGAAAAATCCGTCGATATTTCAGACGGATTTTCGCCCGTCGAAAATGAACCGTCGGAAATCCGCTCTTTTCTTATAGTGGCTGAAGATGTTGATGGAAGAAGATCTATGACACACTATGTCTTCACTTTGGACAATTCGATTATTAGTTGGAAGGTCACACTTTAACTATCAATTATATTATCTACCACAGAGGCCAAGTATATAGCACTAACAAAAGCTTCTAAGAAAGACATCTGGTTAAAAAAACTTAATTGGAGATCTCGAATTACATCAGGAGTGCACTGTGACAGTTTGAGTGCAATATGTTTTACCAAGGACCAAGTGCATCATGAAAGAATCAAACACATTAATGTCAGATATCACTTCATTCACAAAGAGGACAGTTGATATGTTCACCAAGTTTGTTCCTCATAGAAAGTTCCAACACTATTTGGACTTGATTAACATCAATACTTGGTAATAACCCCAAGGTGGGGCTGGCGGTGACATGGTATGACATTGAGAATATTTGTGCTATGAAGATGATTCAAGTTAATGTGGAGATTTGTTAATAATGTCTTGAATCTAATCCTACTTTTAACCTTATGTGGCCCCTTATGTAATTAGGCTAAGTTATTTTGTATTATTGTAATCATCATTGTTCTATAACAAAAGAGAACCGCCGCCGCCCGAGAACGTAGTCTGATTTAGGATGAACATCATAAATCTCATGTGTTCTTCTATATTTGTGTGATCTCTCTCCTCTTTTCGTAATAGATAATTTAAAGTAAACACAAGTTTATAAGGATAACGATAAGTACTATAAATAAGATACAAAATAATTATTAATATTATTTAATACTTTAGGTTAATAATACTTTTAATATTTTTTATTCACGATTGAGGTATTAAGTTCTTTCAACTCAATATCCAGCACAAAACTTTTGGGATGAGTTTCTATTGCGCTGTTTGGATGGCAGAACTTGGGCAGAACTTGCCTAAGTTCTGCCAAACATGACATGTGACAGGAACTTTCAAAGTTCCCATCACGTGATAGAGGGCAGAACTTTTTGGGCAAAGGTTCTGCCCAAAAAATTCTCACTCGATGTGAGAACTTCGTGTGGCATTCGAACTTCTCTCTCTCCCTATTTTCCTCCTCTCACTCTTTTGTTGTCAAAATAAATGATGAGGCAGTGCTTGCATTGCAGCAACAATGGCGGAGTTCCCGACGGGTGCTCCCCTGGTGTTCCTCCTCAGGAGAGGCTGCTTCTTATTCCTAACCTTTTCCGACGAAGGTGAATGCATGGTGGCCAACGAGAGGCAAGTGAAGCGCACTGCTAACCGGAGCTCCCCCATCTTCTTCACCTCGATCGGTTGGGTGGAGGAGGACAAGTTTGTGCCATCTACTCGAAAGCCGGTGTCGGTTCTTCGTCGGCATCGTCTCCTCTTCAGCTGCTCCATCATCTCCATCTTCAGCCACTCCACCGTCGTCCGCTGCTCCATCGTCAGGCCACCGGAAGGAGGAAGGAGAGGGAGGACTTTCAGTCGTCGCCAAGCCACCGGAAAGAGGAAGGAGAGGGAGGGCTTCCAACTGTTGCAGTCATAGTTTCCAACTGTGTTTAGGGATCGTTGGGTGCTAATAGTCCTAGGTTCGATTATCAGAGTCATCATTTTGATCAGATCCATACCACTATCGTCCGAACTCTATATTAGTCGGTTGCTAGTAGACCTGGACACTAGTCTCGACCGAAAAAAGAGAAACCTTCTCACCTCATTACAACGATGTCCTGTTCCAATGGACGTGCTACTACCATGGAAGTCGAGAGCGGAACACCAATGGCGTAGCAGTAGTCAGGAAGAAATAATGAGAATGATGCCAAAGCTGCCTCTATCCTTCTCCTCCCCCTCGCGCCACTCCTCGCAGTAGCACCTCCTCTTCTTCACCCTAGACCACTGCTATCCTGGGGCTCCATATCACAACGGACGTTGTATCCGACGCTGACCTCGATGGCATTGCATTAGCCGAAGACAGCCGTCTCGTCTGGATTGAAACCCATCTTGACAAGAAAGGGTAATGATTGTTGTCAATTTACCTAATTTGTAAATTGTGTGTTATGTACCCGAAGTATTCGAAAGATTGCTTGTGAATGATTTTACAGGAATCGTTAATTGTTAAGAATAATTTGAACTTATGGGCATGCACTACCTCTACCTATTACGGCGTTGAATTCGTCTTGCAAAGGAACCAGAGAAAAAAGGCAATAAGTTAGTGTGTGTGGATGTCATATCACCCGAGTTTGCAGCTCGTACATTGGCGCAAGACAAGAGTATGGAGGGGGAGCTTTCGTGGCTTCAAAAGTTCTTGAAGGTTCACTTTTTTTTTCTTTATTTATTGGGTTTTTGATACTTTCTACGCAATGGTTTGCCATCTTGTGAAGTATATAAATTCCTTTTGGTTTCACGTCAATATAATGAAAATGAAGTATTGATCTATTTTACAATATTTTTCATACTATGGACACAAGTTATTGACACTATGAGAACTTTTTTATTGTTATTTCCACTTGACTTATTAGAGAATCAACTTCTCACAGCATTTTATAATTGTTTTATCTCGAGTGGGAACAGGGGTGTTCATGATCTAATAGAACCGATTTAGGTTGGTCTGGGCTGAGTACGAGTTGGAAAAATCCAATCCGAATCGACCCAATTAATTTGATTTTTTATTTTTTTACTTAAACTTAAATTTATATTTAATTTAATTTTTTAAAGAATTGAAATAAAAATTTTTAAGTATAGAAGTAATATTAAATAGTTAGAAAACTTATTTTATATTTTAAAATAAATATTAAATAATATTTTTTTATATAAAATAGTATGATTTTTTTAAAAAAAATTGGGTGGTCGGGTAACTCGACCGACCACCCCACCCGATTCGACCCGAACCGGTTCAAGTTGGGTCAGATTTGGCCCAACTCCCTTGACTCGACCTGACGAAATTTGATCAGGTCGGGTCGAATTTGTTCACGAATCGGGTCCAACTCGACCCGTGAATGTCATGGGATCATTTTTCGCTCGGCCGACCCGTGTGGCGTCTTTACGTGCTCAATGTCTAGGCAAGCTGTGGTGCACTTTTCTGGAGTGCATATTACAAAACTGTCATTATCACATTTGAAAATAAAACTAAGTACAAAAGTGGGTTGAAAAGGATAAGTACAAGGAAATTAGATAACTCGGTGGTCCGGGGGAAAGCCCCCAGGACATTCTCTTCCACTCAAGCCAGTGACTTCACTGGAGCTGCGGCTTCGAATTTTTTAATCTTCTACTGCCACAGGTATTCGGCTGTCTCTCAACTTGTGTTGGCGTCCAGTCTTCCACTCCATCGAACAAGATACTCCTTTTAATTTTTCATGAGGACGACTAGTACTTCTTCAATTTGATCAGTAAACTGCTGACGGATGGCTAACGGGGCGTGGTCTAAAACCCCATGTCCAGGATCTTCAGGGTCTTCAATGAATGGCTTGAGCAAGCTGACATGGAAGACAGGGTGTTGTTGCATTAGCGGTGAGAGCTCAAACTCGTAGGTCACCTTACCTATCTTCTTCAGGATCTTAAATGGGCCCTCGTAACGCCTTACCTATCTTCTTCGAGATGTTGGACTAGCTTCACAAGGACCAAGTCTCCGACTTCAATGTCTCATCGAGTAGTGTCTACCCACTTCTTCATGGGCTTCAATGCCTTGTGCAAACATGCTAGAGCCATATCGTGTTGTTCATGCCATTCTCTCGTCATGCGGTGAGCGACAGAGACTTTGCCACCACAAGAAGTGGCGACGGCCTATGGAGTGAGAGGTTGTTGTCTCATCACTATTTCAAAGGGACTCCGATTGGTCGACTCGCTCCGCTACAAGTTGTAAGAGAATTGTGCGACGTCAAGTAGCTTCGCTCAATCCTTCTGATTGGCACTCACATAGTGCCGCAATTAGATTTTCAAAATACAATTCACCCTCTCAGTTTGGTCGTCAGTTTGAGGATGAAGTGATGTCTAGAAATGCATGTTGGAGCCCATTATTTTGAACAGTTCCTTCCATAAGTTGTCAACAAATTGCCCATCCCGATTGCTGAGTATGCTTTGAGGTATGTCTCAATACTTCACTACATGCTTTATGAAGTATATGGAAACATATTTCCATGGTCGCTTTGAAATAGAAAGGGGTTCCAGAAGTTCGCCGAGTGCTTGATTGACATTCTTATCCTGCTAGCAAACAAGGCATGTCTTAACAAAAATTTCAACATCGTCCTCCATCCTTGGCCAGAAGTACTTGTCCTCGATGAGTACCAAAAGTGTGGCGGATGCCCGGATGTCTCACCCACTTGGAGTCATGACACTCTTGCATGATAGCGCGCTGCAAGTCATGACATTCGTGCTATCAGACTTGTACTCCATGACATAGTCAAACTTCGTCATGAATTCTTGCCTTATTTTGGTGAGAGCTCCTTATGCGTGTCGAAGTAACTTGTCACGATATTGTCCGTCTTGATGTGAAATTGCGATCCGAGAAGGTAGTACCATCATATCCTAAGGCAGTGGATCACCACACTCATCTCCTTCTCCTGAACGGCGTAGCGTGTTATTGAGTTTGCGACTTTTGAACGCCATGTGATGCCCCTCCTGCATAAGAACTCTTTCGATAGCATAATTAGAAGCATCTGTCTGTATCTCATAAGACTTGTTGTGATTTGGCAGGACGAGCACCGATTCCTCTGTCATGACCCTCTTGAGGATGTCAAACGCTTCTTGGTATGTAGGCGTCCACTCCCACTTCATATTCTTCCGGAGGAGATTCGTCAATGAGGTCATCACATGTGAATATCTCTTGACGAACCGTCTATAATAATTCGTCAGGCTAAGGAACGAAGGCATATCAGGAACTCACCTGGGCAGTTCCCACTCCATGATGACTCGAATCTTCGCGCCATCCATCTTCAGCTTGCCACTTCCGACGACATGTTCCAAGAAGTACACTTTCAGAGGGAACCATCATGTTCCATGGAGATTTCGAGGGCCGAACATATCCTGTATCCAATAGTTCGGTGAGTTGCTTACGGAGTTCTGCGAGTTCCATAGGGGGTAGCCGATAAGGGACTCCATGAGGAGGCTTCGATCCTAAGACCAAGTTGATGACATGGTCCACTTCATGCTTCGGCGGTAACCACTTTGGGAGCTCCGAGGGCATGACGTCCGCAAAGTTCTCAAGGGTTCCAAGAACTTTAGGAGGTGTTGGAGTGGGGGTTGCACAACCCCTTCTCCACTTGCATGACAGAGAGGATCTTCTGCTTTAGATCTCCTCTTGACTTTACGAGAATGTTGTAAGGTCCCTTGAGATCACGTCCAATGCCTCCATGTACCTTCGAACGTTTCACAAAAAGTCATTGATCTCCTTTGTCGACCTCTCGCCTTTGTATGGCCTCGGTTTTGGTATGTCTATTGTTGTCTCATGCGGGATGGACGTTTCGGGACGTGTCCATCTCCGTAGCATCGCTTGAGATATTTCTGTATGGTCTTGAGTTCTTGCTCATCTCGAATCTCATGTTTGAGAGACCATTGTCCAAAGTCTCTCGGAAGTCCATGATTGTCACTTCCATGGACTCAAGCCACGTATACAACGACGCCACCTCGCTCCGCACCATTGTGTCCACTATCTTCTCCAACTCCCGTTTGTGAGTTGCGAGTTGGTCTTGCATCTCACCCACGTCCAGTTGGAACTGGCCGAGACGTCGCTCGAAGAACGTTCACGCCCTCGCTCTGGGTGGCCCTTCTCTGGTGCGGCAGGTTCATTGGTTATTTCCGAATTCGACATCATTCCTCCTTGATCGTCGAACGCCAACCTGAGTGGTTCTAGAAAAGTTGCTCTAATACCAACTTGTCACGGGTCATTTTTCGATTGGCCGACCCGTGCGGTGTCTAGACGTGCCCAACGTCTAAGCAAACTCTTTTGAACGCTTTGAGGAAGCTTTTTAATGCCACTTTCTCAATGTCACAGTTTTTGGGACGCTTAGTACCGAGCAGACGCTTCGGTGGAGATGTTTGTGCACAAATAGGCGCCTCAACGAAACGCTCGATCGCTTGGGACGCTTTGAGACGCTTTGTGGGTTGCCACCCTACGCTTGAGGTACGGTGCTAGTTTTTTGGGAAGTTTTAAATTTTTTGTTGAGTAAATAGAATGATTAAAAAGAGTTTCGGGGAGCACTAGCGGGTCTCTCCTAATATATCACTATTTTGAGAGATAGATATGCGACGTATGATGTGGAGAACAAGCTAAGGTGGTGTACTTTTCTGAAGTGCATATTATAAAGCTATCACTATCACACTTGAAAATAAAATTACGTAGAAAAGTGAGTTGAAAAGGAAAAGTACAAGTGAGAAAGAAACATGAACACCCTTGATTGGGAATCTATTTAGTAAATTATTACAATTATCAATCTTCACGGCTACCATTGAAATAGACCTTTTTACTTTCGATGGTCATATTCCTGTGATTACTAATAAAAAATCCATTTGTTCCTTGTAACTTTTGATTTATTATCCAATTTCTTTACAGCTCTACAAGAGTTTTTTTAATAAAATGCAATAAAACAGTGCAATACAATTGTTATCATAATAATGTATTTTCATTAATATTGAAATATTTTATATATTTCATTTTGTTCATCCTTCTTATATTATCTTCATTTTTTTATTTTTAAAAATATTTATAATAAAAATTTTATAATTGCGTGTAGCGCGATGAGATTTACTAGTTTATAATCATATTTTCAAAGTCTCAATTAAACTAATATAAAAATTGAACTACGAGCTCATAATTTCTTAAAATCCATAAGCCTTAAATAATAATTTAGAATCATGAATCCAATGACATTATCTTGTAATACTCTATTTTAATATTTTTACTCAAACTACTCCAATATATGTTTGGGCCGATTGATTTGGGCTGAATGATACACCAAAATGAATTAAGGGCCCATACGTCGAGTAATTATTTATAAAAATATTATTAAAGGTTTGTTATATTTATTTCTGAACTTTATTATGCTTTTTATTCAACGAATCTTTAGTCTGTGGGTTCTTTCTTAAATATTTTTTTTCGCATCTCTTCACTTTCTCTAAATTTATCCTCTTTTCGAAACTGACTTTTCAGGAACAAAGAATGTGAATTTATTATTTAAGTGAAAAAAATAGTCGACTATAAGAAAAATTTGACCAATTCAAAAAATTTATCCAAATAAAAAATTTAAAATTAAAGATACAAAAATGATTTTGAGTTATATTCAATAAATTAAAATCCACCGATAGAGCTCGGAGCTTATTTTCTATTTTATAAAATTAATTAATAAGTTAACCATTTTTTATTATAGATATAATAGTTTTTTTTATAAAATTTCATACCTTCTTATCACATTATCGAAATTTGATTTGATAAGTTTAAAATTTTAGATAATTATATTTCAAAATTATATACTTTTATGTTAATTTTAATTTATTATATGCATTTTTAAAATATAATTATATAAAAGTAGGATTTCAAAAAAATTATTCGAAAAAGCGACTTAGATAAATTTTTTTAAATTATTTTAAGATCATTTTTAATTTAAAAAATCGACTAGAAAAATAACTAAGATTCCGAACTACTTGTCAACGACAACCTTACGTGTAAAAGTTTTTTTTTTTTGCTCGTTTATTTTAACATAGCTCTCTTATTAAAAAAACCGCGTAATGGTCTAGATTAAATTTAATTTATCAGTAGTATTCATGTGAAAGAGAAATGAATATATAAATATTATTTTTTCATATTGTATATAGAAATATAATATAATACTAACTTGATAGCTAATTTGAGACATAGATAACTGTGTGAGATTACTTGTTTGGGGTTTAAGAAAAATCAGTCCACTCCAAAAAATCCATTCGATTCGAAAAAATTGAATCGAAAAAAATAAAAAATTAGAGGTCCGGTAATAATTTAGGATGATTTTTAATTAAAATTCATCCGTTAAAATTAGGGACCATCCGAGAAAATTGTAGCGTCCTAGGAGCCCATTTTGTTATTTATAATTTTTTATTTATATAATTAATGTATATATTATCAATTCTTTTATTATAGATATAATGTATTTTTATAAATTTCATACTTTTCTATCACATCATCAAAATTTAATTTAATAACTTTAAAATTTTAGTAGTATATTTTATATTTAATATAAAATTATTTTTTATATTAAATTAAATTTAATTTATTATATATATTTTAAAACATAATTATATAAAAGTAGGATTTCAAAAAAACCACCCGTAAAATCTGATTCGTTAGAGGGTGGTTTTTATTTTTTTTTCAAAATAGTTTTAGAATAATTTTTTTAATTTTAAAAATTGATCCAAAAAATAAATCTTTTTAGATCGAAAATCCAATCCGACCCAAACTACTTTCACCCCTATTACTTCCCATTTGATTTTTTTCGAAATATTTTATCAATTTGAATATAGTAATTTACCTGGGAAAAAATTAAGAAAAACCAATATGAGATTGACGAGGTTTATTTCATTTTTTTTTAAAAAATGGCGATACCTAGTATGAAAGTGATATCAATCGGATGCTTTTATAAATAAAAAAAAGATCATCCAATGCTTTTAGGTATCAAAATTTTAAATTTTATTAATTTTTGTTTGATTCTTTTTTCGAGTTTTTTAGATGTAAATTAATATTTATACTAAATGTTTTAATTTTATTAATATGTATCTACTGGCGGGGATGGACCCATTGTGTAACCCTTGTCCCCTCTCCTAATTTATTTATATCACCCCTAATGTATATATTATGTGCATATAAAATAAAGGTTAAATATGAAGCTGGCCCTCTAAGATGAGTGAAATACAATAGTTTAAACAATATGTAGATGTATATTTTTTATATGCATATAATGTTTAAAATTTTAATGTTTGATCCTCTTAAATTAACTTAACATTTATTAAATTTAATACTTTTAAATTTTAAATTAATACTTTAATATTAATTAATTAATATTATTTTATATTATTATTTTAGGTCTCATTTGGCTAAGCTTATAAATAACTTATAAGTTAATTTGTAAACATCTTAATATTTGGTAGCTTTAAAAAAAATGACTGATAAAGAGATATCAAATCTACCAATAAGAAAAATATAGCAATGAGAGGATTTCTTATTTTTTAAAAAATAAGTCAATTAGTTGTATCATAATTAACTAATTATTATTAACATAAATAATTTTATCCAAACATATAACTATTTTTAAAAATAAGTTTCAGTTAATAAAATACCTATCAGCACTTCAATTTATTAATTATTTTGTATCAACTAAGTCAAACGAGCCCTAAAATTTCTGAGTTCATCCTTGTCTACCGCTTATAAATCACATAATTTATTCAAAATTATTTAAGTAAAACATAATGCATATAATTATGAATATATAAGACTTTATAAGAAAAGATTGGGTTGAGAAAACGGTGTCGACTGTTCAATTCGTGTCATGCTAATAATTATATGCACTGCCCATGATTTGAAGGTCGATCCATTATCGAGTTTAAATAATTCAGTAAAATCGTCTCACGTCATGTACTTGAGGTGAAATTTTTAATAATTTTTTTCAATGTTGTCTTTTTAGTTAAAGGTCATCCTACATTTGTTCATAAACCAAAAAGAACAAAAAAAAATTCTTTTTCATTTTTTTCATACACCCCAACCTTATCCTGTATTTTACTTGCACAACTAAATATAGAACAAAAATATAGATCTAAAATAAAAGTCAGAGCTGACTTCGTCCCAGGTTGAAAGAGCTCATTAGTCGAATCATACTACGCAATACCAATTAATATAAAATTAATTTGATATTCGAGCAAAACAATAAATTTAGTGACAACAAGAATTAAACCGGACTACTAATTTCCCTCCGTCCTCAATTTACCAACTAATTTAGTTAAATATTTTGGATTTTCATAGCAGATAATGCTTTGGGTAAAGGTTAAATCAAAAGTATTGATAAATTAATGTTGGATAAATATAAAATAATATAGTTAAACAGGTAATGATAAATCATTCTTCTGCAGCATTATGTGAGTTTAAAATAATTTTTTTTATTGCAATTCTTTTGTTTTGGTGTCACGAAAAATAAATATTGATTCCATCCAATACAGATGTTATATATCAAATCAAGAAAGCATAAGCACTAAAATAAATTATTTTCGAAGTTCATAAAGATTTATATTTTATTATAATAAATTTCATATAGTGCATGCCTGATATGCAAGCATAACAGCAATTATGACAATTGCATTAACTATTTTATCCATTTCATAATAAATAAATTATTTTAAAACTAATTAAGCATGCGTGCTTGATCAAATATATGATTAATATTTTAAAGTAGGTAGGTAGTTCAATGGTGACAAGATAATGAAAAAAATTATATGATAAGTTGATAAAGAATAATATAATGCTGGAGGGTAAAATTGACAAGGAAAAAATATATAAACCTCAAATCTTTTAATCAATATTCTTATCCCAAACTATAACTTCTTTTTTATTTCATTTATCTAATGACAATTTTTACATTTTACCTGGCAAACATTCACCTTCACCTAGGGATGGCAATATCCTGCGCCCCTACGGGCCTGCGGAGAATTTCTGATCGGGACCTTGAATTCGGAGAATTTTTTCCGGTGGGGTCGGGGTCGAGGTCGGGGATAGGAGAAAAATTATTCTCGAACCCTCTTTCGAGGATCCGGGCGGGAGGAGTTGTTCCTCCCCCACGCGGCCTCGAATTCCTGCACCTTAAAGAACAAGTGAGTGTATAAATGATAATAGTAACAAAGTGAGAGTAGATAGACAAGTATAAATGAAGGAGAAGACTAATGGGTCAAAGTCCAACTTTGAATATTTTTAAAATTTAATAATATTTTTTATCAAATTATCTCTTAGTAAAAAAATTAATAAACAATTTTGGCTTTGGTTCAACCGATTTTTTTTATTTTGGCCGATTTTAACTAATTTTTTACCGGTTCGATTCGGTTTAATTCGGTCCAAACTGAGGTCCGACGTTTGGACTTGGGATGACGACAGAGGCAGCGGCCCTCGTTTGAGGAGGACAACAATGATCCTTGCTAGAAGAGGGCCGTGAGGGTTTAGGAAATTCGAAGCGGAGTCTCGAACCCTCGCGGGAATCGAGGCGGGGGATAAAATTCGTAGTCGACAAGGTCAGGACGGGGGAGTGTCCCTCGCTCCGAGGGTCAGGTGCCACTTCTACCTCCACCTGTTTGAAAAAGAGGGAGAGAGAAAATTATACACAGTGGTTTTTTTTATGAAATATTGATGAGTATAAAAATATGAAATAACTAACCCGATACAAAATATGGAACAAAAATTCTAAAATCATTTACTATTTTGTCACCTTGGTTGTTTAAACGTTTGACTAAGTCATGAGTTCAAGACATTATCAAACATTAAGGGGGCGTTTCTCTAGAAGTAATCTTTATAGATTACCAGGTAATATTGTATTAAATTACTTGGGCCCACTACATTACCTTGTTCACTTGTGACAGGTAATGGGTAATCTGCATTGCTCAGACAATCAACATTGCTTATGAAGTGGCAATGTAAATTGCCTATGGGAGGGTAGGCAATCCACATTACCACTTGAGTTGCAATCTTTTAAATTTTACTTTCCACATTTATCCTTTACAATTTTATTTAAATAAATTCTAAAACACATTGAATAAATTATAATAATAATTAAATAAATTATAAAATTAATCAAATAAATATTAAAATTATTATGACTATATTATTCTCATATTTTAAAAATATATTAATTATTTTATAAATTTTAATTTTATGGATGAAAATATATATTTGTGATTTAATTTTATGAAGTTAAAATTAATTTATATATCTAAACATAATTCTTTTGATCATGGGTATATTGATAAAAATTATATATTAACTCATAAATTAGTATTTTCTTATAAATAAGTAATATGGATTGCCTGATAAATTACTTATGCATACTAAACAAGATAATGTACATTGCTGATAATTTAACAAATGACAATTTTTCTGAAAAGCAATCTACATTGCTAGGTAATGTTGAACGACAATGCAGTTAACGCACCCTAAATACAATCATACGTCATCCAACGACGTTTCACTGTGACCAGTAAAAGCAGCTTCCTTTACCTGGTCACATTTTGGTTCCCATCAATTCCAGAAACCAAAGATCACTGTCACTGAAAAAAAGTATAAAAAGTGAGTTAACAAAGTCAAACAGAAAATAAGTAAAGGACAAAACTCGTCGACACAGGCAATTGGTTTCGCGGTGAAACCATTCACCAAATCTGACGTGACTGCCCATTAATGCGCTCAGAATTGCAGACAATCCCCCAAGGACTGTTGAATGCTCCAACCTTGGAGTCGCAATCAGATTTGCAAATTGCAGGTTTAACTACTAAAAATATCGTCAACTTCCTTTGTAAGGCAGCTTAATAATTTTTTGAACGATTCAGCTGGAAAATTCCCTTGTGAAGCACTCTTTTGAAGATACCAAGAACAAGGAGGAAATCCTGATATCCAGCACCAGGGAGGAGGCAAGAGAGCGGAAGTTGGATGTCTGTAAGTAATCCTGAGCTCTTTTCTGTGATTGTTCTTTTTGGTTTTTCTTCCCTTCTCCTCTCAGAAACCATTCTTTGCCTTGCTTGAGATGTATTTCGCTGATCAATTTGTTACTCTTGACAAACAAAGATTTTTCATGGAACTGATCAGACATAATGGGAATTGTCTGAAAACATACTTATGATGCAGAAAATATTGAATCTAAGAATCTTCTCACATCACTGTATCAGTATGCAGTCCTGCTCCTAGTAATCTGTAGGCCATAATCTGTTCTCTTGGAAGTCTTTATGTATACAGTAAGCATGAAGTCCTTCAATTGACTTGAAATTTATCCTATCCTTTGCATTCTTAATATAGGTGACAGGGGGCAAGCAGTACAAGATTGTCCTGACACAATCCTTACTAGAATCTATCTCAGATATAATATCATCAATAGCTGCAGTCAGTAACGAAAAGGAAAATTTCATCGAGTTAGGAAGCTACGTATACCGAACATCTGTGGCCATTATGGAATTAAAACAAGCAGAAAATTCTGAACCGAGTGTAATAGAACTTCTGAAGTCCATGACAACAAAATTGGATGTCACAAAGGACCTTGTTGCAAAATGCAGCAAAGGCTTCCAGGCCAATATGAATGATGAACTTAAAGCCATTATTGAACAACTTGAGGAAGCCGTCAATGGAATTGGCCAGGATCTTAGCAACATTCCAACGGGCATCTTTCAAAATAATGGATATGCTGAAGTTGCAATGGGATCACTGTCAAAAGATATGAAGAGTGCTCGTCTTCGCTTAACTGAAAGACAGCAATATGATATGGATGAGTACAAAATAGAAATTCCATTAGAAACACAGATATCAAGGATACAGGAACAACCTTCAGTTGCCAATTCTGATGAGGAGAATCAAGGACAAAATTCAGGAAGCACGGATATGCCGCGCTTAGCATATTTTCTGAAAGACATATACTACGGTACACAGCAGCGTGAAAGCCAATCATTCAACTCTTTGCCTCAACTAGCAGAATATGTTGAGCCTCTCTATGAGACTTTCTTTTGCCCAATTACAAAGAAAATTATGGAGGATCCAGTCACTATAGAAAGTGGTGTTACGTATGAAAGAAAAGCAATAATTGAGTGGTTTGACACTTTTAAGGATGGTTCAGAAACTTTAACTTGTCCACAAACAGGTATGAAGTTGCAAAGCAGTGTTTTAACTAGCAACGTATCATTGAGGAAGACAATAATAGAATGGAAAGACAGAAACGAAGCCACTAGGATCAGGGTTGCACGCACAGCTTTGTCGTTAGCGGCATCGGAAGCTATGGTATTGGATGCAATAAGAGACCTAAGTCTCTTGGCCAAGAGAAAATCTTCCAACAAGGGTCAGATGCATAAGATTGGAATTACAAAACTACTTACACGGGTCATTGAACATCCAGACATCACAATTCGGTGCGAAGCACTCGAACTTCTAAGCTTGCTTGTGCAGGATGAAGAGGGGAAGGTTATAATCTTTTGGCCAAACTTCAATTCTCCTCTATGTATCGCATTCATCTCCTGTGGAATTTCTGCCATGAATTTTGTCAGATGAGTTCTTGAAGGCTTTAACAATTGATTAAAATCAATATTGCAGGTTATCATTGCAAAGACAAAGGCACTGAGAAGAACAGTGAAGATGCTATCAAGCAATAATTCCTCAGAGAGGCATGCATCTGTTTCATTCCTATTTGAGCTTTCACAATCAGAAACCCTATTAGAGATGATTGGTTCCACTGCTGGATGCATCTTGATGCTTGTAACCATGAAGTACAATGAGTCAGCTGATTCCTTTGCTGCTGATAAAGCAGTCAAAACTTTGAAAAACTTGGAGAAATACTCCAAGAACATCAGGTGCATGGCAGACAGTGGTTTCTTTGAGCCTCTTTTGGATCATCTTGTAGCTGGTACGGTTTTATATCCGAGTCATTCTTTGCGGCAACAAGAGTACACAAGCTATCAAATATTAGTTGCTAATAATATGCTATGTGTATCATGTAATCTCCAGGTTATGGTGCATGTTGTGTGAATGCTAACCATTCTTTTGTATAAAAAAATTTGTTAGGCTCTGAAGAGGAGCAAATGGAGATGCTAAACTATCTCGGTGAGCTATTCCTAGAAGATGATATGAAAGTTTATGTTGCACAAAGAGCCTCAGAGCCCCTGATAAAAATGATCAACAATGGAAATGATAATGTTAGAAAAGCAGCATTCAAGGTTCTGGTCCAACTATCATCTCACCAGCCCAATGGTAAGATACTCGTAGATGCGGGCATCGTGCCGATCCTGGTAGAAGAGGTATTCATAAACAAAATATACAATGACCTGACGGATGCCAAGGAAGAGGCTGCCACAATCCTTGCCAACATAATGGAGTCCAGAATTGATCTAGAGAACATCCAAGTGAACAAGCATGGTCATTCTATCACCTCACACTACTTCATCTATAACACTGCCCACTTGCTCAAGCCATCCTCCTCAGATGTGCTCAACATTAGCCTCATCAAAATCTTGCTGTCCCAGGCCAAAATTCCTAAATCTCTTGCAACAGTTGTGTCAGTGATCAAAGAAACTGAGGCATGCCCCACAGTGATTGAATTCCTCAACTCCCCCCGGGAAGAACTCAACATTGTGGCTGCAAGGCTGCTTGTAGTGCTCTCACCTCACATCGGCCACACCATAGCAGAAGGTCTTTGCAAGACTAGAGGTCAACCCCAAGGCCTGATCATGGACCATGACACTGACATCACCAAGAAGCATGCAATATTTCTGAATCTTCTTGCGAAGCTCCCACACCAGAACCTTACACTCAATTTGGCTCTCCTCCATCAGGGCACAGTGCGCGTCATCCTGAGCAGGATACAAGATATACTGAGAGGTCAAGCCAGAAGGACAAGACATGACAGGCAGTACCTGGAAGGTTTGGTGGGCGTTCTTGTAAGGTTCACCACCACACTGTTTGACCATGAGATCATCCAGATGGCCATGGAAATAGATCTTGCAGCAACACTAACAGCATTATTAGTGAGGGCGACAGGGAGCGACGAGGTCCAGAGGCTGGCAGCAACTGGTCTCCAGAAGTTATCCTCCAAGACTGCTATTCTCTCAAAGCCACCGGAGCTGAGGAGCACCAGAAGCAGGAACTCCTTGCTGAAAAACTTCACGTCGCAAAAGGAAGGAAAGAAGGTACGGGGAGTGCAGCTGTGCCCGGTGCACAGGGGCCTCTGTTCGTCCAAAACCTTCTGCCTGGTGGAGTCGGGAGCCGTAGAGGGTCTGCTGAGTTGCCTGGAGAGCGAGAACCCCAAGGTGGTGGAGGCCGCGCTGTTGGCTCTCAGCACGCTGTTGGATGAGGATTTGGACGTGGAACAGAGCGTGAGGGTGCTGTGCGAGGCTGACGGTGTGAGGAGACTGCTGCGGGTCCTGAGGGAGCACCGGGAGGAGGAAGTATGGCAGAAGCTGTTCTGGGTGATCGAGAGGTTCCTGACGAAGGGCGAGGAAAGGTGCAAGAGCGAGATCTTTAACGACAGGATGCTGCCATCAGCCGTCATCACTGCGTTCCACAAAGGGAGCAACGACACCAAGCAGGTGGCCGAGAGTATACTCAGGTTTATGGACAAGATGCCACAGTTCTCCGCAAGAATGGTTTCATGAACCATAAAGGTTTGTGCGCAGTGCATGGCTTCTGACATACCAAGGGCCGGGATCACGTGGATTGCGGACATCGCATCAGGATTCGGTTGGAATGTTAGAAGTGCTCCATTTTCTGTTCAAGTTTTCCTCTGACTCCTAACATCTGATGCACTGAACTGAACCCTTTTTTAGATTTTCTGTTTATTGTGTTGTGCTTTATCTTATAATTTTCTTGTAATATAGGAAAAGAAAGTTTGATGCATTGCAATAGATTTTGTTTCTGTGAATATGGAAGATATAGTGGATTTAGAGTTTCTCAAGGTAGCCCTATGATCATGCAGTTACTGAGTTACCAGAGACCCATGCATCGTGTTGATAATGCCAAAAATCCAATTGTAATCCTAGATGAAGCCCTATATTAGTGGGGCGGGGCGGCGAGCCATTCGTACCATACGGGAGTCTCTCTGCCCAGACCGAAGGAGGGTGAAGGTTCTGGGGGCAACCTAGACGGTTTTAAATGTTTTGTATTGAAATTTTCTATATAAATTTCATGACGATTAGGTTATTTCATATCCTTGTAATTATTAATATTCTATAATAAAAAAGTAGTCGTCGCTCGAAAACGTAGCCAAATTCAAAATGAACCTCGTCAATCTCGTGTGCTCTTTTGTATTTATGCGACTTCTCTTTCTCACTTTTGGTAACACATCCATTCTCCTTACTGCCATAAATTCTCCAAAATGTGACTAGTGATTGTTGTCTTTTCTCTGCTAATTGCGCGGAGGACGATAAAAATCGGTAGATAACAGTGTCTTACTGAAAGGATGCTGATATCAAATTCTCTTTTTTTTTCTCATTAGAGAAAGGAACATGATTTATTTTCCTAATATTGAATGTTTTATAATAGCTTGTACAGAAAGAAGGGACATCCAGTTTGTGTAAAATTTAAGACAGATCTTTCTCTACACATAACTTGAATGATGGATTTCCATTCTCCTTCTGCTCCGGGGGAAGGCTGAGAAATTTGTGCTGTACCTTTGTGCACTATGATTCTGAAAGAAGATAGCCGCCTTGGAGGTACTGCTAAGGTTTTATTAATTGGTGAAAGAATATGACAGAGCCCGCCCTTAAGAGATGATCCACAAATTGCTGTACACAACTTGGCTGGTGAGCTCTCACTATAAAACTTAGAATTTGGAATGAGAAGGCACAAGATATGCAAGCGTGTTGGGAATAGAACATCGATGATCGATGAATAATCAAAACAACGAAAGAAAAAAAAGATGAACAAAAAAATTTAACGTGGTAAAACTCTCTTGATCAATGTGAACAAGAGAGAAACATCCACGGGCAAAAGAGGTCACCGCCAGAAATTTTCACTATGAGCCAAAAGAGAATGTACATTATATAAAACTCTAACCCTCGTATATAAAGGTCTAAATCCTCCGCTTCCGCCACAGATTCTCATTTTTCTTTCTTTTTTCATTTTTTTTCTTTCATAATTTTGGGTACATGTACATAATTCAAGACACATCAATAAATTTCCACCTTGACTTTAATTTCACAAAACTCTCAAAAAATAAAATGCTCAACATGCTCTCCTTTGCCGAATGGCCCACGAGAGTCTAGCTTGATCTTTGTGTAACGCCCGTCAAGTCTGAACAATAGTCGAACTTGACAACATGTAAGCTCTTTGTCATCATATCTGCTGGATTGTCATGTGTGCTAATCTTCTAAACTTAAACATATTGCTTTTCCACAATATCTCGAACAAAATGATATCTCACATCTATATGCTTTGTTCTTTCATGATGCATTTGATCTTTTGTAAGATGTATTGCACTCTGACTATCACAATATATGACAGTAGCTTCCTCTTTCATAATGAGCTCTCCAATTAATCCTCTCAACCAGATAGCTTCTTTTACAACTTCAGTGATGACCATGTATTCAGCTTCAGTAGTGGATAATGCTATTGTATCCTGCAAAATAGCTTTCCAACTCACAGCACAATCAGTAATAGTAAAGACATAACCAGTTAGAGACCTTTTTCTATCAAGATCTCCTGCAAAATCTGAATCAACGTAGCCAACCAGACCAACTGAATTTCTACCAAATTCCAAGCATACATCAGAAGTACCTCTTAAATATCTCAGTATCCACTTAACAGCTTCTCAGTGCTTCTTTCCTGAATTAGACATATATCTACTAACAACACTGACAGCATGAGATATATCTGGACGAGTGCAAACCATTGCATACATAATGCTACCAACTGCACTACAGTAAGGAACTTTTGACATATACCTTTTGTCTCAGATTGAGGTGAACATGAAGCTGAGAGTTTAAAGTGTGCTGCAATCGGTGTACTGACAGCCTTAGCATTCTGCATTTCAAAACGCTCCAAGACTTTTTCAATATATTTCTGCTGAGACAGAAATAGTCTTCCTGAACTTCTATCTCTAGAAATTTCCATTCCTAAAATCTTCTTTGCTACTCCAAGATATTTCATCTCAAATTCAGAACTTAACTTATTTTTCAAAATATTAATTTCAGATATATCTTTCACTGCAATTAACATATCATCAACATAGAGCAACAAATAGATGAATGAACCATCGGCAAGTTGTTTCAAATAAACACAACTATCATATTTGCTTCTAGCAAAACCAATACTCAACATGAATGAATCAAACATTTTATACCACTGCCGAGGGGGTTGTTTAGTCCATAAAAGGACTTATTCAGATGGCAAACTTGATCTTCTCTACCTTCAACATGAAAACCCTCTGGCTGTTTCATATATATATCTTCTTCTAGATCGTCATGTAAGAATGCAGTCTTAACATCTAATTGCTCAAGTTCAAAATTCTGCAAAGCAACAATAGCAAGCAAAGTACGAATAGAAGTATGTTTCACAACTGAAGAAAATACATCATGAAAATCAACATCCTCCACTTGACTGTACTCTTTTGCCACCAATCTTGCTTTGTACTTTGTCTCTTCATTATTGATTCATTTTTTCTTCTTGAACACCCATTTACAGTCAACAATCTTCTTATTCACGGGTTGTTTTACAAGATCCCAAGTGCCATTCTTCTGTAGAGATTCCATCTCCTCCTGCATTGCTATTAACCACTTATTACAATCAGGACTTCGAATAGCTTCAAAATAGGAGGAAGGATCAGGTAACTCAATATCTTCAGCAACACTTAATGCATAAGCGACCAGTTCTTCAAATCCGAGCCTTTGATGTGCTTTTATTTCTCTCTTCGGTCTATCACGAGCTAACATGTATTACTGTTGAACTTGAGGTGATGTATGAACTTCAGGAGCATTAGGAGTATCATTCTTTTCATCAGAAGAACTTGACAGTTCTAACTCCACATTCTCCAAAGTTTTCTGCTTTTTTGTATCATCAATAATAGACAAATCTTTTCTCGAGTGAAGCATCACATATTCATCAAAAGTAACGTCTCTACTGATAATAAATTTCTTGATTTCAGGACACCATAATCTATAACCTTTAACACGAGATTTATAACCAAGAAATATGCAATTCCTAGCTCTAGGTTCAAGCTTTTCATCATTAACATGTGCATATGCAAGACAACAAAAAATTCTTAAATGTGAGTAATTAGGAGAATTACCTGACTACACTTCTTCAGCAATTTTTAAGTTTAAGGATCGGTGAGGAGACCGATTCACTAAGTGACATGCCAGGTTAACAGCCTCTGTCCAAAACTCCTTATCAAGTCCTGCATTTGACAGCATACATCGTGCTCTTTCTAGTAGAGTTCTGTTCATTCTTTCTGCGACTCCATTCTGCTGTGGAGTTCTCACAACTGTGTGATGCCTTGCAATACTTTCTTTGTCACAGAATTCATTGAACTTAGAATTACAAAATTCTAGTCCATTATCAGTCCTCAGCCTCTTCACAACTTTTCCAGATTGCTTCTCTAGCAAAGTCTTCCATGACTTGAATGTTTCGAATACATCATCTTTATGTTTTAGAAAATAAACCCAAAATTTTCTAGAGAAATCATCAATAAATGTCAGCAAATACCTATTTCCTCCTTTCGAAGGAACCTGAGAAGGACCCCATAAATCTGAATGGATGTAATCAAGGGTTCCCTTCATCTTATGAATGGCTGAGCCGAAACTAACTCTCTTCTACTTTCCGAAGATACAATGCTCACACAGCTCTAACTTTCCAACTTTTGCACCAGGAAGAAGACCTATGTTACTGAGAACTTGCATGCCCTTCTCACTCATATGGCCCAAACGCATGTGCCATAACTTTGTGTAATCTTCCTCTGAGGTAGATGAGACTGCTGCTGAACCTATCACCGTCGAACCTTGAAGAACATACAAACTACCGATTTTGAGGCCTTTCATCAACACAAGAGCATCACGAGAAATTTTCATTCCATTAGACTCAATAACAACTTTGAACTTTGCAACCATTTGAGTCTAAGACACCGAGAGAGATAAGATTCTTCTTCAGATCAGGAACATGTCTGACTTCTGATAATGTCTTAATAATCTCATCATGTATCTTAATCTGGATGGATCCAATACCAACAGTCTTACAGGCAGCATTGTTGCCCATAAGAATGACTCCACCTTCAACAGATTTGTACGTGGAGAACCAATCTCGATTGGGACACATATGATATGAGCATGCAGAATCGAGAATCCATTCACTTGATGATCTAGATTTGTTTGATGTCGTTACCAACAGAACATCTTCATTCTCACTTTCTTCTACACCGACATCTGCAACTTCAGCCTTCTGATTTTCCTTCTCGTTGTCATCGTTAATCATTTTATTCTTATTCTGTAATTTGTAACACTCTGCTTTGATATGACCATTCTTCTTGCAATAATTGCAAACTTTATCTCTATTCTTCGACTTGGATCTGGATCTATCTTGATTTTGATTTCTCGTCTGATGTCTGCCTCTTGCGATCAGACCTGAGGCTTGATCATCAGATTTGCTGCTTGATCCCAATTCATTATTCAACTTTTCTTTGCTCAGCACTCTGCTCTTAACATCTTCAAACGTGAGTTTGTCCCTACCGTAGATCATCGTCTCCTTAAAGGTTTTATATGAAGATGGCAGAGAACAAAGAAGTAATAGGGCCTGATCTTTATCATCAACCTTTGCATCTACGTTATTCAAATCATTGATTAGGGCAATGAACTCACTGATATGTGATTTGATCGACGTACCTTCGGCCATACAAAAAGTGTATAGCCGTTGCTTCAACACAAGTCGATTCGCTAGGGTTTTCGTCAAATACAGAGTTTCCAACTTCGTCCAAAGATCGGCCGTCGTCTTCTCTGCGAGAACTTCCTGAAGAATATCGTTCATCAAGCACAACTGAATCGCAAACATGGCCTTCTCGTCGAGGTCCTCACACGCGGACGCCTCCATGGCGTCAGGCTTTTGACCCGAGAATGCCTTCTTCAACCCATTCTGAACCAGGATGGCATGCATCCGAACCTGCCACAAACTGAAATTTGTGTTCCCATCGAACTTCTCGATGTCGAACTTCGTTGTAGTCATCTTCGCGGAAAGAGCGGCTCTGATACCAATTTGTTGGGAATAGAACACCGAGGATCGATGAATAATCAAAACAACGAAAGAAAAAGAAGATGAACACAGAGATTTAACGTGGTAAAACTCTCTTGATCAATGTGAACAAGAGAGAAATATCCACGGACAAAGGAGGCCGCCGCCAGAAATTTTCACTATGAGTCAAAAGAGAATGTACATCATATAAAACCCTAACCCTCATATATAAAGGTTCAAGCCCTCCGCTTCCGCCACATATTCTCATTTTTTTTCTTTTTTTTCTTTTTTTTTTCTTTCATAATTTTGAGTACAGGTACATAATTCAAGGCACATCAACAAAAGGCAAGTAGCAGAAGGCCCAGCTCTTATTGGAACCCGGAGGATCCGTTAGTTACATCAATTGCAATTGAATCTGAGTCCAACATTATGATGGTTGAAGTCGAGAATCCTTCTTGAGATTGACTTTGATACACTTAAAGATTGAGAGTTGGATTGCTGCTGTAGCCCATTTGCATGACACGGATCTTTTCATCCCACGAATTAGGCATCTGCTGATAGTTGGAGAGTCAAAACTGGAGAAAGTCTTAAGGAAAAAGACAATACAGTACAGCCTTTGCAGAATCCTTTACAATAAAAAAGGAAAAAAAAATTAGAAAAAAAATCAAGTCATTTTATGCCAGATTATTTTCGTATTTTCAGGCAATAATTGACAGATTGTGAGAGAACCAACCAATGCAAATTTGTGTTGGTCGTTTCTTGGTTCAGTTATAAAGAAATCTATATCAAGATCATGTACAATAATATTCATCCATAACCTTTTTACATATAATTGCAGAGTATGAAGTAGTAATGGCAAAGGCAGAAGTAAAGTAGGCCATTCATCTGGAAAGGCTGTGATATGAGTGACTAAACCTGGTGTGTTTGTTCTTTATATCCATTGACTGAAGTCATTTGAGAACCCATTGATCTTAGTAGTAAATCTGAGGAATTCAGCATGCCAGATGTGCCAGCGCCTGGTTGCGGCAAACTCTGTTGAGAGAAATGAAGTTGAGAATGGCTCGCATCTAAAGGAAATGGCATGCCGGATGGGTGACTGCTGTGGGACTGAAGTAGCTGCATTAAGTAACATGAGTTCAGATTTACTCAGCAGAAAATCTAATAACAACATCATCTACCAGAAGGGCAGCAAAGTATGAGAGTCACTTGTCACCTACATCTTTAGACAGCAATGTTTCTATGTTGATGTCCAGATTCGAGCTGACAGTTGCAAGCTTCATTGACAGGAACTGATGCATGGGTTGAGAAATATGAAAGAAGGAAAAAGGGAATAAGTCAGTTCTCTGACAAGTAGCTCATTCCTACTACCTGAAATGTGAATCATATATACCTCAACCTGCCGTTGGAGTGATTGCACATAGTTAATGATCTCATCAAGCATAACGGCCTTTCCTGTCACCTGAATTTTCAAAAAACAATAATCAAACATACATACATGTACAATAAAGTTCAGAAACTTTCAACACTATTGCAGCCTACTTTACTGCAGCCAGGAACAAGGTCTTGAAGAAACTTCATTCGCTCACTGATCTTTTCCCGCCTTAACTGCATGCACAATAATACATGTTCAACAACATAAGATTCTTGCATTACTAATATATCAAACATTACAACCAAAAGAGTCAGCAGGGATTGATACCCTTTCCGCAAGACTGTGGCTGTTAGTCGCCTGGCCGCGCCGTGCTCTAATATGTATGTAATCCATTTTTGGCGCTTCTGGGGATTCCTTAATTTCCTTGCCAGTGGAGTTAATAGTTGGAACTGATGAACTGTTGGGATCAGCTTTTTGCATGGCTTCCTCATTCTCCATTTTTGATTCAGGTGTCCGTGAGGATCCTTGGACTTGGTTCAACAATGCATCCTAGAGCTCAAGAACTTATTCAGATATTGATGACAGAAACTAGACAAACAACAAGAATAAGATTGAAGGTGGCAAGTCCTACCTCCTTAGTCCTTTTTCTTTTCTTTACAGCAAGTTCCTTTTGGGAGGAATCACCAGATGCATCTTGTCCACCACCTCCGTCATTATCATGCAGGCTAAACTTACTGGCACATGAAGCATGCAACTTCACCTGATGTTGGTCCTCTCTAGGATCACCTCCTGTGGGCAATGAATCATCTTTTAGAACTTCTGTCATGCTAACTTCATTTTTCTGAACCCCAGCTCTCTCCCAACCATTTGCAGCATTGGAATAGGGATACAGGAACTGTGGTGTGCTGAAAGGATTCATCATGCCACCTAAGTTTCCATCATGGAAGCACGAATACTGCGCAGCTCTTTGGATAAAAGCTGAATCGGCAGGAAAATTTGCAGCCAAGATACCAATGCCATTTTGCAGGAAACTTCCTCTGGATAATGGGTCCGAAGGAACACTGCTCTCTGATAACCTTGAGGCTGTAAGATTTGCAGAGGTGTTCCATGGGCAATGACTGAAAGAGCTCATCATAGAACTGGAAGGACATGCCCCCGCACCTCTCTGATCTCCTTGGTGAGCGGAGGGAACCGCAGGAATGCTAGAAACAAGTCCAAGTGATGGATTGCTAAATTGCCAGTCAGAAGAAATGTTGTAGCTCATGTGATCATTAGCCTTTTCCTTATCACTTGAATCCATTTCAGAGCCTTCTCCAGAAGTAACTGGATGGGATCAAATCTCCGGTAGGGAAGCAGTCAGCTGCCTGCTTGGAATCGCTGGCAAATAGAAGGCTTCCGGTTCCAAAGGATGGCACATATGAATTCTCCACAGGAAAAAAAGGTGCTTTGGCAAAGGGTGCAGTTTTCATATATCATAAGGGAACAAATGGAAGCAGAAGCCGACTTGTAATCAACAAATCCACGCATTAAGAATCTGTCCAAATAACTCAAAAGTTACCTACTTCAAGGATCAGTAAATTCTGATAGGGAAACATGATCACCTAACCTACATTAAAAATAGAGATCCCTACCACAACTGCACAAATCAGAAAGATGGATGCAGGCTTTAGGACCACTGGAAGCAAGCAGAACTTAACCAAACTAAACCACCAATTACTGAAAAGAGGATCCTAAGATATATGCTCAGCAAAGGTTCTAGACCAGAACCAAGTAAATTTAGCAATGTATCTACAGCTATGCCCAACCTTGGCTCACATTAATCAGAGGTGAACAAAGCCAACAACTTATGTACTAATTGCTAGGTCAAAGATCCACAAACCAAGGAATTTAACTGATCAAGTGCACAAAAACCCAGCTGTGATCAGAGTTGAAAAGACAAAGAGGCAAAGAACTCCCAGTTGGCTACAAATAGATCATTACTTCAACCAGAGCACTCCCCAACTACTCCATATGCTTGCAGTGGTAGTACACAGGGAGCACAACCACTCTTTTCTTGAGTCAGTGCAAACTGCAAAGTAAAACCAACACCAAGCAGCTAAAAGTGGAAAAGAAGTGGCAAAGAAAAGAAAAGATACCTGCCCCCAGATTCCTTTCAGGCTTTCAGCTTTCATGTCCCCCTGCCGACCACTGAGGAATTTTTTTTCCTTTAACCGAAGTAAAAAAATCTATCAAAAACGTTTCTTTTTCTTTCTAAACAGATAATACTGAGGAAGCCTTTGTTGTTTTTTTCTCCTAGCAAGAAACAAAATTCCTGTATGCTAATTCAGCCATTCTGATAACTTTAAGGGGGCGGGCAGATACGACGGCCACACGGCAGTGTATATAAATTTCAGAGACATGATGTCTCTATCGCCTTGCAGAGAGGGGGATCAACGGGGGCAAGGAGATTTGGCCGAGTTAGTATCCATTCTCCACTTGCTGCAAGATTTTTCAGAAACAGGGACGTACTCCAAGGATCCAATCCAATCCAAATCTCCCCGAGACCCCTTATTGTGTCTATACTCTGATACTGTAAAAAAACATATATCTTATGCTAAATTCTGTTCAGCTATTCTGCACATTGTTTAACTTTTCGCATGGCATACTCAAGCTTTAAGCCAGCAGCCTGACAGTGCCAGCCATTGCAGTCTTTTTTATATTGACTTTATGCACACTGCCACAATTATTTCACGGCAGCTTTGTATTATTCAATTGTGCCATACAGGCATTGTGACCTCATTAGATATCCTGTTCATTTCTTTTATATATAAATTTTGCACACAACAGAAAGCAAGATGACCACTACCGATTAAGCATTAACGTAATGACCTACAAAAGTGCTCCCAGTTGGCACACTTGGAATGCACTTTGTTAGATCATCAGTGTAAAACTATAAATGGCTCGAGATGCAAGTATTTGAACTGCATATGTGGAGAGATGCAAGTATTTGAACTGTATATGTAGATATGTTCTTTCATGGTTTCAAGTGTGTTCATATCTGTATCAATATACTTTGCAAGTCACCTTACCTACCCAAGTACATGATGCCAGTAAGGGGGTTTTTTTTTTATCATTTAAAGAGTGGTGAATTGATAAAGCATATTTTAAAATTACATTTATTTACTTGGCATGCCTCTTTGATGATCTCTTAGTAAGAAAGGGGTAAAAAAGAAAGGGGGAAAATGTAGAACATTTGACATAGAATACTTATTTTTACTTATTTAATTAATAAAATAATTATATACTAATTTGAAATATATGTTAGATAATAAATGGGATTAAGATTAAGATCAATGAATTATTCGACAGATGTGATGAAGTCATATTAACAAATATGACTAATTCAACTATTATAATTTATTTAATATTAGATGATATTTTTATTAACAAATTATCTTAATAAGTACATATTATTTCATGATATATAATTCAATTTAATCATTAATTATAATAATTAAATAAAAATACCAAATGCACCCTCACGAGTGATATTTGATTCAAATGAAATTATTTATAATTCATTCAAAATATTAATACATAATTTTTATAAATACTACAAACAAAAATATAAATCATAATAGTTCAGTTGACTTCGGCCTAAAATCCAAATTGGTAGGACAGTATTAACGAAAGGTCTAAAATATTTGCTTTCTTGCCTAGAACTTAATTAGTAAAAGGACCATTACTAATATCTAAAAGGGACTAGTCATAATAAAGGATATTAAAGTCAATGAGGAAGGGGGTGGGGATTAAACAATATGCTCTTGAATTTAATACTTTTTATTTTACATAAAAAAATCTTTTAGCGTGACAGTTTTCAAAAAATTCTTTGAGGAAGTTATTTGATAAAACAATTGCAGTAGAAAAATATAAATATAAGGAATTAGTATTTAATATAGTGGTTGTTTGATTACACACACAAAAGAAATGAATGGGACCATATTGGATTGGTAAGACATTGAAGAACTCTCTTGCCACAATAAATTAATTATAATATTACTAATGGGTACACTTTTGTAATCTCTTTTTTTATATAAAATTTTGGTCTTGACAATTGTGCACGAATCACATGAATATAGCGGTGAAATCGGTGTCTTTCCGTGAAAAAAACCATTGTATATATTTTGATTGGATTTTTAAAATTAAAAAAATCTTATCAATTTTTCAAATGATTTTTTCAGGGTCCTATAATTTATAAATTTTATATTTATAAAAAACTATTAATAATATTAAGAGATATTTTTTTCATAAATTAACGACATTCATATATTGTAATATTATTATTTATAGTTTATATTAATTTTCTATACATGTTATAAGATAAATAATATGTTTAGTGAGTAATTTTATATATATTATAAATATTTAAAATATAATATTAATATATATTTTATAAAATTTTAATTATGTAAGTCTTCACTGGACTCCGTAAGTGACTTTTTTAATTTTAAAAACCGTCTAATTTTTTTTCGAATAAAAAAAACCTAAAATTTGTATGTCGGGTTGTTTTATAGGTTTTTTGTTTTTCGTTTTTTTTCTTACACCTCTGTATATAAATATTATTTTGACAATTTTGATTTGACACATTACAGATGCTCCTCCATCTTATGCCTCGGAATGTAATCAACAACTTTAATATATATATATATATATATATATTATTTAAGTACTTTTGCTATTTTCTCTGGCGTCATTATTAGTTGGCCTCGGGACTCGAACTCCCTTGGACTAAGTGCTTTTATCCTTTTGCTTTATTAAATTACATGTTAGAAGGGACTTCTTAATGTTATTTTTAATGTCATTCAATTTGTCTTTTTTTTTTCTGATCCCGGGTGTCTAAGAAGTAGTACAACGATTCAACTGGTGAGTCACTAGGAAGCCCATTATTCATAATTAGATATTGGCAGCTCCCAATAAAAAGATTTTACATTCATAAGGATTCAAAGTCGAAATTTTACTTAAGCGAAGAGGAGTCTTTTATCACTCCATCCCAACTCTTGTTCGTCAATTTGTCTATTTTATCATTTATAATTCATCCTAAGTTAAATTTATTTTTATATTTTTAATTATTACTCTATCTTCAATTTTTTAAAAAATATATTTAGTTATTCATTTGCTTGTTGACTTTGAGCAAATATTGAAAATATGTTAAATAATAATTTAAATCATAAATGTTACTTTAAAATATGAATTAATAATAATTATGAAAATTACTGGGACAGAATATTAAAAGAGCCATCATCATTCAGAAGTCCTACCACAGACATTAAAGATGAATTGTCAAATTTTAATAATATAAAAAAGGTAAAGATGGACAAAATGAAGAGGTGTTAAGATTTTTGGAATGACATGGCATTAAATTGATGACCAATGAAGAGATAGAAGTGGTAAGAAACTTTTTTATTATTTAGGTAAGTCTAAAATTAAATAAAAAATTAAGAGTCTCAATTATCATAATTACACCTGTGCCATTAGAGCCACATGATGACACTGAATTTGCATCTTTATCTTAAAGTGGATATTGAAAAAAAAAAACAATATGTTGATTGGATAAAAGCTAATGCTAATCTTTTTTTTTTAGTTATACGATTTCATGCCATTTAAGAACGTCACTTTGAATTCATCATGACTTTGCTTTTGGTGTATATATAACACCAATATCTCCATATTCTTCTTTTAAAACCTACTTGAAATAACATTATGGAAAAAGAAGGATATGTTGATTAAATGTTATTTTCAATGATATACATTAACACGCATAACTTAGTTTTTCTTTTCTCAAGCCATTTTTATTGCTACAAAGCTTAATATTTGGTTTGTTAAAAAAAACTCAATGAACAGTAGCCAATTTTCCTAAAGTAGACTACGATTTATATTTGTATTAGAAAGTGTTCATTCTATATTTTCTTTTCGATTGTCACCTCAGTGTCCGGGAAGCAACCGATCATCCAATCCACGTGGCGCTAAGGAGTGCATTGGTTACATGTTAGAGTCTCACCCACTATTGAGCTCGGTTAATCTAATATCATTCCAGACAGCACACATGGCTATGGCGGGTGAGGCACCTAACGAAAATTTTATGAATTTATAAATGTTTGAACTCAAAACATTTGCTTAAGCGGGGAGAAACTACATAATTATTATTATTTTATTGTGGTTCATAGGAGTCTACCTGTCAGGAGAACTCAAAACCTTTCCAAACACAAATATCTTATATATTTGTTCATGTTTTATCTTGAGAAACATGTATACGTAGAGTATTTGACGTAGAACAAATGTAAAATACTAATTTTATCTATTAAATCATTATCTATTAATTTAAATTATATGCTAAATATTAAAGATAATTAAAATTAAGATAATTGAATTATTTGATGGTCATGATTAATAAATGTGACTAATTCAATGCTCATAATTTATTGAGACTTAGATTATACATTTTATTATCAAATTACATAAATAAATAAATATTAATTAATTAAAATATATATATATATAAATATAATTAATTTAATTATGAATTATTTGTTAAATTAATTAAAAAAAAAGAAATAAACATTCTACACCTCGGTGTAGAGTGGGGTGTTCGACCTACTTATTAACATTTTATCTTTATCTTTGATATATTAAATAACTATGCTGCTGACTTGCAACTTTATTTTTCTTTCACCATGACACTCTAAATATTTGAGTATATATGTTAACACCAAACTTTTAGCTATTTCATATCAAAATTTAACTTAACTATCAATCACTAAGACACATATTTTTTAATCTCAAAGTAGGAGACAATTACGGTAGAAATTACTGTCAGGAAAAGCTTTCTAAATCATAATATCTCAAGAGATAAATATGAGACATTCAAAGCATCGACAGTTAGGGGAGTAACTTATCTTATCTATCACATATCTTCTAATCGACGATCGACATTCCACGTGATAGCATCCTAATAAAAGAGTATGTGATAGGCTCATTCATCACACACACACACACACACACACATATATATATATATATATATAACCCAAAAACTAATGGGTGCGAATTCAAAACTCTTAATTGAATAATTCTATAATATAAAAATAATAAAACAATTTAAATACAAAAAAACATAATATTAACTTATAAGATTCATTTTCAATTTAAATAGTCAACTAATTAAGTGAGATCCCAACAATTCATAAATTAGAAGCTATTACAATTATAGATTAGATAATAACTATTGTAACTTCGATTTAAAAAATTATACATTTGAGAATCATGATAAAGAAATATGGTTAGATTCTTATCCAAGAATTTGAGGATGCTCCTCTCAATTATTTTGATATTAAAATTATAAGCATTTAATATATAATATCGAAGGAGATATCTTCTATTCTTTTCTTGATGGTTTTTTCATGCCTTTTAAGCAAATACATGCACAAGAAAGGCATGGATTAGCTAACTATCTCCTATTCTTTTCTTGATGGTTTTTCACGCCTTTTAAGCAAATACATGCACAAGAAAGGCATGGATTAGCTAACTTGTTATTTAGCAATTTTTTAGTTAGGCATTTATATTAAAGTTTATTATCAATCCATTTACAGGTTGACTATTTAGGATTTTAAATATTATTGAAGAGATCAATGATTGAATTTTTAGTGGGGCATAATGTACAATATCTATTTTCAGTTTGATTTTTTTTTCTTGTTGACCTTATTTGTAATAAAAAAATGAATGTTTTATACTCAGTTTATTTATAGTAAAATAATGTTGGAATAGAACCTCATAAGGTTTTTCTTTAAAATGAATTCAATTGGCCACTTTATAAAAATAAATTATAGTTATCAATATGTTACACTACATAACATATATATTCTAAAAAAAAAATATCATACCCATAAGTCATTATCTAAGTCTGGCATGATACATACATTTTTAGACCTTGTCGGAGATAGATGGGGCGTCGCCCCCTCCCTTTGCCGCTCATGAGGGAGGGGGCAATGTCCACCCCCCCCCCCCTCTTTTTTAAAATATTTATTATTATTATTTATATATATTATTTAAAATTTTTTAAAAGAGAGTAGAGAAGGTTAATTTAGTTTTTTAATAAATAAAAAATAAAAAAGTTAACAAAATTAGGCGGATGGACTAAAGAGAAAATTATGATATAATTGAAGGACGTTAATAGGGTTATATACAAAAATTCACGATAGTTTAAAGGGGATATAAGGAAATAACCCTGTAAGTTATAGAAATCTCAAGAGTTATGCAAGTATAGTAAGTTGTTGCACCTCGTAGCTTCAAAAAAATAAAAGTTGTTGACGTCAACATTCATACATGACGATTCTAATGACTGAACTTCCAACTATCAAGTTAATAAGGAAAAAACATTTTAATTTTTTCCCCTCTTTTCTTTTCCACTTTCCACTTCAACTCATGCAAAATTTGGAAGAACTTGAGGACACAAGTTTCAAGTGTTTTTTTTTGTCATTTTCCCCCTTGCCTTGTAATTGGTTTCTCCTTTGTTGTGGAATGAAATAGAAGATTAAAGAGGAGATTTTGGAGGTGTTGAAATCGTGAGAAGAATACGAGAGGAAGAGGAAGAGACAACCAAAGCTAATTGGAATAATGAAGAAACAAAAAAAGGGCTAAAATGTATGTATAATGGAATCTATTAAATAACACCCGAAAGGAAAAAGATGTGAAGTAGTGTAATACAATACGTTGCAAAATTACTTACTGGGTGAGTGGATTAAAATTAAGACAAAAGTGTCTTAGTACTTTAAAGAAAAAAATCATTCTTCGATTTTATTCATTATTGAATACTGAGCACTTTATAACATTATTATAATGGTTTACGTCAATAGTTTGGAAACAAATGCATGCTCAGGAAAAAAAAACTAAAGGAGGTTATATTGGCAACACACAAAAGAACACACGGAGGGATCAACATGAAAGATGAATCAATCTTTTTTTCGGAGAGAGAGGAAGAAGTCAATGTAGCCTAAGATCACCGAACAAAGGATGAAGTCGTCAGTGTTGGGATCTTCCGACTACCAAAGGACGCAAGGGATGAAGGTCACTCGACGTTGTTGGAGTTCCTACAAAGCAATAGAAGCAGCAAGTTCGTCGTATGTGAAGTTGTTACTTCATTAGCTTGTAGCACCGACCGATTAATCTAGTTTAATACTTTATGTCGGTTTCATTTTACTATAAATAGTTGTCTCAAAGTAGCATAAAATAAGAGTAGAAAGTAAAGCATAGTTCTCCAACAATGGCGTCAAAATCTTGATGCGAAAATTGATAACAGTAAAGCTGACAAGTGCACTAGTTGCTCAAGTAATAAAGTGAAAAGTATAGATTGTCGATCCCACGAGGAAGTAATATACTTTTCTATCAAATTTCATAGGCTAATAGGAGATGACATATGGGTAGAAAGTGTATAGAAAATAAAAATTGCAAAAAGATAAAGACAAACTAAAACTACATTAAACTACCGATGCATAGGTTCTTAAGATGATAAATTACAAGATAGTCAAACTGATAACACATGAGAATATTAATTTTGTTTCAATTGACGGATTAGAACCTACTCAAAGTTTTGACCTCTTACCAAGATAAATCAAACTATCATAATCTCAAATTTAACAAAAATTACTCCATTTAAGATCATAACCAAGTAAACAGAGATTGAGATGCATTAAAATGTAGATTCTAAACTATTAACATTCATATATTGGTAATGATTAACATACTGCACAACACGCTTTCCATCTAGGATCCTATGAGTTGTGTTATGTAATACTTCGGCATAATAGTCATAAATCAATTTCACAGACATCGTGCAAACAAAACTAACTATTCCCACAAGGATAATAGGCAACTAAGGGAGACAATTAATCTCTGGAAAGCATTAATAACAGCATATTTAATCAAAAGAAACAAAACGTCAATAATAAAAAAGTGAAGGTCTAATTATTTGCCTTTAACAATAGAACTATTACAGATCGTATAACCAGAAAGATAACTAAGAACTCTAAACTACAGAAGAGCTAAAGGCAGTAAAATAAATGTCTAACATCATCCTAACATTAAATAGAATAGTTAGTAATATTTGGGAATCACCGATGAACTGTCGCTTGATTCTCGTATAGAGACAACCCAACAAAAATCTTCTCAGCAATCCTTCTGAGTCTTCTCACGTTCTTGACTTCAAAAAATAAGTTGTCCTAACATGATTATTTCTAACTGTCAGACATCCCTTTTTATAGAGGCTCAAGTTTCCATGTAATTTGAGAATAAACAGAAACTTTTCCATGTGAAATAAGGTAAAATCGGAGTCCTATTGATTCTGAAAGTTTTGCCTTGTAAAACTCTGAAATTTCTGATCTAATTTGTTTACGATTGATCTCTGGGACATATGGTAAGAGTTGAAGTCTATGTGCTTTGAGAATTCTTCCAAAAATAAATTGTTAGTCGAACTCTATGTTTGTCACCCCTGTGTAATTGATTTAATGGATTAATTAGAGTTGAAATCAAAGTTTTCTCTTGCCTGCACGGGGCATGAGTGTAGCTTCACGGTCATGATTCGGGTGATTTCTTCTCTGATCACACAACTTTGTGATTTCACAGCCCGTAACAAACTGTTAACGACCCGTGAAACTCGAGCCCAGAACGCTCGATCATTTTGTGATACCCGTGAAAGATTTGTGGCATCCCGTTAAAGATTAATCTTGAAATTTCTTCACTGTGTAACGGCTTGTTAAGAGTAGATCATGGCCCGTTAGTTGATGATCATCGATTCCAAACCTTCTGTAATGTCCGTGAAAACCATGTAACGACTGGTAATAGGGCTGCTAGGGTGCGTAACGGCCCGTTACTCTTCGTTCACGGCCTGTGATAATCTTCTATATCCCGTTCTCTATAGGAGCCGTGAGACTTACGTGATCCGTGAGAATCCATTGTAACGGCCGTAAGAAACATGTCATGGTCCGTAAGTTCTCTTCGGGCGACTAGCCGATGCTTGATTTGTGAAATGCAATGGTCGGCGTGAAAGTTGGTCTTCACGGCCGTGATAGTATGTAACGGCCTCTGAAATCATGATTTCTTCGTTAGAATGCTTCTGGCAGAGCCGTGATCACGGGTGTTTGAGGCGTGAGACCATATATCATGGCTCGTGAAGAGATTGTCACGACCCGTGAAATTCATTTTTTTGTGCGGCAATTCTGTAAGCGGCGTGAACGTCAGATGATGGGTTGTGAGGTAGACCTTTCACGGCCGTGAGAATTGTATAATGGCCCATGAAGAAAACTCTTTTGAATTTCAAAAGCTAATTAGACTCCCTTTTACGTTATTCTTCTTTTCTTTTGTTCCTCCGTCATTTTCATCAATAATTCCTGTAAAATACACCAACTAGAGGTAAATGACTATTTCAAATAATTTAAAGAAATAAATGAAAAAATACATGCATGATATGAGCAAATTACACAAAATAAGCCTAAATGCAAGTCTAATTATATGTTGTAAAATATATGCATCACTTATCCTAGTCTTCAATCAAAGATTAACTTTTGATGATGGATTGGTAGTTATGTTCTAATTCATGGATCATCGTCTTCGTTTCTCTTCGGCGCATCATCGCCATTCTGCTTTTGTTCATCTACATTTCCCGATGACCTCTTCTTGAATGGCTGAAGTCAACGCACATCACCGTTCTTCACCTTCTTTCTAGTTCATCATCCTCGTCTAACGGTTTCTTACTTTTAGTTGTTAATTGACTTGTCATCTCTTTGTATGCCATCATCGATCACTTCTTCTATCTTCTTTGTTTTTCGAATTCTTCTTTCACATTCCTAGACGATATCTCTCAGGCGAGCACCACCGAAGTTCGATCTCATTTTTCTCTTCAACATCTCATGTCATCTTTTAGTTCTTGAGCTTAGAAGGTATCAAAGTTAGTGCCACACATTCTCTTTACAAGTGCTCGAGGAAGTGATTAACTACAAATGGTGTTTGACGAAATGCATCACAACCTTTCTTGATGGTTATCTGTTGGATCAAAGTTTTAATGACATATAAAATTATATTTTGATGACATATAAAATTACATTTTGATGAAACAAACCTCGAATGATAAAAGTTGAAATGCTGAAAAAGTTTAAAAAAAATGGATAACTTTATGCCCTACGCTTTGATCAAATAATTATCACTGATCTCATTAATTTTGGATGAATGTGGAACAACAGAGTTGTAGAGAATTCTGTTAGCTTTCCATAGACTCCAAGATCATCTAATTTGATGAAGATCATATCTTATCTTGAATCTTACTTAAGGACAAGTAAATATTCAAACTTGAGGATTGTGATGCATGCTCAATTTTGTATATTTTAACACATTAAGAAATTGAAAATTGAATGATCATGCATCAATTATCTTATTTTTCTTATAGAATATTATTCTTCTGATTTATTTTGTGATTTTCTGTGTAGGAGAAGAAAAATGGACCGTGTTACTTTGACACGGGCCATTTTTCAGCATGTTGCGTCACCACCAACACGACCAAGGGAATTTTTGTCACGTGCTGATTGAAACGGTCCGTTTCGAGTCGACACGGACCGCGTTGTAACAAAGAGAACACAGCCCGTGTCATGAGTGACACGGTCCGTTTTGACACCGATCAGCGATTATAAAAGGACCTCCACTTCCACACAAAAGGGGGGCAGCAGAGAAGGAAATCATCCATTTAGAGAGTCTTGTGGCTACTTTGTCTAGAGTCACATCTTAGAGTTTTATTTTCTTGCTCCTCTTTTGTACTTTGAATTTCGGCTTTATAACATTTTATTTTTAAACAATGGAGTAATATTCCTTTGTTGGTTTTACATTGTTGAACTCCACTGTTATTTTGATGAAAGATTATTTTCTGAATATGAATATTCTGTTTGAATCAAATTTATTCTTAAACATCTCGTATCTCTCCCCTATCTACTCTGTGAGATTTAGTGGGGTGTGGACTTAGACTTACTCGGTTGAGAAGTCTTTGAGATGAATCAATCATTTATGTTTTAATCCTTAAATATTTGGAGAACGATTTGGTTAAACTTTCTTCAAATATTTAACTGATACAACAGATAGGACATCTGGTTAGAGCCCTAATTTATTTTATTATCATCAGATGTAATTTTCGTACTCGATTAATAGTGGAGGAATGCTTAGTAAAACCAACATTTCTTCTAATTGGTATTTCTTTTTCTTGGATCTGCTCATTGGTTCCTTTCTGATTATCTTCTTAATTCATTTTTCTACAAGAATTGACATATAGTAAGAGTGAGAGATAAAAGTCCTCGTGGGATCGATATCTTTTTACTACTTGTGCGATCGGTATACTCGCCGAACTTTTCTACTCTATAGAAAAGTATCCATCAAGTTTTTATCTACTTGCAAAAACTTGATGGATACTTTTCTATAGAGTAGAAAAGTTCGGCAAGTTTTTGGCGTCGTTGCCGGGGACTTTTTCTATCTTTTTCTTACTACAAGTTACTATTTTATTTATTTATTTATTTTATTTCTCGAACATCCTGTGAAATCAAAACATACTTCTATTCAGGAATTGACCGAGTCATCATTTGAAACGGTCCGCGTTTTCTGAAAATGGTCCGCATTTGTTTTTTTAAAAAAGGCGACTTAACACGGTTCGCATTCATAATACACGGTCCGTATTTTGTAGCCACACTTACGAAAATGGTTCGTATTTCTCTATACACGGTCCGTATTTCATTCTATATATAATAAAAAAAAAGATTTTTTTGGCATTTGATTTTCTCAATAATTATTTCAAATTGATCTTGATTTAATCGAATCCTCGAATAAAATGATAAAGAGACATAATACCAGAAGCTCGAAAGAACCACTTCTCTTAAATCCTGAAATAGAAAAATTTGCTAAACAACAAAGGAAAGTTTTAAGGATCAAAGAGATGGCGGAAAATCAACAATAACAACCAGGAATTCAAAATCCCAATCCAAATTATCGGACGATGAGGGATTACACTATTGGTCAGATGAATCATGACCCATGGAGCATTATTCTTCCAGACATCAACACCAATTTCCAAATACAACATGGCACCCTTCAAATGGTGCAAAATGATCAATTTAATGGAAATCAAGATGAAGATCCTTTTGGACATGTTAGGAAATTTCTTCAATTGTGTTCTACTTTTAAATTTCATAATATTTCAGATGATGCAGTTAGGTTGAGACTCTTTCCCTCCGCCTTGAGAGGGAAAGCAGCCACTTGGCTTCATACTCTACCCGAAGGAACAATGGAGAGAGATGCGGCAAAAATTCATCAACAAATGTTGTCCGTCCTAGAAAGCAGCTCGACTAATCTCTGATGTCAAAGCATTCTATCAACAAGACTCAGAAACCATGCATGAAGCATGGGAAAGGTTTAAGGAACTTGTATCTCATGTTCCTTATAATATACCACTTCATGAATAAATTTAATTTTTTTATAATGGTGCTACTTTCATCGTACGAGATAAGATTGACACTTCTGCAGGAAGTTCCATGAATGATGAATCTCCTGAAGAGATTTATAATATTATTGAAAATCTTGTTATGAATCATTGGCAAAATAACAGGATCAGAGAACCACCACGAAAGACAACTGTCTATCAGATAGACAACAACACTCAACTTAGGGCGCAAATTGAAGCCATGAATAAAAAAATGTAGACATTGATGAGTCGCATCGATGAAAAAGCCCCTGTTAAAGCCGTACAACAAACTTGTGAATTTTGTGGTGAAGGGCACTCTACTTATGAATGCCCAATGGTCTCAAACTCTAACCCTTCCTCTTCCGCTTCTTTTGAAAATGCTAATTATGTATCAAATAATAATTTCAGGAACAATCAAGGAGGCAATTATGGCGCCTATGGATTTGGATTGAGAAATCAACACAACTACTCTTGGGTACACCATCGAGGTGCTCCACCTCTAGGATTTCAACCGTGCAACGATGACAAACCTCAAGCCGAACCAAAATCCAACTTGGAAGATGTATTGGCTAAGGTTATCAAAACAGTGGATACAAAATTTGCAAATCAAGAAGCCTCAATTCGCAACATAGAAAATCAGGCTAACATGATTGTAGGTAGACAACCAGGTTCTCTTCCTAGCAATACAGAAAAGAATCCGAGAGAAGAAGCGAAAGCAGTCAAATTGAGAAGTTGTAAGGAGCTACCAGAACCAATACCTACTTCAACCCCAGATCAACCATCTTCAGCTCAACCATCTTCAAATCAATCTCCTACATCATCAGCCAAAAAGGAGGTCACAAAACACCAAATTCCTGAAAAATCTGGAAACCTACCATATCCTCAAAAATATCGGCAGGAACAATTAGATAAACAACGCTCTCATTTTTTGGAAATTTTTAAGCAAATACATATCAACATCCCATTTCATGAAGCGCTTAAACAGATGCCCGTATATGCCAAATTCATGAAGGATGTACTCTTAAACAAACGAAAAATTGAGGAAATGGGCTTGATCAAATTAACAACTCAATGTTGTTCCGTCTGCAAAAGAGATTTGCCGACAAATGAAAAAGATCCAGGGAGTTTTACTATCCCCTGCACTATTGAATTTTTTTTTGTTCCAAGGCATTATGTGACTTGGGTGCTAGTATTAATCCGATGCCGTATTTCATTTTTCAAAAATTAGGTTATAGCGAGCTTAAGGATACTTCGGTGATGTTTCAATTCGCGAATCAATCCATTAAAAAGCCTAAGGGCCTCTTAGAAGATGTTATTGTCAAAATTGATAAATTTGCATTCCCAACAGATTTCATCATCATGGATATGGATTCAGAAGTCGAAGCACCTATCATCTTAGACAGACAATTTCTCGCTACCAACAACACGTTGATAGATGTCAAAAAAGGATATCTCACTTTAAAAGTGGAGAATGAAGAATTGTGTTTTAATATTTCTGATGCTCTCAAACGACCTTTAGATTTATCATCTTGTTATTCTATTGATACTTTTGAAGATGATGTTTCTGACGAATTTGAACAGGTAGTACCAGAAGTGATAATGTACCCTTACACAATCATTGAAGAACCAATGGTAACACTAAAGAAGGAATTGACTTAGATGAAAAAGAGTCAATCCCTCTCAATGAATCCGTTTTAGAAAAGACAGACATACCTTCTCCGCTACCAAACCCAGAACTCAAGAGCTTGCCTACTCATCTCAAATATGCTTTTCTCGAAAAAAATTCATTTCCTGTGATCATTTCCTCTGAATTAACTGACATAATAAAAAATAAACTTTTACAGGTTCTCAGGAAACACAAAAAAGCTATTGCTTAGTCCATCAATGATATCAAGGGAATATCACCATCAATATCTATGCATAAGATTTTGATGGAAGAGAAAAGTAAACCAAGCACTCAATTTCAGCGTAAGTTAAACTCAACTCTGAAAGAGGTAGTTAAGAAAGAAGTAATCAAACTTCTCGATGCAGGTATCATGTCCTTGGATTAGCCCCGTACAAGTAGTACCAAAAAAAGGGGGCATCACTATAATTACTAACAAGGAAAATGAGCTGGTACCTAGCAGGACAGTTACATGTTGGCGTGTGTGTATCGACTATCGCAAACTCAACAAAGCAACACGTAAGGATCACTTTCCTCTACCATTCATGGATCAGATGTTGGAACGAATAGCAGGACATAGTTTTTATTATTTTCTAGATGGTTATTCATGATGCAATCAGATTATTGTGGCGCCTCAAGATCAGGAGGAGAAAACAACTTTTACCTGCCCGTACGGAACTTTTGCCTATCGAAAGATGCTCTTTGGACTCTACAACGCACCAGCAACATTTCAAAGATGCATGATTGCAATATTTGCTGATATGAATGAAAAGATTCTTGAAATCTTTATGGATGATTTTACTTTATTTGGTAACTCATTTGACAATTGTCTTAAAAATTGAACCTCGGTTTTGCAGCGTTGTGAAGAAACAAATCTGGTACTAAACTGAAAAAAATGCCGCTTCATGGTGAAGGAAGGCATTGTCTTGGGGCATAAGATTTCTGATAAAGGAATCGAAGTAGACAAGGCCAAGGTGGATGTAATCGCAAATCTACCTCCGCCCACATCTGTAAAAGTTGTCCGGATTTTTTTGGGTCATGCTGGATTTTATAGAAGATTTATCAAGGATTTTTCCAAGGTAGCCAAACCACTCACCAATCTTCTCGTCAAGGACACTAAGTTTCTTTTCAATTCTGATTGCATATTTGCTTTTACTACATTAAAAGAAAAACTTACATCTGCTCCCATTGTTGTAGCCCCTGATTGGAGTCTTCCGTTCGAACTCATGTGCGACGCTAGTGATGGAACCATCGGTGCTGTATTAGGGCAAAGGCGGGACAAAATTTTTCGAGTCATCTACTATGCTAGCCGAACTCTAACTCCAACTCAAATGAATTATGCCACAATGGAAAAAGAGTTTCTAGCTGTCATTTTTGCTTTTGATAAATTCGATCTTATTTAATCTGCTCACAAGTTGTTGTCTACACTGATCATGCAGCTATAAAACATCTCATGACAAAAAAAGAAGCCAAACCTCGACTACTCAGGTGGATTCTTCTTTTACAAGAATTTGACATAGAGGTTAAAGATAAGAAGGGGACCGAGAACGCCGTAGCTGATCATTTATCTCGTTTGGAAGTTTCTCTAATTGAGGAAACCGATATACTTGAAGAATTTCCGGATGAGAAAATCTTTTATATAAATTCTTGTGATAAAGTAAAAATAATTGATAAGTCACATTGGTTTGCTGATTTTGCAAATTTTCTTGCAGGAAATTGACTCCCTACAGGATGGACATCACAACAAAAGAAAAAATTCTTTTCAGATGTGAAACATTACTTGTGGGAAGATCCATATCTTTTTAAGGTTTGTGCAGATCAAGTAATCAGACGTTGCGTCCCTGAATCTGAATTCAATAGTATTCTTACACATTGCCACACAAGGGAAGCTGGAGGCCACTTCGGTCCCAATCGGACAACTGCAAAAATCTTGGAAAGTGGATTTTATTGGCCCACTATTTTTAAAGATACTCAAATTTTCTGTAAGTCATGTGATCAATGTCAAAAGACGGGTAACATCTCGAAACTTCATGAAATGCCCCAAAATAATATGCTATATTGTGATATTTTTTATGTATGGGGAATTGACTTTATGGGACCTTTCCCTAAGTTTTTTAATAACGAGTACATTTTGGTTGTTGTAGATTATGTATCTAAGTGGGTAGAGGCGATTGCCTCTCCTACTAATGATGCAAAGGTGGTGGTCAAGTTTTTTAAAAAGAATATTTTTACTAGATTTGGTACACCTAGAACTATAATAAGTGATAATGACACCCATTTTTGTAATAAATTATTTGCAGGACTTTTGACAAAATTTGGAGTTACATATAAACTCAGCACTCCATATCACGCGCAAACATACGGTCAAGTTGAGATATCTAATAGGGAAATAAAACACATTTTGGAAAAAAATTATAATTTCTCTAGAAAGGATTGGTTTGTTAAATTAGATGATGCTTTGTGGGCCTATCGTACTACTTTTAAAACTCCTATTGGAATGTCACCATATAGACTTGTGTTTGGTAAGGCATGTCATTTACCTGTTGAATTAGAGCATAAAGCTTATTGGGCTACTAAACTTCTTAATTTTGAGCCTACAGAAACAGGAAAGGAAATGTTACTCAAGTTGAATGAACTGGAAGAACTCTGAAGTAATGCTTATGAAAATAGCAAAATATATAAGGAGCGCACAAAAAATTGGCATGATCAACGCATACAAACTAGGAGTTTTCAACCTGGTCAACAAGTTCTTTTATATGACAGTAGACTTAGACTTTTTCAGGTAAACTTAAGTCCAGATGGACGGGCCCCTTTCTTATAGTCTCCTCATCACCTTTTGGAGTTGTTGAAATTTGCACAATGGACAAAAAGCATCAATTCAAAGTCAATGGACAACGTCTGAAGAACTATATAGGTGGTGTTCATCATGAGGAAGTTGATTTTATTATCCTTATTGAACCATGATTATGACTAAGTCAAGCTGAAGACTATAAATCAGAACTATTCTGTTTAAACTTATCTTCTGAAAAAAAAATCACATGGCCCGCGAGTCGTGTCCCCCGTTACTGATAATTTTGCTTGTTGTGCAGAATTTTTAAATAACATGGACCGTATTCTTACAAAAAGAGCCGTGTAATTCAAACGCAGAAATGCGGACCAGCTGTCAAGCATTCAATAACATGGTCCGCGTTGGCGCAACACGAGCCGTGTTACTCCTCGAAATCGTAAACGCAAAAGTCAAACATGGACCGTTTGACAGCAACACGGTCCGTGTTGCAGTGGGATACGCGAACCGACACCTACCTGCATTTACAACACGGCCCGAGTCATTATAAGATGCCTCGCGTCGGATCGTCCACACACCCATCTCCGATCATCTTCTCCGCCGTCGTCAACGTCCGCGCTCGTCGTCGTCACCGTCCGCGCTCGCCGCCGTAACCGTCCGCCACCTTCAGCGTCCGCCACCAGCCGCGCTCGCCACCGAACCGCACCACCACCGACGTCACCACCAGTCGCGCCACCGTCGGAAAGCCCGCCGCCGACTGCAAGTCCGTCGTCTGCACGACCGCCGCCGTCGGAAAGCCTGCCGCCGTCTGCACTGAGTCACCTCACCGTCATTTTTGTGCGGCGCATCTTCGCCGGCTTCTTCGACCACGCTCGCCGTCATCACGGTCCGCCGCCGAGAACGACATCGACTTCTCTCAGAAACTCCGGCGGCAAACTTGCAGGAAAACGGACCGTGTTTCTGCAATACCGATCGTGTTCTTCAAATAACACGGCCTGTTTCTCCACAAAACGGTCCGTGTTTCTTACTATAAAAAACAGACCGTTTTACCTTGAAACGGTCCATTTTTTCTTCCTCATGGCAGCGCCTTGCATAATCTCCATGGATTTTGAGGAGGTCGATTTGGATGCCCCCGAGCCAACTATGGTACCGAGGCCCCCATTCGTTGATTACAGAGATGGGGATCATGCCCACGCTTTGATGAGACTTCGTCGAATGGAATCAGCGGCCACCAAATTTGCTTGCCCTTGTTTCATGCATGACACTAATATTACTGATGATATTTTGATTCTTTTTGGACGCATAGGGATGGCAGAGTTCATACTGAAAATTTGGCCAACATATGATCGAGTGGCTTTGGAATTTCTAAGTTCATTTCAGATGACGCACACAAGCTTTGCAGGAGAAGCGCCAGAGCAAATATTTTTCAGGATGTACAATGATGACTACACCATTGGTATGTCCGAGTTCTGTGAGTTTTATAGTTGCCAGTAATTGAGAAAACCCCTGACACATCAGCTTTTGATGCCATATCTTTCTAGTTTGCTATCACTGGTGAGACTACTCTTAACTTAGCTCGTACTAAAGCCAATCAGATTCAGAATCCAGTGTTTTCATTATGTGCATCGCATTTTATCTAACAGTATTTGTGGACAAGGAGACAGTGAAGGATCTGTTAATGAAACAGAACTTCTCTTTTTATGGGCTATGGTGGAAAATGTGAAGATAAATGTTGGAGGATATTTGACTCACAACTTTGAAAAACATTCTAGGAAGAAGAAAGGGCGCATTGTCATAGGAGGTTTGATCACACCCATTGCACTTCACTTTAATTTATACTTAGAATGCAATGTGGTAAAAAAAATGCTTCATTTCTGGATCGAAGCAAGGCAGTACATATGAGACTAATCACAGTGCGAAATAACAGAATCTTCTTTACTTTTAGAGGCAGAACTGATAAGATCCCATGTGCCAATCGGACTAGAATTACACCTTTTGACAGGACTAATTGGTTATACTTTCCACCTTTAGCCATTCCACTTGACGTTGAAGAACCACTTGAGGACGAGCCAGTACCCCAGCCATCACAGGACGGTGCAGGACCTTCATAGTTTCCACAGACGACTCAGACAGTCTACCCACCGCCTCCTACATCAGCTCCTCCTTCTACTACTTTTGACTTTTCTCCATGGCAGACACAGATAGATGCTATACGAACTGATCAGACACGGTATCATTTATTAGTCATGGATCAGTTGAATCGTATGCAGGTTGCAGCCCAGGAGGATCGAGCATTACTTCATCGCCTTGTAGAGGATGTCGCTCGGATCGATCGAGATGTTCGTCAGATAGTCCGACACCACCAGATTCCTCCAGATCCAGTGGATAGCACCTTTCCACCTCCGCCACCAGAGTTTGATTACCAGAATTGTGTCTTTCACTTCTGATCTTTTGTTATGTCCTTTTGCTATTTTGATGTACGCAAACTCGTCCGACTGGTTGAACACTGAGACAGTGTTTCTTTCAAGTTCGGGGTTTGCGCATGCATTTTATGTTTTTTTTTTGCATCAAGATAATTATCTAATATGTCGCGCATCACTTTTCACAAAGTTTTCCATATTTTCTTGTTCTTAATCGACGATTTTAAGAACATCTCTTTGCTTATGAAATTCTTTATCAAAAGTTTTCTTTTTTCAAATATCGCCTTAGTATTGGGTTTTTGGATAAGAAGTTGGAGCTGATTCGAATTATTTTGCTTTGACGATCTTTATCTGTTAGTCTCTTCTAAAGCAGTCTTTTTATTGAATAAATATATTGAGCAAAAAAAAATAATAATAATTATATAAATTCTAAAATAAAGTTGAATAAAATGTTTATCTCTGGCACCTTAGTGTGTTCGGGCCATTAGATCCGTTGGGGATTCTTGCCTGACGACCTAAGACCAACTGGTCTGGGATCCGTCGATCGAAAACCTGTTACATGAACCACTTTGAGCAAGATGGAGGAAACGAATAGAAAAAAAATGAGAAAACAAAATGCTCATTTAATATTTATTCTTTAGACTTCTTGGTTTTAGTTGAGACTAATTATTCATTGATTTAAAAAGGTCTTAGCATCATATATTATTTGAAGCAAGAATTATTGGAAAAGAGGGCGATAAATGAAAAAAAATTAAATAATGAGAAGAGAAAAGTATTAGTAATTTGATGAAGATCATATCTTATCTTGAATCTTACTTGAGGACAAGTAAATATTCAAACTTGGGGATTGTGATGCATGCTCAATTTTGTATATTTTAACACATTAAGAAATTGAAAATTGAATGATCATGCATCAATTATCTTATTTTTCTTATAGAATATTATTCTTCTGATTTATTTTGTGATTTTTTGTGCAGAGAAGAAAAACGGACCGCGTTACTTTGACACGGGCCATTTTTCAGCATGTCGTGTCACCACCAACACGGCCGGGGGAATTTTTGTCACGTGCTAATTGAAACGGTCCATTTCGAGTCGACACGGACGCGTTGTAACAAAGAGAACACTGCCCGTGTCATGAGTGACACGGTCCATTTTGACACCGATCAGCGATTATAAAAGGACCTCCACTTCCACACGAGGGGGGGGGGGGGCAACAGAGAAGGAAATCATCCATTTAGAGAGTCTTGTGGCTACTTTGTCTAGAGTCACATCTTAGAGTTTTATTTTCTTGCTCCTCTTTTGTACTCTGAATTTCGGCTTTATAACGTTTTATTTTTCAACAATGGAGTAATATTCCTTTGTTGGTTTTACATTGTTGAACTCCATTGTATTTTGATGAAAGATTATTTTCTGAATATGAATGTTCTGTTTGAATCAAATTTATTCTTAAACATCTCGTATCTCTCTCCTATCTACTCTGTGAGATTTAGTGGGGTGTGGACTTAGACTTACTCGGTTGAGAAGTCTTTGAGATGAATCAATCATTCATGTTTTAGTCCTTAAATATTTGGAGAACGATTTGGTTAAACTTTCTTCAAATATTTAACTGATACAACAGATAGGACATCTGGTTAGAGCCCTAATTTATTTTATTATCATCAGATGTAATTTTCGTACTCGATTAATAGTGGAGGAATACTTAGTAAAATCAATATTTCTTCTAATTGGTATTTCTTTTTCTTGGATCTGCTGCTTGTTTCCTTTCTGATTATCTTCTTAATTCATTTTTCTACAAGAATTGTCATCTAGTAAGAGTGAGAGATAAAAGTTCTCGTGGAATCGATATTTTTTTACTACTTGTACGATCGGTATACTTGCCGAACTTTTCTACTCTATAAAAAAGTATCCATCAATTTGTCAAGCATTTCAAGTGTTGACCAATTGTGTTGTGTGCCATCTTCGTCATAGTCGACAACCTTGTCCACGACGTCTGCGTTCGACGTCTCTCCAGCTAGTGTGCGACGTCATGATTGGCATGGCTATGATGTTCGACGAATTGGCGCATCTTCTTAGAGAAGCATGTTCTACAACGTCTGCCCTTCATCAGTGTTTAGAAGATGACGCACGTTGAGGTCTACTTGCTTCCAATTCTCTACATGATTGTCCGTTGTTCATCGTCTCAGTGGGGGAATTTGTTGGAGTTCCTACAGTGCAACAACTTCGTTGTATGTGAAGTTGTTACTTCATTAGCAGCTTGTAACACCGATCGATTAATCTGATTTAATACTTTTGTGTCGGTTTCATTTTATACATAGATGTGAGTGTGAGTTGTAATTGTCTCTATTAGTTGTATCTTCGGATTCATCTTGAATAAAATTAGTTTAGTTGTCATTTTCCTTCCTCTGCAATTCTTTCTTCTCGTCTCTTTGGCATCACTCTTTCTCTTCTCCTCCATTTTCTTGTCCAGCAATGTCCACTTCACAGCCGGCCAAGTCAGAGCTCATGAAGTTTGACAGGCGCCGATGGGATGCATCTACCGTGAAGAGAGATAAGATTGGAGAAAAGTAAAGACGAGGGAGGGAAATCAAGAAAAAATAAATAAAGGAGAGGGAGAAACACACATAAACATTGAATTGAAGGTGAAAGGAGAAAAAAAGAAAAGAAAAGAAAAATAAGTGTGGGGCAAGGGCCCAAGCCCAAATCCTATATTGGGCCTTACGTGACGGCTGAGATGTAATCCACATGCCATCGGACGATCCTGATGTGCGCGCGTCGTCCTCCAGGCTCCGGCTTCGAACATGTCCAATCTTTAGGGTTATCACTATTATAAGCAAGGCGCGCCGCCACAGCTGCTGCGGCAAGCGTCTCCGTCCTCTGGCGTTTCGGCATCCCAGCGGCTTCGATTTACTTCAGATCATTCCGAGATGGTGAGTTCTGTTTCGATTTCCATGGCGTTTTCCGGCAATATGTGATCCAACACGTTCATTTTTCTTTTCTCTTCCACTCTGCTCGTTTCTGCGTTAGATGCGTTTTATTTTCGATTTCTTGTGTTGTTTGTTGCGAAATTGTTATATAATCATGAGTAGTTTTCTTTGGTCAATCTGTTGCCCAAAATTTGGGGTATAATAATCGTAATAATAGCAAAATTTGAAAATAAGGCATGTCTGACTGCTGATGCATTTTTGTTCAATCATGTTGGTTCATGTGAAAAAGTTCCGATTTTGTTCTATGGGCAAATCAACTACGTAAACTGCTCCTATGGCAATGTAAGCACCAACTGTAGGCGTATCCTTCGTATTTAAATTGTCGTCAGTCAGATTTTTCTGTCATGTTGTGTCGATGGAGAGCCATTGTGTACTCGGTTTGCTTCTGGGTTCAACAAAAAAAACTCTTCCTTTAGCTTTTAGATGCATATATTATTTGAAGGAGAATGTTCAATTCAACCTAAGAGCCCTAATTTCCATCGTTTGATCTTCTGTTGATGCTGATTGAACGCAGACGAAGCGCACAAGGAAGGCCGGGATTGTTGGCAAATATGGTAATGATTCACTCGAAGTTATCTTCAGTTTATCCAGTTTGTACTTTGCAGAGTATAATTTGATTTGATTTCCGTGTTTCTGATTCATATGCATTGCATATCAGGTACCAGGTATGGTGCTAGTTTGCGCAAGCAAATTAAGAAGATGGAAGTGTCACAGCATGCCAAATACTTTTGCGAGTTTTGCGGGAAGGTAAATTATTGATTACATATGCATTCCGGATTAAAGTTGGATAATGTAAACACATTTGTTGCAACAATCGTCTTTCATCTTCAACCTCCAAACAAAATGGATAATATGATATTGCTTGGTCAAGTATTTACACGCTCAAGCTAATGTTTATATTTGTCATATTTAGTCTCTTAAAAACTGTATGATCCTCTGTATTCTCTTCGAGTTGATGATTCCTAGTTCCATTGGAAATGTCCATCTCTTTGATGCGACTGCATGTCATTTGTATTTCTATCTCATGCATTTCCCGAAATAGCTGATGCTACGGTCTCATTTTAGATAAAATGTGAAGTAGAGTATAGATCAAGCTCTCATTCTAGATTAGATGAAATAGAGTGCATAACTTTGGTAATTTCACTACATTCATAATTGGAGAGAAGTAGTACTTCCAAATTAAATAAAACGAAAGGATTTTGTGAATGTACTTGGTGATTGTAAAATAGTTTTCAATTCCATTCTTTGTGCTGACTGAAGTGCTAGTAAACCTGTTGAGGTTAGTGTACTGCTACAAAGTTCACAAGCTCTTGTTCATCCATCCTTGTCTCCTCTGTTTCAGTATGCTGTGAAAAGGAAAGCAGTCGGAATTTGGGGATGCAAGGACTGCGGAAAAGTTAAGGCTGGTGGTGCTTATACATTGAAGTGAGTGAGAAAGTCGTTTTTTTTTAATCCATCATGTATGTATTATAGCACTTTGTTGTCAATTTGTTTTTCCATCTTAACTGGTTTTTTGTTCCATGTTTTGCAGCACGGCTAGTGCTGTCACAGTGAGGAGCACCATTCGGCGTTTGAGGGAACAGACGGAGAGTTAATAGTTAAACTGTGCTGTCTGGTTAAATTGTATTGTCACGAAGGTTTCTTTCGTGCTAAGTTGGTGCTGGTGTTTAAGACTTCATCTCGTTTCATAGTGTTATTGTCATTTTACGATGAGACTTATTGTTCTGCCAATTCGAGTTCCCTAATTTAAATTTGGTGTTTGAACAGCGTGTTGTTTTTCCTGTGATGTGCTAAGGATTATAAGTTATAAGTTTCGATGTAGTATTTATTTTTACTGAGATCCGAAGATTCTCTAAACAAAGGGAATGAATATAGAGATTGGATATGGATTAAATTCTAACGAAATAGACTTAGAATATGTTTCATAAAGGAGAAATTAGAACTGCATTATTTCTATTCGCAAGTCGCAATTGAGTTTAAAATAAATTAAATTAAAACATATAATAATATAACATTATGAGAAGAAAATATTAAAATATATTAATTAATTAATTAATTCACTTTTTCAGTAATAAATAAACAAAGTTATTTCATGCATTTTTATAATATATAATTAATTCTTATTTATGCAAACATAGTGATAACTATTGTTCTATAATTTATTGATTAATTCACTATTGTTCTATTATTTACTTTTATAATACCTTTTTTTCGATAAGTACTTTTATAATACTTTTGATCACTCTTGGCGTTCACAACACAAGTCGTGCAACAGCTGTTGCGTACGTCGGACTACGAGGGGTCTCGAGCAGAGCTCCTGGACGAAGCGCTCGAAGTCGCCGAACGAGCTGCCCCCTTCCGCCACCGCCTTCGCCGCTCTGACGCCGAGTTCCATCGCCCTCTTCCTCATCTCCGGCCACCCTCCCCCGTCGGCAACCGACTCCGCCAGCGCCTTCGCCAGGTCGTCCACGGCGGGCGCTCCGCGTTCTTCCGCGCCCTCTCCGACCCTTACCGCCACGCCGACGTCCTCCGCCAGTAGCCTCGCGTTCAGGAACTGGTCCGCCTCCATGGGCCAGGCGAGGAATGTCACCCCCGCGGCCACGCCCTCCAGGGCCGAGTTCCACCCGCAGTGCGTCACGAACGATCCCACCGCGCGGTGGTTCAGTATCGCCACCTGCGGCGCCCACCCCCGGACCACTAGTCCCCTGCTACGTGTCCGCTTCTCGAAGCCCTCAGGCAGCGGTGCCCCGCCGCCCACGACCCACAGGAACCGGACCCCGCTCGCCTCCAACGAGGCGGCCAGCGTCCGCCTCTGGGATTCGGCCATGGCGTATTGGCTTCCGTGTTAGAGTTGGTGAATACTTCAGGGCCCCTTGTTTCTCACACCGGGTTCGCCCACGTGAGCTTAGGGGAATCTGAGTATTACCCAATTAACAGTATTGCTGGCGTACGAACGAAAGGGGGGGTTCGGGGGGCCCCGCCCCTCGACGGCGGTCCCGCTCGCCGGTGAGCGGGCGGGGGTTCGGGGGCAGCGCTCCCGAAACCTAGACGGGTTTTGGGCTTTTGTTTAGCCGGCCCGTGTGGTTCGGATTAGGTTTTTTCTCTGTTTGTTTGGGTTTTAAACCCGATTTGGAGAGGCTATTAATAGCCTAATTTCTGATGTAATTTTGGGCGGCAGCTGTAAACCTAAACATATAGTGGAACCTCTTTGCAGGACGTAGCCCTCATCTCAAGGGTGAACCTGGGTAAATTTCGTGTGTCTCCTCTATTTTTCTGCAATCTCTCTGCGATCTTCTCTCCTTGTTCTCGGATTTTCCCATCATTCCGAAGCAGACGTACACCACTGAGCGCGGGGGGCACAGGTTGAGCCACGCGGCCACCTCCTCCGCCGGGATGGAGCTCCTTCCGCCGCGAGCTGCCGTAGCTCCCGTCGGCGCAAGCGGGCCAACTCCCCACACGCGCATGTGGCCGTAGGAGCGCTTCAGATGGTCGAGATACTCTCCCTCGAGGGCGTCGAAGGTATTGACGACGGCGCCCCAACTGGAGGCGTTGGCGAGGAACGCGTCCCTTGTGAACTCCCAGTCCCAGTCACCCACTCTGTAGCTGCGGAAGATGGAAGACAAGTGGGAGTAGCGGAACGAAGGAGCCGACGGGAGGGAGGCGAGGGGCACGAACTCGTCGGGGCCTCCGACAGGAACGGGCGGCATGCTGCGCCAGAGGAAATCGAGGGCCGCCACCTCGACAGCGCCGGAGGAGTAGAACGCGACGCGGGGCACGCCCAAGTCGTCGGCGAGTCGGCCGGTCCAACCGAGAAAGGAGTCGGACAGAAGGGCGGCCGGGGGGTTGGGGTGGGTCCGCGCCCAGGACGCGATCTTGGGGTAGAGGGAGGAGAGCGCGCGGATGAGGGCGGCGGGGGAGGAGGACAGGGGGAGGTCGCGGACGTGTTCGACGCCGGGAGGGAGGGAGGGGTGGTCGGCGGCGGAGATGGGGAGGACGAGCGGGGCGGAGGAGGGGGTGGCAGCGAGGAAGTGGGCGAGGAGGGGGAGGTTGGCGGGGGTGACGACGACGGTGAGGGTGAGGTGGTGGCGTGGGAGGCGGCGGGAGAGGTGGTGGGCGAGGTCGAGGATGGGGATGAGGTGGCCCTGTGCAGGGTAAGGGAAGACCAGGAGGTGGAGTAGCGCGCCGTGGCGTTCGGCTGGAGCCATTATGTCGCACACTACCAGTGGACGAAGAAGAAGAAGAGGAAGAAGTAGGAAGGTGCGATGATGAGTTCAGTCTGCTGGAGATATTTGTGCAGACGTGACCTGGGAAACTAATTATTATTTTTTATTTTTGAGGAAAACGTATAGATAGGGAACTGGGGTGGAATAGGTCTAGGTCTGATTATCTCTCTCTTTGAGTCCTCAGCTCTCTCTCTCTGCATTCCGCACGTGCTCTCTTTGCACTCTGCACCTGGTAGATATGTTTGAAAGCATTTGTGAAAAGGAATGTCCCGTCTAAGATTAAAATATTTATGTGGAAGTTTATTCTTTCTCGGCTTCGCACTCTAGATATGATTGTCATATTTAATCTTAATATAAATACTTGCTGTTCTCTTTGTGGTCTTGCTATTGAAACGAACGTTCATATATTTTTTGCATGTTCTTTTGCTAATGAGCTCTGGTTTCTAGTTCAGCGTCAGCTTTCCTATGCCTCTTGACATATTGGGAATTGGATTCGTGAGGGGCTGGACTTGTTCCTCTCTTCGCATGCTAGACTTTTATCTATCATTGTTTTTTATTTACGGGTTATTTGGAATTGTTTTTTTATCTTCGCATGCTTCCAAATAAGTTGTCGTGTCTTGTGTCTGGGGTCGGACTTTGGCGGGCTCAAATGAGTTTATCAGATCCACCCTGCTTGAGGCCAATTGCCCCCAAGACCTAATATGGGTCCGGTGGGAGGCCTCGCCCTCTATTTGGATGAAGGTTAACTCGGATGGGTCCGTGGTCCTTCACTAGCCCGGGAACTCCGGATGGGGCGAGATTTATTATTAGAAATGCTAATGGATCCTTTCTTATGGCATGTGCTTTACATTGTATGGTGTGCAATGTTCTATGGACCGAGACGTGGGGCGCGCTTGTTGATCTTAGGAGATGCAAGGAGGCTGTGCTCAACCACGTTTGGCTGGAGAGTGACTCTCGAACCTCGTCGCAATCGTCAACAGCGAATCTGCTTGCCCTTGAGGATTTTGACTCTTATGCATGAAATTCAGCAAATCATTTTTCATTTTGAATATTTTAAATGTACACACTATTATAGGGAAACTAATAAAGTAGATGAACGAATTTTTTGGACACTTTTTAGATGTAACTCCTCCTCCAGATATTTTCAATTTTTTGTATTCGGACTCGTTGGGAGCATATATGAATAGATAACTTTTTCTTCCAAAAAAAAAATAACTCTAATTTTATTTATTAAATTAGTAAAACAATTATATATTAATTTATTTGATCAAGATTATTTAATTGTTTGATGGTAGTAATGATTTTTTTTAAAAAAAAATTGAGAATTGTGTGGACTCACCGTTATTCTACACATTAATGATAGTATTAAGTTTGTTATTACAAATTTATTTTAAAAAGTATTTATCTCACAAGTTTTTTAATTATTACTTCTTTTATATGCACTCCTGAAATGAAGGTAAATAGTAACATTCTCTTTCCATCACATTTAGGTCAACACAAATTTGAGATTGCAATTGGATCCAATTTGACTCGACTCAATCGAATCGGGTGATGGATTATTCGATTACATTTTATTTTATTTTTTTCATCTTTCTTAAATAGGTTATAAGCTTGAAATTAAATAAAAAGAATACAATAAAATAACAAATTGATTCCAATATAACCCAACAAAAGTCGGATCGAATCTTTAGAATTTATGAGATCGACTCAATCCAGTGAACACGGACTAAATTTACATCAACATATCTCACAGGTTGAGGGGGGAAATATACTGTTTTTAAAACCCATATCTTCCATCGACGAATATTGCAAAGAGGACCACACAAAGCATGTTCTTGTCGTGTATCATCCATATGGACTCAAGTGCATTTAGTGGACATTGCTGGATATATTTCACTCATTTCTCCCTCTTATCGTACTGAGATATTTTTGGCACTTATATAGGGACATACAAAGTACGTGCCACCAATGAGCTTGGAAAGATGAAAGCTTTTACAAAATTAAAATGTCTAACCTTTTCTTTTACAAAGTTGTCCACTTTTTTTTGACAAATGTTTTAGATTTTTTTTATTGAGCATTCAATATCTTGATAGCTCTTGCAAATCTTTTAGATAAATATCCATATTTTTGTTAAACATATCTGTATTATATCAAAGAACACTTGTCATATGCATGATATGTTCAATATAAATGAAACGTGCTATTGTAAATAACTATATGAACTAAATAACTTTTTTTTTTGTTACACAAGGTGGTCTATGGACCTTAGGCAAGAAAAGTAAAAGTTGAATATAACAGAACACATACGTAAGTTTTACTAGTGAGATTGCTTGTATGAATTGATGATTTTAAGGGGAAGGAGTGATATATGAGAGTATAAATCTTGTTTGAATAATAATTTTATAAATTATATTAGTTAGGAAGGGTGGGATAGAGTAGGTAAGTCATTTTAATATCATATATTTTTCTCTCTTCACTTGTCTCTCTCCATCTTTCTCTTCTCTTCTCTCTCATCAATCTCTCCTCTCTTTCATACTAATAAACAAATATCATGATAAAATAAATTTTATTTATATATATTTTAATCCATATTTACCTCTCATTTTTAGCTTTTTAAATTAGATGCATGAATGAAAAATTTATACAAAATAAATAATATAACAAAAATAGAAAATATTTCAATGTAAAAATAATTAAATATTTGATAAATATTTCTTAATCATTAACAATTATAAATACTTTAAATATAGAGTGAAGAGTAAAAATATTTTTTACTAAAAAAATGTTCATTACCTCAACCCACATCTTACATAATTATTATTCAAACATGGACTTTCTTATGACTTACCACACTTCACCACTCTATCACTTATCATATCGCCCCACCTAATTCTGATGATGTGCGTCCTGATGCTACACGGTTGTTCCCCAAAACAAGGGATCCCTCGTGAATAATTATGAACAATGACATGTATATTAGGAAATAAAAAAATAGTTCCTAGGTAAAATGAAAGCATCGACACGATACAATCCATTTTTTTTGCATTGGATTAACTTTAGAGTTATTTCCTTTAACACCCCCTGAACTATAACTTTTTTCCTGCATGTAATTCTAAACTATAAATTTACAAAATTTAATCCCCGAACTTATCTAAATTTGACACTTTATTTCTTCGATTAAATTTAATCTAAAATTTGTTAAGGTTTTTTTTCTAATAATTGTGAAATGTCATTTTTACCCCTTATTTTTAACATGAAAAAATATTGAAAAATAAAAAAATTGACATAAATATAATATTATATAAAAAATATTATTATCAGTTAAAACTTTTACTTGTATTGATTATTTTCTTATTTTAAAAATATTTTTTTCTTATTTTTAAAATATTTTCTTATTTTCTTTAGAACATAAGGGTAAAAAGGAACATTTCATAATTAAATTTAATAAAATTTAGTTAAAATTTCATGTAAGGACCTAAGTGTCAAATTTGGGTAAGTTTAGGGACTAATATTTGTAAGTCTATAGTTTAGGGTTACATGTGAAAAAAAAAGTTATAGCTAAGGGGGTTGTTAAAGGAATAACCCTTAACTTTAATCCATTTTTTTGAAGTGGATGTCCCATAAGATCCATGTTCATCGATAAAAAATGAAATCCGTAATGGAACATGATATTTTTTTTTCCATAATAGTGAGTCATTATAAATTTATTGATTTATTATTGTCGCATTTGGTTCCTCCTCCTTTTGACATTCATTGTGTTATGTTGTCTTCATTGATCATTTAATTGATAGCTTTCCTAAGGTTGACAAAGGTATCCACTCATCTCATCCTTTTGAGGGACCAACAACATAACACAATAGCAATGCCAACAACTTAAGAAAAGATTTGAAATACAAATACTTTTTTATCATGGTTCGGCCCAAGCATCTTAGCATAAGTTAATGCAACGTCTACAATAAAGACCTCACAATTACAAATTCACACAAATCAAATCTCTCTCATTTTTTGTAGCAACGATTTTAAGTTACAACACAAGAGAAAGATGAGAGAAATTTACGTGAGGATCTAATGATTGTTTTAGGATCACAATAAGCTTGAAAATCGTTTGGAATCAAAGAAAATTTTCTTAGGGCCACTTGGGGATAGTTTTTCACATGTAAAATTATTGTTGAAATTTGTTTGAAGCCATTTGATATCGAAATTAAATGATATGCTGTCGATTTGTAGATCAATTGAACCCTCTTCAATCGATCCCATGTTCATTTGACAAAAATATCTAATCATTTTTTGACAATTGGCACTTGGATTGGTTGAACAATCTCAATTGACCTATCATTGATGCATATGTTCTCTCTATGTTCTTTACATTCTACACTTCTTGGTTTATCTAGCTTCAGTTGATCCATCATCTTTCGGTTGTTCATACTATTCCAAAACTCGACTCGGCTTATCAACATTTTAGAAATCTTATTCGTGTCCTCAATTTGGTTGGTTATAGAACCTCAGTCGATTCTTATGGTCGGTGGACTGACGATGTTTTGAAATAATATTTTTCATACTTGAGGTTAAAAGTTTTTCATCCACACCAATACTCTTAGAGATATTCTATCATCATAAAGTAAAGTAGTAGAATATTCAATATGCAATGCATGAGACCAATATTATCATGTGTCTTACTACTTCACAATATGATACTACTATAAAATCTACTTGTTATTCCCTTATATTTTAAAAAGTATATTACTATTTAAGTTCATACTTCTTCACTCATTTTTTTTCTTTTCTTTATATGTTTCTATTATTCTCCTCTTTTTTTCATATCACACAAATTTTATAAATCAATGCATGTGATAGACAACTTTGGATTCCTTTAAATTCATGAGTACTTTTCAACGTATTAGAAGGAATAAACAATTTGGCTTTTAGTGAACAAGCATAACACATAAAATTATATTTCCTATCAAGTAGGAACATTTTGCCTAACCATATGTGTAAGTATAGAACTTGATATAGTATTTGTGCATTTACTCTTAACCCATACTAATATCATCAACCAAAATATTCAAATATAGCACATCATGAATAACAAAGTGCATAAAAATTCAAATAGCTTATGGTGTAACAAGTTATAGCAAAAGAAATGCGTGCACACATAATTGCCAAGATTGCAAGAAAAAATCATATTCAAATGCATCTAAGTGTTGATCATAATCATGATGTCCAAAAGATGCTTAATAAATTAGATATAATCACGAACATTTTCAAGGTGTTCTTCAAATTTCAACTTCATGTTTTTAGAAGTATCAAGTTCATATTTTCAAATGAATGATAAAAAATAATCCAAGTTAAAGCACTTATTCATAAAAAAATAATTTTGTGATGTTATAGAATGGTTTCAGAGCTAAACTTTAGGGATGTCTTAATGTTCTAAAATAGATGTTTAAGTATAGTCCATGTGAACTCACTCCGAGCAGCCGCCACATGCCCACACCAACCATCCCAAAAGTCAAGTAAGATATTATTTGACTTTATGAATATGATGTTTAAAAAATGAATGTTATGATGCATATGTAGTTGACTCCAAGAATTCTATAGTAGTCTAGTGTCACCAAGGCCATGGACATGGGCGAGGCCAAGGAGATGGTCATGATGCATCAAAGCATAAAGTAAATTAGGAAAGGGGCGACTCGACTCATATGAGTCTTATATTATTGAGTATGATAGGGACCTATTATCAAATTGACTACCCATAAGAGGTATTATCAATTTGATGTATGGATGAAACTTATGACATGATATCAAGATTATAAAAGGAATAAAGATCAGGATGAATGATAATTGGTTGAAAACTCTACGTCGTGCAAGATTTGAGAATGAATATCATTTTATGGGTATTATAATGTAACATCTCAAACATTAAAAATAAAGAGGAATAATGATTTCATGATTGGACGTTCATGAGAAGGATTGGTTGTCCACAAGAAGGATTGAACATCCGAACGTCTAGTCACCATAATGAGTGGAGAAAGTGAATTGGGTTTTTCTCTCTCATTTCCACTCGACTCATAGGGTTTTGAGAATCCCTTTATATCCATGACCCTCGGGAGTTTGAAGACACAAATTCCAACTTTTCTCTCATTTAAATTCTTATTTCTCCTTTCGTTCTTCATTTCTTTTCTTCCACCTTCACATCCTTTCATTTCTCCATTGTTTCTACTTCCTCTTCAAATGAGGAATCTTGTAGGAGAGCTTGAAGGTACAAAGAAGAAAAAGAGGGTGGAAGGAAGCATAAAGGACAACCGGAACAAATTGGAACTCGAAGGAAAGATGAAAAGCAATAAAGGTGTGATTTTGGGACCTAAGTCATGTGTTTGTTTTCCTAAAACTTTGCATGTTTAATGACCATTTTGGGCCTAGATTGCATGCTAGAACTTGGATAACATACTTTCGGATGGAATTAATAGCTTTAAGGGATAGTTTTGGCTATATGATGAATTATGATTGTCTCGAAAATATATATTATATGATATGTTTTGGTGGATTTCAAGCATGATCAAGATCTAATTTTTTTATGCTAAATTCTCAACTTTATAAGTTATTGGATTCATAGATGGACTTAGGAAAATTTAACTGATAACTAGAATGATACCTGTATGATTACCCACAAAGAAAATCATGTTACTTGACTAGAAGATTCTTTATTATGTCCATATGATCATCATAAAGTTGAAATATTGAAATGTCCTGATGATGAACTATGATATTGATATGAAAATAATAAAGATGATGAACTAAGTATGCTTATTTGATAACTACAATATTATGTTCATGATTACCAATGAGGAAGATATGATATATGCTTAGATTAACATCTATGATGATTATATACTTGCTACGAATTAAATGTAAGCAATGTCCTTATGATTACTTATGATGTTTTTATATTTAACCCTGTGCTACCAGGAGAGTTTCCTTTTCTGTATTGATTTCCATAGGTATTTATTATCCTACAAAGTTGATTGATGTGCGAGAGCAGCGTAAATGTTCGAATGTCGTGTGCACATGGATAATTGCTCTTATTTGTCATTATGTTGTACTAAAGTTCCAAACTTAGGATGCTTATTATGTGATATACCTAGGATAAGGATGAAGATGTTATGTATTTGAAACTATCAAGCTTCATCATATGTGTATTATGTTATTTCAGCTTTTATTTTATAAGTCTTTGATGTGGTAATTTTTATTGTCTACCTTGATCAACAAAAGGGTCAAAATGTATCAAAGAACTGCAACGTAGCTAATAGAAAATTTCATCACGTCAAGATCAAATTTTGGGACATTACACCCTTCACATTCAAATTATCTAAGTATTATAATATTTTCTTTAGTTATAAAAGGAAGTTAATGAACATGGTATAAAGAAAGGAAAGATAAAAAAATAAAGATGCACATAAGTTCTATCAATGGAAATTAAAATTGTGATCTCTTGATTTTCAAATAAAGGAATGAACCACTACATCGCATCCTTGTTCTCTAGTATTGTAACAACTTTGACTTTGGATGTCAAGACAAAATGGAAAGTTTTCGTACTTTGAAATGGCTCGGATAGACATTCACTTGAATTTTTGAAATTGGTGTAGACATGAATGTAATTGAATGTAGTTATTCTTTAGTTTATTTTGATTTTTAATTAAGAGTGTGCCTTTAAAGAAATCCAGTTTCCATCAATAATCGTTTTCTCGCTGCTTTCCGTTTTCTCAAACTCGACTCCAAGCAGTGAGAAAACTCCAAGCTGTAGGAAGGATGCCGCCGAAAAGAATGGAACGCAGCTTCGCTCTGCTGGATGCGCCGGATCCCATATAAGAAGCTCGCTTCTTTCGACTATAAAAAGAGCTAGTGTCAATAAAAAGAATAATTTTTTATCCAACACAGTAGGTTCGGGCAGCCACCAACTGGACATAAGCATGTGACTGGGCGAACCGGAAGCTTCCAATGGCTCTTTTCCCACTGGGTCTCACACAATATTTTCACCCATTTAAAATTGTTCACTCATTTTTGTGAAATTATTAGTATGAATAGAGGCATGATTAAAACCAGTAGGTTACAATGTGGTTGACTTGGAAAGATGGTAACCAGATTGAATGACCCAAATCTGAAGACTATAGATCCTTTGTGCTTCAAAAGCTCCGCTCCTAATTGGAAACAAATTTGGTTGCTGCATTTGCAAGCCTCATGACAATTAGATCAATCAGTCTTTTGTTAATGTGATTTTTGGGATTTCATAATTTATTTGTTAGTGCTTGTGTTCGCTTCGAAAGAGATCCTTTTACTCTATCATATTAGACAACTCTGTTTGCTACTTGTACTCTATCATATTAGACAACTCGGTTTTCTACTCTGCAAGTAGCGAAGATGGTTGGAAGAATGTGGCCGAAGTTGGGCTGGCAGAGAGAGAGAGCCTTTGATTATGTGATGTAGTTAGCGAGGGAGGAAATATTTTTTAAGAATAGTTTTTCTTAAAAGATGAATTTATTATTTTGTTCTTATATTATATTAAATAAATGAGATATTTATTACTTGTCTTGAAAGCTTAAATCTTGAGATTATGCTCTTTGTGTCATTGTGTGGAAACAATGTGATATGCTGAAAATGTATCATGGTGCAACAAAAAATGCAAAAGAAATTTATTTTATGATTATTACAAAATTTATTCTTGAGAAATTAATTAGTTTTTTTTTCGATGTCATTGAATTTATTAAAATAGTCACAAGAAAACATATCCTTGGGGACAAGAAAGATGTTATTTGCATATAAGTTGGATTATCCTACATTGTAGGATGGCATTCTCCATGAATTGCAAACGCTAATGAATGTCTATAATGTATATGTGAAGCACCTTTTTCTTCGCACCCTACGAAGTAGCATCTAAATCGTACAGATCATATTAGACGGTTTATACTAGATCTAATCGAATGCTGTCCACATCTGATCCGATGATTGAGATTCATCTCGCGAGATGAACAGTGATGAATGCTCCATTCCTCCTCGTTCTCTCTCTCACACATCATGTTGCCGGAATCGGCGGAGGAAGCCCTCACGTCTCACAATGCATGACGGTGCTGTCGGAGCTGGCAGAAGAGGCTTTCTGCCGAATCGTCTCTCGCTCATCGACGCAGCCCTCGGTCGATTGCCAGTGAGCGCCCTCGCCTTTGATCGCTGGTGAGCACCCTCGCGATGCGGCCCTCGATTGATCTCTGACCTTTGAAGTCGTCTTCGCCTTCTCTCACATCATCCTGTTGCCAGCAAAGGAGGAGGAGGAGGAGATAGATGGAGAGAGGGAGGGAGAGGGGAGATCAAGAGAGAAGCCGAGGGAGGTGGTTCACCAGCCACCGGAGTCCCTCTCGTTGTTGCCTTCTTCTGGTCATCCCATCGCCGGCGAAGGAGGAGGCGATCCCAATAGAAGAGGAGGAGAGAGAGATTGAGAGAGAGAGGGAGTGGGGGAGATCGAGAGAGACACAGAGGGAGGTGGTTCGCCGATCGCTAGAGTCCCTCTCGTCGTTGCCTGCATCATCCCGTCGTCGGCGAAGGAGGAGGCAATCCCGACGGAAAGAGGAGGAGAGAGAGATCGAGAGAGGGAGGGAGAGGGGGAGATCAAGAGAGAGGCAGAGGGAGGTGGTTTGGCGGTCGCCGGAGTCCCTCTCGTCATCTCCTACGTCATCCCATCACCGGCGAAGGAGGAGGCGATCCTGGCGGAAGAGGAGAGAGATCGAGAGAGGGAGGTGGTTCACCAGCTGCCAAAGTCCTACCCGACCGTCTGGATCTCCGGCGAGGGCACCCTGGATCGAGAGAGGGAGAAAGGCGAGGGAGAGAGAGGGGGGGGGGGGGGGAAGAAAATCTCGTGAGATTAATTAAAATATCGTGAATATCTCGCGCACTTTCATCTGAGTCGTTAAATTTGATCTGAACGGCTAAGATGCTGCTTCACAAGGTGTGAAGCAAAGGATGCTTCACATATACATTTTACCCTTATATATAAGGTATTCTAATAGTAATTGTTTCATTTTTGTATTTAAGAAACAAACCTTGTGAACTTCTTGTTTCTTTTTTGTATTTAAGAAATAGACCTTGTGAAGTTCTTTTAATATATGTATTTAAGAAACTCGCTCAGATTATTTGTTGTGTCGCCAACATATGTTCAGGGGAAAAATGTTGTGCAAAGCAACATCACATAAATATCTGAAAGTCAATAGGAGGGAACTCTTAGGAAGTAAAGGTTTGAAGACCAAGGACTTGGACAATGGAATAGGAAGTAAAGGTTTAAAGACCAAGGACTTGGACAATGGAATAGTAGCTCTTGATACAATAGATTGTTCACAAGCAAACCATGATGATAAGAAAGATCTTTAAAGAAGCCAAAGTGCAAATCTGATGGATTTAGACCTGGGCCATTACCTGAAACAATCCAACTTGGTCATATGAGAGCAGAAATCAGTTATGGTATTTCATCATTTATGTTGTTAACAAAGCAAGATATCGTTGATTAACATGTGAAATCTTTCTTTCAGGTTTCTCCTTTATTAGAGATTCAGACAACAAATTAATTCATGATTTATCAATTTTCTTTTCTAGTCTATAACTTATATTAATTATTGGTTATCCATATATTCCAATTGTAAATAACAATGAAATTGTTTAGTTTAACATTTTCCCATGAAGCATATCTTGAGAAAAGAATTTAGATGAAGCAAAGTATTTAGATGGGAATGTCAAATGCTGAGAGTTCTTTTAGCAGAAATAAAGATGATAAACAGGAGGTGTTAGTCATCCGATATTACCAATAACTGGGAACTTCTACATGCCTATTCCCTTTGGAGTTTGAGCCTTTGGCACACAAAATTCTTATACATCTATGCTTCCAAGGTACACTACATCAAGCACAAATGCAATTAGCAACGAAAGTTTCAGAACAAGTCGAAGGCCAGTTACACATTATCCATGAAACTTCATAATCTAAAATATCTCATACAAGGACAATCGGAAGGAAAAAGAAAAACAAATAGCAAATAATATTAAATAAACTACATGAACACTGCTAAGTGCTAACCTCCACAGTAGTGATGAGTGATGACTGCATTCCTTTAAAAAGTTCTTCTCAAATTAAAATGTATTAGAGTTTAGAAGCATTAAAGATTGAAACAGCTAGTAACAATACTTTGGGAACTTAATTTATGTCAATTGATCCCTTGTGGCCAATGTCTGGCACTTGTACATAACAATGAGATCTACACATCATAATATGATCAGCCTTTCACATATGCAATGCCCACTGCTCAGTGCTGCCATTCATTCAAACATGAACAGGCAATCATAACGGTAACATATGTCCTTTTAAGTAAATGAACAGACAACCAAACCTATTTCAGAATTCGGGCCAATGCTGCATCCCTACAAGAAAAGTCATGATATTAGTTTCAGAGTTCCTTTCATATGAATATAAGTTTCAAAGAACAAGTCATGCATTATCATGCTTTGTTGCTTGCTCTCATCATGTCTGAACAAGTGCATTATCATGCTTTGTTGCCTGCATGTTTCTTCACATAGTGTCATCAATAAAGGTCTTGCATTATAGAAACTTAAGCCTCAAATCATTTCCGTCATCTCTCAAATAATTCCACAGCTTCTCAAGACAATAACATTCATATCATTTGACGACAATACTAGAGGAGCAAAAAGCCAGGGTTCACAACAAGCCATTATTTAAATGTTTCTGAAGGGGATTCAGAAGTTAAATATTAAATGAACTAATATTTATTGTTTTCAATCTGATGTCAATGAGCTACCAAAGGAACTAAGTTATTGATTCCTTTATGACAGTTTATTACTGTACATATAAATTCCACGAGAAGCAAGCTACAAAAAAATAAAATAAAACTCAAACAGTTCAAGTACATATCGATGGTGAATTGGTGCCTTGCCGGCTTCACACTTCATAGTCCAAGCAAGAGGGCGAGGTCTGTGAGAGGTTATGGGTGATGGAATTGGATACTTGGAGTCAATCAAGTCGTGATGGAGGTCGACACCAAAGAGAAATCCCCAGGATGCAGAAACTCCAATGGATGGAAAGCTGAGTTGCCGCAAGATGCACAGAAGAAGGGAGAAATCACAAGTTTAGGTAACAAGAACAACACTGCAGAAATAAAGAATTTATCACAGCTAATTTGGCAAAAAATCACCTTTAGTGACAAAAGTATCAGTCGCTATAAGTTGGTAGCTATTAGCATGCGTCATTAGCACCCAAATCCACACTTCGTCAGCAATTTTGATTGGTTGGTGGGAAATCTTGTCATGATTATTGCATTAATATGTGGTTTTAGGGACCAAAGAAAAGTTAGGTCACAAAAACCTCACATTTGTTGGGACAAATCCCAGTTTTGCTTCATTGCAAATCATTGACCGTAAAAGACCCTTTTTCTTGCATCGCTTACTTGTAGTGCGTGGACGAAGAGAAGCAGCAGTTGCAAAGGTTTTATTACTGGCTGAAGAATTAACTGAAACATTAATATCACCAATAGTCCATGCAAGAGCATGTTCCCTTCCTGAAGTTGTGGAAACGATTTGCGTCTCGCACGATTATATCCCTTTCATAGATTTGACTAAGAAGCTTCAGTGCACTGTGACAATCCCCACATATGCGAAGGTTCTTCACCACCCTTATGGTTGTTCTGGAGCTGGTGCTGATAAGTCCGAATGCGACTGCCAGCTTCTCACTGTGAAGAGACAAAGAACTCTCCTTCACTTCATCTTCATCAATATCAAGCAACACCTGTGTGGTATCAGGTTCATATCCAGCTTCCTTCAACCTCTCTGCCATCTCATTGAGCATCTTGTATATCTCTTTCTTTCTTGAATGAGATGCATCACCTGCAATGAACTCATGGACTATTCCATCTAATTCTACCGAACTGCATCCAGGCACCTTCTTCACTCCTCTGTCTTGCATCAACTTCCTTATTTTGTGCACACCAGTCCAATTATTACTCATAGCATATATGTTAGATAAGAGTACATAACCAGCATTGTCTTCAGGAGCCAATTGAATAAGTCTGAGACCTGCCTTCTCGCCAAGCATGAAGTTCTTGTGGATTCTACAAGCACCTATGATGGCCTTCCACATAACTTTATCAGGCTCCATGGGCATTTGCTGGATTATCTCCTCGGCCTTCTGAAACAATCCTGCACGGCTATAGAGATCCACCATGCATCCATAATGGCCAATATCAGGGGAGATACCATAAACATTGCTCATCTTCTCAAAATATATAACGCCTTTATCAACCAAACCTCCATGACTGCAGGCATTCAAAACACAAGCAAAGGTGATCTTGTTTGGTGTGATGCCTGACGCTTCCATGTCAGAGAAAAGATCTACTGCCTTTAAGCTGTGGCCATTTGCAGTGAACCCAGCAATCATAGCATTCCAGGTATCCACGTTCTTTTGCCTCGTTTTTTCAAATAAATATGCTGCACCTTCAATGCTCCCACATTTTGAGTACATGTTGATCAGAGCCGAACTAAGATTTTCATCCAGTTCAATTTCATGCTTATTGATGTAAACATGCGCCCAGTGCCCTTGGGCCAATGCACCCATCTGTGTTACGGCAGAAAGAAGACTCACCAAACTCACCCTATTTGGCCGGCACTCCTTACTCTCTTGCATGGACCGAAATGTGTCAATTGCTTCCTCGAATTCTCCCATTTCAATATAGTAGGCCATCATTGTGTTCCACGAAACCACGTCGCGACCAGGCATTCTCTCGAATAGTTCATGAAGATTCGCCCCATCCTTGCTATCCGCATACCCTTCCAACATGCTGTTCCAGGCGACAACATCCAATTCCGTACTTCCATCGAACACCTTCCGCGCGTCAGAGATCCGGCCACAGATAGCATACAAATGAATAAGCTTGTTGCGGATGTGGCCGTTGGCCTCCAGCCCGCGCTTGGCGACGTGCGCGTGGAGCTGCTCGCCGACGTCCAGTCCTCGCAGCTGCGTGCACGCCTTCAGCGCGAAGGTGAAGGTGAAGTGATCGGGATCGACGGAGTCGAGGAGCATCCGACGGCAGAGTTCGAGTGACCGGAGGGGATTCTGCCTCTTGTCAGAGTAGGCCCTCACGAGGGTGTTGTACACGAAGGCGGACGGGTCCGGCAGCGAGCCGAGGAGCCTCTCGGCGCAGTCGAGGCTTCCGCAGTCGGAGAGGGCGTAGAACTCGGCGAGGCGGCCGGCGGAGTAGGGGTCGACGGCCTGCGCCGTCTTGATCATGAGGGCGTGGACCTGGGCGGCTTCTCGGAGGCGGGTGCAGAGGCGGAGGAGGGAGAGGTTGGTGTTCTGAGGCTTCTCGGCGGCGGTCGGAGTTGGAGCTACGGTGGAGGGGATTGAGAAGGGAGGAATGGAGGTGGATAACAACGGCATTGGATCCCTCTGTTCGTTCGGACGACGAACAGGACGTTGCAGCAGCAGCAGCTTGATCTCAATGACATCAAACAGTTTGAATAATAAATTACTTGAAGTTGGAGTGTGAAAAAAAAAATCCCTGGAGTCTGGAGAAATTTATCCAACTTAGAAAATTTGAATAAAAAAAGAAAAAATTAAGAAATCAAATATAATTTAAAATATTTTTTAATAGGGCGAAATTGACTGGCTCCTCGAAAAAAAAACCGTTGAACTTCATAAGTGATCATCTTTTATTATTGTTATAATAATTTTTAATATGATTTAACATGTTGCTATCACGTTATAAAACTCTAATTTTGATAGTTTTAGTATTATAACATATAACAAGTTATAAAATTAAATATGTTTATATTAGTTTTAATTTATTATACATACTTTTAAAAATATTATTTTATTAAAATAGGACTTAAAAAATTATTCAAAAAAAGTGACTGGTTAGAGAGTGATTTAATATTTTTTGGATCCAAGAATCGACCGGACGGAGAGATCACTTTCACTCCTAACTTGAACTATTATCAAATACTAGAAATGACGGGTTGCTCGATTTCACTAATAAAAGTCGAAAATAATAATTTAACAATAATTTGACATTATTTTTCTGAAACTTATTTTTTAAAAAGAACAATGATGTCAACATTAGTATTCTTTTATATTAATAATAAAAAATAGGTTTTTTTAATCCATAAAAAGTTAAGATTGATCATGCCATACCATCCCATTCAATTTCTCAAGTCAGGTCAAGATAAATACCTTTATGCTTTTGTTTGCACTAGATTACTTAGAATCTCAAGAAAAAAGAATATGGTAAATTTCATAATTATTTACCTTGTTAAATATATATGACATCATGAACGTCTTTAAATGTTATCATAGGTTAAAACCAATTGTCGAGCTTGTTGTGCCGACATGGGCCATGTAAGTCAACATTGGTTGTGTTCGTTGACCATCTTATGCGGATATTAGTCATGCTCACCCTAACGATGGTACATGGAGAACACAATGCACGGGAAAAAAAGTATACCAAATGTTCTCTAATTTTAACATTTGCTTAGATATCTTTCAACTTTTCTTTGTAACACGAATGTCCTCTATCTTCGAATTTGTTGTACGAAATGCTCTCTCAATTGAAAATATCCGATTTTTCGATCGCACGCAAGAGAGAGACGAAATGTCTTTTTTTAATATTTTATTATTACATTATTTTTTATTTTTTTATTAATTTGATGACGTGGGCGAGGCCCCCCTTTGCGGCCTCCTCTTCTCCCTCCGACGAGGACGCCGGAGAGAGACGAAATGTCTTTTTTATATTTTATTATACTATTATATTTTATTAATTTGCTGACGTGATGGTGTCACGTCGAATGCACTTCTACATGGTGGAGAGAGAGCATCGTCACATCGGCGGACCAATACAAAAATCGAGTATTCCCGATCAGGAGGGCATTCCATGCAAAAAATTCGAAGATGAATGGCATTGGTGTTACAAAGTAAAGTTGGAGGATATCGCTGAGCAAACGTTAAAGTTGGAGAACATTTGGTGTAATTTTTCTCAACTTGCGGATATTAGTCTCCATAGAACGTAGGTTGTGTTCGACCTAGTCACATCGGCCTCGTCACAATTGTGACAACTTTCGCATGAACGCAACAAATCCCTAGAACCAACATGAGCAATGTTGGACACAACATAGATTATGTTCTTAGTATTTGTTGGGATATGCCCTTTTTGGCATTGGGCCGTGCATGCGCGGCCCACTCGTGCAACCACACGTGGGGTGCGCGTGACGCGCAGAGCGCACTAACCGCGTAAGGATAGTGCTTGTGTCACGGAACGTGCTGATCGCGCGCGTTGATCTCACGCCGCGAGAATTGAAGGTTGCACAGACATATCATCATGCGCGATGGACGCGTGTGACGTGTTCTGCCTGACTTCTCGCCCAAATCTTCCTCCCTTATAAAAGGGGATCCATACCAGAGGTCTCAAATGTGCTTTCGAGGAGATTCGTTCAGATGTACTTGTGTTGTGGCCAAGAGTTCCATTCCCTCGATGTTCGATTCTCGATACCGAGATGCAAGTGCGTTCATTAAGAGTTCGTGAAAAATTCCCGATGATATGCTTCCGCTGCAAGAAGTATTCCGCAACCTCTAGGATTTATATCTTTATAAATTCCTACATTGGTATTAGAGCTTTCTGATTTTTCTCGAACTCGTGATTACGTCAAAAAAATAATATTTGTTATTATTTTTTAGATCTGCGCATCTCGGTTGGATGATCACAACCGAGGGACAATGGTTTTTGTCATCACAAATATATTATAGATGAACCTAGACCATAATGTATTTTTTCAAATTTATTTGAATATTTTTGGCGAATTTTTGCGAAACTTTTTTCTGCATGTGTTATAAAAAAAAAGAGAAAATTGTTCCGGCAAGTAAGCCCGTTGGAAAGCTCAGTTTGGGTGCAAAAGAATTGCACACATAAGAATTGGAAAATGGACTGTGAGAGAGGTCCAATAAACAAATTTTTTTCTTTTCTTTTCTAATTTTCGTCAGAATTTTAAAATAATATGAAAATAGAAAATGTCTATTATAAAATCTCAAAAAATAAGAAAAATATGCTTTTTTCTTAGAATTTTTTTTCTGAAATATTGCATGTAATTTAATTCTACTAAAAGAAAATCTTTTATTGATTTAGAGCATTAATTAAATGATTAAATTTACATGTTAATAACAAATATTGCCTAATAAATATGTTATCATGCATGAAATAAATATTTTCATTTATGTATGTCATAATGATATTTACTGCTGACAGTGGTAGCACATTTTTTTTCTAATTTGATGTTGAGGCGAAGGATAGTGCGCGATTATTTAATTGGCACACCTTTGGGAAAGAGCTCCTGTTGCACTAGTTCTGATTGTCCTGGTCATATTAGAAATAATTTGGTGCACCACACGAAATGAATTTTGGTGATTTTTAATTATAAATTGATTTAAAATGTATATAGTAGAAAATTTTGAATTATGTGTTGATTCAAAATTCAAACAATTAGATTAATTTTGTCGCATTGTCAAAATAATGAATGATAATATTTCTTGAAGATAGTGGGAGATGAGTGAGAGTTTAACAACCTCTCGATGTCACTACTTCATGAATATTATTATTTCATTATTTATGTTGTTTGCAGACAAAATTACAATATGCATAACATTAATTTCTCCTTTATTTTGTGACCAACTAGATCATGGGTTCCAAAATAATAATTGTTGATCTGAACAAGAATGAAAAGCTCAATGACGATAATTATGATATTTGGCATCGCAAGGTCCAATATCTCATAGAAGAATAAGAGGTCTTAGATGTCATCAATCATGTTGTCAATGAACCTGCACCTGGACATAATGTCCAATGCCAGATGGACATGGAGGCATATCAGGCCTAGACCAAGAAGAATCGTATTGCTCACATTACGTTGCTGAGCATGATAAACAATTCCCTCTTATGCGAATTCGAAGTCCATAAGACAACATTCGAAATGTGGACTGTGCTCCGCAATAAGTATATGGTCACCACGACCACCGAGCACCGGATGCTCACGATCAAATTTGACTCTTATTGAAAGCGATCAAATCATACGATGAGGGAGCATATTCAGTAGATATCTAACATGATCCGTGAACTCAAGAATATGGGACAAGTGATCGATGAGGAGCAACATGTGCAGTCTCTAATCCGCTCTCTTTCTAAAAGTTGGGAACACATGTGTTGTAACTTGATGCACAACGAAAATGTCAAAATTTTTTACTAGCTCGCCACATTGAAATGGAGGATGAGGCCATTCAAGACATGAATCAATCATCTGAAGCATTAATTGCTGAAAATGCTAGACAAAGAGCTGGTTCTCAATCCAAGAGAAAAAATGTCGCATGAATTGCAACCAAATAAAAAGAGCGGAGACATTGGACAAAAAAAAGCCCAAGGTCGCCAGCGCAAACATGGAAAACGTGACGTCAAGATAGATATGAATAAAGTAAAATGCTATAATTGTAGCAAACGTGGTCACTTCGCTCGTGATTGCACTGAGCCGAAGAAGGTTTATCCTGACCACGAATCTTTTACTTATGTCTCAAGTTAGTTTTAATTGCTGAAATTCATTCTTCGTGAATTGCAGATTCGGGAGCCATCGACCATGTAGAAAGAGATCGCGGGTCTTTGTGAAATTTCGTCGAATAAGTGAGGGGAGCAAATGAATTTACGTTGGAAACAACGATAGAGTTGAAGTTAAAGGCATTGGAACGTGCAAGTTAGAACTTAGAAATGGCCAAATTCTTTATCTCACGACATCCTATATGCTCCATTTTTTAGACAAAATTTACTTTCTATGTCAGTATTAGACAATCTTGGTTACGTAATAAGTTTTCAAGGAAACAAATAACAATATGTCTTGACAATGTTCTTCTATGTAATGATTTTTTTGAATAATGGTTTATTTAAATATAGCATATGTCGCTAATAATTATTCTTTTATGCCATCTGTTGATGTGAATGAAAGTGTCAATATTTGGTATGTTAGATTTGGACATATTGGTCAAGATCGTATGAATAAACTTGCTGAGAAAAGGCCTCTTCTCGCAAAAGTTGATCTTCCAACTTGTGAGGAATGTCTAACTAGCAAGAAAACAAGAACACTATTTGAGAAGGCAAAATACGCCGAGTACCCATTACAATTAATCCATTCGAACATATGTGGTCCGATGAACACTACAAGAAAATTGACGATTAGCGACCCAACATAAGCGAATCTAGGGAGGCGCTATTACGTGTCCGTTGTGAAGAGCGTCTAACTAGCGCCGCAAACGGGGGACGCTGAAATCGCACTAGAGTCAAAGAAAATGAGACGCTACTAGCGCCACGTGTTGACACTATGTCGACGTTATTAAGACGCGTGGTTTCCAGTTGTGCATACAAGATGTGCGTCGCTAAGTCGACGCTCAAGGGGCGCTAGCTCTGAGGCGCTATTCCGGCGCCCACGAGTCGCTATTTTAGGCGCTAGGAAGGCATTGAAGTGACGCAAATATGATGGTGTACGCGTCGCCAATGATACACGAATATGGCGCTAAGTACGATATATTTAACGCAGCATCGATAGTCTTTGCGACGCAAATGCGACGCAATGAAGTCGCTAATTGCATATTTTTTTTACCCATCCAATCCTTGTTTTTCCCCTTCCCACACCGTACAATTACATAATTCATATAAAAATGCATTGATATTCATCACATGCAATGTAAAAGCATCACAGACAATATAAAAGCATCACATGGATAATATTTAACATAAGAATACGAAAAGTAATAAACCGAACTAAAACTATATGTATATCTAAATCTATAAGTAACAAAAGCATAGTTCATATTCATGGTTTGTTTTTATACTAGGTTTGAGAGTTATTGTTATCATTCCGGACATTTGACCTAGACGTGCTCGGTCCATGACCTCGCGGGGATGGATTTTGCATCGGGATCAATCCCTGAATTGCCTGCAATAGCGGAGCCAACTGCTACAACACCTGCTGTGACACTTGCTGCGATATCTGTGCCGATAATTGTTGCGATAGCTGTTGTGATAGCTACGTCATATCATGTGCAGCAGATGAGCTTGAAGCAGATGCACCTCCTGCATATCCTCCGATCGTCCTAGTTATCTGAGCGATTTTGTCGAGGCCATGCAAGTATCCCCTCGTGTCGTGCCGGCCACCTCCTCCCAAACAGTAGGGTTCTCTACGAAATAGAAAAATTATACAATCATATAATATATAAATTATATATCAAGAAACACATAAATTAAAAACATGACTAAACCAACGAAGAAACATTACCTAGTGGCTGAGTACTCGGATCATCTCCATACTTTTCAGCCATTTTCGCATTATACTCATCCTAAAAAATTTGAACATTGTGTATTTCAAAAATAGTGCTAACGTCAAGAACCAAATGACCATGTCATGAGACTTACCAGAAGCCTACGAGCAGTGGGCATGACTAAGTCATTTTTCTTCCGGCTCTTATGCGTGGCCTCGTAGACCACACGAAAGCTTACGGGATCGCCTTCTTTCTCCTCCTACAATAAAATTTCAAATTTTATAACACAAATATAAGTCAAAAGTTTAATAAATTGAATTTATATGTAAATTATCATGCGCCGTCAATGCTCGTCAAATCGGATCGACCCCCAGTGTGGATGTGAGCCTCGGGCTTAGAAAGACGGTTAACTCTTACATTTTCCGACTTCCTTTGCCATCGTTCATCCGTCCTTTGTGAACATCAAATACTTAGACTTTTAAAAACTATAAATTTAATAAAAATAATTTAAAAGTAAACATACTTACCACTTCCTACATAAGGACTCTCAAACCGAGTGCATAATATGCCTTCGGCATTTTTGTATGCCCTACTCCAAAGTGAGGCCGACGGACGTGACGCCCTTGCGAAACTTGTATAATCGATTTCGGAGTCGTTTCGCAGCAACCTCCTCAAAAGCTCTTCGGATCGTCCCTAAACTAAGATCCGGATGAAACTGATTTGCCTCATACAAAATACGTTAAAACTTAGTACTATTAAAATAATATAAATCCAATTATGTAACCCAAATAGAAGATCGTACCGTAAAGGCTCGAAAGATGTTATCCCGCACTTGAATTGGGACATCTTTTCAAGATCATGCCCCTTTCGGCAAGTGGGAAAGAACAAGAGCATTGACATCCCGCGCGGTACTAGCGGGTATGAAAGTGGTCCCGCCAATTACAAAGAAGAATTAATTTTCAACAATAACCAAAACTATAACAAAATTTGTACAATTTATTTTACTTACGGTCGAGCAATATTATTTACAGTGACAACCCCATTATCGTGTAACCCCTCTTCATCACTCGAAGAGGAATCATCATCTGGTACAGCTGGGGTAAACTGTGAAGGTCCGACATCATCTACGGGCCCTAATACATAATAAATTATTAGTGTCATACCAAATTAAAATTGTGATAATTGATAGATGTACAGTAATATTCTCACCTCGATTGATGTGTACCGCAACATTGAGCCAGGTGCTTGTGCTATCGGCGGCGTATCAACTGGCATTATTAAAAAATAATTAATATAATTAATTGAGAAATGTCAATAACAATAAATAGAACAACTCATAAGTGAGTTGTTTTCCTTGTAGTACAACATGCAATGATTGCGGCATGCATCAATCTTCTGATATTCCAACCCTAAATCTCTCATCAATCGTTTGCACTTGTAAAAATGTCCCGATAATTTCTCCGAAGCTGGAAGCATACTCTTAATAATGGCAAGCATCCGGTCAAAACAACTTTCGTTCATATTAAATTCTGATTCTAAGTTCATTAGTTGTGCCACTGCAGAAAGTGTAGTTTGCTTCAAGCATCCATCCCATAAAGGTTCATCTGCTTCTTCGAGAAGATTATAAAACTTATAAGCCGAAGGATTCGGGTCTTCTTCAATCAATGTTTCGCCAACATTTTCTCCTAACATTGCATCTCGTATCATGTCCCTATACGGATTGCTCGAGTCGCCCACAACGGGATCTACATTATTTGTTTCTTTAGCCCATCTTTCTTCGCCATGAAAGAACCAATTGATGTATGTCAGTAAGAAACCGTTGTAATACAAATCATTCTGCACATCATATCTAACTTTCCACTGATAACATTTGCACTTCCGGCATGGACATAAAATTTTGCCATATGAAGAAGCAACACCTTCATTTTGATATGCCACATTAATGAATTCATCAACACCATCCTTATATTCTTCAGTTATGATGCCATGTTTATCCTTCCAACAACGAATCCAACTACGATCTAGCTTTATCATTTCTATAACGGACAATATTAAGCCATATGTCAATAAATTCGTGTACTTGAAACGTGTGATTTTGAACTTACAAAGTCCAAAATCACATGTTTCAAGTACTTCATCGTCGAATCATAATCTCATTTTATCACCAAGAATGTGGAAGTACATCCTTAGTAAAATTTATGAGAACATGGTCAAAAAGAGGTTCTAGAATTATGAAAAAAAAAATAGTTTAACTTAACATGCATTACTAACTTAGTACATCCTTAGTAACTAACTTAACAACAATAATTTCAAGTAATTAAGTAGTATTTAACTTAACATGCATTACTAACTAACTTAACAGCAAAACAATCAAGTAATTAAGTAGTTTTTAACTTAACATGCATTAGTTCCTAACTTTCAAGTAATTAAGTAGTTTTTAACTTAATATGCATTAGTTCCTAACTTTCAAGTAATTAATTAGAATTTAACTTCATGCATTAATAATTAACTTAACAACAAAACAATCAAGTAATTAAGTAGTATTTAACTTAACATGCATTAGTTCATAACTTTCAAGTAATTAAGTAGTATTTAACTTCGTGCATTAATAATTAACTTAACATGGTGGTGGGCTAGTACCTTCTTAACCGGTGAGGGATGGCGACGGACGCCGGTGGGCGATGGCCGACAGAGGAGCACAGTCGGCGGGCGGACGAGACAGAGGGAGGAGGAGGAGGAGGAGACGGCGGTGGAGGCGGACGTCGGTGCATTGGCGGAGGGCGGTGGAGGAGGCGGAGGCGGTGGTGGAGGGCGGCGGAGGGGCGCGGTGGAGGTGGCGGAGGGGCGCGGTGGAGGAGGCGGTGGAGTAGGCGGAGGGGTGCGGTGGAGGAGGCGAAGGCGGAGGGCAGACGTCGGAGGAGGAGGCAGTGGAGGCGGAGGGCGACGGAGGGGCGCGGTGGAGGAGGAGGCAACGGTGGAGGCGGAGGGCGGCGAACGTCGGTGCGGTGGAGGAGGCGACGAAGGAGGCGGAGGAGGGGGAGGGCGGCAAAGGAGGAGGAGGAGGTAGAGGCGGAGGAGGATGAAGGCGTTGGAGGCAGCAGAGGCAGAGGCGGAGGAGGATGAAGGCGTCGGTGGCAGAGGCAGAGGCAGCATAGGCAGAGATAGAGGGGCTGAGGGCGGCGGGGGCGTCGGGGGTCGAAGGAGTCGATCGTCGACGTCGGGCGACGGGCGACGGGCGTCGGAGGAGTCGATCGTCGACGTCGGGCGTCGGGCATCGGGCTTCGGAGGTCGGGCGTCGGGCGGTGGAAGTTAAAACAGTAATAGTGAAAACGAAGAAGAGGGGTTAGGGATTTAAGTAAATTTTTTTAGCGTCTCCCCAGGACGCGACGCTACGTAGACGCAATGTAGGCGCCGCTTCTATCAAAATTTGGCTAGTGCGGCACTATGGAGAAGCTAATGTGTCGCTAAGCTACTGTAGCGACACCATAGCATCGTAGATTTAGCGTCGACATAGATTTAGCGTCCCACATATGCGACGCTAGTGAGATGCTAATTAAAAGTCGTTTTCAAAATTTCTAGTATGTATGTAATTTTATTTATCAATATAGCGTCTCATTGCATTGTGCCCCATTCCAATTGTTTTATTTCCTTTCGACAATCTATCATGTATGTATATAAAATTATAAATCTATATGTATATGTATCTATATGTGTGTATATATATATGTCTACATGTGGGAGATTAAGTATTATAAATCTATCATGTATGTATGTCTATATGTATTATAAATATATATGTGTATGTATATGTCTATTTTTTTAAAAGCAAAGTTACTTCCATTATGTAGAATTAAAGGTTACATTTGTCAAAAATTGGGTGAGTCCCGGAGGAGGACCGTCACCCCATAAATACTCGCCATTCTGGCGGCCAAAATTTGCAAGAAAGTTCGCAACAGCGTTACTAGTGGGGGGGGGGGGGGGAATTACTTTTGCAGGAGCAATATTTCGCAGGCAGGTGCGAATGTCCATGATGAGACCACGCAGGTGCCACGGGCAAGGCTGGAGCATGTGGATGATGCGAACCAGAATCGTGGAATCAGTATAGGCGCATATGCGAGTTAGAACCAGAGTGTGGCAACGCCGAAGCCCTAAGAGGCGGGCCCAAGCCTCGAAATGTAAAGCAGAGATTGGCGAACAGCGCCAAAATAGAAAGAGCCAGAGTTAGAGCGCAGAAGGAAACCATAACCCCCAGGGCCATTGGTCCTAGTGAAAGAACCGTCAAAATTAAGCATTGCCCAATTCTGGGGAGGGGGCTCCCATTGGATTCGCAGAGGATCTTGGGGGTTGTTTGCCTCAGAGGCATGGGTGTGCAGTGAGTTAATTTCTTAAAACAAGCGAGAACCTTCTCCCAGATCACTTCGACGGTTACACGTTTGGACCTAAAATGAATATCATTGCGAAGGGTCCAGATTCCGCAAAGGCAAAAAGCAAAAATAGACTGCAAAGTACGACGAGAGTGCTGATCCAGCCCGGCACCTTCCACCGCCTAGGAACTAGAAGGCCAGGAAGAAATGAACTAAAAGTTAAAATACAATTTATCTTGAAAAAGATTCCAGAGCCGGAGTGCGACTGGGCAAGCAAAGAACAAGTGGGTGACGGTCTCCAAATGAAGGCCACAAAGGGAGCAGAGTGGATCAATAGAGGGATGAAAAAGATGTAAATGGTTGAGGGTAGGAAGGCGGTTATGGAGAATTTTCCATAGCAAAAAATGGAACTTTGGGGGAACCCTGATATTCGACGACCCTCCAGCCGGGAGTGTCGACAAGGCCCGCTTGCTAACGAAAATTATACACTGACTTAGCTGAGGGGAGCCCATGCTCATCAGTCGCCTAGACCCATGCATCATCACAGGCAGAACACATAATGTAAATGCCACAGATAATATCACATAAATGTTGCTCGAAAATTGAGGATAGAAGGGGGTATTCCATCTAAAATCAGAGATTAGGTCCGACACTTTAAGTGAGGTAATATCAATGTCCATATTTAGATAAGTAGGCCATCTGGAAAGAGGGATAGGGCAGATCCAAGGGTCATACATCACAGAAGTGTTGATACCTGATCCAATTGATTTTATTATCTCGGGCGCTCAGGAATAGCATCGAGAATTAGCCGCCACGACCAAGCGATACCAGATTGGCACTGTGGGTCCCACAGGTTCAAGGAGGGATACTTGGCATAGATCAGGTTATTCCAAGGGGTATTATCGTGATTTAATAGACTGAGAATACGGCGTGCAATAAGGGAACACCGGATCCACTTAAAACTCCGGATCGAAAGACCCCCTGGTCACGAGGCAAGAGGATGGTTGACCATCGAACAAGATGGGAACAACGCTGACTCCCAGAAGCATCCCACAGGAAGGAATAGAGATAGGTCATACCGAGATAATAGGTAGGAATAGAGGACAAAGTGGACCTGATGAGGGTGACCCAGCTAGCCTGGTTGAGCAAGAGGCGCCTCCAGCCAGAGAGGCGCGGTGCGATACGATTTATGATAAAACCCTGGTCCCTGGCATTGATGTATCTATAGGAGATGGGGGCACCCAGGTACTGGAACGAAAAGGAGCCGATGGAGATCTCGAGGTAATTAGAGATCTGTTGTTTACGCCTAGAAGGTAGTCTCGCAGGTAGGAAGACAGCCGATTTTAAAGGATTGATTCGCTGGTCCGTAAGATATTTATAGACTTGGAAAACCTTATGAAGATTACGATAGTTAGTTTTAGTGGATCGAAGACAAATGAGGAGGTCATCGGCATAGAGTAAATGACAACGAGAAATTTGATAATTTGAAAGGGACGAGAGCACCATTTGCGACAGCCCGATTCATTAAGGCAGAAAATACCTGTGAGATAATGATAAATAGGTATGGCGAGAGGGGGTCACCCTGTCGAATACCACGGTGGGCTTGGAAGTATGGGGAGGGCTGGCCATTTATAAAATAGGAGAAGCAGGGGCTACGGATGCAAATATTGATCCATCTAATGAAGAGAGCGGGGTAGTTCATTAGCTGAAGGCAACGACACACAACAGACCAAGAAACTTGATCAAAAGCCTTATCCATGTCAGCTTTGATAAAGCATGTACTTATGATGACCAGAATCAAGGGAGTGAGCAGCAAGGACATTGTCCTGAATGCACCTACCAGGGATGAATGCAGATTGTGCGGGATCGATTATATTACTGAGAGTAGGCCGGAGGCAATTGACAATGATTCTAAAGACAATTCTATATAAGGTATTACACAGTGAGATAGGTCGATAATTCTTAACAAGGGACGGGGATTTGACTTTGGGAATGAAGATAAGATGAGTTTGTTTCCAATCCAGGGGCATATTGAGGTTGTTGAAAAAATCGAGGATGGAGGCAGTAATTTTAGAGCCGACAATGTCCCAATATTCCCGATAGAATTCACATGTGAATCCATCAGGCCCGGGAGTTTTCCCGGGTGGCATGTTCCAAACAACATCCTTAATTTCGGCGGGGGTGATGGAGCGGGTAAGGGAGGACACCATGGTGGTGTCAAGCATTGGGAGGTTTGGCCAACAGTCATCATGAATGTTGATATTAGGAGAAGGTACCCATAGGCTTAAATAATGATTAACGAACTGTTGTTGGATAATGGTGGGGTTGGAAGAGTAGTCACATGTATCCAACCGATACGCTGGATACGGTTAAGGTTTCTACGGATAGTAGTTTGCATGTGGAAGAACTTGGTGTTCTGATCACCATGGTGAAGCCAAGAAATTCTGGACTTGCTCCACCACTTGATGCTAATTTGCCGGAGCAAGGCGGCATGAAGGTGATAGGCAGACCTTAACTCAGCGAGACCACCTGCGTCAAGGAAGGAGAGGGAGTCTAGGTGCTCGAGGCGCGTGATGCGGGCGAGAGCTTCCTCAACGCGCACCTCAAGACGACCCATGACCTCCCGATTCCAACGCAGGGTATCCTTTCGGATAGCCGAAAGGGCAGTAGGGATAGAGGATTGAGGAGAGGTAAAGGTCCAATGTTTGTGTACAATAAATATCTCGGGCCTCCGGATAGTGGAACCAAAAGTGTTCGTATTTGAAACTACGATGTCTCGATGGTCTAGAATTAGAGGTGAAAATGATAGGGGCGTGGTCGGACGCGCAACGGGGGAGGGAAGAGAGGTATAGGGAGGGAAAGACGTATAACGAAAAATGATTTACAAGCATTCGATCGAGGCGACAATGAACCCTAGCCAGGCCAATGCGATTATTGCACCAAGTAAAAGGGTTCCCGGATAGGTTAATATCAATCAAACCATGGTTGTCAATGAAACATTGAAAGGTTCTAACTGACCTATTGACAGTAAATGGAATACCCCCTTTTTATCCTCGACAGAGAGCAGATAGTTAAAATGCCCGATAAGTGCTCACGGAAAATTAGAAGATCGAAAATTATTTAGCATGTTCCATAAGATGTTTCTATCTAAAGCAATGACACTAACATAAATGCAGGAAAACATGAAATGAAAACCATCGAAGGAAACGGCAGCATGCAAAATATGATCGGAGGTGAGGATAGGGGTAACCTGCGTATCTTGGCCGCGTCAGGCCAAGATAATACCTTTGGACGCACCCAATCCCTCACACACTACTCCACTCCACGAGGGACCGAGCCTCCAGATCACCTATTTAGATTTTACAGAATCTACATGGCTATCTAATAAAATTACAAAGTCAGGATTACAGCTATTAACTAAGTTTCTAAGTCTATCTCTAATCTTGAAGCGGAAGGCGCCCCGGCAGTTCCACGCCAACAACTTCATGATGAGAGGTTGGTGGCAGCCCGTTCCTGCACATGTAAAACAATAGCATCAGTAACTGTAACAGAAGACAACTTCTTCTTACCTTTGCCCCAGACTGGGGCCGACGTAGGACGAGGGCGGAGGGAGGGGGCTGGCGCGAGAGGCCGCACAATACGTGTCTTCTTTCGCTCAGATTTGGGAGGAGGCAGGAGGTTAGAGTCATCGTGATCTTCCGAAGAAGACCCGCTGGAGGAGTGCGCAGGGTCGTGAGCCTCCACGAGCCGAGCAAAAACCACCGCCGCCAAGGCCGCATGATCTGCAAAAAAGTTACACGGAACGGGGATAGTAGAGGAATCCATCATGTGAGAATCTAGAGGGGTTCCGGGGGGAGGAGAGGGGAGTCTGAGAGCTTGGGGCTCGCCCGCAGTAGGCTAGAGAGTGAGAGATGATGAAACAGGGCCAGCGGGGGAGCCAGCCGAAAGTCCAGAGGTAGAGGAAACTGAAGGGGGGGGCATCCAGAGTGTCTTGGTGAGAGGGAGGGGTTGGAGAAGAATGAGACACAGAGTGATAGCATAGGGTTGCGGTGGTGGCATCGAGTAGTGGTAAACGAGGGGAGGTGGAATTTTCATGATAGTGGACACTTGAACGACCAGGATGCGTTGGGGAAAAATGAGAAGGCGCGGTGTTTCAAGGTGAATCTCGAGCGTCCAAGTGTCGCCCATCCGAGGGAGAGCCACGGATCGATGATGTGGAGTGGGCCAAGCACAACGGCAAGGGGCCAGAAGGTGTGTTTCCAGTAGTCACATCACAGACGTCCACCTGTCGACCATCTAGCCGCGGAGAGAGCGAGCTCTAGATCGCAGACGTGGCAGAAGAGAGTGAAGGCAGTGGGGCAATCTGGGCGGTCGATCTGATGGCGAGCACCACGTGGCAAGGATCAACGCACTCCGACGGATCAGCGCAGCGATCTGACACCGACGGGCCCCCCAGACTCACCGGAGAGCCTAGCCGAGGAATCGGGCGATCAAAGCCAGGGCAGTGAGGTCCAGCAGCGCAGGCGTCGACGCGGCAACCAGAGGTGAGCGAGTGCCCAGGCAGGCACCCACCAGCGCCTGCCGGTCGCCAAGCGGTCGAGCCAACGCTGCGAAGAAGGGGCACGCAACCAGGTGCCATAAAGCAGGACTCCCGGAGCAGCCTCGCCCGCCGACTGGCAGACCTCAAGACGGTGACCCACAATGCCACAACGATAACAAAAGGTAGGAAGGTGTTCATAAGCCACTTGTTGCAAATAACGCTCATCGGACGGCAAAGAGATCCAGGTCGCCTGCTTGAGGGGGGAGGAGAGTTGAACTTCTACGCAAGCACGAACGCGCGGAGAGTCCAGGTTTGACAGGCCATCTTCATCGATGCACAGCAAGGAACCAAAGACAGCCGCGATACGCCTGAGGGAGCAAGGGTTACGGAGCTCGAGAGGAAGACCCGAGAGCTGAATCCACAAGGGGGCGGCGATAGTGGCAGTCTCATGGAGCCGAAGGAAGGGCGACACTGTGGCGACCCGGAGAAGGTGGCCACCAAACTCCCACGGACTGTTGGTGAGAACCTGCAAGCGGTCATCGTCAGTATCAAAAGCGAAAAGGAAAAAGTGATTTCCTAGATCCGAAATGGATATGGGGAAACACAAGGCCCATAGGTGCTGGAGCCCCTCGCGAAGGGCACCAAAGTCGCCTATGAAGCGGCCAATGAGGCATTTTTGGAGGCACGAAGATGGGGCAGCAACATCAGACGCCAGAATGGAGATCTCATCGGAGGTGGCCACCTGGAGCGCACGAAGCTAACGAGGCGAAATATGAGAGGTAGGCAGCAGGCGGCCGCCACGCACAGTGTCAGACTAGGACTTAGGGCGAGGGAGAGACGATGCTGGGAGAGTGGATGGGTTGGGAGGGAGGCTGGGAGTCGGCAAGAAACCAGCAGACGATGAAGAAGGGCCTGGGGGAAGGAGAGGTGGAAAGGAGGTTAGCGATAAGGGATCCACCTCCATGAGGGAAGTGAAAAAAAGAGGGGGGGGGGGGGCTCAGTGGTGGCGCTTCCGGTGGGGTTCGCCGGAAACGGAGGTAGTGGTGCCCCCGACAGGGACTGTCGGGGACAGGAGCATGGCGCCTCCGGCGGGGGGCGCCGGAGACGAGGGATGTCCCCCAAGTGGCTCGCCTGAGAGAGGTAACGGCTAGTTCGGAGAGAGGGCTATAAGATGATTTTGTTGACAAGTGGAGTATGTATATGTCTATACATGTGTGAGTAATATATAGATAACGTGTATATCTATACGTATTCGAAGTGAATATATGTGTATATGTTTATATGTGTGAGATTAAGTGATAATAATATGTATATATGTACTTATTATATATAAGTATAAGTATATACGCATATTTATATGTCTACATGTGCCCGATTAAGTGAGGAGGATAAAAAGTCGGCTATGGAGGCGCAATACAGATGCTATTGAGTCGCTAGGTACTTTTAGCGACCCCATAGTGCCTAACTAGCGTCTAAAACTTGTTCGCGTCTCAAGTCGGCGACGCTACAGAGATGCCAATAGTGTCATCATAGCGTCAACATCACCGGCGGCTCTAATTAGACGCGAAGTGGACGCTATCGAATCTCCACGGTGACGCTAAAATGGGATAATTTGTAACAAATCACTCTCTTAATTCAACCACCATAATTTCATGACTAAGTATATAATAATAATATATGCATAATTAAGATATTATATATATTGTATGTATAGATAACATAAATAATATAGGTAACAAATTATATATTTAGGAACACTCCTATCATGTAAAAATACATATATATATATAATCATGCAATTAATACATATATATGTTGATAATACTAATATAATATTTAATTAATTTATTGATTAACATATAGTATACATAATATATATAGGGTTTAAATATAAAACAAATAGCGATATAAATATAGATAACTTATGAGTAACACATTAGCATATACATAGCGTCGCATTCATAGATGATTATTTACGTTACGGTGTTGTATACTTGATTTATCATAAGTCCAAGACCTTGGATTGTTTTGTACGATTCATGAACACGGAAGAGAATCAAGTGGATCGCAACATTAAAGCCTCGCGAACCGACCGTGGGTGCGAATATTTCTTTGACTTATTCAAAATGTTGCATGATGAAAATGGTATAGTTAGGCAACTAACAGTACCAAGGACTCCACAACAAAATGGCATTGTAGAAAGACGAAATCATACGATATGGTCCGATCCATGATGGCGCAAGCTAATCTTTCAATTTCATATTGGGGAGATACACTATTGATTGCTGTCTACATTTTAATCCATGTACCATTGAAATCCGTTCCTACCACTTCTTATGAACTTTGGACAAGTCGAAAGCCTAACTTTAATTATTTGTGCTCTTGGGGTTTCACAGCCTATGTTCTAAATTACTCTCATAAGTATGAGAAGTTGGGTACAAGATGACAGAAATGCATCTTTATAAGATATTGTGACTCCTCTAAATGCTATGTATTCATAGATGAAAGAGAAGATGGTGCAATAACAAAAATCAAAAGTAGAGATGTGACATTCATAAAGAATGAGTTTCCTAAGCAAGGCGAGATAGACAAGGAACTTATCCTAGATGAAAAAAAAGATCCCGAGTTGACGGCACAAGCGGATCAACCCGTTGAGGGGTTTGTCTTCTCCGTCCCACAGATTGATCCGAGTGGGAGAGATTCGCAACCTCCAATTGACCAACCTGAAAGTTCCCTTAGACGGACTACTAGAAAATATGTTCCATGCCGACGATTTAAAATCGAAGGGCTGCATGAACATGGGTCACATGATGCCACATAGTAGGTCTGGAAGATGAACTTGAGCCCAAATCTGTCAAAGATGCTCTCTCGTCCCCTACTAAGGAAGAATGTATTACGACAATGGAGGAAGAGTTAGAGTCCATGTAGAAAAATCAAGTTTGGAACTTGATTGATCTCCCGCGAGACCGTAAGGCAATTGGGAACAAATGGGTTATCAAAATTAAACGTGGCATGGATGGATCAATTGAAAAATATAAATCTCGCCTAGTGGCGAAAGGTTTCACTCAAATAGCCGGTGTTGACTATGAAAAAAATTTTGCACCTGCTGTAAGGTTTGCTTCAATTCACCTAATATTAGCTGTAGTCGCACATATGGACTTAGAATTATATTAAATGGATGTAAAAAACCACATTTCTCAACGAAGAACTAGATGAGAAAATTTACGTGGAGTAATCTCAAGACTTCATTGTAAAAGAAGAAGAGCACAAAGTTTGCAAACTGCGCCGACTCATTTATGGACTCAAATAATCATCTAGACAGTAATATTTGAAATTTCATTAATCAATCATTACGTATAAAGACCACTGCATGTATGTCCATAAGTCTGAGGATAATTTTGCTATCCTGACGTTATATGTGGACGACATTCTAATAGCTAAAAATAATAGAGATTTTGTCATTACCATTAACCAATGGTTGTCCTTCATGTTTGAAATGAAGGACGCGGGTGAAGCAGCCTACATGCTGAATGTGAAAATCCAACGTGATCATTCAAAATGACTTCTTGCTTTGTCGGAGGAATCATATATAAAGAAAGTTTTGGAACGATTTCGCATGGATGACTGCAAACTCATTGACACTCCTATTATGAAAGGTGAGATTTTAAGTTTGGACATGTGCCCTAAAACTCTAGAGGAACAAAAGGAAATGTCCAATGTTCCCTATGCGAGTGTAGTTAGCATCCTCATGTACGCTATGATGTGTACTCAGTCAGACATATGTTTTGTTGTGAGTCTAGTTAGTCGATATCAGGCTAATCCATGACGCCAACACTGGAAGGCGGTGAACAAAATCACGAGATACCTCAAGGGTACTAAAGATCTTACACTGTACTATCATGGAGGAAGTCTACGACTTGTTGGAGTCACCGATGCCGATTAGGCCGGTGAAAATCCACCTCCGGATATACTTCTTTGCTCAACAATGGTGTCGTTACTTGAAGTAACAAGAAACAAGATTGTGAGACACTATCAACTACGGAGGCAGAATTCATAACTTGTCAATAACAATACAAGAGGCCTTATGGCTTAAAAGATTCCTAAAAAACCAGAGGATTTCTGAGAATGCAATGAAGAAGATGATCCTTCACTATGAGAATCAGACAGTCATTGCTTATGTGAAGGACGACAAATACCATTGTAAAGGAAAGCATATCAACACAAAGTATAAATTTATATGAAATCAAGAAGTCAAAGAGGAGATCTAAGTTGAGTACATATCAACGTACAAAATGATTGTTGATCCGTTCATCAAGCCATTGCCATGAAAGGCATTCTTGAGACATGTAAATGCCTTAGGGATGCGTAGATTATAAACATAATGATGTACTGAAATTTTTAATAAATAAAAGATTATTTTTCTTTAAGAAATTCATTGTTGTGAAGTCTTGTTATACATATGAAAATTATGTCGATTAGGCCTAGATTTGTTCACTCACATGAACAAAAGTTTCTGGGCTCATGAAGATAGAGAGCATAATGAACTATGTGAGTCATTGTGTGATTGTTAAAACATGAGTTCTAATAACTCAATGTCGCCTGATTAAGAGAGAAAGATCAGATATGAAATTCAAATTTGGCGCTATAGGATAGCGAGCAATTTGAAAACTCGGGTTAGATGCTAAAAGATAGTGACTGGACTTAAGTCTGTGCGGTGTATAATTTAAACAAAGCTAGACATACACTTCTTCAGTGAGATTTTTCACCACAATACTTGTGTTTAGTACCAATTATGCAAAGTCGACTTTGAGGCATGATGAATTAATTAGTTCGATGGTTATCATGGTGTGAGTCTCTGACAGATGATTCATCTGCACGTATCCTTAGACTCTTGACTATGTCTTAAGGAAAAGAATTAGTGCTTGTTACTTTAGTGGGGTACTCAAAAGTGAAAAGCAAAGTAGTTTGTCAAGCCACGTTTAGCAAAGCAGCTAGTTCACTACTAAACGACATGAGGGCGAGAGAAATAACTGTTATGAGCTGCATATAACTTTCAAGTACAATTGGGCAACTATTTTCTTATGTTGAAAAATATAGTGTATGTGAAAGGAAGTTACCGTGGAAAAAGACATACGTTGTTTTGGCTATGCTACAAGACATATCTAGGGCATAATGAGTTACATTATTTGTTGGCACATGTGTGAATTGTCATGAATCCCTAACGGGCATGACATACACTCTAGAGATAGAGAAGTGTGCTTGTACTCGTAGGTCACACGACACATTTACCAATTTTGGATGAACGAAAGTATAATGTCCAATGCGGGTAAGTGGGAAATTATTAGGATATGCCCTTTTTTGTGCATTGGGCCGCGGTCCGTTGACCGCGCTTGGACCTGTGCCTTCTCAAATGATCAAACGTTTCGCCTAAGTGTCTGTTTGTTCACAAACACCTTCACCGAAGCGTCCGCTCGGAACCAAGCATCCCAAAACTGTGATGTTGAGAAAGTGGCAATAGAAAGTTTTCGCAAAACGCTCAAAAGAGCTTGTCTAGACATTGGACGCGTCTGAACATCGCACGAGTCGATCGAGTGAAAAATGACATCGTGACACTCGCACAGGGGGCGACACGCCCCTTTTCTCCCTCTAGGACTGACGAAGGAGAAGAGGGAGGTGCCGCCCCCCGTGCGACAAGGTCGATGCTCCTTCCCCTCCTCTCCGACGTCGAAGAGGTGAGGGGGTGGGGCGTCGCCCTCGTCCCCTATGCGTCTTTTATATTTTTTAATTATTTTAATTTATTAATTTTTATTACATCATGTCAACACGATAACAAGAGAATTGCCTATTATCGATTACTGAGGATGATGCATGCAAGAAAGTCAAAGTTCAGAAATAATCTAGTTACAAAGTTGGTGGACCGCTAAGATATTAATCTAAAGTTGAAAGGCGATCCGTGTAATTTACCTAAAAAAGTATTGATGATGGGCAATTATGTTTGCTTTATATAAAATCTAGAGATGACCTAAAATTTATTCTAAGGAATGCTCTGCATCATGATAATGCAAGTGCATAACTTGAGAAAAAGTGTAGAAAATAAACCATTGGACCATATAAGGAAAGGAACACCCATGTGAAAACTTGGAGAGAGATGTATACCGGCTAAACGATCAAACTTGGAAAAATAAATAAAATATTTTCTTCCGTGAAATTGGGATATTTCCGAACCCACAATAATATCTTATGTATTTCTTTTAATTTACTACTCTACATATTAGTAACTTTTGTTTTAGGTTACATATATATTAATAACTTTATCTAGTGACAAATACTTCTCTATTTTTTTTTGTTGTTTTATGGGTTCTAATCACTATAAAAAGGTAAAAACTAATCCTACTTTAAAGCTCGACTCCCAATCGCCGGCTTGTGTCGTGATCCATCAGACGCCGGCAACTGGTGCACGCTTCTCCCGGATTCTACATGCGGCAAAGACATACTGCTCTTCACCACCACCGTCTTCGATCGAGCTTGTTGCTGCACCACCAACGTCGACACGCTGCTTCCGAAGTCCGTCGACGCCAAGATGTCGCCGATGACGCCGAGCTCCGGGTACTCGCTCCACACCTCCAGCCCCGCCGTCAGCTGCGACTCCTCACCCTGCCGCCTGCCGACCACCAGCAGGTCGTAGTTGTTGCTCACCGCCCGAATGACCGCCACGACGTCGGCCCCCTGCTGCGCCAACTCCCTGCGGTACGTCACCCTCCGACTGTTCATGCATCTGATCTTGAAGTCCTCCACGGCACGATCGTCGAGCCGCGTCTCTATGTCCTTCTCGTCCCTCATCTCCATCGGCAGGAGGAAGTGGATCACCGTGATGCCGATCGCAGGGTTCTCCACCATGCGCGCCGCATACGCGATCGCCTCCCGATCGTCGGCGCCGCCGAGGAAGTAGACCACCACGTTGAGTGCGGGCGGGCTCCCGCCCGCCGGGGCCTGCTCCTGCAGCTTTCCTGAGAACCCTTGGCTGATGAGGATCCCCACGGAGCAAGGCGAGTAGTTGAGAACGTTCACGTTCATGGTCTGGATCGCGGGGTTCAATGTCTCCATGCCGCCGCCAATCTCCGCTTGCTTGTGAAAGGGGACGATCACGAGCGAGGCCCTCTTGTCGAGCGCCAGCGCGCAGGCGTCCTCGTGCATGGTATCGTACGGCGCAATGCTCACGTACGGCTGGACGGCGATATTGCCTCCGGCGCCTTGCTCGAAGCTGCGGAGGGCGTTGACAATGCGGTCCGTCTCGGTGTACTTGGAGGGGTCGTTCTTCTGCTGGTAGGGCGTGAACATGGTGGAAGCGTGCCCCACGATGGGAATGAAATGCACGACGTACGCGCACAGCGGCGCCTCGCTTGATGCGTGGGAGACTCCAAGCATGTCGATCATGGGGAGCACGTCCTTCTCGCGGTGGACGCAGGCCACGACTCGGAGCTCCTCGCCGCGGCGGGCGTGCTCTAACGTCTTGCGCTTCTCGGTCACGAACCTCTTGGATGGATCGTAGATGGCCTTCAGAACGGCTGCGCTGATTCCCGCCACGAAGATTACGGAGATGAGATTGGCGGAGTACAATTCTGTATCAAAGATCTAAACTAACAGAAAAAAGGCAAATTTCAGAATCATTTTAGCAAATCTAGGATCACATTATAGTACTTGTCGACGTACGGAGGAGAATCTATGGACATGCATACCTTACTTCGTTCGAACTCGTTGTTGGCGTAGATCTCCAAAATGCCTTTGCAGCTCATCATCAGGCTAAGTGCAAGTGCGTCCATGACGGGGGTCTTGAAGTAAAGGCACGGGGCGAGGACTCCAAGTATCTTGCCCACGATGCTCGCCAGCACGAGCAGCTCCAGGTAGCCCCACTCGCTCCCCTTCACCAGCAGGCTCAGATTAGCTCGGAGCCCCGCGACCACCATGTAAACAGGGAGGAACAGGCCCATGACGAGCCAGTCGAGCTTCTCCTCCAGCATCGTCCCCAGTGGCGGCCCTCCGGGAAGCACCAAGCCAAGAAGCATCGGCCCCAGCGTGATGTGCTGGCCGACGGCCTGCCCGAGCAAGCCGGAGAAGAGGGAAAGCAGCAATACCGCCAGGAAGTGCGACTCGGCCATCTTTGCGCCGTCCGGCGTCTTTCGGATCATAAAAAGTGCCAGCGGCCGTGCCACAAAGAGAACGTAGGCAAGGAAGAGGAGGAAGGTGAGGAAGGATAAGAATCCGGACTTAGTCTCCAGGCTGACGCTGAGCAGTACGGCGATGACGGCTGCAGAGACGATGCAGTACTGGAAGTCGGCCATCAGGGAGGCCGACATGGCAATGCGGCCGAGCTCGGAGGTGAGAAGCTTCAACTCGTCGAGGAGACCGGCGAGGACGACGTACGAGGTAAGCGCCCATCGGGCGGCGACTTGGGGGACCATCTGGTCGAGCGTGAACAGCTTCTCCGGGAGCGAGCCGCGCAGGAGGTAGGCGGTGATCACGACGAGCGCCATGGGGAAGAAGGTGCAGCACAAGCTGATGGCGATCGCCTTGTCGCTGGACTTGCCCAGCACCTTCAGGTCCATCTTGACGCTGATGGCGAAGAGGAACAGCATGAAGGCGAGGAGTCCCACGATGGTGAGGCAAGTCCAGCTCCGGAGCGGGAATAACGTGTCCTTGAATCCAGCGATCCGCGACAAGCCCGACGGCCCGAGCAAGACACCCGCCTGCGATGCGCGTACAGGATCTAAGAGGTGCTCCTGAGATCAGGCGAAGGGCGCAGGCGCAGGAGGATGCGGGAGCGAAGAGAAAGGAGCGAGTGAGAAGATGAGGGGAGCGCTTACCACCATCTGAGAGACGACCTTGGGCTGCCCGAAGCGCTGGAGGACCGCGTGCGTGGTGCGGGTGGTAGCGAAGATGATGATCATCTGGGCGAGGAGGAGGGAGAAGCTGAAGTGAAGAGGGTTCTCGCCGAGCCAGAGGCCGGCGGAGGTGGTCGTCGTGATGGTGCTGCACACGAAGGTGGACCCTTTTCTATCTACTAGATATTGGTTGAACTTGTCCCCGACGGGGTCGCCCATGGTCGTCGTCGTCGACGGGCGCAGGTGCAGGACGTACCAGGACGCGCAGGAGGCGGGAAGAAGAGGATAAAAGAGGGTCGACCAGAGAGAGCGCGAGTCAGCAAGAAAGAAGAGCTAAAAGGCGCGTCGCAGCAATCGGATGGCTTGCGTTGCCCCCTCTCCCCATGCGTCCTGGGCGACCACCCACGTACCAGGTAACCTGTACGTAACCCATTCAGGGAAATGCTCTTGTAGCATGTTACAAATTCAGCAATGGTGGCCCTTCAACTCGTAGAAGACTTTTATTTTCATTTTTTTTTCTTGATCATGAAGCTCCCTTTATAATAGTTTTTAGATTCAAGCCAATCAATCATTGAATTGAACTAATATATTTTGTTATATTGGATTGGCCATGGCCCATGAACTTATGAGTATTAAATAGATTGATTTGACCACATTGAACCCTAATTTCTTTTTTATTAAAATGATATTATCTATAAACAACTTCAGAAATAGAGTATAACTAAATTATTATAGGATGAAAAAACATTAAATGGGTCTCGTAATTCACAACCTAATATTTATCATTAATTAACGTTTTTAATTTTATGTTTCAGGTAATATTGTTGTATAACAAATAATATCTTTGGATTTATTCCTTTTTATTAAAAAAAAGTGTCATGTTTACTCTTTTCATTTTTTTATTTGGCCGTCCCGATAGTTCTGTTTATTTACTTTTCCCACCACTTAATGTCATCGATTTTCTTTTCCCATCATTTTTTCATCCTTTTTTTTCTCACCCCTCGAGATTTTTTCACTTTAATTCACCTTCTTCATCTCTCTTCCTCTTCAATTCTGTTTCTTTTCCTTTTTGTTCAGCATATTTTTCCATTCATGTCATGTCGGATGGAACTTCTCATTGGTTGTTCTTGAAGGCAAAAGTAAAAAAAAGGTTTGCAATTGATTTTTTTTTTTGTCTTCCCTTGAAACTATTGAAATTTGTTCTTTTAAGTTTGTGTGCATCACTGATGCAAAAATCGATATTTATCCACACAGTTTCTTTTTGTGCAAGATAGATCTCAGTTACGCCTTATGTTTTTATTTTCTTTTTTGCCATTTAATTGTTTTCAACAGTAGAAACATTTCAAGTTAAAGCTGTCAATGCTGGTACCACGAGCTAGTACTATGTGAAAACATTCGAGCAACTCTACCTTCACAATTAATCACTACTTCCTAGTGATGCATAGCACTTGAATAACTCAAGCTTTGATACTTGCAGCTTACTGCTGTGGTACAGCAATCAGACGGATGCTCATATGATGTTTTTAATGGCAAGATCAAGTTCATCAGAGTATACTGAGAACTCAAGCATGCTGACTAATCCAGTATCGAGGTGAGAGCGAAAAAAGTTGAAAGCGATGATTTCAAAGATCGATTTTGAAACTATTAGCACCCGTTGAACCACTTGAAACACAGCCTCATTACCAATGCGCCAATCGTCGATGGGGTGCTCATAATGCCACTCCAATACTTAATGTCACTCCATATTTCCTATATTATCCTCATTCTATTTTAATTAATTCTTCTCACCTCTGCATGATATATCGATGTTCGTGTCCAACCCTTTTTAGCTAGTGTATATTTTAATGCATTTCCCTTCTTCTACTCTTTCTTTTTCAAATTTCAAATTAGTGCTTTTATTTTTTATATAAAATATAATACTTATTATAATATGAGATAAATACATACATATAAATTTAATTAATATGAAAAACTATAATTGCATCAAATATGTAAAGTATTAGGAAAAATGAAATAAAATGGATAGAAAATAAAAATCAAGCACGATAGACAAAATTTAAAAATAAGTTTTATAAATGATTATATCTTCTGATTATTCAATAGTATTTTTGCCTTTTTCATTTTTTTCAGAATTTTTTTATCTTATATTTTCCAAAACTAATTTATATATTTGTTAGAATATTATATTAAATTAATATTATATAACTAGAAAAATGATATATATGTATGTCTCATACCATACTATATAATAATAATATTATTATTTTTTATCATAATAAATCTGGGAGAGAGAGTTGAGAAAGGAAAAGTAGTTTGGATTAATTATTAAGAAATATTGGATGGAAAGTGGAAACAAAAATCGAAAAGATACATATAAAGATAAGAGAAGATCAATTAAAGTAAAAATAAGGATAATATAAGAAATGTGAAATAACATTAAGTGTTGGAGGAGTGGCATTATGATTTCTCGATCGACTTGGTTAACTGCCTTGAAAACTTTGATGAAAAAGCTCTCGATCGACTTCTCCTCCTTACAACGTTTTTCTCCCTCCGATAGCACCCGGCCGCATTGATGTTGATCATCTACTTTTGCTGCCGTCCTCGCAAATCCACCTTCTAAACTAGGACATGACTCAGCTCACAGGCTCCTTCCTAGTGAAGCTCATCTCTTCCTTTGGGGGAGAGAGGTGAAGCCCTCTGAGGGCGATATCAAATGGAGTGGCACACAGATTGTTGGGCTCTTTCTCTAGCTTTTTCATTGAAATAGTAAAGGAACTTGTGCTCACACGAGGGAGAGGAGTCAGGAACCCTTTGATATCATTGAGAAGAACCCATGTGCATAAGGATTTGATGCTCCGAATTTTCGTTTGCCTCTGCATTTTTTTTCCCTCGCAGGTTGTAGAAATGAGGACAAGTGGATGATGCTACAAAACGATTGAACTTGAGTGCGATCGGAACGAGATGGATGGCTTGGATCACACTGTGAATTGCAGCGAGGAAAGTGAGCTGCATATCCATTTTCCCCTAATTTTTTTCTTATAAAACTTCACTATTACGACTACTAGTAATATAAAAAAAAACTCCACGATTTGACGCTAACAGATTACTGAAGCAGTAAAGTGCACCCTTCCTACACCCTTTATTGATTGAGTTTTTACAGCTACTCACTGACCACTGCTTCGATTACTGTCTTAAGTGCACAAAGATCATAATAATTCATCCTTTTCCCACATTATAGATTGCTTCATTTTTTTTTCTGATTTCTTCAGTGCTTAATTGGAAAGTGATGATAGACTGATGGCAATTTCTTCAGAAGCGATATGCTTTACGGTTAAATGTCCTCATACGGACTCAGCAAGCATCCATGGAAATACTTGGCATCTCTTACAATACTCTATGGCATACCTAACAACAAAGCACCTTGTGCTCTCAATATGCTTTACCTGTTAATTCATCTTAACGTTGATACTATGATGCTAAGATCTCCTTTACCACTACAGTGACAATATGTTCAAACGCTATTTCACAATGACAGTTCTCATTAACAAAATAGTCCGGCAGAAGCTCCCATTTTCTTAACTGTATGAAGTGATCAAAGAACAAAATAACAGATACATTACTCTCTTTCACGAAGGTCACATGCAGACGAGCCTTGTGGCCAATATGTGTGCCCTCTAAGGTTATATAATTTGGTACCTTTTCCCCTGGCGCATGATTTTAAATTAGTTCACTCGCCATAACATAAAAGGTCATCTACCAATAAGGTAATAACTCAGGCAGTCACAAAGGTTTTTCCCTTGGTACTACTCGACAGAACTAAGCAGGTGTGTGATTAATAACTTCAGAGTGCAAAGCACTGAATCCCCTAATGCAACAAGAACTAGGCATCCAGAAATGATTAGTATTGCTGGTATTGCTGAAAGTAAAATACAACACATTAACATAAAATAGTTATAATAATTAAGAACATTTTCTTATACAAAATCACTAAGTTCCCTTCCAGGTGAGAGAAAATAACTATAACAAAACCGCGAGTATCTTTAGCATCAGTGAGTCTTCAACTTTTCCTTAGCCACAATTGAACCTCTATGAAGCATTCCACATCAGATGCTAAAGTAAAGGATGAACAAAGAAACTCCATAATGATTTCATGGCCTCTTGTACCACCCATTATTAGTATGGCGTCAAAAATGGAAATAAAGACAGCATAATTGGATTGAAGAAACAATATGCTAGAATTTTCCATAGGTTTCAAATTTCAATCCCCCATCGGTAATAGATTTGACATAAGTTCTAACAATGGCATGCAACTACTTGAAAGGACAATGTGCAAACTAGAAATGGATACTTGACAAGTTCCAACATAAATAGTAGTAAATGACTAGTGTCATATATGAAGCATACCATATAATGTTAGGCCGAAACCTCAGAAACCTCAGACAGATACGGACGACGTTAACCCGGGCCAACTTTTGGAATGTCATAATGCTCACTCATGTTCGCCAAGTATTGGTTAAAATCTTGAATCCTATCGCGGTGCGATTTGTTAGAAGTCTTGGCCAGTCTCTGCTTGTCAATATTCTCCTTCTGCTCAATGTATCGTCTTTCCGCTGGAGTCAGACGATCATCATAGGAAGGTGGGCGTCCTTTGTCAGCAAGCTTGTCAGCTGCTTCATTCAGATCCTCAGCAGAGTAGTCCGCATTGCTTGCACTTTCATCTAAATCAAAGTTTAAGCTGTCAATTTCAATAATAGTGATCCCATGGAAGAAATCGAGCTCAGAAAAAAACCTTCTCACCTTCCAGAATATCATGTTTTCCAATTTCATTGTCATCATCATGATGCCTCTTTCCTTTTTTGTTCTTCTTCTTCACACCTCCTGCTTTGACATCCAAGGCCTTACCTTTCAACCTAAGCTTCCCACCGACGACGTTCTCGTAAGCAGACATCCACGCGGAACAGGAGAACTACTCAACAGACATACCCATTGAATGCATAACATTGAGTGTTTGATCAATTATTTATATGAAAAAAACGAGAGAAATTTTTTATCAGGCAAAATAGCCATCAAAAGAACACCTAATCACGTCCGATCGTAGATTATACATGGTAACCTAGCATTGTTTTAGGTACAGAAGACAACTTCAAGCGAAGATAGCAACATGGCAGGGATCAGAAAGGTGGGCGACGCAGTCGCGCTGCCGGAGTCCGCATCGAAATGAAGAGGAACGCAATCGACTATTGATCGATTTGGCAAGCTAAAATTGAAGAGAAATAGAGAAATAAACGGCGAATGTTTTGAGAATCCAAACCTTCGCCTTCCGGCGAGCACCACAGCTCGCGATGCGGGGAGGTTTTCCTGCCGATCGACGGCAGCAGAGGCAGGCTAAAAGAAAACAAAGACCTAGCGAATTGGGGATTTCGGGGGGCGGGGGCCGTAAACGGAGGAAAGGGTGCACCGGACCATCTCTTAAATTGGACTCAGCAGAGTCTGAAAATAAAAAAAATAGATATAAAATAACATCGAATTTTAAAGCCGTAATGAATACGATCACACGTAGCGGTGTAAACCCTTTGGGTCGGATGGAGTCGGTTGAATTCGATTGAATCCGAACTCAACTCGATTGTTAGGTACGGATTAAATTTTTTTAATTTCAGTCGATTCGATCTTTTTTTTATTTACTCTTAAGCCCATATTTAATTTAAAAAAATGAAATAAAATATTTTGTACACAAATAAATATTTAATTAGTTAGAAAACTTATTCTATACTTTAAAATAAATATTAAATGACATTTATATATTAAATAAATGTAAATAGTAAGAAGAAAAAATTGGATGGTCACTTCGGATAGAGTTGAATTTATTGACTAGTCAAATTCAAACACCTGCTCACACGAGTACTTTCTAATGTTTTAACTGGAAAATGAATATTATTCATTTTGAAACTTTGTTAGGAATTACTTTGAAAAGAATTGTATAACGCATAAAGGCTGCGTTTGGTACGGAAATATCGAGGGAACATTAGTTCTCGAGAATTATTTAATTTGATAGAAAAGTTTGGGTTGGTGTTTGAATGAAAAAGTGTAATGATGAAGATTTAAAAAATTGATGTGATGGATAAGTTTCTGTGGGTGTTTGGATAAAAAAAAAAGAACTAAGAATATAATTTATTATTTTATGAGATATAAAATTATAGTAAATAAGAATATGTTATTAATATTATAATTTACGTAAATTGTTATATTATTAATATTTTTTTTATTTATTTTGATTAAATATTTTAAATATTATTAATATTATAATTTACGTATATTTTAAGATCCAAATATAATACAATTTTTTTAAAAAATAATTGAATAGTTTAATTAATAAAATATTTATTAATTATTATAACTAATTATTTTATAATTTTTAATTAATAACATTTAATAAATTATGTTATAATATCCCTAATAATGTATTAATATACTCTATATTATATATACATACATTATAAAACAATTAAAAAATAGATGAAATTTATTAAAAAAAGTCAAATATTGCGGCGGAGAAGTTGAAAAAAAAAGAAATGTTCGGCAAGGACTTTTGATGAGAACTTTTCGCGAAAAGTTCTCATCAAAGTCACGTGACGGGAACTTTTAAAGTTTCTGTCACGTTGGTTGTTTGGGAACTTTTCGCGATGTTCTCGAGAAAAATTTCTAATCAAACACTGCCAAAAGGAATGTGATTTTTTTTATATATTTTATGATTTTATACTTGAGTAATGGTTAATATGGGTTGCTCGATTCAACTGAAAAAAAATTAAAATTTTCTAGGCCACTTATGATTGAGCTCTAAAATCACACCACTAACACGTGTAATCCAATGTTTTAAAAATCGAATCAAACTAACTGGTCTGATCAGTTTAATCACAAAGCGATTATCGGTTCAGTCCGAACTAATACAATAGCTTGATTTTGATAAGGATCAGTATGAATCGAAAAAAAATCATAAAACTAGGGTTGAACTATCGTTCGGGTCCAAACCAATTTTTTTTATTTTCTTGAATAAAGAAGGAAATAAATGAGTGAAAAAGGAAAGTATTAAAATTAAATTTGAAGACTCTTAGTATAAAAATGGAAATAAAAAGAATGATGGAAGATATAATCCCAAATTATAAGAGATTTATAGTTTAATAGGAGCAAATGAAGGAAACATAATAATTAATAATTGATGAAAGAAAGTAAGGTTGAATAATAGAAAAGTTAATTCATGGGATCCATGCTGTAAAACTCAGCCCGACCCCGCCGATCAAATCGGCCATGAAAACAGTCTGCGTGTTCCACTCTTGAGGTTGACCCATTTTGACTCGGTCAAATGCGGTCAAAATCTGAGTTCAATCGGCTATTACGACGAGTTTGAATGACCCGTCGAGTCAAAACAAAAAAATAAGTATGAAAAAATTATGACCAGTGGCGGAGCCGGACATTCTCCTTAGTAGGTTCATAAATTAAATTTTTTACCTTCCTCGATCTACTTTTTCAATTAAGATAGTTTTATAAAAAATGTTTTGTGTATAATATAAATAAATATATTAGAATTATGTTTTGAATTTTTAATATAATTGAAATATGCATATACATTTATTTAAGTACGATCATAATCAAATGGAATATTATAACATATATATAATATATATTACAAATTACTAAAGCAAAATAAATGGTGAATTATCCATAAAATATTACAAACTATGCGATGGAATAATGATAATGATTTATCCACACTACAACAAGTACTAATAAAATTTTAAAGAGAATGAATTATTTATTATAATTGATAAAATGTTTATCAATATTTTATGCTAAGAAAATAAGAAACAAGTGAAAATTACGGTAATTCACAAAGATTAAATTAATTAATAATTAATTAAAAATAAATTTTAATTACAAGTGGTAATTATCAAATATTAACTTAAATTTAAAAATTAGCAAAGTTAAATTACAAATAAAATACTATGAAAGAATAAGTGTAAAAAACAGAGGAAATGTGCTGGTAATTCTCAAATATTAACTTAAATTCAAAAGTTAGTAAAGTTAAATTACAAATAAAAGACTAAGAAAGAATAAGTGTAAAAAATGGAGGAAATGTGCCGGTAATTCTCAAATATTAACTTAAATTCTAAAATTAGTAAAGTTAAATTATAAACAAAAGACTAAGAAAGAATTAAGTGTTAAAAACGAAGTGGGCTGGCGGAATCAAACCGGAGGCCTCATGATTATCACAACAAGCAAGTTACCACTTAGGTAAGCATCAAAACTTGTGATTGACTACTAATTATTTTACTTGGCCAGTGGTGCACGGAATCCACCGGCACCTATGTGACTCCGCAACTGATTATGACACATTATTTATATATATATATTTATTTAAAATTCTTTCTCAAATTTTTTTCCATTTTTTATAATTTAAAATCACTGATATTTATTTGATTTATAATATAAATATTTTTTTCATCTTTTAGGTAATAATTATATAATTGATACTTACTTTATTATACTATTTGACTTATTATATCATTTTATTTTACTTTATTATGTTTTAATTTATTTGTTATGTATCTTTCAAGAATTTTAAACATACAAGAGAAATTTATTTAACATATTTTATTTTTTTATTAATTTATATTTGTTTGATCCGGTTTACCTAGTTCAACTTGACCCGACCATTAATCTAGGTCAATGGTCAGAGTTTACAGTATTGCATGGGATATTATAATGATAATGATAATTTTGAATAAGCAATACTTTTTTAAAGCATAACAATAAAATCAATCAACTCTAAAGTAAAATAAAAATAAGAAATCAAGCTAAAAACTATTATAAAGTACAAGAATTTTATTTTCTAAAAGAGAAAAACATGAGAAATCATAAGAAAAATAACTTTAAAAAATAATTATTGGTAGGAGAATAAAAATACACTAATAAAAAAATTAAAAATGAATTATATTAAATAATTTAATATTGAATCACCAATATTATTATATAAATAATAAAAACATAATAATATATTTATGATTATCATTTTTTAATAAACATTCATTTCGAAACATAATAAAGGATATTTTCATATTAATTTATAACTACTAGTGATTTATCATTCTTTATATATTATATTGTATTACCCATGATATTTATATTCAACATTATTAAAATAATATTATTTTATTAAAATATGATTCAAACTGGTTGAACCCGATTTCGGTCAAATCGTGACCTAGTTAGCATTCTAATTCGATGTCTGATTCAGTTATGAAAACATTGGTCTAACCCTTGAATTATATCACTTATATGGTTGAAGTTGTCTTAGGTATTTCAAGTAGATTTTTGCACCCCGTTGAAATTGAAAATCACCTACTTTAAGAGCGGCATTCCATGAAACAAATTGTGAAGGAATTTATGTTAAAACAATAGGGTATTAAGAAGAATCACGATGGACCTTTTTACTTCATTTTTATGTTATTACTGATATTAGAGCCACATGTTCATAATTCAGTTTACCTCGATTGTCATCAAGTTTGTGAAGGAGTTCGACTTATGACGTTCGGAGATCTCTCAACGTCTTCAAATGTCTACATAACATATAGTTTAGTCAACAAAATGTTTAGTGACGTGAACTGATCGTAGTTGCGAAATTACAGATTTTCACACAAGAAATAATTCTAGTCACATTTTAAATTTACCCAAGAGTTCACGTAGCTACAAGTGCACAAGTCGAGTAGAAACCCTGAGTGTCGTAACTCCGTTTATTTAGATCAATTACTTAATCTACTTATATCCCAAAAGTCATCACGAAATTATAAAAGAATAAATTAGATGAATGAATGAGTATGGATTAAGAATAATAAAGAAAGATAAGGAAAGATCAAAGAGTGAAGGAAGAGATTCCCTAGCAATGAACTAGTTGATGCTATGACAATAACCGTATCCGATTTACTGATTTTGTGATTCCACTCTAACCTATCGATGTATCTAGAGATCAAGAAGAGAGTGGTTACCAACCATTGAATCAAGATCACTGATTAATAAGACTCTCGTCCTTAATAAGAAAAAATTCAATCTCTCGATCTTCTATAATTCGTTCTTTTAATCTTAATCAAATGATCAAAATGCAGATTGACACCTCACACGACTGTAAGGATTCTCATCTCATAACAGTTGATATAGCAGATCTCTCGATCCTTTGATAAATAATAAACCAACAATTTACTAGAAACATAGCAAGTAATGTAACCAAATTCTCCTCTCGGGTGAAATTAGTTTAAATTGAAACAATCGATCTCTCGATCTAATTGAAATCAGATATAAATTCTAAACAGCTATGCGACATATAAATAAGAAACGGGGAGTAAGATTTGTAATATCAGAAAATCAGAATAATAGTCAGCATCAACAAAGTTTCATCACAAGAGAATAAAAAATCTCCTTTAGTTCATCTTCTTTCTTCAAAAACCTGCGTCTTCTTCTTCCACTCCCTTCTACCTTCCTCTCCGTCCCCCCTTTCCAGGCTTCCTCCTCCCCTTTTTGTTTCATTCCCTGCTCCAAATTCAAATTTCGAAAAGTTGTTAGTCCCCTCTTTTACTCATTCAACTTCTCTACTAGAAAATGATAAAAAACATTTAGATATACTTAATTTTTACATAAATTAATGGATTTAGTCGTAATGATTATAGGTACAATAAAGAGGTGATCAAATTCCCTCAAGCTTAACTTTTTGCTTATCCTTAAGCAATGTTCGAGACATGGGTGGTTTTTCATCTTGCTTTCCCGCCAACCTTTAATATATCAACCTGATATTCTTTGCTTAAGTGCCTTCTCGATTCCTTCATCCCTGACTTAAATGAGGATATTAACAACAAGACATTTTTAACTTCCTCTTTTTAGCTCAAACCAAAGAATTCAAATAAGAAAGACAGATAAGAAAAGTGTTAATGCTAATTCCACCAGTGCAATATAGGCTTCACTTTGAATTCTCATCTCTTTTCAATGGTACAGTACTCATGTGATTATCCATAATGCTTCAGGTGAATTCATGTAGCAGGATTTCGATCGACACAACCCAGGGCAGTTGCTCTTAGGGTACCATGCATGAACCCCTACGGATCTACTCATTGAAATTCACCTTGGCTCAGGAATGCACCCTTTTTGTACCTTTTAGGGCTCTCTTGGCCCTCTTTTCTTTTGTTTTTAACTTTTTATTTTGCTTATTTCCTTCTTTCATTTGTTTCATACTGTACTGGTGAAGATTAATATCAACAGTCTTATTAGCAATTATTCGAAACCAGAGGCAAGCTTAAATAAGATTGGTCGTCAAGTTCTTAATATCTCAAAATAGTCATTTTCCACCAATCTTTACCCTTTCACTTTAAGCATTGAATTCGGTTACAAGATATGTTAAAAGCTTAAGGGCTAGCAAGAAGTTAACAAGGTGCAATACCAATCTATAATGTGAAAAATTGAATGTAAAATTGTAAAATTATGAAAAATGGGAGTTAAAATAGAGAGTAAAAATGTACCATGTTGCCCTCTCCCCCAAGCTTAGAATCGACTCTGACCTCAGTGTCGATCATGCTAGGAAGAGGGACCCGGAATTGGTTGGAGCTCAAGGATGCGGTCAGTGACTTGTTGAATGTCACTGAGGGTTGTTAGGGCAGAATTCTGAACATCTTCTACTCCATGGACTCGTTGTTGGTGCACCAGGTTTTGTTGCTCCAGCTTATGCAATTGGTCTTTAAGAGCTTGGATGTCCTGATGATTGCGGGCTGTGGCGTCCGCAAGTTGTGTTGTGTCACTTGGTGCAGAATGAGGTCCAATTTTTGAGAGGTGGTGAGTGGTATAGATGGAGAGACATCCAGAGCTGATGAGGAAGAAGAAGAGACAATTCGCCTTCGAGGGGTTCTGGAGCCAGTGGGAAGTTGCGAGGCGGTTCTGTAGTCTAGAAGTAGTGGGGGTAATGTTGAAATAGGCTTTGTGACCTGGATGAAATCAGTCATCCACCAATTCCGGCCTTCCATGATTGAGGTCCGTCTTGGGTCAAGTAGTTGGAGGAGAGCCGATGAATTAGATTGTCGCCAAAATTGTTGGCCGTTTATCATTAGAAGGACCCCTTCCTTGATAAAAAAATCCAAGTCGATAAGTGTGGCAGGTGTGGGGGTGGTGTTGGCTAAGAACACATAGTGTTCTGCTAGGGGTGTGACGAGGTTGCTGCAGAGGATTGGACTAAATTCACGGGTTGACTCCGTGATCAGACTTTGCAGGAAGAACGAGGCAAGATTAATCTCTGTGTTAAACAACAGATACCAGAGAATAAAAAGCTCATCGGCAAAACAAGGTCCCGCTCATATTCATTGGGGCCGATTAAGATAGTATTGGTAAGAAGAATATGAAGATATCGAAGAATAGGGTTCTTCAGGTCGTGGCCGACTAGGTGCAACATGTTATCGGTTCGTCGGCCGGTAAGTTGATACCAATCTTCAAATGTAGGGAAAGAGGGTGGAGGAGTTCGATGGCCAACATTAGGTAGATTCATTAAATGGCTAAGGTGCCTAGACTCATGGCGAGTTCGTGATTACATAACCGAAACTCAATGTGATCAGGAACTCCATCTTCATCGAAACAGGTGGGATACAAAGTTCCTAAGAACTCCATTGATACCTCTTCGTAGAAGTCCCAATGTTTCATAAAGAAAGGGAGGAGACGAGATCGATGAAGTAGGGTCTTGATATCTTCAAATAATCTGAGAGATTCGAGAGTGGAAAAATCCAGAAATCGTGTAGAAGCAAAATTTCTGACCCGTGTATTAAGAAGACGTTGGGCTACATTGCTGTCTTCTGGCCGTCGCAAGTTGGACGTTGGTTGTAAAAGGCCATCTGGACGAAGCCATCGCCTGATGGACTCAGACGAACTATTTGCCGAGGAATCAGACGATGTGCGGGTTCACTTCATGTTGCCGGTTGAAAATATCGGCGATCGTAAGGTGGAGGGCGGCTGAGGTTTCTCAGAGGACAGTGGAGAGCTACTAGGGATTTGGAGAGGTGGCTGAGGGACGATGAGTGTTTCGGTGGTGTTAATCGATCGGGTGAAAAACGAAGTGACGTGTGGGACTTAGTGTGGGACTTGGAAAAGTGGATGTTTGGGTAGATATGGTGTCAGATTCTGTTGGGATTCTCAACTAAAACTGGAGATGTACTTTCAGGTGATTTTTCTGACATTTTTGACCTTGCCGATGCTGACGTGGCTGCTGACCGTTTATTTGGTTGGGTTGCCTCCCTGTAGCGCCTTTTTTTTAACGTCGTTGGCTCGACCTGACTTCTTCTAGTGGCCCGGTTGCAAATGTAGCACTTCTTCGAACCTTATTGTGCCTGGATTGTAATGTTTTAGTCTTTGCCCGTTGACCTTGAAGATTTTTGAATTACTGTTTTTGATATCCATTGTGCGGGATATATTTTTTCAATGATAAACGGTCCAGACCATCGTGTTCTTAACTTTCCGAAAAAAGTCGTAGTTTGGAGTTAAATAACAGAACCTGGTCGCCCTCTTTAAAGTTCCTTCTCAATATGTGCATATTATGCTATTTCTTCGTTCTTTCTTTATAGATGCGGGAGTTGTTATAGGCATCTAATCTTAATTCATCTAGCTCATTGAGCTGCAATAAATGTTTTCCAGAAGCTGCTTGGAAATCATAATTCAGTGTTTTAATTGCCCAAAAAGCCTTATGTTCTAATTCCATCAGTAGGTGACAATGTTTACCATAGATAAGTCTGAATGGTGTTGTCCCAATTGGTGTTTTATAAGCAGTTCGATATGCCCATAATGCTTCATTGACTTTCAGGCTCCAATCCTTTTTGGTTATTGAAACAGTTTTCTCAAGAATTAGTTTGATCTCTCTATTTGAGACTTCGGCTTGCCCATTGGTTTGAGGGTGGTAAGCGGTAGAAATCCGATGCTTGACCCCATATTTGAGCAACAATTTTTCAAAACTCCGTTCAATAAAATGTGTGCCTCCATCACTAATAACCAATCTCAGTATCTCAAACCTTGGAAATATAATATCTTTAAAAAGTTTAGCAATCGACCTTGAATCTACTGAAATTGTAGGGATAGCCTCAATCCATTTTGAGACATAATCAACAGCTAGAAGTATGAACTTATGACCGCAAGAAGGGGGAAAGGTCTCATGTAATCCACTCCCCATACATCAAATATTTCTACCTCGAGTATAGGTTGCTGAGATGCTTCATTTCTTTTGCCTATATTTCCAATCCTTTGACAAGCATCACAAGATTTAACAACGTTGATTGCATCCTTGAATAGTGTTGGCCAATAAAAACCTGTTTGAAGAACTTTGGCGGCTGTTTTCTGATATCCTCCATGACCACCATGAGGAGATGAATGACATTCCTGTAATATAGCAAATTGTTCTTCGTCTGGTACACACCTCCGATATATTCCATCTGCACATTTTTTTAATAGAAATGGTTCATTCCAAAAGTAATATTTGATATCAGAGAAAAATTTCTTCTTTTGTTGGTAGGACAGATCGGGTCGTAGAACTCCGGAAGCTAAGTAGTTGGCATAATCAGCGAACCAAGGAAGTTGTGTTGTCTGAATCGAAAACAATTGATCATCTGGAAAGGAATCATTAATAGCTCTGTGCATTCCAGTGTTAAGCTTTTGTTCTGATAGTTGAATTCGAGAGAGATGATCAGCTACTAAGTTTTTTGTCCCCCTGTGATATTTGATTTCTAAATCGAATTCCTGTAACAAAAGGATCCATCGGATAAGTCTAGGTTTGGCATCTTTTTTAGCTATCAAGTATCGGACAGCTTGGTGATCAATGAACACGATGACTTTAGAGCCAACTAGGTAGGATCTGAATTTATCTATTGCAAAAATGACTGCTAGAAAATCTTTTTCTGTTGTAGCGTAATTGATTTGCGCTTCATCCAAAGTTTTGCTAGCATAATAGATTGCATGTTATTTTTTATCCTTCCTTTGTCCCAATACTGCTCTCACAGCTTGATCACTAGCATCACACATAATTTCAAACGGCATAGACCAATCAGGTGGTTGGATAATTGGGGCTGTTATAAGAGCTTTTTTTAGAGTGTTAAAAGCTCTAAACAGTGTTCATCGAATATAAACTCCGCATCCTTGGATAGTAGTTTTGTCAAGGGCCTTGCAATTATAGAAAAATTCTTGATGAATCGTCGATAGAATCTGGCATGACCAAGAAAGCTTATGATTCCCTTGATATTAGTGGGCGGATGTAACTTTTCAATTACTTCTGTCTTAGCTCTATCAACTTCAATGCCTCGACCTGAGACAATATGCCCCAGAACTACACCCTCTTGTACCATGAAGTGACATTTCTCCCAGTTCAACACGAGATTAGATTCTGCGTATCTTTGTAATACCTTTCCTAAATTTTCAAGACATATTTCAAAGGAAGTGCCATACACTAAAAAATCATCCATAAATACCTCAATTATTTTTTCAATGTAATCGAAGAAGATTGACATCATGCACCTTTGAAAGCTTGCTGGAGCATTACATAATCCAAAGGGCATCCTTCTGTATGCAAAAGTTTCATAGGGACAAGTAAAGATAGTTTTTTCCTGATCTTCTGGATGAATAGGAATTTGATGAAATCTAGAAAATCTGTCCAAGTAACAAAAATAAGAGTGATTTGCTAGTCTTTCTAACATCTGGTCAATGAAAGGTAATAGAAAATGGTCCTTTCTTGTGGCTTTATTAAGTTTCCTAAAGTCAATACACATTCTGCACCCTGTTACTGTTCGTGTAGAAATAAATTTGTCTGACTCTGTCTTTACTACAGTGATTCCATCCTTTTTTGGCACGACCTGCACAAGGCTCACCCACTAATTGTCTGATATGGGGTAGATAATTCTTGCATCCAAAAGTTTAATAACTTCTTTTTTCACTACTTCCTTCATTGTTGGATTAAGCCTTCTTTGTCCCTCTATGGAAGGTTTATAATCCTTTTCCATATGGATGCGATGCATGCATATAGCAGGATTAATTCCTTTGAGATCATCCAATGTGTACCCTATGATATGCTTGTAAGCTTTTAACTTATCCAATAGCTGCTGGAGTTGAGTTGTCTTTAAATCTACACTGACGATTACTGGATAAGTGAAATCTTCACCTAAAAATTCATACTTGAGATTTGAAGGTAGCTTCTTTAGTTTTGGGTTTGTTGGCATGTTTGAACTAGACTGTTGCACGAACTCTTCTAGTGGAGTGTCAGGATGTTGTATTTCAGTCGAGAGCATGTGACTCGTAAGAATGTTTGCTTCTTCTTCTGTCCACAAAAATGATTCTTGGGCTTCAAGAGATACTTCCAAAGAATCTGATATGTGAACAACTGATGCTACTTTCTGTATAAGGGGATCCAGTGGCTCCGGTTGAAGAGGGTGATCCTCCATGTCTAGGCAATTAATAATGTGATTCAGCCGAAATTCAACCGTGTCATCGCCTATGTGAAAAGTAAGGCGACCTTGTTTGACATCTATCACTGTTTCGGCGGTAGCTAGGAAGGGTCTTCCCAACAAAATAGGAGTTTGATTGTCTTCATCCATGTCTAACACCACGAAGTCGGCTGGTATGTAGAAGTTGCCTACTTTGATAGGTATATCCTCCAGAATTCCCTGTGGAATTTTTATAGACCTGTCTGCTAATTGGAGAGACATGTTCGTGGGCTTAATGTCACCCATTTCAAGTTTCCTACACAATGATAGAGGAATAACACTTACTGAGGCACCAAGGTCAAACAAAGCTCTTCGTATTCTTCTATTTCCAATTTCACAAGGTATGGAGAAACTCTCCGAATCTTTTAACTTCAGAGGTAGTTTGTTTTGAATTACAGCACTTGCCTCAGCAGTTAGCGCGATCGTTTCATTTTCTTATATCTTCCTTTTCTTTGATAAAATGTCCTTCAGAAATTTGGCATATGCTGGCATTTCTTGAATAGCTTCCACGAAAGGTGCATTAATATAGAGTTTCTTTAGGATCTCTACAAACTTGCCAAATTGTTGATCTTGTCGGGATTTCTCAAGGGCTTTTGGAAATGGTATCCGAGAAGAATAACTAGGATGTCCTTCGGCAATCTGTTGTTTATATTTACTTTGTCCATTTATTGCATCTTCTGATTGAACCACCTGACTTTGATCACTAATTCCCTCGGTTGCCTCTGTCGAGACCTCTGCTCTTGTTCTTCCAGTGTTATCTATGGTTTTTCCACTTCTTAAAGTTATAGCTTGAACTTGTTCCTTTGGATTCTTCTCTGGCTGCCCTGGTAAGATTCCCGGTGGTCTTGAAGAGGATGCAGCTTATTGAGCTATCTGAGTCTCTAGCATTTTGTTGTGGATGGAAAGACTTTCAATTTTTTTGAACATTTTCTGCATCAGAGTGTCCTGTTTCGACATATATTTTTCCATCATTGCTTCTAGTTTGTTGGAGGAAGAAGACCCTTGATCTGAAGGAGGGTTTTAAGGTTGTGCTCTGTGATTAAACCTGTTTTGCCAAGCGGGAACCTGAGTTTGTTGAGGATTGTCTCTGTAGGAAAACTTTGGATTGTTTCTCCATTCAGGATTGAAAGTGTTAGAATATGAGTCATTATTCGATGGATAAGAGCCTATCGCATTAGCCTGTTGTTGATGCCCTTGCTGTTTTAATAACTCACAGTGCATAGAAATGTGATCAGGCGCACCACATATTTCGCAACATCTTGCTATCATATTAATGGTAGGAGTAGCTTCGTTGAGTCCCAGTCTACTAATTTCTTTTTGAACTATGTACTCCACTTTAGAAGAAAAATCCTCACCTTCAAATCGAGTTTGGGTTAATGCGGCTGACTCATTAGACCTTGAATGAGCTAGGAAATGTTGATTCCTGGCTATCTCTTCTATAAGTTGATAGGCTTCATCTACATTTTTCTTTATAAACACACCATCTGCAGCGTTATCAAGCGCCATCTTTGAAGTGTAATTGAGTCCATTGTGAAAGGATTGAACCAAGATCCATTTGCTCAGGCCATGATGAGGACATGACCTTAGCAATGTTTTAAACCTTTGCCAGGCTTCATATAGCGTCTCCTGATCTTTTTGCACGAAGCCGATAACTTGGTTTCTGATTCTTATAGTTTTACTAGGAGGAAAATATTCTGACAAAAATGCCTTTACTAGTTGCTCGCAAGTAGTTAACTCCCGGGTTCCAATGATTGTAACCACTGCTTGGCTTTACCTCTCAGCGAGAAAGAGAAGACCCTTAGTTTCAGTGCTTCTGGCGATACTCCGTTCAGCTTGGTTGTCTCACATATTTCCAGAAAGTCTTTAAGATGTTGATTTGGATCCTCATTCGAAGTTCCTCCAAATTGGTTCTGTTGGATTATAGAGATTAGAGATTAGAGATGATTTTAACTCGAAATTATTGGCTTGAATGGCAGGCTTCAGAATCGCGGACTCCAGTCCATCTGCAGTGGGAGTATAGAGTTCTTCCAATGATGGGTCTGGTGGTCGTGGTTGGAGTGGTTCTTGTTGTTCAGCCATCATTCCTGCTTCTGGATCAAAATTCTCCTCGCTATATGGGTTGAGTGCTGCTCGCGCCTTCAAGAAAGGATGCCCTGTTCTTATACTCTCGCACCCTTTTTATAAAGGTTCGATCTATTTTAGGGTCTAGTTCAAACAGTTGACTACGGATGTTTCTGGGCATATACTATTTCCTGAAATCAATGAGAAAATATATTCAGCCGTGAATAGCACTTAAATAAACTAAGTAAGGATATAAACGAAAAGTAAATAACTAATCTAAATCTCCAGCAACGGCGCCAAAAACTTGACGTGAACTGATCGTAATTGCGAAATTATAGATTTTCACACAAGAAATAATTCTAGTCACGTTTTAAATTTACCCAAGAGTTCACCTAGCTGCAAGTGCACAGGTCGAGTAGAAACCCTGAGTGTCGTAACCCCGTTGATTTAGATCAATTACTTAATCTACTTATTTCCCAAAAGTCATCACGAAATTATAAAAGAATAAATTAGATGAATGAATGAGTATGGATTAAGAATAATAAAGAAAGATAAGGAAAGATCAAAGAGTGAAGGAAGATATTCCCTCGTAATGAATTAGTTGATGCTATGACAATAACCGTATCCGATTTACTGATTTTGTGATCCCACTCTAACCTATCGATGTATCTAGAAATCAAGAAGAGAGTGGTTACCAACCATTGAATCAAGATCGCTGATTAATAAGACTCTCGTCCTTAATCAGAAAAAATTCAATCTCTCGATCTTCTATAATTCGTTCTTTTAATCTTAATCAAATGATCAGAATGCCGATTGACACCTCACACGACTGTAAGGATTCTCATCTCATAACAGTTGATATAGCAGATCTTTCGATCCTTTGATAAATAATAAACCAGCAATTTACTAGAAACATAGCAAGTAATGTAACCAAATTCCCCTCTTGGGTGAAATTAGTTTAAATTGAAACAATCGATCTCTCGATCTAATTGAAATCAGATATAAATTCTAAACAGCTATGCGTCATATAAATAAGAAATGAGGAGTCAGATTTGTAATATCAGAAAATAATAATAGTCAGCATCAACAAAGTTTCATCACAAGAGAATCAAAAGTCTCCTTTAGTTCATCTTCTTTCTTCAAAAACCTGCGTCTTCTTCTTCCACTCCCTTCTGCCTTCCTCTCCGTCCCCCCTTTCTAGGCTTCCTCCTCCCCTTTTTGTTTCATTTCCTGCTCCAAATTCAAATTTCGAAAAGTTGTTAGTCCCCTCTTTTACTCATTCAACTTCTCTACTAGAAAATGATAAAAAAACATTTAAATATACTTAATTTTTATATAAATTCGTGGATTTAGTCGTAATGATTATAGGTACAATAAAGAGGTGATCATTTAGTCATGTAACCGTAATCATGTGGTCACTTCTCATGCAAGATAGCAGCTCATTAATGACGCTGATATGTCTAACAATCTTTCACCCATGCTTGACAATTCATATTGATTTTAGTGCTTAACGAGTACACCCATAGCTTAGAAAAAATTATAACCTGGGATACATACTCATTAACCTTATGAAAACTTAGAACATGACCTGGCGACCATACATAATCACTCAATTAACTTGAGAATCAGTACCCAAATAACATGTGAGCCAATGCTATATTATTGTTCAAACATTGCATGAAATGTTACTATGATTAAGAATGCACATCCTCTCAAGAAATTGTGTAATCCATGATCTCTAATGTATCTATGTATGTATGTATTGAGTTAAATTAGCGCGCAACCATAAAGTGTGGTCGCATTGTGCAATCATATACTCTAGGCCTTTGGATCAACGTCATTTTAATTTGATGATTCAAAATACAGGTAATCTATATCGTTAGATTAAAATGATGCTAATTCAAATATCCAAAATATGTGATTGCACGGTGCAACCACAACTATGGCTGCACACTAATATGCCTCATATATATATATATATATATATATATATATATATAGAGAGAGAGAGAGAGAGAGAGAGAGAGAGTAATTCATACAAATTTAATCTATTTTGAACATGCATTTTATCCTAAAATTCATGTCGTTAGATGCATATTTATGGACTTAATTCATGGATCTATGAATTCATCTTTATATTTTTTTTGAAAATTTTGATACTTTATGAGACTATCATTTCTCATGTTTTTTGTGCATTTGTAGGAGTTCAAATGGACTTAATTCATGGATCTTTTGATTTATGAATTCATCTACTCCATTTTTATATTCTTTTGAAATTTTTGATATTTTATGACAATACTATCATTTCTTATGTCTTTTGTGCATTTGCAGGAGTAAAATATCATTGAAGTCTCAAAAATTTTATAGTTTTGATGATAAAATAGGAAAGTGGTGACAAATAGAAGAATTTTTACATGAGGACATTTTGATTGATCACCCATTTTTCCTCTTTCGGTAGAAATTAATGCTAAATGACAAAAACAATGTCCTAAAGCTAAAAATTCCAACTACAAGAATGTTCCTAAGAGGGAAGAAGCATAGAAAAAGACAAAAATAATAGGAAGAAAAGTAGAAAAATCCTATTGGATAAATATAGGAGGTGGCTACTGCATTCTTCTCTCTTTTTTTCCTCTTCTTCTTTCTTTGATGAGTTCGGCCATTACTGCAAGGAGGAGCTGAGAAGCAAGAACGAGCTACATTGCTTTTGTTTTCAAATTTATGTTCTTATCTTTTTTGTTCATGAACTAGATTGGCATGAAGTTTGTATTGGATAATAAGTTGATCCTTTTTATTCTATTTTTGGAATTATGATAATGTATTGTTAAATAGTCGGTTAGGGTTGAGAAATGTTGGATGGATGTTGGTTCTTTTTGTTGAAGCTTGGGTATCGATTTTGTTCTTGATGTCTTTGAGTTTGTGTACTTTTCTAATTTACATTATTGAATGAGTTAATATGGAGTGTTTTGTGATTTTAATTGTGGGTATCATTAGCCTTTGTCCGAGAGGTCATTTGAGTCTTGATTTGTGTTAAAGAGTATTGACAACAGAGGCGTTCAGTAGGTCAGGTCGACCCGAAGAATCCGATGATTTGACCGGACCTGGCCTAGTTTAGGTCGGATACGGTTGGTGGTCTAACCCTGACCCGACCCTAACCCGATGGGGGTTTTGGTCGGGTAGGGGTTGAGATTTTTCAACTTGAGTCACGATCTGACCCAATACGATGACCAAATATTTTTTTAATTTTTATTTATTTTTTTACTTTTTTAGTTAGTTTTAGACTTATATTTGATTTAAAAATAATTTACAAAACAAAATAATTTATTTTAAGTATCCAATATTGAGAAAAGTTATTTTATATTTAAGAATACATATTAAACATTTTTACATTAAAATGATAGAGAAAAGTAAGAAAATTAAAAAAAATAAAAAAGGTGATCATGTGACCCAACCCGATCCCATTCGATCTAAACCAAGTCGAATTGGACTAGATTTGCTGTCTGTGTGGGTTGTGGCTTGACCCAATCTGACCAAATTTGGTTAGGTTGGGTTGGATTTGTTCATGGGTCGAGTCCAACCCGACCCATGATGACCCCTAATTGACAATCACTTTCAAGGTAAGCTGAGGAGTTAAGCTGGAGTGTGTTGGGTCATTTGATATGAAATGTGATGTGATTTTGTTAATTGGTATCATTAACCCTTGCTCAAGAGGGATATACTTATTTTTTTCGGTGATTCATGATAGGTCGAGCGGTCACTTGGAATATAGTTTATGTTAAAGGAGTATTAGTTGTTATTATCAAGCGAGGCTGAGAGAATAAGTGAGTATGAGTGTATTGGGAAGGGCTGAGAGGTGAACCCGCATGAACTTATATTATTCAGAACTATCCCAATCATGAGAATGGTGGAATTTATGAGTTACTTTAGTGTTATAGTGTCTAGGATTTTGCTCTAGAGTGAGAGAAAATATAAAAAAATGATCATGTCTTGAAGTTCTAGATTTCTTTAGTTAGGAAAGAACATCCAACTAAATTCTCCATTTCCCTAACGTCCATTATTATTTTTACTATGATTTTTGGTTACTTGTTTGTTTCTCTTATTTTATAAACTACAATTTTAGATTTTAGTTACTCTTTATAATTCATAGGTTTAGCTTTTGCACGAAGTAATTTTGATCAAATGTGATAACTCAATATGCTTTTCATGTGGATTGTTTATGAAGTGCTATATTTCTAGCAATTTATTTGTATATTGAGAACTTATAAAATTTAAAACTAATTTTGAGACTTGTTTGAATGGGTTCATTTCTTGACCTGGGTTCAAATCTTTATTATGGGACCACTTCTCTAATGAACAGTTTGAGTTTTCAAGTTCTCAAGTTTTTTTTTTTTGAAATTTCATATATGTATTCATTCATATGACATCTCAATTCCATATATGAGCCATTATCCATACTTACTCCTCCTTATTTTTTGTGCCTTAAACTTTAAATATCACACCTCACACAAAATCTCAAGTCACTATCATATTTCGTATCTGTATGAATACGAATTTGATCAATTGGGTTATGATTTTCATGTCGCACCAGTGAACCTTTCACTCGTTCTCTAAGTTATTTTAATAGTCATGCCACATACATATTTTTTATATTGAGTTTCTCACTTAAGTAATACCACTAAACAATGGCCTTGAAACCTAACCAAGAGTATAAGGTTAATATTCGAACTTTATTGATTCCTTAAAGATTCACTCTGATGAAAACTATAGTCTATTCGTAAGCCTCAAAGTTGATTTTATCATATTAGGTACATAATCTAATATTATAATAGAGACTCCCATTGAAGGAATGCATGTTATAAACTTATAACATTGCATGAACTATAATCCAAATGCATACCCATCCATGATGCCCGACTTGAGGCCTCCCACTATTCACCCAAATATAGTACTATAAGTTCTTTGGCTTATCACAAAGTTATACTAAGTTACGTATAAACTCATGGACATATACATATTATTACGATCTCATATATCAAGATCTAAATTATTTCATCATTGTCTACTATATTCTAAGCATCGAAAGTGATTATCCGTATGATTGATAATTGCATTTATGATTGTCATACTCTACATCGAAAACCATTAACTAACTCTAGATAATTTTGAGTTATGTTTATCCTTTGAGGAAAACATAATTTTGAGATCTAAATGAATAACAAAAAAATCTAATTGTAGATTTATCTATGCTATAGATATTAGTCGATTAAATGTTGAGGATGTTAAACTTGATGGAGATTGATTTAATAAGGATGAGTTTTAATTTTGTATTGATCAATATTGAGTCAAATTTTCTTTGAGGTTGATTAATTAAGATGTCTCCCTAACAAAATTAGGTACATTGGTTTGTAAAAAAAAACTCTCGAATTCTACGATACAGGAGTGAGACCATAAGCTTTGCTACGAATTCACTAACCAACATTCTTAACTTCGAAAGGGGTCAATGGGTTTTGTTGAAATTGTACATTCAAAATTTAGATTGAATTTTAATCCAAATTTAAATTTTCCTTAATTGAAAAAGATCATTTTGACATTTATATATTAGCAAACTAATAATAATTAAGATGAAATTTACTGATTCATTTAAAATGTTTATGAAGTGAGGCATGCCATTTATTATTTGGAATCATAATGACTATGATAAGAATTCACAAGGTGTTTCACATATTTATACTTATGACCTATTTAATCCAAGAAGAATAAAGAAATTAAGGAATTAAAGGATACGACATTACATGAGGATCTGTGCATATGCGAACATGTGAAACAATAAGCTCGTAGACATACAGTTCTTGTGGAAAAAATTGAATTGATAATAGATGCTTATAAGAGACCATGTTGAAGTTGGAAAGAGGTACATTGTAAAATAATCCTTATTTTTTAATCACCACACTAATACAAATTTCGAGGGTATTATAATTGTAATACTATGGAAATAATTTAAAATTAAAAAGGGCAACTTGCACTACAAGAAAATGACATACTTCCAATGGATAATTTTCGATGGCTGGAAATCCTTCACAATTTGCAACGGATCACCTTCAGTCAGTATTTCCGACGGCTCAAACCGTGAGAAATATTTCCCACGGCTGGAGCTGTGAAAAATGTTTCCCAGGGCATAAGCTGTGGGAACTTCCCAAGGCTCTAGCCCTGGGAAAAATTTCCCACGGCTCCGGTCATGGGAAACTTTTCCCATTGTTCAAGCCGTGGGTATTTCCCATGGTTCGAGCCGTGGGAAGTTCTCATGGCTTGAGCCCCGAGAATTTGCCATGGTTTCGACCGTGGGAAAAGTTACCCACAACCCAAGCCCTAGAAAATTCCCACGATACGAATCATGAGAATACTTTCCCACGGCCTAACCTGTCGGAAAATTAGAAATCCCGCCAATCTGTTTTTTTTTTCTTTTCCCACTTCTCTCTCTATTTTTATTCACCCTCTCCCTCTTTCTACCTCATTCCCTCTCTCCTCTCTCTCCCTCATCGCGGTCATCTCCCTCGACGACTGGCGCAGCCAACTCCATCCTTCAAGGCAACCGGTGCGGCCCTCCCTCCTTCCCGCTCTCTCTCATCCGTGGTCAGATCGCCCATCTGGCGGCCGGATCCCCTCGCCTCGCGGCGGATCGGCCGCTTGGCAGTCGCGGTCGATCTCTCGGCTGGCGAGATTTTTTTAATATTTGAAAAAACTTTCCGACGGTCTCCGCCGAGGAAAAATCATGCATCTCCATAGTCCCTGCCATAGGAACTTTCCCACGGCCCAAGCTACGACAAATGATTTCGACGGTTCGGGCCATGGGAACTTCTGACGGCTGTGATAAAACCTTCGGAAAATATTTGCGATGAGCAAATTTCTGACGGTTCGCTTCTGTCAAAAAATCCATGGGAAATTCACATTTGTGACGGATTTTGCACAATTTCCGAAAATAGCGATTTTTCTTGTAGTGTTGTTCATTTGAACAAAAAAACATAAAATTAAAACGAAGAGGAGAGAGAAGGTCATCCTCTCCTCTCATCTTCTTGTTCTCACGCGACTCCTTGTCGCCATCCAACACAATCTGCCACCACCTCAAATCACACCAAAGCATAGAGCTTGAAGAGGAAACATCATCATGTGCTGGAGGAGGATTGGATGGTTGTGTGAGGTGCCTTGGAGTCATATCGACAAAACAACAGTTGTTATTACTGCTCGATTCGTGTCCTCGACCATTTTGAGATCATCAATTATCATGATCATGACGAGCTCAGCGAGACGAATCCATCAATGTACATATGAAGGAGAGAGGATACCTTCCACCTCCTCCCCTTTTTTGCTCCTTGATCACTTGTGACCCATCACCACATCCTTCCCTCGATTTGTGCTGCACCATCGTCAGAGCATAGTGCCATGTCAAGCGCAGAGAGCAAAGTACATCAACACATGTTTGAGGGAGATTGGGTGTGTGTAGATAGAGAACAACCCTCATGCTCACCAAAAGAGGAATCATTGCCAAAAGCCAATTTATCATTAGTTTCTTGTGATACTCCTCTATCATTGACGGTGATCGCAACTATTGATATTAATATGGATGATAAGCTCGTTTGGTTAGGTGAGTTTTATATAAAATTGTTTATTTTTAATAAGTTAATCTATTTTAAAGATGAATCAATCATTGTTCCTTTACCCTCTTACTTAGAATATTGGGTCAAGATGTTTAGCTTAGATCTATCATGTAGTGATGGAGGATATGCCTCATGATTGAACCCACTATTAATGGAGCTTGATGCTAAGGATCCATGGATTAAACCAATATGTGTGCTTGTGTATAACCAAAAACATAGAGTAGGAAGATATTTGTGTTGTAGGTTACTAACATTGGTAATGTTGTGAATGTTAACACTGTGATTTTAAGACGAAGAGATGTTGATAGTCATGGTGATATAATTAGAAGCTATTGTAGGGAATTTAAAAACAAACTATATATAGTAAAAAGTATTAAGAAGTAATATGTAATCAGAACCTATAATTATTGTATGTGTCTATAAGAGATAGTATATATGAAATGAAAAATTGTACTTTCAAATTTAACTAGTTAATATTAAAACAATCACTGTAAATCTCAAGGAGAGAGGGTAATTATTTGATTAAAATCTCAAGTTTTTCCATTTAGTTGTTCTTTCTCATTGTAAACATAATTAGATATTTTTAATTGATAACGTGCAATAATTAAAATAAATGTTGTTAAGTGTTTAATTTTTAGAAAACTATTCTATTAAATCCTTAATATAGATTGTGATCACATTTAAAATACGGATAAAATCTTAGTGCACATAGTTTAATGATTGATATGTGCTACATGATAGGGATGATCCAGATGGATAATACTTGACAAATTCAAGGTAAGGAAAATTACTTCAATTACTGAACTATTCGGAGTGAGTACATTATTTCACCCAACGTGTGACAGATTTCGTATTGATTTTTCCCATGCATGATCATACATATTTGCATCCCTAATATGTGTGTCATCATATGAGTTGCAATGCTTATATTGTGAATTGAAACAATATTCTTAATCATGATAAATATTTTAATAGTGCTTTGAATTTTATTGTTGAGATTTTGGGAAATACTAGCAAGTTGAAATAAAAATATCAATTTTGTATATGCATTCATGCATTATATGGTGTAAACATTTGCATAAGGCAGAGTATTTCACCTTGAAAGATTGATCAACTCTAGGTGGGCTCAACATGCTTTATTTTAATGGGACACGATGAGCAAGTTCAACATCCTATGTCATTATAGTGATATGAAAAGTAAATTAGAACAATCATCCTTAATTAATGAGATATGATGGATGGCATATAGCCATTAATGGAATATAAGGAACGGTTCAATATCTAGTGTCAATGAGAAATGAGTGACAAAATTAAAACAATCACTCTTTATCAATGGGATACGACATGTAAGATTGAGTACCCTGTTGAAGAGTTGTTGGATTTTCATATTTGACTATGATTCTCCAACTATATTATATATAATTGTATCATGCATGCATACTCATAGAATTCTTTTTTGTGTGATCATTATCTAATTGCATTTTACGAATTAAAAAGAGTATCAAATCTTCTTGAAAATAAAAATGTTGATTTTTAGTTACATTTATTTTAAAAATACTTGTGGTAGTGGTTTAACTTAGGATGCATGCTCACCTTCTTTATTTTCTAATGCTTGCAGGAAATGAATCAATATATTGCATATACTTGATTGAAAAGGACAATAACTCAAAAAAGGATAATGTGGGTGATGTTATGCAAGGAGCATTTATTGTTCTATCTTGTCCATCATTTAATACTTGTTATTTTTATTTCTAAAATCGAGGCCTTTGGCTTGTTTTATTCTGTTGACTACATTGTATGATTTGGGATTGTAACTAGGAATATTTCAGATATGAGATGTAAATTTGTTAAAGGGTCATTTTCGCTTGTGACTGAATATGCCGATTGTCTAGACAAACTCTTTTGATTCGAATGAATGCTTGTTTTATGCCTTGCCAAATGTGTTTGTTCCAAATGAATGCTTTGGCGGAGGTGTTTGTGAACAAATGCCTAAGAAAAATGTTTAACCGGAAGACTTCATTGTGTGGTTTGCCACGCCAAGTTTGAAAATAATATGTTAGATTTCGGAAAACTTTGAATTATTGTTGAGCTTTGGGAAAGGTGTTGTGGCTTCAAAATGAGATGATTTGGACGAGATCCTATCATAATTTTATAAATTGACTTGAGCCTCTCAATGTAGTTAGCAAACATTTGATACAAACTTGCGGTTATATTTTTAGATAGGTTTAAGTTTAATTAACTTTTCGATGTTCGATTTTTTTGGATTTGAAGTCCATCTTTTTATTTCTGATTATAAATTGCAAGAATTATCTAATGATTATATTATCTAATGAATTGTTTGGAAATATATGAAATATTATATATGACGCCTCTCAAAATTTGTAAAAGTTTTTTTAGTTTATCTTTAAAATTTAACTTTCCGTTGGAGAATTTAAATTGAATTTAACCGAATTTTTACCGTTTCATCTCTTGTGGAGGAAACAAAGGGAATGGTAAATTACACGATTGGTCCCCCAACTTTGAGACGATTTTCAACTGGTCCCCAAACTTCAATTTGTAACCGGATCGTCCTCCATCTTTCATTTTCTTGCACGATTACTCCCCCTGACCGGTGATCATGGGTTTCCCAGTTGCCTTGCATACGTGGCCGCTTTTCTCTCTCATCCACGTCAGTCTAACTAGTCCACGTCATTATAAAAATTTTAAAAAATAATAAAAAATGATAAGATCATCCACGTCATTATAAAAAATTTTAAAAATAAAAAATGACTGGCCCGCTCGTGCTCGCCATGCGAGAGAGAGGAGGGGGGCGACCGCCCCCCTCTGGTCGAGCTCACCGGCTCTGACGAGCTCGACAAAGGGGGGTGATCGCCCCCCTCCTTCTCTCTCTTGCCGTGCTCGTTGTGCGGGAGAGAGAAGGAGGGGGGCGACCGCCCCCCTCTGGTCGAGCTCACCGGAGCTCGACCAGCTCTGACGAGCTCGACAGAGGGGGGCGATCGCCCCCCTCCTTCTCTCTCTCGCTCGCAGAGGGAGGGGGGCAACCGCCCCCCTCTGGTCGAACTCCGGCGAGCTCGACACAGGGGGGCGATCGCCCCCCTCCTCTCTCCCGCATGGAGAGAGAGGGAGGGGGCGACTGCTCCCTTTGGTCGAGCTCCGATGAGCTCGACAGAGGGGGGCAATCGCCCCCCTCCTTCTCTCTCCCGCACGATGAGAGAGAGGGAGGGGCAACTGCCCCCCTCTGGTCGAGCTCCGGCGAGCTCGATAGAGGGGGGCGATCGCCCCCCTCCTCCTCTCTCCCGCACGGCAAGAGAGAGGGAGGGGGGCGACCGCCCCCTCTAGTCGAGCTCCGACGAGCTCGACAGAGGGGGCGATCCCCCCTCCTTCTCTCTCCCGCATGGCGAGAGAGAGGGAGGGGACGACCACCCCCTCTGGTCGAGCTTCGGCGAGCTCGACAGAGGAGGGCGATCGCCCCCCTCCTTCTCTCGATCCCGCATGGCGAGAGAGAGAGGGAGTGGTGACCGCCCCCTCTGAACGAGCTTGAGCTCGACCAGAGGGGGCGGTCACCCCCCTCCTTCTCTCTCCTGCATGGCGAGAAAGAGGGAGGGGGCGACCACTACAAGAAAATTGGCGATTAGCGACTCAAGATTGGTGACGCTAGGGAGGCGCTATTACGTCTCCGTTGTGAAGAGCGCCTCATTAGCGTCCAACTAGCGCCTCAAAAGTGGGATGCTAGAAATCGGTGGCTAGTGGCGTCGCACTAGAGTCAAAGAAAATGAGACGCAACTAGCATCACTTGTTGGCGCTATCTCGACGTTATTAAGACGCGATGTTTGCGACTGTGCGAAGAAGAAGGGGCGCTAGACATGAGGCGCTATTTCGGCGCCCATGAGTCACTACTGTAGACGCTAGGAAGGCGCTGAAGTGATGCAAATATGATAATGTACGCGTCGCTAATGAGACGCGAACATGGCGCTAAGTACGATATATTTAAGGCAGCGTCGATAGTCGTTGCGACGCTAATGGGACGCTATGGAGTCGCTAGGTTCAGATTTGTTTTACCCATTCAATCCTCATTTTTCCCCTTCCCAGACCATACAATTATATAATGCATATAAAAACACATTTATATTCATCACAGGCAATATAAAAGCATCACATGCAATATAAGAGCATCACATGCAATATAAGAGCATCACAGGCATAATATTTAACATAAGAATATGAAAAGTAATAAACCAAAGTATCAAACTATATGTATATCTAAATCTATAAGTAACAAAAGCTTTGTTTGTATTCATAGGTTGTTTCTATCCTAGGTTTGGGAGTTATTGTTATCATTTCGGAAATTTGACCTAGACGTGCTCGGTCCATGGCCTCGCGGGGATGGATTCTACGTCAAGATCAATCCCTGAATCGCCTGCAATATCAAAGCCAATTGCTACGACACCTGCTGTGACACCTGCTGCGATATCTGCACCGATAACTACTGCGATAGCTGCTGTGATAGCTGCGTCATATCAGGTGCAGCGGATGAGCTCGGAGCAGATGCACCTCCTGCATATCCTTCGATCCTCCTAGGTATCTGAGCGGCTGTGCCGAGGCCACGCAAGTATCCCCTCGTGTCGTGCCGGCCACCTCCTCCCAAACAGTAGGGTCCTCTACGAAATAGAAAAATTATACAATCATATAATATATAAATTAGATATCAAGAAACACATAAATTAAAAACATGACTAAACCAATGAAGAAACATTACCTGGTGGCTGAGTACTCGGATCATCTCCATACTTTTCAGTCATTTTTGCATTATACTCGTCCTAAAAAATTTAAACATTATGTATTTCAAAAATAGTGCACTAACGTCAAGAACCATATGACCATGTCATGAGAGTTACCAGAAGCCTATGAGCAGTGGGCGTGACTAGGTCGTTTGTCTTTCGGCTCTTATGCATGGCCTCGTAGACTGCTCGAAAGTCTATGGTACTGCCTTCTTTCTCCTCCTACGATGATAAATTGAATTTATATGTAAATTATCATGCGCCGTCAATGCTCGTCAAATCGCATCGACCCCCTGTGTGGATGTGTGCCTCGGGCTTCGAAAGACGTTTAGCTCTTGCCTTTTCCGACTTCCTTTGCCATTGTTCATCCGTCCTTTATGAACATCAAATACTTAGACTTTCAAAACTATAAATTTAATAAAAATAATTTAAAAGTAAACATACTTACCACTTCCTATATAAGGACTCCCAAACCGAGCGCCTAATATGCCTTGGGCATCTTTGTATGCCCTGCTCCAAAGTGAGGCCGACGGACGTGATGACCTTGCGAAACTTGTATAATCGATTTCGGAGGCGTTTCGCAGCGATCTCCTCAAAAGCTCTCCGGATCGTCCCTAAACTAAGATCCTGATGAAACTGATTTGCCTCCTGCAAAATACGTTAAAACTTAGTACTTTTGAAATAATATAAATTCAATTATGTAACCCAAATAGAAGATCGTACCGTAAAGGCTCGAAAGATGTCATCCCGCACTTGAATTGGGACATCTTTCTAGGATCCTGTCCCTTCCGGCAAGTGGGAAAGAACAAGAGCACTGACATCCCGCACGGTACTAGCGGGTATGAAAGTGGTCCTGCCAATTACAAAGAAGAATTAATTTTCAATGATAACCAAAACTATAATAAAATTTGTACAACTTATTTAACTTACGGTCGAGCAATATTATTCACAGTGACCACCCCATTATCGTGTAACCCCTCTTCATCACTCGAAGATGAATCATCATCCGGTACAACTGGAGTAGGCTGTGAAGGTCCAACATCATCTACGGGCCCTAATACATAATAAATCATTAGTGTCATACCAAATTAAAATTGTGATAATTGATAGATGTATAGTAATGTTCTCACCTCGATTGATGTGTATCGTATGATCAATGGCAGTCCGCTCGTCTGAATGAATTGAGTCAAGTGCTTGTGCTATTGGCGGCGTAGCAATTGACATTATTAAAAAATAATTAATATAATTAATTGAGAAATGTCAATAACAATAAATATATCACCTGGCGTAAAATGTCGCTCGCCAATGATAGAATGTGGTGAAGCGTCTGGTATTCTTGGCGGTGGCGGTGGGGTAGCAACTGTCATCATAAGAAAATACATAAAATTTGGCTCCTATATAAAATTATGGAACATACAAAAAATAACCTGGTGTGACATGACGATCATCGTCGTGCGATCGAGACGTACCGACTATGTTCCCTGTCGATGGTGGAGCAACTGTCACAAAAGCAAAATATTTAAAAAACTCTATCTCCTACTTTGTATCGCCTACAATGTGTCACGTACCTAGAGTGATACGCTAAGCAGACCCACCAATGGATCGCCTACTATGTGACGATCCGGCTACGTGCCCCGTCGGCGGCGGAGGAACTGATATTATTAAAAAAGGAATTTAACTATTATAATCAACTATAAATAAGCAGCTCACAATAAATATATTACCTGGTGGTTGTGATGGCTGACTCATCTGGAGTGAACGCTTGGAAGAGAGAGATGACCCAGATGCTCGGCCCCTAGTAACTATGACTGAAAAAAAGAAAGAAACTTCTCTTATTATCGGTAACCATATATAACTTAATAAAAAGTAAAAAGCTTATGTCATTAGAATAACTACGGGATTCATTCGCTTGTTTCGTATTCTGATTCATTTTCATCATCTTCATCATCGTCGCTATAATCTTGGTTCGAGTCATCGTCAACGAAATTATCAAAGTTCACATCTAAGAGGTCATTTGAATTGAACTCTTCCATTGGCTCAGCGTCATCGACCAATTGAAAATTCTCAACTCCATCGGCCACATCAATCGTCTCATTCACTCTATCTTCTTGATAGTAATCGTCCATGGGCACATCGTTGTGTACGGATGATGTTTCATTGTCATCTATCATTGTTTCTGCTAAGAATAGTCTACTCCTCACCTTGCATGTCGCCCACCATTCATCCTTGGTTCTTTTCGATGGATACTTAGTGTAGTACACTTGTTGTGCTTGTTTCACCAATACGAATGGATCGTATGACTGAAGTCTCGACCGAGGGTTAATATCCACTAATTTAAACTTTTGATCGATCCGAACTCCTTTCTCTGGATCGAACCAACGACATTTTAGCACCACGACTTTGTTAGATTTTTCCAAATAAGACAATTCTAGGATGTCTTCTATAACACCGTAGTAATCAAAATCGTCGTCCCCGTACATGCTTCCTAGAACACATATGTCGTTATTAATAGTTGAACATTGTCGGCTATATTCTTCTGTATGGAACCGATATCCATTGACTATGACGCCGCAATAGCTAAGAACTTGTTTCTTCGGGCCATGACCGAGATCTCGTATTTTGTTTTCTATGACTGAGCCATTAATAACCTACAAGAAAAATAACTAAAAACTTTATTAAAAGTTACGAACTTATAAAAATTAAGAACAAACGGAAAGATTTCTCACTTCACATCTCAACCAATCGGCAAAATGTTCGTCTCGTAGTTTCAATAACTCATCGTTTGAAACTAACGGATTGATTTCTTGCTGTAATTTTTCGAATTTCCTAAATTCATAGTTTTCAATTAATACAATCATATAGCAACAATTAACTTTAAATTATATAAAAAATTAGAACAAATTGCCATACTCAAGATATGGCGTCACTTCGAGACAATTTGCAAGAACATAATTCTCAACGGCGGTGAGATTTCTGTCATTCAAGATAACTTTGCATCCTGCACCAAGAAGTCGACATGGGTACTTGAAGATGGATAGAATATTCATGTCAACTTCTCCTTCACTACCATCATCATTTCTTGGAACTTGGGTGTGTCGTGATTGTATGTGTGGCTCAAAGTATTTTGAAGTGAAGTTTGACACCTCCTCAATGAAATATGCTTCACATATGGAGCCTTCAATTTTTGCCTTATTCTTCGCCTTCCTTTTCAAATATAACATGCACCTTTCGAAAGGATACATCTATCGATACTGAACCGGACCAATAATTTTTGTTTCATATGGTAGATGTACAATCAAATGTTCCATCACATCAAAGAAAGAAGGTGGAAATATCTTCTCAGCCTTGCACACGGTAATAACAATAGAAGCCTCTAACTGAGATATGTCTTCTTTCTGAACGATGGATTCACAAAGCTCTTTAAAGAACATAGACAATTTTGTTAAAACCTCCCAGATGACCTTTGCACAAAAATATGACAATCATGACTCTTCATCCCGTGTATCTTCCCATTGTCCAAGTTAAAACAAAGAGATATGTTTGATACATATCCGTCGAGAAATTTTAATTGCTTTACCCATTCGAAAACCACTTTTCTTTTATCATTGCTCAAGACATAAGTAGCTATTGACTTTTTGCATTTACCATTTTGAAGATGAATGATATCTAACTCTAGTCTTTTGCATATTAATTTCATGTCTCAGAGAGCCTGTATGCTATCTTTTGTTCTTCCTTTAACATCCATAATAGTGTTGAAGATGTTGTCAAATACATTCTTCTCCACATGCATGACGTCCAAGTTATGATGTACCAAGTTTGAAGACCAATAAGGTAACTCCCAAAAAATACTCCTTTTCTCTCAATTATGTTCACTTCCAAACCCAATTTGCTTGTAACTACCGGCCTTCAGTCCGAATGAGACTTCACTAAGCTTGTTTACTTGCTCTAGCAATTCTTTTCCCATCAAATGAGTTGGAGACAAAGTGTTCTCAGATGTATTCTTTTTAAATGAGTTTCGATCACAACGCATCGAATTCTCCAATGGCAAAAACATCCTATGACAATCAAACCAGCAAACTTTCCTATAATTTTTCAAATAAAAGGATTTCGTATTCTTTCCACATATGGGACAAGCAAGTTTTCCTTTTGTACTCCAACCACTCAACATTCCATATGCCGAAAAATCACTTATGGTCCACATTAATGCGGCTCTCATAATGAAATTTTGCTTTTTAGATTTGTCATAGGTAATCACGTCATCCTCCCACAACATCTTGAGTTCATCAATCAAAGGTCTTAAGTAAACATCTAAACTTTTACTAGGAAATCGAGGACCCGGGATCATATAGGTAAGCAATATATTCTCTCGTCTCATACACATGCTTGGAGGCAAATTGTAAGGTGTCACAAAAACTGGCCAACATGAATAAGCAGTACTTGATGAGCCAAATGGGTTGAAGCCATCGGTGCAAAGTCCTAATCTAACATTGCGTGATTCTGCAGAAAAAGTCGGATGAAGTGCATCAAATCGTCTCCATGCCTCCGCATCCGAAGGATGTGTATCTTCACGTGCCCCTTCTCTATGCCACCTCATAAATGATGCAGTTTTTTCAAAAAGAAATAGTCGTTGTAATATTGGAACAATCGAAAAGTATCTAAATATTGCATTTGCCACATTTTTTTTCAAACTTTGAGAATTCTTTTTCAGCTTGAATCTGGGATCGCCACAAATAGAACAACTCATAAGTGAGTTATTTTCCTTGTAGTACAACATGCAATGATTGCGGCATGCATCAATCTTCTGATATTCCAACCCTAAATCTCTCATCAACCGTTTGCACTTGTAAAAATGTCCCGATAATTTCTCTAAAGTTGGAAGCATACTCTTAATAATGACAAGCATCCGGTCAAAACAACTTTCGGTCATATTAATTCTAATTTTAAGTTCATTAGTTGTGTCATTGCAGAAAGTATAGTTTGCTTCACGCATCCATCCCATAAAGGTTCATCTGCTTCTTCGAGAATATTATAAAACTTAGAAGCCGAAGGATTCAGATATTCTTCAATCAATATTTCACCAACATTTTCTCCTAACATTGCATCTCGTATCATGTCCCTGTACGGATTGTTCGAGTCGCCCACAACGGTATCTACATTACTTGTTTCTTTAGCCCATCTTTCTTCGCCATGAAAGAACCAATTGGTGTATGTCAGTAAGAAACCATTGTAATATAAATTCTTCTGCACATCATATCTTACTTTCCACTGATAACATTTGCACTTCTGACATGGACATAAGATTTCGCCATAGGAAGAAGCAACACCTTCATTTTGATATGCCACATTAATGAATTCATCAACACCATCCTTATATTCTTAAGTTATGACTCCATGTTTATCCTTCCAACGACGAATCCAACTACGATCTGGCTTTAGCATTTCTGTAACGGACAACATTACGCCATATGTCACTAAATTCGTGTACTTGAAACGTGTGATTTTAAACTTACGAAGTCCAAAATCACATGTTTCAAGTACTTCATCGTCGAATCATAATCTCATTTTATCACCAAGAATGTGGAAGTACATCCTTAGTAAAATTTATGAGAACATGGTCAAGTAATTAAGTAATACTTAACTTAACAATCAAGTAATTAAGTAATACTTAACTTAACATGCATTAGTTCATAACTTAACTTAAGTAATACTTAACTTAACATGCATTAATTCATAACTTAAATTAACATGCATTAGTTCATAACTTAATTTAACTTTATGCATTAATAATTAACTTAACATACATGGTGGCAGGCTAGTACCTTCTTAACCGGTGAGGAGGGTGGCGAAGGGCGGAGGGCGAACGAGGTGCGGTGGAGGCGGAGGGCGGACGAGTTGGCGGTGGAGGCGGAGGGCGGAGGAGGCAGCGGTGGAGGCGGAGGCGGACGTCGACGGCGGTGGAGGCGGAGGCGGACGTCGGCGGCGGTGGAGGGCGAACGAGGCGGCGATGGAGGCGGAGGGCGGCAGTGGAGGCGGAGGGCGGCCGAGGCGGACGTCGGCGGCGGTGGAGGGCGGACGAGGCGGAGGGAGGAGGAGGAGGAGGAGGTGCCGATGGAGGCGGAGGGCGGCGGCGGTGGATGGCGGACGAGGCGGAGGGCGGATGAGGCGGCGGTGGAGGCGAAGGGCGGCGGTGGAGGCAGAGGGCAGCGGAGGCGGATGTCGACGGCGGTGGAGGGCGGAAGAGGCAGAGGGAGGAGGAAGAGGAGGAGGCGGCGGTGGAGGCGGGGGCGGAAGGCGTCGGCGGAGGCGGAGGGCGGCGGAGGTGGACATCGGCGGCGGTGGAGGGCGGATGAGGCGGAGGGAGGAGGAGGAGGAGGCGCCGGTGGAGGCGGAGGGCGACAGTGGACGCGGAGGCAGACGTCGGTGACAGTGTAGGGCGGATGAGGCGGAGGGGGGAGGATGAGGAGGAGGCGTCGATGGAGGCTCGGCGTGTGGACGGAGGGCGGTGGAGGAGGCGGAGGCGGTGGTGGAGGGCGGCGGAGGGGCGCGGTGGAGGTGGTGGGTGTCGGAGGTCGGGCGTCGGGCGTCGGAGGTTGAACGGTCGGGAGTCAGACGTCGAAGAAGAGGGGTAAACAGTAAAATTGAAAACGTAGAAGAGGTGTTAGGGATTTAAGTAAATTTTTTAGCATCTCGCAAGAACGCGACGCTAAGTAGACGCAATGTAGGCGCCGACTCAAAATTCGGCTAGTGCGGCGCTATGGAGAAGCTAATGTGTCGCTAAGATAATGTAGCGACACTATAGCGTCGTAAGGGCGTCTCCATGGATTTAGCGTCTCAAGAATGACGCCATTGAGACGCTCATTAAAAGTCTTTTTCAATTTTTTAGTATGTATGAAATTTTATTTATCAATGTAGCATCTCATCGCATTGTGCCCCGTTCCAATTGTTTTATTTCCTTCTGACAATCTAACATGTATGTATATAAAATTATAAATCTATATGTATATGTGTCTATAACAAAATTGTGTGTGTATATTTATACATATGTAATATATGCATATGTATATATATGTCTACGTGTGGGAGATTAAGTTACAACAATGTGTTTATCTATATGTATTATAAATATATATGTGTATGTATATGTCTATACATGTGCGAGTCATATATATATAGATAACGTGTATATGTATACGTATTCGAAGTGAATATATGTGTGAGATTAGGTTATAATAATATGTATATATACACTTATTATATATAAGTATAAGCATATATGCGTATTTATATGTCTATATGTGCGTGATTAAGCGAGGGGGTAAAAAGTCAGCTTAGGAGGCGCAATACTAACACTATTGAGTCGCTATTTACATTTAACGACATCGTAGCGCAGAACTAGCGTCTAATACTTTTTCGCGTCTCAATTGTGCGACGCTACAGAGACGTCAATAGTGTCACCATAGCGTCGACACTAACGGTGATTCTAGTTAGTCGTGACGTGGATGCTATTGAGTCTCCACAATGACGCTAAAATGATAGCACACTCTCTTAATTCAACCACCGTAATTTCATGATTAAGTATATAATAATAATAATATGCATAATTAAGATTTTATATATATTATATGTATAGATAACATAAATAATATAGGTAACAAATTATATATTTAGGAACACTCCTATCATGTAAAAATACATACTTATATATATATCATCGTGTAATTAATACATATATATATGTTGATAATACACTATTGATAATATGTTGACAATCGTGTAATTAATACTACTATAATATTTAATTAATTTATTGATTAACATATACTATATATAATATATAGGGTTCAAATATAAAACAAATAGCGAGATAAACATAGATAAGTTATGAGTAACACGGTAGTGTCTAAATAGCATCGGCTATGTCTGAGATGCCATATAGCGTCTCTTTAGAGCCGCAAAACTTGGGACGCTAGATTCGCGTCGAACGTCGTCGATGCGAGAACGGCGCTAGGTGTTGTCGCGCATTTTCACTTCGTGGCGCGAACTAATATCGTCTCGATTACGCCAGCTTTAGCGTCTATCTCCTGAATAGCTAAGAAGACGCTATCGAGAGGCAAGTAGCGTCCCACAATTGTGACGCAAAGTAGATGCCATAAAAGCGCTATTGGCGTCTATGTAGCGTCACTGCTTTGGACGACGCTACTTTGCGTCACTAAGCGCCCTTTTTCTTGTAGTGGATCGGCCCCTCTGATCGAGCTCGAGCAGAGGGGGCGGTCGCCCCCCTCTTTCTCTCTCCAGCACAACGAGAGAGAGGGAGGGGGCGACCGCCCCCCTCTGGTCGGCAAGCTCGACAAAGGGGGGCGATCACCCCCTCCTTCTCTCTCCTGCACGGCGAGATAGAGGGAGGGGGGCGACCGCCCCCCTCTGGTCGAGCTCTGGCTGGCTCGACAGAGGGGGGCGATCGCCCCCCTCCTTCTTTCTCCCATACGGCGAGCTCGACAGAGGGGGGCGATCCCCCCTCCTTCTCCCGCATGGCGAGAGAGAGGGAGGTGGCGACCGCCCCCTCCGGTAGAGCTCGTCGCCGGAGCTCGACCTGATGGGGCGGTCGTCCCCCTCCTCTCTTCCGCACGGCGAGCACGAGGGGGCGGTCATTTTTTTATTTTTTAAAAATTTTATAATGACGTGGACGATCTTATCTTTTTTTATTCTTTTTGTAATGACGTGAACGAGTTAAACTGACGTGGATGAAAGAGAAAGGCAGCCACGTATACAAGACAATCGGAAAACTCATGATATCACTGGTCAGGAGATTAATCGTGTAAGAAAATAAAAGACGGAGGACGATCCACTTACAAATTGAAGTTAGGGGACCAGTTGAAAATTGACTCAATCGTGTAATTTATCCCAAAGGGAAAGAGAAACCTTTTTGCACTTAGATGCTTGCGGAGGCTTTCCGATGTTTTAGTGCATGTCATAGTAATATTAATGCTCTTTCAGTTGGGTGGTAACTTTTCATACTATTCTTTATTTTAGAGTTTGGCCACATACCATGCTGCAAGAGAGACGGGATCCGGAACTGCATCATGGTACGCATTCCTTTTGGAGCACTGTTTCAAGAAATCTCTATCTCTCTCTCATATGATCGTACAGATATCCTCAATATCAGTGGCCACAGGGAAAGGACGAGGAGAGCATGTTAATTTGGGAGGCCAGCAGATGTGACCTTTTTCACACTTCATCGTCCCGGCTTGCTTGTCCATCTCAATATCAGCGGTCGCCGGAACAAAAAGAGGACGATGTGAATAATTTTGTTATTGCAGAATCACTAGATCGTTATTCAAGATCGTGATCCTAAACGAAAACTTCGAATAATTAGTTAAATTAGAACTGTATTGCATGGACACAAGCTACTAAGCTCCCCTCGTTTGCAGACCAATTAATGCACAATTAGGGAGAAAGGTGGCGCACTTCCAGTTCAGTAGTTAATTCTAACGCAGCTCTCGTCTGCGCATTCATAATTATGCATTCTTCTCAGGGTCGACCGACGGCGGCGCCGGGGACTTCTCCAGCGCCTTCTGGAGCTCGGTCTTCTCGTCCCCGAGCTGGGCGTTCTCCCGTGCGACGCCGTCCAACTCCCCCAGGACGTGATTCAGCTCGTCGAGGAGCCGGCGGTTCGCCGATCGGAGGTGGACGACCTGCGACCAGAGCTCGCTGAGGTGATTCTGCTTCCTCATGCGCGACCTGCGCGCGGACTCCCTGTTCGATATCATCCTCCTCTTCCTCCTCTCGTCCGCCAGGCTCCGCTGCCGCTGCCGTTCCGCTTCGTCCTCGTTCGCCGCGGCCCAGTCGGCGCTGGAACAGTGGACGACCGGAGCGCGGTAGGCTTCCTGCCACGGCGGCACGGCCTGGAGTTGGTGAGCGGAGTAAGGTCCAGCGTAACCATTGGGATGAACAGGCATGGTGCAGCGACCTGATACTAGGAAAGAAGGGAGCAAGCCTGAGCATGGAAGGAGGTAGGGCATGCTGGCGACCTCACCAGGATTCATGGCTGCTGGAGAGAGAGAGAGAGAGAGAGAGAGAGAGAGAGAGAGAGAGTGGCTTGAGGAGGAGGGAGGGAAGCCCGGGGGAATGATGGGGTTGATTTATAGGGAGGGGAAGAGGACACGAAAGAGGCCTAGTAATTTTATTACGTTGCATGTACGAGAAACATTTAAAAGAAAAAGAGAACGAAAATAAAACATAATAATGACATAAATGAGGAGACAAGTTTTAATGGATCATTTGTTGGTGCATTTGCGCAGCACATCATAAATCAATCATACATAGGAGAGACAGAGGGAGCACGCTTTTTTTTATCTTGGTGGCACATGCATGCATTAGGAATTTCCGAGCTTTATTCTTGTAATAATAATGCTCGTGAGGTTTGGAGGGGAGAAAAGCGTGACGCAACGGAGGTCACTCTCTCAAAAGTTGAGAGGGCATACCATGATATTGTACTTAGAAATGATCCATCCGCATGGACCCACTCGCTTCGCAATTGGATGAAATGAACCAAATAATATATCAAAACAAAGAAGGCCAAACTCGAGGAAGGACAGTTTGAGTGAAGTGGCGAGGAAATTCTCATTTGAGTTCCTTAAATCTAAATATACGAGAATGCGCATAATCATTAACATCCCAAAAAAATAGATAATTTATCATTAAAAAGAATGAACGTAATAATCGCAAGTTGAGATCAAACAAAGAATAGCTAATCTTTGGTTAAGCAAGTCTAGAATTTAATTTAAAATTATACAGAATATTTTCATTACATCCATATATTTCCACTGTCCTCGAATAATATGGTGGCAATGGATATATATAAAATGCACCTCCAAAGCACCCTTCTCTCAGCATCCCTCCAGAATGCGTCACGATCGTTGGATGCCGAATCTATGATGGATCAGGAAATGAAGAGAATCACGTTCTTTCTTCGCTAGAAAGCTCCGCGATTCAAGTAGCCCTCGAATGATCCTCCTTCGCTGGACAAATCTTCGCCGGACAGAGATCGCGGTTCAAGTTTTTCGCCATCGTCGAACGTGTTCTTTTGCCCACTGTCGGAGACATTTGGATTCACCGTACAGAACACCCCCCTCCCCTGCCGAACGGAATGCAGCAGCCGTGTTCCTTCGCCCACCGCCTGAGACGATTGGATTCGCCATTCGCCGGACAGAGCACGCCTCCCCCAATCGGACAGATTGCAGTAGCCGTTTGTTGTTTGCTGGAGAGGAACAAGGAATAGGCCGGACTTTCTCGAGAAGAGAATAGAAGTTCGGTGCTTGATCAACCCTTGATTCACCGATGGATGGCCGAGATTCTCTCCGGAGGGATTCTGAGAATAGGTGTCTAAAGGTGCATTTTACCCATATATATATATATATATATATATATATATTGCTTCTTTCATTGTAACTAATGTAAGAAATTATAAGGGTTCTCAGAATCATATATGTTGTTTATGCCAATAATGTAAGTTATAAATTAAGCTCTTGGTCTTCTAGTGGGTTCTTCGTCTTGATCTCTCTTTACTTTTCGTTTACCAAAGTTTTTTTTCCCGGTAAATTTCGTTTGCCAAAGTTTAGACATTATTCTCACTCAATAAAGCTGTTTTTTCCAAGATTCAATCTTTGACCTCATGATGAAAGTACTAATTAGTATAATAATACGAAAGGTCAAGGGAATATATATATATATGTCAGTATGTAGTAGTGCCTCAGTCTAACCGGCCTGCTCCTATTTTGGATTCAACTTTTACACCTTTGTCAACATTCCCTTCATGTAATAGTATACCTTGGACTGTACTATCTGCAAAATAAACAAATGCATATATTGCCAAAGATGCACATCCTTGTCCAAATGAATGGTATAGTTTGAATCCTAAAACTTCTCTTGGTGTTAAAATATACTAAGTGTTTTCCATGCAGAGAAATTCCTTTCACTTTCTAGTAGTAATAAATCTTATTGTTCACTTAGTTTGCGATAAGAGTGAATCATTTTTTGTGTTCAACGCTAGAATCTGTCGACTGTTGAGCACTTTGTGCTCTCTTATTTTTACCTGGATATATCAGTGAAGAATCGCATTGACTTCAACCACAAGCATGAATAAATAATTACTGCATTGGGAGGGGGTCACTTCATCTTTCCATAGTGCTCGCCTGCCTGTTTTGTTCTCCGGGTTCGTAATTGACAACTGGCTGAAATGTTGAACTCGTTCACTTCAGCTCATATTGCTGCCAATCCATTTTTTATTCTCTTCTGTCCTGACCAGAGAAAGAAGAAGGAAACAACTGTTCTTAAGTTGAGATTTGAGATTACTTGCTCCGTTTAGAAGTGGATGTCGATTAATGCATACGAAAGGCAACAGTGACAGTTCCTTCTTTCCGTAAGCATCTGACGACGATCTCCAACAAAAACAAAGAATTAGAAACATGAGCAGAATTGATGTCACAAAGAATCTAGTACATGTATGGAAACCATTTCACAGCTTTCCCTTTTCTTCTTTCTCGTAGAGATGGACTTTTTGAGGTAATTTAATCGGTGCTCCAATCATTTCATTTGATTCATCAGGTTGGTAGACTCAGATCTTTGCCTCTGAAACATGTTCAAGTTTTAACCTGATCAGAAAATTAAGTGCTGAATACAACTACTTGGCCTTTCTTCTTCTTTTCTTTTTTTTTTCAGTATGCTCGGTCTACTGCCAGTTCTGTTTTGTTGAACTTTTCCCATCAAATTCCAAGTACAATATGAAAAACGTGACTCCATGCAGCTTTAAATCATACTTGTTGATGATGAGAGACCTAGTTATAGATACTTTACCACACTCCATACTCTTTTAATCCAGAGCTGCCCTCCAAAAGATTGCAGTTGGTTTCTGAAATTGCAGAATTGTTCTTTTGGCCTCCCGGAAATTATCCAGATGCCTCTTCGTTTAGATGTACCACTTCCATTAAAAAAAATTGCATCAAGCATCTAAGATCTCACATAAGCAATTGATATTCGTCCGTACCAGAATTCATATGCCTTTGTTTGGATTACATCTCTACAGCTTCTGCCTTTAAAACCCTGTTATTTCACTTATTCAGATATGCATTCAGAAGTGCTCTTCCACTGTATTCAAGGGGTAGTGGGATTAGACCTCGATAAAGACAAGTTACACCATCATGCTTGAAAATGTAAAACCATAACAAGTTCTTATTTCCAGTTAAGTTCAGGGATAGGATTACTAGCATCTCACATTTCCTCGACAGAAGAAAAAAAGTGTTTTCTGTATTTATCTACGATATCAAGATTATGGAAAACCTTGATGAAGTGAAAAAAAAAACACACTTGTTATTTAAGTAACCTGTGCAATAATGTACTACTTAAATTTTTTTGTCTATGGTGGTAGAGCTGCCAAGATTTCGGGAGACATATTCTTTTACACTTGGCGTCCACCTGGAATATTAAGTGAATTGACCTGGCTTTGCTACATGTCAATCACCATTGTCAAAGGTGAAGGAAAGGAAAAGGAGAAGGGGAAACCAGCAATATCAAGTACTGACACTTGAGATTTATTTTTCTTAAAAAGAAAAATAAACATGATAGAAGGAAAAAAAGGTTTAAGCACAGCACTATGCGTCCCTTGCTTGCCATTTGGTTGGAAGACAGAAATCACCATAATGTTTTGGCTTTATGACATAATGGCAATATGCCCTTTGGGCTGTGCTCTCATGACCTTAACATGATCAAACTACATGGTGTGATATCTGTGGCCATCAGTCCATCACCTACATTGCCAGCATGAGGCTCCCTCAACTTTTGGTGATCCATTGTTAAGAAGCTCCAATGTAGCACCAGAGATGGATTTTTGTCCTGGGTTTGGACATTGGCATCTTTAGAGGACCTTCCTTTGCGGCCCCCCTTCCCATCTCTTCCTGTCTTCAAAAGGCACCGACGCATTCATTCTCTGGAGAGAGAAATGCAGGAGGTAGGGTGTTAACAGTTGAAGCCTATACCTTTGCTGTTCAGAAAATTCCCTGGAAACTAAACAACTGGAATCATTAATTAACCTATTATTCCTTCTGTTTCTATCTTGGGTGCATCTGATCTGATCAGCCTAAATTGTGTGTCAGAAATCAGATGCTCGAATGCTTCTGTATTGCATGCCTTTTGTTTGGTTCTATCACCTACGAGTTTCTCTTGGATCTCAAATGGCCACAGTGGTCACTAACATCATGGTCCATATTATTACAAATCATATATATATATATATAAATAAAGGGATTAATGAAAATGTAACCCTTCTTGGGAGAAATCTGGCTCTAATATGAGCCGTCCGATTTAAATTAAGGGTTCAGATAATTTTCTCTCTCTTCTCTCTCTTGCGTGTGAATTCTTTCCATCATTTCCTCTCTCTCTCCTCTCTCTCTAGTGCTTGTTGTTCCTACAATCATCGTCGGCCTTCAAGCGCCGCCGACCTCTCCGAGCATCGTTTCTTTGCGTCCCCGCCATTCCTACCGATCATTGCTGCCCCCCTCCCGCGAGCACACAAGCCGTCGATATGCCCCTCTATCGTCGTTAGTCCCTTCTCTCGCCATTGATCCCCAGTCTCGCCATTGATACACCCCCATCGTCGAGCCGGATCCCCTCTCTTCCACCCGTTGATCCGTGCCGCCCCACGTCGCCCCTCTCTTCCCCCACCATCCGCCACGCCTGCCTTATGTCGCCCCTCTCTTCCTTTGCCGTCTGCCTCCATCCTGTCGTCGACCGCCGCCGATCATAGAGAAGAGAGAACATGCACGAGAGTAGAGATAGAAAAAAATGTAAAATGATCGGCACCCATGATCTAAATCAGATGGTCCATATTAGGGCATTGTACTAGGTTTCACCCATTACACTTCCATTAATTCTGATATATAATTATTTGCATAGTTTCATTAAAGATAATAATTGGATGCTTCTTAACCTTTTATATGAAAAAGTTGTGAATTTTTATATTGCCATTTGATATATTGGTGTCGATCAGCTCGGAGCATTGAGAGGCAATTAGAATGAAAAGAAGGGAAAAAATACAAAAAAAAAAGTGTCGCAATTATGATTTACGCTTTTATTTATTAAATAACAAATCATCAAGTTTCATTTGTTACATTTGGCTTAGACTTTTTTATTGCATTAAAAGAAATGCAATCTTCCAAATTGTTCTCAAATATATTATATGGGAAATAAATTTATTTAACAAAATGGAGAATGCTTGTATAAAATTTTGAATGGTAAAAATAATAATGACTTTATTTTAGAAAAAATCATTTTTGTTAAATTTATATCATATTTTCCATGTACAAATGAAATGAAATCATCAACTAAATTTGGTTTTTTTATTTTAAAAATAATACAAGCCCCAAAACTTAAAAAAATATAGAACTTCGTATAATATCATTGTAACATTTCAAAAAAGGCACCTTTCATGTAGGGTTGTTCACCGAACCGACCCAATCGTGTTTGGGTCAGTTCGGATTCCAGTTCGGGTCGAACCCGACCCAAACTGAGCTGAACCCGACTTGGTTCGGGTCGAGTTCGGGTTCATATTTTTCGACCGGATGGATCCGACCCGAACCCATAGACCCGGGCGGCCGGGCCGGATCCGGATGAATTCGAGGTCGGACCCGAGAGTCGCCGAGTCGGGTTGAACTTTGAAGACTTAGAAGTTGATTGAACTGCCGAGCGGCCCGAGCCTACTCTGCTGCTTCACTGCATTTTGCCCTAGACAGCAGCCCCTAACTCGGTAACTCTCCCGACGCAGCGACGCCGTCTCCCAAGTCCCAACTCCTGACCGGCTGACTGAGCGCATGAGCGCAGAGCATCTGAGCCCCTGCAGGCACAGCACACGACTTCATCTTGGTAGCGCTCGCATGCGCAGTCTTAGCCTCGCCGGCGTCCCGTGTCCCGCGTGTCACGCCCTGATTTCTCCAGTAGAAATCCACGTAACCGACCTTGAGAATCTCCTACTCGAAACACTCAAGTCAGCCTCACACAAGCACTCTAGTTTTTCACTTAAGGACTTAGAACACTTGCACACACACTCACTTAATTTTACTTAAGTAAATACACACAATGCACACTCAAGGAACTCGGATTATGTAAGGGAAGAATACTTTCATTCACTGCCCAGAATATGGGAGAAGACATGTATTTATACATCAGGGGTCAACCAATTGTTGTCCCAATTCAAATTCAAACTTAAAACATTCAAATTCAAACACATGTAACCGCCATACATGTTAATTTCCAATCCAATGGTTGATCGACTTCCATCATCCTGATTGAAGCCTCCACCCCTTGGATCTCTTCCCTCCATCCTTGGATGCCCTCTGATGAACTCCGGCCACCCTGGAAACCCGCGCGCCCCTACTCGGCCGCACTGCGTTCGCCGGCCATGGCCGCCGCCATGGTGCATGGCGGTTATAACCGCCATGTCCTTCTCTGACATCGTCCCAGAATCACAACCATTGGTGATCCTCTGATTCCGACGATGTCCGGCGATCATCTTGGTCCTGAGGATGAAATGGGGCGGAGCCACTTTGGCTCTGGGGTGGTATGCCCCCAGATTGCCAAAGTAGGTAGGGCACGCCCGCCACGTGTGCCCAGCCATGGCCTCTCGTCCCAGACGAGATCCACTCGTCCCACAAGTCTGAATCTGAGTTGTTATTGGAATAGATTTCCTCTGATTTGTTTCCATTTTATCTTTTGATTTGGTTTTATCTTTCCCCTTTCTTTATCTTCTCCTATTCAGATTTTATCCTTTCCTCTTTTATTTTTTTTTATTTTATTTAATGATTATTAAGCTTCCATTGTATAATACTAATGTTGATGACAAATTCTAACATTTTATACTTTTTTATGTCTAAAGGTGAATTGCTAATAAGATGAGTTTATTATGAATCACCTTGTCAATATCGATTGAGTCACATGAAAGGTGCCTTTTTTGAAATGTTACAACGATATTATACGAAGTTCTATATTTATTATGAATCACCTTGTCAATATTTGAGTCACATGAAAGTAGGGATGTTCATGGGTCGGGTTTGACCCAACCCGACCCTAAACCCGACCCGACCCGTCCAATTACCTTCGGGTTGGGTTAAATGTATTCGGTTCATCAAACCCGAACCGACCCGACCCGACATGGTCTATGCAGTTGCCCGTGAATTTTTTTTATTAAGCTGGCCGCTGAAGTAGAGGTCTGTGCAGTTAAACTATTAAATACAAGCAATCATGAACCATCTATGAATCTAACTTGAATTGCCAGGAATACATAATAACCATTAGTAAAAAGTAAAAACCCATATTAGCAAAAGACATAATAATACATTATTATAAACCGAAGACAAGTATACCTAACCGAACAACCAAGATGTAGACATGTTTACAGTTTATTATAAGCCTTCAAAGTTCAAATTCAAATAGATCCTGAGATCCGATATAATGTTGAGTGCTAACTGCTAAGTTCAGAGTTCAGAGCCATCTTCTGATGCTCGTGAGTTGTGACTTGTGAGTTGTGAGTTGTAGCCTACCATATTAGCCCAAGGAAAATGAATGCACCAGCCACCAGCCTACCAGATGCAGGCGTCATTTTGTATTTCATCAGTGTAGCCTGTGTAGGGAAGGATTTAGTGACTTACAGTAAATAAAGGTTAAAGCATCCACCAACAAAGAGAGCAAAGGCCACTTGCATGATTAGTATCTATTAGTAATTTAGTACAGGATAAAGTAGCAATGTGAAAGCATGCATAAGATAACAGTAGGCACTATTACACTAATGCTGACATAAAAATGAAAATCATGTGAGATTTCAACAGAAGTAGATTTCATGAGTTGATCATTCAGATTTCAAAGTCTGAATTTCAAATATGGCAATATGAACTTTTGGGTATAATTTGGCAATATGAATCCACTAATTAACCTAGCAGGGATGCAGATTGAGGTAACAACTTTACATTTTGAAACTGGTGTGTCTTGTTTGACATCAAGTTGGCAAAGAAAGTGTTTTCTAACAAATTTGTATCAGAATACAATATGTTATCAAAGGGAAATGAAATAAAGAAAATAATATGTATCATTGTATCCTATTATGATTTTAGATCAATACTACGGAGAAGATTTTGTGATATAATTATATAAGAAAGAAAATGTCAGGCAACATCCAGCTCCAAACAATAGGTTTATCTCATTCATAGATCACAGGTAGGCCACATGAAAGGAGCACTCGTTGGATTCTTTTTGTCATGATTTAAACATCAATCAGTCCTGCATATACAAGAGCATTTGAATCTAGTTTGCCAACTATAGACAATAGCAGTGTAGATTTTCCAGAACGAGAAGCAAGAGGTCTTAAAAAATAGTGTCTAATGCCAAACAACAAGTAACAAAAGAAAAGGAAACACATATCATTCCTATGCACATACATTTATATGAATCTCTCTTGGATTCTCTCTTGTTCTAACATTAAGTAAGTGGAGTTCCACCTTGTAGATACATCCATGAGTACCTTCCTCTTACAATTTATATTTGCCATTTCAACGCACCTATTAAAAGACGCAAATCTACTAGGAGAAGATTTAACATACTTGCATGCAATTCTAACTCTTTTAATAGATGCATCAGTTATATTCATTCATTCACGAACAATTAAATTTAATATATGGGCAGCACATCTCATATGTGTCATCCCTCCATCTAGAAATGTAGAACCGCCCCAATCGCTCATGCTATCAACCAAATAAGCAATAGTCGGCCTATTGAAATTTGCATTATCTATTGTGACACAACCTATTTTCAAGATCCCCCAATCCTTCATGCACGTTTCCAAACGTTTCCCAATGGTATCACCTTTGTGATCGGCAATCAAGTCAAAACTTAGTATATTTTTATGCAATTCCCACCTGTCATCTATGTAATGGGCAGTAATACACATATAATTCATATTCTGAATTGAAGTCCAAGTATCTATTGTTAAATAAATCATTTGACGGTTCTCAAAAAATATATTTTTTAATTTCTGTTTCTCAAGCATAAACAATTGCAAAATATCTCTAGCAGCAGTGATACGAGCCTGGGTTGACATTCAGCCATGAATTCTCTAAAACCTTGATTTTTAACAAATTTGAATGCAAGTTCATCAACAACAAGCATTTTGGCAAGTGCTAATCTACACCTTTCTTGATTAAAATCAACTAATTTCATAGTAATGCAAGTGTTAGGATCATTCTCACTTTGCTTGCCAATAGCAATGGTTTTTTGCTTCTTATCAAGCCCCCTTTCTGGATTTTTGTCACAAAGCTTTATATGCTTTAATAGATTTGATGTTCCATGATTAGAAGTATTGCAAGCATAAGACTTATGACAATAATTGCAAATGGTTCTATCTTTTTCTCTTTTAAAATGCGCCCAAGCATTAGAATGATGTCTCGATGGATTCCTTTTAAGTACCTCTTGTTCTTTTTCTTAAGTAATCTCCTCTGGTGTTTGAGCTTCAAGTGATGATTGCTGACCATGTACTTGTTGTAAATCATTAGAAGAAGCTCAACATAATTTTGTCGGAGTAGGTGCACTTCCAATTTGGGTTCCACTTGTATTTTGGGTCGTCATGCTTATTATCATATAAAAAGATAAGAAATTAGAAAACTATATACAGTTTGTCCTAATAAGTTATACAAAATGATTATATCTATTATAAAGGATAATAATATGCATAAGTTCGTAAAATTTTGAAAATGACAAGTATAATTATTATTGATGATTTGAATCATGTTTTTGTTATAATTAATGATTATCTAAGTTATTAATGAAGATAGCTATCCAAAAAATAAAGAAAAGTATATGTAAAATCAGACGAAAAGCACTTAATACTCATTATCTAAATTATTAATAAATTAAAATATAAAAAAATAAAGAAAGATATGTATAAAAGCACTTGACACGTTTCGTACGGAAAGCTTGACACTTACATTAAACCAATATATTATATTATATATAATTTTTTCATCTTATCCTTGCATCTGATACAAATCTTGTAAGATGTATGTCTTGATAGCATCTATCGCGTGTTTTCTTCTATCTCATATGGACAATTCGGATTGCACTTCACAATGTGTGGAGCGCACTTCTCACGCTCATTTTATCATATATATATATAAATAGGTGTCAAGTGTTTTAAGATCATTGATAATAACAAAAAAGAATAATTTTATAGCGTAAAAAAATATACAAAAATGATTATACCGATTGTGAAGGATAATAATATGCATAAGCTCGTAAAAATTTGAAAAGGATAAATATAATTATTGTTGATGATTTGAATCATATTTTTATTATAATTAATGATTATCTAAATTATTAATGAAGAAAGATATCGAAAAATAAGAAAAAGTGTATGTAAAATTAGACGGAAACTGCTTAATACTCGTTATCTAAACTATTAATAAAGAAAAACATCAAGAAAAAAATAAAAACTGTGTAAAAGACGCATGTTTCCTACAGAAAGTTTGACACTTACATTAAACCCATATGCTATATTACATATAATTTTTCCATGTTAATTACAAGACTTCATTAACTGTAGTGAGCTCGTGTAAAGAAATTCAGAATCTTTACCGCCGACCAACATCGTTTGCTCCATTTCTTCACCCAACAGCAATTTAATTGCCCAACCCAAAATTTCCCCGTAATTCCCTAAATATCCCTCTCCTTTTTCCTAATGACCGTCCCACTCTGCGCCATGAATCACGGCCATCTGTTCCTCTGTTCTTTGTTCTCTTCTTCTCCGTGTTGTCGCGTATTTGGATTCATCTCCTGATCGACTACTCTTCTTCTGATTCACCTCAACAGGAAGGAAATAGGAAGCAGAGCAGAGCAGAGAGAGAGAGAGAGAGAGGGGCAGGGATTGGAAGGAGGTGGCCAGGTAAATCCGATGGGCGGTTGTGTTTTCTCTCTCCTCCAGGCAGCTTTGGATCTTGCAGTGGCGGGGATATCTCTGATGGTGGTCTTGGGCATCTTCGCCTTCGTTGCATTCCTTCTCTGTTCTGCTGCTTTTGTCCAGAACTCAAAGGTCGTATCTTGGTGATGCTGACGGGAGATGAGGTATGAGCTTGAGCTCCATTTCATGCGAGTTTCTCTTTGTAGAAATTTCTTATCAAATTCATCTTTAACCAAAAAAAAAAAAGTCAATTTTAGGTTCCTTGATATGAAGGGTATTTGGTGCATCTCTTGGATGATGGATTTGATAAAAAGATCGCATCTTGATGACAGAAAAGGGGAGCCCCGGGATGGAATTGTATGTGCCCTGGCGTTGGACCGAATTGGATTTAGGTCAATTCTCAGATCGTTGTGTACAGATAGTGCAGTCCTGGATGCGTAATTCAGAGACGATAATTCCCACTTTATAGTTCACGGATCCCAATTAATCTTTCCCTAATGTTCTGTAACGAATGATTGGATTGCTTGCAGATCCTTGATGAGGTCTCCCGAACTGAACTCGATGCTTCTTTCCTGGAAATTGAACTCAAAATATATCATCACTCGTAGTGTTGCTTTGATGCATGCTTGCCTGCTGTGCTGTCCATCATCGACTGTTATTTGTGTTCGTATTAAAATGATAAATCTTCCCTTAACAGACTTAGGTCACCATTGATGATTCCACGTGAAAGATGTATATACTTCTTCTCTTCTTCCAACGGCAAAAAGGGAAAGCAATAAATTGGCACAATTGGATAGTGAAGTTGTCTAGTTATTGGATGCTAGTAGTATCATACCACATGTTTGATTTTCGTCCGAATATCACATTAGTCCTCCGATGGGCACGGGCCTTCGTTGAAAAAAAGTGAAAGTAATAGATTAACAGAAGCTGTGGTTCATACACAGGCAAGGGGCTTGTCAGGATCTGATGATCTAACTAACCGAAGCCTCCGGTTCTATATTTGAAATTATTCTTCTTTGTTTTTACTTGGACATGTGTGTGCTAGTAATCATGGATATTAACAGTGTTGTGTACCAGAATAGATTGAAACCATTGTTAGAAGTCAGTCACCAGGTGGCTACCATTCTACTCTTTACATCCAATTTTGGATTAATTTATGCCTATTGAGGATATATTAGGGAGGAGGGTTGTGTTAGGTCCCGACAGTCAGCGTAAAATCCTGTCGAATCGCATGAACATAGATCAATGAATGCGGAATGACGTCGTATGATCTATGTAGCCGACCCCACCTAGTGGGATAAGACTTTGTTGTTGTTGTTGTTATGCCTATTGTGGAGGCGAGTAGCAGCCATCAAAAGAAAAAGAAAAGAAAGAAATGGTTCATGCATCATGCGCCCACATGCTGCGCTGCTTCCATCTGCCACGCCATGGCTGGATTTTGAAGCTTTTATGATGCTGTCTGTTTTACTTTTTCTTGTTCTTTTTGACAAGAAAAAAAAATGCTGATGAAATGGCAAATGAATTGATACTTTTTGTATGATGAAATGGCAAACCTTGTTTTTTTTTTCCTCTATTTAATCTCTGATCTTCCTTAGAAGTAAAGTAACAAATTTTCTTTTATCATAAGAAAAGCTGTCAGTTTAGGGAGCCACTCATGCTCCACATTTTTTTTATCGACTCAGGAGTGCATTGTAAGCTCACTTCCAATGCTCGTTGGACCATCCGCGCACCGCGCGAATTAGAACGTTGACATCACCTTCCAAACATTAGATCATCGCTTCCCAAAGATCAGGGGTCGGCATAAAAAATGAAATACAATTGCCAATGTATATTCTAGTAATAACCGTCTTACATAAACACCACCTTAATTATTTTTTGATGAACGATTACCAAATTATTGAACTATTATCCATCAATTTTTTTGACAATACATTTTAACAGCAATTTTAGAGGAAAAAAAACATGAGAACAAGTGTAAGTGGATTAAGTCGGATCATTTTTTTAGTCAATTCAATTGATATACTTTTTTTTTCATGGTGATTCTTTTGGCCTCTACGATAATGTTTTTAAAAACCTGTGTTGATAATACCTTGACTTCTAACACATATGTTTCCCAAATTCACTATTATTATGGGAGTCTCATATGAAAGTATCTATATAAGAGTTGGTGTTAATATCCACATGCATCATTCTATTCTAATTAAATATTAAATTTGATAATGTTTAAGAATGTAGTCCAATCAAGAATGAATTAGGCATGAAATCTATCGTCTTTAAATTTACCAATTCAAATAATCAAATAAAATGTGTTAAAAAATATATTTAACATTAATATATAAGATGTAAAACTTAACAGCAACTATCAAATAAATTATTAGATAATACAAAAATTTTATTTCAACAATAAAAGAAGTGATGACTTATGAATTAAAAAAAATGAACATAATCTTCTATGTATCTAATCAACTCTTAGATCTTAATATTTTTTTGTTGGAATTTTTGGGTCATTATTAGTATAGACAAGGGAGGACCCACATGACATGTTGTGGGTTCATTGAACCAACTAAATTTAAAAATTATTTAATGAAAATTGTATCTAATATAAAACTTATTAATATATTTCTATATGCTTAGCAAGTTAACCTTTTGCATTTTTTACTTTTTGGTAAGATCTTATGCTTCATAATTTACCTCTGACACAATATATTCATGCAATTTTTTAGTTGTTTCAACCTTTCTCTTATTTTTTTTCTTGATTTGTACACATTTCTTCATTTATAATGATCATTACGGATATATTCTAACTTTATTTTATTTCTCAACTTTTTATTGATTTATCTCATCACAGATTGATTAAGAAATGTAGTCACCGTACAAATTACTTCACCATAATAAGTTTGAACACATAAGAAAGTCTCATAATACTTTTTTTTATAGACACTATGTAAATAAAATTTTAATAATATTATGATTTATATATTGAACTCATGATGCCTAGAGTAGTAGGTCCGACTAACGTGAGAATAAGAAAGTACATCTTTTTCTTATATATAATAAGAAAGGAGTGAAGATTATTTTTCTCTTTTCCTTCGTTAAATTGTTATCAAAGCTTTTTTTTATTTCCATCCTTTTTCCACTCATAATAAAATAAATGTATATGTAAAATATGTGGCGTAGAACGAGTGTAGAGCACTTATATTATTTAATAAACTAATAAAATAAATATATAATAATATAAAGTATATATTAAATAATAAATATAACTAAAATCAAGGTCATCGGATTAAATGATAATCAAACTATTTTAATAAATATGATTAATTCAACGACTAAAATTTATTTAGTCTTAGATGATATTTTTTTATTAAATTATGTCAACAAATATATATTACTTCATCTGATTAATTTAATTAAGAATTATAATTATTAAAATAATTAAATAATAAAAAATAAGCGTTCTACGGGGTAAGGTGTATAACGGAGGCTCTACACATTCATTAACCTCATTCAATATTGGATGAATACATATAGAACGTGCAGAAGCATGCACATATTGTCGAAAATGTGACAAATATGATATATAAGTACACTATTATTTGTTATATACATCTTTTTCATAGGAATAATTTATACATTAAAATAAATAAATAAGCACACTATTATTATTCTTTAAAAAATTAATTGTTGAACCATACACCACACCACATAGTTAAAAAGAGTGTGCTAGTCAGGGGTGTAAGCAAAAAATCGAAAACCCGAAAACTTAAAAAACTGATCCGATCCGACACGAAATTTTTAAGTTTTTTTCGATTAAAAAAAACCTAGGTGATTTTTAAAATTAAATAAACCACCCGAGAAGCCCGATGAAGACCTACATAATTAAAATTTTATAAAATATATATTAATATTATATTCTAAATATTTATAATATATATAAATTACTCACTAAACATATTATTTACCTTATAACATGTATAGAAAATTAATATAAGCCATAAATACCACTATTACAATATATAACATATGAATGCTATTAATTTATGAAACAAAATATCTATTTATATCATTAATAACTTTTTATATAAATATAAAATGTATAAAATAAAGGGTCCGAAAAAATCATCCGAAAAAATCGATAAAATTTTTTTAATTTTAAAAATCCAATCAAAATATATAGAATGATCTTTTTTACCCCTAGTGCTAGTGAAGTTGGAGGAGCTCTCTGTTTTACTACCTTTATGCTCTTTCTCTCTCTGTGACTTGGACCAGTCGCATTATAATCGCGGTTCCTCATCTTCTTCTTCCTCCTCCTCCTCCTCGTTCGAGAGCTTCCATGGAAGCCGGGGATTTTCTACGAGGCCTCCGGGCGATGGACTGGGAACAGGAGTCGTACCCGACGTACGACGACCTTGTGCTGATGCCCTTCTTCGCGTTCTTCTTCCTTGCTGCCAGATTCTTCCTTGATCGCTTCGTCTTCGAGGTAGCTCTCTCACGCCCTCTCCCCTCGAATTTTTCGCATGCTTGCATCCAACTTGAGTTGTTCAAGGAGGAAAGAAAAAAAGAAAGAAAGATGTCTTCTTTTTATCGAATCGAATCGGATGAAAAATTGCAAACAAAGATGCGATTTTTCCGTTGTTTTAATTCGATGCCAGCTTCTTTTTGGGCGGGTTTTGGACTGCTTTCGAGGTCTCTGATCTGAATTCTCATCTTTTAAGCTTTTTTTTCTTACAATTTTCGTCGCAACGCGAAGATTCGAGTTACCGGAAGCAAATAGATGTCTGCAATCGTGTGCAATTTCCGGAGCACTCTGGGAGTCTTTGGAACCATGAAGTACTTATCTTGTATTGTAGATGAGGGAAAACACACATTACAGAGGGTAAAGTAACTAAAAACCATAGCAGTTCCAGGGCACAACCCAAAAGCATTATGATGGTATCGCCGGAACAAGGGTTGTCACAAGAGCCGTGAACATATGATGTGTAAATGAATGCAACAATGATTATTAAACTGTTTCGGCCTTCGTCCAATGTTGAAGAAGGATGTAATTCTTCGAGTATAACAAGAGATGGGGGGTGTTAGAACAGAGAGCAGTTGAGGAGAAGCCAGGAGAATAAGAATTTCTTAAAATTAGTGGTTATTAAATAAGATCTCCTGAGGTGTCAGACTTCCAATACACCTGTGATGATAAATTTAGCTTGCGAGATAATTTGTCATGTAATAACATCTGAACTTTTCTTTTACTTGCTCACGAATGCAAGTTATCAGGAACTAGTCCAACATATTGATAACATAAATGAGAAATAATTTCAGATAACAGAAACGTAATTTCAAAATTCATTGTTTTAACATCATTAAACACTTCACAAAAATGAAAAATCATTTCAGATAACAGAAACATTTTATAATAAATTCATAACATATTTTTTAATCATTTACATTCATTATTAATCATTATATAAAATTTGTTCATGCACTTGCATTTATTGGATGAAAACACTGTTAGTGTTAGTTAGAAAGTTCAAAAATAGAAGATCATGATATATACTATAAAACAAAGTGAACCTTTATTAATTTCTCATGTCATTTATATAATTAATTTTAAAAATATAATATCAAGTTCCATATTTAACATAAACTTTTCTGAGATTGATTAGAATTACACAACTTAGTTGGGGGGTCTCTTAATGTACAATCTTTTGTTGCCATGTATTAAGTAATAATAATGAGTTAACAAAAATGTCTGTGTGTGTGTGGTGGTGGTGGTGGGGGAAGATAAGAAAAAAAAATTAAAGCATAGTTCTGTCCCTGCAAGTTATCCTTTATTGCGACTTTTGATTTAGACACTAAAGGTTGCGTTTGCCAATGTTGCACACAGAGGTTTGTTAAAAGAAAAAAGATGCTTATGATACATTGCTGTAAAGAAAGCATGGTGTTTAAAAAAGTTTATCTGATGTATGATAAATTTATATTTTATTAGCGTTTTGTGAAAGATGTGGTTATTTATGATGGTTTTTGACAATAATGGATTTACAAATTAAAATTGTTAAATATAAGGGATGATATTATTGAAATTAAAAATGTGTTTTTTTAAAGGATATTACCATGTATTTTGGTGAGTAGGATCTCTATTACTTCAAGAATAAAACTAACTGAAAGTAACTCTGAGATCAAACAATTTGTACTAAGAGGCACTGAAAAAAAATATAATTACCAACATCTTTTCAAAAAGAAACTCTTGTTGCTTTGGGATGAGGTGATGAAAGAGCTGCTTCCCAAACAAAGCCTAGTGCGGTTGAAAATTAATTAGGAGGATGTTATCAAGTAACATTGATTGCTACTGTGGATGCAGTCTTTGATTCTCTTTAAAGGACTCTTGGTACTTTGGGATGTTATCCAGTTACATATTTCTAGAAAACCTTGTTACTTTGGGGCATAAAAGAGTTGCTTTGTGGCTAGTGCCTTGGAATACTAAATAGGTGGATACCATTGGATTACATTTTAATTGCTATTATGAATGCACTTTTTGTTTCAGTTTTATTCTTGTCATAACTGTGACATATCTCTGTACATATCTTATCTTCCATGGTGGAGGTTTCAGAAGAAACTCTGGATGTTTACAACTAGAAAAGAATTGAATGGTATTGATACATTAGGAGATTAAAAAATCAATGTGTTCTTTGGATTATTGCACTCTTTGAAATTAGATTCATTGGTGGATTGGAGAACATGGGAGTGGGATGGATGATAACTCATATCACAGTAATCTTTCATGATGGGGAAGCATGAAGAGTTCCATTAAATGGGAACATTAAGCAGATGGGAAATGAACCACATTGTAGTCGTAGTTTTCTTTAGATATATAAAATTTCCATGAAACGCATGCCACCGAACGCTGATGTGACAATTCTTCATGAAACAGATGTAACACTTGCAGTTGTCCTGGGCGTCGAGTCCTTCAATATTACCAGGCGGCAGTCCACATATGCCATGTTATTTGTGGCCCTCCTTTGATGTACATCTAACTTTCACATACAACTTAGGTTGTTCTATAATTCAGGGTTCCGGTACTCGAATTCAATGTCCATATTTATTTAGAGTGATAACTGATAAATATTATATTGCTTGCAAACCTTTTCTACAGAATAATTACTACCTTACGAATATGCTTGAAAGTTGTAAAAATGTGCATACCTAATTAGAAGAGATACTTCACATCAATCATATAATGCTTACTTCCTGATCTCATTTGTGGTTTGAAAGACATTAGTCCCAGATATTAAACATTTCATTATTTTCTTCAATCTCTCTTTTTATTATTTGCCTTCATCAGTTTCTTTTTTTTTTCTGTGCTTACGTTGAATATAATATTTTCTTGGTTTTTGCAGGGATTAGCAAATCAACTTATACCTGGAAAGCATCCTATGGAAGAAAGAAGAAAGAAGATAAAAAAATTTAAGGAGTCTGCTTGGAAGTGTGTTTACTTCCTTTCAGCAGAGCTTCTGTCCTTGTCTGTTACATATAATGAACCGTGGTTCACAAATACATCATATTTTTGGCAAGGTCCGGGAGATCAGGCCTGGCCAGATCAGCAAATTAAGTAGGATTTACATGTGTGTTCAGGCTTCTGCTTTTTGTTTCTTCTAGAAGTAAATCTTGACTTTAAATTGAGTAAATCTTGCTTTCAGGTTAAAACTTAAGGCTGTTTACATGTATGCTGCTGGGTTCTACACATATTCCATATTTGCTCTTATATTTTGGGAAACTAGACGAAGAGATTTCGGGGTTTCCATGTTTCATCATCTAGCATCTGTGGGTCTCATTACACTATCTTATATTTTGAGGTTAGTTCTTCTACTTTTCAAGTAAATTATGTTTTTATTTTCACAATTTCATTATAATAGGATTAAATCGAGGATCGATAGGCTAGACTGCTTTTAGAGGTTTTTAAACATATCATGTTACTAAACTTTTGAAACATTTTTATGATTCTGGTTAAATGAAATATATATGATTCCAATGGGCAAAATTATGTGTTTCCCTTCGTGAATCATGCCTTTGGTTTCTCTATTTCAAACAGGTTCTCTCGTGTCGGATCAGTTGTTTTAGCACTTCATGATGCGAGTGATGTTTTTCTAGAAGTTGGGAAGATGTCCAAATATAGTGACTATGACTGGCTTGCTGATTGTTCATTTCTTCTTTTTGCTGTGTCCTGGTTATTACTTCGCCTTATATATTTTCCATTCTGGATTCTTCCAAGTACAAGGTACATACCTTTTATTGAAGAGGCATATATTGTCATCATCCTATTCCTATAGCATTAGGAAGGATTCTTCCTTGTACAATCCACAGAGGAATTTTATTTCTACATATTCTGAGCTTTATCATTTCTTTCTTGTGAAAAGTACAACAACAACAACAACAACAAAGCCTTATCCCACTAGGTGGGGTCGGCTACATGGATCATACGACGCCATTCCGCTTTATTAGTAATCAAAACTTTCGGTATATATTCGTTGATCCATGTTCATAAGATTCGACAGGATTTTACGCTGGCTGTCGGGGCCTAACACAACCCTCCTCCTTTATCCGGGCTTGGGACCGGCTATAAAATATAGGCGGAGTTTCTTGTGAAAAGTACATCGTGTTTTATTTCATATTAATTCTAATGAGGACCTGTTATTAAATTTAGGGTCTAATTATTTACGCATTCTTTAAGGTGCTATTTGTCAGCTGTTGGATAAGGATGAAAATACAAACTTGTTCTATGTAGTACAATGAAACATCACTTGAAAAGGGTCAAGAAATCCATATTTCATCACCACTTTATTCCCATTTGTAGATTGAGTAAATAACATATTCTCGTGAGGTACAGGAGTGTGTTTTTTTAGGAAGGTACAGAAACATGGTAATCCCATGTCTAGCACAATAAACGACTAATGGGTAGTTGTATTATTAATGAAAAGTTTATGGCGATCTACTCTCTTAAATGTTTTTCTAATAGCTTAAGATGATGGATCACAAGGCACCAAGAGGGGTTGTGAATTGGTGCTTTACCAAAAATACCGATTTTATAAATTATGTCATGGAAGCATAAAACAGATTTGGTAAACTTAAAATCAAATACAATAGTGCTCAAATCACAAGCATAATACAGTAGGTACGTGTGTGAGGGAATGCAAACACATGCATAATATGACTTGCCTAACTTTTTCTCAGAAGTCTTTTTTCTCTTTGAAGTATTTTGAACCTTTTTATAGTCTCCAATATTCTTCATAGCCATTGGCATTCAAAACTAGTCATTTCGTATTTTTTAGCAATGGAGTTGAACTCAACTTTTTCTGAAGCGGGCACCCTCTTCTCTAAGCGGCCGTCCATTACCCCTATTGACAGGTTGATTCCTGCATTCTTTTTTACTCTTTTGGCATATTTATCCAAATGAGATGATTTTTATTCTATGGAAAGCTATCCGAATCATCTACAATTTTATTCATATTTCATTCAAAATCTAATGGGATCATAGTTGAATATTATGGGAAAGTTCAGTGCAAAAAGTTTTTCATTTCAAATTAAAATTTTTGGACTCTTACTCTTTTATACATATCCTTTTGCATGGGTATCCAAATGTGATGACCTTTGAGTCTATGGAAAACTAACAATATTATCTACAATATTTATATTTATCTCTCAATCGAAATTTAATGATAAAATAGTCAATTAATTGCAAGTTCCCAAATCTCATTGGGTCAAATATTAATCGAAAGTTTGATGCGTGAAGCAACTCATTCCTATTTAAACTTTTTTGACATTCTAATAATAATTCTAATCTTTCAAAGTTTGTATCATCAAAATATAATTATATAGGGCATAAAACCTTTGTTCCAACATAAGATCATCAGAAATTTTGTTATTTCAACATTTTTACATATTTATTTTATTTCAAATTTTCTTAATCTCGTTTCATAAAGAATAACTTGAAATAACCATCTGTTAATCATGAAATACTGTTTTCTTTAAACAGAATACAAAATGAGAATACCATCAAAGACCACCATATTATCAAGAGCACCAATTCCAATTTCTAAATAAAATTTTGATAGCTAAATATGACTTAAATATTTCAATTTGAGGAAGAATGCAGAGAACTAATAATAATGTTCATATTCAATGATAGAAGATATTCCATTTTAGATGAACTGCATGCAGCGGACTCCTTTGTTGCATCTATGCATCACAAACCTGAACTGTTAAATCTAAGAAGAGGAACCTGTACCTTATCTGCTGATGATTCAGATGGAGGTTGAACATTGAACCCTATGGCCTTTAAAATAAATATTGAGGGTACATGTGTAATTCATCAGAATCGTGTTAGTGATATTGTCCTATTTCCTGTTATATAGATGTAAATTACAGTCTCCATTTTTTTTACACTGAAAAATAGTGAAATTCTCCGGTATAGTGACAAATTTCAAACCATGTAAATTTGTGTATTTTCCTGAGTGACTCAAATATGATGACTCAGAAGTTGTGTCCAAGATAGAAATGCGTTACATACTCATTGTCCTCTTCCATTTTCTGAAGGCGCAGAGCCACTAGAAATGGGTAATAATTGGCCAGGGGCACAACGTATTTTGGGTTACCTATACAGAAGTCAAGATGATGGTTTTATAAATTTCAGGAGTGCTCTCATGTTCTCTTATTTGTAAACAAAATTGGAAATGCAAAAGAGCAGTTCAATTTTTGCTATATTTATCCATTATCTTCTGGTTAACTTTGATGATATTGAGTATGTTCAATGGATACAATTTCTTACATATATACCAGTAGTTGAAAACTCCGCCTATATTTTATAGCCGGTCCCAAGCCCGGATAAAGGAGGAGGGTTGTGTTAGGCTCCGACAGCCAGCGTAAAATCCTGTCGAATCTTATGAACATGGATCAACGAATATATTGGCGTCGTATGATCCATGTAGCCGACCCCACCTAGTGGGATAAAGCTTTGTTGTTGTTGTTGTTGTTGTTGTATACCAGTAGTTGAAAAGTGAGAACTAAAGTTTTATTAAGATAAACTGTTGAGAAGTGAGAACTCAAGTTTTCTTTTTCCATGATTTTCATTAGAAACATTTGAGTTAATTATTTATCTAATATTTCACTTTCCTTGGTTATTCAGCATTGTGATCCTCTTTTCCTGATATTTGGCAGTTATGAAGTTGTGTTGACTATAAAAAAGCAGGAGCAGGAGTTGAACACACCTCTGTATTATTATATATTCAACACTCTCCTATTTTCACTGTTTGTTTTACACCTCTATTGGGGGCTTCTCATCTATAGGATGCTCATGGAGAAAGTCCGGTCTAGTGGACATATTGGTGATGATGTTAGATCTGGTAAGCATTTGTTCTCCTCCGCCATTATAATTTTATGTTATATGACTAACTAGTGTCTTAATGAAAAATTGTGGTGAATTTCCATTTTTATCTTTATAAAAATAAAGTTTCATAACAAGTACTTTTTTTAGCTGGAACTCGTCTTTTTTCTGCTGTTCTGTGCATTGATAATGCCATTGTTACCTTTATGGATCACATGCTATGCGCTTCTTATCGCTCATGGACTGTCGTTCTTTTTCAATTCTTCTTTTGTGTAGATTCTGAAGGAGAAGAGGAACTTCATGAAGATTGACATTCTTATTGATTGCATACTGATATGTAAGCATTGAAGCTCCCGGGAAACCATAAGTCAGTGTAGTTGCAATCAATGTCTTAATTTTGTTTTTCTTATGCTTATTGGCCAAGATCTTAATGGATATGGATGGGGCGAAGGAATCAGCTGTATTCTTTCATATTAATCTCCCGACTTTTGGATTCCTAATTGATGGAAGATTTTTGGACAACCTCCTCCCACATCTGGGATTGTGTATATAAACATATGAGCCATGAATGACATTCGTAGTAGCCTTATTTCTTTGGTGGAAATTTATTTCATCATCATGTATATGAAGACAAACCATTCTAGACGAGCCCATATGTTTTTGCACATGTGCTTTTGTCAAAAGATTGCAATTTTTATGTGATTCTTAGCATTTAATGACCTTAAGTGCAGTGTGCTCAGTAGATTGGTGGTATTCCTTAGCTTCTTGATCATCTCTCGTACACAAATAAAAAAAAAATGTCTGAGACGAAGGACTGTCATCTGAGCACACGAGCAATAACGGTGCTGAATTTTCTACTTATTGTGAATTGATGTGTCTACTAATTTTAACAGTTTAAGCTATCTTTTTTCAATTTTGATGCTATGTTGATGAATATCTAAAGATCTTGTAGTTGGACTGTGCTCGAATGTCGAGAAAGTTGGATGTTCAACAAAAGGTGGTGAAAGGATTCCAAACAAGGAATTCAGAAGGTGTAGGTTGTGGGGCCTGAAGTTCACTTTCAATGATTCCACCAGAGGAGGGAGACTTCAGGTAGGACTGTTAGAGTTGTGTTTTTTAGAGCTACCAAACATTCCAACCACCAATTTGGAAGAGAATCAAAGTACCCAAAATAGACTTTGATAATTCTGAAGTAGGGCCGTGACCTTTATCTCCATTGCTTTTTCTTGTGGCATCTTTCTAGGTTGGGGGATTGCAGAAGGTCACACGATATGAAGATTTTGTTATCCCAAGTTACTTTGCTCATGTTTTGAGCATAGAAGGCAAAGCACGTGTAACAACTAAACATTAACACTCGTTCTTACTTCCTCTGGTGGTCAGGAATCCTTGAATTTAACTCATATAAAGGTGGCAGGGACCATTCTCAAAGGTTCTTTTTGTGTCGACATCTTTCATTTTATCCAATGTGCTTATATCATTATTTTGGAATACCCGGGCAGGGTCCTCAATATTCAGAACTATTATATTTGATTAGATTTGAAATCGGAGTAAAGAGCAAAATAATATTTTTTTTATTCAAATGATAAATTCTAAAAATTCCTATTACATTGGGATTCGGTTTTCTCTCTCCGCCTTTTTTTCCCTTAGCCAGTTTGATAGTAGAATTTTAGTTCTTAGACCTATAAGATCTATAAGCTCTATAATAATGAAAATTTTAAAATTAATAAATTTTTTAAAAGTTGAAATATTAAAGTAAATTTAAGCTTTTATTATTAAATTAATATTTTAAAAATATAAATATGTAACACAATATAATAAAAGTACTTCTAGAAATAAAAATAGTTGATATAAGTTAATCATATTTATAAAAGATTATATTTAAGGTTTTATAATAAAATTGGCTTCATTAAGAAAACTTAATATGAAGTAACACAAAATGAACATACAAAAAATGTTATTGTAAGGATTTCTGCATGAGAGAAATTATACACCGCAAAAAAATTCGAAAAATTTAAGACGACACGGTGTTATTAGATGGAAGAAACATAAGAGGATTACAAGGTCAGATTACATCAATTGAACTCCTCATGAGTTTATATAAACACTACCTTCTACAAATGAAAATTCTGAATTAATCTCGTAGTGCGAGGACGTAATTTACTTCGATGTGTCTTGAGGTTCAGATGTTTCCAGTTGGAGTAGGATTCAATGCATTATTAACAGTTATAATTTTTGAGATATTATTACAGTAAAAAAATAATTTCAAAAACTCTGATAGAATTAAAAAAATGGTCGAACAGTGATAAAATGTTATGAAAAATGAGCATATATATGACAAATTTTATTGCAATAAATAAATAATATTACTATACAAACTTGATGCCATATAATTAATATTATCATTCATTTTAATTACTATCTTTAAGTTGAAAAGATAATTTATTAGTATATTATTAAATTAATATTATTATTAATAAAGGTCACATAGGAAAAGGAAAAATAAAGGGGCTGTTTGGCAACAGGAACCAGACGTTCCATCAAGTTCCCGTAATTCTAGTTGTATTTGGATGAAGCGAAATTTGATGATGAGGAATAAGGTAGTTGATGTGATAGGAAAAAGTAGATGTGATGGATTAATTTTTGGTGGATTTTGAAATAAAAATTAATATTATAAATATAAAATAAAATATTTTTAATAAATAAAAACAAAAGTAATAATTAAAAATTTTGTTCAAAAAATTTTCGTAAAAAACTATATTACTTAAATATCAAGAAATCGAATTTTTAATAAATTATATATAGTAAAATAATATTTTTTTAATGAAATAACAAGTAATAAAATAATATTATATTAATATGTTATAATAAATAATTTATATTTAATAAATAAATTATTTTATAAGTTACATGTGGGTGTGAGAAAAAAAAAAGAAAAAGCAAAAATGAATAAATGAAAATGAAAAAAAAAGCAACACGTGATCTTAAAAAAAAAAAAAGCCAAAACTTGCTACGGTATCTGATTCCACCAAGAAAAGGGAAAAAGGCTGAAACCGAGTTCCATTTCGAATTCCGCCAAACGTCTTCTCGTTTGACGGAACCGACCGAAATTAGGCGGAATTAGACGCCTGGTTCCAGTTGCCAAACAGCCCCAAATGATTCCACCCAAAAGTTGGAAATTGGAATCTTCTGATTCCAGCCATCAGTAGGAACTAAAATCATTGAAAAAGATCCATTGATCATCAATACATTTGCGTTTGGAGAACTAACGCAGAACTGAGTTTAATTCTGGTGTTAGTTCTGGTACTTTGGAATTGGATTGAGCACCACAAAGTTTCTGGTAAAACTTGCACGAGTCCATTTCATCTTTACTACCGGGAAAGAGAGAAAATGACGCCAAAGTTCCAAATTATTGGAAGTCATGGTAACCTATGAGATTCTGTGTGCATCTAATGCGATCTCAAAATCTTATCAAAACAAAGGATCATGAGGAGAAATGTAACCAATCAGGGATTGATATCATGAACAGCCAAAGAAACAAGTCAATGAAAAAGTGACAATGGAGTTGTATAGGTTACCTCCATATCTTTCTTTCTCTCATCTTTAATGTTTACATGATCTTTGCTTTCTTTCACATGTTTATCTATGCAGACATATATGTATGTATTAAATTCTCCAGGAACATATTAGCCGGGAGATGATTTGGCAACAAAGTTTGATATCAATCAACTATCAATTGCTTATAAGACATAGACAACATATAGTTCCATTACAAAACATATTTGAACCCTCTGTTGTCTGATATGCTTACAATGGGTGTTGTAGCAGACAGCTAAACATACGCTGGGCGTAGCAGCTTAACTCTTTAAAAAGAACTAGAATGAAGGAACGATGCCGTAGCTTGCTTCAGACAACATAGATGAAGTTGAGAATATCTGATCAAGTTCTTCAAGCTCCGCGTTTGGTCGCTTCACAAATCGACCTTTGATACGGGGGCGAACCTCGGCATAGGCCTTCCTGGATGCATACCTTATGGTCTTCTCAAATTTCCTCGTCTTCTTCTTCTCTCTGTACCTGTGGACCTTGGCTTCCCTGTCCATGGCAGCCAATTGGCTGGGTAGATCTTCTGCGAAGAGGTTGACCGCTTCTTTGGAAGCTCTGAATTGAGAGTTTGAGATGTCTGCCATGGCTGTCCTCGTGTCCATTGATGTAAGGGACATCTGAGAATTGGTAATTACAGGTGATGTATTCATTAACTACAGGGAAAAGAAAGTATGATCGAAAGTTGAATGATAGATAATAAGGTGACAAATTAAGGAACTTCATGCCATATTGTCATAAAATATTGTACTGCAGGGCATGAGTATCAGTTTATTCAGCTAGTAATGTTTTTTCAGACATAATTATCTTATGTGGAACTATAGTCTGTGAAGATGCCTTTTCCATAGAAGACCAATCATAAAAACTTCATGGCATATTTGTTATCTAAACTTGTATGGTGCTTACTGTAATCAAACTAAGGTTCAACTGTGAAGCATAGATGTGTACTTACATATCAACCTTAGTAAAGCATAAAACATGAGAAAATAAACGCTTAATTATCTTAAGACTCGTTAAAAATTGTCTTCCTAAGAATGCAATCAATTTCTATATTACCTTTGATAGACTGGAAGAGCAGTCATGCATAGGTCTCCTTAAAACACAATTAATTTCATATGATGCACCAATTTGGATTTAGTAAACAACGCAAGAAATAGTCTGCATGCTCTCAGAACTGGACAAGGGGAGTAAAAGGACCACCCTAAATCTTAAGGAAGCTAGCAAAAGAGTGGGAGAAATGTCATATATATTAGAAGCATACCATGTTAATTTGATTTGGCAAACAAGCCGACATTAGAAGCTGTACAGGATTAACTCACGCTGTGGCCGAGGGAAGCCGTGTGATTGAACCCTCCACTGGAGACCTCATACTCCATGTCCAACTCATGGCTCTGCTGCTGCTGCTGCAGAAACTGCTGGTCGTGCACCGCAAGGCGGTGACAGGGCACTAAAAGCTCAGTTCCCACATTCTTCCCATAACTTTGCTGTTGTTGCTGATGCAGCAGCTGTTGCTGCTCGTTGCAGGTATTGTACTCGACAAGATCCAAGTAGTCATCCACTTCGCCGTAGAACGAACTGCCGTTGTTGTTCTGGATGCTCAAAAACCATGAAGTCGCTTCGTCGTCGTAGCTGCTCGCCTCCTGCTTGTGCCCCGGAGGCTCGGCCCTCGAGAAGGGCTGCGGTGGGCCGACGCCCGCGTGAGGAACCGGAAGGACGGGGACGCGCCGATGGCGGCGGGCTAGCGGGTTGACAGAGTGGACGTCGGCGTCGCAGGCGGCGCACAGCGCGGCCACGTCGGCCCTGCAGGTGAACGCGGCCGGGGAGCTCTCGCAGGACTCGCACACCCACACGCGCTCGTGCCGCGACGCGACGCGGTTCGCGGCGTGCACCCGCGCGTCGCACCCGGCGCAGAGGTACGCCTCGTCCGCGCGGCAGTACACTGCCCGCGGCGCCGAGCGGCACGAGTCGCACGCGCGCCCCGCCCACCCCGCGCCGCCGATGGCAGAACCGCCCTCATCCTTCAGCACAAAGCTGCAAGCATGGCTCATCAAACTGGCCCCGATGCTGTTGTATGATGACATAGGAATCCTGCTATACTGATCAAGAGGTACTACGTACTACTAGTAGCTTGTGTGCACTGCATGACTGCACTGTGAAGTGAGGATGGGGAGTTAATAACAGTGAGTGAGTGAGCAGCAAGGCGGCAGCCATGGAGAATCTACGCAGTGCAATGACACATGGCAAAAAATGCGCGGGCGAGAGCCGCTTAGTGCTTCGTCTTGTGGTTGGAACTTGGACGAGGTCTCTATGCAATGCTTTGGGTGTGTCCCTCCAAATGTCCTGTGGGCTCCTTGTTCTCTCCTCCTCCTTTCTCTTTTCTACCTTTTTGTAATCAGCTCATGAACGCCATGGGAGGCCTGAGATTACGAGATTACGAAGATGACAAAGCTCTCTCCATGCAACTGATGCAGTTCATAATGTCACCTTCTATAATTACGTGACTAGCAAAGCTAATCAATCAGAATAATGAATCTAAAGCGCCTTCACGCGACTTCGCCACCTTTTTTGTGCAACGGATCGATCTGCAGGAGGCAACAGAAGAGAAAGGGAAAAAGGTGCGGATTCCAAAAGTGCGCCTTGCATGGTTTCGTGGCATGCAGGCGTTGCAGCACCAACTTAATTAGCTAACTGCTGCTGCTTCCTTCGTTCAGGTATACAAGTGGATGGAGGAACTGGGAGTCCAATGATATTTGAGGCTGGGAATCCAAACTTTAAAATGACCGGCCACATGGGCAAATTTAAGCTCGTGATCCCCCTTGGAACAATAGGATTAAAACTTCAGATATATATATATATATATATATATATATATATATATATATCTTGTAATTTTCAAATTCGAACTTATTTCTTGTGATCTTTCAAATTAGATAGGGTTATTTCATCTAATCACTCCTAAACTATCGCGATTTTTTACATCTAACCTCAAACTTCGAACTTCATTTTTTAAGTACTTAAACTATCACGATTTTTTTCAATTTGATCCTTCCGTCCAATTCCATCGACTTCTCTATTATTTTTTATTTTTCATATTTATGAAAAGTTCATTATACGTTACTTTTCTTATAATAATATATAATAATAACATAAAAAACAATTAAAAAAGACTACGGGGCGCCAACCCCCGTGTCGCCGGAGCGAAAGGGGGACGGCGCCCCCCTAATCTCCCTGGGGGTGGGTGGGTGGGTGCGTGCTGGGCGGCGCCCCATGAACGAGCTCGCCGGTGCAAGGAAATAAGGAAATAGGTCCATAGGGCCTTTAGGTGGCCATAAACCCCACTTTTCTGCGTGACCTTTTCCCTTAACCAACAGAAGCCTAAAAAATAAGGGGAAAAACAGAAGGCAACAGAGAAGAAAGGAACGACGAGTGTTTGAATAAAAAAATCCTAGGGAGAGGGGATTCAACTTTTTGTCTCCCTGAATGCATTGTTTCATTGACTCCATTATTGATTGGAACGTCTCCTGTGTATACCATTATAACAACTCATAATTTAAAGTATTATTTCTTTAAGTACCTCTTAAATTTCATAACTAATTTCAAAATATGTGATGAACATATAATTAGATTTGTATTTAGACTTATTTCGTCTAATTTTTTTCATAGCATGCATTTATTTTTATACTTATTTCTTTGAATTCTTTGAAGTAGTCATCTACCTCTAGGTGGTGCGATTTTGCAAGAATTATTAATAAAAATGGCGGAGGAACGGAAGAAAAGAAATGTTAAACCAAGTCCAATTTGCTACTGAATATAAAAGAACACTCGTTTGGGCCGTTACAAAAATCTCACGGCCATGAAAAGTGCAGCTCACGTCCCGAAATTCGACGTTCACGGCTTTCACAGAACTATTTTGCAGATACATATATGTTTCACGGGTCGTGAGTATCATCTCACATGTCGTGAAGCATGCTTTAACGCTCAACCGCCCATCCTCACAGCCCTGACAAGAGCATTTGAATGAAGAAATCATGATCTCATGGGCCGATATTTCTCACGGCCGTGAAGACTAAATCTCACGCCGATCATCAAGTTTCACGGACCGAGCGGCTCCCAATTCACACGAAGAAAAACTATGGGCCGTGACAATTTTTCCACGGCTGTTATATCAGGATTTTCACGGATCGCAAATGTCTCACGGCTCCTACAGCGAATCGGATTTTGAAGTATTATCACAGGCCATGAGCAACTAATAATGGGCCATGAGCAACTAGTATCGGGCTATTACGCTCCCCAGCAAGTATCATCACCAGCCATTGCATTGTTTTCACGGACATCACAGAAAGTTTGAAATTAGCAATCATCGACTAACGGGCCATGATCAACTTTTAACGGGCCGTTATACGCTGAAGACACTTCAAGACAAATCTTTAACGGGATGTCACAACTCCTTCACGAATATCACAGAATGAAGCGTTCCAAGTTCAAGTTTCACGGCCCGTTAATAGTTTTATTACGGGCCGTGAAAGCACACAAGTCACGCGACCAGAGAGGAAATCACCCGAATCATGGCCGTGAAGCTACTCTCACGCCCCGTGAAAGCAAGTGAAATTCCAAATCCAACTCTGATTGAGCTGTTAAATTTACTATAGGGGGCGTGACAGACAACAAATTCGACATAGAAATATATTTTCGGAAGAATTCTCAACGCACAAGGACTCCAACTCCTACTGTATGTTCTAAGGTTCAATTGAAAACTAATTAACCCAGAAATTTTGGAGTTTCACAAGGAAAAACTTTTAGAATCAATGGAACTCCGAATTTACCTTATATTTACATGGAAAAGGTTTTCGTTTGTTCCCAAACTCCTTGGAAACCTAAGACCCTATAAAAAAAGGTACGTTTGATAGCCATCATGCTAGGACCTGCAACCGAAGCTTTCAAGCCAAGGACGAAGAAAAGCTTCTGAAGAACGGAGAAAATATGCACAGTAGACTCGTGCGAGGATGGTATAACGGTTCATCATCGTTTTTGTAGAGTACTTCTTGTTCTACATAATGTTGGGATGATAATTTAGATTTTCATGTTTTATCTATCTATTGTAGCTCTTTCGATTATTAGTTACAATTTTACCTTTATGTTTTAGTTGCAAAAGTTTTACTGTATGAATAATTTCTGAGTTCTGGTTAATCAAATAATTTTCTATGTGTAATGCTTTTTTTCATAATTTAATGATTTCTAGGATTATTATTGATCGTGAAGTGTAATCAATCTTTAATTCATAATTTTCTATTTGAATTGATTCTTAACTCTTATGTTGAAGCAATACATGTCATAATCTGATAGAATCCGTGTGTAATATTAGCTTGTGTGGTCTGCATAAATTGACCCGTGCAGGCGATTATGTAGTTTAGGGATTACAATACAATTGCATCATAAATTCAATATAACTGAGGGCATATCCGTGCGGAATAATTTGATATTATTATTGTATTAAGATAGTTGATTTACCCATGTGGGAGATTATATCTTTAGTGTCCTTAATCTGTCTAAAAACTAAATCCGAGCTTCACACTTATACATGATTTTATAGAAATTATATATTGTTCTTATCATTATAGATCATCCTAAGGACCTACACATCATTAGTTTTAGATTTTACTTTTCTGTTATTTTACTTTTTGCACAACTTTTACCCAGAATTTTATGTCGTCTCCTATTAGCCTCTGGGATTTGATAGATAAGTAAACTAGTTCCTCGTGAGATCGACAACATATAGTTTTCACTTTATTACTTGATCGATTAGTACACTTGCTAGCTTTATTATTATCAATTTTTGCATCATACTACATCTTTAAACTTTGTCGCATTTTTTAATAAAACTAAAGTGTCCTCCCCACATAATAATTAAAACATATGTCCTATCTTTTAGTGTTTTAAAAATAATATAATAATAACAAATAATATAAAAAATTAAAAATAATCCTTTTTATCATTGTCGGCCTTCTTTATCTTATTTTATTTTTTAAAATAGTAAAAGTTAGTACACATATTTTTTTAGGAGGGCACTTTAGTCTTTTCACAAATGAAAAAAAGTAAAAATAATAGAAAAATTAACAAAATCAGATGGAATGGCCAAAATTGGACAATGCGACAAAGTTTAGAAATGTCTTAAGGTAAGTTCATACTTTAAGTTTAGATGCGAAAAATCGTGATAATTGATGCATGAAAATACAACATATAATTAGCTACCCATTTAATCACATTTTGATTCATTTTCATATAACATGAATAATTATTGAGCTTATTTGCTTAAATTTTATAAAAATAAAAATGTACACAAGTTTTGAATTTTATTGCAAAAAAAGTAAGAGAAAAGAGCTACGAAGCCACAAAAAAAATGACACTCAAATCGGAGTTAAACCGAAGCTGGCTCATGATAGATATATAACAGCCTTAACAGTAGGGCAGTGACAGACCCATAACGGCTTAGTTTTGTGCTTAAAACTTGTCCGAGTCACGGGCCGTGACCAGAATGTTATGGGTCATTAAAATCACACTTTTATTCTGATTTGCATACTATAAGTGCCGTGAAATCATTGTTACGGGTCGTGAGAAACCATATTTACGGAGCTGCTATGGGTTGCTACGGAGCTGAATTTCGAGATTTCTTCCATTTTCTTGGGAATTTCAATTGCAAATCAACTCTAAATAATACCATAAGTCATAGGGATCATTAGGAAACATATTTACACAGTTTTAAAGAAGTTTTTGATGATTTTAAATTCCAATCAAAGTCTATTCTGAATTTTTATTCTTTTGACATAAGAAGACTTCCAATCAAATCAAAACTTTACCAAAATCTTTGGGACACCTAGAGACTATAAATAGAGGCTATAGGAGACAGAAAATGGGTACTTGAGTTCTTGAAGCCTAAGAATTCGTGTTTTATTGTAGAGAAGTTTTGAAGCCTAAAGATCACTGAAGTAGAAGGATCGTACAAAAATTCATCGATTGGGTTATGCATTCATCCATAGGTTTAGAAGGCTGAAATTTATTCTTCTATCATATGTTTGCATCCTCTCTTATATAGTTTTCATTGTTTATCTTTTCTATAATAGAGATTTCATATTTTCTTTTTTAGAAGAAGAACTGTTTGAACCTTGTTATTAGTTGAGTTAATTAAACTTTTCGATTTTTTTATTATGCATGCTGAGTTCATTGTTTTTTTTTATAAATGTTTTGATTTATGAGATTAGATTACAAACTTATAAGAGGAGTGATTAGTTTTAGGAATTATTATTACTTTGAGAATTGATCTTTTACTTTTAAGTTGAGGTATGTATGTGTTCGGTAACTCATCGTTTGTGCCAAATTTCATGTGGTCTATTTTTTTATCCAAGTTTGTGGGTGAATAATAGTGTATGAGATGCATACTCATGCATCTTAATTCTCTGTATAATTAATAAAAAAAATTAAGGTAGTTTGATTTACTAGCATTAAGAGGTCAATATTTTAGGTACTCATAATTCGTCTTAAGAATTGAATCTACTATTTATTATTATAACTCAATTATTTCATAGGATCACACATGTTTCATCTTTACATTAATCATGCATAAATTTCAAGGCTTCAACACCAATTTATTTTATATTGCTTATCATTTATTTTCTGCATCTTTGATTTTTTGTTTCATATCTTCAAACCATTTTCTTCTCCTAGTAGATTATTGAGATAGATTAGATTTAACTAATTCCTCATGAGTTTGACACTCTACTCTTACTTTATTACTTGATATGATTAGTGCACTTGCTAGAGAATTTATTTGTTACAAATTCAATGCATCAAGTTTTTTTGCGCCGTTGCCGGGGAAATCGCTGATGAATAAGAGAGAGACAATCATTGGGAACTGAGGTAGTCTCCTATGGTGCGAAAAATTACACCAAATACCCTCCAACTTTACCATTTTCTCAGGACTATCCTCCAACTTTAATTTGTAATTAAACTGTCATTCATCTTTTAACTCGTTTCACCGAATGTCCTTTTCACTGCTGATCACCCATTTTTCGATCGTTGGGTCGACATGGCGCCCTCACGACATATTCTCTCTCCTCCAAGTGGTCATTAAAACAATAATATTAAAAATATAATAATTAAAAAAATGAGGGCAGTTTGTCATTCTATGGCATTCTTTTCCTGCGCTGGTGCCACATGGAAGGGGGAACCCCCCTCCCTACGACCTTCGCCAGAAAGGTCGCTGAGGGCCCTTCCCTTCTTTCCCTGTGTCGCCGCGCACAAGCACGGGGTCACGCTTTATGCGACCTCTGTCGGTACGCGTAGAGAAAGGGAAAGTTGGCGTATCCATGCGCGCGCTGGATCGGGGAAAGAAGATGGGGTATCGCCTCCTGCGATCTTCACTGACACGCGTAGAGAAAGGGAAGGGGGAGGGGTCACCCCCCATATGTGACCTTCTGGTGAAGGTCATACCCCCCCTCCCCCCACCCTTTTCCCTTCCTTGTGCTCGTCATTGCAGGGAAAGAGAGAGGGGGGGAGGGCCTCCAACTCGAGTTGGCGTGTCGACAATGTCCCCCATGCCACGCCGTCGTCATACCTCCCACCATCTCATTTCGATTTCCACTCAAGCATTTTTTTTATTGTTTAAATTTTTATTTTATTTATTATGTTACCACGTCGAAAAATGCTTGTGTAGAGTAGAGAGAAGATGCTGCGTCAGTGTCACGTCAGCAGCGTGATCGGATAATGGCCTATAATCGGTGAAAAGGGAATTTGCTGAAACAAATTAAAAGATGGAGGAATTTTTTGTTACAAAGTGAAGGGTATTTGACGTAATTTACTCCCTATGGTTCAGATCATCGTGAGAGGAGAACTTTGTCGGTGATTGTGTAATGTTGCCGGTGTCATTGAACTGCACATAGCGGACCTGCAACCTCATGAAATCACAAAAACTTCGTGAAATTACAAAAATAACAGCCTGTAAAATTTGATACCAACTCATGAAAAACTCAAGTTTACACTACTAGCCCCGTGAAGATAATAGTATGACTCGTGAACATTTAAAAACACAAGGTACTGTGAAGTTCATGACCCAACATTTACGATTCATGAATTAAACCTTGAACACTATGTATGCTTAACCCTAATCACTATGACTCATGAAAAGATGTTTCACTATATGTTCAAGTTTTTGGTTCCATTGTCGGGAAATTATATTCATAATTCTTAGTCTATCTCGTATAACTACTTTGAGAATTTTTATTTTCTGTTTTACTTCACTTTTTCTTTTAGTGTTGTGTAAGTTTTTCAGGTGACATATTTTGTACACAACTTGATCATCACGAGTATATATTTACATTCTCAATGACAAAGAAGAAAATGACCACAAATCAACAAATCGAGGAAAGCAACTTTGTTGTCTAGTAAAATGGGATTCATACCGAGGCATCATCATCAAGACAAAGCACAAAGAAGAAGCCTCAACAAGAAAAGAAAGAAAATATATTTCGAGACCCATCGACTGCATTCACAGAAGTATTGGATGTGCTGAAAAAGTTCTCCACGCAAAATCATCAAATAAAAAATTTAGAAAGGCAAATCTACAACATTAGACAAAATAGCAAGAAGACATATTGTGATATTACAACAATTCTCGAATTCAAATTGCCAACTTTTGACTTTCGTAAAGATAATTGATCAATTCGTCACAACAATTGAAAGAAGGTTTACAATGCAACACCAACACATCCAGAATTTGGAGGCTCAATTGTCCAAAATGCAGAAGAAAGTTGAAATATACGATTCACTTCGACAATTTGACATCAAACTCAAATTCGAAACCTTGGAAGCAAAGCTATATGCATTAGAGGGTGAAGTTGTATAACTGAATTCTTTAAATTCTGAATCTTCGAGCCACATCAACAAGAATATGAAGTTCATATTATGCCTGTTCCATTATCGATATCCATATAAAAAATGATGGCACCCAGTAACAAAATTTCTCAACAAGGACAACTACTCAATGGCATGTTAAGGAGATGGGAAGGTTCAAAGGAGGAGCCCGCCTTTGGAAGTTCTTGTCACTCCTACATTGTTGTCTCCAATTCAACCATAACCAAAAATATCACATCACCAACCGTTGGCTGCACATCAACACATGTCTCCTCAAATCACTACAAGAAAATTGCCGAATAGCGACAACAATTAGCGTCGCACAACATGGTGACGCTAAGTCGATGCCAATAGCGTCACCACAGCGATGACAATGCATCACCAAAAAGATATGCTAACTGCCTCCCCATAGCATCACATTAGTGTTGCATTAGCATTATAGAAAGTCGACACTAAATATAGAGCCATGGAGACACTACTTTGTCGTTATTATTACGCACGACAAGGAGAAAATGCACGGTAGATTGTAGCGCTATATTGGCGTCAACAGACGTTAATGCTAATTTAGCGTCACCGCATATGGGACGCTAACGACGGAGTCGATACGGGCGCCGACCACTTATGCTATGTTGGCATCGATGTCATGCGACGCTACTTAGCGTCACCATCTTTGCGACGCTAGGTAGACGCCTTACGGATTAAATATTCCTAATTAAATATATATATGGGATTAATGAATGTGTAGCTCCCCATCCGCTAGGTAGAACCTTTTTTTCTCTCTCTCTAACTTGTTTATCCCTTTTTCTGCACATCCAGTCCCTCTCGTTGTCATTCCTACATCTGTTAATCCTTCTTTCTCTCTCCATTCTCTTCGATATGCGCTTTTCATCTCTTCAAAGCGGCAAAGGGGACAATAGCAGCAAACTCACAGATTAAAAGCATCAATATCTTCCCTTCTATGTCAATAAATGGTTATGATTTTATCATCTGCAAAAAAGGTATGAATCGTTGAATCGTCTCTTCCACTTCCTCTCTTCTCTTTCCACCACCAAAACAGTTCACCCCATCGATCTCCTCTCCTCCCTCGTGGGCCTTTTTATCCTCCTCTCCATTTTTATTCGTGAAATGCAATGAGATAAAAAATATGGACACTTGCCTGAGATCTAAGTAGTAATACAAAGGTTCACACTTCATAGAGTGAAACCATGGACACTTGTCGGAGAGAACTCGCATTTAGCGGAGAGGGAGAGAATTTGTTAGAGAAAAAAATAATTTGTGTCCAATTTGTCTCTATGATTTAATCTCAGTCACTTATTAAGATCTAAGGGCTGATATTGTTGCTCCGCATGCATACTGAATTTAGATGCTCAGCATATACATTTATCCAATATATATATATATATATATATATATATATGTATGTATAATACCTACATATGTTTCCTATATTATATGTTACTTATATTATATGTGTTACCTATTATACTATATATTAGCTACATTATATGTATTATCTACATATGTATTCTTATACCATATGGTTACATATATGTATTATAGATAAATTATTTTTATATTCTTAATCATGGAATTATGATATATATATTATATATATATGTATGTATGTATAATACCTACATATGTTTCCTATATTATATGTTACTTATATTATATGTGTTACCTATTATACTATATATTAGCTACATTATATGTATTATCTACATATGTATTCTTATACCATATGGTTACATATATGTATTATAGATAAATTATTTTTATATTCTTAATCATGGAATTATGAGGATGAACTAAGTGACATGATTTAGTGCCACTGTGTAGACGCAATGGCGTTGATATAGTGTTCCAATAGCGCATATTAGCGTCACATTAGGGATGCAAATGTTGTCATCGCTAATTTAGAGCCCCCACTGCGTCGATTTAGCGCCACCTTCTACTGACGTTACATTGGCATCTCACCACTGCGATGTCATTTCGATGCTAATTAGTCGCTACTTGTTTTAGCCACGATGTAGCGTCGAAATAGCGATGCAATATTGCATCACTAATTTAGTTGGTCGACTTCGATTGTTCCCACTTAATCAGGTGCATATACAAGTACATATACATACACATATATACTTGTATACATTTATATATATTGTAAGTCTATATGTATATGTACATATGTGTATATATATATATATATATATATACACATATGTACATATACATATAGACTTACAATATATATACATATATATATGTATAAACTACACATGAATATACCCTTATAGTTTAAATAGACCTTACATACATACATACATACATACATACATACATACATACATACATACATACATACATACATACATACATACATACATACATACATACATACATACATACATACATACATACATACATACATACATACATGCATACATACATTATATACATTCATATACATACATACATACATATACTTATAGACTTATAATATATATATATATGTTCATAAACTACATATGAATATACACTTAAAGTTTATATATATAGACCTAACATACATACATATAATATAAACTTATAATATAATATAAACCTATTTGAATATAAGTTTATAAAAAAAATTAGGCATACTCGATAGCATCGACATAGCGCCGACATTGGTCTGGAACGCTAAAGTCACTTCAATGTCATCTTAGCATCCCTACTAAGGTGATATCTTTTAATTTATTAGTCGACGCCGTGTTAGTGTATAATTAGCATCACATTGCTTTGCGGCGCTAAAAAGTTACCTTAAATATCTAAGTTCTTCCGCTCCTTTACTGTTTACTGTGATATTACTGTGCGACTAACGCCGACGATGGACTGCAACTGACGTTGCCCTCCTTTGGTGCCCTTCTTCGATGCCACCGCTGGACGCCGCCCTCCTCGGCCTCCTCTGCTCCTCCTGCACCCGACGCCGCATTCCTCCTTCGACCCCACCGCAATCCTTCGGTACCCTGCTCTGACGCCACCGCAGGACGCCGCCCTCCTCCGTCTCCTCCGCTACCCTCCTACGACTCCGCTGGCCTCCTCCGACCCCATTGCCCTCCTCCACTGCCCTCATCTGACTCCGCCGGTCCCTCTGACCCCATTACCCTTCTACGCAGCCCTCATCCGAACTCGTCGCCCACCTCCGACTCCATCTCATCTGACTCCGCCGGCCTCCTCAGACCTCGTCGCCCTCCTCCGCTGCCCTCATTCGACCCCGTCGCCCTCCTCTGACCCGCTGCCCTCATCCGACCCCCACCCCCACCTCCTCCTCCGCCTCGTCCTCCTCCTCCCCTACCCTCCTCTGATCTTGCTGCCTTGCTCTGATGCCCTCCACCGACACCACCAATGCCCTCCTCCGCCCTCCTCTGACGACAACCCCGCCCCCTCCGCCTTGCTCCGCCCTACCGGACGCCGCCCTCCCCACCTACTTTGCTGCCCTCTGCCACCCTCCTCCGATTCCACTGCCGGACGTCGCCGCCGTCCTACGCTTCCCTCCATCGCCCTCCTCCGATGCCACCGTCGGACATCGCCGCCACCGCCAAACATCCTTCGCTGCCCTCCCCGCCCTCCACTGATGCCACCGTCGGATGTCTCCGCTGCCCCCCCCCCCCCCCCCCCCCCCCCGCCCTCTAAATTTTTCACTAAGTATCTAAATTTATCTAATTTTTTAGGCATGGTTACACGAGGTCAAGCTTCCGGTTCATCTCGCTCTTCTAGATGCTCACTCCCTATGAGTGATGTGAATCGACCAAGTGAAATATTTATTATGTAGCTTATTTATATTTGACTATTTGGTACTAATTAGTAACATTTTTTATATTGGTAGTTGCTCCACTGCCAACGGGGCACATAGTCGGATCGTGACAGAATAGGTGGTCTGATGGTCTCGATTGCATGACGACGATTGACATGTCACCACAGGTTATTTATTGTGTATTTAATAAATTTAAATACCTACAAATGTTTTAACTATTTTTTTAATGATGACAGTTGCTCCACCACCGTCTACGCACATAGTCGGACCGTTGCATAGTAGGTAGTCTATTGGTGGATTGTCTCGATCGCATGTCGTTGATCGACATACCATCTTAGGTTAATTTTTGTGTATTTAATAAATTTAAGTACATGCAAATGTTTTAACTATTTTTTTATGGTGACAGTTGCTACACCTCTGCCGAGACCGATGGACACTTCTCCACATTCCAGCTTTCATTCCACACGACCACGATGATCGACATATTACACTAGGTGATATATTTATTAGTATTTTATTTATAATTGTCATGTAATTATATTAATCATTTCATATTTTAATGATTGTCAGTTGCGATATCGCCGATGGGACACGCAGTTGATTGGCACATTCTGACGAGCGGACTGCCACAGATCTGACAGCGCTAGATATCGCACAGGGTGAGAACTTTACTGTTGATATATGAACTCTCATTAGTTTAATTAAACTAATGATTTGTTCTGTACTAGGGCCCGTAGATTATGTCAAATCCTCTCAGCCTACTCCAGCTACAGCGGATGATAATTCCTCTTCGACAGAAGAAGAGAGATTCCACAATAAATGGGGTGGTCACCGTGAACAACATTGTTCGGTCATAAGTCGAATAAGTTCTGTAAATTTCTTTATGGTTTTCCTTATAAAACAAAATTAATTCATTTTCGTAAATTGCAGGACCACTTTCATACCCATTGTGCACTTGTCCTTTCTCACTTGCCGAAAGGAATAGGATCATAGAAAGATGTCCCAATTCAAGTTAAGAGGACATCTTTCTAATGTTTATTGTATGATCTTTTTTTTTGCATTAGATATTTTGTTTTATATTATATTTTAGGAAGCAAATTAGTTTCATCCATATCTAAATTTAAGAATGATCCGGAGAGCGTTTGAGTAGATGAGTGTGAAATGCTATATAAGTTTCGCAAAGCCGTTACGTCCATCGGCCTTAGTTTGGAGTAGGGAATATAAAGAGGCCCGAGACATATTAGGTGCCCAATTTGGGGATCATTATGTAAGAAGTGGTGAGTTTACGTTTGAATTATTTTTATTAAATTTATAATTTTACAAAGTCAAAGTATTTGATGTTGAATGATGAAGAATGACAAAGAAAGTCTGCAAAGGCAAAAGTTAACAAACTTTCGAAGCCCGAGGCGGACATCCACACAAGCAGCTCCATTTGATTTGAGGAGCATCGAAGACGCATGGTAATGTTGATACAAAATAGAATAATCAAATTTTTATCTTATACTTATTTTATAAAATTTGAAAATTTATTGCAGGAGGAAAAAACAATGTGGTACTGTAGACTTTCGCATGGTCTACGATGCCACACATAAGAGCAGAAGACCAATGGCTTAGTCACACACACTGCTCGTAGAGTATCATCACATGTTCATTCACATTAGCGTAAATGATATTTCAAATATGCAATGTTTAAAATTTTTAGAATGTTTATAATCAAAAGATGGACTAGAAGTACAAAGATGATCCCCTAGTATTTAGCCACCAAGTAACATATCTCGAAAATGATTCATGTTTTTAGTGTTATAACACTTTGTATGTTTATATGTATTTTGATGTTATATGATTTATAATGTTATGTATAATTTATCTATTTTGTAGAGGACACTACTATTTGGGAGGAGGTTGCCGGTACGACATAAGGAGCATACTTGCGTGGCCTAGGCATAAGCGCTCAGGTTCTTAGGAGGAGCGGAGGATATGCAGCTCATCTACTCCGAGTTCATCCACCGCATCTGAGCTCACATTGGAGAGCATCATGGGATTCATATCAAAGCAACTATCTTCCTCAACATTTGGCTCCCATTTTGCATGCGATCAAGATCGTGCTCCAGCCACATACTCAGACCCCATGAGTCTATGGACCGTGTACATCGAATGTCATGAATGACAATGACGATGATAACGATTTAGGATAGAAACTTTTGTATTATGTATCTTTGATATATTTGTTATGATATGTGATATAATTTTTCTATCTTATTTACTCTTTTGTGACGGTTATTACTACTTTTCTTTAATATTCATTGTTATCCATGTAAAGAATGCATTATATATGTATTGTATAATTTGTATGGTGTGGGAAGGGAACAAAACGACTGGAATGGGGAAAATTATTGGTATCTAGCATCGCATTAGGGACGCAAGGTGATTAGATGCTATTTCAAATATATCGCACCTAGCATCATTTTAGCGCATCTTTAGTGTATCAGGTTTTGGCATCACATTAGCGTGGCAACAGAGACAAAACACGACATCACGTTAGCGTCACATTAGTGTCTAAGTAGCGTCACATTAAGCAGAAGTGTAGAGCCATGTTAGCGCCTAATAGCATCACAGAGTTCAGTGCCAACTTAGTGTCAGGTTAGCGACGCCCTCAAACTCCTCGTAAGGACACTTTTCACGTCATGATAACGTCACAATAGCAACAATATGTGGTGTTAGTAGCGTCGTGTTTGTCGTCGACGTCGTTGCGATGCTAATAGCTACCGAACATCATCGTTTCCATCATGTGACGTCATGAAAATGCTAATGTGTGGCTATTTTTAACCATGCTTTAGCATCATCTTAGCGATGACAAGCCTGCGTCGCTAATCGACAGATTTCTTGTAGGGAATGAATCAATGCAATCGCCAAAATCTTTGGAAGGGAAAAGTTCTCCACATACACTAGTAGAATCTTCCCTTGCAATCTCATTACAATGGCGAATTAAGAATCATTCGACAATCCAAGGTCAGCAGCACAACTCTCGACTTCAACCTCAAAAGGCTATTGCACTTGAAGATCAACCACCGCCTGATAATGACATTGAATTGGAAACATAGGTGTTGTTCATCATCGAGCGTGTTGAGCATCACCATGATGAGTATTCATGATCACATTAATCACTGATGGTGAGATCCTTCTTTAATTGATTATTTATCTAATGTAGTTGAATTGATCATCTTATATTAGTCTCAACATATGCCATATTGAAGTCAAGCTAACGACTATAACTTAGAACTATTCAGACTAAACCCTTGTTTCAAGTTAGATTTACACTTTTAAATTAGATCTTTGTTTTATTTCAAATTTCTAGTTACTGGTTAGCTTTACTATTCATTCTAATGAGCATTCCTTTATAGTACCAAGTCTCAAGTAAAAAATAATTCAAATTTTTTAGGATGTAGCGGGCCATTACAATCCCCTCACTGGCCTCCTATATCATTTTAGGAATCATTCTGGTCGAGTCACACACTTCGCAGTGGGCAATTTCAAGTTTTGGACATTTCACGGGTGTAACCGTCATATCACGACCCATAACTTATTGTATCACATTTATCATTGACCCGACTCATGACCCTTTACCTTATATCATGACCCGTCACATAGGTTATGCTTCATATAGGTTTCATAATGGGCTGTGACCTCCATATCGTGACCTGTATGTGTTTTTAGACATTAGCTCACCAGCCAACTAATTCGATTCACGGCCCTCTATTGACAATGACCCGTTAAATCATAACACCTTAATCGACAACATCCTCTAACACGACCCGCAAGTTGAAGCTGACACTAATCTTGTTAGATGACATACATCACGGGTTGTGTTCTAAACCTCATGGAGATCACAGTATCCTACCGAAGGCTGGTGTCCCAATATACAGGTCGTAAGTCACACCTTACGTGCATCACAGGGGCCTTACTTTCTAGTTTTATACCTCATAGGTCGTAACTTTCTTCTCATAGCCCGTAACCCACACTTTCACATATCACTGGCCGTAACAAGCCGTTAACGATGTCTTAGTTTACAACTGCAGAAATGACTCTTTATTCTCACCTGAGTAATGACCCTTGATTATGCCTCAACCAATCCCTAATGGGTCGTTACCACCTCTTCATGACCCAATAGAATGAAGCCTCGGTAACCCGCAACCATGTGGCAGCTTCTGATAGGAGTCAACTCTTGTGCGGTTGTTTCACCTAACACGCGTGTGAGCCTCGTTAACACAGTCGTGGAACCCATGATGACACGTGGCAATGTCATGCCCCGAATCTCTCACTCATTAAGTATCATATAACGGCCCACTAATCAATATGGTCATCTCGGCATCTCTCCTACGACGCCCCGGCATTAGACATGGCGTCTCAAGTTGCCTTCGATAAAGGCGCCACTTGCTCCAAACCGGCGAACGCGACACAAACCTACTCTCACCATCGGCGACCTTGATTCTGCGAAGAAGACAACCTTTTTATGGGCCGTGACCTCCATATCACGACTCGTGTTCTTCTAGAGCCTCATCACACAGCTATTGCCAAGGGCGTCAATACCTTCTTCCGGGTTGTGATCATCTACTGAAGGCTGTGAGCACGTCATCATGACCCATTAACATCTGTGTTTCTTCGACTCAGCTACTACAAGGGTTGTGATGCTCATATCATGACCCGTTATATCGCACGGAGGGTCGTCACGACCCGTTAGATTCATCTTACGGGTGATAACTTTCTCCTATCGGCCGAAGCAGTATGACATGCCTCCTCGTGCTAAAGTTCCTATTCGTTGTCGACCTCGACCTGTTGAAGAAGAATTACTCATTGTGGAAGAGCAAGTTCCATCCTGAATCCAACCTCCTGCCTAACGAGAATGACTATCCGAAGAGGCAAAGAAGCAGGAACAAACTTTGGACTTCTTGCGCATCACACCAACACGATTTGCAAACCACTCTGCTATGTTGTCATGGAATATGAAGGACTTCATCAACATTGGCATGGGGCACTTTATCCAACAGTGGTGGGCAACATACTCATACCTCAGCCTTAAATTTTTGTGTTCCTTACAGGTCGACCATCTTGAAGCCACTGGTCACTGGCAACCTCAAATTTCTATAACGAATTTTTTAGAGCTGAGAAAATAATATTTTATTATATTTATTTTGGGGAATATGACCATCAATGTTATTATAATTAATAATTTCAAAAATAAATGAAAAATAGGGGAGGAGATTAATTAAGGATAAGATGAATTATGGGATTATTTAATTAAATTCAGAATTTATTTATTTATTGGGATAAATCAGAATTTGTTAAATGAGATTAATTAAAAAGATTAAATTTGATTGGAATTGAAAGTTATAGATGGATTGAAAATTAAGAATCTCAGAGTTCTATAAATAAATCGTTAGGGCCGGCCATCAAAGAGTTTCTTTCTCTTTGGGTTCTCGGTATCCGGCGATAGCAGCGTGACGTCTCAGAGACAACAAGAAAGGAAAGGAAGGCATGACGTCCGATGACAACAAAACGTATGATTCGGCGTCGAACGACTAGGCGTGAAACGAAGTAGCATAGGTTTCTTATTTGCACATTATTTGCACTCGGGTGATTATAATAATGGGATGATCAACTCTGGTCGCAAAAAAATGTTTGCGCCAAGATGAGTTCTCGCCATGCAGCGCTTTAGGCCGGAAGAAAAGAAAAAAAAAGATGGTCGACGTGATAGATAGTTGGCGGCCACTACATAGTGGAGGAAGTAATGAGAGAGAATCGATAAGAAACAAGAAAGAAAAAAAAACAATAAGGCATAACTTGAAGGAGAAATTCACCGTAGAGAGTGAAGGGTAAAAGCAAAAAAAATAAGAAATTGAGAGAGAATTAAGGGAGGCCGTGATATAAGAAAAAAAAGAGAGAGATTGAGGCACCAAACATAGATGATTAGGGGGTTACGTGAGGCAGTAAGAAAATTGGAGAGAGAAGAGGTGAGGGCGTAAGAGGTGGATAGAGAAGAAAAAAAAGAACGTAAGGAGTAAAAGGAATTGAAGGCATCAAAATAGGAAATAGAGGAGGATTTGCTTGGCCATGAAATGAAGTAGAGAGAGAGGAATCTGGCGGCCAAGAAGGAGAGAAGAAAAAAAAACAATGGCCGTGATGTAAGGAGAAAAAAAATGAAAAAAAGGGGACAAATCAGATGGGGCTCCAAATTAATGTGTAAATGAAAATATAGAGAAAATGCTATTTTCTTTCTAGTTAATTGCATTTTTCGATGAGGAAATTCTTCTCGGCCAATCGAGAAAAGGAATAGGAAATAAAAAAATATAGAGAGATCAGGAACTCACTTATTTCAATATGATTTTCAATCATTAATTGACAATTTTATTATAATTATATTACTGTCCTTATTATGATTTATTAATTGTAAATTTATTATTTATCTTGATTATATTATTATTAATTGTGCTAATCATATTGTTACCATTCCTAATTATATTCTTATCATATATAATCATCATATCAGACCATATCATCATCATATTTAATCATATTTTGTTATCATATCCAATCTTATGATTAATTGATTATGATAGTAGTCTTTCTGTTTGGGTTTTGTTTCACCTAAATTAAATTGTTAAAAGATAGACGTCTTAGATAAACAAGATAAAAGCTGAAAGCTGTTGGATTTTCATGTTCTCTTATTGTCTCTAAGTCCCTGGACCATATTGTTATTGAATTGAATTGAATAGGATAGATAGTGTACCTAAAAGTTTGAGACATCATCATCCCTTAGAAAAGTTATTGTTATCCTGTGTTTGGTCATGGTCCTCCCACCACAATTCATAAATAATTGTTAGCGCTATATTGTTGGGTGGTTTGCCATAGGTTGATCCCTCATTGACCTACATGAAAAAGACATGGAGTTTTCTTAATTGATTGAGTGCTCCTCATTGAATTGGATAACTCTGAATATTGTAAATCGAATTGAATTGAATTAAAATCGAATCGAATTGAGTTGGATTGAAATCGGATTGAATTAAATAGATCATAGTTATTTGGATACTGGTATTGACTGGCATTGCTTCTGCTCATTGAATCGAATGGAATTATTATTGATCAATGACCATTGATATTAAATTAAAAATTGTTAAATTGAATAGTGCCATGGTGATCAAGCATCATTGATATTGTTAATTGTTAAATCAATGTTGATCAATCATCTGACATTTTCCTAATCCTTCCTATTGATCTATGACTTTATTGTCCTATTGTTAAATTGAATCATCGATCCAATGCTCTACTGTTAATTGAACAATGTCATATTGATCAAGCTTGTTAACTGTTATCATTATTGATTAGTCTTTTGACCCTTGATATAATTGCTTATATTGATAAATTGTTATATTGTTAATTGATTATTATGTTAAATGTTCAATTGACTTATCATTGATCATATCTTATTGAGTATATTGATTGTTTAGTAGACCCTACGTACTGAGTATTTTTATACTCTACCTGGATCCGTGCAAGTGATAAAGTTTTGATAGAGGATGATTCTGTAGGTGGTTATGCTCAGTGATAGACAGTGTTGCACATATTTTAGCTCGAGTTATTTAGTTTTATTATTTTCACAATTATTAAAACTGTGAACTTATGGATGTTTTAATATTTTGATTATTATGAACTATTACTTATTATTTTTTAAAAGTCTTCTGCACTTATTGCTTATATTTGGCAAAAATATTTTATAGAAGATTGTGTAGCGTCTCTGGGATGACTCAGAGTGCGTGAAAATCATGTGGGCCTCAGGCATTACAATTTCTTTCCAACTGTTTAATCGAGAGTTTGAGATGAATTTGGAGGAATTCAATGCCATCTATCAATTTCCACACGGGGGCATGTTAAAGTACCTATGAAATTTCAGCCCCTAGCCTATTGGACTCGCATTACAAGTGAAGGCCATCTAAATTTGCATCGGGTTAAATATACTTTTATTCATAATCCAGATCTTCACTACCAACGTCACATTCTTGGCAACACAATCTATGGATGTGGAAACAGAAGCGGGTCAATAAATGAGCAGGAGTTGTTTCTTATCTATTGCATGACTTCATCTACTCCGGTTAATGTCGGTGCATTTTTGCTTCGCTCATTTCTCTATACTTCCAACAAGGTTAAGGGCACTATTGTGGTTGGCGGCATGGTTACCCCTATTGCATTACATCTTGGTCTTGACTTGGATGAGGTGAAGGGTCTGGATGGGTCCTCTTCTCTTGATGATAATGTTATTCTCTTGGAGGCGGTGATGCTTACCATGGTTTCTATTTTCATCTTCGTGATTCTGACATGACCATTCCTGTTACGGAGACTACACATACGCTTCGACCCATCAATCAAGCTAACTGGGTGTATCTACCACCTGATCATCCTCATATTCTGATACCTCAGCGCCACCGACAAGAGGAGGCTAGCAATTCTGGGACTGCACATCAGGATGCGGGCACCAATATGAATTGGATCCTCCAGCATCGGGATTCCCTAAATTTTCTAAGATGCACCAGCTCTTATTGGCGATGAATGCTGAGCAGCAAACCGTCTACACTGAGCAGAGAGCCATTCGCGAGGAGCTGCTCCGACAGGCCGGCGAGATTCAAAAAATACATGCTGATGTCATGAGCATTGCCGACAGCTGTCGTTGTTCGTCAAAGGAACAATTACCATGCAGGCAAGGGACATTATGGCTTCTTCATCCACTACCCACCACCACCACCCACCGATGGAGTAGACGGTTGTCTCATCTTCTTTTACTTTTTCTTTCTTTTTTAGCTTATTTATCATGCTTATATCCATTTTACAAGTATGATCTTAAACACTCGGACAATGTTTGGCTCAAGCTTGGGGGAGTTGCATTTGCATGCATCATATTTTCTTTCTTTGCATTGCATGTTTTTCTCCTTGTTTTTCCTCTCTTTTAGTAGTATGATGCATGCAAAATATAACTATTTTAGTCTATTATTTTAATTAATATTTCTGTAATTTGATCATGGCATGCATCATTTTAGGTCATTTTTAGTCGTAATTCCGGATTTATTAATTTCAATGATGAATTCTCTTAATATTTTAATTGTGGATGGATTAGTTAAATTTTAACATCTAATTTCAGGCGCCAAAGACTTCAATTATGGGACAATTAGGGGAGCTAATTTAATTAACTAATTTATCAAGTGGCTACTTTTGGGCGTAAAATGTAAATGGAACTCTTCATCAAAGTAGAGATTTGTTGGCCAAGAATCAAATCTAAAGGAGTTTCATTGGGTGCAAAACTCATATTGCGGCTATTATTGGTCGTGATCCCTATCAAAAGGAGTTTTATGGGCACTAAAGCGCAACTGACTTTTATCTTTCGGTCGATACTTTATCAAGTTGGAGTTATTGGCCGAGAAACATCAAATACTGGGTGATAAAGAAGATGGAACTTATTGGGGCCAAGTTGTTAACTCTTGATAACATTATCTTTAGCGGCCAAGAAGTTTTATCACCGGCGCCAAAGTGGATAAAAATCTACGATTCACGACTGCGATCAACATGAAGACCATCTGCACCTATAAATAGAGGAGGAAGCCATCTAACTCAATTCGTGCTCTGAAGTCTAGGTTTCTTCCATAGGTGAATCTATAGACTATGACCAAGAGGAGAGAAGTATGACAACTGGAGGTTGAATCAAGTCAAGAGGCTACCCAACTATATGTTTGTGATCCGAAGGCCTTCTTATCTAATTATTATCTAGTGTAATTCTTTCTGTATTATTGTTATTTATTATCTCTCCAGAATTTCTAGGATGAACTCCATATTTTTATTCATTTTATTTTAGGAGATTATTATTTAATAAGGGAAAATGGTCTTAACATTGTTATCAATTGAGTTATTATCTTTTTATTTTCATTTGATTATGATTGTTGTGCTTAATGCTTTTTAGGATTTGATAATTCTTAGTGAATTGATTTATACTTTGAAGTTTAGGTAATCATAACAAAAATTAGTAACCCATCGTATGTGCGAATTTTGTGCAGTCTAATAATTTATAGCGTAGGATCATTATTAGTTTAGGATTTACAATTTCATGCATCTTAGTTTTTTTGTTAATTAAGAGATTTACTCAGTGCTAGAAATCTTTTAAGTCTACAGAAGTTATGATAGTTCGATTTGATCAACGTATAAATCGTTACTTTTGGCAGTCCTAATTCGTCGAAATTATTATTTACTATAATAGTGGATCATACAAGTTTGCCTTTAAAATTTTCATCCTATGACCTACTTCAGAACCATCATCCTATCTTATTATTATCTTATTTTCTCTATTTTATTTTATAATCACAAAACCTATTTTCAAAATCCTATATTTTCCCTCTTTTATTAATTTATAAAATTAGATATTGAATTAATAATATTCCTCGTAGGTTCGATACACTTACTTCTATTTACTATATTACTTCAATGATTAGTGCAATTGGTAGCAAATTTATTTGTTACAAATCTAATGCATCATATGCATTGCTCTTATGTACTGCATTAAGAAAATCAGATTTCTTCTTATTTGACTTTTTGCTTCCTTTTCAAGTTTTGTTCAAGGACATCCCATTAAATTAACAAAATTTGAAGCATTATTATTTTATCATTTATCACCTTCGTGTTGGGTAATTGGTTTGAAGAAAGTTGCTTAGTGAAATTATGAATCTTCGACGACAAATCCTTTTCATGCTCGAGGTTTTTATTATATTATATATGGTACATTGATAATAATTATATCTTTGTTGAACATTCAAGTGTAGCTGAGCTTATTAATAAATAAGTATATATAAATTTGTCATCATATATAAAAGAGGGCTAGTGGAGCCCCCAAAATTATGAGAAAGTATAAAAAGGTGTTATCTGAAACTTGGATGTGTTTAGATAATTAGATCCGTGGGGGATTCTTACCAGATCTGACAGTCGAAAGACCTACATGGACCACCTTGCGCAATATGAAGAAGCAAATAAGTACCAAATCAGTGAAAAAAAGGTGAAAAGAAAAAAAGAAGTAAAAATGAATGATGATGAAAAAGTTTCTAAGTGATAGTAACAAATGAATGAAAGCTCATACCACACTTGTGTATTCAACATTGATATTTTTTTATTTTTAAAAATTATTTTTTATTATTCAGAACTGAATTTGGAGGAGTTTAAAAATGTCTTACACTCAAAAAATTCACAAAACCAAGTTATTATGGAAAGTGGTTAGATACTTAGGCGATGGATATATAAAATCTAGTGCTAAGAAGAGTAGATGAGTGATAGGGTGGAAGTGATGATTAACCAATTTGGTTGAAGCTTTACTTTTAACATTGCTTGAGAACAAGCAAGTATCTACGCTTGAGGGAGTTTGATGCATGTAAAATACAACATATAATTAATTATGCATTTAATCACATTTTTATTCATGTTCATATAGCATGCATCATTTATTGAGCTTATTTTCTTTAATTTAATAAAAATGATAATCTACCCAAGTTTTGTGTTTTATTGCAGAAAAAGCAATAGAAAAAAGTCATGAAGCCACCAGAGAAAATGACATTCGAATCAGAGTTAAAACGAAGCAAGAAATTATAAATTTATTTGATACAAATTCAACACATCAATAATTTAGGAGAGGTTTAAGAAAATAATCCTAATTTAAAATAAAAAATGTTGAATCATTGAGATGACATCATATTTGGGCATCATAATTTTTTACAGAAACGCAAAAGGAATCTGAAGATTTTGGAATGAAATGACCCAATTTCCATTCATTCATTCTTATTTATGTTTTCTCCTTTCTTTTTTTTTTTTTGGAAATTGCACTCGTTTTCCTCATCTCTCCTCTTGAGTTGATGCTCTCTTCTTATCGAACATTTTAGAGAATGAAAGAGTGGGTTTTGGACATGCACAAAGTAAAGGAGGGAGAAAGTAAACTAGTGGAAGAAAGGATCATCAAAGGAAATGACTTTTTTGAAAAAAAAGTGTGTTAATGATATCTTTGTTTTATGGGATGTTATTCCTAAATGTACAATCATGATTTAGATTCATCTTAAATGTTTTAAAATAATTATGTATGATCTAAGATAATGTTCTCATGTTTAGATGAATAACATGCTTAAACTATGTTCCTTTTTCTTACTTATTATGACTTGATGAGGGCATTGGTGTTTAGTTGTTTAGAGCTTAGAATGTTATATTTGTTGGAATATTGCCCTTTTGGGCACATGGGCCGCACAGACGCGCGGCCCACAAGGGTGAGGCGCATGTCTGTGCAGACACATCATCATACGCGTGATGGACGGGCGTGATGCGTTCTGCCTAACTTGTCGCTCAAGTCTCTCTACCCTATAAAAAGGGAACCATAGCATAGGTCCCAAATATACTTTCGCAGAGGTTCGTCCAGAGTACTTGTGCTGTGGCAAAGAGTTTCGTTCCCCAGAGGTTCGGTTCCCGATCCTGAGGTGCAAGTGCATTCGTCGAGAGTTCGTGGAGAAAAGCCCCGACGATCCGCTTTCGCTACAAGAGATATTCCGCAACCTCTAGAATTTATATCTGTTATAAATTCCAACATTGGTATTAGAGCTTTTTTTAGGTTTTTCTCGAACTCGTGATTGCGCCGAAAAAATAATATTCGTTATTATTTGGGATCTGTGCACCTCGGTTGTATGACCATAACCAAGGGACAAAGTAGAGTTTGTCATCACAAATATATTATGGATGAACCTAGACCATAATATATTTTTCGGATTTATTTTAATATTTTTGGTGAAATTTTTGGAATTATTTTTCTGCATATGTTGCAGCAAAAGAGTTGCACATATATGAAAAGTGACAATTGAGTTAGCTGAGAGGCCCAATAAACAGTTTTTCTTTTTCTTTTCTTTTCTGATTTTCGTCAGATTTTTAAAATAATCCAAAAATAAAAAATATTTATTATAAAATCTCAAAAAATTAGGAAAATTTTGTTTTTTCCTTAGAAATTTTTCTGTAATATTACATGCAATTTAATGTTATAAAAAAATCATTTGTTGATTTAAAGCATTAAATTAAATTATTAGATTTGCATGTCAATATCTAATATTGCCTGATTAGTGTGTTATCATGCATGAAATAAATATCTCCGTTTATGTATAGCATAATGATATTTATTTCTGTGATTAAAATTTTGACTATGTGTTAAAATCAAATTGGTATGTCCAACCTTGTTAAGCATGATAATTTGCCTAGAATTTCAAATTGATTTGAAATTCCATTTGTGAGAATTAATTAAGATGGCAATATTAACTTTGACTATGTGATGAAATACATGTTTCATGCAAGCCTATAATAAAATAATTAGTTGGTCTAATTATACAAACTATAGGTAATTAAAGAATACATGAAACATAGGTAGTTCTTTTGTAGGACTAAGACACCTTGAAATTCAAATATTGTCACAATAACCAATGTCTTTCTGTTGAGTGGTGCGTGACCCGAAATGCATGTCTAGAAAGGTTCCAAGGAACTGGCGTGGTGCATGGTCCACGCAGTCTCCAGAAATAGGGTTGATGTGTGACAGTGGGAGCACAATTTTTTTTCTAATGTGATGTCGAGGCGAAGGATAGTGCGCAGTTATTTAATTGGCACCCCTCGGAGAAGAGCTCCCGTTGTACTATTCCTGATTGTGCTAGTCATATTAGAAATAATTTGGTGCACCACACGAAGTGAATTTCGGTGATTTTGAATTATAAGTTGATTCAAAATGCAGAGTAGAAAATTTTGAATTATGTGTTGATTCAAAATTCAAACATTTAGATTAATTTTATCGCATTGTTAAAATAATGAATGATAATATTTCTTGAGATAGTGGAAGATGAGTGGGAGTCTAACAACCTCTCGATGTCACTACTTGATGAATATTGTTATTTCATTTTTTACGTTGTTTGCGGACAAAATTGCAACATGCATAACACTGATTTCTCCTATTTTTGTGAGCAAACTAGATCATGGATTCCAAAATAATAATTGCTAACCTGAACAATAATAAGAAGCTTAATGGCGACAATTATGATATTTGGCACCGCAAGGTCCAATATCTTCTAGAAGAATAAGAGGTCTTGGAGACCATTAACCATGTTGTCACTGAACATGCACCTGAACATAATACCCAACGCCAGAGGAACATGGAGGCCTCTTAGAACTGGACCAAAAAGAATCGTATTGCTTGCATTACGTTGCTGAGCACAATGAGCAATTCCCTCTTGTGCGAATTCGAAGTCTATAAGACAGCATTCGAAATGTGGGCGGCGCTCCGCAATAAGTATGGGGTCACCACGACCACCAAGCGCCGGATGCTCACGGTCAAGTTTGACTCTTATCGAAAGTGACCAAATCATACGATGAGGGAGCATATCCAGGAGATGTCCAACATGATCCGTGAACTCAAAAGTGCGGGACAAGTGCTCGATGACAAGCAACAGGTGCAAGCTCTGATCCACTCTCTTCCAAAAAGTTGGGGACATATGCGTTGTAATTTAATACACAACGAAAGTGTCAAAACTTTTGACCAAGCTGCTCACCACATTGAAATGGAGGATGAGGCCCTTCAAGCCATGAATCAATCATCTGAAGCATTAGTTGCTGACAATGGTGGACAAAGAACTGGTTCCCAATCCAAGAGAAAAAGGTCGCATAAGTCGCAACCAAATAAGAAGAGCGGAGATGCTGGACAAAAGAAAGCCCAAGGCCACCCGCACAAACGTGGAAAACATGGCGGCAAAGTAGACATGAATAAAGTAAAATGCTACAATTGTAGCAAACATGGTCACTTTGCTCGTGATTGCACTGAGCCGAAGAATGTATGTCCTGACCATAATTCTTTTGTCTCAAGTTGTGCCTTAATTGCTGAAACTCATCCTTCGTGGATTGCAGATTTAGGAGCCATCGACCATGTAGCGAGAGATCGCGGGGTCTTCGTGAAATTTCGTCGAATAAGTGCGGGGAGCAAATGGATTTACGTTGGAAACAATGAAAAAGTTGAAGTTAAAGGCATTGGATCGTGCAAGTTAGAACTTCAAAACGGCCAAATACTTTACCTTCACGATGTTCTATATGCTCCAGCTTTTAAACGAAATTTACTTTCTGTATCAGCATTAGATAAACTTGGTTATGTAATAAGTTTCCAGAGGAAACAAATGACAATATGTCATGACAATGTTCTTCTATGCAATGGTTTTCTCAATAATGGTTTCTATGCTTTAAATATAGCATCTGTTGCTAATAGTTATTCTTTTATATCATCTGTAGATGTGAATGATAGTGTCAACATTTGGCATACCAGACTAGGATACATTGGTCAAGTTCGAATGAATAGACTTGCTAAAGAAGGCCTCTTGGGGTCTCTCGCAAAAGTTGATCTTCCAACTTGTGAGGAATGTCTAGCTGGTAAGAAAACAAGAACACCATTTGGGATGGGAAAATGCGCCGAGTACCCATTACAATTAATCCATTCGGACATATGTGGTCCGATGAATGTTCACTCAAGAAACGATTTTTCTTACTTCATCATATTTTTAATGATTATTCATGTTACGGCGTTGTATACTTGATTTCTCATAAGTATGAAGCCTTGGATTGTTTTGTACGATTCATGAACATAGCTGAGAATCAAGTGGATCGTAAGATTAAAGCATTGCGAACTGACCATGGACGTGAATATCTCTTTGACTTATTCAATAAGTTATGTGATGGAAAGGGTATAGTTAGGCAACTAACAGTACCGAGAACTCCGCAACAAAATGGTGTTGCGGAAAGACGGAATCCTACCTTATTTGATATGGTCCGATCCATGATGGCGCAAGCAAATCTTCCGATTTCGTATTGGGGAGATGCGCTATTAACTGCTGCCTACATTTTAAACCGTGTACCATCGAAGTCTGTTTCTACCACGCCTTATGAACTTTGGACAAGCCAAAAACCTAACCTTAGTTATTTGCGCCATTGGGGTTGTGCAGCCTATGTTCTAAACAACTCCCATAAGTATGGAAAGTTCATAAGATATTTGCGCCCTTGGGGTTGTGCAGCCTAGAGGGCAGAAATGTATCTTTATAAAATATTGTGAAACCTCCAAGGGCTATGTATTCATAGGAGAAAGAGAAGATGGTACAGTAACGAAAATCGAAAGTAGAGATGTGACATTCATAGATAATGAGTTTCCTAAGCAAGGCGAGATTGACAAGGGATTTCTCTTAGATGAAGAAGAAGATCCCGAGTTGACGGCACAAGTGGATCAACCTATTGAGGAGTTAGTCTCCTCCATACCACAGTTTGATCCGAGTGGGAGAAATTCGCAACCATCAACTGATGATCAACATGAAAGTTCTCTTCGACGGACTACTAAAAAATATGTTCCGTGCCGACGATTTGAAATCAAAGGGTTGCATGAACATGGACCACATGAGGTCAACCTAGTAAGTCTGGAAGATGAACTTGAGCCAAAATCTATCAAAGAGGCTCTCTCATCCCCTACTAAGGAAGAATGGATTAAGGCAATGGAGGAAGAGTTAGGGTCCATGAAAAAAAAATCAAATATGGGACTTGGTTGATCTTCCGCCAGGCCGTAAGACAATTGGGAACAAATGGGTTCTCAAAATTAAATGTGGCATGGATGGATCAATTGAGAGATATAAAGCCCGCCTAATGACGAAAGGTTTCACCCAAACAGCGGGTGTTGACTATGAAGAAACTTTTGCACATATTGTAAGGTTTGCTTCAATTTGCCTAATATTAGCTATAGTCGCACATATGGACTTAGAATTACATCAAATGGATGTAAAAACCGCATTTCTCAATAGAGAACTAGATGAGGAAATTTACATGGAGCAACCTCAAGACTTCGTTGTCAAAGGAGAAGAGCGCAAAATTTGCAAGTTACGCCGGTCCATTTATGGACTCAAACAATCATTTAGACAGTGGCATCTAAAATTTCATTAGTCAATCGTTTCGTACGGTTTTAACATGATTGATGAAGATCACTGTGTATGTTCATAAGTCCGAGGATAATTTTGCTATCCTGACGTTATATGTGGACGACATTCTAATAGCTGGGATAGAGACTATGTCATTACCATTAAACAATGGTTGTCCTCCATGTTTTAGATGAAGGACATGGGTAAAGCAGCATACATACTAGGTGTGAAAATCCAACGTGACCGTTCCAAACGACTTCTTACTTTATCGCAAGAACCGTATATAAAGAAGGTTTTGGAACGATTCCGCATGGATGGCTGCAAACCCATTGACACTCCTATTATGAAAGGCGAGGTTTTAAGTTTGGACATGTGCCCGAAAACTCTAGAGGAACAAAAGGAAATGTCCAATGCTCCCTATGCGAGTGTGGTCGGCAGTCTGATATACGCTATGATGTGTACTCGGTCGGACATATGTTTTGTCGTGGGTCTAGTTAGACGATATCAGGCTAATCCGGGATGCCAACACTGGAAGGCGGTGAAGAGAATCATGAGATACCTCAAAGGTACTGCAGATCTTGCACTGTGCTATCATGGAGGAAGTCTACGACTTGTTGGATTCACCGATGCCGATTGGGCTGGTGAAGTTGATGAATGGAAATCCACCTCCGGATACACTTTCTTGCTCAGCAATGGTGCTATTACTTGGAGTAGCAAGAAACAAGATTATGTAGCACTGTCAACTATGGAGGCATAATTCATAGCTTATTCAGTGGCAGTACAAGAGGCCTTATGGCTTAAGAGATTCCTTCAAAATCTGAGGATTTCTGAGAATGCAATGAAGAAGATATCCTTCACTGTGACAATCAAGCAGCCATAGCTTATGTGAAGGATGAGAAATACCATTGCAAAGGAAAGCGTATCGACACAAATTACAAATTTGTACGAAATCAAGAAGTCAAAGAGAAGATCTCAGTTGAGTACATATCAACGCATAATATGGTTGCTGATCCGTTCACCAAACCATTGCCAAGAGAGGCATTCTTAAGACATGTAAATGCCTTAAGGCTGCGTAGATTATAAATATAATTATGTGCTCAAATTTTCAATGAATAAAAGATTATTTTTTCTTGATAAATTCATGTTGTGAAGTCTTGTTATGCATGTGAAAAGTATGATGATCAGGTCTAGATTTGTTCACTCACACGAACAAATATTTTCGGCGCTCACGAAGATAGCGAGTGGAATGAACCATGTGAGTCATGGTGTGATTGTTAAAATATGAGTTTTAGTAACTCAATGTCGCCTGATTAAGAGAAAGATGCCAGATACGAGATTCAAATTTGGCGCTATTGGATAGCGAGTAATTTGAAAACTCGTGTCAGGGGCTAGAATGTAGCGACTGGACTAAGTCTGTGCGGTGTCTAATTAAAGAGAGCTAGACATATGCTCCTTCAGTGGGAGTCTCCACCGCAGCACTTGTATTTAGTACCAAGTATGCAAAGTTGACCTAGAGAGACATGATGAATTGATTAGTTCGATGGTCATCATGGTGTGAGTCTCTGACAGATGATTCATCTACATGTGCCCTTAGACTCTTGACTATGTCTTAAGGAAAGGAATTAGTGCTTACTACTTTAGCGTGATACTCAAAGGTGAAAAGTAAAGTAGCTTGACGAGCCATGTCTAGAAAAGCAGCTAGTTCACTACTAAAAGACATGAGGGCGAGAGAAAGAACTGTTATGAGCTGCATAAAGCTTTCACATACAATTGGCCAATTATTTTTTGAAAATAGTGTATGTGAAAGATAGTTACCGCGGAGCAAGACATGCGTTGTCTTAGCTATGCTACAAGACAGATCTAGGGCATAACGAGTTACATTATTTGAGCATTTGTTGGCTCATATATGAGCTGTCATGAATCCCTAATGGGCATGACATACGCTCTAGAAATAGTTGAGCGATTGAACCTTAACAGACATCTTTCTAGCTCCTATAAAGACGCGTCTCGTGGGTCGCACGACACATCTACCAATTTTGGATAAACAAAAGTACAATGCCCAATGTGGGCAAGTGGGAGATTGTTGAAATAGTGCCCTTTTGGGCACATGGGCCGCACAAAAATGCGGTCCACAAGGGTGAGGCGCATGCCTGTGTAGACACATCATCATACGCGTGATGGACGTGCATGATGTATTCTGCCTAACTTGTCGCCCAAGTCTCCCTATCCTATAAAAGGGGACCCATAGCATAGGTCCCAAATATACTTTCGCAAAGGTTCGTCCAGAGTACTTGTGCTGTGGCAAAGAGTTCCGTTCCTAGAGGTTCGATTCCCGATCCTGAGGTGTAAGTGTGTTCGTCAAGAGTTCGTGGAAAAGCCCCGATGATCTGCTTCCGCTGCAAGAGATATTCCGCAACCTCTAGAATCTATATCTATTATAAATTCCAACAATATTGATGTCTCATAATCATTATTTATGACTAGCGTAAATGATACTTTATGATGGTTATGAATGGAGTCCAAACTAGACACAATTAAGTAGAAATAAAGTTATTGATTTAGTAATTTTCAATTTCAGGTGCCTAAATATGGTGTTGACCTTTGGACTTAAACTTGATTATATGCACCCAAGATGACTTGATTTGGATGCTTATGATATTGCTGGTTTTGGATCTTAGACCCTATGATTATTACTTATGGAATATTATAACCTTCTCATAAATTGGAATTCATCAATAGGCTTGTATGTTGATTTTATGATGTTATTGAAAAGATAAAATGGAAAAGGATTCTATATGAACTTATGCACCAATATGATTTGATGCTTTTAAAACGCCCTACAATTTGCTAGATAATATGATGGTCAAAAGTTTTCCTTGAACCAACAAGGTTGAGGTAGAGTGGTAAGCGGCTCCTCCTCACTTAAGCAATTTCTCGAGTTTGAATATTTGTGAATATAGAAAATTCTTATTGGGAGTCTCACCTATCACTGTTAGGTATGTGACACGGGACAACTATAACAGATTAGTTGTGCTCGATGATGGGCCGATCGACCTTCAACCTATGGACAGTGCGCATAACCATTAGCGCTGCGTAGATTGGATTGTCGGCACCACTTTCCAAAAATTAGGGGATGGAAACAAAAGAAGAAGTTTTCCTTGAAGTATGAAGTTGTTAGGATGTTAAAAAGTTGATTGAAAATCTTAAAATCGCAATTGTCAATTTTTTTGGACGATCAAATTGAAAGTTCAAATGTCCAAAAAATCTCGACCGAGTAACTTGAAGTAAAACGGACGTGCATAACTTTATGGACCAGTCACTGACTGACTTTGAACATCAAAAAACTCCAGACAACCCAAACTTAATTTCTGAGCAAAGGAAGATTGGACTTGAAAATCCTAATAGTCAGAAACATCCAAATGATAGTGAACGTCTGAACTTCAAACTGAATGTCCAAAATTTGGACAACTCATAAATGATTTTTTTACTCAATCGAACTCAAACAAGGTGCTATTAATCCTACATGTCCTTATGTGATTCCTATTGATGATTTGAAACCGCTCTTGTTACCTCACGGCTTTATTTGACCTTTGTGAGCTAAAGATAGATATTAAAGCTAAGGAAAATAAAACGTGTAAAATGTGAATTGTTTTTTCTCTAGCTATGTAAGTGAAGAATTAAGAAGATAATGTTTAATGGAGGTGCAAATAGTGGAATTGAAGTCAACACACTAAAATTACATGGTCTGATTAAGTCAAAACATTGTTGGTCCATTATTCCTATTGTGCGGGGTCACTCCATTTTAAACAACGAAAACAATTTTTGCCTTAAGAGTGATTTTGTGGAACTAAGGCATAGGTTGTATTGGATTACAAGGCATGTTATAAAAAGTGGAGAGTTCTTTCAATTAATATGACGAATAACTGATGATGATGATGATGATGATGATGACGATGACGACGACAATGACGACGACCACTACAAGAAAATTGGCAATTAGTGACTCAAGGTTGGAGACGCTAGGGAGGCGCTATTACATCGCTGCTGTGAAGAGCGTCTCCTTAGCGTCTAACTAGCATCGCAAAATTGAGATGCTGTTAATCGGTGGCTAGTGGCGTCGCACTAGAGTCAAAGATAATGCGACGCAACTAGCGCCACATGTTGACGCTATATCGACATTATTAAGACGCGATGTTTGCGGCTGTACGAAGTAGGACCGCGTCGCTAAGTCGACGCGCAAGGGGCGGTAGACATGAGGCGCTATTCCGGCGCCCACGTGTGGCTAACGTAGGCGCTAGTAAGGCGCTATATTGACGCAAATATGATCGTGCTTGTGTCACCAATGAGACACCAAGATAACGCTAAGTGTGATATATTTAAATTAGCGTCGACATGCGTTGAGACGCCAATGAGACGTTATGGTGTCGCTACTTGAACATTTTTTTTACCCGCCCCAGCCTCATTTTTTCCCTTCCCATACCATACAATTTATAATGCATCTCAAAATGCATTGATATTCATCACATGCAATATAAAACCATCACAGGTAATATAAAACCATCACAGGCATAATATATAACATAAGAATACGAAAACTACTAAACCGAACTAACAAACTATATGTATGTTTAAGTCTATAAGTAACAAATGCATAGTTTACTTTCTATCCTAAGTTTGAGAGTTATTGTTATCATTCCGAACGTTCGACCCAGACGTGCTCGGTCCATAGCCTCGCGGGGATGGATTCTGCGTCGGGATCAATCCCTGAATCTCCTGCAATAGAGGACCCAACTGCTGCGACACCTGCTGCGACAACTACTGCGACACCTGCTATGACACCTGCTGTGATATCTGCGCCGATAATTGCTGCGATAACTACTGTGATAGCTGCGTCAGATCAGGTGCAGCGGATGAGCTCGGAGCAGATGCACCTCCTGCATATCCTCCGGTCCTCCTAGGTATATGAGCGGCTGTGCCGAGGCCACGCAAGTATCCCCCTCGTGTCATGCCGGCCACCTCCTTCCAAACAGCAGGGTCCTCTACGAAATTGAAAAATTATACAATCATAATATATAAATTATATATCAAGAAACACATAAATTAAAAACATGACTAAACCAACGAAGAAACATTACCTGGTGGCTGAGTACTCGGATCATCTCCATACTTTTCAGTCATTTTCGCATTATACTCATCCTATAAAATTTAAACATTATGTATTTCAAAAATAGTGCACTAACGGCAACAACCAAATGACCATATCATGAGACTTATCAGAAGCCTACGAGCAGTGGGTGTGACTAAGTCATTTGTCTTCCGACTCTTATGCGTGGCCTCATAAACCATACGAAAGTCTACGGGACCGCCTTCTTTCTCCTCCTACAATAAAGTTTCTGTGGTGCTTGTGCTATCGACGGCGTAGCAACTGACATTATTAAAAAATAATTAATATAATTAATTGATAAATGTCAATAACAATAAATATATCACCTGGCGTAAGATGTCCCAACGCTAGATTATGGTGAAGCATCTGGTATTCTCAGCGGTGGCGGTGGGGTAGCAATTGCCATCACAAGAAAATACATAAAATTTGGCTCCTACATAAAATTAAGTAATATACAAAACTTAAGTAATATATAAAATTTGGCTCCTACATAAATTAACTTAACTTAAGTAATACTTAACTTAAGTACTACTTAACTTAATTCATAACATGAATAAGGAATACTTAACTTAAGTAATACTTAACTTAATTCCTAAGAGATGACACTTAATATTATACTTAATAAGTAATACTAATTAACTTGATCCAAAGAGATGATAATTAACTTAAGTACTACTTAACTTAATTCATAACATGAATAAGTAATACTTAACTTAAGTAATACTTAACTTAATTCCTAAGAGATGATACTTAATATTATACTTAATAAGTAATACTAACTTGATCCAAAGAAATGATAATTAACTTAAGTACTACTTAATTTAACATGATAATAACATGAATAAGTAATACTTAACTTAACATGAATAATTAACTTAATTTAACTTCATGCATTAATAATTAACTTAATTTACATGGTGGCGGGCTAGTACCTTCTTAACCGGAGGACGGCGAAGGGCGGAGGGCGGCCGAGACGGCGGTGGAGGCGGTGGGCAGTGGTGGCGGAGGGCAGTGGCGGCGGAGGAGGATGACGGCGGCGGTGGAGGGAGGATGCGGCGGAGGGCGGACGAGGCGGCGGTGGACGCGACGGGCGGCGAGGGCGGCGGAGGCGAAGAGTGGAGGTGAACCGTGGCGGAGGCACCCTGCGACGGAGGCGAACCGCGACGGAGGCACCCTGCGGCAGAGGCGAACCGCGGCGGAGGCACCCTGCGACAGAGGCGAACCGCGGCGGAGGCGAACCGCGGCGGAGGTGAACCACGACGGAGGCACCCTGCGGCGGCGGTGGAGCCGAAGGGCGGCAGCTGCGGTGGAGGGCGGGAGTCGGGGAGGGAGGAGGAGGAGGAGGCGAAGGGCGGCGGTCGAATGCGGAGGACGGCGGAGGCGAAGGGCGGCGGCGGCGGTGGAGGGCGATCGTCGGGCGTCGGACATCGGGCGAAGGGCGGAGGCGGCAGTGGAGGGCGTCGGAGGTAGGGCTTCGGGGCGCGTCGGGCGGGACGAAGGGACGATGGTAAACATTAGCGACAGTAAAAGTGAAAACGAAGAAGAGGGGTTAGGGATTTAAGTAATTTTTTAGCGTCGCAAGGAAACGAGACGCTACGTAGACGCTATGTAGGTGCCGACAATGTCACAATTCGGCTACAGCGGCGCTATAGGGAAGCTAATGTGTCACTAAAATAACGTAGCGACACCATAGCGTCGTCAGGGCGTCTCCATTGTTTAGTGTCTCAACATCGAGATGCCATTGAAATGCTAATTAAAAGTTGTTTTAAAAATTTTTTAGTATGTATGAAATTTTATTTATTAATGTAACGTCTCATCGCATTATGCCCCGTTCCAATTGTTTTATTTTCTTCTGATAATCTATCATGTATGTATACAAAATTATAATTATGTATGTATATGTGTATATAACACAATTGTGTGTGTATATATATATACATATGTAATATATGTGTACGTATATATATGTCTACGCGTGAGAGATTAAGTTACAACAATGTGTTTCGTCTATATGTATTATAAATATATATGTGTATGTATATGTCTATGCATGTGCGAGTCATATATATATATATATATAACATGTATATGTATACGTATTCGAAGTGAATATATATATATATATGTGTGTGTGTGTATGTGTGTGTGTGTGTGTATTTGTTTATATGTGTCATATTAGGTTATAATAATATGTATATATGCACTTATTATATATAGGTATCAGCATATACGCGTATTTATATGTCTATATGTGCCCGATTGAGCGAGGGGTAAAAAGTTGGCTTAGGAGGCGCAATACAGACGCCATTGAGTCGCTAGATTCATTTAGCGACACCGTAGCGCCGAACTAGCGTCTAAAATAATATGGCGTCTCGAGCATGCGACGCTAGAGAGACGCCCATAGTGTCGTCATAGCGTCGACACCAGCTGCGACGCTCGTTAAACGCTAGGTGGACGCTATTGTGTGTCTACCGTGACGCTAACATATCACTCACTTAATCAACCATCGTAATCCCATGATTAAGTATATAATAATATGTGCATAATTAAGATATTATATATATTATATGTATAGATAACATAAATAATATAGGTAAAAAATTATATATTTAGGAACACTCTTATCATGTAAAAATACATATATATATATATAATCGTGTAATTAATACATATATATGTTGATATTATGCTATTGATAATATGTTTATAATCGTGTACTTAAAACTAATATAATATTTAATGAATTTATTGATTGACATATAGTATATATAATATAGTGTTTAAATTATAGTAGCGTCTCCTTTGTTTGAGACGTCGTATAGCGTCGCTTTAGAGTCTTCAGACATGAGACGCTAGTGTCGCGTCTAAAGTGGTCGACGACAAAACGGCGCTAGGTGCTGCCGTGCATTTGCGGTTCGTGGCGCGAAATAATAGTGTCTACGTAGCGTCTCGATTGCGCTAGAGAGTTAACGTCAACCCGCTGAATAGCTAAGAAGACGCATAATTAAGATATATGCATAATTAAGATATTATATATATTATATGTATAGATAACATAAATAATATAGGTAAAAAATTATATATTTAGGAATACTCTTATCATGTAAAAATACATATATATATATAATCATGTAATTAATACATATATATGTTGATATTATGCTATTGATAATATGTTGATAATCGTGTAATTAATACTAATATAATATTTAATGAATTTATTGATTGACATATAGTATATATAATATAGTGTTTAAATATACACAGTAGCGTCTCATTAGCGTCTCCTTTGATTGAGACGTCATATAGCGTCGCTTTAGAGTCTTCAGACGTGAGACGCTAGTTTCGCGTCTAAAGTTGTCGACGCCAGAACGATGTTAGGTGCTGCCGCACATTTGTGGTTCGTGGCGCGAAATAATAGCGTCTACGTAGCATCTCTATTGCGCTACTTTTAACGTCAACTCTCTGAATAGCTAAGAAGACGTTAATGAGACGCTATCAAAAGGCAAGTGGCGTCTGATTCTGGTGACGCTAAGTAGACGCAATGGAGGTGCTAGTGGCGTCTTTATAGCGTCACGAATTTTTGAGGCGCTACATGGCGTCGCTAATCGCCAATTTTCTTGTAGTGGACGATGGAGGAACTAGGTTTCCTTATATTATTATATGATCCTCCTAAAATGAGAGATGAATGATTCTTTAATGAATTAAAGATATGACCTTTATCATGGTCAAATGATGAAACTTTGAATTATGGTGTTTTCTTTTATACTGTTTTCCAACAATATATGATTTATGACATGATCATGCCTCATTTATACACTACATGTTTTTTTCTTTTACATGTGTACGTTTATTTAAGTTATGCATTTTAAATTCTTACACTTAAAGGATTTGTTTTATGACTTGTCATTTTGTTTATGGTATAGTGGTTTTCTCCTGTGTTGATTATCGTAGGTCCTGGTTAGCCAACATGGTCGATAATAGTGTGTGTGCCATGTTGTAGCTCGGGTGGCAATGTGCACATGGATAGATCTTATGATATGTTCTAATCATTTTACCTTATTTGTATCATGTATTGTAATGCCTCAGAATGCACCCTGCCACATGGCTGAATGCACCCCTGAGACGTTACGAGATATGACTTACGTGTACAATATTTTGACCATGTTAAGACTTTGACTGATCAACAAAAATGAAGACATAATTGTAAAAGGAAACATAGCTATCGATTAAAAAGGAACATAATCAAAATGAGTGCGAAGGTCTTAAAAAATATCATAATTGAGTCTCAAATAATATAAACGTGAGAGTTTGCATAAGATAAATATAACTCGATAAAAATAGAAAGGAAACTAAACAAACTCAACTTCATGTGCAAAGGACACCACGAGCTTGATCTATCACCTACGCCGTAATCTTTTTACTAGATCAAATTGTTGCATGTATTATTGAATACATAGGGAGGTGAACCTCTCTATGAGCTTTGATTCCCAGTACGAAATAATCACGTGGACATATAAGAAGTAATGACATCATAAAAATAATTAAATGAACATAATTATAAATGACAACATCATCATGGTAATCATGTGGATATAATCTGATAACATCATATCAATAGACATGGAGTAGAGCGCATGAATGATGATAACATGATAAGTGTAATATGAAGAATAACATAATCATCATTATAAAGATCGTAACATCATTAGGCATTGCCCATTATCACAATAATCATCATCTTTTTATTTTTATTATGTTGCACTTATTTTGGAGTGTCTTTAAACTCCCTAAAAGATAGGTCGGTGAAATATTTTTCGACTTCCTTATGGTTAAGGTGGAGTGTCTTTCAACTCCTTAAAAATGGGCTGATGGAGAACTCCCATTGTGGCCGAGTCGTCAACATAATATAAGAGCTCTTCATTTAATATTTTTCATCTTTTATGTTATCTTATCATATTTGTTCAGAGATCAAGGATGATGAATAATAAGATTTAAAAGAAACGTTTGGATCAAGATGCACATTGCAATACCAAAAGGTTCTAAATATATCATCACATGAATATTATTATTCTACGACATTATAACAGAGTAGATAACTAGTTGGTAGATCAGATAATCATAAATCGAAATACATACGTTGTGGGGTGCCATCGACGATGGCATGCTACATTAACATGTGTGATGTTTACCATTTGAGTGCATTTGATATCATTAGCTACTTTAATAGGAGTGCATTTAATGCGCCCACTTTTTTTATACATTTGCACGTGGAAATGTGCATGTAATGCATCCGTAATGCATCTAATGCCCCTGATGTGTACATGTAACACCTGGAAAATAAGATAATATAAAATAAATAAATAGATAAATAAATAGATAATCAAGTGGATAAGATCAAGAATGGACAGCTAGGCCTATGAATGGATAAGGTTATGGATAAGATCAAAAAAGGGCAAAGTGGACACTTCCTCCTATCCAAAACCTCTATATAAAGAGGACCTCACTTGGACAACCCCTTTCCCCTTCCTTTGCCCCAATGTCATCAAGAATCTTGTTGTAGGAGCTCTCTATGTACCAGCAAGGTTCTTCTTCATTTCTGCATCTTTGTTTTTCCAACATCATTCCCTTATTTCTTCTCCCCATTGGAATGTTTCGTAGGAAGAGAACGATAAGGAGAGGGCGGTTATCGGTGATTGGAAAGGCTTCAAGCTAGGATCAATCACGAAAAAGGTGGGTGAATCTGAAATCTCCCTACATAACTTGAGTAGCAATAGGATAGAATTAGGGTTCTTATTATGAAATGTGTTCTTGATTGATGAGATGGAATGGAAGAGAATGATTGATTGTGTTTCTTGTGTTTGATTCATGTTTTGTGATTATTATGACTATAGATATGTTCTGTATTAGTCTTCCATGCTTAGATGATTGTTTGTAAGCTTTGATTGCATTTTAGATTGAAAAATCGCTAAATTTATGATTCTATCCGAGTCTATTTTCACGACAATCGGTCGACCGATCCAAAGATATCGGTCAACCGGCGTCATGTATATCGGTCTCCAAAGGTATCGGTCGACCAGTGCTCAATACTTAGTCAACCGAGAGGCTCTGTGCAGACCGAGCACTATCGGTCGACCGATCCAGAGATATCGGTCGACCGGTGCTCAAGACTTAGTGAACCGAGACCGTTGTATTGCATTAAGACCAACTGGTCGACCGATCCAGAGATATTGGTCGACCAATGCTTGAAAATCGGTCGACCGACCAGTGAGGACCGGTCGACCGAACCCTAACCAGAATGCATATTGATTTCTGATTTGATCTAGATTCTTTCTATGAGTGTGATGTGCTACTCCTTACTGATTGAAATATTATGTGACTGAATCATTGATCTTGTATTGATCTGTCCAATGATCCAATCCCCTTATTGTATTCAAGAATGATAAACTGATGAAGTATGAAAAATGGAAATGTATATGGGAGTGGAGGCCAATTTATGCCAAGTGTTTATCGTGAAGGGTCGCTCCCTTAGCCATGGTTTGATCACCCATTGGCAGCACAAGGCTGTATCGGTCGCTCGGCGTAAATCTCCCAAAAGTTAAAGGCACCTAAACTAAGACAAAGATACAAGCACAAAGAGAATGTATAAATAACATGAGTATGATGATGATAAGTGAAGCATGATTATTAATCCAACATGATTACTGTGATTCCTTATGATTATATGACCCATGATCACTTGTATCCATTGATATCTCAAATCGAATGATCTTATGCTTACTACTGGATCTCGTTATCACTGATTACTGATTCTGACTATTGCTATTTATTGTTATGCATTGAGTACATTATGGATCCCCACTAGGCTGTATAGCTTACGGGAGGACCTCCTCCCCTGTGTTTGATTTTCACAGGACCAGGTCAGTGATGGCGTTGAGATCGTGTGCCGCGACTAGCTCGAGCGATAATAAAGCACATGAACTGATAGAGGGCCTAGTTATCTTTTCTATATTTTCCGCATTATGAACTCAGATGTAATTCTTATATGATTCCTATCATGGAGACTTTGTAGTATTTTGAGACTTCCGCTATTTAATATCCGATGTTTTCCCCTTCTATCTTTATTGTTGATTTGTCATTGCTTTTATAAAGTTTTAGTCAATTATTGGTCATAGTTATTGTGTTTTCGTAGCGCCTTCGGAGAGATTCTCGCCACGTGGCGTTGGTCGATTTGGGAGCATTACATTTATTGGTATCAGAGCCGTTGTTCGGACTCTTTTGATGTCTTATTGTATAGTATGGTATAAGAACGGTTCATGTGCTATCGCTGAGCTGTCGCCACACTCTCCACCACAAGAGAACTGTAAGTCAAATTCATGTTTATTATATGGTATTGGTTTTGAATGTATTGTTCTTTCATGATTAAAGGATAAGGATGTCGAGGCGATCAGAGAGGATCCAGGAGCGGGAGGCCGGGTCGGCCCGTATTGCTCCTGAAGCGCCAGAGGGCCCAATCACTGATTTACAAATCTTAGCCCAGTGAGGCCGAGGACGAGGCCGTGGCAGAGGCCACACCCCCACCCGCGGCCAAGGACGAGGCCGCAGCGCGAAGGCGCAAGTACAGGACGAGTACGTTGATGAGACTGACCCGCTGGAGGGCAGTCAAATTGGAGGCAGCCAGCCTGCGACTAGACGTCGCACACGGGAACCTCTACAAAAGGATCCTGAGGATACTATTGAGGCATTCCTGAGACTTCATCCGCCATAGTTCGAGGGCAAGGCGGATTTCTTTAAGGCAGAGCAATGGATAGAGAGATTGGATCGCATATTTAAGTTGATGTGATGTGCTGAAGAGCAAAAGGTGTTGTATGTTGTCCACATGATTACTGACACTGCCATGGGATGGTGGAAGACCACGAGAGCTACCAGATTTCGAGGACCGGAGGAAGAGGAGATACCATGGGTAGAGTTTAAGCAGGCGTTTGCTGACCACTACACCCCTGAGCACGAGCGGGTCAGTAAACATGAGGAGTTTCTAGAGCTTGTGCAGGGGACTATGACTGTGGTGGAATACCACACTCAATTCGTCACGCTGGAGAAGTACTGTCCGATGCCATTTGTGGGGCGCATCAGGGCAAATAAGTTCATTAATGGACTGCAACAGGAATTGAAGACTAAAGTCCTATCTGGAGACTGTGACACTTTGAAGAAGACAGTGAGACTGGCTACTCGCATGGAGAGGGACCAGGATGAGCGCAAGGCAAAAGCTCCAGTCAAGCCAGCAGAGCAACAACGACATCGGTTCGAAGATCGTCGACCGTTCAAGAGGGACGATCGTCGTGATCACCGCTATATGCCTTATCACCAAAGAGAGGCCCCTCACTATGCTCAACCCTGTCAACGCCTAGCACCAGCACCGCTTCAGGTATAAAGACTCCAAAAATCTTAATTAAGAATGTGTTAAGGGTAGGAATTAATTCACGTTTTGTGTGATAGCCTCTGAGACAACTGCCACCTCCTCCTCGTCAGCCTCAGCCACAGGCACCAGTAGTACAACAGAGGTCTCTCTGTCCTCATTGTGAGCGATATCATGATGGTGAATGCCGCAGGAGGACTGGTGCGTGCATCCAGTGCGGACAGTTCGGACATTTTGTCCGAAACTTCCCCCAGATGGCTAGGAGAGGTCGTGATAACCGGGGCGCCGGAGGCGCAAACCCCATGGTCCAAGGCAGGGTGCACCATATGGAGGAAAATGCTGCTCAGAATAATAACGATGTTATCAGAGGTACCCTTCCTATTGCTGATATGTCTGTTGTTATCTTGTTTGATTCAGGAGCCACGCACTCGTTTATTTCGGAGTCGTGCGCCCAAGTCCTTGGCTTGTCTTTACAGCAGATGCCTCATGCCATGAGGGTGAGCACCCCCATGTAAGATCTTCACACGGCTAGGTACATTTCGAATGTACCTGTCACCGTGAAAAAGAAGAAATTTCTGTAGATCTTATTGTCATCCCGACGATAGACTATGATGTCAGCCTAGGGATGGATTGGCTTTCTTACCATGATGCAGCTCTACACTGTAAGCAGAAGAAGATCACTATAGGTGCACAGGGCAAGCCGAAGGCAGTCATCAGGAGTACTCCATCAAAAAGCAAGAAGGTGATTGTCTCAGCTATGAAGGCTTAGAAGATGCTCCAGAGAGGATGCTGTGCATACTTGGCAAGTGTGGTAAAGATCGATACACCGGCCACCACACTGTAGGAGATAGATGTAGTGCGTGATTTTCCAGATGTTTTTCCTGAAGATACTTCAGGACTACCATCGAGGTGGGAGATAGACTTCAAGATCGACCGTACCGCATGGCACCTACCTAGATGCTAGAGTTGAAGAAGCAGATACAGGAATTGTTAGACAAAGGCTTTATCCGGCCGAATGTTTCACCGTGGGGAGTGTCTGTACTGTTTGTTAAGAAGAAAGATGGGTCCATGTGGCTTTACATTGATTACAGGATGCTCAATAAGGTGACGGTGAAAAACAAGTACCCTCTGCCCCATATTGATGATCTATTTGACCAGTTGTCCAAGGCATCACTATTTTCCAAGATCGATCTGCAGAGTGGCTATCACCAACTGAGGGTTGCTGAGGAAGATATACCGAAGACAGCCTTTCGGTCTAGGTATGGGCATTATGAGTTCCTAGTAATGCCATTTGAATTGACAAACGCTCCTGCAGCATTTATGGACATGATGAACAGGATCATTCGGTCACATCTGGATCAGTTCGTCATAGTGTTTATGGATGACATCCTGATTTACTCATACAGCCACAAGCAGAATCGAGAGCATCTCAGGATAGTGTTGGAGACTCTGCGCCAACACAAGCTTTACGGCAAACTCTCGAAGTGTGAATTTTGGCTGAAGGAGATCATATTTCTTGGACATATAGTATCCAAGAAGGGCATTTCAATGGACCCCGCAAAAGTGGAAGCAGTGACCAATTGGGCAAGACCGAAGAATGCTTCTGAGATCCGCAATTTTCTGGAATTAGTAGGTTATTACAAGAGGTTCATCAGAGATTTCTCCAAGATCGCAGCACCGCTCACGAACCTCACGAGGAAAGCGGAGAAGTTCATCTGGTCTGATAAGTGTGAGCAGAGCTTTTAGACATTGAAGGATCGTCTGACATCAGCACCTGTTCTGACCATCTCGACGGACAGCGGAGGATATGTAGTCTACAGTGATGCATGTGGGGCAGGTTTAGGGTGTGTGCTGATGCAGCATGGTATAGTAGTGGCATATGCTTCACGTCAGCTAAAGAAGCATGAGGCTAACTACCCCACGCATGACCTGGAGCTAGCTGCTATAGTTTTTGCGTTGAAGATATGGAGACACTATTTGTATGGGGAGATTTTTGAGATCTTCACAGATCATAAGAGTCTCAAATATATTTTTAATCAGAAGGACCTTAACATGAGGCAGCGTCGTTGGTTGGAACTCCTGAAGGATTACGAATTTGCTATTAATTACCACCCTGGTAAAGCAAATTCAGTGGCAGATGCACTGAGTAAGAAATGGGAAGGTTCACTAGCATACATCAGGGTACGGGAGTACGAGATGTTACAGGAGATAGATCAGTGGTGTCCCAAACTTGACAGTAATGGAGCGTTATGGATGATGCATCAGATGAGGCCCAGTATGATTGACAGGATCATAGTTGCTCAGAAGCATGATCCAGAGTATCAGAAAGTGTTGAAGAGATGCCAGCAGGAACCGAAGGACTTCCAAGTGTCAGCAGATGGAGGAATTCGGTATAGGGACATATTATGGGTTCCCTCAGATGCCACCATCAGACGGGAGGTAATGGATGAGTGCCATAAGTCTGAGTTCGTCATCCATCCTGGAAGCACTAAGATGTACAAAGACGTACAGCGCAGCTATTGGTGGCCTGACATGAAGAGGAAGATAGCTGAGTACGTGTCTAGATGCCTGGTGTGCCAGCATGTGAAGATTGAGCATCAGAGACCATATGAGAAATTGAAGCCTCTAGATATTCCATAGTGGAAGTGGGATAATATCACTATGGATTTTGTATCCAACTTGCCCAGGTCCAAGAAGGGTCATGATGCTATATGGGTGGTCGTTGACAGATTCACGAAGGTGGCACACTTTATTCCCATCCGGTGGAAGCAATCAGCAGAGAGTCTACTGGACTTGTATGTTAGAGAGGTGATTAGGCTATATGGCATTCCAGCATCGATTATTTCTGATCGAGACCCCAGATTCACTGTCAGATTCTGGAAGAGCATGTAGGAGGCATTTGGTACGAGACTAAATTTCAACATCGCTTTCCATCCTCAGACCGATGGGCAGTCTGAGAGGACTATTCAGACATTAGAGGATATGTTGCGAGCATGTGCATTAGATTGGCAAGGCAACTGGGATGAGCACATTCATCTGATTGAATTTGCTTATAATAACAGCTATCATTCCAGTATCGGTATGACACCCTTTGAGGCTTTATATGGTAGGCCTTGTCGTTTATCCGCTCATTGGGTGAAGTAGATGAAGAGAAGGTCATGAGCAAAGAGGAAGTGAAGGAGGCAGTGGGGTATGCCGAGAAAGTGGAGCTGATCAAGTAGAGGATGAAGGCAGTTCAGGACAGGCAGAAGAGTAATGCTGATAAGGGCATACGTGAGCAGATTTTTCAGGCTGGTGAGGTTCTGCTGAAGGTGTCTCCCATAAAGGGAGTTATGAGGTTCAGTAAACGAGGGAAGCTCAGCCCTCGTTACGTAGGACCCTTTGAGGTACTAGAGTTAGTAGGCGAAGCAGCATGCAGGTTAGCCTTGCCACCTTCCTATGGGCGAGTGCATAATGTATTTCATGTTTCCATGCTTAAGAAGTACAAGCATGATGCTGCTAATGTCTTACAGATCGAAGAGCCAAATCTAGCTGCGGATTTGACCTTCGCGGAGTATCCGACACATATAATGGAAAGGAAGGTACAACGCCAGAAGAATAGAGATGTGCCTATGGTCAGAGTAGCCTGGCGTTTTCATCACGGCGATGAGGTCACTTGGGAACTCGAGTCAGAAATGCGCCAGAAATTCCCGCATCTATTTGGTAAGACCTCTACTTAGTGCAAAATTCGAGGACGAATTTTCTTTTAAGGGGGTAATGATGTAACACCTGGAAAATAAGATAATATAAAATAAATAAATAGATAATCAAGTGAATAAGATCAAGAATGGACAGCTAGGCCTATGAATGGATAAGGTTATGGATAAGATCAAAAAAGGGCAAAGTGGACACTTCCTCCTATCCAAAACCCCTATATAAAGAGGACCTCACTTGGACAACCCCTTTCCCCTTCCTTTGCCCCAATGTCATCAAGAATCTTGTTGTAGGAGCTCTCTATGTACCAGCAAGGTCCTTCAAGGTTCTTCTTCATTTCTGCACCTTTGTTTTTCCAACATCATTCCCTTATTTCTTCTCCCCATTGGAATGTTTCGTAGTAGAGAACGATAAGGAGAGGGCGGTTATCGGTGATTGGAAATGCTTCAAGCTAGGATCAATCACGAAAAAGGTGGGTGAATCTGAAATCCCCCTGCATAACTTGAGTAGCAATAGGATAGAATTAGGGTTCTTATTATGAAATGTGTTCTTGATTGATGAGATGGAATGGAAGAGAATGATTGATTGTGTTTCTTGTATTTGATTCATGTTTTGTGATTATTATGACTATAGATGTGTTCTGTATTAGTCTTTCATGCTTAGATGATTGTTTGTAAGCTTTGATTGCATTTTAGATTGAAAAATCGTTGAATTTATGATTCTGTCCGAGTCTGTTTTCACGACGACCGGTCGACCGATCCAAAGATATCGGTCAACCGGCGTCATGTATATCAGTCGACCGACCAGTAAAGATCGGTCGACCGACCTTGCTCTTGTGTCTTTTCTGCGGCCGGCCAACCGGCCGACCTAAGTACTCTATATGATCGAGCACTATCGGTCGACCGATCCAGAGGTATCGGTCGACCGATCCAGAGGTATCGGTCGACCAGTGCTCAGTACTTAGTCAACCGAGAGGCTTTATGCAGACCGAGCACTATCGGTCGACCGATCCAGAGATATCGGTCGACCGGTGCTCAAGACTTAGTGAACCGAGACCGTTGTATTGCATTAAGACCAACCGGTCGACCGATCCAGAGATATCGGTCGACCGATCCAGAGATATCGGTCGACCGGTGCTTGAAAATCGGTCGACCGACCAGTGAGGACCGATCGACCGAACCCTGATCAGAATGCATAGTGATTTCTGATTTGATCTAGATTCTTTCTTTGAGTGTGATGTGCTATTCCTTACTGATTGAAATGTTATGTGACTGAATCATTGATCTTGTATTGATCTGTCCAATGATCCAATCCCCTTATTATATTCAAGAATGATAAACTAATAAACTAATGAAGTATGAAAGATGGAAATGTATATGGGAGTGGAGGCCAATTTATGCCAAGTGTTTATCGTGAAGGGTCCCTCCCTTAGCCATGGTTTGATCACCCATTGGCTGCACAAGGCTGTATCGGTCGCTCGGCGTAAATCTCCCAAAAGTTAAAGGCACCTAAACTAAGACAAAAATACAAGCACAAAGAGAATGTATAAATAACATGAGTATGATGATGATAAGTGAAGCATGATTATTAATCCAGCATGATTACTGTGATTCCTTATGATTATATGATCCATGATCACTTGTATCCATTGATATCTCAAATCGAATGATCTTATGCTTACTACTATATCTCGTTATCACTAATTACTGATTCTGACTATTGCTATTTATTGTTATGCATTGAGTACATTATGGATCCCCACTAGGCTGTATAGCTTACGGGAGGACCTCCTCCCCTGTGTTTGATTTTCACAGGGTCAGGTCAGTGATGGTGTTGAGATCGTGTGCCGCGACTAGCTCGAGCGATAATAAAGCACATGAACTGATAGAGGGCCTAGTTATCTTTTCTATATTTTCCGCATTATGAACTCTGATGTAATTCTTATATGATTCCTATCATGGAGACTGTAGCATTTTGAGACTTTCGCTATTTGATATCCGATGTTTTCCCCTTCTATCTTTATTGTTAATTTGTCATTGCTTTTATAAAGTTTTAATCAATTATTAGTCATAGTTATTATATTTTCGTAGCGCCTTCGGAGAGATCCTCGCCACGTGACGTTGGTCGATTTGGAGGCGTTACAATACATGGCTACGGGAGACCTATATTTGCAATCATTTACATGGGATCAACTATCACAGCAGAGTACGAAATAAGAATGGAATCATATTTACTAAAGTCATGGTAGATGACAAAGAAAGAACTTGCGCCGCTTGTGATTTAAGTAGCTAACTGACACATTGATGGAAGACGCGGCAGCGATCATGGACGGGTATTGAACATTATGATATCCACAATAATATTAATCCAAGATTATGCTACTTTTTAAATCGTGCGAGAGTGCAATTTCATATATCCACAGAGTATACCATTATTCGATCTACAATTCTTCGTTCTTTAAAACCACGATCCAATATATATATATATAGCAGAGAACGGCCGAGAGAAGTTTTTGCTCACTCCAAACCAAACCGTAGCGTCGACAAGGGGAAATTGCACCAAGGGATAGGACCAAACTGATGGCGATGGGGCCTGTCACGCATGAAGAGAAAAATCATATTTCGGTAACAAAGTTCCAAATGCAGCGTGCCATCTAATTCTGGGGACGTCTCTCCTTGAGAGAGCCACACAGTTGCAGGAGCATTTCAGTATTTGGCAGTCCTCGACGTGCAGATGTACTATTCACGAGGCTCTGGTTGGTTGTTACTTGTCGGTTGATCTTTGCCCAAATCTTTGGCATTGTGGCAGTGATCGTGGCACAGATGAACTTTTGCTTCGGAATAATTGCTTTCATGATGTTTTTTTGTGATCATTCGAGCGAAGGCACCGTCGCAACTTCAGTACTTCACCTCTCCCTATCACCAGAAACGGCAATAAGATTACATTCACCTCTCCCTATCACCAGAAACGGCAATAAGATTACATTCACCTCTCCCTATCACCAGAAACGGCAATAAGATTACAGTTTTCTTTGGTGATCGCCTGGTTCATGTGCTCTTTTTCATTCACAATTATATCCCGCTGAATAGGCGTATTATATGTACATACAACTGATGTTGAGCAGGCTACCTCATGGATAAGCACTCATATAAACACCAAATGCCAGTCTTACATATAAACAAAGAAGTCATATTTGCAACTCCCAAGTTTTGGGAGAAACATCAGACTATAAACAAAAAGTATACATGTTACCAGAGGTAAGTGATTGCAGAAGTTGAGACATGAGTCAACAAAATTTTCGAAACAAATTAGTCTCAATAATGCTGTAAAGCTTGTGATATTGTAGTGAAAAAGAAAACATAAGCAAACTAACAAAAGAAGAAAATAAATTATCAATTCAAGCTGATCATTTCAAGAGAAATAATTCATTTTCGTTCCGAGTTCACAACCAATAAGATTTTGAGGAAAACAAAGTTCAGCATTACTGAAATATTCTTCAGAATAAACATGCTGAGCACTTATAAATTTATCAAATGTAAAACAGAATTTACAAGCTCTTGTTCATCGAATCTGTGGAAGGGAAGACTGGCTGCTGCTGCGTAATGCAGTGGATATTCCCTCCTCCGAGGCAAATCTCCCTTGCACCTTCTATCATTATGACCTGACGAATGGACAACACTTAAGTTCGTGTTTTTCTAGTGATAATATTATGGGTAAATATGTAGAATGTGTTCCTAGCTTACCTCGTGACTAGGAAATGCCGAGGTGAGAACATTGCATGCTTCTTGATCCCACTTCTCATCACCAAATGCTGGTGCTATGATTCCACCATTGGAGATATAGAAATTTGCATAGGACGCAGCTAGCCTTGTGCCTGCCAGTCTGGGTTTTGCACTGTTATCCTGCCATCACATTCAGTAGCACTTACGTAACAAGATACACGGGCAAAACTTTTAAACAACATTGCCATCTAGTATCATTATGCAGTAATATTCCGAAAATTAGTTGTCTTTCTAAAACGAGAGTACATTTCTGATTCGTGAGGCAGATCTTATTGTATATCCATCAGCCCTGAAAACAGATAAACTGAAGTTCGCAAGAAGAGTGCTATTTTGATTTGTGGAGGCATGTGTAGAAAGACCACACATAGAAGCCCATTATAGGTTTATGCTATTGTAGAATTCTTTGTTGGATCAAGTGTAACGAGTAGAGAAAGGTCATGTCTACAAATCTATGATAGACTAACCAATGAAACAAGCCCCTGCGCTTCTTCCTCTGTCATATAAAGCGGTCCAGGAACATGAAGTTTGATCACCTCTATTTTCCTACCATTGGCATCAGTAGTACCAGAAAGTACTGATAATGCCTCAACTGATCGCTCATACTGAGGATCCTGCTCATCATCAGTCCAGGACAAAAGAACCACACCAGGTTTTGCAAAGCAACACATGTTGTCAACATGGCCATTTGTATCATCATCTCCTACAAGAATGAAATGAGATATTTCAGCGAGGTTAACTATTATGACAAGGATTCTCAAAAAAAAAATATGAGATGGACAAAATAAATGACTGACAAGAAACAGACTCAAGTGGTCGTACTTTGGATAAGAAACCCAACTTTGTATAATATAAATGAATGATCCTCCTCAACAAAAGAAAAAAATGAATAATCTAAATTACTTAGTGCCAACACCTAGCTAACTTCATACCAAGCCTTAAAGTATATGCAACTGAAAGAAGCAACTTGGCGAACACAGTATATCGAAAAAAATCACACTATTTTTCCCACGTTGATTTCTTGACATAAGGCCATTCTAGGAAGAAGATATGCAAGTTCATTTCAGAAATTTCTATTCTCAGTCTTTTTGTACTAAAATGTTAAAAGGAAAGTGAAAAGAAAAAAAATTTCCTACATGAAATCAATAAAACCTAATAAGACTTTTAACATTCAAGCTCATAGTTATGCAGGAAAGAGATATCCAACCTTCTAATACAATATAACTGAACTATCATCAAGACATTTCACATTCATGCGTAAAAGAATGTATATTGATGGAAGAATGAAAGCTCATAAGCCGCAATTTCATAGCATATTGCAATGTGAAAACAACTGGACGATAAAAATTTGTACAATATTGCAACAAGAAACTTAAACAATGATCACATTACAACATGAAATGAATACTATAGTGGATCAAGGAAATTACCATAGAGCCCTCTAGGCAACCAAATGACCTTTTTGACCCCAAGATAATTCTTCAGTTCCTGTTCTATTTCTTCTTTTGACATATCAGGATTCCTATTTGGGTTTAGTAAACATTCCTCAGTTGTGATACAAGTACCTGTTGCAAGATGATAACACGAGATAAGTTTTTAGTTGAGCTCACCCGAGTTTTCAAGAGCGAAGAAAGCAAGAAAACAATTGGAAAATTAGAAAATGGTAGGACTGTTATCTATCATAATATAGCAACTAATGATTTTTGCCACAATGATTAATTCTTGAATAAGATATCATAAAATGCTAGATATGTACACCGAAAAACATTATATTGGCATAAAATGTTAAAAAAAAATGTGAAATCACAGCAACAAATTTTCTTCTTTCAAAAAGATCAGCTATGTTCTAGATAAAGCATCAAGAAGTCAATTGAAGTTTTAGAAGAAGAGTTGCAATCAAAATTTTAATTTGTTCTTGTTGATGTGCCTTGAATTATGTACCATGTACCCAAAATTATGAAAGAAAAAAATGAAAAAGGAGGAAAAATAAGAATCTGTGGCGGTTGCAATCAAAATTTTCATTTGTTCTTGTTGATGTGCCTTGAATTATGTACCCTCTACCCAAAATTATGAAAGAAAAAAATGAAAAAGGAGGAAAAATAAGAAAAATAAAAATAAAAATCTGGGGCGAAGCCCCCCGCGATATGGACCTTTATATATGAGGGTTAGGGTTTTATATGATGTACATTCTCTTTTGGCTCATAGAAAATTTCTGGCGGCGGCCTCTTTTACCCGTGGATGTTTCTCTCTTGTTCACATTGATCAAGAGAATTTTACCACGTTAAATCTCTGTGTTCATCTTCTCTTTCTTTCGTTGTTTTGATTATTCATCGATCCTCGGTGTTCTATTCGCAACAGTTCTTTTTGCGAAAAGTCCTCTTTTGAAAATAGACATAATGAATTTTTGGGGGCAATAGGCATAGTGAATGCACTGTCTGATGGGTACGAATTGAAGAAAGACCAGGAACACATGGAAGAACAAGCAACGATAATTTTTGACAATATGTAGCCGATCATTTCTATCGTTCAGACAAAACTACAATTACACTTCAAACAACAATTTTTTATTACCGAGATAGTCTAAAGTGTGAAAAATATTGGATTCTCGAGGCTTGATAATAATAAGAACATAACAGTTGAGATTTCATCAAATATTCCAAAGCTGTCAGAAGAAAAATAAAAGTAACCTTCTCCGTCAACATGAATACTTCCACCCTCGAGAACCATCTGATGTGGAAATCTAGGAATACGCTCCAATTCAACAATCTATACTCAGACTTCAATAATTAGTCATTATAATCATGTGCATCTCAAACGTGTTCAAAAGTGATGAATTATAGGGGAGCAATTCTCCACTGACCTTTTTCGCTACAAGAACATCAAGACTAAAGTCACTATAGCAACCCTCTTCTGGTCCTGGTGATTCAAAAGAATCCATTAGCTTAACCGGTTATACTGAATAAGTAAATTCTGCCTGAAATATGTATTATGTTTAAGAATTTAATAATCAGACATATCTTTTGGTTTCTCTCAGGAGATAGACTATCAATTTATCATGTTCAAACAGACAAATCACATGGAACTTATAACTATTCAGGCGGGGGTTTTCTTTCTGCCAACACTAATCAACATTTGGAAAAAAAAATCACATGTACAAAGGTTCAACTCCATTGTTTTTCACCATCTTCCATACTATCAATCAAGTACCTTATTTATTGTGTGCATTTTCTTTGAGAAAGCCATAGAATTGCAAATTTGCTACATCAATCTATTTGGAATCATGTATCTCTCTTCAATAAAAGGTAACCAAAAGGGCTGGAGGCTAAAACCAGAATGGAGCCAACAAAAATACAGCCACATACCTCCCCAGCAATTAAATTTCCAATCAATTCCTGCAACTTGATGTTCTTGATCCCCTGAACTTGATGTGTTTTGGCGGATAACAAACTAATGGACAAAGGATGTTATCATTTAAATGAATTAAAATCTCACCAAACATTGTGTATGACTGAAACTAGCAGAGAAGAGATACTGCACCGTTGGTCCCATATCACGAAACCAGGCATCATTCATGCTCATCTCCACCACTCTGATATTTGCGTTACCTCGAAACCAATCATATGCGTTCGTAAACTGAAACATGCAAAAATTAACATGAAATAAGCCACATGGACAAAAGTGTTACAGAAGTAAAAGTGATCATAAAGAACTTCTAACCTGAGAAGCACTAGCACAGATGGTGACTGGCTCAAACTTGGAAATCGCACTAGCCACTTTAGCAAATGTGCTTTGAGCCGGAACCGCACCCTCCCTCCAATTGTCTTGGCGTTCCTAAAGTCGACATGGATTCTCAGTTCCGGGCTCCTCGAAAAATATATACATACATGACCAAATAATCTTAAAAACAGTAGACGTATTCCAATGTAGACATTGTCAGAAGAATGGAATTCGGATCACAGGAAATAGAAAAAGGATAAGGATGTTTCTTAAGTAGACAACCCTCAACCAAAAAACGGCCTGCAATTCAAAATCAGAAACAAAACGATTTAACAATAGCAAAAAGATCCATTTTTGTGCTAGGAGACGTCGAAAAGGTACGGTCTTTTCGCTCAATATTGCATGCAGGTTGAAAGCAAAGGGATCCAGTAAAAGAGAAAACGGCCCAAGGATTTTAAAATGTCATCACCCAAATCGAAGACAAAAAAAAAACAAAAGAAGAAAGTTCGGCCAACATTTCAGGCAGCAGAATCGTGAAAAAAGATGGGATCTTGGAGCACTGACAGGCCAACCCATCCAGCACTGGTGATGGGGCTCCCACTCGGCGGGCATGTAGAAGCCCATCGCCGCCGGGCTTCCTCCCAGAACCACCGTCGGCATGCCGCAGCGCTCTTCCTCCTTCCTGCCCCCTCCGGCGCTTTTCACCTTTCGCCTCTTCCCCCTGTCTCCTTTCCCCTCCTCTCCTACTCAGCCTACGACAAGTAGGACTAGGACACAGCACGCAGCAAAGCTTATCGTCTCCTCCGGATGTTCGTGTCGTCGGGCACCGAGAAAAAATGGCGCATGCGAATCTTCTTATTTTTTTTAATGGCGGTGCAGAACTTTACCACGTGCCAACGTATTGTTATTATTACTATTTTATCACCGTCATCATCGTCAAACCCGAACAACAACAAGTTGCTCTGGAAAAAAAAACTATTAAAGCCGATGTATTAAAATCTAAATATACTTATGAACAATGTTTTAAAAATCGAAACTTTGTGCCAATCAAGTCGAAGTCAGATGAAATCAAATTTTTAATCAATGGAATCAATTTTTTGTATAATAATATTACTTATAATAGAGAAAAATAAATTACTACAAAAATAATTAAACCAATTTAATAATTATTATTTATGACCAAATATTAATTGAAATAATTTTTTTAGTATATAATTACTAATATATCTAAATTTATTTTGAACCTAAAATTATAATTATATTCTATTCTCTTTCCATCGTTAATTCTCTTTTGTTTTATTATTCTCTTAATATTATATTTCCTTGTTTATTAATTTTGATTTTTCTCCAACTAAACATCCTTTCATTTATTTCCTTATTTTAAATTATTTCCTTTTGTTTTCATCCCTCAATCTTCAAAACCTTGGCATTATACTTAAGATAATTTTGATAACTTTAAACTTTAATATCCCCTAATAAAATCTTTTCATATATCATATCTTTTGAAAAAATATCGGATTGAATCGATTTACTGATTCAACTTGATTTTTTGCTATTTTCTATTTTAGTAATGAATCGGACCGGTACTGTAATGGGTTTGTAATTTTTAAAAGATTTTTTATGAAGAAATAAATTATTTAAAATGGTTAGAGTTAACTTTTTCAGAACTTAAACTCTTAAATGATCTGAAATTATAATATGATTTATGTATTGGTACAATTCAAAAAGAGTTAACAGCGCATCATCCATTACACACACAAAAATTAATATGTTAGGAATCAGAAATTATGCACCTAAAATTTAAAAGGATGATAAAATATTATTAAACAAAAAAGTAGAATAGAATTATAACTAGATTAATTTTCCAATTCTAGCTCATATGTATTTCCATCGTCATTTAAAAAATAATATAAATATATAATAAAATAATATTAAAAAATAAAAAAGTATCACTCGGAGCTCCTCTCGGATGCATCCGTTGAAAAGCGTGCAAGAAAATCAAAATTAAAGAACATTCTAAGTGTAATATCCTGATGTAAAAATAAAAAAAAAGAAAGAAAGAAATGAAAACAAGAAAGAAGCCCATGCGCCCTTGGCCCACAAGCCCAACTCCCTAATAAAATAAAACCTAATGCTACAGTGCCCTCAACCACCCCATTCGGCCACCTCTCTCATTTCCAGCCGAAAGCAACTCACAAAGAAACCCTCCCCCCATGCTACAGCCGACCACCTCATTTCACTCTCTATCCCATCACACTGCTACAGTGAACTATCACCCCTAAGCACACTCGGTCAGCATAGTGAAGCTGTAAGTCCCCTTTTATTATTCATTGGTCAATAGCAACCTCCTTTACCATCTCTCTCCATTTGATTATAAGCAATAGATTAACTCACCATTTCCTCTCTTAATCATCATGGCAGTCCTATTAGATTCTTTGGAGCTAAAAGAAGAAGGAAGAAGTTAGGATTTAAATCATAAGCTAAGAAAGATATGTTTGAGGGGATCCAAACTCTAATCACCCTCTTAATGATGTGTGCTTGGATGGATTAAGAGGCATTAAGGTCAAATTAGATCTTATTAAAGTATGATTAGAGAATGTGCATTTCATGTGTCATGTTCTTTAGATTATTATTCTATTGCTATCAATGATTAAAATGTTAATGTGCTTCATGTTCTATTAAGATTTATGCCCTATTACTAATCATGGTTAGAATCAAATGTTCTTAGTCATTCATGCCTAATTCATAAGTAGTGTACTCATTTTCATGTATGAGCATGTTAGTTTATCTTAATAATTTGGATGCTAGAATAAGTATATCATCATGCTTGTATTGAGTCATTCGATAAATTGTTAAGCATATATGAAGGGTGTAAAGTTGCTATTGTTAATGCCTGGATGACTGTACATCTCAAAATGTTGAAATGTATGTGTAAAATGATGGAAAAATGGATAAAACAGGGAAAACTCTGCCCAATTGTTCGGGCACGGCCGTGACGAAGAGTGGTACGATCGTGCCGAATTGTTTCCGAAGCAGAACGATAATTATCGTTCTGTCACGGCCGTGCCGAGTTGTTTTCGAAGTAGAACGATAATTATCGTTCTGTCACGGCCGTGACCATGCTGTTGCACGGCCGTGACCTTGTGGTCGCACGGCCGTGACAAAACAAGATGTTTATGCCATGAGACGACCTTTCTGTTACGGCCGTGCGGGATGGACAACAGGAAATCCACTATGTGTTTGGCCGTGTCGAACCTTGGCACACCGTGCTCAAGTAAGGGCACAGTCGTGACCTCATGCGGCACGGTCGTGACCAGACCCTGATACTATGTATTATTTGTGATGCTCACACTTAGCATGATTTGACACTTGGATGATCTTAAATAGGGTTAAAATATGCAACATGTAATGAATGATTGTATGTGATGATGAATGAAAGTAAAAGATGGATTGGCATGAAGGTGTCTTGTTGTAATCGTGGAGGGGAATAAAGTCTTCACATGCTAGCTGATGTGTCGTATTCCTAGGGAAGAATCCTTCCAAAAGTGGGGCAATCGTCCCAGCCTAGCTAGCCAAGTTCCCGCGAATCAATATGGTCTTCCCAATCATCAAGATAATAAGCTATCTTAATCAAGATAGAAGATGAAAAGATGAAGTAAAATGAAAAGTAAAGTCTTACAAATATGTACGTACTTTCCAAAAATGACTTGGGATATAAAGTTAAAGATGTTGATGAAAGATCCAATCGGATGCTAGTGTATGTTCCCATGTCATAAGATGTTATGAAAGTAAAGTAAGATGAATGATGATATGTCTTAGCATAATGATAAGTTATGATATACTTTGACCTAATGATAATGACGTTATATGTTTATTTCATCTTGCCATGATGATATGTTCATATGCCATGTAGGATGCATAAGTAGTTCATAGTATGCATATGATTTATGTTCCACGATGACGACATGCATATGCCATGACATGTAGAGATTATGTCATAGGATCATAGCATGCATGGGCCTCAACATACTCTAATGGGAGAAATCCCCTGCACTCCATGGATCGTGCAGGTATGGACGAGGCTTAGGTTCGGCGGCGAGAGCCTCATGACGGAGACGTTGCACATGGGTTGGTCGGGCTACGGCCCAAGTTATTTTTTAAACTTTTATGTTATGATGATGAACTCTTATAAGAGTTAAGTATATATGGCTTATGGGCCTTTGAATCTTTTACTTTTATTTGGACTCCTCTTATGTATTATGAACCGTATGTTGGGTATAAATGTTAGAGCCTATGTGGCCCATGGGCTAGTATTTATCTTGGAAATTTTATATGATGAAGTCTTTCGTTGTTTTACGATATTATTATTTATGTTTATTATTATTATGTTTCCACTGTAATGTTTATGAAATTAGGTCATGTCGAGGTCGAAGTAACGCCGTCCAGGATTCGACAAAATTTAAAAATTAGGGCCGGATTTTAAAGGCGTTACACTAATAATTATAAATTAAAGTTGAAGGAGAAACTATTTGTATAATTTACCTACGTCCATTAATCTCTTGTAAGTTGATGGCTGTCATGTTTGTGGGAGAGAGAACGAACAAGCGACGTGAGCGAGAGAGACAGAGAGATAACGCACGTGAGGAAAAATAACCGGAGTAGAATTTGCTTTATTTCATATATAGGAGAAAAGAAAATTTAACTTGACTTAGATTTTATTTTTATTTCCAAGCAATTTTAATCCCCTATTTTTATTTTCTCAACTTTCTCTTCTCTTTTCTTCGTTTTTAAAACATTTTCTCTTTTTTGGTCCCATTTCAGCTTTATCTTCTCTTTTTTAAAATAAAAAAAACTGCCTGGGCGTCATATATTGTCTATGATTAAAGAGGAGAATAAGGGGCCGTTTGGCAACTGAAACTAAGTGTTCCATCAAGTTTCCGTAGTTCTACTTGTGTTTGAATGAAGTGAAATTTGATGATGAGGAATAAGTTAATTAATGTGATAGAAAAAAGTAGATGTGATGGCTTAATTTTTAGTGGATTTTGAAATAAAAATTGATATTATAAATATAAAATAAAATATTATTAATAAATAAAAACAAAATTAAAAATTTTGTTCAAAAAATTTTCGTAGAAAATATATTACTTAAATATCAAGAAATCAAATTTTAAATAAATTATATATAGTAAAATATTAAAGTTTTTTAATAAAATAACAAGTAAAAAAATAATAATATATTAATATGTTATAATAAATAAATTATATTTAATAAATAAATTATTTTATAAGTTACATGTGTGTGTGAAAAAAAATAAAAAGAGTAAATGAATAAATGAAATTAAAAAAAAAGTAAGACGTCAACTTAAAATAAAAAAGGGAAAACTTGCTACAGTACCAAGTTCCACCAAAATATGGTGAAGTCAAGAAAGGAGTCAGTGATCCCTTTTTTTGAATTGAGTTCCGTCAAACGCCTTATCGTTTGGCGGAACCAATTGGAACCAGGCAGAATCAGACGTCTGATTTCAATTGTCAAACAAGCCATAAAAGAACGTGATAAACTCGCATATTTTAAAATTGAATGGTAGAGTTATTTTTAACAAAAGTATCTTTCATTGAATTTGCTTTTTTTTTACTTATGAGTTGTTATGAATATTTTTCTAAAAAAAAGGTCATCGATATAAGGTCCAGCATCGTACGCTACTTCGACCCCGCGTGCCTAACACAATACCAATTCTACTAATTCTACTTTTTTTCTTAAAGAAAACTACTTCCTGTAATTTAAAAAGATAAATCATTATGTCAACGGGCAAATGACATTAAGTTTGTTGAAACTGAACTTTCCAAATAATTTCAGTAATTTCTAGGCCCGTTTGGTTGCGGAATCGGAGGAGAATAGCAACCTTATTTCGTCCAATTCTGTCAAACACTACACCGAAATTTGATTTCGAAGCGAGAACAAGATTGATGGAATCGGAGTCACGTGATCCGATTCCATCACTCCGGTTCCACTTTTTTAGGTGAAACCGGAGGCGGCTATTTTTTTCTTTTTTTTTTGACTTTTTACCATGACGTGACATTTTCCCTTTTTTCAAAATTCATTTTCTTTTTTCTTTTTTTCCTCTCATGCTATATCTTCACTAAAATAAATTATTTAATAAATATAAAATTATTTTAATAAGTGGTTAATATAACATTATTTATTACATATTTTTTCATTAAAAAATTTTAATATTTCATTAAATATAATTAATTTTAAAAATGATTTTTATATTTAAATAATATAATTTTCATTAAAAAATTTCCCATAAAAATTTTTTATTTTATAATTTTATTTTAATTAATAATAAAGTTATATTTCATAATTATAATAATTATTTTTAATTCAAAACTCATCCAAAATTTATCCATCAAATTTACTTTTACCCATCACATCAATCACCTTATTTCTTATCATCAAATTCTACTCTAATCAAACACATCCCGAACTAATCTGTCAATTCAACTATGCATCGAAAATTTAAGAAGAACCACGATTTCGTTTCCAAACGACCCATAGGAGAAAAGAGGAAAAGGTGCACAATGTCATTTTGTTTTTTCTTGTCAAATTGATCATGTCATGAAATGGCGGTCCTTATTCTACTCCTTGTATACAACAAGGAAAAGCATTCCTCTCAAGGTTGATCTCACAGTCCTCTTGGTAACATCACTTTCAAAATGTTCTCTCGGTAACAAATGCACTCACACTGTACTTTTTTGCCTCTTCTGTACAAGCGAAATCCTGCAGTAATATAGCTGAACTTTTCGCATACATATAATCAAATCCTCACTTTATGCTGGATGCTGAAAAAATTTACCTTGGTCCAGAAAGCTCCATCACTTCGATCAAGCGCCACGAATCCCCCTCGAGGTCGGAGTGGCGGCCTACTGAGGTGATTTTAGGCGTCTTCAACTTGTGATTGTCCACTCAAAGATGTCTCCCATCTCTCTACAAGTCCTTCGCCTTCGAGCATCCGCGCCACTTCTGACATCTTCGGCCTGAGCCCAGGGGAGTATTGAGTGCACAAGAGTGCAACTTGGACCATCTCCTCAAGCTCAATTCGATTATAATTGTTCTTCAGATCCAGTGGTGGTTTTCCAGTCCAGTGGTGGTTTTCCTAAAGGAAAAGCAGAAGAAAAGATGATGTTTCTATTTACCCACATAAAAGCTGGAAATCGGTAGTTGTAATGAAGGAAAACGATATGTCGTCACTTCCCTGGACTCCAGGGTTCATGACTTTCGTTACCTTTTAATCTGGAAGCAACACTACCATTAGACATGTATGGATATACAAGTAACCTCTCTGAGGTAGTTGTACAAAATCCATACAGCCTTATTAAGTTTCTGTGCACTGCTAAGCTTATCATCTCTACTTCAGTTTTGAATTGGATTTCACCGCCCATGGCACTTCCATCTTTCAGTCTTTTCACAGTAACGAGGTTGTAAACATTTCCAAAACCGCCCTTTCCCAGTAGGTTCTTGTTGCTAAAGTTATCTGTTGCAGCTGAAGCTCCCGGAAGTGAAACTTCTTCATATTTCCCAAGCAAACATCCTCAATTCTTTGGTCTAGAAAACAAAAAATTAACATCAATTGATGTGTTACGTTTTGACATTCTACAATGTTAAATTTGTATGTAACAAAAAAAAAATCCAAGCCATTGACACTGACCATCAATATCAAAGAGGATTTGTTGATTATGTTTTTGCCTCCACCAAAGCAGCAGTCCAATGCCCAGAACAAGTGCACAGAATATTCCAGAGCTCAACCCAAATGCCATGGCAACTTTATGATTTCTGGATTTCCCTGCTGCAAAAAGATCTACTTGGAACAGAAGAAAAAATGAATTGATTTAAGGAAAAGCTTATTTCCACATAAGCTAGAAAAAAGGTATTATGTTCAACAACTAAAATTGCAGAAAGAACTGTCCACGACAAGATCTAAATCGAACTTTTGGTTACAGACACTCGAAATTTAGAACTTAAACAAGCTATTCAGGAGACATCACATTACTATCAAGAGTTCATTGATCATATGTAATTCGAAATGGCATTGGCAATGTTCTTGTTGTTTTTTCTTTTGCTTTCTTTACTTGGGTTTATGCTTTTGCCTTTTTTCTTGCTCTTTTCAAGCTTCTCTCTATGCTAAACAAAATGTAAGTTTTTTTTAAAAAAAAGAAATAAGCCTGGATACAACCAAACTAAGAACATTGTCATTTTTCTGAGAGAAAACTAGGTAACTGTAAATATAGATGCACAATGTCGACTATAAAGCATAAAGCCATAAAGGATTCAGAAGACGAATTTTATTATGACAGAACATATTCCATTTGAGTCGACACACTGAAACAATACCTTGTGAGCTATTTAAATTGTATGTCATGGGCATTGGCATTGTCCCAAAGCACACACCCTCCGACTCTCTAGCAAAGATCAGAGGATTTTTTACAACAACAACAACAAAGCCTTATCCCACTAGGTGGGGTCGGCTACATGGATCATACGACGCCATTTCGCTCTCGTTGATCCATGTTCATAAGATTCGACAGGATTTTATGCTGGCTGTCGAGGCTTAACACAACCATCCTCCTTTATCCGGGCTTGGGACCGACTATAAAATATAGGCGGAGTTAGAGGATTTCCTACAATGCTGCAAAAAATAGGTCAGTTGTCATTCCAATCACATAGCAATGCAAAGGAAGAAACAAAATTAAGAAAGCATGATATACAAATAGATCTATGAACTGCTCCGAATAGATCTATATTTCAAGATTAAAACAATCCAGATGATATAGCAAAGGAAACACTATAGTATAAATGTGAAGGAAAGTGTCCAATAACATTAACTAATACTTATATACCAAAGTGCTAATTGATACATCATAATTAGAATGTACTATAAATCAGAATAACTGGTAACAGGGCTTAAATTCAACAAATGACATGGATAGGAAGAAGGGTCCGATGATTTTACTTGAATGTCCTGGCTTGAAATCCGGGTATAGGACCAGCCAAGGTATTGTAAGACAAATCCCTGAGGAAAGAAGCAACTCTTTTGTTCAGTAAAGGATTCCAAAAACTATCAGCTTACTGCAAATTTCATTGGGCTTACAGAAAAGAAAGATGTGCCAGGTTGGACAAAGACAGGGGCAAAGCTCCAGAGAGACTGTTGTTATAAAGCCTTCTGATGTCAGAATAAAAAAAAATCTTTGCCCAAATCTTTGGCATTGTGGCAGTGATCATGGCACAGATGAACTTTTTCTTCAGAATAATTGCTTTTATGATGTATTTTTGTGATCATTCGAGCGAAGGCACTGTCGCAACTTCAGTACTTTACCTCTCCCTATCACTAGAAACGGCAATAGAATTACAGTTCTCTGCGGCTGTGTTCTGTTTCATTCACAATTATATCCCGCTGAATAGGCGTATTATATGTACATACAACTGATGTTGAGCAGGCTACCTCATGGATAAGCACTTATGACTTGCGTTTCTGCGACATCAGATACTGACTGTACAATTCGATGTAATTCACATGTATTGCTGACTCAACAAAAATGCATGAATTTGGATCTGTCCATAACTTTGTTGGTCCTCAAAAATTCACTGGGGCAACAAAAATGGATAGCATTTGCATGCAGTATGATTGTTTTTGTTACATAGGTGTCTACAAACACCAAATGCCAGCCTTAAATACCTTGGTTAACAGTAGATTTTACAAATAAATAAAGAAGTCTTTGCAACTCAGGTTTTGGGAGAAACATCAGCCTATAAACAAAATGTATAGATGTTACCAGAGGAGGTAAATGATTTCAAAATTTGAGACATGTCACCAAATTAGTTTCAATAATGCTGTAAAGCTTGTGAGATTGTAAGGAAAAAGAAAACATTAAGAAGCTCACAAAAGAAGAAAATAAATTCTTAATTCAAGCTCATCATTCCAAGAGAAATAATTCATTTTTTGTCACGAGTTTACAACCAATAAGATTTTGAGGAAAACAGAGTCCAGCATAACTGAAATATTCTTCAGAATAAACATGCTGAGCACTTATAAGTTTATTAAATGTAAAACAGAATTTACAAGCTCTTGTTCTTCGAATCTGCAGAAGGGAACACTGGTTGTTGCTGCGTAATGCAGTGGATATTCCCTCCTCCGAGGCAAATCTCCCTTGCACCTTCTATCATTATGACCTGACCAATGACCAACATTTAAGCTCGTGTTTTTCTAGTGATAATATTATGGGTAAATATGTAGGATGTGTTCCTAGCTTACCTCGTGACCGGGAAATGCAGAGGTGAGAACATTGTATGCTTCTTGATCCCACTTCTCATCACCAAATGCTGGTGCTATGATTCCACCATTGGAGATATAGATATTTGCATAGGACGCAGCTAGCCTTGTGCCTGCCAGTCTTGGTTTTGCACTGTTATCCTGCCATCACATTCAGTAGCATTTATGTATCAAGATACACAGGCAAAAATTTTAAGCAATATTGCCATCTAGTATCATTATGCAGTAATACTCCGAAAATTAGTTGTCTTTCTACAACAAGAGTACATTTCTGATTCATAAGGCAGATATTATTGTATATCCATCAGCCCTGGAAACGGATAAACTGAAGTTCGCAAGAAGAGTGCTATTTTGATTTGCGGAGGCATGTCTAGAAAGACCACACATAGGAGCCCATTATAGGTTCATGATATTGTGGAATTCTTTATCGGTTCAAGTGTAACGAGTACAGAAAGGTAGTGTCTACAAATCTATGATAGACTAACCAATGAAACAAGCCCCTGCGCTTCTTCCTCTATCATATAAAGCGGTCCAGGAACATGAAGTTTGATCACCTCTATTTTCCTACCATTGGCATCAGTAGTACCAGAAAGTACTGATAATACCTCAACTGATCGCTCATACTGAGGATCCTGCTCATCATCAGTCCAGGACAAAAGAACTACACCAGGTTTTGCAAAGCAACACATGTTGTCAACATGGCCATTTGTATCATCATCTCCTACAAGAATGAACTGAGAGATTTCAGCGAGGTTAACTATTATGACATGGATTCTCAAAAAAAAAAAATGAGATGGACAAAATAAATGACTGACAAGAAACAGCCTCAAGTGGTCTTACTTTGGATAAGAAACCTTTGTATAATATAAATGAATGATATTCCTCAAAAAAGAAAAAAAATGAATGATCTAAATTACTTAGTGCCAACACATAGCTAACTTCATACAAAGCCTTAAAGTATATGCAACTGAAAGAAGCAACTTGGCGAACACAGTATATCTAAAAAAAATCACACTATTTTTCCCATGTTGATTTTTCGACATAAGGCCATTCTAGGAAGCAGATATTCAAGTTCATTTCAGAAATTTCTCTTCTCCGTCTTTTTGGACTAAAATGTTAAAAGGAAAGTGAAAAAGAAAAAAAATTTGTTTCCTACATGAAATCAATAAAACCTAATAAGACTTTTAACATTCAAGCTAATAGTTATGCAGGAAAGAGATATCCAACCTTCTAATACAATATAACTGAACTATCATCAAGACATTTCACATTCATGTGTAAAAGAATGTATATTGATGGAAGAATGAAAGCTCATAAGCCGCAATTTCAGAGCATATTGCAATGTGAAAGCAACAGGACAATCAAAATTTGTAACAATATTGCAACAAGAAACTTAAACAATGATCACATTGCAACATGAAATGAATACTATAGTGGATCGAAGAAATTACCATAGAGCCCTCTAGGCAACCAAATGACCTTTCTGACCCCAAGATAATTCTTCAGTTCCTGTTCTATTTCTTCTTTTGACATATCAGGATTCCTATTTGGGTTTAGTAAGCATTCCTCAGTTGTGATACAAGTACCTGTTGCAAGATGATAACATGAGATAAATTTTTAGCTGAGCTCACCCGAGTTTTCAAGAGTGAAGAAAGCAAGAAAACAATTGGAAAATTATAAAATGGTCGGAGAAGGACAGTTATCTATCATAATATAGCAATTAATGATTTTCACCACAATGATTATTTCTTGAATAAGATATATACAATGCTAGATAGGTACATTGGCATAAAATGTTAAAAAAAATGTGAAATCACAGCAACAAATTTTCTTCTTTCAAAAAGATCAGCTATGTTCTAGATAAAGCATCAAAAGTCAATTGAAGTTTTAGAAGAAGAGTTGCAATCAAAATTTTCATTTGTTCTTTCTGAGAAAAGTCCTCTTTTGAAAATAGACGTAATGAATTTTTGGGGGAAATAGACAGAGTGAATGCACTGTTTGATGGGTATGAATTGAAGAAGGACCAGATGGAAGAACAAGCAATGATAATTTTTCACAATGTGTAGCCGATCATTTCTATTGATCAGACAAAACTACAATTACACTTCAAGCAACAATTTTTTATTACTGATAATAATAAGAACATAACAGTTGAGATTTCATCAAATATTCTAAAGCTGTCAGAAGAAATATAAAAGTAACCTTCTCCATCAACATGAATACTTCCACCCTCGAGAACCATCTGATGTGGAAATCTAGGAATCCGCTCCAATTCAACAATCTATACTCAGACTTCAATAATTAGTCATTATAACCATGAGCATCTCAAACATGTTCAAAAGTGATGAATTATAGGAGAGCAACTCTCCACTGACCTTTTTCGCTACAAGAACATCAAGACTAAAGTCACTATAGCAACCCTCTTCTGGTCCTGGTGATCCAAAAGAATCCATTAGCCTAACCGGTTATACTGAATAAGTAAATTCTGCCTGAAATATGTATTATGTTTAAGAATTTAATAATCAGACATATCTTTTGGTTTCTCTCAGGAGAGAGAGTCTCAATTTATCATGTTCAAACAGACAAATCACGTGGAAGTTATTAACTATTCAAGCGGGGGTTTTCTTTCTACCAACACTAATCAACATTTGTAAAGAAAATCACGTGTACAAAGGTTCAAGTCCATTGTTTTTCACTATCTTCCATACTATATATTAACTACCTTATTTATTGTGTGCATTTTCTTTGAGAAAGCCATAGAATTGCAAATTTGCTACATCAATCTATTTGGAATCATGTATCTCTCTTCAATAAAAGGTAACCAAAAGGGCTGGAGGCTAAAACCAGAATGGAGCCAACAAAAATACAGCCACATACCTCCCCAGCAATTAAATTTCCAATCAATTCCTGCAACTTGATGTTCTTGATCCCCTGAACTTGATGTGTTTTGGCGGATAACAAACTAATGGACAAAGGATGTTATCATTTAAATGAATTAAAATCTCACCAAACATTGTGTATGACTGAAACTAGCAGAGAAGAGATACTGCACCGTTGGTCCCATATCACGAAACCAGGCATCATTCATGCTCATCTCCACCACTCTGATATTTGCGTTACCTCGAAACCAATCATATGCGTTCGTAAACTGAAACATGCAAAAATTAACATGAAATAAGCCACATGGACAAAAGTGTTACAGAAGTAAAAGTGATCATAAGAACTTCTAACCTGTGAAGCACTGGCACATACGGTGACCGGCTCGAACTTAGAAATCGCACTAGCCACTTTAGCAAATGTGCTTTGAGCCGGAACTGCACCCTCCCTCCAATTGTCTTGGCGTTCCTGAAGTCGACATGGATTCTCAGTTCCGGGCTCCTCCAAAAATATGTGCATACATGACCATATAATCTTAAAAACAGTAGACGTACTCCAATGTAGACATTGTCAAAAGTATGGAATTCGGATCACAGAAAATAGAAAAAGAATAAGGATGTTTCTTAATTGAAAAATTGAAACACTAGTTTAGAATTCTTAATTGAAGAATTGAAAATGGAAAATAGTACACTTAGATCATCATGTGAAAAATGTGCATGTTTGAACAACGAAATCAAGAATCTAAAAGATGAAATTAAAAAATTTTCTAATGGAAGCAAGATGTTAGCTTATCATGCTTAGTAGATTTAGAATGCCTTCAAATAAAAAGGGACTTGGTTTTAACTCTTTTGAAAAGAAAAATGACAAAAGAATTTTATTTGTTAAAGCATCACGTAGTAATGCAAAATCATATATTACTTGTTTTCACTGTGAATATGAAGGACATTATTCATATGATTGCAAAGTTAGAAAAGGAATAAATAAAGGGACGAAGAAAATTTGAGTTCCGAAAAGGATCATTTCTAACCAAGATGGACCCAAGTAAAGTTGAGTACCAAAAAGATGAGATTCTCAATTTTTTTCTTGTAGGAAGCCCCAAAGCTTAATAATAGCAAATGATATTTGGATAGTGAGTGTTCAAGACACATGACCGGCGATGCATCAAATTTCATCACCTTGGAAAAGAAAAATGGAGGTAAAGCCACTTTTGGAGACAATAGGAAAGAAAGAGTAATAGGCATGGATAATGTTGGTAAGAATGACAGTATATTTGAAAAATGTATGGCTAGTTGAAAATCTACATAATCTAATTAGCATAAGTCAACTATGTGATAAAAATTATTTAGTTAAATTTGAAAAAGACAAATGTTTGATATTAGATGAAAATAATGAAGTTTTACATATGAGCTTTAGATACAATAATGTGTACAAAATTGATTTTGATAATTTGAAAAATGAAAAATGTCTTAGTGCTATACATGATGATATAAACTTATGGCATAGAAGATTAGGACATGCAAATTATAAATTACTAAATAAACTTTCAAATCATGAATTGGTTAGAGGTTTGCCTAAGGTTAAATTTGAAAAAAATAATGTTTGTGATTCATGCCTTAAAGGAAAACAAACCAAAAACTCATTTAAATTAAAGGGAGTCATTAGTACACATAGACCTTTGGAACTTTTGCATCTTGACTTATTTGGACTAATTGATGTAGTAAGTTTAGGAGGAAAAAAATATGTTTTTGTTATTGTTGATGATTTCTCTCGTTTCACTTGAACTATTTTTCTTACTAGTAAAGATGAAACAATTAACATATTTTCAAAATTTGCAGAAAGAATTCAAAATGAATTTGATCAAAAGATTTCAAAAATTAGAAGAGATCATGGAAGAGAATTTGAAAATCATAAATTTAAATTGTTTTGTGAAGAAAATAGAATTACTCATAATTTTTCAACTCCTAGGACACCCCAACAAAATGGAGTAGTAGAAAAAAAATAGAACTATATAAGAAATGGCTAGAATAATTTTAAATGAAAGTAAATTGCCAAAGTGTTTTTGGGCCGAGGTAGTAAATACATCATGATATGTTCTTAATAGGATTTTACTTAGGCCTCTTGAGAAGAAAACTTGTTTTGAAGTGTTGTATGAAAAAAAACCAAATATTTCTTATTTCAAAGTTTTTTGTTGCAAATGCTATATTTTGAATATCAAAGACAAACTTGGAAAATTTGATGCAAAATGTGATGATGATATTTTTCTTGATTATTCAACTACAAGTAAAGCATATAAAGTGTATAACAAAAGAACGTTAATTGTTGAAGAGTCTATTAATGTTAAATTCAATGAAACTAATGAATTTTTTATGAGCAAGCAAGCACACGATGATGAGGAAGAAATAGTTGAAGTACAAAGACGTGATGATGTACAACATGAGGACTCAGAAGAAGCTAAATTTGATACTCCAAATGTGGGAGAAATGGAAGAACCTCGAATTGAGGAAAGCCAAACTATTCCAAGAAACTAGAGACATGTCTCATCACATCCAATTGAACAAATTATAGGTGATATAATGTAGGTATAAAAACTAGAAACTCTTTGAAAAATCTATGTGCTTTTTCGACTTTTCTTGCTAACTTTAAGCCTAGAAATATAGATGAAACACTTGAAGATCCAAATTGGATAACTGCAATGCATGAGAAATTAAATAATTTTGAAAGAAATCAAATATGGAAACTTGTGAAAAGACCCAAGGACCATCCCATTATTGGAACCAAATGGGTCTTTCGAAACAAGATAGATGAAAATGGTGTCATTGTGAGAAACAAGGCTAGATTAGTGGCCAAAGGTTACTCACAAATTGAAGGGATTGATTTTGATGAAACTTTTGCTCTCGTTGCTAGACTTAAGGTAATTCGAATGATTTTGGCTTTTGCATGTTATAAAGGTTTTAAACTTTTTCAAATGAATGTTAAATCGGCCTTCTTGAACGGTTTTATAAATGAGGAAGTTTATGTTGAACAACCTCAAGGTTTTGAAAATTCAAATTTTTCCCATCATGTTTTTAAACTTTCAAAAGTTCTTTATGGATTGAAACAAACTCCTCGAACTTGGTATGAAAGATTGAGTTCATTTTTAATTGAAAATGATTTTAAAAAAGGGAAAGTAGACACCACATTATTTTTAAAATGTTTTAAAAATGATATTTTAATAGTTCACATTTATGTTGATGATATTATTTATGGTGCTACTAATGAATGTCTATGCAAAGAGTTTGAAACTCTTATGCAAAAAGAATTTGAGATGAGTCTTGTAGGAGAGCTTACCTTCTTTCTAGACCTACAAGTGAAACAATACAAAGAAGGAATTTTTCTCAATCAAGAAAATTATACAAGGGAGTTACTTAAAAGATTCGGGATGAATGAATGCAAACAAAGTACAACCCCTATGAGTACTACTACAAAACTAGATAAAGATGAAAAAGACAAGTCTATTGATAAAAAAAGGTACATAGGTATGATTGATAGTTTGCTCTACTTAACAGCATCTAGGTTAGATATAATGTTTAATGTATGTTTGTGTGCTATGTTTTAATCTGCCCCCAAAGAATCGCATTTAATTGCAGTAAAAAGAATAATGCGTTATTTAAAGCATACATGTGAATTAGGCATTTAGTACGATAGAAATTCACCATTTGAATTGCATGCCTACATTGATGCGGATTTTGTCGGGTGTAAAATTGATAGAAAAAGCACTAGTGAGATGTGTTGTTTTCCTAGTAGCTCCCTCATTTCATGGGCTAGTAAGAAACAAAACTCGTCGCACTTTCTACCGCCGAGGCAAAATATATAGCCGCCGATAGTTGTTGTGCACAAAAACTATGGGTAAAACAATAATTGCTTGACTATGGTGTAAATTGTTCCAATGTACCCATGAAGTGCGAACACAAGTGCTACAAAAATGACCAAAAATCCAATTCAACACTCTAGAATGAAACACATTGACTTGCACTATCATTTCATTAGAGAACATGTGACCCTTAAGGACGCCATTGAACATGTGTCCACTGAAATTCAACTTGCAGACATATTTACAAAACCCTTGAGTGAAGAACGGTTTTGCATGCTTAGAAGAAAATTATGGATGATTACTTCATGATTGCATATCAATTCTAAGTAAAAGTGACTTGGTTATGCAAAATCACTTTTGACATGAATTGAACATCAAAAGTGTTGTACAACACTTACATTTGTATGACATATATCTCTGGAACATGATTTTAATGGTTAAAATTTTGACAAAGGCAGGAAAACAAGTAAAAATGGAATGACCGATCGACCGACTGGAAAAGATCGATCGACTGGTATATAACTGGGTCCAACCGGTATGTAACAACTGTCCGATCGACCGCTGAGCAGGATCGGTCGACCGATATATGTCAAAATCGCACTCATATATCAAATCGACCGCCCGATCGGTCGATTCATCTTCCTTATTTCTTCGACCGCTGCCCTAACCCTTCGACCGCCCACAAGTCCGGCGAACTCTGCAGCTGTCGACGACTCCAACGACCGGCTGCCTCCTTCTGCCGAACGCCTCCGCCTCTCATCTCGATCGTCTCACTCTTCCGGTTGCCCTTTTTCTCTCTTCCCCTCACCGTTTGTCTCTCTGCTCTCCGGCAATCCCCGTCGGCCTTCCTCTCTCACTCTGTCCGGTGACCATTTCTCTAACCTCCTTCTCCTTTCACCAGCCGCCTCGACCGGCCATCCCCGCCGGTTGAATCACCAGCTGCCTCGACTGCCTCCTCCTCCGTCGGCTGCCTCTTTCTTCGACCCTGACCGCCTTCTCCATCGGTTGCTCTCTCTCTCCCTCTCCCTCTCTCATCGTCCATCACCGTCTCTCCGGCCACCTTCCCTCTCCGGTCGGCCGCAGAAGCCCGTCGCTCAGCCACACCTCTGGTTATCACTTCATTCTTCTGGCCCTCATTTCCGATTACCAGTCATTGTTGAATCCATGACCGAAGATGACGGGTATCCACGTATTCAGATGATCTTTCAGCGTCGTCGTCGCTTCCCTGGTTTCAGTGGTACTATTCATATCCTCCCACCAGAACCTAAACCTGAACCCGAACCCGAGCCCATCCGACTTGGACGAGGACGATCCCGTGGACGTACTCGTCAAACATCTTCCCCCGAGCCCACTGATTTTGATAGCTATCTTTTTGTCACTTGGGACGTCTCTGCTAGTTTTGATGTCTTGTACACCTCTCGTGACGTCCGATGTGTCTACACTATTGATTGGGACGCTCTGAACATTCCCGATGTTCAGGAGATGTTCACAACCATCGGTTGGCTGCCATTGCTTTCCCTCATTGAGCGTGTATATCCTCATCTTGTTCGACATTTCTATGCGAACATGACGATCACTCGGGAGGCCATCATCTCATATGTTCTTGGTGTACCCATTCGTCTTGAGCCTGACCATATTTGTCACATCTTTGACATTGCATGCCCATTACCAAGTCTCTATGCATTTGTTACTCATGGGTGGCCTTTTGATTATCTTCCGATCGCGGATGGGATTCGTACGACTTTTGCTAGACAGGACGTCCACTATACTGTCGAAACGGCCCATCGGCATCTTCATCCAACCATGAAAATAGTCCATCATACTCCTAGAGCCGGGCACTATACAGAGGTCATTCACTTTGATCTATTCTTTCTTCACTATCTTTGTATCTGTGATGTCTCATTTCTCCATTTTGGTTATTTTCTCTTCTATCACATGGATTACACCTTCCAGAAGATCTCATCTGCTGCTCGTGGTCGGTACCACTTATATTTTGGTGCTTGGATCACCAAGATTTTACTTCACTTTGGTGTCGAGATCCCTGCAGGCGAGGAGTACATTCGACCCCGATCCACTAACATCATCGGTTCCGGGACTTTGCACTGGAAGCATCTTAGGTTCGAGGAGCCGGCTTCGATAGATTCTGAAGATAGAGATGATGCCACAGATGAAGAGCCAGCGTCGATGGACACTCAGGACGCACCAGAGGCTGGTCCTAGCTTCCCTCCTCCTTCGGCGCCCTCAGAGCATATTGGATTTTCCCAACATGCTCCCTCTGACTCTTATGGTGCTTATGATTTCACGGCATTATCACAGCAGGTGGCTGCACCATCACATGACCCGGATGGATCGTCGTCTTCGACGGATGGAGCGTGATTTTCATTATCTTGTTGGCTCGCTTTAGGCTTACTATGCATCGTAGGGATTCATTCCACCAGTAGCTCGTGATGATGATAGTCCCGATGAGTTATAGGTGTCTTACCTTTCTCTTTGATGATGTCAAAAGGGGGAGAAGTTTAGTTAGGATAGGACGATGTTTGATGTTGTATTGGTATTAATGTACTAGGGTCATGCACCATTTTGTCGTGACTGCAGTCACATTTGTTAGTGCATGAACATATGATGTACTATTGACTATGGATGTAATGTGATAACTTGTTTATTTATGCCTTATTTGAATTCCATGTCTATATTGTTCTTTATTTGATGTTATAATGTTCATATTGCTTCATATTATTATAACGATATAAAGAGGAACTATTTAGGGGGAGAAAATGTGAAATATGCATGAATGTAGGGGGAGCATGCTCATTACTTACTTAACCTACATTTCATTTATTTTCTCTCTTTATCGTCCAATTAATTTGTCATCATCAAAAAGGGGGAGATTATTGAATCCCATGTTTTGATGATAACAAATCAAACTGGACATAAAATGTACTAATCTATGCTTAAGTGATGATATGCAGGTGTAGAATTGATATGAACTCAGTTGCAGAAGAAATCGCCGATCGAAACAACAAAAATGAAATTTCAGCATACGACCGGTCGACTGATCGGTCGACCGATTATGAAGACCGATCGATTGATATCAAGTGGAAAAATGTCGAGACTGTACTAGTCGATGATCCAGTTGCTACACTGATCGACCGAACAGTACAAGGATGAATTTAGAAAAAGATGAGACTATACCGGTCGATGTTCTGGTCGTTGCACCGGTCGGCCGAACAGTAAAGGATGAATTTCAGAAAAAGTCAAGACTATATCGGTCGACGTTTCGGTCGAAGGATCGGTCGACCGGACAGCTTAGAAAGGTAACAAATATGCTACAATAGTCATATTGACCGATCAACCGGCCCATTAATGCGGTCGACCGGTCACAATGCCAAATGAACAGTAACGACTATTTTTCGAGAAGAAAATCATGAAAATCCATCTGGACGAAATTCTCACATGTACAACACTATAAAAGGAGTGCCAAAGCTTGAAGAAAACTTATCCAAGTAAGCAAGATTATTCAAAAGAGTATTTCAAGTTCTTGAGCCTAAATTTGCAAGTTCTTCCCTTTTTCTCTTCCAAACTTTGAGTGTGAAAAATCTTGTAAAAGAATAGAGTTAGAGGAAATCTTTATTCTCTGATCTAGTGAAGATTGAAAGCTCGTTGTAAAAGAGGAGTGTCTTACCTCTTGAGTGGAGAAGAAGGCGTGTGGTGTAAAAATGGTTGTTCTCTCCCTACAAGAAAAGAGAAAGATAGTGGATCTCCGGCGGTCTCGAGGTCGAAAAGTCGGAGCGGGGACGTAAGTCAAAGAGTTGGGGCCGAACCTTGTCAACACATTGTGTTTCACTGTGTTTGTTTTCTTGTTCTCTTTTTTATTATTTGCTTGTGATCGTTTTTAGTGATTTTTCGAAAGTGAGTTTCCGAAAAGATTTTTAAAATAAGAATCCACCCCCCCCCCCTCTTGGTGCTTTCGATCCTACAGGACAATCTTAAAAGTTTCTTTATAACACCTAGGCAGGGGTCATATCATACCTGGGTCAGGTTAATAGGATTGGATGAAAAGTTGCATGCTTTAGAATTCTTTATGATAGAACTCGGGTCGGGTCATCATCAAATCGGGCTTGCTTCATTATGTCTTAGAGCTCATAGGCTCTAACCATGATAGCTCCAGTCAAGTTTCAGAGCACTCAATCTAAATTGTAGTGGACTTAGACCGAGTTATCCGGACTAGATTATGCGGAGCAGGATGAGTTTTTTTTATCATTTCTATGACATTTGCCAGCATCATAAAATCATCATATGAAATTGTTTATGACTAAGGGTAGTTCAAAACTATTAGCATCATGCTTCAAATAAAAAATCATTATCTTACCAACGAATTTGTACTGCTTACATATGTCTTCTTCTTTCTTCTTTCAGTTCCTCTTCTTCTTACTCTATTTTCTCCTCAATCAAGTTTGTGGGAGAGACAACGCACGAGAGACATGAGGAAAAATAACTAGAGGAGACTTTGTTTTGTTTCATTTATAGGAGAAAAGACAATTTAATTTTCAATTTGATTTTATTTTTATCTCGAAGAAATTTTAATCCCATATTTTTCTTTTCCCTCTTTTTTCCTTGTCCGATTTCTACTTTATCTTCTCTTTTCTTTTTTTAAACATTTTCTCTTTTTCTTGTCTGATTTCAACTTTATCTTCTCTTTTTTAAAAAAAAAAGTCGCTTGAGCCTTACATATTGTCTATAATTAAAGAGGAGAATAAAAGAATGTGATAAACTCGCATATTTCAAAATTGGATGGTAGAGTATTTGTAACGTCCCCAAATCGCATCATTTCACCTTGGCAGAATATGCTCGAGGACCCTTACGTGTACCAAAAGAAGACTTTGATTGATCAACTAAGAACAACATCATATGCGGAAAAGTGACATCATGAAGAAGTGATAATATGTGGATAATATCATCATGAAATATGCGGAAGATTAATGAAAGAATAATCATATGAGTCTTGAGAAAATTGATCTAATGCATCATCCTGATAATAAGACAAGAGAACAAAACATAAATGGAAAGACTCAATTATGCACAATATTCATGCATAATTGTTAGGTCAATTTATTTTAATTTTAGAAGTCTTTTGTGTTATAAAGTGGGAAAATAATTTTAAATACAAGGAAATTCTATTGAGATTTATGACTACCTAAGCTTGATTAAATTTATTTATGGCAGGGAATGGAAATGCATTAGAGTTTGGACGAAAAAGCCGAGGAAAACAACACCCAACAACTGTCACGGATGTGCCATACCTATTCATGGTCATACCACATGAAGGCCTGGAAGCACACTCTATCACGACCGTATTGTTAGCCTTCACAGTCGTGCGAAGAGAATGACGAGAACGTTCTGTCATGGCTGCTCTATATTATGTCACGGCCGTGCTACGTTCTGACGAGAACCACGCTCTGCCACGGCCGTGCGGGAGTTAGTCACGATCGTGCAGGATGAAGGCTGGAAATTTCCTTCTGTCGCGGTCGTTCCACTTAAAAATCACGACCATGATGGAGATATTTCAGGCCATCTTTATCCACATTTTTTATAAAATTTCAGATTGTTAAGCCATGCTATGGAAAAAACTATTTAAGGAGACACCAAATCAACTGGAAGAATATCTTTGGAGGGCAGAAATCAAAGGTTGAAGGCTTGGTGAAGGAGATCCAAATGTTATAATGAAGTTCTGTCAGCAACTCGAGAGAGGACGATAGAATTAGGAGTAATTATTCTTGTTCTCTATCCTTTTCTTGAAACATTATTTAGATTGATGTACTCTAATGTTATGGAGTAGTTATTTAGGTTTTTATGATTAAAACCTATCATGTGTGAATTCTTCGTGTAATTAGTTGATGAATCAGTAGCATGTTTGATGATTTTATTAATTGTTGCATGAGATTTATTCCTTTGAATCTTTTTATTGTCTGAAAAGAAATTTTAAAATTCTCTAGAATTTTTCTCTGGTTTCTCTCTTGCATGCCACTTTGGGGGAAATCGCAAGAGACACAATTGTGTTGTTGTTAAGGTGACTTGAAAAAGCTCTGAACTTTATATTCCAATTAAATGCATTTTGAGATTTAATAAATTAGATTAATAAATGAAATGATTAATTTATTCTATTGATTTCAAATAGGATTTTGTAATATCCCTAAGTTAATCACGCATGATTAGATGTATGAATGTGATGCTATGTTATCTTATTAATAAGCTCTATGAATGTGATGTTAAGACTTACACTTCGATGTCAACTAAAGTGCGAAAGCGACAGAAATTTACTTAAGGCATGAAAATGTGATTTTCAGAAAAGTGAAAATTTGAAAAATTAAAGTCTCGGTAATTGTTCCTATATATGAAAGGATTCTAAAAGTGATTTTTAAGATTTTTAGGAGGTGTGTGAGTTAGGTAAAACGTAAGACACAAAATCGAAAAATTTGTGAAATCGCGATTTTTGTTCTTTGGACAAAAATTTAGATTTCGATTCCTTGGTTATTTATTTTTCTAAATATTTGAACCCAAATAGGGTAGTTCCTTCTTTACATGTAATGTCTTAAATAAATGAATAAATAAATGAATGAATGAAAAATGCAAAGAAGTCGATTCCCTTCCTTCTAATACTTATCATTTTACCTTTTACTATCTTTCGCTGCCCTTTTCACCACTTTGGCCAAACACTTAAGGCTAGAGCAAAAACATCAATACTTCTTGAAGGAATTGGGGGAAGAGAATGGTCAACTAGGATTTTAGATTTTGGTAAGTTCCTACTTCATTTTCTTTGAATTTTAACTACATAATTCCTAATTACTCTGAACATTTCTCATCAATTCATTTTTTTATTTTACTTGAACATGGGGCAAAACTCATGTTGTTCATGGGTAAAATTAATCCTAGACATGTTCAATTAGTTCCCGAATCTTTATCTACATAATTCCATACCTTAGAAGGTCCAAAATTTATGAAATTTATTCTGATTGATCTTTTATGAGTCTATTTTCATTGAGCTTTAGAATCAAGTTAATATGATTTCTGTAGATAAAATTATGCTCTTATTTGTAAGGTACTATCACTCTGTCCACCGAAATTGCTATCCGAATTTGTAAATTATGTAATCCAATATGTTGTGGAATTATTTGATAATTTAGGGTGTTATATACATTGATGTTAGGTTTCATTGACAATTGGAATCCTTAGAAAATGATGAGTAGCGAAAGTTATAAATATTTTACCGAGCCTTACTCAGTCTGTCAGGATAGAACTTAGGGCAGATTGTGCTAGTATTTGTTAAATTTATTGTGCTCGGTACAAATAGATATAAATTCAAATAATTTTATGAGTTGCACCCTAGGAAGTCTACTCTTAGGGAAAATTAAAAGTACTAGAACAGGGAATGTTTATTATTTTATATAAATCACAAAAGAAAGGTCACTCTGTTTGTCAGAACATAGAAACAACATAAAAGTTAGGTTGAATGTTGATTTTCATGAGAACAAATCATAAAGAAATAAGATTTGAAACTTTTATAGATTAATGTCTCTATAATCTGGAACTAAAGAAAATTAATTATGTTTCATGTGTGATAGGCTTGTGCTCATATCATATCATAGTAATAATGTGTTTTTACTATTATTGTTATAGGAGTAGAAGAGTAAAGTAGTGAAAAGAGAAAGGAAAATATTTTGTTAGCCCTTATAGGTAAGTAGATTTCTCCTACTCTATATATTCACCTCTTTTGAATTCGGTGTGACATTGATTACTATATGTATTGAATATATTTTGAAATGCTATGAATTGATTTCAAGAAATGCAATTATGAAATGTATATCTGAATTATTATATGATTGCACATTTGAAAAGTATATGTGATATGATCTGAATGGATCACAATGAGTGCAATCTTGTTCCTTTTGAAATGATATTTGATATGATCCATCTTCTGATATTCAAGAGATGTTTGTTATGTGATGAATTATGCATCAAAACATGTTTACATTTGCATATATGATGGTTAGAGCTAAGTGCTACATCACTGATCACGATGGGAGTCACCTCTAGAGTCCAATCCATCATTTTGTTTTCCAAAAATGAGATGAGATAGGTTGGAGTTAAGTGCAATGCGGAGCTAAGTGCCACATCATAAGTAGCCACGATGGAGGCTACCTCTAGAATCCGTAGGAGCCACCTCTAGAGTCCACCTATTATTATATGATTTGTTCCCCGAAATGGATGAGGTATACTAGAGCTAAGTGCTACATCGCTGATCCCGATGAGAGCCACCTCTAGAGTCCACCTACCGACCACTGGCCAGTTGGTGATCTGTGCATATATATGAGAGTGTTGCATTGCATACACATGTTTGATATGTTTAAGTGGCAATAAATGTAGATTGAGTGTAATGAATTTGATTGGAATTTTATATATGTATTTATTAAATGTGTGAAGATATTGACTTTGATATTATGACTAATGCATGTATTTTTATATTTATCTGAATTTATGACTTTGATATTATAACACGTAGCTTATGAGTTATCAGCTTACTGGGCTATTATTTTCTCACAGTGTTGTACACTTTTTCAGATTAGTAGAATTTTTTGGATCGCGAGAGACAATCTTAGCAGGGTGTAGATTCTTTTTGTTGCTAAGGTATTGAGAAGTCGCGTGACCCACCGCGCGCACTAGATAGAAGACTTGTAACTCTCATATTCCTCTGTTGGGATATAAAGAGTGTTTGATATGTACTGTGTATGAAAAGTAATTTTGTATCTTGCAAAATGTAAATCTTTCATGAGTGGTGTAAACCCTATGGTTGTTACATGCTCTGAATGATCAATATAAATTGTGTGGTTTGATTATATGTGTTATCACTTTCTTATAGTATCTAGAGGGGTTATGCACAATTTTCTTTAAAAAAAATTATTTGATCGTATGTAATTAGTCGCAAGCTCTAGTTTAAATCACAGTTTAAATCGGGGTCGTGACAAGATTTAAAGCCTGAAATATTGGTTAAATTAATTTGAGAATTTTACTTTATTAATCCACATCTTTTGTCTAAGTATTCATACATGAGTAGTGGTATTAATCAAGAGAGATCATATTCATCAATTCTATACTTTTAAACTCCATAGATCATAGCTCTATATTTATATTATTTATTCCTCTTTTTTCACAAAACACAATTTTTTTATCTTTTCTCAGTTTATAAATAAAAGAAGTTATTATTTATTCCTTATCCTCGTGCAAACGATACTTTATACTCATCATTTTATTACTTGAACGATTAGTGCTCTTGATAGTGTTTCTAATTTCACATCACCCAGGACGTTCATGTGCTGCCACCACGAGCTGGATCTGTCATTGTTAAGATCTGGTCCTGCACGTATGAAAATGCAGGGGAGAAACCTCTCTATGAGTTTTGTAACTCAGTATGAAAGTAAAGTAAACACAATCATAAGATCATGATACATTATTATACTAAACAAGAATCATGCATACATCATCATTATATAAAAAGAAAATAAACGTCATCATGATATGAGTAAAAGAAATCTTGTAACGTGGCATATGAATAAGGGATCACTAAGTTCATAAGGAATTTATAAATCAATGTGTCATCTACTTGAAATCATAAAATCAAATATCAGGATAGATCATAATAAATCATCATAAAATGACAAATGTCGATCATCATAATTATAAAAGGTCATCATCATATAAAGAATCATGAAAAATCATTGTACGAACATAGATAATTATGAAGTAAATCATCTTTCTTAAAACGTATTAATAATAGATATCATGGAAAGACCATTACAAGAGTGGCAAGAGCCAATAATCATCACAAGAATATTTCATTGTTAATATGCTTCTTCTTCATTATCATCTTATTATTTATTTTTGACTTATAATGAGGTATATTTCAACCCACAGTAAGGCTTGCCTCAACCCGTCATCATTATCATAACTAGCAAAGCTAGTCCATAATTGACTGGAGTCCGCCCATAACTTTACAACTAACCGTAGTCAGCTCATACATAGTTGTCGTAAGTCCATCATCATAAGAACTCTCCATTAACATTTTTCATCTTTTATCTTACAGCTTTTAATTTATCTTGATTAGGATTCAGAGGACGATCAAGATTTAGGTCATCATATAAAAGAATAAAAGTATCATAATAATCAAGAGTCCTAATAATCATAATCATATAAGACTTAATCAAAACTACAAGATAAGATCATAAAGAGAAATCAGAGATGTATGAACATCATAATCATCATCATAAAATAAATCAAAATTGATGGATATGAATCAGTATCATTAGATATGATTAAATCTAAATTAAGTCATCATAAGAAGAGTCATACGATTATAGAGTCATGGTAGACATCATCATTATAATCATAGAGTGCATTATCATTGAAGACATTATCATAGAGTAGATCGAACATAAGGACATGAATCTGGAGCCAATAGGCTTCAAAATCCTCATAAAAGATTATGAACCCAAGCTGAGTATAGGCGAAACTCGAGCCGAGATCATAAGCATCGTTTCGAAACAAAATTATACATAACCTGGATCAGGTTCAGGTCATACTCGAGCCAGGTCAGGGCCTCGACAGATCGGTCGACCATCTCGCTTGATCGCATCATCGTAGGGACAATCCGAGCCGGGTTATAATCAACTCGGGTCGGGTTCATCGTCATCGCAAAGCTCGAAGCTCTCAACGATGAACTCAGTCCGGGCATGGACCTACCTAGGCCGAATTCTTTTATGCAGAAAACTGTGCGAAGGCGCGAGGAGTTTTTCGATCGTCTTTCCGGTGATAGTCGGCATTATACTTCATCATATACTAATGGACCACGACTAGGGATTAATTAGAACTATCATTATACTTCAATATGCTTCAAGCCTAAAATCAAAATTTTATGATGAATCTACTTCATACTTTGTGGAGTTTTAAAACTCCATGTTCCTTATCTTCTTCCTCTTCCTCCGATCGTTCCTCTCGATTCAGATGTGTGTCGTTCAAGCCAAGTCCTCTAGTTGCTCTCTTGTTGGATGGCAGTCATTCCGTGCGAGGGAGAGCGAGAGAGGCATGAGAGAGAGGGGAGAAAAACTAGGACTGACTTATAGAAGTTTTAATCTCGAGAGGATATATGATTCTTGTTGGAGTCAAAAATTTATTTTCTTATCTCCATATTTATCTTCTTTGATTTTATCTTTTTTCCCTTTGTCCTTTATCTCTTCTCTTCTTTTTTTTTTTTCTTTCCCCAATTCGGTTTCAGTTTTATCTTTCCCTTTTTTATCTTTTTGATTTTCCAACTGGGCGGGGCGTTACAGTATTTCTCATTGAAGAAATGGTTGTGCAGTTTGCAGCACAAGCTTTTTTTTTACTTCTACTAGTGTTCATATTTATATCAGAGATGAGTTGTTGTGAATATTAACAAAAAAAAAAGGTCATTGTTATAAGGTCCAGCTTTGTACACTACTTCACGTGCCTAACACAATACTAACATTTGATTAATCTTCCTCGGATTCGAATTTAAATTGGTCCCCGTAACCAAATGAACCTAACACATAAAAATTGAGAGCATGGCAAAACCATGTTCCTCAATAATGCCACGGCCAACACAAAATATTTAATAAGATTAGTTATTTATCTACCTCCTAGCTCGTTTCTACTATTTCTACTTTTTTTTCTTAAAGAAAACTACTTCCTGTAATTTAAAAAAAAATTAAGACATTGTGTCAACGGCAAATGCCATTTAGTTCGTTGAAACTGAACTTTCCAAATAATTTCAGTAATTTCTAGGGGAAAAGAAGAAAAGGTGACAATGTCATTTTGTTTTTTTCTTGTCAAATTGATCATTTGATCATGTCATGAAATGCCAGTCTTTATTCTACTCCATATATACAACAAGGAAAAGCATTCCTCTCAAGGTTGATCTCACAGTCCTCTTGGTAACATCACTTTAAAAATGTTCTCTCGGTAACAAATGCACTCACACTGTACTTTTTTGCCTCTTCTGTACAAGTGAAATCCTGCAGTAATATGGCAGAACTTTTCGCATAAATAATCAAATCCTCACCTTGTGCTGGATACCAAAAGAATTTATCTTGGTCCAGAAAGCTCCATGGCTTCGATCAAGAGCGACGAATCCCCCGCGAGGTCGGAGTAGCGTCCTTCTGAGGTGATTTCAGGCGTCTTAAACTTGTGATTGTCCACTCTCAAAGATGTCTCCCATCTCTCTACAAGTCCTTCGCCTTCTAACATCCGCGCCACTTCTGACATCTTCGGCCTGAGCCCAGGGGAGTATTGAGTGCACAAGAGTGCTACTTGGACCATCTCCTCAAGCTCAATTCGATTATAATTGTTCTCCAGATCCTTATCCACAAGCATACTCAGTCTCTTCTCTTGGTGGAGCTGCTTTACCTGAATTGAGGAAGCCATGATCAGTAACTAATGACTCGTCTCATTTTACCAAGCTAGGACTGCAAAAATGAATCTTTGAAATTTATAGCTGCACTTACCAAGTCAAGCATGCCTCCTTTGTTGCTTACTGACCTCCCGAATTCTAAAGCTGTCTGGCCCGTTATTAATTCAAGAATGAGTATGCCAAATCCAAAAACATCTGTTTTTTCAGAGGACTGCCCTGTACACAGATACTCTGGAGCAATGTGTCCTACGGTGCCCCGTACTGCTGTGGTTATATGTGATTCACTGTGATCTAAAGGTTTTGCAAGTCCAAAGTCGCCCACTATGGCTTCACAATATTCGTCTAATAAAATGTTTGCTGCCTTTACATCCCGGTGAATTATCTTCGGATCACACTGTTCATGGAGATACAGTAGTCCTCGCGCTGTTCCAAGCGCAATTCGTCTCCTGGTTTTCCAGTCCAGCGGTGGTTTGCCTAAGGAAAAGCAGAAGAAAAGATGATGTCGCTATTTGCCCACATAAAAGCAGGAAATCAGTAGTTGTAATGAAAGGAAAACAATATGTCATCACTTCCCTGGACTCCAGGGTTCTTGAATTTTGTTACCTTTTAATCTGGAGGCAGCACTGCCATTAGACATGTATGGATATACAAGAAGCCTCTCTGAGGTAGTCATACAAAATCCATACAGCCTTATTAGGTTTCTGTGCACTGCTAAGCTTATCATTTCTACTTCAGTTTTGAATTGGATTTCACCACCCATGGCAGTTCCATCTTTCAGTCTTTTCACAGCAACAAGGGTTCCATCAGATAAATGGCCCCTGTAAACGTTTCCAAAACCACCCTTTCCTAGTAGGTTCTTGTTGCTAAAGTTATCTGTTGCAGCTTGAAGCTCCCTGAAGTGAAACTTCTTCAGATTTCCCAGGCAGAAATCCTCATTACTTTGATCTAGAAAAAAAATTAGCATCGATTAATGTGTTACATTTTGACGTTCTAAAATGTTAAATCTGTATGGAACAAAAAAATAAGAAAGATCTAAGCCATTGGGACTGACCATCAATATCAAAGAGGATTTGTTGATTATGTTTTTGCCACCACCAAAGCAGCAGTCCAATGCCCAGAACAAGTGCACAGAATATTCCAGAGCTCAACCCAAATGCCATGGCAACTTTATGATTTCTGGATTTCCCGGATGCAGAATGATCTACTTGGAACAGGAAGAAAAAATAGAATTGATTTAAGGCAAAGTTTATTCCACATAAGCTAGACAAAAGTTATTATATTCAACAACTAAAATTGCAGAAAGAACTGACCACCACAAGATCTAAATCGATCTTTTGGTTACAGACACTCAAAATTTAGAACTTAAACAAGCTATTCAAGAGACATTACATTACTATCAAGAGTTCATTGATCATATGTAATTCCAAATGGCATTGGCAATTTTCTTGCTTTGTTTTCCTTTGCTTTCTTTACTTGGGTTTATACTTTTGCTTTTTTCTTGCTCTTTTCAAGCTTCTCCCTCTATGCTAAACAAAATTGTAAGTTAAAAACGAAATAAGCCTTCATACAACCAAACTAAGAACATTATCATTTTTTGAGAGAGAAAACTAGGTAACTATAAATATAGATGCACAATGTCGACTATAAAGCATAAACCCATAAAGGATTCAGAGGACAAATTTAATTATGACAGAACACATTCCATTTGATTCGACACACTAAATCAATACCTTGTGAACTATTCAAGTTGTATGTGATGGGCATTGACATTGTACCAAAACACACACCCTCCGATTTTGTAGCACAAATCAGAGGATTTCCTACAACAACAACAACAACAACAACAACAAAGCATTATCCCACTAGGTGGGGTCGGCTACATGGATCATACGACGCCATTCCGCTCTATTAGTAACCAAACCTTTCGGTATATTAGGATTTCCTACAGAGGATTTCCTACAATGCTGCAAAAAACAGGTCAGTTGTCATTCCAATCACATTGCAACCCAAAGAAGGAACAAAATTAAGAAAGCATGATATAGTACTATGAACTGCTCCGAATAGATCTATATTTCAAGATTAAAACAATCCAGATGACAGATTGTCTATGAAAACAGTTATACAAATATAGAAAAGGAAATACTGTGAAGGAAAGTGTCCAATAACACTAACTAATACTTCTACAAAAAGAGACCCAATAAATTGCAACTTTCTGGTCTTATATGCCAATATGCTAATTGATACATCATAATTAGAATGTGAGATAGATCAGAATAACTTCCTCTCAAAAGAAAAAAAAAGATCAGAATAACTAGTACACAGGACTTTAATTCAAGAAATAACATGGATAGGAAGAAGGGTCCGATGATTTTACTTGAATGTCCTGGCTTGAAATCCGGGTACAGGACCAGTCAAATTATTGTAAGACAAATCCCTGAGGAAATAAGCAACTCTTTTGTTCAGTAAAGGATTCCAAGAACTATCAGCTTACTGCAGATTTCATTAGGACTTACAGAAAAGAAAGATGTGCCAGGTTGGACAAAGATAGGGGCAGAGCTCCAGAGAGACTGTTGTTATTAATTCTTCTGATCTCAGAATTAAAAAAAAAACAGACATGAACAAGGAATGCAGCTTAGTTTCCATAAAATACATAAAGCCGGAAATTTTTGAGCCTTGGCTTACAAGTAGCGGAGGCTAGTCAGCTGGCCAATAGAACTGGGAATTACTCCACTGAAGTAGTTGTTGGACAGGTCAAGCGTTAAGAGATTTGGGAGCCTTCCAATTTCTGGCGGAATTGGCCCTGAGATATTATTGTTTTGCAGAAGACTAAACAAGCAAAAAAAAAAAGGTTCAGATAAAATCAACACAGTTGAAGAGGCAAAAAAAGAGTAACAGCTCAAAGCCACTGCATGAACCTAGGCTGAGAACTTACACTATTTCGAGATTGGTCAGGTTCCCTATGCTCGGGGAGAGTGTACCAGAAAAGTTCTGGTTCGGCGATCCCCTGAAAGGAATTCAGAAGTCGCAACATGATTTAGGCCGATTCTGCTCACAGGCAGCTGCAAGTAAGAAGAACAGAAGGCAATGCGGTGGAGTGGAGTGCTCACAGGCCAATAACGAAGTTCTGAGGAGAGCAAGTGACCATGGTCCAGCTGCATGGATCTACAGAATCCTGATCCCAGTTCTCGAGAACACTGTGAGGGTCCCTCAAAGAGGCTTTGATGCCCATCAGAGCTTCCACTGGTGAAGCAAAAAGATCCCCGTGAAGAGAGAATTCCATTTCAAGTCTCCTGTTGAATTAGAAAAAAAAAAAGGAATCCAATGAAAAAGTCACAGGCAGCAGCCGCAGTTTTACCTTCAAAGTTGACACCTTTCGGGGAGAGAACTTCAGCGGCGGCAGCCCAGAAGAGAAGGAACACCAAGAGGAGCAGCGGAGGTCCGGTCCTCATTGCTCCCATTAAAACCACAGACTCCATGGAGCAGGAGCTCATCTACAGGTCGTCCGACGCGGGCAGGAAGCGAACCATTGGTCGCTTTCCCTTCACTTCGCCTCTTTCAGTGCTTGAATCACCGGTCTGGTCATCTGTTGGAAAGAAATTTGCAGACCTAATGATGCAAGGAGAAAAGGCCATGCCAAACGCATAAAAGATCCAAAAACTGCGCGTAGAGGTGTTTAAAGGTGAAAATGGTTGGATTTACGTACCAATCCAATTGTGGATCCACCACGTGAACTCTGATTCTGAAAGATCCACACAATTTTGTGAACGTGTTTTCTTATGCGACAATAAATTTACTTTTCTCGTGTCATAATCGGTTCATAAATGTTATTGTACATTTAAGCATGTTTGTTTTGTTTTCAGACAACATAATTTTGTTTTTACTGTAAACAAAGACACATTTTTTTATTTTTTTTTCATCTTTTAGTTAGAAACATGAAGTACAAAAGCCATAAGAAGATTAATGAAAATAGGACATTCGGATCTGTCACAGACAACATTATGAGCATACACGACTTGGTTTCAACACTGAGCTAATCAATTCAGAGAATAGAGATAACAGAGGGTATCGATGATAGGAAAAGTTGCCTCCCATTTGCTGATACTAATATTATCATTGATCGTGTCACGGCATGCAAGTCTTATTTACAAGAGAGCTTGTGAAAGCATGTCTCCTTGTTTCATCAAGGCAGTCATGTTTGCTTGGTAGCCAAACACACAAGTTCCTCTAGGACAAAACAGAAATCCTTACTTCCACATAAGAAAAACAACCCCAAAAGGGAAGTAACAACTTCATGAGTCAATTTCGACCCATGGCAAGAACTTTTCTACTATTAGACCAAATTTGTGAGAAGTGGCAAGGTTCTTTACTGATTGAGCGCCTGCGCGTCTAAAAAGAAATCTCACACAGTGCAGTCTTGGCATCACAGTTCTTATGGCACTTGTGCACCAAATTCTGTACTTTTTGCCTCTTCTGTACAACTAAATCTCGCAGTGTCATAGATGATGATGATCTGGGGAACTAGTCATCTAGGCTCGATACCAAAATTATCTCGGCCCAGAAAGCTCCATTGCTTCGACTAAGAGTGATGAGTCATCTGCGAGGTCAGAGTAGCTGCGTTCTGAGGAGGTGATATCAGGCATCTTGAACTTGTGACTGTCCACTCTCAAAGATGCTTCCCATCTCTCGGCAAGTCCATCACCCTCGAGCATCCGCACCACTTCTGACATCTTGGGCCTATGCCCTGGGTGATAATGTGTACACAAAAGCGCCACTCGGACCATTTCTTCAAGCTCAATACGATCGTAATTGTTTTTCAGATCCTTATCTACAAGCATATCCAATTTCTTCTCTTGGTGCATCTTCTTTACCTGAAGCAAAAATCATCCATTAATGCCAAACTAAGCTATGAAAGCAGAAGAATAACTAAGTTTTCCAGTTATCGGTTGCCCTTACCCAGTCAAGCATGGCTCCTTTATGGTTTACTGACTTCCCGAATTCTAGAGCTGTCATGCCACTAATTAATTCAAGGATGAGTATGCCAAAGCCAAAGACATCTGTTTTATCAGAAGACTGTCCTGTGGAAAGATACTCCGGAGCAATGTGTCCTACAGTGCCACGAACTGCTGTGGTTATATGTGATTCACCATGATCTAAAAGCTTTGCAAGTCCAAAATCCCCCACTATGGCTTCACAATACTCATCTAACAAAATGTTAGCAGCCTTTACATCCCTGTGAATTATCTTCGGATCACATTGTTCATGGAGATACAGTAGACCTCGTGCTGTTCCAAGTGCAATTCGTCTCCTGGTTATCCAGTCCAGTGGCGGTTTTCCTAAGGAAAGCAAAAGAAAACATTATCTTTCTGGGTAACAACATTATGTTTATAAGCCTACGCAGAAACAGAAAATCCACATCATTGATAATTATGAAAGAAAAATTGTAGTCTCTCCCCTGGGCCCCAGGGATTTTGATTTCCGTTACCTTTCAGTCGAGAGGCAACACTGCCATTAGGCATATACGGGTATACAAGAAGCCTCTCCGAAGTAGTCATGCAAAATCCATAAAGCCTTAATAGGTTTCTGTGCACTGCTAAGCTTATCATCTCTACTTCTGTTTTGAATTGGATTTCACCGCCTGCGGCACTTCCATCTTTCAGTCTTTTCACAGCAACAAGAGTTCCGTCTGATAAACGGCCCCTATATACGTTTCCAAAACCACCCTTTCCCAGTAGGTTCTTGCTGCTAAAGTTATCCGTTGCCATTTGGAGCTCCTTGAAGTGAAACTTCCTCATATTCCCAAGACAAATGTCCTCGTTATTTTGTTCTACAAAAACAAAAATGTCATGTGGTCAACTCGTTTGTAATTATTCATATTCTAAATTAATACTATGTAGAAGTTTGCATTCACAAGTCAGCCACTGTTACTAACCATCATCATCCAAGAAGATTTCTTGATTATGCCTTTGCCTCCACCAGAACAGAAAAACAACACCCAACACAAGCACACAGAATATTCCAGAGCTCAATCCAAATGCCATAGCAACTCTATGATTTCCAGATTTTCCTGGGGGTGAAATACCTTTTTGGAACAGGAGGAAAGTCTGTAATAAGTCTTTTTGAAAAGTTCTGATTCTGCATAAACTAAAAGAAGACATGATGTACTAAAACTTGAAATGCAACTGGAGTGCAGAAAGGATTGCCATTACAAGAATCAAATCAATCAATCTTTTTTCTAGAAATGTTTGCAATCTACAAAATTAAACTAGTTATGAAGAATACATCACATTACTACCGATAATTCATTCATCACAATAAAAACTATATAGGCAATTGCTTGTTATTTTCCTTTGAATATGCTCTTGTTAGGCTTCTCTATCTTCCAAAACTAGAACGAAAATCCTAATTACAGTTCATTCCAAAACTAGAACGAAAATCCTAATTACAGTTCATTCCAAAACTAGAACAAAAATCATAATTACAGTTCAAAAGGTCCTGAGGTCTGATAACACCAAACTAGGAATGAAGACCCGTGTACATTATTAACCACAGAGAATTGGAAAGGAAAGGAGTAACAGCAAAACACAACATATTCCATTTGATTCCTCACAGAAGTTAGTACCGTGTGAATTATTCAAGTTGTAGGTCACAGGCATTGGAATTGTCCCAAAGCACTCGCCCTCGGATCCTGTAGCACAAATAAGAGGATTTCCTACAATGCTGCAAGGAAAATTTCACAGCTGTAAGACCAAAATCACAGTACATAACTACATACAACAAAAGAAAAAACAATATTAAGAAACTATGAAATATAATTATTTATTACTATCAACATCTTTCTATATTAATAAGTTGAAACAATGCAGATGAATCATTTTTCACCACAGTTCACAGTTTTGGCAATTAACATCGCCAGAGAAAGCATTATAATTAAGTGTGAAGGAAAGTACTTAAGCACACTAACTAAAACGCATACACAAAAATGTCCAAGAAATTATCTCAAGCATTTTATATAACAATATGGTACTTGTTACAGGGTTCTCATATACTAAATAACAAACCAGATTCTTGAATAATCAGTAAAATCAGGCCTTAAATAAAATGGAGAGAACTTAGAAAGAAGTCTCCAATGGCATTACTTGAATGTTCTCGCCGGAAATCTGGGTATAGGACCGGACAAGTTATTGTATGACAAATCCCTGGAGAAAATAAGCAACTCCTTTGTTCAGAAAGAGATTATAAGGCCAAAAAACTTAATACAGATTCCGCTGGAACTTACAGAAAAGAAAGGTGCGTGAGGTTAACCAAAGTCGGGGGCAATGCTCCAGACAGAGTGTTGTTATTGAGCCTCCTGATCCCACAATACCAAAATTATATCAGCCTTAAACCAGGATGTTTAGCATTCCTTTTTTCACGGATTCCATAAACTCAGAACAAAAACAGTTTCTTTTTTTACAGATTTCACACGCTCAGAACAAAATTGTGAAATTTTGGCTTACAGGTATCGAAGGTTTGACATCTGTTCAATAGAATTGGGAATCGCACCACTGAAGTAGTTGTTGGACAGGTCAAGTGTAATGAGTTTCGAAAGTCTTCCAATTTCTGGAGGAATTGGCCCTGAGATATTGTTGTTTTGCAGAAGACTGAACAAAGAAAGATTCAGATGAAATTCATACAGTTAGATACAAGAGGCATCTGTATCAACTGGAGGGGAAAATGAAGAGCAACAAGCCAAAGCCACCGCATGAATCATGATGAGAGCTTACACTATCTCAAGATTGGTCAAGTTCCCTATACTTGGAGAGAGTGTGCCAGACAAGTTTTGGCTTGGGGATCCTCTGAAACATAAACAAAACATAAAGGGATGAGACTTCAGATCGCTTCTGCTCGCAAACAGCTGCAAGAAGAACAGAAAGCAACACACTGGGAGTTCTCACAGGCCAACGACCAAGTTCTGAGGCGAGCATGTAACCATAGTCCAGCTGCATGGATCCACAGAGTCCTGATCCCAGTTCTCAAGGACACTATGGGGGTCCCTTAAGGAGGCCTTGATACCCATCAGAGCTTGCACTGGCAAAGCAGGAAATTACAATGAACAAAAGAATGAATCAAGAGAAGGGAAGGAAGACTGTGGGCAGCCATGGCCAGCAGCCTAACTTTACCTTCAAAGTTGACACCTTTGGGGGAGAGAACGCCAGCAGCAAGAACCCATGAACGAAGGAACAGCAAGAGGAACAGCGCAGGTCCCATTGAAACCCCAGACTCCAAGGAGCAGTAGCTCGTCCACGAAAGCACAGTCGCTACTATAAGGGAGTATATTTGAAGTTCTCAGGGATGGTCCAAGGCAGTCAGGAAGCATGTCATTGATGTGTTCTACTCTTATCTTCACTTCACACACACACACTCCTTTTCTGCTTTCTCACCAGAGTCTGGTCATCTGCTCAGTAGAAATTTGCAGCCTTTTCCTCTCTCTCTCTCTCTCCCCTCTCCCTCACAGGCTCACACACTCTCTCTCTCTCTCAGGCTAATCCCAGTGACCGAGGAAGAAGCAAAAGAAACAGATGCAGGGAACAAAAACGTCTGCCACCCTCTGTTGCGTAAGAATGCAAGTATATTATTTGGCAATTAAAGCTAAGCAAGTAAAAAAAACCTGAACTTTAAAAAGAAGAAGGGGGTCTCCTATATATCTCCTCTCTTGTGTGCGGATACTTGTTCTGTTTAATAAATAGAAAATTTCCAATGTTGGGGCAGTTCAGCAACTCGCTTGGGAACTGTGCCAACGAAAATTCCATGACTGATTAAAAAAATGGTTGAAGGCATCGACCATTTTTTTAGTTCGATTAGATTTTTTTAGTTCAGCAAAGAACTATCAATATTTATTAAGGAAGGATGAAGAAAATGAAGCTGGACACCTTCAGTTAAAGTTTTACATTCTCATCTTACATTGAGTTAATTAAAGCTTAATGATAGTCTTATTTCAAAATATCAGGATTACTATTGAAAAAAAATTGTATATTTATTTTTGAAGCTCCACCATTTCTTTTCTTAAATCTGGTGAATAAAGAATTGTTCCCGAGGAAAAAAATGGATGAAACTCGAATAAACGCCTAAAATTATGAATAATTTTATTTCAAAAGTTACATGTGTAGAATTTTTATACGGCTCATTTTCTCCAAAAATAATAACACTAATTAGCCAAACCATGTGATTAAAGTAAAAGGACCATGCTAAACCAGTGTAGCTTGAAAGGTTGAGGATATCTATAGATCCTTCACTCTCGCACCTCATTGGCACCACATCACACCCTGAGGATAAAAAAGCTTAAGATGGTGGTGGCCAAAGATGATGATGGAGCAGGGGAGGGGGGAGAGGGGTGGGAATGTGTTCAGCACCTCTCTTTTGAGCTGTGATGGTGGCCAAAGATGATGACAGCTCAAAAGACGAAGACATGGCTTCTTGGGGGGGTTCGGTAAATGGTGGCATCTTGGAGCACAGGGAGCTCCTATTGGAAGGAGAGAATACTAGGAAGTGACACGCTAAACAAATTGCTCTCGCAGAAGAGAGAGATTAACACTTGGGAGTTGTTGAGCCCCTCTCGGGTCCATGGCACCACGATGCACCCCCACCAGGGAGCAGCAGAGCAGACCACGCAAGCTGTACTGTACAGATTTCATCCATGGCTCAAGGGATGATGGTGGTGCGTGCATGCATGCATGCCAGTGAATAAGAAGGCTAAGAACAGTCAAGGTCTTGCAACAAACAGGACGCCCATGATTTGTGCTTGCAGACTTGCAGTGGCTCGCTTCAGAACCCTGTTGTCTGGATATTGTGTTGCGTGGGTAGGGGTTCTGTTGAGCTCCTCTGTGTTCCAGCTTGAGGACATGTCCAAATCGAGAGAGTTGCTTGCTCATGACATCTAAACCTAATCCCTCCATCTTTCATCCTTTTGCATGGATGATGAATGAGATGGGTTAAATTTCATGCTTTTAAGCTAATAGAGAACGTGCTTTAATAATAACAATAGTATGAAGTATATTTTTATGTGTGTATCCCGATGAGAATATGCAGCTAACTGCATATACGAGCACCAAACATTCCTGCACGTACGCCTTGGCTTGGACAACATGTTTTCCCATTTGCTTATTTAAATAAGAATCCCAAAGCCCAATTTGTTTAATTAATTAATTAACTAATTAATTGTTGAGGTTAGCTGTTGGTCTGCCTGCCCTGCACCCTGCATACAAGAATAATTTTTACTGAGGTAAATTACACGAATGATCCTCAACTTTAAGTCGATTTTCAGTTGATTCCTCAACTTCAATTTATAATCAGAACGTCATTCATTTTTCATTTTCTTGCACGTTTAATCCTCCTGATCGGTGATCACAGATTTTTCGATTGTCTTGCTTACGTGACCGACTTTCTCTTTCGTTCACGTCAACTTAAGTCGGCCACGTCATTATAAAAATTTTTAAAAAAAATATGAAGTTGTCCCGCACGGAGAGAGCTCCCCCCTCCCTCTCTCCAGCACGGCGAGAGAGAGAGAGGGGGCGGTCGTTGATGCACGAAAAATCATGCATTAGTTTAGGTCATTTGATTAACACTTTCGAATGTTTTTATATTTTGAAAGGAAGAGTTTTAATTTATTTTCATATAATTTCATTTAAATTTGATTTCTACCTAAATTTAGAAATTATTCATGGCAGGATATGAAAAAACGTCGAAGAAAAGACCTAAAACAGCTCAGAAGATAGTCACGATCGTGATAGTTCTTGTCATGACCGTGACAGACAATTTTCAGCAGAAAATTTGACTTAATTTTCAGCCTTGACAGCCTTCTGTCACGGCCGTGAAGGAGCATTGCACGGCCGTGACGGCGGTCTGTTGGGCCGTTTTAAAGCTATTTTTATCCATTTTTTTATATATTTTCGGTTTCTTTCCTTGGAGGACGAGAAAACCTATAAAAGAAGGCAGAAGAGGGCTTGGAAAAGAATTCCTGGAGCGTAAATTTGAAGCCTACAAAGAGGAGAAGTATGATGACAACAGCGAAGCTCTGCCGGAAACTCGAGAGAGGACGTGCTTAGCCTATGCCAGAGTTCTTCGTTTTCTTTTTCCAATCTTTTACATTAGATTTGATGTTATTATTCTCAGATTTATTCTTTCATTAGGGTCATCCTAGTTGAACCATATTTATGTATTGGATTCTTCTTAATATTAGTTTGATTTGAATCTTTAATAGCATTGCAATTTCATGTTTAATGCTTTCCTCTGATTCTATGATTTGTGATTTAATTGCTATATGAGAAGAAGTGATTATTTTTATAATAGTTTCTAGGATTGATCTTATTTATTGCATGCCACAATTAGAAAAATCGAAAGAGACCTAATTCGTGTAGTTATTAAGGTGACTTGAGAAAGCCCTTAATATTAATTCCAATTGAATGCATCTTATGATTGAATTAAGTAAATTAAAAATTGAAAGGATTGATTTATTCTAATCATTCATAAGATAGTAGTTAAAGCCTGAAATATTGGTTAACTAAATTTGAGAATTCACTTTGTTATTGATTCAACTAATTCTAAGTTAAGAAAATTCATTATATTTTAGTGGTGATAATTAGGTGCTCTAATCATCAAATCATTATTTCTTCAGGTGATCATTTCATTTATTTTTATTATTTTCTTTCTATTCACATCTAAAATCAACTATTTTATTAATTTCTCAATTAACAAGGTTAAAATAAAATCTAAGTTATTAATCGTCCTCGTGGGAACGATAGCTCTACTCATTTATTTTATTACTTGAGCGACTAGTGCATTTGCTAGTGTTTGCTATTAATTCTACATGCATCAAGTTTTTGGCGCCGCTGTCGGGGACGGTGTTTAGTATTTTTATTTTTATTTTACTTGTTATTTGAGAGCTTTTATTTTTTTGTTAAATTCCACGCAGATTCTTATTAGTTCACATACTTTCATATATTCTTTATTTTGTGAGCAGGAAATATCTTCAAGAGAGAATTTAAAATGACAACAAAACCAAAGACTATGGGAGATTACTATTTTGAAGAACAAAGAAAGATGCTTGAGGATCATGAAGCACAAATTTCATAAATTGCAAATAGCAGTAACCCACTCATTCCCGTGGTACAAGAAAATTCTTCAATTGAAGACAAGATGTTAAAGTTCATCACAATGGCTGAAGAAAAATTTCAACTTTAAGAAAGAGCCTTTATGAAGTTGTTGTGACAAGTAGAGCAATTGGAGGCTAGGATCCAAATGAAAAATGATGCTTCTCCATCCACCCAATTAGAGTCAAATTCCAACATCGAGGAAAAGCTATGTCAATTGGTTGGAGTTATAGAGAAAAGATTTATTCTACAAGATCAACTCATTAGCAATCTGCAATCACAGTTGGCACAATTGAAAGATCAACAACCAATTAATTCTCCTTCTCCTCCTCAGTTCCCAAATTTTAATGTTAAGTTTGATATCATACAGGCAAAATTTCAAGAATTTGAGAAGAAAGTGAATTTGGCTTCTCAGATTGCTTATGCCTCGGGGGATAATATTTTGGATAAATCTATACCTATTATATGCCCCTATTAAGTTTGAAATCGGTCTAACTCAGCCGGCGAGCTCGATCGGAGGGGGTGGTCGCCCTCCTCCATCACTCTTCTCAACTCACTTTTTTAATGACGTGGACAACTTCATATTTTTCTATTTTTTAAAATTTTTATAATGACGTGGCCGACTTAAGCTAACATGGATGAGAGAGAAAGTCGGCCACGTAAGCAAGGCAATCGTGGAACCTGTGATCACCGGTCAGGAGGACTAAACGTGCAAGAAAATAAAAAATGAAAGACGTTCTGATTATAAATTGAAGTTGGGGGACCAACTGAAAATCGACTCAAAGTTGGAGGGTCATTCGTGTAATTTACCCACTTTTACTGTGTACTAAATTTTTTGGCGTATTTATTTATAATTTGATTCTCTCAAAAACAAACATGTTATTCCACTAAATCTTTGGGTCGTTTGGTTAGAGGTTATTTTTAGATAGAATAAATTAAAGTAATAGTGTATTCATGAAAAAGTAAGTTTATTTTTATTCTGACTTGCGTTTGATTATTAGAGAATATAAATTAAAAATATGATATTTTGTAAATAAAGTATTTTATTATACATAATCGATGTTTTTACTATTATAATTAGTTTTAAATCCCGTGCGATGCACGGTTGACGAATATTACAAACAATATATCATATATAATTAAAATATTATGATTTATAATAATTATCAAAACTTTATTTATGTTTGTATAATAATTTATAAAAGTGAAGTATTTTAAATTTGAAAAATAACAAATTATCTTTTAAAAATGAATTATTATTTACTTGCATATTATCTTTTATAAGGAAGATATTATTTACATTAATCATACTTAAATTAATAAAAAGTAAAAAAATAATCATAATTTAACTCAAATTGAATTATTTATTTGAAATTACTTTTTAATTCCGAAAATTATTTTTTATAAAGAAATTATTTTTACTTGTACATTTTTCAGAAAGAATATTATCTATCTTAATCATACCCAAATTGATAAAAGGAAAAGATTAATCTTAATTTGACACAAATTGAATTACTTATTCTAATTTATTTTTAAATTCTGAAAATAATGATTGTCTTTTATAAAAGGAATTTTCCTTGTAATCATACTAAAAATGATAAAAATAAATAAATATTAATCTTATTTTGACTCAAATTAAGTTATTTATTTTAATTTAAAAAAACAATAAATTATATTTTAAATAATATTGCTTATTTACTTGCATATTATATTTTAGGAAATAAAATATTATTTATTTTAATCATATCCAATTCATAAAATGAAATTATTAATTTTAATTTGACTCAGATTGACTTATTTATTTCAAATTATTTTTTTAAATTCCGAAAATAATAAATTATCTTTTAAACATAAAATATTTTTACTTGTGCAATTTCTTTTAGAAAGAAAATATTATTTATTTTGATCATCATTATCTTCTTGAATCCGCTATATATGTCCTAATCCTTATAGTTTGTATATACATATGTTTTTATTATTTATCGATATGAGTTATTAGTTGATTTTTACCCATGCAATCTCACAAATAATATGGGATCCTGTTGAATTTTCTATAATTAGAATTATAAAGTATCTACTTTTATAATCCTAATTAAATTATAAAGTATCTACTTTTATAAAGTATCTACGAATTGAAGATGATGATATTATATGGATTAGGATTACTAATTGATTATATTCCATGCATTCTCAAAATAATATTTATTTATTTAAAATTATTTTTAATCCGAAAATAGCAAACTATATTTTAAGAAAATGTGCTTGTAATCAAATTATGGTTATAAATTAATCTTATTTTATTTTTATCACCTTATATAACAAACTATTGTAACACAATTTTTTTATTTTAAAATTTTTAAATTATATATATATATATATATATATCTATTAATTTATAGAAAATTTTTGACACATATCGGCATGATGCCAACTTATGCAATAATCTTATATATTTTATTTTCCTAAACTTAACCGGATAATACATATTTATAGATAAGATTATGTTTAGGATCAGGAATTTAACGTATTAGGATAAGATTTATTACATTTAACCGGATAATACATATTTATAGATTAAGATTATATTTAGATCAGTGGGATTAGTTATATTAGATTTAATGTGATTATGATTAGTTATGTTTAGGACACAATGGATTACAATTAGTTATTTATTTTAATCATACTCAAATTGATAAAAAGAAGATTAATCTTAATTTGAGTCAAATTAAATTATTTAGTCTAAATTATATTTTAATTCCGAAAATAACATATTATGTTTTAAAAGGAATTATTTTTACTCGTACTCATACTCAAATTGATAAAAAAATTAATTTGACTAACATTGAATTATTTATTTTAAATTATTTTTCTAATTTGGAAAATAATAATTCTTTCTTTTATTTTTTTATCTTATATAACAAACAATTATAGGATAATATTTATTTTATTTTAATTATATTCAATTTGATAAAAAAAATAATCTTAATTTAACTGTTAGTTCTTACTCCTAATTGGTATTGAATTCCATACCCACGTGTTGAGCCATCGTAGGATTAAAATTGAATTTTATTTTTTAAAATAATTTTATTTATCTGATTTTTCCATATATTGTGTTTTACTAATATTCAGTTCTATATATTGTTATCTTATTTTAAAAAAAAAACTTTTAGGTTTAGTTTTATCTTTTAGATTTAAACGTTTTAATTTTTTTAACTTTAGGATATATACTTATGGATAATATTATGATTAGGATTAGTTTATGTTGAATATGTATTATTAGTATTATAAATTATAATTATGATTAGTTATTATTAATAGATGACACATGTCATCACCATAATAATCCACATGACATGCTTTTACCTCTATTTATATATATATATATATATATATAAACAACAAAAATAGTAATATAATAATACATGAATAAATTATAAAAAATAAAGCATGATTGAAAAGAGTTTAAAATGTGAGAATAAAGATATTATGACATTTAGGAGGAATATACATATATATATTCTTATTATGAGATTAAAAATGGTGGTTTTACGAATTTTGAGGTGATTTTTCGATTTTCAACGTTTGACCAAAATATTTTTATTCCATCTCGTGTTTGGGTGTATTCCTGAAATATGTCGTTATTCTGCCATTTATTCTTGAAACAAATGGCCCCAGATTTATTTGGATCGAGGATTTTGAAGGGTGGGGTGAAATATTGTAACACCCCGAAATTTCATTTCCAATTGTCAAGAACAATGAGGTCATTTGGTTATGTTAGTCTGTTCGTCATCATATAATCATAATTATGATCACTTATAACTCATTTTGGCGCCACAATGGGTGAAATCGTAAAATCATTCGCTTAAATTCGAATTCAAATAATCAACGAAAAATCAACGTTAAAAAATAAACTAACTTTGAAATTTTAAAAAAATTTTGGCATGACGCATGCGTAAATTTGTCCATACATCACATACAACATTTATCCATATCCTTCACATGCAATTTATAAAGTTGAATATGTATTGACAGTTTATAAGGTCATTACTGACAATTCAACAAATAGCAAAAAAGATGGGACACATGCCCAAAACGGTGACTCACAAGTTCACTCTCTAATCAAAATCATGAGTCAAATCTTCATAAACCATATATTATGAGAGTCTATTGCTCCACACTATAAATTCGACATTTCTCAAAATCATTCAAAACATCCTTCAAACTAGTAATTCGTCTAAGAAAATGAATGAAATACAAGCTAACTAAAACAACGTTCACGCCTCTCACTCATGACCAATATTTTTCCCTTATATTTCTTTTTTCATGCCAAACAAGCAAGTAAGTATGACTTTCATTCGGTACTTGCAAAAATTTAATGAAGGGATGAGCATCAAGAAGCTCAGTGAGTAAAACGACCATCTCAAATATTAAAACAGTGAAGGAAAAATTAATCTCTTTATTTTAGAATTTATTCCAAACCCTTTTCATTTCTCCAAGAAAATTCATTTAAATAAAAATCATACCAAAATGAATACTATGAGTGCATATGCATGATAATAAGATAACATCATAAAACTTTGGGGAAAACATCATCAAACACGGATATCCATATCACTTATCAATCGAGTGGTTTCTTCATCCACCCCTCGTATCACTATATCGCCACAGGATGATTGTTCTAATTTCGTCTCTCATGTTACTATATCATCACAGGATGTTGAACCGCTCCTCGTGTCACTATATCAACACAAAGCTTATTTCTTTTCTTTCTTCACTCCATCTCTCGTGTCACTATATCGCCAGTTGTTCTAATTTCACCTTTCGTGTCACACAGAGTGTTGAACTTGCTCATCATATCACTATATCAACATAGAGCAAACCGAACCCAACTGATCTACCTTCGAGGTGAAAACACACCACCTTATGTGGATTTTTACATGTAATCTTCAAATAGAAGTTTAGGAAACCATCATATAAACTTTCCTTTCAAAAATTAAATATTCACTTCAATTTCACAAAGATAAACTTCGACGGATTTCCAAAATTCATAATAAAATGTCACAAGTCATATGATGACACACAAATGAAGCATACAAATATATGAATATGCATGAAAGAAACTATCACGAAAATCTATTCCACATCAGGTGAAACAATTTCATCACTCCGAAGAGTTTAGCAATTCATATCCATTGAGATAAGATCCTTCACCTTGGATTCATCGAGTCCCAAATTATCTCCTCAGCCAAATCCAAATCAAAAGTAAACACAACCTATCATATTCATTACTTGATTAATTAATATTATAAAAGCAAATTTGGTAATTCACTCTTCACAACCAATCGGCGTGTTTATAAAAAACCAAGTCCTATTATGGATTTGCTAGAACACTTACAAAAAAGGAAACGAAGACCTCGTCAACTAATAGCAGCCTAATCGAATCTCAACAAACAACGAACTGTCTCCTTCCGATTAATAACCACTATGAGCGAAGTTCAAATCAAACTTTAAATAAATCCTAATTAGGACCTTAATTACATTATAATAATTACTTTCAGTTATCTGTCATTCATACCACAACAACTGTAGTCACCACTCTCAGAACTACCGCCGTACCCGTCGAAACGTCGAAAAGCCGCCGAACACCTTCTTCATCAATAATAAAATAAAATTACTTCAAATTTGTTCACAAAACTAAAATTCGATCACAGGTACATTTCAATTCGCTTACCAACCGTGATATGAGGACGAGTCACCGGAAAGATCATTGAAAAATGATTGGAATCCGAACCCTACGAACCTAAAAGGGATCAACGATTAATTTTTATCGTACAACAATTTGTACCATTTCTCTATTTGTGTTCCTACCATAACGTCATGATGAGCTCAGCCAGAGCTCCCCATCGGTTCGTCAGAAAAGTTTGTCGGAAAATCCCAAATCGGTCTCCTACGTGATTTGGGACAAGAACAATGTTTAAAATCTAAGAATGATGTACAACTCATCAGAAGGAAGATCGGCATGAATCGGAGCCGGAATCGTCGCCGACGAACTTCTCCTCTTCCTCGCGTTCTAAGCTTGCTGCGTCGTGCACAGTGGACCGCTATGTCAAAATATTCATCTCGTTGTCATCTTTCCATCGGTATCTCTCGTGCGAAAAATGGTAGTCGAACGGTGGAAATCGGTGGCCGAAAGTGGGGGGGCTGGATCTCGATGGCGTGCGGCACTATAGCACGGGGAGGAAGAAGAAGACGATCAGAACCTTTTTTTCACACATCGCTTTATTTTTTATTATTTTTTTTGTTGCTATCATTTCCTACACAATGACCAAAATGCCCCTCTCTTTTACATAAATTCCAATTTTTTTAAAACGTTATGATAATAATATATGATTTTCTATTGATATAATGGACGCATAAAATCATTAAATAAGATAAAAAAATATTTCAATTTAGTGCGGAAGACTTCATGAAAACAAAAGTAATGTTATAGAATTTAAAACATCAGTAATAACAATTAAAATATCTTAAAATAATAGTCAAAACATCTTTTTAAAAACATAATCCAAAGACTTTAAAACATAATGACTCTTGACATCCTAGATCATTGTGCAATTTTCCTCGTCATGAGCTGAGTCATCATCATCCATACTTTAGTTACCTGCACGGATCAAGGATGTAAAAGCCACGCAATGCGATGTCATGATCCTAAACAGGATACTACATGATATGTATCATTATTTTCATATAATAAAAGAAGGAAATAATATACATGTCATGTACCTAACATGTGATTTACATGTCATTCAACAATATCAATCCATCATCATGCATTTATAGGCAATAGCATGGAAGGCATGTAATCATATCATTATACATATAATATGGAAACATTCATAACCATTAAACAATTCAATCCATAGGCACTTAAGTGATGTACACTTACTATAACTATTGTTTCCATAACTTTCATCAAGGTTGCTTTATAACTCTTTCGGATTTCCACTTTCGTGAAATATCATTCTATTTGATCGATCATTAATCCATTCCATTAACGTTATATCTTCCTATAGTTGAGATTTATGTTGTTGCCCTCTCAATAGGCTAGTTAAGCCTTGAAGATAATGCTCCCCCTTCGCCCAAGGCGAGATCAGAATGCACACCGTTGTCGATGTGTGTAACGATCATTATGGAGAACTCTCGCTCGAGGGCAACATCGAAATGACACATCGATGCTGATGTGTGTAGCGAAGTGTAGCGACGGGAAAAAAATTCGATAAGGGTCATAGAGAGTCGACATGTAACATTATCCACAAATGGATTCATTATGTTTTTCAACCAACAAACAATTACGTCGTTCAATCTTCATGTTTTAACCTAGTTACCCAGGAAGCATGCATATACGTGCATATAAGTTCTTATACAATCAACAAGCATCAATACATACTATTCATTATGTAACATATATGACCTTTGGTATCGTTCATGGCCGTGAAAGATGTCGTCACGGTTGTGACAGAACCCTGAAAAATATGTCCTCCTATCATGGTTGTGCTAGGAGATAGTCACGATTGTGTCGGGCCTTTGTCACGGCCGTGACATTATCTATCAGGGGCGTGACAAAAGTTCGATTTGGGCATTCTTCACAATAGTAATGCCGCCAGCCCCTTCCTTAAAGCCTGCCGCCGCGAGCACCCTCGGCGATTGTCTACAAGCGTCGGCAACCGTCGATCACCGCGAACACCTCCGCTTCTTCTTCGATCGCCGCCATCATTGAGCACGAATCCCGCCGTCCACCACGCTCACCCCGCGTCGTCCCTCTCTTCCCCCACCGTTCGCTATTGTACCGCTGTCGTCCCCTTGTCCACTGCCGCCGACCGCTATGCCGTCATCGACCGTTGTGCCATCCCCCCAAATATTCAGAGCAAATCTGGTCCATCCGATAAATATGAAGGCTGTCATGTGGGGGTTGCACTAGGCTACATCATAAGGGGGTTACACCCCCATTTATCCCTTACAAATATGGTGTGAATTTTATTTGGTAATTATTTCATACTAGTTAGGAGATATAGAATAGTTAAATGCTCTTAACATCATATTTTTTATTCAACAAAATCGATGGAATAAGAACAAAATATTGATTATAGATCAAATTAATCTGTTCTCGTACTTTTCTCTTTTCCTCATCATTTTCTCTCCTCCCTATCATATTCTTACACAAATATTATGATAAAATATTTTTTATTTAACTTATATTTATATTTAATTTTTAACTTTTTAAAACAAATTAATAAATTAATTATAGAAAAATAAAAAATGATAAAAATATGTCAAACAAAAAATAGAAGATAAATAAAATAAGTCATAAATAATTTAATATATAACGAAGGATAAAAATGACTTTTACACAAATAAAATTTCATTATCCCACTTCAATTGTTTTATAATTTATTATTAAAACATAAATTTTCTAATAACACGTATACTTCACTACCTCGTCACTCACCGTACAAACCTCACTCCACCCCTTGATTACAGTTATAATATATCAAGTTGTTTGGTAACAATGGTAGCGGCAAAAATCATATTAATGATTAATGTTATTAATAACCATCGCATTCTTATAAGGTGCCATTATTATTTCTCAATAATATTATTATCATTGTGTTTTATCAAATAAGAGTAAAAGTATTTGCAGCTCGATAAAATCACAATAGTAAATTTTCAATTGGCAGTAGTGTTATCCATTATTACAATAATCAATTGATTCTCAACATTCAAATGCGGCTTCCTAATTTTGAATGAGTTAATAAGAGCCAAATGAATTTCTGTAATATTAAAGTGGTTGATCACTATTAGGGGCTTAAGAAAAATTTGAAAACTTGCAAACATGGAAGCCAAAAGATAGAATATTAAAGGACCGAATACGATTTATGATAATTCTTTTATAAAGCCAAACTAATCCACTTAAATTAGAACATCATCCAAAAAAAAATCGTAGACGTCCGTGAAATATATTTTTATTTATATAATTAGTTCATAAGTAATCAATCTTTATTATTAGTATAATAGATTTTGTATATAGTTTAACATATTCCTATCTAATTTAATAGTTATAATACAATATCCTATATTTAATTATATAATTAAATATTTTAATATTAATTTTATCTATTATATATTTGTAAAATATTATTCTACTAAAATAGTAGTCCAAAAATCATCTCAAAAGATGGACATGTTAAAGAGCGATTTTTCTTTTTTCTAAATAATTTTAAAATACTTTTGTAATTTAAAAATTGATCTGAATGATTTTTTTAAGCCGAAAATCAGTCCGACGGTAGTCGAGTTATTTCCTTTTACATTGCTTGATCTTTTTTTGTGCATTGTCTTTTGATTATTAATTATCTATTTTGAATAATAGATTTATATTTTTTATCCTTATTTATTCATATTTAATGCTAAAAGATATATTAAATTAGAGCCAAATGTACTTTCTTGTAGTGTTAGTTTATCCAACTTTTAATTCAAAATCATATTTTATTAGTTTGTGAAATGATATTTTTACCGCTCATAACTTTTTATTTTATATTATAACACCTTGTCATAAAATATAAAAATAAAAATTTAAAAAAAGTCTAAAAGAAGTAGAAGGGACTTTCCATTGACATGTCATCGCTCATCAACTCCATGGGGGTGACGTCACCTTCATCTCATCCTTGACCATCCTCCCTGACACCTCATCGACGTATATAAATTCGAATTTGCCATATTATATATTATATTCATATATTAAATTATTTAAAAATATTTGTTTATATTTTAAATTAAAATTTATGCTTTATTATATATATTAAACATACAATACATTATATTATTATATATAATTTAATTAATAATTATTATATTTATATAATAGTATTAATTGTTTTACTATTATATTAATTTTTTATTTATTTATTTATAATCGAATCAGGACAATAAAAAATGTCTTGTCGATTCAACTGCTGGGATTGGGATGACTTTTAGGAAATTTTGGACAGACCGAATCGAAATTGGGATGGTCCAAATCATCCCTATCATCTGAGTAAATTTCAGTCGTAATCATTTAAGTTAGGTGTATTCTCAATAAGGTCATCCAACTTTACTTTATAATATCACGATCATTTTAGAAACGTTTCAACCGCGATCATCACGACTTAAACCTATAAGTCGTTGATGAGACGCAGATGCGGCACCACGTTAGCATTGTATCTCTCCGTTATATTAAAAAAAATAAAAATGCTATGTCCTCATATTTCTCTCTATTCTATTCAAATTTAATTTTGTATCTATATAGTCATCAAACTTTTCAAAATTTTCAAATCAAATTTTCAATCACGATAATCATTAAAAGCTTAAAATAAAAATAAAATAAAATAAAATAAAAGGCACTTAGGCTGACTCAATACACTTTTTGGCATGACCCGGTCGAATCGAGATGATCAAATTTTTAATGTGTATGAAATATATAATATTATGATAATTAATAATTTTAATTAAGAAAATAAAAAAATTAAATTAATAATATACTGATTATATATTTTGCCCTAAAATTTAAAATAATAAAAAATAGTATAATTAGAAAATAAAAAAATTTTCGCACGAAATTTTATTGGGGCCGAGTCAAATCGTATAGGGTCGTCTAGTGGGATGTTGGGCACGACCCGACATCTAACGAGTTGTTGAACCAAATTACTAATTATCATAATATTAAAAATAAAAATGATTAATTATCATAATATTATATAAAAAAATCATTGGCTCCGCAAACCGCTGGATGTTGGGCTGCGCCGAGCACCCCGCTCAATGATTTAGTATGATTTAACTCAGCCCTAATGGAATCTTGTGCAAAAAATATTTTTATTTTTCTAATTATAATATTTTTATTATTTCAAATTTTAGGGAAAAAATATAATCAGTATGTTATTTTTCTATTTTTATATCCCTAATTAAAATTATTAATTATTATAATATTATATATTTAATACGCATAAAAAATTTGGGTGGCTTGATCCTAATGGGTCATACCAAAAAATGTGTTGAGTCAATCTAAGTGCCTTCAATTTTTATTTTTTATATTTATTATCTATTATTATTTTTATTTTAAGTTTTTAATGATGATCGCAATTGAAAATTTGAAAAGTTGAATGATCTTGTGTGAAAGTTTGAAAAGTTGGATGATCATGTAGATATAAAATTAAATTTAGACAAAGGAGAGAGAGAAAAATATTGACGTGATATTTTTATTTTTTTAATATGCTAACGTGATGTCACAGAAATATTCACGTTAGCGTTATGTGAGTTTACTGGCTATCACTACAAGAAAAAGTCAGATTTCTGACGGTTTATTTTTTACATACCGATGATTTTTTCGGCGGATCTTGTAAACCGTCAAAATTTTCGTCGGGTATTTTTCGACGGTTCTAGCCGTCTAAACTTTCGACGGTCCAGAATTCGTCGAAAGCTTCCGTCGAAAATATTGGCACTTCGACGGTTCAGACCGTCGAAACTATCCGTCGAAACTTCCAACGGTCTTAACTGTCAAAATATTTCAATGTTGGTCCCGTACTATTATTTAAATTTTCGACGGTTTTGACCGTCGAAATTTGCGACGTTCGACGCACCGTCGATATTTCGGCGGTCATAACCGTCGAAATGTTATGAGATTTTCATTAACTAAAATATTCTACCTTAATTGTTTTCGACAGTCTTAACCATCGAAAATGGAAATTTATAATTTACGCAACTCTGTTCAGTTGGAAATTTATTATTATATATATCAACGGCTAAAACCGTCGATAGTGTCGACGGTTTAAAGATCCGTCGAAAGTTTCGACGGTTTTTTCAGCGAGTTTGAGCCGTTGAAACTCGAATTAATATTATATTATATTTACCTATGTTGCGACGGTTATGACCGTCGGAAAGTGGCTATATAAATACCCGACCCCACTGTCACTTTGTCCATTTTTGATCCCGTTTATTTCCTCGTCCGCATTTCGTCCGGCCGTCGGCCACCTCCCGAATGCGCATTGCCTTCCCTCGCCGCCGCCCGAAGCTTCCGCCGCCAGGTCGCCGCCGACTGCAATCTCCGGCGCAAGTAGGCTCCGTTCCCCGCCCTCCTTGCTCTCTCTGGCCGCCCTCCGTGCGGCGGCCAGATCCACCCGGCCTCCGCGCGCGGCGGCCAGATCCGGCCGCCCTCCGCGCGCGGCGGCCAGATCTGGCCGCCCTCCAATCCGTGCGCGGCGGCCAGATCCGGCTGCCCTCCGTCTTGCGGCGGGATTCGGCCGTGGCGTGCGGAGGGCGGCCGGATTCCTTCCTTCCTTGAGACCTCTATGGAATATGAGTTTTCTAATTTCCTATTTCTGACTTGAGTTTTGTAGACCATACACAATTTTAGGGAAGAGTATTCTTGAAACAGCAAGATCTAGCTTATTACTCTCTACATATTGCTCTTTTGCCTGGTGAGTTCTTCCATTCTAATATTCCTCTCTATATATTGTCAGTGTTGGGTATTTATTTATTTAATTTGAGAGACATGATCTTTGATTGAAGTTTTCATCACATTGTGTAGCTTGTGAATAAAAAAAGATCATTGCTATAAATACATTACGTGTTTAGGTCTAAAGATTATGTGCTTATATTATTCATATGTTTTCACAATTATATTATATGATTTTACATTTGATGTATGTTTATTCGATGTATGTATATATACATTTCACATATCAGAAACTGAGTCAAGAAAGTTTTACTTGGAATAACATTTGTGCTCTATTGATGTGTCTGCAGGCAATAACCATGCATTGTGTTTATCCACCCTTGGGCTCGTCCATTTAGTTAATTTAATTAATTAATTATGTACATGCATGAACTGAAATTATGCTCTCTCTCTCTCTCTCTCTCTCTCTCTCTCTTCTCTCTCTCTCTCTCTCTCTCTCTCTCTCTCTCTCTCTCTCTTTTCTCTCTCTCTCTCTCTCTCTCTCTCTCTCTCTCTCTCTCTCTCTCTCTCTCTCTCTCTCTCTCTCTCTCTCTCTCTCTCTCTCTCTCTCTCTCTCTCTCTCTCTCTCTCTCTCTGTGGGCGCGCGCGCAGCATGTTACTTCTCTTTATAATTAATTAATTAATGTTTTTTTTGTTGTGTGACATAGGTGGTCTGGTCAGTTCGGTTTGAATGTTACAAAAGAGAATCTTGTTTTCATTTGACAACTATATAATATATATGATCAGTATCAACCCTAGATATCCTGCATAAACACATAACTATAAACTGTAAGACAATTTTAATGCATTTGTCTCCAATATGCAATGATTATATATATATATATATATATATGAGAGAGAGAGAGAGAGATCTTTTCATATGTGTTTAGATACAGTAACAGTATATTTACTAAGAGATCATAGAGATGTAATTAACATATACGAGAAATGCTAGACAGCAAGTTAGATATATATGATCATATGCAATGCAAGTTAAATCTGGTGAGTGTTAGTTAAATCACATATGTGGGCACATTAAGTGTCAGTTTATATTACTACAAGAAAAAGTCAGATTTCTGACGGTTTATTTTTTACGGTCTGACATCCGTCTGAAATATCATGAATTTGAGTAGAACCCATGAATTCCCAAGAGTTCTAAAAGATATAATTCGGAATGGGGTCTCTACGCCTGACGTGCTTGCTTGCTCATGATAATTAAAAAGATTGTGAGAGCACATTAAAAATTTGTTTAGTGACCCACAACTTAGCAAAATGCATAATCACCTGTGTACCTAATATGATGTCCTTTAATATTTGAAAAAAAACTTAATGGGACTCGTAAGAAGTGAAAGTATCATGATGGCCCTTTCATATGCATAAACAAATTTATTGTTTTTAAATGCACAAGCTGGCTATAAGCAAACATTATCTTCTTACCTCTTTGCTATTAAGATAATATGTTGAGTATGCTCAATTCAGTTGTACCCCAGTGCCTACGCCAGAACATTCACCTGAATCTGTCCACCTTGATTATATTTCTCTCTCATATTCTGATCATGTCTCTTATTAAAATGACTATAAGATGCCCCTAATTGATGTTATTTGATTCTTTTATTATGATTCTTGATTTTATGATTGAATACGCCAAATTTATGATGATTATGATCACTTTTGTTGTTACACTTCTTTTATTAAGATTCATTTATACCTAATGATTGTGATGATTCTATCCTCATGACACTATTACTTATAATTTGATGCCAGATGATTATTATGTATTGGCCTTCAAAGCTAATATTAAGTTTACCTCTCATACGTATTCAATGGACGATAGACTAAGCTTGTAGTGGCCTTAGCACTTGATGTCGAGTCTCTATATCATGTTCTTTATCTTTTCATCTAGTTGTATTTGATTATGCTACTTGAAATTAGTGGCTATTACACTTGATGTTGAGTATCTATATTATGTTCTTTACCTTTTCGTCGGCTTGTATTTGATTATGCTACTTGAAACATCATTAATTCAAACTTTCAAACAAGCTTTTGACTATATCTTTTTTGTTCAATTATGATCTTTTTCCTTTTGTGCCATATATTTATTTTCATTGACCATTCAAAGTCCATATTCTGGTCAAAGTTATGTCCATGTTAGCATTGTTCAAGCTTTCGAGACGTATTATGTCACATGGTGGGGGCATCTTATAGTCGTTTTAATAACATGCGAATGCCAAATGACTAGATTTGTTGTCTCTGATGCATTACTGTAGAATAATAGTTATCAATCTGTTCTTCCTCAAAGATGCAGAATTTATTAATGGTAATGTGGTCATTCATGTTAACTATATATTTCATGTCTGGTTGTGTTCTAATAATTAAGATAAATTGTAGGTCAGCAGTACACCTGTTGGGCATTGCTCCTCCAACAGTACTGATAATACAATTCATGACTGTTGTTTCATAAACCTTTTTTCTTTCCTTATACATGCATGACGTAAATTTTGTATCACTGAAATTTTTTATGATTTGCAAATAATGCGGACATTATATCATACTTGAACGATCGTCGATGGATGTACAATAGAAATAATCCCAGCCGTAGAGGCTTGACACAAGAATTCATAGATGACGTTGACTATTATGTTACTGTGGCTTGTCAATCTTTACAATATCAGCGGGAGGGAACAATTAGGTGTTCTTGTTTGAAATGTGCTAGCACAAAGTTACAGACGATAGAGACTGTCAAAGTTCACTTATATAGAAAGAGTTTCAAATCCAATTATTGGCAATTGGATGATTTACGCGAAGGAGCGCCTTCGACAAGCGTCCCAAATTCAAGTCTTCATTTTGTCGATCCTGAACCAACATTTACTTTGCAATATGAACAGTTAGTTTATGACGCAGCTGCAACTGAGTATGGCAATATTAGATTTGAGCAGAATGAAGAGGCACCAAATCCAGAAGCAAGAGATTTTTATGACTTACTAAACGCATCGAGCCAACCCTTATGCCCTGGGTGTGAAAGCCATTCGGAACTATCACTTGCTGTTAGATTGTTGAATCTGAAAGCTGACCACAATATTTCACAAGCATGTTTTGATGCATTTCTAGATATTTTAAAAGAGATCACACCAACTAGGGCTCGTATTCCTGAAAATTTTTATAGGACAAAAAGATTGGTCAGTAAACTTGGTCTTGGCTCAACTAAAATAGATTATTGTCGTGTTGATTGTATGTTATATTACGACGAGGACATCAATCTAAATGAATACAAATTTTGTGGGGCCGAACGATATAGAGTGACTAATAAGTCTCAAGTGGCTGTGAAAAGAATGCATTATTTACCTCTTATTCCAAGGCTTAAAAGACTATACTCGTCTATAGGGTCAGCGTCGCAAATGAAGTGGCATGCACAACATAATACTTCTAAAGGTGTCATGCTTCACCCATCGGATGGTGAAGCGTGAAAATATTTTGATCGTAAGCATCCTGATTTTGCTAGGGACGAAAAGAATATAAGGCTCGGATTATGCGCGGATGGTTTTACACCATATGGTCAAACTTTAGTTCCTTATTCATGTTGGCCGATCATAATAACACCTTATAATTTGCCACATGAAATTTATATGTCCGCACCTTATATATTTTTTACATGCATTATTCCTGGTCCTCAGAGTCCTAAACAGAGAATAGACGTGTATTTACAACCTCTAATAGACGAGCTAAAAGAACTGTGGGATGGTGTCATCGCTTATGATGTGTCGACTAAACAAAATTTCACATTGAAAGCTATCTTATTGTGGACCATTAATGACTTTTCTACCTATGGGATATTGTCTGGTTGGATGACCGTAGGGAAATTAGCTTGTCCATATTGCATGTAACACTCAGATGCGTTCACTTTGAGAAATGGAGGTAAAAATAGTTGGTTTGATTGCCATAGACGGTTTCTTACAACTGATCATCCGTACATAAATAACCGAAATGCATTTCAACGGAATAGGGTTGTAGAAGACATGACTCCGGTCAGACGCTCAAGAGCTCAATTACGTCGCATTGTCAATGCTTTATGCAGAATTGTCGATGACCCAAATGTCACATACAATGAGTATGATGTTTGTCATAACTGGACCAAACAAAGTATATTCTGGAATTTACCTTATTGGTCTGATTTTTTGATACGTCATAATTTGGACGTCATGCACATTGAGAGAAATGTGTTTGAAAATGTATTCAACACCGTAATGGACATTAAGGGCAAAACAAATGACAACCTAAAGGCGAGACTAGATTTGAAGAAGTACTGTCGAAGGCCAGAGTTGCACTTAGTGACTTTACCTAACAGAAGATTATCTAAACCAAAGGCAAGTTATGTTCTCACTAAGGAGCAGAAGACTCAAGTGTGTCGCAGGATCCAAGAGCTGAGAATGCTGGATGCTTATGCATCAAATCTGACCCGATGTGTGAACATAAATAATTTGCGTTTGTTTGGCATGAAAAGTCACGATTGCCACATATTTATGCAAACTTTGCTTCCTACTACTTTTTCTTCACTCCCGAACAAGATTTGGAAGCCGATAACAGAATTTTGTCAATTCTTCAAAGAATTCTTTTCTACAACATTAACGGTGGAAAATATGACTCAATTGGAACGTAATATTCCGATAATATTATATAAGTTGGAACGAATATTTCCACCGGGATTCTTTGATTCCATGGAGCACTTACCTATTCATCTGCCATATAAGACAAGGGTAGGTGGACCAGTACAATATAGGTGAATGTATCCTTTTGAAAGATATCTCAATCGAATTAAAAGGACGATTAAGAACAAAGCACGTATCGAAGGATCCATATGTGAAGCGTATATGATTCAGGAGATTTCGTACTTCTGTTCTTACTACTTCGAGTCCCATGTTAAATGTGCGAGGACCAGAGTCCATCAAAATGATGAGGTTCCAGAAGAACAGTCTGATGTGGCATCTTTGTCGCTCTTTAATCAGTTAGGATGACATTTTGGGAAGTCAAGGAGTAGATGACTCAGTGATGCAGAATTCAAGTCTGTCACGAATCATGTCCTCCTAAACACGCAGGAGGTGCAAGGCTACATTAAGTTTAATATCCATGCGTTCTTTTCTTTAAATTTTTCCCAAACAACATTTTGATTTAGCCATCACTTTATATGTAGTGCTTTCTTGCAACACTACAATGTCCCTGAACAACATGTACAAGATAGAATCGAGAATGACTTCACATCGTGGTTTAAGGAACAAGTAATTCTTACAATATTATAAACAATTTGACGTCTTCAGTACCGTAATTCTTACTCTACTCATTCATTTTCATATTAGGTTCTCAGTACCGGCACGACGTCTGGTCTCCATAATTTGGCATGGAGACCGGCTCGTGAGGTGAAAAGTTGGTCGGTGTATTTTGTGAATGGTTATAAGTTTCACACTGAAACTTGATCGATCGGGAAGAAAACCTTGAATAGTAGAGTATGTGTCGTGGGATCCACGGACGGAGAAAATGAGCGTGACTACTACGGTGTTCTCAAAGATATTATTCAGCTGCAATACACTGGAGGTAATAAAGTCACATTATTTAAGTGTAATTGGTTTGATCCAAAGGAAAGGAGAGGGATGCGAGTTCACAAAGATTTGAAAACCAATTACATTGAAATACGTCACAATAGGTGTTATGATCGTTTTGATCCTTTCATTATTCCGCCTTCTATAAGACAAGTATATTATGTGCCATATCCGGAGAAGACCAGAGACAAAGCACAATGGTGTGTTGTAATAAAGACGAAGGCAAGAAGCATGATAGAAGTTGATGGTGCATTGCAATGTGCCTATCAAGATGACTCGCATACTTATGTGGCCCCTATTGTCGACACCAAATTGGTCGACGATCTACATGATTCGGTACACGTATTTGAAGACTTCGATAACGTCGACATACAAAATGATGAAAACGGCTCGGACGAAGATGAATTTGAAACTATGTCGACTTCTGATGATGATGGGTACCACTCATGTGGTAACTCAGATGATGAGTAATGATATTATTCCTTAATGTCACGATCATGTTGTATTTTTATCTTACGTCTAGGATCTTTTATGAAGACTATTGTCATCTTATGGATTGTTCATTTACAATTCATTTTCATGTTGTATCATATTCAAATTATCATCTCACAATAGTTTGTTTGATGCGTTAGCGGTGCATGTGGACAAACAATCGGATCGACGGATGCCTGACGAGGACGATGCATTCTTATATTCGCTACCATCTCGTGAGTGTTTGAAATAATAATCAAAAGAATTTTATGCATAAGCTTATACGAATTAATTTGTTTATTTTTTATAAGCGCCTCCGGATATTAAGAATTGGTTCTCGAGTTATACGTACAATTCCGTTCCTCAAGATGCAACACAAGACGTAGCCGAACATAGACAGGTCGAGACGTTGTGACATTTGAATTTTTTATCAATTGTGAATTTGACTTGAAATAAATTTTGTATTATGCAGATGTATCGATTTGGTAAAAGTAAAAATAAAGGAAAGGAGCCGGTCGTCCCTAGAGCCCTCAGTACTCCGTCGGCTCCTAGATCAGTCACGGGCATTCGCATAACAGAGCGTTCTTCTCCTCCGTCGGCTTCTAGATCAGCCACGGGCATTCACATAATATAACGTTCTTCTCCTCCGCCGGGTCCTTCCTCCCACGCTGATATTGCGGACTTGGAGACACAATTGCCAGAATAATCCGTCAGAGTTCGTTGTTCCGTGGAAGGCTCAGACCAGACTTCGTCAAATCGTGTTTACAAAGCATACGTGCAGCCAGATGGGAATTTAGGATAAGTGTTATTTTATGTATTTCGAATCCTTATTCATTTTGTGATTCAGCCATGACATTTTATAATTTTGTGTCCTTCCAGGTTTGTACCATCGAAATCCGCGGCTGCGGCAGTTACTAAAGTGTTGCGACATAGGTATACTGAAGCGTGGCTTACATGGAGGGAAGTTCCTTATACCACGAGACATATGATATTTAATAAATTTCAGGTATCTTTAGAAGCCAACATAGTCATTAAAACTTATATTCGTAATACTTTAATTATTTTTAAACACATGCAGGCTGATGTGTGGTGGGAGCCCAAGAATACAGAAAAAATGTGGAAGCCTTTTAACTCTCAGTGCTCGAAGAGATTGTCCGCGATGTTTTCGAAAGCTCGAGCTGACGGAGAACGACCCAATTGGATCCCCGATGCCGTTTGGATCGATTTGCTACGAAAGTGGTCCACCGAGGAGTACAAGTTGAAATGCGAAAAAACAAAAAACCAGTCGAGAGTCTGACCAGGGAGCGTGCTTGCATTCGGGCGGATGTGCATCCACGAGCACGATTGCTAAGAAAATGGTTTCAATACAGTGTCGAGAAAATATTATACTTTAAGTTACAAAATATTATCCCATTGCAGGAGAAAGAGACGGATAGATCACATACTCATGACGAAATATTTCTCCGAACTCATCAGACGAAGAACAAAGAATGGGTTTCAGATTATACCCAGGAGACATATGTATGTAAATTTTTGTGCCTTTATTTTTTCTAAATTGCAAGTTAATAGTTAATTAATAAAACTTTGAAGTCGATCACCTACTCGTCATTTATAGTTAATTATTTTTGCTGGTTCTTTGTATTTTCTTTATATTTCAGGAGTCTTATAAAATAAAAGAAGATGATCATATTACGCAAGCCACGCAGGAGGGGACCACACCATTGACCCCAAGACAACTTTGGACGGACCACGTCGGCGTGAAGAAGGGTCGTATTTACGGCCTCGGATCTTCTGTGAGTGCAACAGATATTGGATATGGTCGACGAACTACTTCAGGTTCATCTCCTTCTGGTATGCAAGAAATTATGGATCAGGTGACCAAGACGATTAGGGAAGAGGTCATAAAGGAATTCGAAGAATGTGAACATCGTAACATGACTGAAATGAAGAAAATGATGCGTGCCTTCATGCGTGGCGAATTGAACGACGACGACGCCGAGGTAGATTCATTATACTTAATTTTTTTTTGAATTTGCTTTAATATGTAGATTCATTATACTCATTAGATTCATATGCACTTTGACATCAACATGGGTACTAACTTAGATTTTACTCTTCATCCCTTTCAGTTAGATTTGTAGATTTTCAAAGTTTTCACCGAAAATGGAGTGCAAACAGCTAGATCATGTAAACGTCAGTACTCAATATAAATAAATATACTTGTAGTTTATAACCATGGTAAATATAAAAAAAATTACCTGCTGCATAAATATACTTGTAGTTTATGTTCCATGTTTTTTCCTGATTGGCCATGAACTTCAACATACTTCCTGATCACTGCATGCACACATGCCAATAACCATACGTTTAAACTCTTGTTTTATGTGGAGGTTAAGGGTTCCTGAACTTTCAATTTATGTCTCAAGAGTTCCTGAGCTTGGCATCTATCGCTTCTCTTATAGGCAATTGCAAAAATCTTGCTACTGTAAGCACGAATCTCTTACAGTCCAGCTACAGCCAATATTTAACCAATTATGTAACACTAGAGAGCAATTCTTTTATGCAGACCTGACAACCATTCTTTTATGCATGTTTATTAAATTATATTTCATTGGTTATATCACAAATTATTGTCCTTGAATATAATCTTTACATACAATAAGTGTGAGTTCTTTTATTGAATTTATCAAATTATGTTGATGTCATATTCAAATTGTGTTGTTTAAGAATTTTTATGGATTGTGAATGTACCTTTAGAACTTTGAATCCTATGTTTTTATATTTTATTTGCATTATCTCTCTATTAGATTTTACTCTTCATTAGATTTCAAATCCGAATTCATGTTTTTTTTTTGCATTTTCATATGTTATAACTTTCTGAAATCTCTATTGTGCAGTGATGTTCGAGATAGTTTGCGACCAAGACTTCATAACTTCAGCTCTTCATCTCTTCATCGTGACCAAGACTTCAATTTGTTTGGAATGGCTTTGAATTATGTGATGTTTCGATAGTTACATTCAAGGACATTATGTGATGTTTGAATTTGTTAGATTATGTGATGTTTGGATTATTTCATGTTTGGATAGTATCTGTGATGGTTTGGAAATTATGTGAATTCAGCATTATGGTTTGGACATTATGTGTTGCATTATCTGTTCGGACATTTAAAATTTAGCATTTTTTTTAATTTTTTTTGTTTCCGACGGTCCTGACCGTCGGAAACAACTGAAATATTGCAATGTCGACAACGGATTTTTTCGATACTTACCGACGGTTATAACCGTTCGTGCAGCATTATCGACGGTCATAGCCGTCAATAGTTAATTGTGGAGTCGACGGGTAAAACCGTCGACACAAGTTTGTCGACGATTTAAACCGTCGATACTATCGACGGTTCAAGCCGCCGATAGATATCGACGGCACAAACCGTCAATACTATCGACGGTTCGTGTCGTCGATACTCAACGTTCGACGGCCGCACATGCCAGCTAGACCGTCTGTAATACCGACGGTTCGGAAAAAATCGTCGCAAATTATTTGCGACGCCCCTTTTTCGCACGAACACTATCCGTCGAAAGAACCGTCGAAAAATGTTATTTCCGACGGATCTGGCCATTTTACCGACGGTTCGGACCGTCTGTAACAGGTAATTTTCTTGTAATGTATAATCAGTGGTGATGATCGCGGCCGAAACGTTTCCAAAGTTTGATGATCGCGGTATTACAAAGTGAAGTTGGGTGACCTTATTAGGAATACTCATAAGTTGGATGAGATATTTACTCCTACTTCCTTCCATCATCATTATTTTTATAATTGGACTAAATATTGGATTGATCTAGCAAAATCATGGTTGAATAGATTTAGATCCATTTTTTATTAAAATAATATTATTTAGAATATTTTTATGATATGACATAATAAATACTATAGAATGTATGAAAATGGTTAGTAATATCCGAATAATAAAATATTAGCATAAACAATATTATTTATTTAATTTTGGAATATTATTGTTGATAAGAAAATGACTCTTGATATTGTCAAACATTTATTTATCATTTAACACTTTTTGATGATATGTTAATTTAATTGTTACCATAATTCACTTTTTTTCTTATTTTTCATTTCACTCTATTTTGTTCAAATTTTCTTTTTTATTTTGCATTTATTGCTCACTCACCATTAATTATTTATGTGAATATCCTTTTTAACATTTTCGTCATCTTAATTTCCAATTCCTAATTTGAATCTTCTCCCGAGTTTCATTTTAAAATTCTTACTTTCTTCATTGATTTTGATTTTTAACCTTTTAAATTGAATCAGGTTTTTCGGTTAGTTCATTGACTCATCGATTCTTATTAGTTCAACCAATTTTAACTCGATCTGAATGTATTTCCAACTTTATATTGAACATAACCAATTAATCTAATCGGCTTTAACATATTGCCTCTTGTTTGAGAAGAGAAAATAGTCCACCACAAACCACACTCAGCATTCCTTCTTCAATGAGGAGACAAGAGAATAGGGTCGGGGGCACCTCATTCCTTTTTAGGAATGGAGGATGGTGTCCTGTCTATGATTGGGCATCTGGACATAGGGATATTCATAGGGTTCACCCAACTTCAAATATGAATTTTGGTTGGAACATGTTGCCTTTAAAATGGGTGTTAGACACGATCAAACTCGAATTGAGTTTGATTGAAGTCGGATGATCTCGATTCAATTTTCCTTTTTGTATTATTTAATATAAAATGTGACCTAGTATTAATTTTAAAGTATAAAAGAAAGGTTTCCAAATATTTTCATATTGCTTTCACATTTAAAGTATTTTGTTTTAGTAGTTTTTTAGACAAAAATTGATGACTTCTAGTTTAGTAGCATCCAAATTTATTTAATGGCCAAAACAGTTTACCACATAATTACATTAAAGAGTGAATGTATGTTTCATTTCTATCATCACCATTACTCGCATGACCATATGTTACAAATGTTATAACTTGCATGGCAATATTTTCCATTTAACATTGTCCACTCCTGAAAATAATCGCATTCCTTTGCGACCAACTTGCCCGTAGAATAGAAGATTAGGATTCTGCTCCACCTTAAGACATAAAGTTTTCAATTTTTAAATACAACATAAGTTTGAAACAAAAAAATATAAAAATAACTAGAAAATGAATTTTTTTGTTGTCAACGGTCGATTCAGTTTGAGATTTTTAAATTAATACTTGATCCGACCCATGATCAACGATCAAACCCAATTCAATATAGGTTCGATTGGGGTTAGAAGACTCCTATCCCAACAGTATGGAGATGGTACACTAAGGGCGAGTTTGGGAGAGCTGTGCGGAAATTGCTTTTCATGAAAGATCATTTACTTTTTTCTATTTGACGTTTGGTAAAAACATTGTTATTGCTTTTTCCTAAAAAATTCTACATGCCGCAACAATATTTTTTTTTTGCTTTTTGTCACATATAGTTCACTCCTTCTTTGGGTCATAAGAGTTTTTCTTTACATTTACTTTTCTAACTAGTTGTCCCAAATGTTGCCTGTCCCAAGTGGACAAAGAAGACTAGGTGTGGTCGATCAGGTGAACTCAACTCGACGGGTCGATGATATGGTCGAGTCCGATCTGACCCAAACATGACATGACCAATGGTCAAGTTTGTTACGAGCTGACATGAAATGACCAGATGTCTATTTTTATTTAATTTAGAGTTTTTATGTAATTAGAAATAAAAATATGTGAAAATAAAGTCCTTAAAATATAAAAAATACTGAAGAAATAAAATATTATTTTTCATGGTTTAAAATAAAATATTAAAAATATTTTTATATTAAAAATATTAAAAGTTAAAAATTAAAAATTAAAAAAGGTGGTCAAATAATCCTATCACTCAATCCACTTCGAACCGGGTTGGATCGAGTCTGCTACCCCAAAGTCTTCAACCCAACTTGACCAAAATTAATATGATTCAATTATATTTGGGATTGCATCGGGTCTACCCCCACCAATAAACATTCATAGACCTAGTAAGGATGGAGACGGTCATAATACTTTTAGAGATTGGATTGTGTCAAAACACTTTTATCCCAACTCCGAGAACACCTCTAACCAAAATGGATGTAGATGGCACACTAAGGAGGGGATAATATCTCCTTTTTCATTGTTTATTTTGAATTTTCTTAAATTTAATTATTGCAGTATAATATAGTACATGAGGGGTAAAATCAATATCACATTTAGTTATGAAAAACTCAATGAAATCAAATAAAAGGATACAAAACCTAGACACTTAGGTGTTTGAATTGAGGAATAAGAGGGGGTGGGGTGGGAAATGAGGGGGTAAATTCTTTAAAACTTTGTTTGATAAAATTTATTTTAAAAGTTACGAGAGATTTGGGGGCATGGGTTATACCTCCATATCCCAATTTTTTTATTCCACCAAATTAGTGAAATGAGGAGGATTAATAATTTTTAGGTAAAATTATCCTTAATTAATATTATTTATTTATCCCAGACGCTTTATTACTTTTCTTTTCCATCATCTCCTAATCTCTCTCTATATGCCACATTGTCCTTACAGGCAATAATTTGCAAACTCTTGATGATAGATAATTTTCGAAGTTTGCTCTCTTTTCTCCTTGATTTCTTAGTTTTGCAGATAACAATTTGAAACTCACGACGGCACGGCAGACAATTTTAGAAGTTCTCTCTCTGTCCTTGATCACTTGGTTTTGCAGACAAGAATTTCTCTCTCTCTTCCCTCTCTCTCGGTCTTTGATTTCTTAGTTTTGTAGGTAACAATTTGAAATTCTCGGTGGCATACAATTTTCGAGGTTCTATCTCTCAGTCCTTGATATTTTAGTTTTGCAGATAATAATTTTTCTCTCTCTCTGTCTTTGATTTCTTAGTTTTACAAGCAATAATTTGAAATTCACGGTGGCAGATAATTTTCGAATTTTTTTCTCTCTCTCCTCTCTCTCCCCTTGATTTTTTATTTTGCAGGCAATAATTTGAAACTCTCGATAACAAACAATTTTCAAGATTTGCTCTCTCTCTTCTATCTCTCATTGATTTTTTGGTTTTGCAGATAATAATTTGAAACTCTCGGTGGCAGATAATTTTCGAGGTTTGTTTTCTCTCTCCCCTTGATTTCTTAGTATTGCAGGCAACAATTTTAAACTTGGTAAACAATTTTTGAAGTTTGCTCTCTCTTTTTCCTCTTTCTCTCTCCTTGATTTCTTGATTTTGCAGGCAATAATTTAAAATTCTTAATGACAGACAATTTTCAAGATTTGTGTGTTCTCTATTTCCTTGATTTATTGGTTTTGCATGCAATAATTTGAAACTCTCGATGACAGACAATTTTCGAGATTTGTTCTCTCTATCTCATGTTTACATTTGCTTATTATTTTATTGTTATTTTTTAATTTATAATCTCATATGTCCTATTTTGATATTTTTATTTTCAATTCTTTTTTTGAAAATATAATAAACATGTATTTTTTATTAATAAATATGCATTATAGAAATCCAATTATAAATTAATAAATATGCATTAAAAATTTATCTCGACCATGTAATCTTTTTATTATCCAGTAATGATCATAATATATAATAAATCTTTTCAAATTTATTTCACTTAAAAAAATTTCAAATTTTAGCTACTCTTGTACTTTACCTTCCAATATTAACTTGCATTATAAAGTAAATAATTTATTAAGCAATATAAATAAGAATAAAACATAAAGGATAAAAAGGACTTTTATCTAAATTAAACTCTCAAATCCCATGTTTTAAGTATTGTATCCAAACAAAAGAAAGTTTAATTTATTCCATCATTTCCCATTTTTTTATTCAAATATGAGTTTAGTAAAGTTATATCACACCACCCTTCACCATCTCCTACCACACCATCGCATCCCACTCTTCACCTCCTCCCAGGGACGGAGCCACCTTACCTTACTATTGGGGGGAGGGCTTGGCTCCACCATAACTTTTTGGAGTATTATATATATTATTAATATATATTAGTATTATATATATCATATATATAGTAAAGCCCTCTAAATTTTGTGAAATTAACATAATTAAGGCCCCTTAACGTTTTAAAATATTATTTATATAGTATATAATAAAATTCTTCCTGATTTTGTGAAACTTAACATAATTATAATATGCTATTATATTTATTAGAGAATATATGTGTATGTTTATAATAGATTTATACTTTATTAAGTGTATTTATGAATATATAACATATGTACCAATAATTTTGATTTCTTTCTATAACAAATTAAATTAGTTAGTTAAGTAATAAAATGTGAGTTACATATATCATTCTTTAACATGATAAACACAAAAAAAAGATATACATGATGAATAACAAAAAAAAATATTTAAATTAAAATAAAATAAGATTTATAATTTTAAGTTATCATCTAAAATAATATTGCTAATATTTTTAATTTGGTTTAATTTTTTATTATATGCATGTAGATATACATTTTATCAATTTTTCCTCTACATTTGGCCCCCCTAAATTTTCATCCTGACTTCGTCCTTGTCTCCTCCTACCACACCATCCCATCCCACTCTTTTATTAGTTATTTTCCAGACAAAAGTTTTAAGTTAAATGCATAATTGCTTGATGAAAAGTTGAAAACCATTCTTTTTCTTACGGGAAAATTGCTAATTTTTAATATTTGACTTTATAATAACGTAAAAAATAATTTGACAAACAAAATTGTGATAACTAAATGCTTATTGTCAACTATTTTATTCTAGGGATTACAAAGCCAAATTATATGCAAGCTAACAATGAGGGGACGAATTAAATCGACTCAAACGTTTTTGGGTAAACAACTTTAATTGATTAAATGTATTATTAGGATGAAGCCTCGCTTTCAGGGGGAGAAAAACAGAGAGAGAAAAGGGGTAGTTTTGCAGTCTAAAGTGGAAGAAAATAATATATTGCATCCACATGCAAAAAGGGAATCATGTGTGCCTCATGCTTTTGGGCTCTTTTTACCTAATCAAATGCTGGTGGTAAGCAAAACCTCACACAGGCATCAGGCTGTCAAACACACAGTAAAGTTGCCAATCAGAAAAAAAAAAAGAGGAAAAGTGAGCTTTGAAAGGCCTAAAAAGCATAAAGCAAAAGATCTCAATGTTGCACTATGCTTTTGTTCTCTTTTTCGTCTTTCATTTTTTTTCCCGTTAATCAAGAGAGCTGACTTTAGAGAGTGAATCTGGGATTTAATGGAGTGACTACCTACTTAATTAGGTAGTATTATACTACTTGTGTTAAGCACCATTAAATTCGATGTATCCTAATTTTGAAGATACAAATATTATTTAATTTTGTCACACGTACAAATTTAGACTTCAAACAAATATTTTTTAAAAAAGAAACATGATTGTGTTACTCTTTAAAGAGAATCAGGTACTTTTTCAAAATCCACTTTCAAATATATATATATATATATATATATATATATATATATATGGTTAAACAATGGACAAAATCATCCTAAACTCAATTGGATGAACACGATTGAATGTGTTGTTCGAATGACTAGAACATAGGATAGTAATCGAACTGGTATTCAAATTGTTATTTGATAATCATAATTGTATTGTCCCCTCATTCTAACGTGCTAAGAAAATAATAAAGAGGTGGTTACAAATTTTTATGAATTTTATTATATAATTAAGACTGATCTAATAACAAAGGTGGCTGATGGTCGCTTCTCTCATTATTTTCTCTACATCTCTTTCTTCTCCATATATAAATAGTTGTGGGGTAAGAATGATGTAAATCTTTTAAATGTCTTGACGGGGTATCGTTAGAGGGACCGCGTATGCGATCCTATGACTTCCTCTTCGTTAAATAGCATTCTCGAGGTAATATTTTTAAATTAATTTTAAGAAAATAGCACTTGCTCTTAAGAATAAGTTCTCTCTAAAGTTTATAATGTAATGAAGCGTTAAGCGGCTCCTCACTTAAACAAGATCTCGAGTTCAAATTATTGTAAATGTAAAAATTTTTTGTTGAGAGTCTCACTTAAGTACGCGACACAATGTGATCTTACGAATTAATTAGGCTCAATGGTAGTCCGATATCTAACCTTTGGACAGTGCATATAACTGTCAGCACCGTGCGAGTTGGGCCGTAGGCACCTCTTCCCATAGTGCAAAAAATGAATATTGTTATAGATATTTTGAATCCATGTTACTAATACAGCTATAGCTCTTGCCACTCGGATTCTTTCCCACTTAAATGAATTCATTTTAATATGTTTTATAAACTTTTTTTTGTCATTTTGGATTCTGGAAATACAAACAACTATGCAGAAAATGTAAAAAAAAACAATCTGAATATTTTACTTTAATATAACAACAAATTTTTTAAAATGTAGAATGATCTCATGGAGTTTTCTTCAAAAGAACTAGAAAATATTCAATTTTTTATTTTAAAAAATATATACAAGTGAAGAAAGAGAAAATTAATTCGTTGGAGGAAACATAATTAGGTGCTTATTCCATAGGTTGGAAGGTTTGGTACTACTATTGTTAGTGCTGGTGGCTCACAAGACTCCCATGTTCAACAAAAATTGCGAGAGAAAAAGAAACTTGTGGGAGAAAAAAAAAAGACCAATCTTCCCATGATTGGAAAGAGATAAGCAAATATGTTGCAAAAGCAGTTAAAAAATAATTAATAGAATCATGATAATTTATACACATGTTTTTCTCAGTCTAGAAATTGAAGATTAAGTAGGGGAACATGTTGATTTTTTTCCCTTATATTTTCTACCTCATTGGTGCTACTTTCACATGCATGAAATATTGGCAATTCATTCTATATGTGACATTACTTGAACGTGTTTTGGCAATAAAAAAAGGGGATCATTTTAACCTGTTCAAAGTTTTCATTTTTATTTTACCCGTTTCTTTCTCAGTTGACTCTTTAATCCATGAAAAAAAACCTTATTAAACTTCTACTGTGATTTTTCTCCATATAAACATGAATTTTTGGTTACTAGAGCATGCTACCTGATCTTTCATCATGTCATATTATAAACAAATTATGCATATAATCTATGCATTTTATAAAAGGTAAAATGAGTATTCTACGCCAACAATTCTAGACACCGATCGTCCCAATTGGGTATAAAAAAATGTTATGAATTTTTATGATACAATAAATTGATTGACTTATTGTAAGGTGTATTGTACACTCATTATCCCTTTTTATAAATTACATCCTTAAACATGTTTATGCTATTTTGTACTTATGTAATGATCCCCTTTTTTTTCCAATTCAATTCTTAAAAGTTAAAAGTATCTCTCCATCAATAAATTTATTACCAAGCAAGCAAGAAAGAAAGAAAGAAAGAAAGAAAGAAAAAAAGAAAGAAAGAACTTGGATATTTGGCAACCTAAATAGGATCTTAGATTTTATCAATATTATTGTTGTCATTTATTCTTCTTATTATTATTCTGACAAGTTGAATGGAATGATATAAGGAGGCTTCCCTTGGCTTCAAGGCATAGGATAAAGACACACATGATGTACCTTCCAAACATTGCAGAAATGAGCACTACTAAGATTCAACTGGTTGGCCCATTTGCTCAGTGCAGTGCTATCTTTTGTTTTCGATCGAAAGTTCAATAAACCCAGCAGTATGTGTAGCTACTTACAATAACTAATTCGATATTGCTAGGAGAAAAAAAAGAGAGAGAAGAGAATCATCATCAAGTCAGAAAAACACAGATATAAATTTGGAAGGACCAAGGCTTTTGTAATTGTTATGATGGCGAAATAATAATAATAATAATAATAATAATAATAATAATAATAATAATAATAATAATAATAATAATAATAATAATTAGGACAAAAAAAGGAATATGTAGTGTGGAAAAGAATCTGCACACCGTCCAGAGGCTGAAATGGACGAATCAGTAGATGAAGCCAAGAACAACTGTGCAGCTCTCGTCCGGGGCATGTGAGAGTTGGATTTATTCGCCACCCTGCTCTGCAGAACAGAGACAACTAACAGCGTCAGCTCTGAGATTTTCAACAGAGACAGCATCTAAAGTTGTCATGGTGGATCTGACAAAATCCCATCTTCACCTCCAACTCAGCACCGTTTGCAAGCAGACGGCAGAGATCCACTTGGGATTTAACTGTAGATGGCCTGTCGTGTAAGATGACAGGGAAAAAAGAGACAGAAAGAATGATGCGTAAGCTCTGAAGAGACAAGTCCAACAGGCCTTGCTTGAATTGCAACAGTCCATAAGAATTATTTTGTCCTCACTGTTCTACTTGCATTGTATGCAGGACCTTCTGGTGCAATTATTTCATTTCAAATTTCCAGAAGTAATAGGTTGCATTTATTTCCGTCACGAATATATCCCAAGTACAAAAAAGTTTCATTACTCTACCTGTAATTTTTTAAATTTTGCATTTGGACACTGTTTCGGTTTCTTGTAGTACTTTCAGCTTTCAAATTGTGAACCAGTCATGCTCTACAGAATTAGTCACATTTAATTTTCTAACATTACCTGAAAATTTTATGTTCCATTGCAACCATGCCTTCTAATTCTCAACGATACTACTGTGCCAGTGTTGGCGGCTTCTGAATCGGCTTATCTTAGTCTCGGAATCTATTTCTGAAGGTTCTGATGAAATAACAATTTCAGTCGTCCTTCCCAATTTTTGGGAATCACCAAGTTTATGAAGAATATGTACAATGATTGTACCCAAAAAGAAGACAATTTGTAATGCAGCCAAGTTGGAGCATCTTATATCATTTCTAACTGAGACCTCTTTTTTTTTTCAATCGAGATCCATCAACACCCGACTAATTCGGTATTTCAACGGAAGTGTGAAACCTCATTTTTGTTAAGCCAAAATATACAAACAAACTGTCAATGCTTAAAAAAATCGCCCATTTACTGTAATTTTATTCAAGGACTAGGAAAAAGTTCTATGAGCCAAACTTTTTCAATTAGGAATCTGTGATGAGACGATCCAAATTGTTCCACAGGAATGCAAAAGCAATGTAACATGCTGTTCATCAAGTATGATTGAATTTCCAACAACCACCTGAATTTATGTAGCAACTTTCATCAATTGTGATTTCAACTTAACATGATGTTGTTTCGACAGAGAAAAAAAAGGACCACGATGCTGCTGTTCTAGAAGCAGAAGGCTTGAGATACAACAGAACTTATTTTAAAATGCACTTGGAGGATCAAAACAGGTGTTACATAACAAGCTCTACTCCTTTGCCTCTGCCTCTTTCTTTTCCAGGTATCTGCAATGAAAATGACGTGATACCACAATAATTAAGTAATATTACTAATCAACACGCTGTTTCCTCTTTCTTACAAAAGTAGAGTTCTGAGGTTTCAATTTATAGGGCAGTTTTTATTTCTTGTTTTAAATGATGAACATTTATAGGGCACTTAAGGCAACACAGAGACATGGTAAAATTCCATTTCATGCATTACAACAACAACAACAAAGCCTTATCCCACTAGGTGGGGTCGGCTACATGGATTATACGACGTCATTCGTTGATTCATGTTCCTGAGATTCGACAGGATTTTACGCTGGCTGTCGGGGCCTAACACAACCCTCCTCCTTTATCCGGACTTGGGACCGACTATAAAACATAGACATTGTGGTAAATAAATTCTATTTGCATGAAGTCGCTGCAATATTTTCTGCTCCTTGTCACTCCATAATAAGCATACATAAAACAAACAAGGGCAGGAAATTTTGACTACAATTTATTATGATACTCAAGGGAAAAAGAACACTTGATAGTTAGATCGTTTATACATGGATCTAATTCAAATTTACTTGTAACCACTTGGATGGTATACCTCTACAATAGCATACATACGTGCAATGATATGACTTATCCGTGTTAGGAAGTTGTTGCCAACAACACAACCACATCATGCATGTCAGGTAACCACATTATGCATGTCAAGTAACCACTTTACGTTAACAATAGTAACATCATTTAATAGATCCATACTATTTCCTTTTGCAGAGAGATCCATACTATTTGTTAACACCAGTGCACGAAGTGTTGATGAGTTAGACGAGTATGCAATGTAAAGTAAAAAAAAAAAGAGATGGAATGTTGATGAGACGCATAATTTCTAATTTCAATCATGGATGACATATCTGATCTTTCATCCAAGAGCTTGTCTCTTTGAAAGCATAAAGTAACTTCCAAAACCCTTAAATTATCTTACCCTTGGGCTCTTGCCCAACGAGATAATTGATAGAGCTGAACTGACTCATTGGAGGCATGGCATGCTAGAAGCAGGTAGTTCCGAGGCTGTACCATCCAGGCAAACCGCATAAAGAGTCCAGAATAGACACACATGGCTGCAATGAACTCAATATTGTATTAGTGCCAAATAAAAAACAATATACAACAAATCTCTAGCTTGACATGTACCTGCAGTCATGTTGCCTGAAATCATTTCTGGAGGTTTCTGCATATCTACTAAACCCTGGAAAAAGGTGTAAAAGAGAAATCTAAACTGCTGATACACAATCAAGAACATCACTTTCTAGAGTGTTGGACAACAATAATCATGGTTCATTTAAAAAAAACAATAATCAAGGTAGTATTTGATGAACCAGAAAAAGAAAAATTATCAACATGTTTTCAAGTAGCTTTCTTTTAGATGTATTTATCAAGTTCTGATAACACAATTTTTTTCTGAGAGAAGATAACATATAAAATTATCTATACACTAATACAATATCGATTTTATTCATTACTGAATTTATGGGGCTGTAAGCAGTCAAAGTTTCATGTGTATGAATTACAACAAGGATAATGGATTTATGGAAGTGTATAGAAGTCATATTTTCATGTGTATGAATTATTACAAGGGAGTCATAATCTCCAATGGTTGAAAACTTGAAATCACTAAGTGTAATTTTTTTTCGAGAGGATCTTTTAATGAGTCTTGATTTTCCATTATGCCCAACCTTGAAAAAAAAAATTGGTTCTGCTACTGGTCATTTTCCAAATTTGCATAATGAATTTCTTTTTTGTCAATGATTATTATGTATTTTGAAAAAAGACATAACACAGACACGTGAATCAAAACTGCTAATATATAACCAAGAACACAACTTTGCAGAATGTTGGCAACAATCCTCAAAGTAGCAACAGGTGAACCAGAAAAGAGGCAGATTGAACCTGTTCTCATGTAGCCTTCTTTTAGCTGTGTTTATCAGGTTTTGGTAAGACATGAAATTTACTGATGACCTATACAATGGCACCATAAGGATTTGATTAACTAATGAGGTTCAGGAGTGTGCAGCGTTCACATGCTCATGTGTAGGAATGATTACAAGGGAGCCATAATCTCATTGTTGATCTCTAGATGCCAAATGAGTTCTTGGCTCTCTACTATGCTCAACCTGACGATACTTTGGATGCGGTATCGGTCATTTTCCAAGTTCTCATAATGCATTTTCACTTTGCACTCCTTATTAGAATGAGGATTTATATATCTTCTTTTGTCGCGCTAGCTCAACCAAGGACCGAAAATCTACCTTGGAGGTTGGACTGTGATTGTGATTTGTGAGTTTAGTGACTGGAAATCATGCTCCTATATAGAATTAACCGTGAACTACATTCTTGAGGGTGGACAAAATCCAAAATGGAATTATTTGAAGTATCACAATTGTTGCGAACAATCACATTAAGAAAGTTTTACTGCATCCACCTGGACTCCGTCTGACTTGTTAGAATTCATTATTTTTTGAAAGGTAGAATTCTATCATTGTCCCAATTTCTGAATGAAACATAATGATTTATTCATGTAGATGAAAGTGGTGGAATTATTTGAAGTATCACAATTGTTGCGAACAATCACATTAAGAAAGTTTTACTGCATCCACCTGGACTCCGTCTGACTTGTTAGAATTCATTATTTTTTGAAAGGTAGAATTCTATCATTGTCCCAATTTCTGAATGAAACATAATGATTTATTCATGTAGATGAAAGTGGTACTGTTAATGACAATTCTCCATTTACAACAGAGATATCAGGCGGCAAGGATATTGTTGATTTTGACAACTCTGCTATATTGAATGCATAGAGTAGTCCTTATTTTATTCATTATGCAATTGACACATAGAAATGCATGCAAACACATTTTATCACTGTGTTCAATTTATTCAGAAGACTTATTCAGCAGCTCTCACACTGGCTGTTCAATGTCAACTGATTAACTCTCAAAATTATAGTGTGGCAAACATAAGGCATTTAACTCTACAGATTATAAAATAATTTGTCAATTTGAAAAGAAAATGACCTAAATACCTAAAATACAGATTCAGAAGACGAATGCAGATAATCTACGCAAGAATGTGGATTATCCTTTCAAGATTGGATATATAATTTGCAGCGCTCAAATAATAACATTGCAGATATCACCCACAATCAATGTAAGCAAAAACAAAAGAGATGGAATACAAGATTAAGTGAGGAGGCATACGGCAAGGACGAAGCCCCAGTTGGCGACGGGTCCCCAGAAGTGGGTAGTTTTTGGCCCGACGGGACTGTTCAAGAAAGTTCGAAAAGCCGACATTTTCGCCCCTTCCTTGCCTGGTTAGCGACCAAGCGAACCAAAGGATGTCAATTTACACATATAGGAAAAACCAGAGAGAGAGAGAGAGAGAGAGAGAGAGAGAGAGAGAGAGAGAGAGAGAGAGAGAGAGAGAGAGAGAGAGAGAGAGAGGATATGAAATAAAATTTAAAGCTAGAAAATGAATCTAAAGCGAGATGATATCTCCTTCTCCAGTAATTTTGGAGAACAAACTCAAGAAAAATCAACCATCAATCAGAAAATTTCTATAATGTACAAGTTTACTGAGTAATAGAGAAAATTTGATGAAAGCATCTGCTGATTCGGGAGATGTAGAAAGATCCTTACGGCGTACAATCCGGGTACCGCAATCGTCGCGGGACGTGATCGGAGTTCGCCGACGGTGCCTACCGCCGGAGGATTTGAGGAGTTTTGGGTTTGGTAAGAGCTCGTTGACGATTTGGCGGAGGACCGGCGGAGAAGAGGAGGAGGCGAACCAAATGCCTCACGTGACAACAACGTGCGACCAAAGCAACCAAGGTGACCCATACCCATAGACCGGCTGAACCGAACTCTTCCAAAATTTTTGTGGCCGATCCATCTCGTTCACAGCCGCCTTCCAAAAATTCAAATACCACCGGTAAATTATATAAAATGTCCTTCAACTTTAAATTTTGCTTAGTGATATCTTTCATTTTTATTTTGTAACACAAATGTTCTTCATCTTTTAACGCGTTTCACCCGATGTTCTTTTTATTTGAGATAGCCGATTTTCCGATTTTTCATCGACGTGGCGTCCACGTGGCCATTTCCTCTCTCCTCTACGCAAATAATCGTTTGACGTGGCATGCTCCGATGTGGCACATAAAATTATACTAATGTCCTCCAACTTTAAGGTTGAATCAGTGATACCTTCCAACTTTACTTTGTAACATAAATGCTCTTTATCTTTTAACACGTTTCACCCGATGCCCTTTTTACCTAGAACAGTCGATTTTTTTATTTTTCGTCGACGTGACATCCACGTGGCCATCTCTTCTCTCCTTCATGTAAATAGTCGTTCAATGTAGCACCATATATTAAACCATCTTACTTACCGTAAGTTGACTCACTCATTGTTAAATTATTTCTTTATTTTCCTCTTTGTCATCGTTCACGTGAAAATCTCCTTCATCGTTCGCACTCCTTCGTCGATCGCTATCCTTCGTTTCTCCTCCTTCATCGTTCATCTTTCGCGTTCGTCGGTCGTCATCTTTGTTCAAATTGGTGTAATTTTATGTGCATTTGGTGAGCTAACTTTAAAGTTGAAGAACATTTGATGTAATTTTATGTGTCACATAGGAGCATGCCATGTCGAACGACTATTTGCGTGGAGGAGAGAGGAGATGACCACATGGACGTCACGTCGACGAAAAATCGAAAAATCGACTGCCCTAAGAGGGCATCAGATAAAATGTGTTAAAAGATAAATGACATTTGTGTTACAAAATAAAGTTGGAAGGTATCGCTGAGCCAACCTTAAAGTTGAAGGACATTAGTGTAATTTTATATGACACGTCGGAGCATACCACGTCAGACGACTATTTGCATAGAGGAAAGAGAAAATGACCACGTGGACGCCACGTCGATGAAAAATCGGAAAACCGGTTATCTCAGGTAAAAAGGGCATCAGATGAAATACGTTAAAAGATGAAGAATATTTGTGATACAAAGTAAAGTTGGAGAGTATCACTGAACAAACTTTAAAGTCGAAGGACATTTGATATAATTTACTCAAATACCACTCAAATCAGTGTTGTCAAAATCCCATCATGACTCAGTAGAATCGAATAATTCTACGAGTCTACCTCACGACAACGTGCCCGATTCCACTTGGGTTCGATTTTGATCAGCACGCGATAGAATCGTCTTCTGGCGCGTGGGATCGGTTGGCACACCCGTGCCCACCGATCCCACTTTTTTTTGACCCAAGAAAGCAGTCATGTGAGGCCACGTGAGTTCAAAACCCAGACAAACACCCGATGCCCTAGCTTCCGCCGTTCCTTTCTTTTTACGCCGGTCGTTCTCGCCGTCTTTGGTCGTTCTCGCCTAGCTGCTGCTGTTCCGGCCGCCGTGCATTTTTGCCACCTGCCGCCGTGCGTTGCTGCTGCTTGCCGTCGTGCGTTGCTGTCGCTAGACGTTGCTGCGACCACCGTGTGTTGCTGCTGTTGTCACTCGCCGTGAGTTGCTGCCGCCTACCATTGCACCCTGCTGCCATTGTCACACGCTGGTACTCTGTCTCTTCCTTCCTCCCTAAGTCTCTCTGTCCCTCTGCAAGGGTCCCTTCTTTTCTGTCGCACGCTTCCTCTACTCCCTCCCTTCTGGCTCCCATCTCACACAGGATCCCTGCATTGTCGCAAGATTCGAGCTCTGCTCAATGTACACGCGAGGTTCCCTATTCGCGAGCAGGGAGCCGTCATGTGTTCGCGAGCAGGTGAGCCCTATTTGAGGTCTCCCTGCTCGGAGACCTGTGCAAACAGGTGAGCGCAGGCCTTTCTGCTTGTGAACAGCCAGTCGCATACGTCATTTAGGATTGTTTTTGTAGGTTTAAGCTAGGTTTTGTTTATTGTTCTTTGCTTGTTCAATTTGGAATTTGGATATTTTTTTTGAGGAGAAAATTTGGATATTTATTCTTTGAGATGTTGCTAATTTGAATATTTGATAACTTGAAGTCCAGAATTTTGCTTTATTTTGAAGAAATTACAATATTATATTTAGGTTCGTGCTAATTAAACTAATATATTTCTGGTAGAACCGGCGAGACGTGTTACATGTTCAGTGTCATGTGTCCGTTTTACGTGTTTGACAACATTGGTTGAAATCACTAAGCCTAAAAATGGAGTCTTGATTTTCTATTATGCCAACCTTGAAAAAAAATTGGTTCTGCTACCGGTCATTTTCAAAATTTGCATAATGCATTTCTTTTTTGTCAGTGATTATAATGTATTTTGAAAAAAGGCATAACACAGACACATGGATCTAAACTGCTAATATATAACCAAGAACACAACTTTGCAGAATGTTGGCAACAATCCTCAAAGTAGCAACAGGTGAACCAGAAAAGAGACAGAGTGAACCTGTTCTCCTGTAGCCTTCTTTTAGTTGTATTTATCAGGTTTTGGTAAGACATGAAATTTACTGATGACCTATACAACGGCACCATAAGGATTTTATTAACTAATGAGGTTTGGGAGTGTGCAGCGGTCACATGCTCATGTGTATGAATGATTACAAGGGAGCCATAATCTCATTGTTGATCTCTAGATGCCAAATGAGTTCTTGGCTCTCTGCTATGCTCAAACTCACGATACTTTGGATCTGGTATCGGTCATTTTCCAAGTTCTCATAATGCATTTTCACTTTGCACTCCTTGTTAGAACGAGGATTTATATATCTTCTTTTGTCGCGTTAGCTCAACCAAGGACTGAAAATCTACCATGGAGGTTGGACTGTGATTGTGAGTTTATTGACTGGAAATCATGTTCCTATATAGAATTAACCATGAGCTACATTCTTGAGGGTGGATAAAATCCAAAATGGAATTATTTGAAGTATCACAATTGTTGTGAACAATCACATTAAGAAAGTTTTACTGCATCCACCTTGACTCCTTCTGATTTGTTAGAATTCTATTGTTTTTTGAAAGGTAGAATTCTATTATTGTCCCAATTTCTGAATGAAACATAACGATTTATTCATGTAGATGAAAGTGGTACTGTTAATGACAATTCTCCATTTACAACAGAGATATCCAGCGGCAAGGATATTGTTGATTTTGACAACTCTGCTATATTATATGCACAGAGTAGTCCTTATTTTGTTCATTATGCAATTGATGCAAAGAAATACATGCAAACACATTTTATCACTGTGTTCGATTTATTCAGGAGACTTATTCAGCAGCTCTCACAGTGGCTGTTCAATGTCAACTGATTAACTCTCAAAATTATAGTGTGGCAAACATAAGGCATTTAACTCTATAGATTATGAAATAATTTGTCAATTTGAGAAAAAAATGACCTAAATACCTAAAATGCAGATTAAGAAGACGAATGCAGATACTCTACACAAGAATGTGGATTATCTTTTCAAGATTGGATATGGAATTTGCAGCACATAAATGATAACATTTGCAGATATCACCCACAATCAATGTAAGCAAAAACAAAAGAGATGGAATACAAGATTAAGTGAGGAGGCATAAGGTAAGGACGAAGCCCCAGTTGGCAACGGGTCCCCAGAAGTGGGTAGTTTTTGGCCCGACGGGACTTTTAAGAAAGCTCGAAAAGCCGACCTTTTCGCCCCTTCCTTGCTTGGTTAGCGATCAAACGAACCAAAGGATGTCAATTTTCTTACAACAACAACAACAACAACAAAGCCTTATCCCACTAGGTGGGGTCGGCTACATGGATCATACGACGCCAATTTGTTGATCTATGTTCATGAGATTCGACAGGGTTTTACGCTGGCTGTCGGGGCCTAACACAACCCTCCTCCTTTATCCGGGCTTGGGACCGGCTATAAAACATAGGCGGAGTTAAAATAGAAAGACGTCAATAAATTGCATGGTGGCAAAATATGAACAAACAAAACATTTAATGCTTTGTTAGGAAAAAAATAACAATGCAATCCTGCTATGTATGAGAAGATTACAGAAATTGACTTTCAGATGCTCAGAGATCGATTATCAAGAAAACATCTAGAACATTAAAGGGAAAATTAAGTTCATCTGGGAAGGGAAAATTATAGGTGTCAGCAAAGTAAGGAGAGAAGGACAAGTTACCTTGCCCCATTCAGAACCAATGCCACTACATCTCATCTTCAAGTGTATCATCTTTGTTCCGACTTCTGTTTCAACCTTTTTCTGCAAATAGGCCTCCTCATGACCAAATGAATCAAGATAAGTTATGCACCTTTTATATGCCGCACTTATGGCATCTTCCACATACTCTGGCAAGTGGCCAACATTCAGTTAAACCGCTTAGATCATCAAGTGCCATTCTAAGGGAAACCAACGTCCCACCAAACTCCACTGATGCCTCAGCCGCACAAAATACATTTGCCAAAACCTCTTTGTCAATTTTCTTACATATAGGAAAAATCTGAGAGAGAGAGAGAGATAGAGAGGACATGAAATAAATTTTAAAAGTAGAAAATGGATCCAAAGTGAGATGATATCTCCCTCTCCAGTAAATTTGGAGAACAAACTCAAGGCAAATCATCCATCAATCAGAAAATTTCTAGCTTCGATAGTAATGTACAAGTTTCCTAAGTAATAGGGAAAATTTGATGAAAGCCTCTGCTGATTCGCGAGATGTAGAAAGATCCTTACGGCGTACGATCCGGGTACCGGAATTTCGCGGGACGTGATCGGAGTTCGCCGACGGTGGCGGCTGCTGGAGGGTTTGAGGAGTTTCGGTTTGGTAAGAGCTCGCTGACGATTAGGAGGTTGATGAGGCCTCGGGCGGGGAAGAGAAGGTGAACCAAATGCCTCACGTGACAAGAATGTGCGACCCTCGACCAAACCAAACCAAGGTGACCCAAAACCATAGAGCTGCTGAACCGAATGGTTCAAAACTTTTGGTGGGCAGATCCGGTCGACCTCACACTTTACAGGCGCCCTCCAAAAACCCAAACACCGTGCAAACCCTTTGGGCGGCCTTTTTCCCAGCACCATCATCTCCTCCCTCGCCCTCTTCCTGATAGTCTTCCGAGCTCCGTCTTTGTCAAGCTCACATTCTGGTCACCTTTTCCACGCAGCTGCGCCGCCGTTCGCCCACCAAGGGCAGTTTTGTTCTCCCCCTCTCCAGCAATTGACGCGTTGGAAGTCATTCCCAATCGGCATCTCCTTCCCCGATGTCCGGTATTCCTCGCGCTGCACAGCGTCCCATGGTAACTCCTCAGGTTTCTTGGCATGAGATTTTTCTTCTATGCATGTCCTCGACTCCGTCACCAAAATTACGAGCTTTGTATCACTGATCTGAATGTGCAAGGTCTTGCATCCTTCTTCCAGATAGGAATTTTTCTATTTTTTCTCTTATCTCTATGTCTTGGGCTGGGGAGATGTTATAGGGAACTGTGGAGCTTGAATAGACGAAATGAAACGAATACCACTGCATTTAGTTCATCATAAAAAAATGACAACAATGAAATTCTGAACTTGATTCTATTGTGTTTCTAATTTCTTCTCTCTTGTTTTACTGAATTCTTTATTTTGATGGTCGTGCTAAGCTTCATATTATGGTGTTCCTATATAGTTTGTGAACTAATGAAGAAGCTAATTTTTAGTCTTTTTGATTCAGGTGAGTAGATTTGTCAACTTCACTATCACTGAAGAAATCACAAATTCTTTTGCGCATTTGTGTGCTGATAAGTTGCAACCTGGATTTCTCTACAAATGGCCAAAGGTTTCTATTTTTGATGTGTTTTCAGTACTTAAATATTTGTATGCTTGAGTGTCAATATATGATGTTGTGGCATAGGGTGATTAAAATTTCATGTATTTCATTTGCGCCTCCAAAGAAAAATGTTCAATTTATATTCTTTTAGTGAAGGTACATCTTTCTTTTCCGTATACTTTTTTGAGGAGTTCTTTATTTTCTTCTGTATATTTCCGATTAAAAATCTACCTGCATATTCTCTTTTATCATATTGATCCTGTCATAGGAAATTAATCTGAATAGGATCAGTAAGGCTTCCTCTGCTGCCTGTTTTCTGTACAAATAACTTGCCTCTTTTTTTATTGTTTTATCACATAGGTCTATATTCTATTGATGATTTCAATTTTTTTCTCAATATCCGCATTTGTTTCCTATATGACTTTCTGTTATAATGGATATCTCAGCATGCTTTTTTTTCTTGTTAATATAGATAAGGAAGCGAGTAGAGCAAAAGTTAGCAAAAAAAGCATTCTGAAGTTGAAAAAGAAGAAATTGAAAAGAGAAGAAAGATCAAGTGAGGCATCTGAAGTCAATGATTCTCCTTCTAGATCTGAACCTAGTCCCGAAGTCTTGAATGGTAGAACTTCCTGTTACATTACAATATCATATGAGCATGTAAAACTCCACCCAAAGTTAGATTCTAATGTTAAAGTACTTCTTTTGATAGATGAGAATGTTGGAGGAGAAGAAAAAGTTAGTGAGAAGGCTGTGAAATCTAAAAGGAAGAAGCAAAAACTACAACACAAAGGAAGTCTTGAACTTTCTAGATCTGAGCTTAGTCCCGAAGTCTTGAATGGTAGAACGTCCTGTCACATTACGATATCAAATGAGCATGTAAAAATCCACCCGAAGTTAGATTCTGATGGTAAAGTACTTCTTTTCCTTTGATAGATAAGAACGTTGGACGAGAAGAAAAAGTTAGTGAGAAGGCTGTGAAATCTAAAAGGAAGAAGCAACTACAACACACTAGAAGTCTTGAAAAATCACATACTGAAAAGAGTTCTACTGAAACTGCACCACAGAATGAGATTGCTGCCTCTCATGGGAATGAAGAAGACAATGGGAAAAGAATTAAAATAAGTGAGTTTATAACCTCGTATCATATATTCATTTAACAATTTTAACCTTTTATTGTGTGTCGGGTGTTGGCAGAAAAGGTAAAGAAGACAAGAAAGAGTACAAAGAATGATGTTCATTTATATCAAAAGAAAAGTGGACTGGACAAGCTCCCTAGTAAAGTTGATGAGGAAGAGGTGTATAACATCTCATCAGTGGATGAAGATTCTTCAAGAGGAATGCAAAGTAATCATGACTTTTCATCTATATCTGACGTTTTTTTGGTTCTCTTCATTTTTTATTTCATCTCTATCTTGTACTTCATATACGTGAACGAGTCGGAGTGGCTCCTATTAGTGAGAAAATGGTAGAGAATCGTTTGAGATGGTTTGGTCATGTTCAGAGAAGACCATTAGATGCGCCAGTAAGAAGAGTAGATCAAATAATCTGGAGTCCGATTAAAAGAGGGAGAGGGAGGCCAAGGCGGACACTTGACGAACTAATAGAGCAAGATCTATTGGTGAATAATATACCGAAAGGTTTGGTCACTAATAGAGCGGAATGGCGTCGTATGATCCATGTAGCCGACCCCACCTAGTGGGATAAGGCTTTGTTGTTGTTGTTGTATCTTGTACTTCGATTTTTGCACATCATGCTTTAAACTCCAACAGTGTTGTATTTCATAGAAATAGCTTGTGTTATAGTGTATGACTGACTTGCATCGCCTGAACAGAATGGCTTCGTAACTACAAGGAGAGTAGACCAGGCTTGGAGATACTTCAAGAACAAATTGACGAATTCATAGTTGCATATGAAGAGAAACAAGAGCAGGTGCTGCAATTGGAAGGATCTATTATTGTTTATATTCATAAAGGAAAATCATAATGTTGAAGTGATTATGGAAAAATGGAAGTAGTATATCTTTTCCATTTCATAATTTGGTTGTTTACGTTCTAAAAAAAATTTGGTTGTTTAATGATTGAGATGCAAAGGAACAATTAATACAGAGAAACAATAGTATTTAGTGCTTGTGATTTGATCTGTTAACAAACTAACTAGTAATAACACCCAAACTGTCTTTCTGGAAACAAAAAGACATAAACATTGTCAAGTCATAATCCATATCATGGTATAGTATTTGTTGATAGTGTCCTCAAAAAAAAAAAATTGTTGCTAGTATGAGAGATTCACTTCATATCTATTTATTTTGATAGGAGAGAAAAGAAAGAGAAGAACGTGCTGCTGAAGGTGGATGGACTGTTGTGGTGCATCATAAAGGCAGGAAGAAAACAACAGACACAGAAAGTGGAATTACTGTAGGTTCAGTTGCACAAGCTGCTGTGCTGGATAATATGTCCAAAAAGAAAAGTAAAGAAGTTCCTCTAAATTTCTACAGATTTCAAAAGAGGGAAGCACAAAGAAATGGTACTTTTGTCAAACTTATCTCTATATTATAATGCATAAAATCCATGCGAATCATATATATTTGTTTACTGGTAGACAAGTTGTATTAATTGTCTTGAGTTTTTGTGTTCCCTGAAAAAATGTGTTCTTGATATGAAAGGAAAACATATAACTACTTGAAATACTTCGTATGCACTCTTTCTTTACCACATGCTCATGTAAGCTAAACACTTTTGCTCTGTAAACTCTGGATGACTTCCTCCTTGCTAGTCATCCTTTTCTTCTCAAAAGGGAAAACTAATTTAAATACTGAAGTTAATAGTCTCTTACGTCTTCTCAAAAAAAAAAAAAGAAAAAGAAAAAGTCTCTTGCGTGTCATGTGTCTTACATCGCATCATAGGTGTTTTGCAATTAGTTTTTGGTTCAATAACTATCTTAGGATGTGTACTTCACATTATGTTTAAATGATTTATAAGAATCCTTAAGGTCATAATAGGTTATTATGTCTAATTAAACTGCTCAAATTGATAATCTAATTAATCTTTCATACCTTACCTGATCATATTTCCCATAACATTGGGTAAATGAATATGCTCCCTTCTGTAATTTGGGGTTAAAGATTATGTGGATCTGTAAAGGGTCAAGACAAATGTAGATGCATCATTGGATCGAAACCCAATAATTGATTTTGATAACTCTACACAATGGTGGTCCACATGTTTAAAGGGTTCATACAATCTTTTTCATAAGAATTATTTTATTTCACTTCTCAATAAGTACTATTTTGAACAAATGTGTTGATATGATGTTATTAAATATTGTTTCTAGAAATTTCTTATATGCCATTTCACGTAGTCTGTGATAATATTGAAATTCAAACCACAAACAAAAGCACTTCCAATGCTATCATGCAAATGGTATTTGCAATTTCAAGTGTTGTGTGTAACATGGGGTGTAAGTGGAGGAAAGCCACTGGAGTTCTTTGTGATAGAAAAGTACCCAATAAAGTTAAAGGAAAATTCTATCGTACTGCTATAAGGCCAGCAGTGTTATATGGTAGTGAATGTTGGGCTATGAAGGGACAACATGAACGTAAAGTGGGGGTAGCCGAAATGAGGATGTTGAGATGGATGTGTGGTCATACAAGATTAGATAAGATTAGGAATGACCATATACGTGAACGAGTCGGAGTGGCTCCTATTAGTGAGAAAATGGTAGAGAATCGTTTGAGATGGTTTGGTCATGTTCAGAGAAGACCATTAGATGCGCCAGTAAGAAGAGTGGATCAAATAATCTGGAGTCCAATTAAAAGAGGGAGAGGGAGGCCAAGGCGGACACTTGGCGAACTAATAGAGCAAGATCTATTGGTGAATAATATACCGAAAGGTTTGGTTACTAATAGAGCGGAATGGCGTCGTATGATCCATGTAGCCGACCCCACCTAGTGGGATAAGGCTTTGTTGTTGTTGTTGTTGTTGTGTGTAACATGGGGCAGCCAAATTGTGAAATGAGTTAACTTTTTTCTTTTTTGCATTAATGCCAAGAATTGGTAACAGTGGATATCAGGAAGACCTATTTGTATATTGTTTTCCTTTCTATATGCCACCTTACAATTTCCTATGTACAAGTAACTTACAATTTTTCCTGATGACCTCACAATCATCAAGTTTATGATCACTATTATTCCATTTGTGCATAATGATTCCAAAAGGATCAAGTTTCCTGCTACTTAATTAAATAAACACAAAGAGAGCTTAGGCTACAGCATTCCGCAATTAAACTTTAATTGAACATAGCCTTATAGGATCTTTCTTAATGTTCCAAGTGTTGGAATTAATTGAAGTAGCACGACCTGACATTCCTGTGGTTTAAAGTTCACTTTGTGGGTTTGATTGCAGAGTTGATGATGTTGCAGCAAAGATTCGAGCAGGACAAGAAGAGGATACAACAACTGAGAGCGGAAAGGAAGTTCCGGCCCTACTAAAATGGATTGAAACCCCCCTGGTGCTTCCAGCTTCCAGTTAGAATGGTGAAGCATGGTGCAATAGCACATTCTGTAACGAAGTTCTGCGTTTTCTTGGATGTGCAGAAAATGGGTATTTCAATCCCTAGAAAAAGAACAAGGATAGTATATCATGAAACAGTACACTGCCTAGCATTCCATTGGAGTTCCAACTATAATCTTCACAATTCTTAGGAAATATCCCGGAAATGTCGTCTATGCATTTAAATTGGAACATGTTGATGTGTTTCACTTCAACATATGAATTCCATTGTCTCTTTTTATTCTTGTACCGACTTGAAAGTAGTAGCAGCTGGAGGATAACTCCAATCCATCTTTGTTATTTTAAGATTAATCTTAATTTGTCTCAAATTAATTTTTTTGTTTAATTTTGAAAAGAAATATTATTTACTTGTACCAAGTTATGTTAATAAATTTAAACTTTTTTAATTTTTATTACAACAAATTATTATTAGATCATCTTTATTTTCTAAATAAATTAAATTAAATTTTTATATATATTATCTTCTATATTATTATGATACCATTTGTCATGCTTTTACCTCTCTCTCTCTCTCTCTCTATATATATATATATATATTATATCTTTACTTTGAATAAGGTTAAATGCATTAATCTAATTTAAATCGAAAATTTTAACTTTTGTTTCGCTTTTAGATCAGCCCAGCACAATTTTTTATCGTCCTTAAATCACCCCGTCGTAGGCGCTGAGATGAGTTTGCTGACGAATGAATATGTTTTAGAGAATAAAAAAATTATTCAGAAGAATATAATATTTTTTTTCATATTCTTATTTTTTCTTTTATTTGATTCAATAGAAATAAATTTTAAATATATTATATTTTATAATTAAAATGTTTGATTTAAAAATAATAATAATAATAATTATAATAATAATAATATAATAATATATAGTTAAATTATATAAAACAAAAGAAATGATACAAAATGAAAATGATGAGAATCTATGTATTCTTTCGAATAAAAAATTTATAGTATCGATTTGTAAGGTTGTTCATCGAAAATGTGTTTTCATTAGTTTAAAATTGACGAGGCCGGATGTGAATTATGCAATCGCTCATTCTCCTTCCTTTTTAAAGGACAAATTTGACCCATCTCAACTTGAGTTGGGGATCATCATGTATTGTTTTTTTATATTATTTATTTTAAAGCAAACAATATGTTTTTCAAATATTATTTTCATACTTAAAATATTTTATTCTAATATTTTTAACATTAGCTTAAAATTAAGTAAAAAATAAATAAATAATGGAATTTTCGTGTCAGATTGATTCAAGTTAAAACTTTATAATAAAATATTTCACTTAACTTTTTCTTTTTTTAATTGCATTATAGGACTCACTCGACGAATATGCATAGTCTGAAGAACGCGATAGGTACAATTACTTTTGCTGTTTTATTTTCTTAAAAACTTGCCAAATATGTGGGATCACCTCTCATTACCATTTATATGACAAATTGAAGGACTGCAAATTTTGAGAAAATTAAAGTGTATACTAAAGTTTTGAGATTCTTGTTACTAAATTTCGATATGAGTATGACTTATAAATAAAGATAAAGTAAGGGCATTCGGATACAAAACATGTGGGCTCTTATTGACATGGGTCCTGATAAATGAGGATCATGTCTTCACTTTTTTTTTTAATCTTTGGGATGCACCGTGTATTCAAGAAATGCATCTTATTTTAACTTTATATGTATGCATATATGAACAAATTTCATTAGAAGATACCATCTGTATAATATTGTCCTTAACTCGAACGATTTTGTCAAAAAATGTCACACCTGATCAAGACAATATTCTCATTAATATCTAACATATTAATTTATGCATGTGAGATTAACCTAAGACACCTTTTGCATCCTTTTCCTCTTAAGAGGTTTAACTTTTTTGTTGAGTGTTCGTATTTCATCATGCACATAGGTCAACATGGAGTGGTTATGATACCATATGTAATATTTTTTTACTAGCACGTGATATTGTCCACTCTAAGCCTTAACGCGCCTAATATTGCTAAAATATGACACATCTAGTCAAGGTCATGCACATACTTATGCATATAAAATTAATTCAAACCATGTCTCTTACATCTATATAAAAATAGTTTTTTACTATTGCATAATTTAAGGTCAGCTAATGAATTCAAAGTCGAGTTAAAAAAGATAAAATGTGGTGATATATTTTATGATCTTAGTAGTATTGTCAATCATTTTAAAAATTTTAAAAGGTACTTATCAATATTAAATGAATGATGGCTTTTCGGAATGGCTGTGACGAAGTGTTCTTTCGAGGCGTTATGATCTTCAGTCATCCTTGACCCATTCATGAGATGGATGCCACATCAATGAAAATTATCAATAATAAAATATGACAACATTTGAATATAAAAGCGAAAGCTAAAAGCCTAAAATGACGCATACGAATAAAATGTACATAATGCGGAAGCTCAATGATAATAAATACAACACATCGTCCTTGATGCATCACATGACATCATAATAAAGACGTCCATGGTCCATTCCATAATACAATACTTAAGTCAATGAATCACTCCATGTAACAGTTAGACAAAATCCTACCCATGTGCACACACCACTCGAACAAAAGTCACCACACACATCAACCGAGCTACACAAGACAATCAAGTCTATTTTATGATCAACATAGGAGAGAAAATCCTCCCATTAGCTCAAAGCTAAATGTGATAGCAATATAAATCATAAGCACGAGAAATACAACAAATTGCCATTTAAGATTCACGGGGATCATCATGTACTTGGGCCATAATGGAAATATCATCATTCATATGGATCATATGAGCATTCATCTTTCACTTCGGAAGGAATTCATTTCATCATTGTTACATTTCTATTTGTAAAGGGCATCGTCCTTTTATCACCTTTAACCATTCATTTTATTTCTTTTTATATAATTGGAAAAGCTCTATACTTTTATGGTATGACATGTAAACACACTAAAGTGTAATTACCTTAATCATGAATAGGCCAGTGGATGATTTGTGTCCTCATAGAAAGGGAGGATGACCTCATACAAGATTGATAACTTCCTCAAGAAAGTGGAGTGTCTCACACAAGGTTGATAACCTTAAAAAAGGGGAGTGCCTCACATAAGGCTCACCCAAGTTTGATGACCCCCCATTTAGGTAGGCAATGATAATCATTCCTTTCATTTTTATTAACCTATCATCTTATCTTTCAATCACAAGGGATCAATCAAGATTTTAGGAGCAAAGGTCGACTCTAGGTTATCATGAGAAATCATAAGAGGTGTAAGGACAATCATGTGGACAGAGAAATCAAGACATATTCATGAAGCTTAAATCATATTTGTCCTCTATCCAACTTCATAGTGCCTGTTGGGTCGAGTAGTTGCCTGGTCTGTAAAGTTCATCAGATGTTCGAAAGGTTGGGCGGACGTTCAGTCTAATTTTTATTTTTGAGTCCGTTGAGTGCAATTTTGAAGTTCAACAAATCAAGAATACATCCGATTTTCTTTGGATAAAAAGTGCAAACACTCGGTTGAGAATTTCGAACGTCCAAAAATCTAATTGTTTGTTCGATCTGTCTAAGTCACATAGTTCAAGTTTGATTCATTAATAGTGGTCAACCGATGTGAGTTCACGATCGACTGCTCAAAGCTCCAATCGTCGAATCGATCATCCAATTTGATATCCTCTATCTTCTATCGAAAATTAAGGAGTAGACACCCAATCATGGGACTTGTCATTCGTTTCTCTCAGTAGAGCCACAAATCATTACAGTGTCCTTAAGTTTTCAAAAAATTTTTCACAACACATATTCATAAGCACTAATAAACTTAATCCCAATGTTAAATATAGTTTAGACATCGTATGACATCATTTTTATGTCCATATTCATCATAGGCGTCATAAGGGCATAAGATCATATATATGCAATTTCATTCCACATAAAATTCATAATTCATCAATATAATCATTCATGTATTATTCCCAGTAACCAAGACAAGTTTTCCAGAGATCCTTTGAGCACATATAATATTGTAAACAATCCATTTCATGCATAGCTTAATAGTACTCTAGATTATGCCAATATGGTCCTAACATCATGATCATTTCTGAAAATCTAGAGACCTTAAGCATGCATAATATCCACCTAAACACAAGTTCTAAATCAATTGCTTTTTTAATCATGGCTTGACGGGCCACATACGCTTTTAGCCTTTGAGTACCTCGTTAAAGTAGAAATACTAACTAATTACCTTGAAATATAGTCAAGAGACTTGTTCAGTCCCTATAGACTCACTTTGACGAATATTATAAGTTATTCGTCAAGTGGGTTGACTTAGAATACTATGTATATATACTACGGTGGAGACTTCCACTGTAAGAGTGCATGTCATAAAATTCATAACATCGCACAAAATGAGTCCAGATGCCTACTTAATTATGATGTCTGACCTTAGTCCTCCTACTAGTCGTCTAAAAATTGGCGTCACGAGGTCTCATACCTGCCTTCTCTTATTGGACTACAAAGAGTTATATATAAACTCATGTCATCCATCCCGAACATATCATAACGATCTTAGATCATAAATCAAGATTATATCATACATCTGGATCCAATTCATTTCATCTATGCTCCTATACACTAAGCACCATAGGCGATTATCCGTGTGATTGATAATCTTATGCCTGATTAAAACTCTACATGCATTATCAAAATTATTAACTAACTCCAGAATAAAACTATCATATTTTTATTCATCAGAAGAAGATTTTGAATACATTAACGCATAAGTCTTGTGCATATAAATGCATCAATTGACTCATCGTTTGCGATTTTCAATTTTGTTCGAAATTAAGATAGTTTGATTTACTCGTATTGAAGAGCTGTGCACTAAGTACTCCTATCCGTCATAAGAATCTATTATTTCTTGTTATAACTCAACTATTATAGAGGATCAGATACGTTTATCTTTACATTAGTTATCTATAATTCTCAAGGCTCAACACTAATTTAATTTCCGAAATTTAATTTTTTATTTTCATATCACAACACAATTACTTCTCCTAGTAGATTATTAAGGTATAATAGATTTAACTAGTTCCTCATGGGTTCAACACTTTACACTCTACTTTATTACTTGATATGACTAGTGCACTTGTTAGCAAATTTATTTGTTATAAATTTAAAGCATCAAGTTTTTGGCACCTTTGCCGAGGAACTATAATATAATTCTTATTCTATATCGTATAAACTACTTTAAGAATTTTATATTTTATTTTAATCCACTTTGTTTTAATGCTGTGTAAGTTTTTCAGGAAATATCTTTTGTACACAATTGAATCATCATGAGCACATCTTGGCATCCTCAATGACGAAGAAAAAAAATGACAATAAATTAACAAGTTGAGGGAAACAACATTTAATGTCTAACAAGATGGGATACACATCGATGCATCATCATCAAAACAAATTAACAAGAAGAAGCCTCATCAAACAAGAATGAAGATATATTTCGAGATCGATTTATCGCGTTCACAGAAGTGTTAGATTCTCTATTTAAGAAACACTCCACGCAGAATCATCAAATTGAAAATTTGGAGAAACAAATTCACAATATTAAACAACACAATAAGAAGTCAGATGGAGATATGACAAAAAATCTCAAATTTAAATAATCAACTTCTAACTTTGTAGAGATGATTGGTCAATTCGCCACAACAATTGAGAGAAGGTTGATAATGCAAGACCAACACAACCAAAATTTGGATGCTCATTTGGCCAAAATTCAAAAGCAAATTAAAGTCAACGATTCACTTCGATTATTTGACACCAAGCTCAAGTTTGAAGTGTTGGAAGCAAAGCTACATGCATTAAAGGATGAAGTTGCAAAATTGAATTCTCTAAATTCTAAATCTTCGAGCCACATGGACGAGGGCTCGAACATCATCCCATGTCCATGCCATTGTCAATATATATGACATCCAGAATGAATTTTTCAGCAGGGACAATTACTCAATGACGTGTCAAAGAGACAGGTAAATATATCATGAAAGATGAGAAGGTTCAAAGGAGGGGCTCCCCTTTAGAAGTTCCTATCACTATGACATCAATGTATCTAATTTAGCCACCATAAAAAGAAGATCAAATCTCCAACTCCTCAAATCAATCAATGCAGTTGCCAAAATCTTTGGAAGTGAAAAGTTCTCCAATTACACCAGTACAATCTTCTTAGACTACCTCATTACAATGGTGACCCAAGAAGCACTCGATGATTCATGCTCGTCAACAATACACCTCTCAACTTCCATCACAACAGGGTGCTGTACTCAAAGATCCTCCATTGGTTGACGACATCATCAAATTGAAAATGTAGACATCATTCATTATCGCATTGCTAAGCCTCACCACGATGAATATTCACGATCACATTAGTTAATCACAATGAGATTGCTCCTTACTTACATATTTATTTATTCAATTCTGATTGATCATTTCATATTACTCTCAGCATATGGCATATCAAAGTCAAGTTAACGACTTTAAACTTAAAACTATTCTTTCTCAACCCTTAAGCTTATAGTTTAGATCTTGTCGTGTAATTTAGTTATGTTAGATTAGTTAATTTGACTTTCTTAGTTGCTTAGCCTCTTTAGTATTCTTTTGTTATTTTCTTATTTTAGTAGGTCTCTCCATGTCACAAGCTGAACTTAATTGAAATCTCACATTTTTTCCTCTTCATGGGCATCTAGCAGCAAAACTTCAAGGGGCATTACCTTTCTTCACGGGTCTAACAATAGCCTATATTTCGAACTTTTAACTTCACGGGCCATTACTATTTTATCACGATGCAAGTAGTACCTAATTTCATGCATCTTTTTATTTCATAGGTCGTTACCTTCTAGTAATGGGTCATAAGTTGTTTGGTCTCCCCTTTGAAATTGAAAGTTTTACAATTCACGACTCTTCATATTTTTAGAGAATTTTCACTATCTTATCACGAGTCATTATCTGCGAATCACGACCCGTTACAATCATATTATGCCCCTAACACCAAAGCCATGTGTCCTGTTACCCCTTAATGTTACGCCCTCACATTAAGGCATTTGATATCATGTCCCGTAACTTGCATATGACGACCCTTATTTTCTATTATTATTTTCTCATGTCTATTTATTGCAAGTCCTCCATCTTCAGTGCCAACAAATCATCTTCTTCACTTCGGGCAAGCGTTTGCCATCAACTCCAATCAATGGCCTGCTTCATCGACGACGATAGCCATGACACACTAGTAATTCTTCAGCATATGGACTCAATTGTCGACAATTTGGCATGCATCACGGTGGCCCTTTATTTGACGATATACACTCACGATGACCGTGGACATTCTGTTGCTGACCAATCTTGACAACAATGCCATCGATCACTGTCGGTGACCACAGTGCGGAGTTCTCCTTCCAGCATCAACCTCCATTCACATCTCTGGCGTTGCTACTATTAATTTTTATCATCGGCGAACCCATCGGCTATGAAGGAGATGATTGCTTACGGGCCGTGACTGCCAAATCATGACCCGTGTTCTTTTGAAGAATCATTAGTTGCTTCTATAAGGGCCGTTAGTTATATCTCACATGTCATGTTCTTCTTCTATAGTTCATAAGTGTGCGACCACGACCCATGACCATTTGCAAATCTTCTTCATTGCCACTACAAGGGTGGTGTTTCCATATCACGACCTATTATATTGCGCAGACAGAGAATATTTTTGAAAAAAGAGAGATAAATGAAAAAAATAAGAAAAAGAATAGAAATAAAGATGAAAATTACCTCCTCAGAATCGATGAGAGGAGCACCAAACAAACACAAATTTACATCGGCCAATGACACTATGGATTCTTCATGGTTTCATCTATCGCTTCAACATAAATCAGGTTGTATGGTTCCCCTTCTTCTTTATTTTTTCGTTATCATGTTTATACCCTTACAGAGTTTGATTTTCAACACTAGGAACAATGTCGAGTTCAAGCTTGGAGGAGTTGCAATTTCATGCATCACACATATCTTTTTAAATTGCATTCATATATGCTGATGTTCCCATCATGTCTCATTTACTAGTTGCATATTTGCTTTGCATCTCATATTTAAAAATATAAAAAAACATTCATAATTGAAAATTCATCTTATTTTCTCATATCTTATTATTTGCCTAGTTTATTCAAGGACATCCTGTTAATTAACAAAATTAAGTGCTATTATTTTATATTTTATCACCTTAGTATTGGATATTTTGGAATGAGAATTTTGCTAAGTAAAACTATGAATAGTTTGACGACAAATTTTTATGCATGCTCATTTTTTTGTAAAATTTTTCTTTAGCCTTGATAATAATTGCATTTTTATTGAACGCTTAAGTGTATATTGAGCTTAAAGTTAAAAGAAAAGATAGAAAAAAGATAAAAAGTGTTAGTTAAACCCCAAAGAAACAAAGGTGAAAAAGAAATGAAAATAAAGAAAAAAGTATATATGTGTTCTACCTAAGGACAATTGCCCTAGGATCTGTCGGTCGAAAGTCCATTATATGGACCACCTTACGCAATATGGAGAAAAACATGAATACTAAATAGAAAAAATGAATGAAAGAAAAAAAATGACAGGTTTAAAGTAAAAGAAAAGTATAAGCTCATTGTGCAGTTACGTTTTCAACATGAGACTCTTATTTGATAGACTACATATTTTTTTTTTTTTGCATAGAGCTGAGATTGAAGGAGTTTAAGTTTAATATTAAAAAAATTCTACGAGACTTGGTACTTGAAATGTAGATAGATACTTTGGCGATGGATGCATAAAACACTACAAGAAAATGGGCGATTAGCGACGCGGAGTAGTGTCACATATAGTAGTGATGCTACATAGACGTCACTAGCGCCTTGATGATGTCGAAGTTGCGTCCCAATAATGAGATGCTATTTGCCTCTCAATAGCATCTCATTAGCGTGTTCTTAGCTATTCATGAAATAGACGCTAACGAAGGCGCCTTGGAGATGCTACGTAGGCGCTATTATTGCGTGCCACGGAGCGAAAATGCGCGGGAGAACCTAGTGCCGCACTCGCGTCGACATCTCTCGATGCTAACTTCGTGTCGCATACAATGCGACTCTAAAAAGACGCTATCTGGCATTACATGCTTAAACGATGCTATGTAGACGCCAATGTGATTACTTGGCAACTATATATAGGTTATCTATATTTATATCGCTATTTGTAATATATTTAAACCCTAAACCCTATATATTATATATACTATATGTTAATCAATAAATAAATTAAATATTATATTAGTATTATCAATATATATATGTATTCCTACATAATTACCTATATTATATATATGTACTACATGATTACATATATATGTATTTTTACATCATAGGAGTGTTCCTAAATATATAATTTCTTACCTATATTATATATGTTATTTATACATAAAATATATATCATATCTTAATTAGGCATATATTATTTTTTATTCCTAATCATGAAATTATGGTGGTTGAATTAAGAGAGTGATTTGCTACAAATTATCCCATTTTAGCGTCACCGTGGAGACTCAATAGCGTCAACTTCGCGTCCAACAAATAGGGCACAATGCGATGAGACGCTATATTGATAAATAAAATTACATACATAATAGAAAATTTGAAATAGAAAAACAATTAGCATCTCTCTGGTGTCACAATTTTGAGAAGCTAAATCTAAATCGACGCCCCTACGACGCTATGGTGTTGTTACATTGTCTTACCAACACATTAGCCTCTCTATAGCACCACATTAGCTGAATTTTGATTAAATGCGGCGCCTACATTGCGTCTACGTAGCGTCGCGTCTTGGGGAGACACTAAAGAATTTACTTAAATTCCTAACCCCTTTTCTTTGTTTTAACTGCTTACTGTTTTACTATTACCCCTCCGACGCCCGATGCCCGATGCCCGACGCCTGACGATGACGATCGACTCCTCCACCGCCTCTGCCTCTGCCGCCTTCGTCTCCTCTGCCGCCTTGCGCCGACCTCCGCCGACTCCTCTGCAGCCATTCGCCTCCGCCTCCTCCGCCCTCCGCTGCCTCTGCCACCATTCACCTCCGCCTCCTCCGCCTTTAGCCTCCTCCGCCTCTACATCTGCTGCCTCTGCCTCCTCCACCTCCTCTACCTCTGCTGCCTCTGCCTCCTCCACCGTGCCCCTCCGCCTACTCCACCGCCTCCTCCACCAACTACAAGAAAATTGACAATTAGCGACGCCATGTAGCGCTTCAAAAGTGTGTGACGCTATACAGACGCCACCAGCGCCTCCATTGCGCTTCTTTAGCGTCACCAGAGTCGGACGCCACTTGCCTCTCAATAGCGTCTTCCTAGCTACTCAGAGAGTTGACGTTAAAAGTAGCGCAATTGAGACGCTACATAGACGTTATTTTTTCCCGCCAGGAACCGCAAACGCGTGGCAGTACCTAGCGCCGTTATGGCATCGACAACGTTAGACGTTAGACGCGAAGCTAGCGTCGCATGTATGAAGACTCTAAAGCGACGCTATATGGCGTCTCAATAGAAAGAGACGCTAATGAGACGCGACATTATATATTTAAACTCTATATTATATATACTATATGTCAATCAATAAATTCATTAAATATTATATTAGTATTAATTACACGTTTATCAACATATTATCAATAGCATAATATCAACATATAGATGTATTAATTACACGATTATATATATATATATATATATATATATATATATGATAAGAGTGTTCCTAAATATATAATTTTTTTCCTATATTATCTATGTTATCTATACATATAATATATATAATATCTTTATTATGCATATATCTTAATTATACGCCTTCTTAGCTATTCAGCGGTCGGGTTGACGTTAACTCTCTAGTGCTGTAATCGAGATGCTATTATTTTGCGCTACTATTCTTAATGCGCGATAGCACCTAGCGCCGTTTTGCTGTCGACAACTTTAGACGTGACACTAGTGTCTTATGTCTGAAGACTGTGAAGCGACGCTATATGGCGTCTCAAACAAATGAGATGCTAATGAGATGCTACTGTATATATATATATATATATATATATATATATTTAAACACTATATTATATATACTATATGCCAATCAATAAATTCATTAAATATTATATTAGTATTAAGTACATGATTATAAACATATTATCAATAGCATAATATCAACATATATATGTATTAATTACACGATTATATATATATATATATATTTTTACATTATAAGAGTGTTCCTAAATATATAATTTTTTACCTATATTATTTATGTTACATATACATATAATATATATAATATCTTAATTAATTATGCATATATTATTATATACTTAATTATGAGATTACGATGGTTGATTAAGTCAGTGATATGTTAGCGTTACAGCAGACACACAATAGCGTCCACCTAGCGTTTAACGAGCGCCGAAACTATTATCGACGCTATGATGACACTATGGGCGTCTCTCTAGCGTCGCACGTTCGAGACGCCATATTGTTTTAGACGTCAGTTCGGCGCTACAGAGTCACTAAATGAATCTAGCGACTCAATGGCGTCTGTATTGCGCCTCCTAAGCCGACTTTTTACCCGTCACTCAATCGGGCACATATAGACATATAAATACGTGTATATGCTGATACCTATATATAATAAGTGCATATATACATATTATTATAACCTACTCTGACACATATAAACAAATACACATATATATATTCACTTCGAGTACGTATACATATACATGTTATCTATATATATGTGTAGACATATACATACACATATATATTTATAATACATATAGACGAAACACATTGTTGTAACTTAATCTCTCACACAGAGACATATATATACGTATGCATATATGACATATGTATATATATACACACATGCACAATTGTGTTATATTATACACATATACATACATATTTATAATTTTGTATACATACATGATAGATTATCAGAAGAAAATAAAATAATTGGAACGGAGCATAATGCGATGACACGTTACATTGATAAATAAAATTACATACATACTAAAAAATTTTGAAAAAACTTTTATTGAGCGTCTCAATGGCGTCGCGATTTTGAGACGCTACAATAGTGCGACGCCCCGACGATGCGATGGTGTCGCTACGTTTCTTAGCGACACATTAGCTTCTCTATAGCGCCGCATTAGCCGAATTGTGACAGTTTCGGTGCCTACATGGCGTCTACGTAGCGTCTCGTTATTGCGCGACGCTAAAGATTACTTAAATCCCTAACCCCCTTCTTCGTTTTCACTTTTTATTGTTTAACATTTACCCCCGACGCCCCGACGCCCGACGCGGTCCGACGCCTGACGCGGTCCGACGCTCGACCTCCGGCGTGCCCCGACGCCCGACCTCCGGCGCCCGTCGCCTGACGCCCGACCTCTGACGCCCGACCTCCGACGCCCTCCACTGCCGCCTCCGGCCTTCGCCCGACGTCCGACGCCCGATGACCGCCCTCCACCGCTGCCGCCGCCCTTCGCCTCTGCCGCCCTTTGCATTCGACCGCCCTCCACCACCGCCCTCTGCATTCACCGCCGCCCTTTGCCGCCTCCTCCTCCTCCTCCGCCCTCCCCGACGGTTCGCTGCTTCCACCTCCACCGCCGTCCGTCGCATCCTCCGCCGCGTCGTCCGCCCTCCTCTCTTCGCCTCCGCCGCCCTCCGCCCGTCGCGTCAACCACCGCCTCGTCCGCCCTTCGCCGCGTCCTCCCTCCACCGCCGTCGACGTCCTCCACCGCCGCCGACGTCCTCGTCCTCCGCCCTCCCCGACGGTTCGCTGCCTCCTCCTCCACCGCCGTCCGTCGCGTCCTCCGCCGCCCTCCGCCTCCACCGCCGCCCGTCACGTCCACCGCCGCCTCGTCCGCCCTCCACTGGCGCCGACGTCCTCCACCGCCGCCGACGTCCTCCTCCGTCGCCACTGCCCACCACCTCCACTGCCGTCTCGGCCGCCCTCCGCCCTTCGCCGAAGGTACTAGGCCGCCACCATGTAAATTAAGTGAATTATTAATGCATGAAGTTAAATTAAGTTAATTATTCATGTTAAGTTAAGTATTACTTATTCATGTTATTATCATGTTAAATTAAGTAGTACTTAAGTGAATTATCATCTCTTTGGATCAAGTTAGTATTACTTATTAAGTATAATATTAAGTATCATCTCTTAGGAATTAAGTATTACTTAAGTTAATCATTACTTATTCATGTTATGAATTAACTTAAGTAGTACTTAAGTTAATTATCATCTCTTTGGATCAAGTTAATTAGTATTACTTATTAAGTATTACTTAAGTTAAGTTAACTTAACTTATGTTAATTGTTGTCTTAACTTATGAAGTAATGTTATGAATTAAGATAACAATTACTTATTCATGTTATGAATTAACTTAAGTAGTACTTAAGTTAATTATCATCTCTTAGGATCAAGTTAATTAGTATTACTTAAGTTAAGTTAACTTATGTTAATTGTTAAGTTAACTTATGAAGTAATTCATGTACTTAAGTTAAGTATTACTTATTCATGTTATGAATTAAGTTAAGTAGTACTTAAGTTAAGTATTACTTGAAACATGTGATTTTGGACTTAATTCGTAAGTTCAAAATCACACGTTTCAAGTACAAGAAATTTCTTACTTGGCTTAATGTTCTCCGTTACAGAAATGATAAAGCCACATCGTAGTTGGATTCATCGTTGGAAGGATAAACATGGCGTCATAACTGAAGAATATAAGGATGGTGTTGATGAATTCATTAATGTGGCATATCAAAATGAAGGTGTTGCTTCTTCATATAGCGAAATCTTATGTCCATGCTGGAAGTGCAAATGTTATCAGTGAAAAGTAAGATATGATGTGCAGAAGGATTTATATTACAACGGTTTCTTACTTACATACACCAATTGGTTCTTTCATGGCGAAGAAAGATGGGTTAAAGAAACAAGTAATGTAGATACCGTTGTGGGCGACTCGAGCAATCCGTACAGGGACATGATACGAGATGCAATGTTAGGAGAAAATGTTGGCGAAACATCGATTGAAGAAGACCCGAATCCTTCGGCTTCTAAGTTTTATAATCTTCTCGAAGAGGCAGATGAACATTTATGGGATGGATGCGTGAAGAAAACTACACTTTCTGCAGTGCACAACTAATGAACTTAAAATCAGAATTTAATATGAGCGAAAGTTGTTTTGACCGGATGCTTGCCATTATTAAGAGTATGCTTCCAGTTTCCGAGAAATTACTAGGAAATTTTTACAAGTGCAAACGGTTGATGAGAGATTTAGGGTTGGAATATCAGAAGATTCATGCATGCTGCAATAATTGCATGTTGTACTACAAGGAAAACAACTCACTTATGAGTTGTTCTATTTGTCGCGAAACTAGATTCAAGCCGAAAAAGAATACTCAAAGTTCGAAAAAAATGTGGCAAATGCAATATTTAGATACTTTCCGATTGTTCCAAGATTACAACGACTATTTCTTTCTAAAAAAATTGCATCATTTATGAGGTGGCACAAAGAAGGGGCACGTGAAGATCCAAATTCAATTACTGATCACTTGCTGATCACTATATGTTTCTAACCCATTTTAGATGCAATTAATACATATCGAGTCCCATTTTTGCCTATTTTTGGGCCAATTATACTTGGAATGCATACATTGTGATAACTAGTTGATATTCCTCATTTCATACTTATTTCCATGTGCATAGAGTTTCTGAAATGCCAAAATCCATTAATATTTAAATTTTATGCCAAGTTATCATTTTGAGGACAAGTTATCATTCCTATATGTCAAGTTATCATTATTTTGAGTGAACTAATTTTCAATGGTTTTCTTGCTCTAAATCCATCATTATCATGTATAAATCATATTTGGATAGTCACATCTCAACTTGTGCAAAGTTTTAAGTCCATTTGAACAAGTTATCATTTTTCAAATGCCAAGTTATCATTAAAGGGAAATTCTATCATTTCGACATGCAAAACCATTAATTCTGCACAGGGACCTTAAGCAATCATCTTATTATTGTTCTAACTCATTGCTGGTCAAATTTCATCACATTTGGATAACCACAACTTAAGTTATCACAAGTTATCATTTTTAAGTCATATAAGTTATCATTTTTGAGCACCCAAGTTATCACTTCTTAGAAATCACATTCATATTTGATTTCTGAGCGCACTCACTTTTTACTCTAGTCCATTTGATGCTTCTAATGCTTTGAATCACTTGCATTTGGATAATTTCCATGATTTGTGACAAGTTATCATTCCGGGCCCCTTAATTCATTAATTTTGATACAAGTTTTCATTCCTGCACAACACCTAATTCCATTTGATATCTGAGCTAGCAACTATCATCATCTTAATCTTTATTTGTCAAAACACTATTCAAGGGCTTTGATGCTTGCTGTTTGGGAATTTGTAGCAGGGAGAAAGGTGGCCAAAAAGTGGAAAAAGTAGGGGGGACCATCTACTTTTTCCTGCACAAAAAGGTGCTGCAGAGGCAGATTCTTCCAGGACTGGACATGTGGCTCAAATCAAAGGATAAAGAACAATTTGATGCTGATCCAAGGGTGAAGAGGAGTGATATAAAAGGTGGAATTTCTGGAGGAGAGACGGGGGCTTGACATTGAGGGTTTGGAGCAAGGAAGGGAGGAGCTGCTGCTGAAGGCTGCTGCTGTTGGACTTGCTGCTGCTGGCCGAGAGTCTTCAAGCATCAATGATTTGTATTTATTTCTCATTCCATTTGATGTCAAGTCTTGTAAATATGAGGAGCTAAACTCCATTTCTCCTAGGATAGGGTAGTAATCTAGGTTAAGTATGGATGTATATGGATTGAATTAATTTCCTGCACTGAAATCATTTCTGATTTTCAGAATTCAGCTCATTTCTTGCCATTGTGCAGATCCTATTGTAATCTATAACTGAGAAGTTATCATTTGATCTATCCCTAGTTAGAAATGAATTAGGAAACAATGTCAGGTTCTGAATTCCAAATTGATTGAAAATTCTGATTTCTGAAATTCTGATTTCTGGGTTTTTCTGGTTATCTAATTTATGATCTGTTTGAATCTACTTGTCATTCTGGACTTGATGAATTGAGCAATTGAAATGTTGGTCTTCATCCTAATCTTGTTCAGAAATGAGTTATGAATATTTGGGCATTCCATGATTCAAATCTATTCTCAACATTACTTTAAGTCTGATTTTGAATATGAAATTTTTGAATTTCAGAATCTGATTTCCTGGGCTTTTGGATCTGATTGTCATCAAGGATTGGATTAATTGAATAGCTGAGAGGCTAATATTTGCCCTGATCTTATTCAGAAATGAATCAAGATGTTTGACAATTCAGGATTCAAATCTGTCTTTTCCAAAAATCTGATTTCTGAGTTTTAATTCTGAAATCTATTTTCTGATTTTATTTGGAATCTGACTTGCCAATTGTTAATCCCTATTTCATTCAAATCACTGAGAGGTGTACTCTAGGAATCTCTTGCAGTCCAGAGATGGGTCAAGAGGCATTTGGCAAGCCTGAATTCCATCAATCTACATTGCTGATTTTCCTGAAATGCTGATTTCTATTTTCTTATTTTAATTAAATTCTGATTTCCGTTGTTTAGCCTCATTTTAATCCACTACTGAGAGGTAGTTTTAAGGCCATTCTTGAGAGTCAGAGATGACCCAAGGAGCATTGGATAATCATTGAATTTCCCATTAAAGATTTGATGCCTTTCAATTCCAATTAATTAGTGTTTGTGTGGATTCCATTCTTAATTTGCAGCCGAGAGGTTGAATTCCAATCCCCTTGAAATTCAGAGATGAACCAAGGAGCATAAGCGCTAATATTGGATAGATTTCATTATTGTTTAGCTAATTGAAGTGATTTTATTAATTTGTGGTTGCATCCATCAAGTTATCACTACAGATTTTCTTGAATTGTAAAAAAAATCAGCATTGAACTTTCTTTTGAGCCTAATGATAACTTGATTTTCAGTGATGATCCTCTTCTGATTCAACCTAACTAACAATTATATGATAATATATTGCTTAGTTAAAGACCAATTGAGCTGTGAGAGCAACTATATTAACGGTTAAATCAGAATTGAATTTCTAATGATAACTTGATCCAATCCATCCATAATTAATTTAGATGAACCCCAACTCCTAGGAGAACCTTCCTTATTGATAGTTAAACCTTTTTAGTCTATAGATTAGCATTTATAATTCAGTTTTGATAAATTCCCAAAATCCCAAAAGAAGTTATCATTCTGCATTTCATAGAAAAATCTGTTTTCATTCCTTTAAAAATATGTTTTTGCCACTTTAAATAGGATTAGTCTAAATTGTTTTTAGGTAGTCTAGAACTTCAAATCACTGTGGATACGACATTTAGGGTTACTAAAATTGACCTGTGCACTGTAGTAGAGAGTGAGTTAGGGAGTTGAAACAAAAATTGGAAAAATTGACCCTTTTACTTAATTTCAGCAAGTTATCACTAGAAAACCCAAATTTCACTATCAAGTTTTTAGCGCCGTTGCCGGGGATATGAGGTCAATTAGGCTAACTTAGATAGTTTTGATTAGTTTTATATTAGTTTTTAGTTTATTTGTTAGGCTAATTTTCAGTTTTTGCAAGTTATCATTTTTAACTTTTCACTTTTGTCTAGTTTTCATTTCTTTCTTGAATTTGATACTTCTGAATCTCTTTATGCATGACTTGGACCATCAAGAGGAACATTACCAATAAGATCCTGAGCCTGAAAGAAGATTTCTAAGAAGAAGGAGATTGCAAAGGCTTGAGGCAAGGAGAAGGATATTTGAAGAAGAAGAGGAAGAAGCACACAACCTTGAATTTGAAGAAGTTGTAAATCAGAATATGGCAGCTCCTAGAACTCTTAGGGACTGTTATTCACCAAGCATTGCAAGGAATCAACCAGGGGGAGGAGCCTTAGCACCTGTGGCAAACTTTGAAGTTAATCCAGCCTTGATTTCAATGATTAGGCAAAGTCAATTTTCTGGACTTGGGATTGAAGATCCAGCTTGTCATTTGGACAATTTCAAGGAGATATGCAGCACTGTGAACTTCAATAATATCCCCATGAATGCAGTATATATGAGATTGTTTCCCTTCTCACTCAAGGACAATGCCAAGACATGGTATAAAGGATTGAATCCTGAAGAGGTAGCCACTTGGGAATCAATTGTTCAATTGTTTCTTTCAGAATTCTTTCCTCCTTAAAAAATTGATAACTTCAGGGATCAAATAGTGAGGTTCTACCAGTTGGATCAAGAAAACATTTGTGAGGCATGGCAAAGGCTTCAAGGGTTGTTAAGGGCATGTCCCCATCATGAATTTGAAAAGTGGCAATTAGTCAACTATTTTCATAAGGGATTGAACTACCTTAGCAAGGTGACCTTGGACACTGCAGCAGGAGATATCTTTGCATCCAAAAATATAGATGAGGCTTACCAACTGATAGAGAACATTGCAAAGAACCATCACTTCCTCACACATGATAGGACTAGAAGGCCTCCTATGGATAATTCAGTGAACCAATTGTCATCCCAATTTGAAGAGGTGCTGTACAAGACTTTGGAGAGATTGAACTTGACTCTCAATAGCAATAAGGCCTCTAATCCTGAAATAAGGTGCTGTGTATGTGGGAATCAAGGCCATGTGTCAGAAAATTGCAATTTGATTATGCAACAAGTGGAGCAAACAGTGGATCAAATCAATGCTGTAGGAAATTATGGAATTAAACCTCCTGCTGAATTTTACACTCCAGAAAATAAGAATCATCCATACTTTTCTTACAAGGGCAGCAACTATCAAGGAGCTCCCATGCAGAATCCTAGTTGGCAGCCAAGGATTTTGCCCAGAAACCAACAATTTCCATATCCAAATCAGTCTCAAGGTGTTCAAGTGCAAAGACCTCCTTTTGAGCAACCACCACCAACTCAACCTTCTCAATTTTCAAAAATAAAGGAGATGCTGCAACAAATTCTGAAGAAGCAAGGCAATCAGGAGGAGGCAATTATGAAAATGAATTCTAGACTTGATACCACTGAGAACCAAGTTGCTCAACAACCTAGCACCTCAGCTAGACCTCCTATGTTCTTCCCTGGACAGCCAGAAGTGAACCCCAAGGAACAGGTCCATGCTATCCAGCTCAGAAGTGGGAAGATTGTTGAAGAACCAATGAAGAAAGTAGAGGACAATCCAGCCCAAGTGAATCCAAAGTCCAAAGCTGTTGAAGAACCAGCTGTACTTGTGGGAGAAAATCAAAACAAAGGCCCTCAAAATGAAGTCAGGACCAAGGTCTTTGATAGGGTACCTTTCCCTCAAAGATTAATCAAGGCAAGGCAGGATCAGCATTATGGAAGGTTCATTGAAATCCTGAAGAAGTTAAATATCAATGTGCCATTTGTGGAGGCAATTCAGGAGATGCCCTCTTATGCAAAGTTTTTGAAGGAAATCTTAACCAAGAAAAGGAGAATTATGGAGCATGAAACTATTACCTTGACTGAGGAAGCCTCTGTAATCATCCAAAACAAATAGCCACCCAAGTTGAAAGATCCAGGAAGCTTCTCCATACCTTGTGAAATTGGAAATAGGAAGATTCAAAGGGCAATATGTGATTTGGGTGCATCAGTGAGTGTCATACCTCTTTCACTTTGTAGGAAGCTTGAAGTTGGAGATTTGAAACCTACAAATATGTCTCTACAACTGGCAGACAAATTCATCAAGTACCCACATGGAATCATTGAGGACATACCCCTCAAAGTTGGCAAATTCTACATACCAGTAGATTTTGTGGTACTTGACATGGATGAGGACTTGAATACCCCCATTCTTCTTGGGAGACCCTTCTTAGCCACTGCTGGGGCTGTCATTGATGTCAAGGAGGGTAGATTGACTTTTCAAATTAGGGAGGAAAAGATAGAATTTAATTTGGCACAGGTTATCAGTAGACCAAACTTTCAGGAAAATGATTTTGAGGAGGGACAGCTAGATCAAGTTGTTTAGCAAGTTTCTGCCATAATTCCCATTGAAGATCTAGTGCAAAGGTGCCTAATGTTTGATCATTTGAATGAATTAGAGGATCCAGAGGCTGCAGCATTCCAAACAGCATTGAATCTGTCCAAAACAGTGAAAAACTCAGGAAATCAGCACCAAGTTCAGGAAGTTATCACTGCTGAACTCCAAGGAACTCAAGCCAATTCTTCCAAATTGGAACTCAAGCCTCTCCCCAACAACCTGAAGTATGCATTCTTGGGAGAGAATTCAACATTCCCTGTTATTATCAATGCAAATTTGCCCAAGAATCAAGTTGAAGAGTTGCTGAAAAAACTAAGGTTGTACAAGGAGGTAATGGGCTATTCTATTGATGATATTAAGGGTATCAATCCCTCAATTTGCATGCATAGGATCCCCATGGAGGACAGCTACAAGCCCTCCATTGAATGTCAAAGGAAACTCAATCCAACCATGAAGGAAGTGGTCAAGAAGGAAGTATTAAAGCTGCTGAATGCTGGAATTATACATTCCATTTCAGATAGTGAATGGGTCTGCCCTGTTGAGCTGAAACCTCCTCCTAGTCCAGGGGATTCATGTATCATACATGGGGATTTTTGGGATGAGAAGTTAGGAAATTTTTTTACAATGGAGGAGAAAATCAAGCTGAGAAGCAAAGGTCAATCATTGGCAAATTAAGAGATCCATACTTGATTAGTGAAGCTGTCCACAAATTGAGATCTCTACTTGATCATATCATACTATGCAAACTTCCTTGACATCAAGAGTTGTAACAATGTCTAGCCAAAGACATTAAAGAAAGACACTTCTTGGGAGGTAACCCAAGCCATTATCTACCTAATCTTTCTGTTTTTGCAGGAATAAGTGATGAGGAACAAGTTCAAACCACAATTCCAAAATTCAGGGAGTACCCATACCCCTTTACTTTTGATTTTTCCACTGAAAACTCAATGATAACTGATAATATCTTTTTCATTATGCTACATTGATCATATCATCATCTAAATCAACATTCATTTCAATTATCCAAATATACTATAGCCTAATTTCAGTGAATTTCAGAAATTTCCAATGCATTGTTGAATTCTGCACTAAAAAATCTGATTAGTTGCAAATCTGCCATTCCATTGATATCCTTTGTTTCTCTGCAGGATCAGTTGCAACTAATGAAGATTGGATCACCCAAAGCTTCTAAATGAAGTGCCAAGAGGATTCAAGTGCCCAATTCTATGCATTTCACACCCACCCACCCCTCTCCCTTGCCTTTTATTTTCAACACTACAGTGTTGAGAATAAGCTTGGGGGAGGAAACCTGGTGCTTTTCTAACCTTTACACCATGTTTTCAATTGATTTTAATGTTCATATCATAAATTATACCAGATTATCAGTAGATTTTGCAAGTTATCATTGGTTTTCACAAGTTATCACTAGTTATCACTCGGTTATCAATTTTTGGACCCAACTCAATTCTGAATTCATTTTAACTCTGAAATGGATAGAATACTTCATTTTGACAGTGGGTGCACTCCAATACCAAGTGGCCAACTTGGCCATTAGCCTTCTTGCTTTAATTGACATTATGAATTCAGATGCATTTGAATGAAATTTTCAGCTGAAAATTTTTCCTTTTTGTGGGTCACACTAGCTGATACTTATGGATTGAATTAGTAATATCAGATGTCTAGAAGGGAGTCAAGGCTCTCACTGCCATGCTAAATAGGAAAACTTGACTTTTTGGATAAAGGGATCAAAACTATACTTGAGTTTGAACTATTGCTCACTTCATGAACATGATAGAAAAATGAGAAAAGAAAAAGTAAAAAGTTGCATGCATGCATAGAAAAAAAGGAAGAGAGCAAAACTTCCAAAGGAATCTCTCTTCAATGCAAAAAGAAAAAAAAATTAGGAGAGCAAAACTTCCAAAGGAATCTCTCCTAAAGAAAGCATGAATAAAAATTAGGTGCTAAACCTGTTTATATGCATTTCATGAATAAAAGTCAGGTGTTAAACCTGTTTAATCAATTGAAAATCTGTTCATGAAGAGATTTGTAGTTCAACCCCTTTGTAAAGTTGACAATTCCTACAATTCAAATATGTTATTGCTAGTACTTCTTCCATGGCTTAAATTTGCTTTAGCCTCTGTGATTCCCTAGCTAGAAATTGAGTTTTTGGAAAGAATGAAGTGTTGGCAAAGTGGGAAACTCATTGGATTCAATTCAGCTAATCTTTGCTTCATTTGTGGACTTTTAATTCAAGTTTGTCCTTAATTTCTGAATGTTTTGCTTGAGGACAAGCAAAATGCTAAGCTTGGGAGAGTTTGATCACTTGCTGATCACTATATGTTTCTAACCCATTTTAGATGCAATTCATACATATCGAGTCTCATTTTTGCCTATTTTTGGGCCAATTATACTTGGAATGCATACATTGTGATAACTAGTTGATATTCCTCATTTCATACTTATTTCCATGTGCATAGAGTTTCTGAAATGCCAAAATCCATTAATATTTAAATTATGCCAAGTTATCATTTTGAGGACAAGTTATCATTCCTATATGTCAAGTTATCTTTATTTTGAGTGAACTGATTTTCAATGGTTTTCTTGCTCTAAATCCATCATTATCATGTATAAATCATATTTGGATAGTCACATCTCAACTTGTGCAAAGTTTTAAGTCCATTTGAACAAGTTATCATTTTTCAAGTGCCAAGTTATCGTTACAGGGCAATTCTGTTATTTCGACATGCAAAACCATTAATTCTGCACAGGGACCTTAAGCAATCATCTTATTATTATTCTAACTCATTGCTAGTCAAATTTCATCACATTTGGATAACCACAACTTAAGTTATGACAAGTTATCGTTTTTAAGTCATATAAGTTATCGTTTTTGGGCACCCAAGTTATCACTTCTTAGAAATCTCATTCATATTTGATTTCTGAATGCACTCACTTGTTACTCTAGTCCATTTGATGCTTCTAATGTTTTGAATCACTTGCATTTGGATAATTTCCATGATTTGTGACAAGTTATCATTCCGGGCCCCTTAATTCATTAATTTTGATACAAGTTTTCATTCCTGCACAACACCTAATACCATTTGATATCTGAGCTAGCAACTATCATCATCTTAATCTTTATTTGTCAAAACACTATTCAAGGGCTTTGATGCTTGCTGTTTGGGAATTTGTAGCAGGGAGAAAGGTGGCCAAAAAGTGGAAAAAGTAGGGGGGACCATCTACTTTTTCCTGCACAAAAAGGTGCTGCAGAGGCAGATTCTTCCAGGACTGGACATGTGGCTCAAATCAAAGGATAAAGAACAATTTGATGCTGATCCAAGGGTGAAGAGGAGTGATATAAAAGGTGGAATTTCTGGAGGAGAGACGGGGGCTTGACATTGAGGGTTTGGAGCAAGGAAGGGAGGAGCTGCTGCTGATGGACTTGCTGCTGCTGGCCGAGAGTCTTCAAGCATCAATGATTTGTATCTGTTTCTCATTCCATTTGATGTCAAGTCTTGTAAATATGAGGAGCTAAACTCCATTTCTCCTAGGATAGGGTAGTAATCTAGGTTAAGTATGGATGGATATGGATTGAATTAATTTCCTGCACTGAAATCATTTCTGATTTTCAGAATTCAGCTCGTTTCTTGCCATTGTGCAGATCCTATTGTAATCTATAACTGAGAAGTTATCATTTGATCTATCCCTAGTTAGAAATGAATTAGGAAACAATGTCAGGTTCTGAATTCCAAATTGATTGAAAATTCTGATTTCTGAAATTCTGATTTCTGGGTTTTTCTGGTTATCTGATTTCTGAACTGTTTGAATCCAGTTGTCATTCTGGACTTGATTAATTGAGCAATTGAAAGGTTGGTCTTCATCCTAATCTTGTTCAGAAATGAGTTATGAATATTTGGGAATTCCATGATTCAAATCTATTCTCAACATTACTTTAAGTCTGATTTTGAATCTGAAATTTCTGAATTTCAGAATCTAATTTCCTGGGCTTTTGGATCTGATTGTCATCAAGGATTGGATTAATTGAATAGCTGAGAGGCTAATATTTGCCCTGATCTTATTCAGAAATGAATCAAGATGTTTGACAATTCAGGATTCAAATCTGTCTTTTCCAAAAATCTGATTTCTGAGTTTTAATTCTGAAATCTATTTTCTGATTTTGTTTGGAATCTGACTTGCCAATTTTTAATCCCTATTTCATTCAAATCACTGAGAGGTGTACTCTAGGAATCCTTGCAGTCCAGAGATGGGTCAAGAGGCATTTGGCAAGCCTGAATTCCATCAATTTACATTGCTGATTTTCCTGAAATGCTGATTTCTGTTTTTTTATTTTAATTAAATTCTGATTTCCATTGTTAAGCCTCATTTTAATCCACTACTGAGAGGTAGTTTTAAGGCCATTCTTGAGAGTCAGAGATGACCCAAGGAGCATTGGATAATCATTGAATTTCCCATTAAAGATTTGATGCCTTTCAATTCCAATTAATTAGTGTTTGTGTGGATTCCATTCTTAATTTGCAGCCGAGAGGTTGAATTCCAATCCCCTTGAAATTCAGAGATGAACCAAGGAGCATAAGCGCTAATATTGGATAGATTTCATTCTTGTTTAGCTAATTGAAGTGATTTTATTAATTTGTGGTTGCATCCATCAAGTTATCACTGCAGATTTTCTTGAATTGTAAAAAAAATCAGCATTGAACTTTCTTTTGAGCCCAATGATAACTTGATTTTCAGTGATGATCCTCTTCTGATTCAACCTAACTAACAATTATATGATAATATGTTGCTTAGTTAAAGACCAATTGAGCTGTGAGAGCAACTATATTAACGGTTAAATCAGAATTGAATTTCTAATGATAACTTGATCCAATCCATCCATAATTAATTTAGATGAACCCCAACTCCTAGGAGAACCTTCCTTATTGATAGTTAAACCTTTTTAGTCTATAGATTAGCATTTATAATTCAATTTTGATAAATTCCCAAAATCCCAAAAGAAGTTATCATTCTGCATTTCATAGAAAAATCTGTTTTCATTCCTTTAAAAATCTGTTTTTGCCACTTTAAATAGGATTAGTCTAAATTGTTTTTAGGTAGTCTAGAACTTCAAATCACTGTGGATATGACATTTAGAGTTACTACAATTGACCTGTGCACTGTAGTAGAGAGTGAGTTAGGGAGTTGAAACAAAAATTGGAAAAATTGACCCTTTTACTTAATTTCAGCAAATTATCACTAGAAAACCCAAATTTCACTATCAATTCCACATCCTTCGGATGCGGAGGCATGGAGACGATTTGATGCACTTCATCCGGATTTTTCTGCAGAATCACGATATGTTAGATTAGGACTTTGCACCGATGGCTTCAACCCATTTGGCTCATCGAGTACTGCTTATTCATGTTGGCCTATTTTTGTGACACCGTATAATTTTCCTCCAAGCATGTGTATGAGATGAGAGAATATATTGCTTACCTGTATCATCCCGGGTCATCGATCTCCTGGTAAAAGTTTAGATGTTTACTTAAGACCTTTGATTGACGAACTCAAGATGTTGTGGGAGGATGGCGTGGTTACCTATGACAAATCTAAAAAAGCAAAATTTCATTATGAGAGCCGCATTAATGTGGACCATAAGTGATTTTTCGGCATATGGAATGTTGAGTGGTTGGATTACAAAAGGAAAACTTGCTTGTCCCATATGTGGAAAGAATACGAAATCCTTTTATTTGAAAAATTGTAGGAAAGTTTGCTGGTTTGATTGTCATAGGATGTTTCTGCCATTGGAGAATTCGATGCGCCATGATCGAAACTCATTTAAAAAGAATACATCCGAGAACACTTTGTGTCCAACTCATTTGACAAGAGAAGAATTGTTAGAGCAAGTAAACAAGCTTAGTGAAGTCTCATTCGGACTGAAGGCCGGTAGTTATAAGCAAATTAGGTTTGGAAGTGAACATAATTGGGAGAAAAGAAGTATTTTTTAGGAGTTGCCTTATTGGTCTTCAAACTTGGTACGCCATAATTTGGACGTCATGCATGTGGAGAAGAATGTATTTGACAACATCTTCAACACTATTATGGATGTTAAAGGAAGAACAAAAGATAGCATACAGGCTCGCGAAAACATGAAATTAATATGCAAAAGTTCAGAGTTAGATATCATTCATCTTCAAAATGGGAAATGCAAAAAGCCAAAAGCTACTTATGTCTTGAGCAATGATCAAAGAAAAGTGGTTTTCGAATGGGTAAAGCAATTGAAATTCCCCGACGGATATGTATCAAACATATCTCATTGTTTTAACTTGGACAATGGGAAGATACATGGATGAAGAGTCATGATTGTCATATTTTTATGCAAAGGCTGCTTCCAACAGATGGCCTTTAAAGAACTTTTGCCAAAGGCCATCTGGGAGGTTTTAACAGAATTGTCTATGTTCTTTAAAGAACTTTGTGCATCCATCGTTCGGAAAGAAGAAATATCTCGGTTAGAGGCTTCTATTGTGATTACCGTGTGCAAGGCTGAGAAGATATTTCCACCTTCTTTCTTTGATGTGATGGAACATTTGATTGTACATCTTCCATATGAAACAAAAATTGCTGGTCCGATTCAGTATCGATGGATGTATCCTTTCGAAAGGTGCATGTTATATTTGAAAAGGAAGGCGAAGAATAAGGCAAAAATTGAAGGCTCCATATGTGAAGCATATTTCATTGAGGAGGTGTCAAACTTCACTTCAAAATACTTTGAGCCACACATACAATCATGACACACCCAAGTTCCAAGAAACGATGATGGTGGTGAAGGAGAAGTTGACATGAATATTCTATCCATCTTCAAGTACCCATGTTGACTTATTGGTGCATGACGCAAAGTTATCTTGAATGACAGAGATCTCACCGCCGTTGAGAATTATGTTCTTGCAAATTGTAGCGAAGTGACATCGTATCTCGAGTAAGGCAATTTGTTCTAATTTCTTATATAATTTAAAGCTAATTGTTGCTATATGATTGTAGTAATTGAAAACTATGAATTCAGGAAATTCGAAGAATTACAACGAGAAATCAATCCGTTAGTTTCAAACGATGAGTTATTGAAACTACGAGACGAACATTTTGCCGATTGGTTGAGATGTGAAGTGAGAAATCTTTCCGCTTGTTCTTAATTGTTATAAGTTCGTAACTTTCACTTCAACTTTTTAGTTATTTTTTTTGTAGGTTATTAATGGCTCAGTCATAGAGGACAAAATACGAGATATCGGTCATGGCCCGAAGAAACAAGTTCTTAGCTACTGCGGCGTCATAGTCAATGGATATCGGTTCCATACAGAAGAATACAGCCGACAACGTTCAACTATTAATAGCGGCATATGTGTTCTAGGAAGCATGTACGGGGATGACGACTTTGATTACTACGGTGTTATAGAAGACATCCTAAAATTATCTTATTTGGGAAAATCTAACAAAGTCGTGGTGCTAAAATGTCGTTGGTTCGATCCAGAGAAAGGAGTTCGGATCGATCAAAAGTTTAAATTGGTGGATATTAACCCTCGATCGAGACTTCAGTCATACGATCCATTCGTATTGGCGGAACAAGCACAACAAGTGTACTACACTAAGTATCCATCGAAAAGAACCAAGGATGAATGGTGGGCATCATGCCAGGTGAGGAGTAGACTATTCTGGTAGATGAGAATGAAACATCATCCGTACACAACGATGTGCCCATGGATGATTACTATCAAGAAGATAGAGTGAACGAGATGATTGATGTGGCCGATGGAGTTGAGAATTTTCAATTGGTCGATGACGCTGAGCCAATGGAAGAGTTCAATTCAAATGACCTCTTGGATGTGAACTTCGATAATTTCATTGATGATGACTCGAACCAAGATTATAGCGACGATGATGAAGATGATGAAAATGAATCAGAATACGAAACAAGCGAATGAATCCCGTAGTTATTCTAATGACATAAGCTTTTTACTTTTTTTAAAAGTTATATATGGTTATTTTTAATAATAGAAGTTTCTTTCTTTTTTTTCAGTCATGGTTACTAGGGGTCGAGCATCTGGGTCATCTCGCTCTTCCAGGCGTTCACTCCAGATGAGTCAGCCATCACAACCACCAGGTAATATATTTATTGTGATCTACTTATTTATAGTTGATTATAATAGTTAAATTCCTTTTTTAATAATATCAGTTCATCCGCCGCCGACGGGTCACGTAGCCGGATCGTCACATAGTAGGCCGATCCATTGGTGGGTCTGCTCAGCGTATCACTCCAGGTACGTGACACATTTTGGGCAATAGACAGTAGGAGATATAGTTTTTTAAATATTTTGCTTTTGTGACAGTTGCTCCACCATCGACGGGGAACAAAGTCGGTACGTCTCGATCGCACGACCACGATCGTCATGTCACACCAGGTTATTTTTTTATATATTACTTAATTTTATGTAGGAGCCAAATTTTATGTATTTTCTTGTGATGGCAGTTGCTACTCCACCGCCACCGCCGAGAATACTAGACGCTTCACCACAATCTAGCGTTGACGAGCGACATCTTACGCCAGGTGATATATTTATTGTTATTGACATTTCTCAATTAATTATATTAATTATTTTTTAATAATGTCAGTTGCTACGCCGCCGATAGCACAAGCTAATGACTCAATTCATTCAGACGAACGGACTGCTACTGATCATGCGGTACATATCAATCGAGATGAGAACATTACTGTATATTTATCAATTATCACAATTTTAATTTGGTATGACACTAATGATTTATTATGTATTAGGGCCCGTAGCTGATGTCGGACCTTCACAGCCTACCCCAGCTATATCGGATGATGATTCCTCTTCGAGTGATGAAGAGTGGTTACACGATAATGGGGTGGTCACTGTGAATAATATTGCTCGACCGTAAGTTAAATAAGTTGTACAAATTTTGTTATAGTTTTGGTTATCATTGAAAATTAATTCTTCTTTGTAATTGCTAGGACCACTTTCTTACCCGCTAGTACCGTGCGGGATGTCAGTGCTCTCGTTCTTTCCCACTTGCCGGAAGGGGCAGGATCTTGGAAAGATGTCCCAATTCAAGTGCGAGATGACATCTTTCGAGCCTTTATGGTACGATCTTCTATTTGGGTTACATAATTCGATTTATATTTATTTTAAAATTACTAAGTTTTAACGTTCTATTTGTAGGAGGCAAATCAGTTTCATCCGGATCTTAGTTTAGGGACGATCCGGAGAGCTTTTGAGGAGGTCGCTGCGAAATGCCTCCGAAATCGATTATACAAGTTTCGCAAGGTCGTCACTTTGGAGCAGGGCATATAAAGATGCCCAAGACATATTAGGCGCTCGGTTTGGGAGTCCCTCTGTAGGAAGTGGTAAGTATGTATACTTTTACATTATTTTTATGAAATTTATAGTTTTTTGAAAGTGTAAGTATTTGATGTTCACAAAGGACGGATGAACGATGGAAAAGGAAGTCGGAAAAGGCAAGAGTTAACCGACTTTCGAAGCCCGAGGCTCACATCCACATAGGGGGATCGATGCGATTTGATGAGCATCGACGGCGCATGGTAATTTATATATAAATTCAATTAATCAAACTTTTGATTTATACTTATGTTATCAAATTTGAAACTTTATTGTAGGAGGAGAAAGAAGGCGGTCCCGTAGACTTTCGTGTGGTCTATGAGGCCACGCATAAGAGCCGGAAGACAAATGACTTAATCACGTCCGCTGCTCGTAGGCTTCTGGTAAGTCTCATGATATGGTCATTTGGTTGTTGCCATTAGTGCAATATTTTTGAAATACACAACATTTAAATTTTTTAGGATGAGTATAATGCAAAAATGGCTGAAAAGTATGGAGATGATCCGAGTACTCAGCTACCAGGTAATGTTTCTTCGTTGGTTTAATCATGTTTTTAATTTACATGATTCTTGATATATAATTTATATATTATATTATTTTATAATTTTTTCTATTTCGTAGAGGACCCTACTGTTTAGGAAGAGGTGGCCGGCACGACACGAGGGGGATACTTGCGTGGCCTCGGCACAGCCGCTCAGATACCTAGGAGGATCGGAGGATATGCAAGAGGTGCATCTGCTCCGAGCTCATCCGCTGCACCTGATCTGACGCAGCTATCATAGCAGCTATCGCAGCAATTATCGGAGCAGATATTGTAGCAGGTGTCGCAGCAGGTGTCGCAACAGTTGTCGCAGCAGGTGTCGCAGCAGTTGTCGCAACAGTTGGGTCCTCTATTGCAGGTGATTCAGGGATTGATCCCGACGCAGAATCCATCCCCGCGAGGCCATGGACCGAGCACGTCTGGGTCGAACATCCGGAATGATAACAATAACTCACAAACCTAGGATAGAAAACAAACTATGCTTTTGTTACTTATAGACTTAAACATACATATAGTTTGTTAGTTCGGTTTAGTAGTTTTCGTATTCTTATGTTATATATTATGCCTGTGATGGTTTTATATTGTCTGTGATAGTTTTATATTGCCTGTGATGATTTTATATTGCCTGTGATGCTTTTATATTGCTTGTGATGAATATCAATGCATTTTGAGATGCATTATAAATTGTATGACGTGGGAAGGGAAAAAATGAGGCTAGGGCGGGTAAAAAAAATGTACATGTAGTGACACCATAGCGTCTCATTGGCGTCTAAACGCATGTCGACGCTAATTTAGATATATCGCACTTCGTGTCATCTTAGTGTCTCATTGGCGACAAATGCATGATCATATTTGCGTCAATCTAGCGCCTAACTTAGCCGCACGTGGGCACCGGAAGGGCGTCTCAGGTCTACCGCCCCTTGCGCGTCGACTTAGCGACGCGGTCCTACTTCGTGCAGCCCCAAACATCGCGTCTTAATACCGTCGATATAGCGTCAATGTGTGGCGCTAGTTACGTCTCAACATCTTTGACTCTAGTGCGACGCCACTAGCCACCGAGTTCCAGCGTCTCAATTTTGCGGTGCTAGTTAGACGCGAAGGAGACGCTCTTGACAACAGAGACGTAATAGCGCCTCCCAAGCATTTCCGACTTTGAGTCGCTAATTGCCAATTTTCTTAGTGACCGCGCCCCTCCGCCTACTCCACCTCCTCCTCCACCATGCTTCGACTTTTATCTATTTGGGTGTAATTCTTCCAATTATTATTATTTTGTTATTATCTCTCCAGAATTTCTAGGATGAACTCCATATTTTTAAGATTATTCATTTTAGGAGATTATTATCGAAGGGAAACTATTTGGACCCTATATTATTTGTTTTAATCTTTTCTGATCAATTAGTTAATTGTGCTTAATGCTTTTGATTTAATTACTTGGATTTCTGAGTTGAGTAATTACCAGTTTGTGGACTATTTAATTTCAGAATTCATTAATTAAATTAATTGATTTTATGTGAAATTAATAATTGACATAAATTTGATAACTAGTGTGTGGATAATCAAGTTTATGTAGTCTGTTAATCTATACCAGTTTGTGGAGTGATCAACATTTTCATATTAATGCATCTTAATTTTAATCTTATCTGACGAATACCATTTTGTGGGACTTTATGTTTGATTAAATTTAAGGTAGTTTGATTTACCGGATTAAATAGCAGAATTACCAGTTTGTGGACTCTGTGATGTTAATCTTGTAAATTAATAACTTGGGAAAATTTCTAATCCATCTTTAAAGATTAAATTTATCTTTTATGGTTCAAATATTTATCCTGATCTATTTTCATCCTAAGGCCTAACTTCAACACCATTATCTTATCTTTATCTTATTTTTTTTTATTTTATTTCATAAAACCTCTTTCCAAAAATCCATGTTTTTCCTCTCTTATTAATTTATAAATCCAGATATTGAATTAATAATATTCCTCGTGGGTTCGACACTCTTACTCCTATTTTCTATATTACTTGAGCGACTAGTGCACTTGCTAGCGATTTTATTTTGCTACATCATCCCATACGCATCAAGTTTTTGGCGCCGTTGCCGGGGATTATTTTATTAATTAATTTGTGATTTTTATGAATTATTAGGAGATGTAAATAAAATTGTAAATAATTCTTTATAAATATGTATTAATTGTTTTAATTATTTTTGTGAACTAAACTGACATTTTTTCTTTTGCAGATAAAAGTCAGGATAAATTTTTTAAATTGTCGACTTTCGGCCACCGTCCTATGGTTTTACGACCGAGATTGATTTTTGTTGGCTTTACTGGTTTTACGGCTGAAACTTCACGATCGAATTGTTTTACGGCCGATAAATTTCTGAACATTTGTTTTTACGCCATATTACGACCTTTTCGGCCAGTTTATTTGTGAATTTTTCTTTCTCAGCCATCAAGGATCACGTTCGACTTAATCTTCATCGATTTACGGCCGATATGAATTGTCCTCTTCCTCGACCGTAATGATTCATTTGTCGACATTTTGTTTGATTTTTATTTCGGCCAAAGGTTGTTGACTTCGATTCTTTACACCTAGAGTTTTATATGCAAGGAGTTGAGTAATTCTTTACACCGCAGAAGTCAATTTAATTCTCTTTCGACCGAGATTATTCATCGCCGTGTTAATATTTACGCCATCTTATGATTTTGTTTCGACCGTAATTTAACGAGTTTTACACCTTCAAGTTGAATAATCCTTCGACACTGTTTCATGGTTTTTACGGTCGAACGAGTGCATGATTTTTACGATTATCTATTTAATTTACTTTCAGTCGAGTTATTTGGCATTTGTATTGGTTTGAAGATCCTCCCTTTGCGGCCGTAATTAGGTTTCTGAAAAGTTCCTCTCGAAAATTAATTTTCAATTCTATTAGGCCGGAAGACTTTATTTGTTAAAATCTCATTTTTCGTGACCTATTATCTGTATATCTTCCTTCTTGTATATATTTTTATTTTATTTTATTCTTTCATCTTACTGAAAATTGGTTGTTGCAGGTACTAATTGAAAATTAAATCACAACCAATCCTGGAATCTTCTGATAAGCGCACTAGGAGCTCAAATCCACTGTTGGAATTTGATCCTGAAATTGAAAGAACCTATCGTCGATTACGAAGAAATATAAGAAAAATGGCGGAACAAGCACGCGACAATCACAGACTGGAGTAACAAAATGAACTGGTTCCACCACATAATAATCGGCGAGAAGATGAAGCAAAGCTTTCTATGAGAGAATATGTCTCGGCCAGATACAGTGACCGAGAATCATGCATCGTGCTGCCTGATATTAACGCAAATAATTTTGAGATAAATCCTGCAATCGTGAGGATGATACAAGCATCCCAATTTGGAGGAGGATTTCATGAAGACCCTCACGATCACCTTGACAAATTTCTTGCTACTCTGAGCACCTTTAGAAATAATAATGTTTCTTCTGAAGTTATTCATTTATTATTATTTCTTCAATCTTTACGTGACAAAGCTTCCACTTGGTTTAAAACTTTGCCTGCAAGATCGATTCATTCTTGGTTGGAGCTGGTAGAAAAGTTTGTTGGAAAATACTGTCCACCACAAAAGGCAGGCAAATATCGAAGAGAATTGAGGGCATTTGTTCAAGACGATAACGAGACATTATATGAGGCATGGGAACGATATAAAGAACTATTGGCCAGAGTTCCTGATAATAGGATTCCAAAGTGGCAAGTAATGGAAGATTTTTACCATGGATTGCGAGCTGCAGATCAAGATAAGCTCGACCAATCGGCAGGAGGGACAGTACTAGGATCTAAACGCCCTAGTGAGATACAAGATATTATTGAAGCTGTAGCCCTCAAGACAAGCCAAGAAAGGAGACCATCTCGCCGAACTCATGATGTGCATGCCACAGAAAGTAGAAATTCTTCTGAAGTAGTGACTCAACTGGAGTCACTCAATCAAAAATTTGAGCAGATGATGTCATTAATGGTGTGCAACAACTGTGGAGGAGGACATGCGAGCAATTATTGCCCTCAAGGTAACATTTCTAATCTTGATCACATTGAAAATGCTAACTTTGTCTCCAATCCATTTTTCAGGAACAATGACTATGGTTGGAGGAACAATCAGAAGTTTCCATACAGGACAAATCAAGGGCAAGTTGTTGAGAAACTCCAGAATCAAACACAAACTCATCCACAGAACTATACACTTTTGAGAAGGCAACATGAAGCTCCTGCTCAACAATCAACTAATCCCATGGAAGAGATGATGGCAAGAGTTATTGACACTATGCAAACCATGCAAAGGACAATGGAAACAAGGGCAAACAATCAAGATGCCACAATTAGGAATTTAGAAATGCAAATAGGGCAGATGGCTAATATGATGGCAGGACGTGCACCAGGGGCTCTTCCAAGTAATACAGAGAAAAATCCTAAAGAAGAGACCAAAGCTGTGACTCTTAGAAGTGGGAAACAGTTGAAAAATGTGATATCAGATTCCCCGCCAAGAGTAATTGATCATGAAGAAGAAACTGAAGCATCAAAGACACAAGATCAGACTACTGAAGATATCAATCTGAAGAAAAAAGAAACTGACAATTCAAAAAATACCAACATAAAGGATCTGCCATATCCATAGAAATTTCGCAAAGAACAGTTAGATAAGCAATTTTCTCGCTTTCTTGATATTCTGAAGCAATTATCTATTAACATTCCCTTTCATGAAGCTTTACAGACGATGCCGAGCTATGCTAAATTCATGAAGGATATATTATCCTCAAAAAGAAAGTTTGAAAACACTGGGAGAGTAATGTTGACATCGGAGTGTAGTGCCATTTATGATCGAGATATACCTAGAAAAATGAAGGATCCAGGAACCTTCACCATACCTTGCACTATAGGAAAATTCTTTTGTGCACAAGCTTTATGTGATCTTGGTGCTAGTATAAGTTTAATGCCTTACTCTATATTTGTGCAGCTAGGTTATGGAGAACTAGAAGAAACAAGCATGACTCTTCAATTTGCAGATTCTTCATGCAAGAGACCCCGAGGAATATTAAGAGATGTTTTGGTAAAAGTTGATAAATTTGTTTTTCCTGCAGATTTTATTGTTCTGGATATGAAGGCAGATGAAAAAACCCCCATCATCCTCGGGAGACCATTCCTAGCAACAGGAAACGCACTCATAGATGTTCAACAAGGGATGCTCAAACTTTGCGTCAACAATGAAGACATCACTTTCAATATAAAAAATTCTCTCAAACAACCTTTTGATTACTCATCCTGTTATGCCATTGATTCTTTAGAAAATGACACGATTGATGTTTTTGATGATATTATTGCAGATTTTATCTCAGATCCATATGCTAAGGAAGCTTTGAAAATGGTAGAGGAATCTAGAGAAATTATGGAAGATGATAATGCGCCAATAACAACAGAGACACTCGAGGCGGAAAATGATAAACTGGATTATTCTCCAAAATTTGAACTTAAAGAACTTCCATCTCATTTAAGATATGCTTTTCTTGAAAATGACACTTACCCATTTATCATATCTGCTGATTTGACAGGTGATATGGAAAACCAACTTTTAGAAGTATTGAGGCAACACAAAAGAGCAATTGCCTGGTCGATCTCGGATATCAGGGGCATCTCTCCTACCATTTGCATGCACAAGATTTTGATGGAGGACAATGCCAAGCCAATTGCTCAATATCAAAGAAGGCTCAACCCAACTTTAAGGGAAGTTGTGAAAAAGGAGGTCATCAAACTCCTTGATGCAGGTATTATATATGCCATTTCTGATAGTTCATGGATAAGTCCTGTGCAGGTAGTCCCTAAGAAAGGAGGAATCACTGTGATAAGTAACAAAAATAATGAATTGGTGCCTCAAAGTACAGCTACAGGTTGGAGAGTCTGTATAGACTATAGGAAGCTTAATGATGCTACCCGCAAAGATCATTTTCCATTACCTTTTATTGACCAAATGTTGGAGCGTGTTGCAGGTCATAGCTATTATTGTTTTCTAGATGGTTATTCTGGATACAATCAAATAGCAGTAGCACCTGAGGATCAAGAAAAGACAACGTTCACATGTCCATATGGAACGTTTGCCTATAGAAGGATGCCATTTGGTCTATGCAACGCTCCAGCAACATTTCAGAGATGCATGATGTCAATCTTTGCAGACATGAATGAGAAGATACTCGAAGTTTTCATGGATGTTTTTACACTATTTGGTAGCTCTTTTAATAATTGTTTGGATAACTTATCTCTAGTTTTGCAGCGATGTGAAGAAACGAATTTGGTCCTTAACTGGGAAAAATGTCACTTCATGGTTAAGGAGGGTATAGTGCTTGGCCACAAAATCTCAGCAATTGGAATTGAAGTGGATAAGGCCAAGATAGATGTTATTGCAAATCTGCCCCCTCCAACCAATGTGAAGGGCATTCGAAGCTTCCTTGGGCACGCAGGATTTTATCGTCGTTTTATCAAAGATTTTTAAAAAATGGCTAAACCCTTAATTAATCTTCTTGCTAAGGACACAAAATTTGATTTTAATTCAGATTGTCTTATTGCCTTTAATTTATTAAAGGAAATGCTAATTTCTGCACCTGTTGTTGTTGCACCAGACTGGTCTCTACCATTCGAGCTGATGTGTGACGCGAGTGATGGTGCTGTAGGAGCTATGTTGGGGCAAAGAAAGGATAAAACATTTCATGTCATATATTATGCAAGCCGAACATTGAATGCTGCCCAACTAAATTATACAACAACAGAGAAGGAGTTTCTTGCTATTATTTTTGCTTTTGACAAGTTTAGATCATATCTAATTTGTTCAAAAATTATTGTATACATAGATCATGCAGCCATCAAGCACTTGATGAGCAAACAAGATGCCAAACCTAGACTAATCCGATGGATACTACTTTTGCAAGAGTTTGATGTGGAAGTAAAAGACAAAAAAGGGACTGAGAACTTATTAACTGATCATCTATCTCGTTTGGAGTCATCTCCAAGAGAAGTCACAGATATACTTGAAGAATTTCCAGACGAGAAACTTTTTTCTATCTCTACAATTTTTCAAATTTCTGACACTACACCATGGTTCACTGATTTTGCTAATTACCTTGCAGGACATTACATTCCAAAGGGCATGACCACTCATCAAAAAAGGAAATTCTTATCTGATGTCAAGAATTATCACTGGGAAGATCCTTATCTTTTTTGATTATGTGCAGATCAAGTAGTTCGAAGATGTGTTCACGAAGATGAGATTGATAATATCCTAAGTCATTGCCACGATGGACAAGCTGGAGGTCACTTTGGACCCAATCGAACATCGGCTAAGGTACTTGAATGTGGACTATATTGGCCAACCATTTACAAAGATGCAAGAAACTACTGTAAGTATTGTGACAAATGCCAAAGGACATGTAATATTTCTCGTCGAGATGAAATGCCTCTCACAAATATTTTACAATGTGATATTTTTGATGTTTGGGGCATTGACTTTATGGGACCATTCCCTAAATCCTTTAACAACCAATACATCTTAGTGGCGGTTGATTATGTTTCCAAATGGGTAGAAGCTGTAGCCACACCAACAAATGAGGCCAAGGTAGTTGCCAACTTTCTAAGAAAAAATATTTTTACTCGATTTGGAACACCTAGGACTATCATAAGTGACAATGGAACACATTTCTGTAATAAAATAATGTCAACTCTTCTTAACCGATTTGGAGTCAAACACTTTCTCAGTACCCCATATCATGCCCAATCTTGTGGACAAGTGGAAATTTCAAATAGAGAAATTAAAAGAATTCTAGAGAAAACTGTGAACTCATCTAGGAAGGATTGGTCCTTGAAACTAGACGATGCACTTTGGGCATATAGAACCGCTTTTAAGACACCTATAGGTACCTCTCCTTATAGATTAGTTTTTGGAAAATCATGTCACCTTCCTGTGGAATTAGAACATAAAGCTTATTGGGCAACGAAAATTTTAAATCTGGATCTAAAATCATCACAATAAGAAAGATTATTACAATTAAATGGGCTTGATGAATTTAGATATCATGCATATGAGAACATCAAACTATATAAAGAAAGTACTAAAAAATTACATGACCTGCATATTAAACATAAAGAATTTTTACCTGGTCAACGAGTGCTTCTTTACAATAGTAAACTCAAATTATTTCCTGGGAAACTCAAATCAAGGTGGACTGACCCTTATATCATAATCAATTGTTCACCTTATGGAACATTTGAAATTGAATCATTGGATCATAAACAAAAATTTAAAGTTAATGGACATAGACTTAAACTCTATCATGATAACACATATTATCAAAATTTATCTATGATTAATCTGTTTACCATCTAAATGTCGAATTGACAAAGTCAAGCTGACGACTATAAATCAGAACTATTTTTATCCTTTTTATTATTTCTTTAGATTAGTCTTTCATTAGTTTGTTGATTAATATCTTTAGTTGTGGTAATAGTTTTTATTTTGTTGAGTCATCTGCGGAAGGAGAGACCTCGGACATGACAAGGCGAAACAGACGAATCACCTTGAAAATCGGCCAAGCTCTTACGACATGACCCTTCACTGCGCCATCACGTGGGAATAGATCAATCACCGCCGTTACGCCCTTTCTTCGTTACGGCCGAAGTTTCAACGCCCCTCTCACCATTACGCCCTGTGCGTTACGGCCAAGCTTCCACACCGAACCAACTCCTTACGGCCGAAGTCTCATCGTCGGTTCCACTTATGCATTACGGCCAAGCTTCCACGCCGACTTCGTTTTACGGCCGAAGAGCCGACGCCGTCACCGCTGCTCCCTTACGCCCAAAGTGCCATGCCTCCTATTTTTTTACGGCCGAGACTCTCAATTATCGGCCGAGATCTCCTCTCACCGACACCATTTGCGGCCGACACCTTCATCGATATATATATTGAGGCCGAGCATCTCTCCACCGAAAATAATTCCGGTTGTATCTTTTCCCTTTCCTTTATTTTCATTTCTTTAGCTTTTCCATATTATCTTTACTCTTTCCCTTGGTGGCTTAACACTGAGGACAGTGTCTAGTTCAAGCTTGGGGGAGTTTGCATTTCATGCATTGTATGTTTCTTTCTTTTTATTTGCTTATGTTTGCATCTATTTGTAAAAAAATCCAAAAAAAAAAAATTGAAAAAATTTGAAAATTTTCTAAAAAAATACCATTGCATGCATTTATTTTTGCTACCATCTTACAAACTCTTGTCTTATTATTTTAATTATCTTTTAGTAGAAGTTCAAAGACATGTCGTTAATTGATGAAATTTGAATACTTTTCTTTCTTATCACTTGCTACTTCAGTATCAAACTTATAGACTGTGTGCCCATGCTAAATAGAATTATGAATGACTAGACGACAAAATCATATTCATGCCTTTTTATTAATTTCTTTTAAGTCTTGATTAATAGTAGCCTTCTTATTGACCATATCAAGTACTTTTTGAGCTTATAAAAAAAGAAGGGTTAGTTAAACCCCAACAAATAAAAAAAAAAGAAAAATGATGAATAAAGTTATGTGTAGGTACAAAAGTGTTATTCGGAACCAAGATGTGTTCGGGTAATTAGATCCGTAGGGGTTCATGCCTGGCGACCTAAGGGCAGCTGCTCTGGGATCCGTCGATCGAAAACCTGTTACATGGACCATCTTGTGGAACATGGAGAAGCACAGGAGTACTAAATCATGGCTAAGTTCGAACTCTTCATTCAGAACCTTGGTTGTTCGGGCAAGTAAACTCGAGGGGTGATTTATCACCTGGTGCCCTAAGGTCATCTGGTCTGGGAGTCATCAGTCTAAAGCCCGCCACATGGACTTCCTTGTGCAATCCTGCTTGAAGATTAGAACTTTTAAAATGATTGAAAATTAAAATTAAAAGAAAAAAAAGTTTTAAGCTCAATTAGTGCTTATGTGTTCAATATTAATGCTATTATTTGACAGACAATTTATTTTTCTGCAAGGCTGAATTTGAGATTGTTTAAATTTGTGTAGCATTCAGAACCTCTATGAAGCTAAGTGCATGAAAAAAGGTGAGATACTGAGTAGCAGGTGTGCAGAAGAATTGTGTGAGAAAATTAATCAATTGACAATGTGGCGGCTATGATGGAACTTTCTTGAGCCTTGCCTTGAATTTTTGCTTGAGGACAAGCAAGACTTTAAGCTTGGGGGAGTTTGATGCATGCAAAATACAACATATTTTAGATTATTGTTTTAATTAATTTTTCTATAATTTGATCATGGCATGCATCATTTTTAGTCACTTTTAATCGTAATTCCGGATTTATCAATTTTAATTATTAATTCTTTGAATATTTTAATTGTGGATGGATTAACTAAATTTTGATAATTATTTTACAGGAAAAATCGAGATTTAGATGGATTGTGCTGTATCGGCCGAAATTTCGAAGAAATTATCATTACGACCGAGATTGGGATAAATGATTATTGTTTTGGCCGAGATTTGGAGGGGGTAATGGCAATGAAATCATCATTTTGGCCGATATATGAAGGTGTAAAGATAAAATTATTTGGGCGTAACGGGATTTAATTCTCTGTTTTGGCCGAGTTATGAAAGGTAAAGATAAATGATTTTATCTTTTGGGCGTAACAAGATCAAATTCCTTCCTTACGGCCGAGATTTGGAGGGAGTAAAAGGAATTTTATCTCTTTGGGAGTAAAGATAAAAGAATTTCGTTTTGGCCGAGATTCAAAGGGGTAAAGATAAAATAATTTATCTTTTGAAAGAATTATCATTTTTGGCCGAGATTTATCCCATGAATTTAAATTCGGCCGTACATCATGATCAAATTGAAAGCCGTCCGCACCCTATAAATACGTGAAGAATCCATCGTTTCAATTCGTGCTCTGAAGTTCAGGTTTTCTTCCACGATGAGTCGTGAGTCTGCAGGCTACGACCAAGAGGAGAGAGGTGCGACAGCTGGAAGTTGATCGCGACACTGATCAAGTCCGAGAGGCTGCCCGACTGTCTGCCCGTGATCCGAAGCTTCGACTTTTATCTATTTGGATGTAATTCTTCCAATTGTTATTATTTTATTATTATCTCTCCAGAATTTCTAGGATGAACTCCATATTTTTAAGATTATTCATTTTAGGAGATTATTATCGAAGGGAAACTATTTGGACCCTATATTATTTGTTTTAATCTTTTCTAATCAATTAGTTAATTGTGCTTAATGCTTTTGATTTAATTACTTGGATTTTTGAGTTGAGTAATTACCAGTTTGTGGACTATTTAATTTCAGAATTCATTAATTAAATTAATTGATTTTATGTGAAATTAATAATTGACATAAATTTGATAACTAGTGTGTGGAGAATCAAGTTTATGTGGTCTGTTAATCTATACCAGTTTGTGGAGTGATCAACAGTCTAGGATTTTCATATAAATGCATCTTAATTTTAATCTTATCTGACGAATACCAGTTTGTGGGACTTTAGGTTTGATTAAATTTAAGGTAGTTTGATTTACCGGTTTAAATAGCAGAATTACCAGTTTGTGGACTCTGTGATGTTAATCTTGTAAATTAATAACTTGGGAAAATTTCTAATCCATCTTTAAAAATTAAATTTATCTTTTATGGTTCAAATATTTATCCTGATCTATTTTCATCCTAAGGCCTAACTCTAACACCATTATCTTATCTTTATCTTATTTTCTTTTTTTTATTTCATAAAACCTCTTTCAAAAAATCCATGTTATTCCTCTCTTATTAATTTATAAATCCAGATATTGAATTAATAATATTCCTCGTGGGTTCGACACTCTTACTCCTATTTTCTATATTACTTGAGCGACTAGTGCACTTGCTAGCGATTTTATTTTGCTACATCATCCAATACGCATCAGATATGATGTGCATAAGGATTTATATTACAACGGTTTTTTACTGACATACACAAATTGGTTCTTTCATGGTGAAGAAAGATGGGCTAAAGAAACAACTAATGTAGATACCGTTGTGGGCGACTCGAGCAATCCGTGCAGGGACATGATACGAGATGCAATGTTAGGAGAAAATGTTGACGAAATATTGATTGAAGAAGACTCGAATCCTTCGATTTCTAAGTTTTATAATCTTCTCGAAGAAGCAGATGAACCTTTATGGGATGAATGCGTGAAGTAAACCACACTTTATGCAGTGGCACAACTAATGAACTTAAAATCAGAATTTAATATGAGCGAAAGTTGTTTTGACCGGATGCTTGCCATTATTAAGAGTATGCTTCCAGCTTCAGAGAAATTACCGAGATATTTTTACAAGTGCAAATGGTTGATGGGAGATTTAGGGTTGGAATATCAGAAGAGTGATGCATGCTGTAATAATTGCATGTTGTACTACAAGGAAAACAACTCACTTATGAGTTATTCTATTTGTGGCGAGCCCAGATTCAAGCCGAAAAAGAATTCTCAAAGTTCGAAAAAATGTGGGAAATGCAATATTTAGATACTTTCTGATTGTTCCAAGATTACAACGACTATTTCTTTTTGAAAAAAACTGCATCATTTATGAGGTGGCACAGAGAAGGGGCACGTGATGATCAAAATTCAATTACACATCCTTCGGATGCGGAGGCAAGGAGACGATTTGATACACTTCATCCGACTTTTTCTGCAGAATCATGCAATGTTAGATTAGGACTTTACACCGATGTCTTCAACCCATTTGGCTCATCAAGTACTACTTATTCATGTTGGCCAGTTTTTGTGACACCTTAATGGGGTGGTCACTGTGAATAATATTGCTCGACCGTAAGTTAAATAAGTTGTACAAATTTTGTTATAATTTTTGTTATCGTTGAAAATTAATTCTTCTTTGTAATTGACAGGACCACTTTCATACCCGCTAGTACTGTGCGGGATGTCAGTGCTCTCATTCTTTACCACTTGCCGGAAGGGGCATGGTCCTAGAAAGATGTTCTAATTCAAGTGCGGGATGACATCTTTCGATCCTTTACGGTACGATCTTCTATTTGGGTTATATAATTGGATTTATATTATTTTAAAAGTACTAAGTTTTAACATATTTTTTAGGAGGCAAGTCAATTTCATCCAGATCTTAGTTTAGGGATGATCCGGAGAGCTTTTCAGGAGGCCGCTGCGAAATGCCTCCGAAATCGATTATACAAGTTTCACAAGGTCGTCACGTCCGTCGGCCTCACTTTGGAGCAGGGCATACAAAGATACCCAAGGCATATTAGGCGCTCGGTTTGGGAGTCCTTATGTAGAAAGTGGTAAGTATGTTTACTTTTAAATTATTTTTATTAAATTTATAGTTTTTGAAAGTGTAAGTATTTGATGTTCATAAAAAGACGGATGAACGATGGCAAAGGAGTCGGAAAAGGCAAGAGTTAACCGTCTTTCGAAGCTCGAGGCTCACATCCACATAGGGGGATCAATGCGACCTGACAAGCATCAACGAAGCATGGTAATTTACATATAAATTCAATTTATCAAACTTTTGACATATACTTATGTTATCAAATTTGAAACTTTATTGTAGGAGGAGAACGAAGGCAGTCCCATAGACTTTCGTGTGGTCTATGAGGCCACGCATAATAGCCGAAAGACAAATGACTTAATCACGCCCACTGCTCATAGGCTTATGGTAAGTCTCTTGACATGGTCATCTGGTTGTTGACGTTAGTGCATTATTTTTTAAATACACAATGTTTAAATTTTTTAAGATGAATATAATGCGAAAATGGCTGAAAAGTATGGAGATGATCCGAGTACTCAGCCACTAGGTAATGTTTCTTTGTTGGTTTTCTCATATTTTTAATTTATGTGTTTCTTGATATATAAAATATATATTATATGATTGTATAATTTTTCTATTTCATAGAGGACCCTGCTGTTTGGGAGGAGGTGGTCGGCACGACACGAGGGGAATACTTGCGTGGCCTTGGCACATCCGCTTAGATACCTAGGAGGATCGAAGGATATGCAGGAGGTTCATCTGCTCCGAGCTCATCCGCTGCACCTGATATGATGCAGCTATCACAGTAGCTATCGCAGCAGTTATCGGAGCAGATATCGCAATAGGTGTCGCAGTAGTTGGCTCCGGTATTGTAGGCCATTCAAGGATTGATCCCGACGTAGAATCCATCCCCACGAGGTCATGAACCGAGCACATCTGGGTCGAACGTTCGGAATGATAACAATAACTCCCAAACCTAGGATAGAAATAAACCACGAATACAAACTATACTTTTGTTACTTATAGACTTAGATATACATATAGTTTGCTAGTTCGGTTTATTACTTTTCGTATTCTTATGTTAAATATTATGCCTGTGATGCTTTTATATTGCTTGTGATGCTTTTATATTGCTTGTGATGAATATCAATGCATTATTATATGCATTATAAATTGTATGGTGCGGAAAGGGGAAAAATGATGCTGGTATGGGTAAAAAAATATGCAAGTAGCGCCTCCATAGCGTCACATTAGCGTCGCATACTGTCGACGCTGAGTTAAATATATCGTTCTTAGCACCATATTCGCGTCTCATTGGCGACGCATATACCATCATATTTGTGTCACTATAGCACCGAAATAGCGCCTACATTAGCGACTCATGGGCGCCGGGATAGTGCCTCAGACGTAGCGCCACCTGCGCGTTGAAGTAGCAACGCATTTGTTCTGCGCCCAGCCGGACACCACACGTCTTAATAACGTCGAGATAGTGTCAACACGTGGCGCTAGTCGCATCTTATTTTTGTTGACTCTATTGTGACACCAGTAGCCACCGATTTTCAGCGCCGCACTTATGCATTGCTAGTTAGATGCCAATGAGACGCTCTTCATCACGGAGACGTAATAGTGCCTCCGTAGCATCGCAAGTAGTGGGTCTTCTATTTTTCAATTTTCTTGTATGAAATAGTATTAAGACGATTACTTGATTGATAGTGTGGAAGCATTAACCATTCTAGTGAGAGCTTTGCTTTGAACATTGCTTGAGGACAAGCAAGAATTTAAGTTTGGGGAGTTGATGCATGCAAAATATAATATATAACTAGCCATGCATTTAATCACAATTTGATTCATTTTCATATAGCATGCATCATTTTCTAATTTTATTTGTTTAATTTTACAAAAATGAAAATCTACCAAAGTTCTATGTTTTATTATAGAAAAAATAAGAGAAAAGAGTCACGAACCTACCGGAGAAAACGACACCCAAATAGAGTTATAACGAAGCCAAAAATTGGATTTTTTTTCTTTGGGTGTCGGCTTGGGTCTATGGGAGACCTCCAGCTACTAGCACTTGACTAATCCAGAGACAGGAAGATAGAGTAGTAATGATTTATTCCTTGTCCAAAGTGATGACTTTGAGACTCGAATATGAGGCTACTAGTACTCAGCCAGCACTTGGGACTCAATTCTGCTATCAATTGAGCCAACCCCTGCTGGTTCGCATCCTCGGTCGACGCCGAGGAGAACGGCAGTCATGAGCCAAAAATTGAAAATTAGTAAAGACTGACATTGTTGAAATTGAGTATAATGGGTCATGACATAGCGTACAGTCCCATAACGGTTCGTTAAATGTCCAGAAGTACACTAAAACTTTGTCTGAGTAACGGACTGGGACCATGAACTGTCATTGACTGTGAAAACACAACTTTTACTTAGATTTAGACACTGTGAGGGCCGTGAAATCTATGTTGTGGACCGTGAGAAGCCATACTAGGTGTTACGAAGGTGTTATGAGCCATTACAAAATTGAATTTTGAGATTTTGACTTTTATCAAAAATTTTAATTGTAGATTGACTCCAAATTTTATCATAAGTCATAAGGATCATTAGGAAGCCTGTTTACTCAAATTTGAAGAAGTGTTGAATGGTTTTAAAATCCAACAAGAGTTTAATATGAATTTATCTTATTTTGACATAGAAAGACTTCCAATTAAAATGAAACTCTATCAAAACCTTTGGGACACTTGAAGGCTATAAATAGAGGCCCTAGAAGACACAAAATGGAGTGCTTAAGACTTGAGAGTCGTGCCACTTTGTAGAGGATGAATTTCAACGTGTGAAAGTCAACCGAAGGAGAAAGCTACGCAATAACTCACGTTTATGCTGTGCGAATTTTACCTCTATCCTAAATTTGGATGCTCTTTTACCTAGTTTTCGTATCTTATCTTTTCTGTAATAGGGATTTTAGATTCTATATAATAATGGAAATTGTTTGAATCCTATCATTAGTTGAGTTAACTAATCTATTCGGATTCTTTTTATTATGCATGCTCATTAACTATTGATGAGTATACTTTTGAGATTATATTACAAACTTGCATGAGGAGTGATTAGTGTCAATAATTATTATTTCTCTGATAATTAATCTTTTACTTTTAAGTTGAAGCAGACATAATGCAAGTTCGATAACTCGTCGTTTGTGTGATCTATTATTGTGTCCAATATTGTGGGTGTATAAGATACATATTAATGCATCTTAATCTTCTGATAATCTTATAACTAACTCGTCATTTGCAATTTTCATTTTTGTTAGAAATTAGGATAGTTTGGTTTACTCGTATTGGAGAGTTCATTATATTAGGTACTCCTAATTTGTCGTAAAAAATCAAACTTATTATTTCTTGTTATAACTCAATTATTATAGAGGATTATGCACATTTATCTTTACACTAATCATCCATAATTATCAAAACTCAACACTAATTTTATTTCTGCAAGTTAATTTTATGTTTTCATATCACAACACCATTACTTCTCCTAGTAGATTATTAAGATAGAATAAATTTAACTAGTTCTTCATGAGTTCTACACTCTACGCTCTACTTTATTACTTGATACGATTAGTGCACTTGTTAGAAAATTTATTTATTGCAAATTCAACGCATCAAAGTATCTCATACTTACATATGCATTCATCAACATCATCTTCTTCACATTGTCAAGTTATATTAAACATCAATGTACTTTCCTTTACAATAGTCCATCCTTTAATCAAGCAATCATGATGTACTTATCGCAATAAAGGACATACATGACCATTGTCAATATAGGAGTAAAAGAATTTACTTAATCATAGGTCTTCTTACCATCATTGAATTTACAAAAAGTCAATTTTCATAGTTAATTCATATAGTTTTGCTTTAACTAATCTTTGTAAAGCATGCTATTATATAATATAAAGACATAACTGGAGATAAACTTTTACTTTAAGTTATTAATTTCTTTGTTCAAGCATGCACTTTCTACATTTTATTTTTCACATAATGATTTTAGTGTACTATTTTTCATTTTCAATTCTTTAATTGAGAATTCCTAGCTAGAGTTTTTTTTTTCATTCAATACATCACACTTTTCACATGCTTTAACATTCTTATTTTTCTTTCGCAAATTTTCAAACTCTATTTTTATATCATCATATTTCCTTTTTAGGCATCCATATTTATTAATAAGAATTCTAAACTCCTTATGAACATTAAAGGATTCACTATCACTAGAGTAAGATGAGTTAGATGATACCTCATAGTTATTAGCCATTAGACATATGTAGACTTCTTCGTCATCACTAGAGGAGGCGTTGGAGTCATTCTATTCATCTTCGCTTTCATCCCAAGTGGTTTGAAGAGCCTTTTTCTTTCTTCTTGCGCTTTCTCCATCTTTATTCTTTTTGATCAAGTTTGGACATTCATTTTTGTAGTGTCCAATCTTTTTACATTCAAAGCAAGTTATTTGACTCTTGCTTAATGACGATCTTCTCTCGGTGAAGCCTTTATTCTTCTTTTGCTTAGAAAACTTGAAATATTTGTCAAGTTTCTTTTCATATAGGGAAAGCTTCTTTTCATCAAGATCATCGTCCTCTTCACTTGTGTCTTTCTCATCTTTATTTGCCTTCAATACCAATGTTTTCCTTTTTGAAGTATTTGCATCTTCATCCTCCTTGATCCTGATCTCATAGGGTAGGAGTGAACCTATAAGATCATCAAAGTTTAACTTGTTCAAGTCCTTTTTTCAATCACCGTCCTCTTTATATACCATTTGGAGGAGAGAGACCTGAGAAACTTTTTCACTTTTTGAGAGTTAGTCATTAGCTTGCCCAAAGAGACTAAGCCATTTATAATATCATTAAAGCGAACGACCATCTCATTTATGGATTCATTTTCAAGCATTTTGAAGGAATCATATTGATGATTTAAAATATTTAATCTAGAATCCTTAACTTTATCCGTTCCTTCATGAGTAATAATAAGTTTCTTCCAAATCTCATTACCACTTTGACAACTAAAAATCCGATTAAACTCTGTTGGATCCAAAGCACAATAAAAAAATATTTTTAACTTTCCAATCTAGTTTTACAAAAAGTCTTTCTCCTTCGGTATATTCTAAAGAAATTTTTCCACGTAAATCAAAACCTTCTTGAACAATATCCCACATATCAATATCAATATCAATAGAACAAACATAGACTTGCATCCTAATTTTTCAATATGCAAAATTTGATGCATTAAAAAGTGGAGTACGATTAATAGATTGACCTTTGAAAAAATTGAAACCACTTGATGTCATAGCTCTAAAGATGTTTCAAATCTTAAAAACAAGAGCAACTTGACTCTGATACCAATTGTAGGATCAAAAGTACCAAGGAGGGGGGGGGGGAGGGGGTTGAACTGGTGTATAAAATCTTTTTGCAAAATCACTTTCAGAAAAATCAATAAAATCGATCACAAGCAAATAAAGTTAAGACGTAAGTGAAAGATAAAGAACAAACGTAAGGAGACATGATATGTTGACGATGTTCAGCCTCAACTCTTTGGCCTCTCTTCCTGCTCCGACTTCTCGACCTCTAGACCGTCGGAGATCCACTATCTTTCTCTTTTCTTATAGGGAGAGAACAACCCTCTTTACACCACACGCCTTCTTATCCGCTCAAGAGGCAAGTCACACATCTTTTACAATGAGCTCTCAATCTTACTATATCATAAAGAAAATGTTTCCCTCTAAATCTTTTTTTTTACAAAGTTTTTCTCACACTCAAGGCTAAGAAAAGAAAAGGGAATAAATTGCAAGTTTAGGTTCAAGAACTTGAAAAGAGCTATGATTTTTTTTTTCAAACTTTGGCACTCCTTTTATAGGCTCCTATAGGCAAAAATTCGTTCAAAAAGTCTTCCACAATTTTCTCCTCAAAATAATAGCCTTTATTATTCATTTGACTGTGTGACCAGTCGACCGCTGTGATGGGCCGATCGATCGGTCAATATTACTGTTGTTGCCTATATCCAATTTTGGGCGCTATCCGGTCGACCGATCCTTTGACCGGTAATGCCTCGATGTCAATCGGTACATCTCCTCGTCGACCGGTGTCTCGACGTCGACCAGTATAGTCTCGTCATTTCTGAGTTCATTGTGTACTGATCGGTTGACCGGTGCAACGACCGGATCGTCAACTGATATTGTCTCATCTTTTCTTCCGCTGAATATCAATCGACCCGATCGATCGGTCGTGTGCTGAAATTTTTTTTGCGACTTTAATTTGGCTATTTCTTCTACGAATGAGATCATATCAATTCTACACCCGTATTATCATCACTTGAGCATATAATAGTAACTTTTATGTCCAGTTTAATTTGTTATCATCAAAACTTAGGATTCAACACAATCAACATATTGCGATCAATACTTTTACATTAAAGCATTCAAATAACTTTACATAATTTTCATCTAATACATATATGAATAAATAACTAGACTTTTGAGGAACAAGAGAAAAATATAATAAATTCTCTATAGTCAGCACTCCTTTTGTGACTATTATTTTTCATCACTTTTAAATCTCCTATCATTCTTATCAATTTATTTTAAATACTTCCATTTCTTATTGTCAACAAGTCGAATGATTTAACAAGTACCTAACTTGATTTTCGTCTTTATATTCTAACTCTTTGCATTAATTCATTTTCATTAGAGAGAACCTCCATCTCTTAGGCTCATGTTCATACATTTGACATTGACAACGTGGAACTACTCATATATTTCAATAAATAAACATAATCGTGAGTTGGATGCGAATTGCTCTCACTCGGATTGAGGTGTATAAATAAAATACGGATTAGCACAAATGAATCTACATATATTATCAACTCTAAATCTTCAACTTTCCAAGTGAAGAAATTACTTAATCTCGTTCAACTTAAAATATGAGTTAATTTTATACAAATACTTATTAAATTATTTAAAATATTTTTACTTTAGTATCGATCATGAATTTCTGTCTTAAGTTATGAGCATTATTGAAAAATGTCAATTTCATCCGATAAGATATTTGCCAAAGTTATTAATTCTTCATCTTTTATAGTGTTACTTTTTTCTTGACTTTGCATACTTTAAATGTGGAACTAAAGCAGATGATATTATAATATTAAAATTAGAGTTAGTTTTCAATAATTTTATTATGTATTTTAATAATATGTATTATATATCATATCTAAAATTTAAAATTATTTAGACATTATGCAAAAAATTTACCTAACAATAATTATTTTAACATATTTTATAATTTTATCTAATCTCATATGACTAATATAAGATGTTAATAAAAGAAACAATTTAAGTTTATTATAATTTTTATTTAAATTCTAATTATAATTCTTAAATAAATATGCATTATTTTTCCAGCTTATATATATATATATATATATATATATATTGTTACTACTATACTTCTAATAGCAATACCTATATTTTTTCAATTATTATTTAACATTTTATATCGATGTTGAAAAAAATAATTACATATACATGACGTTGTTCTTAAATAATTACAATATAAATATTAATGACTGATGTGATAAAAAAACTACTATGTAACCATATCTAGTATAATTTAAAAGTTATATTGTCAATGATATCATATAGTTATTTCTTATAATTATTCATTCCATGATTTTTTTGTTACCACTAAACCATTTCAATAGCATATATAAATTAATATTTTAATTAGTTATAACATTTTATATGACTGTTTGACATTTGTCAAATATCTATTCTCTTTGTATATTATTGTATAAAATACTATATGTTTAGAAAAATTATTCTCCACATTCATATATTTTGATTACTTAAAAAAAATATGAATATTATGAGCATGTCGTGGGACAAGAGACTACTTTTATTTTATAAAGAAATAGATATTATGTTTTTAATATATATATATATATATATATATATATATATATAGACATGAGATTTAATATTACACTTTGAACATAAAATTAAATTTAAAATTTTATTTTAGCACGCGTGACATTTTTTTATCAAATTTATGAGCTTTAATGATTAAATATTAATTCCATCCCATAAGCGACTATGAAGATTATAAATTCTCCCTCTTTTATAGTCTTACTCTACTCTTTGGATTTTGCAAATTTCAAATATGGGACTAAAGTCGACAATAGTTAATTTTAGTATGTTTATTATTTAAATAATAAATTATCTATCAAAAGTAGACTATAAAATTATTCAGATATTATGCAATAATATTTATCAAAGAATAACTATTCCAACAACTCTAGAATTAATTAGATATTAGCAAAAAGTAAAATAGTTAAGACATAATTTTAATAAGACTTCTTTTGCTTATATATATACATACATACATACATACATACATACATATATATATATATATATATATATATATATATGCATGTATGTATGTATGTATGTATGTATGTATCAGTGGCGGAGCCAGACTTAATATTCATTGTATAATTCTAATAAATTTAAGATTATATTAACATAAATTACAAAATTTTCGCAAAATTATTGTTCTATTACAATGTACAAAAGTATTAATTTTAATCTCCAAAATCTACTTTAATTCTAGATATGAAAAAAATATGTATATATATTTTAAAGATGAAATAAATCAAGATTAAGTGCATGACCATTAAATATATTCTTCTAATGATATAAATACTTCAAATAATTTAAATAAATCACACTGATGATGAAATTATACAATTTAAGCTAACTGGGACAAAATTTAGTTACTAAATTATGTTATTCTATTTTCTTATGCAATATTATAATACCATACAAAAAATATAATAAGAATAAATGTATAATTTAAGAGATATAAATAATGTTTTTTATGTAGTTAGTATAACGTGCTTCATATTATTTATGATGGTAATAAAATAGGTTATGTTTTATTATAATACTAAAAAAAAGTAAGAAAAATATACTAGCATATTGAAGTAAATTGTAATGGGATCATGAAATATATTCTCCTAATAATATATAAATGACACTTATTATGAAATTATATAGTTTAAGTTGATTGGGATAAATATAATTATGAAATATAATACTCTATTTTTTATAAACTCTATAAAAATATAATAAGGAGAAATAATTTAAAGATAGAAATAATATTATTTCAAGATAATTAATATATTATACCTGCTTATTGTTTCTTATGATAGTAAAATAAGTTGTTTTTATTCTAAAATTGAAAGCAAGAAAAAGAATCACTAAAAACAACGCACTCTACCATCAAACCAACTAGGTACATGTGATCATAATACTACTACTATTATAGTGGGTGCATGTGCACCCACTAGCACTCATATGCCTCCGCCACTGGTATGTATGAATGTATGTATGCATATATATGAATACAACATGGCTTCATGAGAATTCAATAGATGGTACTTTGAACCTTTGCTTTTATATGCTTATGAATAGAAAATATATATAGACATACACAAACATATAGAAGTATATAATATAAATATTGTTAACTATAGTTAAAATATTGTTATGATATATATTAATGATTAATATGAATTATTTTATTTTTTAACTACCATAATTAACACTCTTTATAATTTTTTATTTAAAAAATTAGTTCTTGATAGGTCAGTAAGAGATAACTACTTGGCATCTTCTACAATTCTTTTTGTATAGGTATATAATATAAGTGAATTAGATATGTGTTAAATTCAACAAAAAAGTTTGCATTAGATGATTTGATACTCATTGAATATTTAATTTTACTACACTATTATTTTTTATTATTAATTCATTATAATTATTATTATAATACCAAAGTTAAATTAGTGATGATTTTTATTAATCATTAATCAATATTATCATTTGAATATTTCTTTTATGCGTGCTATAATATTTAATGTTTTTATTTGATAGAAAGAAATATAAAAATATGTACATATATGTGTATAATATTTCTTTTAGCACATACAGATCTATACTCAAAGATCCGTACGTGGTCTTCTATAACAAAGAAGACGTCGAATATGCTACTGAATTTGAAAGTGCCCTTTATTTATAGCTACAAATATTGTATTTAAGAATATAAATAAAGAAATTATGAATTTTCATAACTAACTTCTAGATATCATGATGATATTATAGTAAAATAATAATTACTTGATAAAACATTTTATAAAATATTTTAATATATATTGGATAACAACATCAACAAATATTGGGGTAAATTACACCCAATGCCCTCCAACTTTCGACTTTGCTCAGTGATACCCTCCAACTTCACTTTGTAACCGAGATGCCCTCCAACTTTTTACTTGTTTCACTCGATGTCCTCCTTACCTATAATAGACGGTTTTCCGGTCACAGCGCTGATGTGGCACTCCTCTCCTCTCCACGTTACAATATTAAAAGATAAATAAATAAATAAAAAATGCCACATGTGCAGCAAGAGGGGATCGCCCCCCCGCCGGCACGAGGAGTGGGGGGGTCGCCCCCCTCACCTGCGACCTACGACGAGGTCGCAGGGAGGGGGGCGACCCCCCACCTCCCGTGCGTCGCGCCGGCGAGCGCAGGGGAGGTGGGGGGTCGCCCCCCTCACCTGCGACCTACGGCGAGGTCGCAGGGAGGGGGGCGACCCCCCACCTCCCGTGCGTCGCTTGCGACCTTCGGCACGGCGCAGGGCAGGTGGGGGGTCGCCCCTCACCTGCGACCTCGCCGCGCAGAGGAGGTGAGGGGGGGGGGGGTCGCCCCCCTCACCTGCAACCTCGCCGGAGGTCGCAGGGTGGGGGGCGACCCCCCACCTCAACTGCGACCTTCGGCACGTGAGGGGCGACCCCCCCACCTAAACGGTCGCCGGTGAGGTCACAGGTGAGGGGGGCGACCCCCCCACCTCCCCTGCGCTCGTCAGCGCGGGGCACGAGGGGTGGGGGGTTGCCCCCCTCACCTGCAACCTCGCCGGAGGTCGTAGGGAGGGGGGCGACCCCCCCCCCCCCCCACCTCCCCTGCGCGGCGAGGTCGCAGGTGAGGGGGCGACCCCCCACCTGCCCTGCGTCGCGCCGAAGGTCGCAGGTGAGGTGGGGGGTCGCAGGGAGGGGGGCGACTTCCCCATCCCTCGTGCCGGCGAGCGTAGGAGAGGTGGGGGGTCGTCCCCCTCACCTGCGACCCCCCACCTCCCCTACGATCACCGGAGGTCGCAGGTGAGGGGGCGATCCCCCTCTCCCTGCACACGTGGCATTTTTTTATTTTTTTATTTTTTAATATTGTAACGTGGAGAGGAGAAGAGGGCCACGTCAGTGCCACATCAGCGTTGTGATCGGAAAATCGCCTATTATAAGTAAAGGAGGGCATCGAGTGAAACAAGTCAAAAGTTGGAGGGCATCGCGGTTACAAAGTGAAGTTGGATGGCATCGCTGAGCAAAGTCGAAAGTTGGAGGGCATTGGGTGTAATTTACCCACAAATATTGTTATGGTATCTATCTTTAACTATTTCAACTCAAGAACTATTTAGATATTATAAGAAAGTAATATAATCAAGATAGGGCTTAATACGTAACACTACAAGAAAATCGCGATTTTCTGACCGATAATTTCCGACGGTTCTAAATCCGTCGCAACTTGCGACGGATTTTTCGACGGTTCCATTTCCGATTAGGAACGTCGACGGATTATGACCGTCGGAAATAATTTATATTATTATTTGATTTTTCGACGATTAGGAACGTCGATATTTTCGACGGATATCCATCCGTCACAATTTTCGACGACTTTTCCGACGGTTACGACCGTCGGAAATAAAAAAAATTAAATTATATATTTTTAAGATTATTATTAAATTTTTTCGACGGATTTTCCGATGGTCACGACCGTCGGAAATAAAAGAAATTAATTATATAATTTATTATATTATTATTTAATTTTTTGACCGTCGGAAATAAAAGAAATTAATTATATAATTTATAAAGGAACGTCGATATTTCCAACGGATATCCATCCGTCGCAATTTTCGAAGGTCGTAACCGTCGGTAAATGTATAATAATATCATATATAAGAGTATTTTATTAATATAACTAGCGACGGTTTTGACCGTCGGTAACGATTACCGACGGTTCAAACCGTCGGTAAAATAAAAAATAAATATTATATATAACTAAATAAAATAAAAATATTTAATGTTTACGTTTTCGATGGCCGAAACCGTCTATAATTAAAATTTCCCGCTTTGTTTCCACTTTTTTCCTTTATACATATTCCTCCTCCCTCTTCTCTCTCTCCCTCCTCTCCTCTCTCTCTCCCGGCCGCGAGCACCCTCTCCCGCGCGCCGGACGCCGGCGACCCTCCCACGCCGGACGCCGACGACCCTCTCCCGCACCGACGACCCTTTCCCGCGCCGGCGTATCTCTCTCCCGCTCCGCGCCGGCATCTCTCTCTCTGCTGTCGGCCGGATCCGGCCCCCAGCGGCCGATCGGTCGACTGGTGGCCGGATCGGCCGCCAGGCTGTCGGATCCGGCCTCCATCGGCCGGATCGTCCGCCAAGCGGCCGGTTCCGGCCACCAGCGACCGGTTCCGGCCTCCAGCGGTCGGATCGGCCGCCAGGCGTGCCGGTTCCGGCCTCCAGCGGCCGGATCGGCCGCCAGGCGGGCCGGTTCAGGCCGCCTGGCGCCGGATCCGACCGCCTGGCGCCGGATCCGGCCTCCAGCTGCCGAATCCGGCCGCCTGACGCCGGATCCGGCCTCCAGCTGCCGGATCCGGCCTCCAACTGTCGGATCCGGCCGCCTGACGCCGGATCCGGCCTCCAGCTACCGGATCCGGCCTCCAGCGGCCGGATCCGAACGCCAGGCGGCCGGATCCGGCCGCTAATTTTTTTTATATTTAAAAAATTATTTGCGACGATTGCTACCGTCAAAAGATCGACGATTGTGACGCCCGTCCAAAGTTTCGACAGTTGCGACCGTCGAAAAGTTGCGACGGTTCGAACCGCCGGCCTTTTCCGCCGGTTGCAACCGTCGAAAATATCGACGGTTCGGACCGCCGGCCTTTTCCGGCGGTTGCAACCGTCGGAAATATCAACGGTTCGAACCTTCGGGGACTTTTCCGGCGGTTGCAACCGTCGAAAAATTTCGACGAGTCGAACCGCCGGGGACTGTTCCGACGGCCAGAACCGTCGATATTTCCGACGAATTTTTTCAACCATCGCAAATCCGTTTACGACGAGCGTTTTTTCGACGGATCGATTCCGACTGAAAAACCGTCGGTAATTGCGTTACCGACGGTTTTCGGGCCGATCACCGACGGTCCGGACCGTCGGTAATCCACGTTTTTCTAGTAGTGTAACTACTTTTTCCTAAGACTTCTTTCCTTTTAATATATACATAGATTATAAAAATGTAACATAATTTTGTATTATTTTTAATAGAATAATAACATTATAAATTTACTATATGTAAAATTATATAATAGACATTTATAAATAAAAATAACAACTTTGAGTAATATTTTAATTAAATTAATCTTAAGCAATATTAAATTAATTAATAAAATATTAATATACTAAATTTATTTAAATTATATATTTTCTCAAAAAATATATTCATTCCACTTAGACATAAGTAAATGTTAAAAAATTATGTAATATAAATTTTGTTTTATGTAAAAGAACTTTGTTAAATAAAAATTATAATGTTGAATAATTAAGAGTTGACTATAGTTATATTAATATAAATTTATATTGTTATATTAATACTTATTTCAAAATACTGGCTTAAATGTTCTATGATACCATAATTTTGTGCAATATTAAATTAATTAATAAGTTCATTACAAGATTATTTTATTTCGTATATTTAAAAAATAATATTTATTTAAAAGTAATTAATAAATAATATAATTTTCAAATTAAGTAATAATATTTTTTATTATTTCACTCTAGCTATTTTTTTAAAGAATGATTAAAATCACTCTGAGATAGTTTAAAAGCAAAAGAGAAAGTGGGTGGGGGGCAACACGAACTGGGTTACGAGGTGAGAAGTTGAAGTAATAACTGAGCGAGTTCTTGCATTCCGTGAGAATTAAGATGGTTGCTAGTTTTCCCAAACGATGTGAGGCAATAAATGTGACGATTTTTTTGATAAACCACGTCACCCGTTTTTTAATTTGCAAACTCTTTTTTTCTTTTTCTTTTTTTAGCTATCTTATATATAATAATAATTTATTCCTTATGTGTAAAATGTGAATAATAAATAATTAATATAATATTACTTCACTCTAGCTATTTTTTTAAAAATTAAAATCACTCTCAAATAGTTTAAAAGCAGAAGAGAAAGTGGGTGGGTGGGATCACTCTCAAATAATTACAAAGAGAATTGTTACGAAAAGAGGAAGAGAGTGATTGTACAAAACACAAAAGAACGCGAAGAGAAAAAATGACGGCTGACTCTTTGTTATGGAATAACGACGATTACAAGGATGTGTCTCTGTCTAGACCCCTAGGGAGTTTATATAGGCACTCCTTTTGACAGATAATAGGAATTACATACGGACTGAGACTCTAAATAAATTCCCTGAAAATAGGACATCTATCTCATGATAAGAAAATAAATCAAATCCGAATCACATACAGAATAGACCTAAAAATTTTCGCTCAACGAGACCCCCACAGGGGAATTTTGCTGAAACGCCTAACTATGTAGGGGGACCAACTGGATTCAGATTCAAAGCATTATTAACAAATCTCCACCTTGACTTGAATCATCTTCAGAGCACAAAATACCACGCCGCCGTTAATCCCACCTTAGAGCTATTACCAAGTGTTAATGATAAGCAAGTCCAAGCAGTGCTGGAACTTGCCATGAGGAACAGATTTGGTGAACATATCAGTTGGATTGTCTTCAGTGCCAATCTTCTTCACCTTAATATTCTTCTCAGTGCGGATGAAGTGATATCTGACATCAATGTGTTTGGTTCTTTCATGATGTACTTGATCCTTGGCTAAACATATTGCACTCAGACTGTCACAGTGCACTATAGCCTGCTTCTGATGTAATCCGAGATATCCAACTAAGCCTTTTAACCAGATGCCTTCTTTGGCAACTTCTGTCAGTGCCATGTATTCAGCCTCTGTGGTGGATAATGTAACTGATGGCTGAAGTGTAGCCTTCCAACTAATAACTGAACTGTCCAAAGTGAAGACATAGCCTGTCATAGATTGTCTTCCATCAACATCTCCAGCATAGTCTGAATCTGAGTACCATGCAACCAAACACTATTTATCACTTATGTAGATGAGGCCAATATCGGATGTTCCTCTCAAATACCGAAAAATTCGCTTCACTGCTTGCCAATGCTCCTTCCCTGGATCGCTCATGAATCTGCTGACAACACTGACTGCATGAGCAATGTCCGGTCTTGTGCAAACCATGACATACATCAGACTTCCAACTGCACTAGCATATGGAACCCGAGACATGTACTCTTTCTCTATTTCTGATTTTGGTGCGAAGGCAACAGAAAAATGAATATTTGTAACTGATGAAGTATTCAAAGGCTTCGCTCTTGACATTTCAAATCTGGATAAAATCTTCTCAATATAACTTTTCTGAGATAAGAAGAGTTTACCTTGTGCGTGATCTCTTAGAATTTTCATCCCCAGATTCTTTTGTGCTGCACCAAGATCCTTCATGTCGAATTTTGCACTGAGGAGCTTCTTCAGATTCTGAATGTCTGTCATGTTTCTGGCAGCAATAAGCATATCATCGACATACAAGAGCAGATAGATGGTGGAGCCGTCCTTCACCTTCTTATGGTATACATAATAATCATAGGGACTTCGACTGAATCCCTTATTGATCATGAAGCTTTTGAACCTCTTGTACCATTGTCTGGGAGACTGCTTCAAACCATACAGAGATTTCTTCAGACTGCAAACTTGATTCTCCTTTCTTGGAATGGAGAATCCCTCTGGTTGGCTCATAAGAATGCCTTCTTCAAGTTCTCTATGGAGGAAATCAGTCTTCACATCTAGTTGCTCGAGCTCTAGATTCTGATGTGCTACAAGAGCAAGTAGTACCCTGATAGAAGTATGTCTGACAACAGATGAGAATATCTCATTGCAGTCCACACCTTCATTTTGACTATAACCTTTAGCAACCAGTCGTGCTTTGTATCTTGTGCCTTAAACTCTTGGAATTTCAGCTTTCTTCTTGAAGATCCACTTACAACCAACAATCATTCTGTCTTTAGGCAGTTTGACCAGCTCCCATGTCTAATTTTTGTGAAGAGATTCCATCTCCTCACCCATAGCAGTGATCCACTGTTCAGATTCGGCACATGTGATGACATCCCTATAAGAGGACGGCTCTAGGGACTCCACCTCTTCAGCTACCTGTAGTGCATAAGCAACCATGTCGTCGAAACCATATCATTTAGGAGGACCCACTTCTCTGCGAGGACGTCTAGCAGCAATTGACTCATCTTCAAGTTGCTCATCAAATTCTTCATCTTCTGGTTCTACTTCTTGATATGATCCTTCAGCATCATACTCAGTTGGAGTGATTTCAACCTCCACCTGTTTACTAGCACTCTCTTCAGCCTCCACCTTCAACTGAAGCATTGATGCTTCATCAAAGGTCACGTTTCTGCTATGGATGACTTTGTGTTCTGAAGGAGATCAGATTCTGTAATCCTTCACTCCTGTGCCATATCCCATGAACACTCCCTCTTTGGCCCTTGGTTCCAACTTTCCTTCACTGACGTGATAGTATGTTGGACAACAAAAAACTTTTAGATTAGTATAATCAGCAGGATTTTCTGACCATACCTCAGTTGGAGTCTTGAGATCAATTGCAGTCGCCGGATTTTGATTCACCAAGTAGCAAGCTGTGTTAACAGCTTCAGCCCAGAATGTCCGATTAAAACCAGCGTTAGAGAGCATGCACATTGCCCTCTCCAAAAGTGTCATGCTCATTCGTTCAACAACTCCATTCTGCTGTGTAGTATTTCTGACTGTGCGATGTCTGACAATGCCTTCATCTTTGCAGAACTGGTCGAATTCAGCAGAACAGAACTCCAAACCATTATCAGTGCGAAGACGCTTCACTTTCTTCGACGTCTGATTTTCCACCAGAACATTCCACTGCTTGAAAGCCTTGAATGACTCACTCTTGTGTTTCATCATGAATACCCAAGTCATCCTCGAGTAATCATCAATCATAGATAGGAAGTACCTCGCACCTCCTAATGATGGAACACGAGAGGGACCCCAACAATCGGCGTTGATGTAGTCAAGTGTCGCCTTCGTCCTGTGCACTATTTTGCCAAACTGAGACCTTCGTTGTTTGCCAAACACAGTGCTTGCAGAAGTTGATTTCAAATATCTTCTTGTCTCCTAGAAGACCTCGCTTACTGAGAATATTCATCCCGTTCTAACTCATATGCCCAAGCCGCATGTGCCACAACCTGGACTTTTCTGATTCGGATGAACTAGCCACTGCAGCAACGCCAGAGACTGTCTTGCCTTGTAATATATACAAGGACTTCTGTCTGACTCCCTTCAGAATCACAACATCACCTTTCATGACCGTGAGGATGCCTCCAGCAGCATTGATCTGACACCCTTTAGAGTCGAGGACTCAAAGTGATATCAAATTCTTTTTCAATTGCGAAACATATCGAACATCTGTCAGCGTCCTCACAAGATTGTCATGAGTCCTGATCTGCACAGAGCCGATCCCAACTATCTGACAGGCTGCATCGTTGCCCATGATGACGTTTTCACCATCAATCTTTTGATAAGTTGAGAATCACTCTTTATTCGGAGTCATATGATAGGAACACCCCGAATTCAAAACCCAACTATCCTCCAGACATCCTTGATCAGAAGTAGCCAAAACCAAATCATCTTCGGAATTCCCTATTTCATGAGCCACCGCAGCGACGAGGGCCTTCTTCTTCTTCGGACAATCTTTTTTTCAATGACCTGGTTCCTTGCAGTAATTGCAGATATCTTTCACAGTGATTTTCTTCTTTTTGGACTTGGATTTCTTCGAATTCAAGGACTGTCCCTTCTCCACGGTTGATATCAAACCCTCAGCCTGAATCTCTGCAGAATTTTTAGATGCCCTATGCCGAAGTTCACGAGTATGGAGACTCGATCTTACTTCTTCCAGACTTATAGTTTCCTTCCCGATAATCATAGACTGAACGAAATTCTCATATGATGGAGGAAGCGAAACTAACAGAATTAGGGCAGCATCTTCATCCTCGATCTTAACATCGATATTTCTGAGTTCCATCAACAAAGAATTTAACTAATCAAGATGTTCCTTCAGAGGGGTACCTTCTTGCATGCGGAGAGAGAACAGACATTGCTTCAACAGCAACTTGTTGGTGAGAGACTTCATCATATACAGACTCTCGAGTCTCAACCACAGACCAATCGTATTTTCTTCATCTGCGACCTCGATTATCACCTCATCCACCAGACACAACAGAATCATCGAGTGCGCCTTCTCCTCCTGTGCCGTCAAAGTTGCGAGGTCGATCTCCTTTTCTTTGCCCTTCGAGTCTTCCTCCTTTGGTTTGTTCTTCGACACGTTTGAGAGCGGCGCCCAGACTTCTTATTGCTTCAGAAGTGCCCGCATCTTGATCTGCCACAACCCAAAATTGTTCTTGCCGTTGAACTTCTCCACGCTCACGTTGTGCGACGCCATCTCCCTGCTGATCGAGAATCGCTGACCCCTAAGGCTCTGATACTAATTTGTTATGAAAAGAGGGAGAGAGGGATTGTACGAAACATAGAAGAACGCAAAAAAGAAAAACGACGGCGGCTCTTTGTTATGGAATAACGACGATTACAAGGATGAGTATCTGTCTAAACCCCTACGGAGTTATATAGGCACTCCCTTTGACAGATAATAGGAATTACATACGGCCTGGGACTCTAAATAAATCACCTGAAAATACTCGTGATAAGAAAATAAATCAAATCCGAATCACATACAGAATAGACCTAAAAATTCTCGCTCAGTGAGACCCCCGTAGAAGAATTATGCTGAAGCGCCTGACTATGTATGAGGATCAACTGGGTTCAGATTCAAAGCATTATTAACAAGAACTTTGAGTTTTTGCATTCGGTGAGAATTAAGACGATTCTGATGCTAGTTCCTACTGTCAAAAATAGCCTGACTTCTACAAATTCCGGCTGACTCCATATTTAAATAAGCTGGTGTTTTTTTTAGATCAATAAGCCTAAATCTCAAAGTAACTTTTGAAAGGATGCTTTGTGGACAAATATGACATGATGAAAAAAAAAGTTAAAGTTGCTTTTCTTGATAGATATCAGTGAAGCACAGTCATTCTTATTTTTGTTTTTCTTCACATCATCCCAAGTGTTGCTGCGGATCAATATTATTGTTTTGTAAATAATAAAGAAAATATGAAATTCGTTTTAAAGCTTTGATTTATCTTTCTACAGTAACAAACTATATATTTTATCTTATAACTTACAAAATCTAACAAATTATTAATAAACTATATGATGACTGTGTATGTCTTCAATAGACCTAGCTAGAATGAGAACGACGTGTGAGATCTAACAGCAACCTTCACTCTTTGGTTAGTTGTGCACCATTTAAGACATTATGATACGTACTGTTCCAACTTCGAACATCTTTTAGTGGTGCCCCCCCAATCCCAACTAAGAGCCAGCAGCACGCAAATATAATGGTAATGTGCTACCACCTCAGTTTGTAAGCATTTAATACCATGCACACTACTTATCACACTATTTCCACATCGTACAAGTTCTAAGTTTCTTCTTCTCTAGCTCTTTTCGTCTCCTATATAATTAATTTCGTGACAGCAGTACCATGCACATGCATTCGCCAGGCAACCGCTCTCTCTCCCCCACTTCACCTTGCATTTTCCTCAACTTTATCATGCATGTAAAGTCTTAATCTTCTTTTAACACGCTCCGAACTTCATCACATTAATTATGTCATTTTTTCAGTTGAAATTCACTAGTGCCCATGCATGGCTATTAGCATCCCACTACTATAATGTTCGAACGAAAATGATATGAATGAACTCGGATCAAAACGGACTTGAAATACTAGCACCAGCGATCTCAAGACATAAGTCGGTTCACATTACGTTGTTTTAAAAGTAACAACATGATCCAACGTAAAAAATGGAAATAGCAAGATGATAAGTGACTTCAACGCAGTTGCATTGGCTTGCATAGAATATATTTTGATTAATCTCTACATAATTAACACTGATTTGTAGTGCAATTTATTTGTCTATATATATATATATAATATTTAACTAAGACATTAAAAAGCATCATAACAAGGGTACTAGAGAGATGTTGAGCACATTTTAATTATTGATTCATTCGTCAACTTATTGGGAGTGATTAAATTTCTAAGTGAATTAATAATTGAGATGCATTAAACATTTCTGATGTTTTGAAGATAAATTAAATCCTAGTTCAGTGTGCATTAAAGGACATCACGCTGGTGTCAATATTTTTTCAGACATGAAAGGACCAAACTTGTCATGGGACAATGCAGAACTTAATGCACATGATGACCCAAATAACCACAGATCGCCGTTTTGTCTGCCCCTTTTCTCCCGTCGTTTCTTAATTTATATTAATTGTACCGGTGTTTATTGTTTAACGCTCAGTCCCCTTGGCACCACTAACAAAATCTTAATACTGCCCCTTTTTTTTTAAACTGTTTTATCCTTTTTATTTATTTTGTATAAAACATAAAAATATAAAGTAGTATTAAGTTCGTTAATGAGTTACTATTTCATTCTCCTTTTCCCTCTAATCATATTTTTGCAATTTCCTTTCCTAAACTGCACCGCATCATTATATTGCATGCTTTGGCCACTATTAAAGTTCTTGATAAAATTAAAGTTAATGCAATATAATTCACTTTGAAGAATAAATTTTTTTATTATAAATATTTAATCAAATAAATAGTAAATAGCATCAATTTTACAATTCAAATTCAGTTTGTTACGGTTTGATGACATTTCAGATTTATTAATCTAATAAAAACGAGGGATTATCCTATACATATTTCCTGAACTCAGAATAAAATTCAAGATCTATCTTTGAGTTAAATAAAACAGGTAAGCTGTTCCTACCATTTTAGAACAAAAAATAGATAGAAATTTCTTAGATATTAGTTCACAAGTCAACAAAGAAAATAAACAAAAAAAATACTTATTTTCGATTCATAACTCATTTGCACCACATAATAAGAAAAAAAACATGTAAAACATCACATTAAATTTTCTATTTGTTAGAAATAAAAAGCACATTTTTAACTGATTACATCATAAAATAACTTCCTCGAATCAACATATGCTTCTTGTATGGTAAATAAAATAATTTCATAATTATATACTTTTTTAAGATGTCTAGTGCAACGAACCAAGGTTTAAGCACTAAGGATATTGATCGAATAGTCTCTCACATGGACAAAATACAAATATGATCATGGAGTTATATGTAGCTACTCCCTTTACCTATTAAGACGCGTTTAAATTCGTACGGATCAAGAGTCCAAAATAAATAATATTTTGATTGGGCTGAGAAATGTTACAAAATGGTATCAGATACGATCTCGCATGCAAAATTGAGTCATGTGAAAAACACGAGCCATGGAACAATATATTGGTCGATGAAGACGTTGAACTTCATAAGGGGAAGAAAGGACCAAGGGTATTGATTGAATAGTTCTATATGGACAAAACATAAAAGTGGTCATGAGCTTATATATACTTACACCTATTAAGATGTGTTTTAAATTCGTGCAAATCGATAGCCTAAATTGAATAATATCTTGATTGAGCTACAGGATGTTACTAAAGAATGAGAGAAAGAGAGCCACACTATGTTCATGATTAATACATTATTATATAATGAATGATTTTTTTTTAACTTCTTCTTCCTCATTCTGTCCTCATTCATGATAGAGAGGAGGATGTTCTAATTAGAGAACAAGACAATTATGGCCCCCTAGTTAAACCTGTTATTATATAATAATTTGATTATCGACGGCCTAGATTTATTGTATCATCATCGTAATATCTAGTTATTCGATCTAAGATTCGATTGTATCATCATTCAATCAAGATTGTTTGATTGATTTTAGGGCATAAATTTTTCCTATTGTCTAACAACTCCTACTTGCACTAAACTTGATACACCTTTAGTACATACACTAATTCATCTTATCAAAATAAAATAGTGATTTAATACATATCTCATTATTGTTCTAATCAATCGATCTTTCATTATAGTGTGCAACGTGATCAAATTAGGCATGTGCTAAACACCTAATAAGCGACTAATTTAAAATCAAATAATTGAAAAATCTTCTCAATAATCTTATTTGTATGTGCTCATTAGGTTGAGTAGTATGAATATTAGTCAACATATAATATGATATACATACATGCATAGTAATAATATACACGCCAAGGTATCAAGAAGACTTCCACACCTTTTCACACTACAACCATTGTGAAGAGGAAGAATGAGAGAGAGAGAGAGAGAACCACACTATGTTCAAGACTAATAATGGGGAGAAGAATTTTGTAACTTATCTCTCATTCTCTCCTCATTCATGATAGAGAGGAGTGTGTTTCAATTAGGAACAAAACAACTATGCCCCCGAGTTAAACCTATCATTATATAATAATTTGATTATCGATGACCTAAATTTATTGTATCATCATCGTAATATCTAGTTTTTCGATCCATGATTCGATTGAATCACGTGACCAGAACCCGGCCAGGGTTTACCCCTATTTTTTTTAGAACAACAATTGACGAACTCGGTCCGTGTTCTACCCTACTCGGCCCGAGTTCCGATACGAATTATGTTGATTTTGTTGTGTTTAGACTCCTGATTCACATACATACTCTAGATCTTAATGATGATGATAATTATGTCACTAATGTTCCTAATTTACTCTCCATGATCCTATCTTGTTATCTTAATTTAGAGTCCTTATGAAGATTAATTAAAAGCTGTAAGATAAAAGATGAAAATCATTAAATGAAGAGATCTTATTTTTATGATGGACTAGTGACGACCAGGTTATGGGCTGACTACGATCAGTTATGGGCTAGCTCTGCCAGTTATAATGATGATGGACGGGTTGAGACAGACCTCCCTGTGGGTTGGAATATACCCCAAATAAATCAAAGATGATGAAGAAGATGAAAACATATGAACAAAGAACCTTATGATGATATGATTCTACTCCTTTCTGACGATGTGATTATGATCTCCTTGATCTCTTATTCATATGCCACTTTACATAATTTCTCTACTCTTATGATGATCATGACTACTTCCTTTTATATGATGATGTTCTTATGATTCTTGTCTAGTATCATAATCTTATGATTATTTCTATCTTACTTCCATACTGAGTTGTAAAACTTATAGGGAAGTTTTTTCCTGCATGTTCTTAAATGCAAGACCAAGTTAGAATGATGAAGGTGGCCAACGGTGACCGGCCAAGCTCATAGGTGGTTGCATATGCACTACAAGAAAATTGCCATTTTTCGACAGGCAATTTCCGACGGATAGAAATTCATCACAATTTGCGACGGATTTTGTGACGGAAATATTTTCGACGGAATTATCGAATGTTGTAACCGTCGGAAATGAAAATAATAAATTATGTAATTTGTTATATTATTATTTTATTTTTTGACGATTAGGAATGTCGATATTTCCAACGGATATCCATCCGTCGCAATTTCCAACGGAATAACCGATGGTTACAACCCTCAAAAATAAAAATAATAAATTATATTATTATTTTATTTTTCGATGATTGGGAAAGTCGATATTTTAGATGGATATCCATCGGTCGCAATTTTTGATGGTTACAACCGTCGAAAATAAAAATAATAAATTATGTATTTTTTTATATTATTATTTTATTTTTTGATGATTGGGAACGTCGAAATTTCCGACGAATATCCATCGGTCACAATTTTCGACGGTTACAACCGTCAGAAATAAAAATAATAAATTATGTATTTTATTATATTATTATTTTATTTTTCAACGATTAGGGACGTCGATATTTCTGACGGTCGTAACCGTCGATAAATGTATTAATATAATATGAAGAGTATTTTATTAATATAATTAACGGTAGTCCAATCCGTCGCAATTTCCGACGGTTTCGATCGTCGATAATAATTAGCGACCGTTCAAACCGTTAATAAAATAATAAATAAATATTATATATAACTAAATATAGTATTTTATTTTTATAATTAAATATTTACTTTTCCGACGGTCGAAGCCGTCGGTAATTAAAATTTCAATATCCCGCTTTTTTCCGTCTTCCTGCTTTCTCATCTTTCCACCTATATATATATATACCCAATCCCTTTATTTCTTCCCCCTCTCCTCTCTCTCTCTCCCCCTCTCCCCCTCCCTCTCCCTCTCCCTCTCCTTAATGGCAAGCCTCCTGACCGGATGTCAAGCGTCGACCGCCGGCGACCCTCTCCCGCCAGTGTCCCTACCCCCTTCTCTCTCTCTCTCCGCGCCTGGCGGCCGGTCCCGTCGCTGGGGGCCGGATCCAGCTGCCACTGGGGGCCGGATCCGACCTCGGCTGGCTGTGGCTGGATCCGGCCGCTCGACCGCCGACGGCCGAATCTCGACTGCTGGCCTTCAAATCGGCCGCCTGGCGGCCGAATCTGGTCGCTGGCTGCCAGCGGTCGGCTAATTTTTTCATATTATAAAAATTCTTTATGACGGTTTTGACTATCGAAAGTTTCGGCGGTCGCACGACAACCGCCGAAATTTGCGGCAGTCGTCGCGATCGTCGAAAGTTTTGGCGGTTACGACCGCCGAAGTTTTGACGGTTTCGTCAAATGCCGCATATATCGGCGGTCGTGACCACCAGACTTGCGTCAAAATTTTCGGCATTTTTTTTCCAACCGTCGGAAATTAATTTACGACAACCATTTTTTGGACGAATCGATTCCGTCGAAAAAACCTTCGGAAATGATGTTTCTGGCGATTTTCGGGGAAATTACAAACGACCGTGTGTAATACCCATATTTCTGGTAGTGATGGATGTCTTGAGTCATTTAGATTATGGGATATATTTCCTTTTTTGCATATTAATTTTATGTTGTATTAGTTTCCTTTGGACTCATATGAAGTTCTTTATCGGTCTTCTTCATCTTATGACATTATACACTTTTTAGTGTTATTTAATGATGATTAAATCTTCTGCATTATATGATGTTGAGTTAATTGACCAGTCAATTTTAATTTTAGTCAATATGATGAACACGCAAGGATGATTAATAGTATCATCGAAGCATCTTCTGCCACGTGGCGGAGTGCGATTTGAGGGGCATTACAGTTAGGTGTCAAAGCCTAAAGTCAGGGCGTTCTCATGTCCTATCGTATGATGTCAAGGTCTATGTGCAAGTACCACGAGCAGTCACCGTGCCACCTGAAGTCAAGTAAATTTTATTTCTTTTAATAAGATGTATGAGATTTCTAAATATATGATGTATGATGATGTAGATGTCTCAACGACGTGCTCTTGCTATTCAAGGTTGGGGTCAAAGCCGACCTCGAGGTAGCGATTGAATTGTAAATCCGCAACCAGAAGGAATGAACCAGAATGAGGTCCAAATCAGTCAGGCTCGTGAGGCCGAGGCGACAGTTCGGTCTCCACTAGTGCAGCCCCCGCCGACACGGACACCTACCGTACGGCTTGCACCAGCATTAACTCTACCAATTCAGTCCTTTTACCTACAACCTCTGCCTCTGCAGCCCCTGCCTATGCTGTTAGTGTCTTCGAAAGATACATCCAAGCATTCATGAAGTTACGGCCTCCGGAGTATGATGGTTTGGGTGAATTTGACAAGGTTGAAAGGTGGTTGAGAACCATAAAGAAAAAAACTACAACAAATGAACTGTGGTGAAGACAAGAAGGTCCTATTTGCCACAAGCTGCTTAATTGAAGATGCCTTGGACTGGTGGAGGACTCTTGTTGACACTAAGTATGAAGGCCAGAACGTCATTCCTTGGGAATGTTTCTATGAGGCATTTGAGTCACGGTACTTCCGTGAGTATCAACGTGCCTAGAAGCATAGGGAATTCTTGTAGTTGAGTCAAGACCAGATGACTGTGGCTTAGTACCATATTCAGTTTGTTCGTCTAGAGAGGTATAACACTCTCTCTCAAGATGAGCGACAGACAGAAGACAGAGAATTTTTGCTAAGGCTTGAATAAGACCATCAGAGCAAACACCTTAGCAGGCCAACGTGCAAGCTTTAACCTGGCGGTTAAGCTGGCAACCACTATGGAAAGGAATTATGCTAGGGAGCATAAGGAAGTTAGGGATGTGAAAGGAAAGGCCCCATGTAGCTCTTCGTGCAGAATCAACCTCATGGAATGACCATCGCTAGAATCGAGGAGGGCCCAATCGAAGAACCAATGTTGGGACAACAGGGCAAGGCCATATGAGCCTCATGATGCTAACTGCGAGAAACAACCCCAATGTCCGCCCCAACGTATGCAGCCCCAGTAGCCTCAACAGCAGGCGCAAGGTGCTAGTGCTTGTTCACATTGTAGGAGGTTCCACATTAGAGAGTGCAGGATGAAGGCCAGAGTCTGTCTTCATTGTGGCCATCATGGACACTTCATTTGGGACTGCCCTACTAAGAATAAAGTTGATACGACTCCGCGTGATGCTAGATGTTCCACTTAGAAGAAGACGCAGTGCCGAGGTCATTAGAGGTACACTATCCATAGCCAGTCTCCTTACTACCGTTTAATTTGATTCGGGTGCATCACACTCTTTTATATCTAGAGACTACGTTACTGCTTTGAGTTTACCTCTACATGACATAAGCCGTCCTATGGAGGTAAGCACTCCCATGAGAATGCTCTATGCCATGAAGTACCGGTGGTGATACAAGGCAAGAATTTCTTTGCAGATTTGATAATAATTTTGATGACAGACTACGATGTGATTCTTGGTATGGATTGGCTATCCTACCATAATGTAGTCGTTCTATATAAGCAAAAAGAGGTAATCATCGGTACCCAAGGTACTACAGGCAAAGCTAGAGTTCAAGGTACTACAGGCAAAGAAGGAAAAGTCATTATATCTTCTATGAAAGCATAGAAGATGATATAGAAGAATGCAGAGGTTTTCTAGCAAGCGTGATGAAGACGGATGGCCCAGCAACCCAACTACAACAGCTGGATGTAGTTCGAGAATTTCCGGATGTCTTTCCAGAAGACATCTCCGGATTGCCACAACAATGAGAGATTGATTTCCGGATCTCTCTCCTTCCAGACATTGCCCCAATATCAAAGCCCCATATAGGATGGCATCGACCGAGATGCATGAATTGAAGAAGCAAATTCAGGAACTTTTAGACAAGGGGTTTATCAAGCCGAGTGTATCTCCATGGAGTGCTCCAATATTTTTTGTCAAGAAGAATGATGGCTCTCTAAGACTGTGTATTGACTATAGAATGTTAAACAAGGCAACGGTCGAGAACAAGTACCCACTATCACGGATTGACGACTGATGCGTAGAATAATGTAGCAAAATAAAATCGCTAGCAAGTGCACTATTCGCTCAAGTAATATAGTAAAAGGAGTAAAGGATGTCGAATCCACGAGAAATATTATTAATTCAACATCTGAATTTATAAATTAATAAAAGAAGAAAAGATCGATTTTAAGATAAGTTTTGTAATTATAAAACAAAATAGAGAAAATAAGATAATAAGATAAGATAAGGGTGTTGAAATTAGGCCTTATGACGAAAATAGATCAGGATAAATATTTGAACCATAAAAAATAAATTTAATCTTTAAAGATGGATTAGAGTCTCCCTAAATTATTAACCTAACATTATTGAATTGTGGTCCCCACAAACTGACACCCCCTCAATCTAAGCATATAAATTAAACTATCTTACTTTAATAAGAATTGAAGTCTCCACAAACTAGCATCCCATCAAATCATATTAATATTAAGATAGAGTGAATTGGATTCCCTAGACTATTAATCACTCCATAAACTGGTATAAATTAACATATCACACAAACTTGATTCTCCATACACTAGTTATCAAATTTATGCAATTATTAATTTCAAATAAAATCAATTAATTTAATTAATGAATTCTGAAATCAAACAGTTCACAAACTGGTAATTACTCAACTCAAAAATCCAAATAATTAAATCAAAAGCACTAAACACAATTAACTAATTGATCAAAAAAGATTAAAACAAATAATATAGGATCCAAATAGTTTCCCTTCAATTAATAATCTCCTAGAATAAAATTCCTAAAAAAACATGGAGTTCATCCTAGAAATATTGGAGAGATAATAAAAATAATAAAGAAAGAATTGAACCCTGTGCACAAACGACGAATCACTAGACTTCAGATAGGAACGTTAGCCAGCACCCCTTCTTCAACCTTAGGCCGCACCCTCTCCTCTTGGTCGTAGCCTATAGTGCTCACGACACTCCGTGAAAGAAACCTGAACTTCAAAGCATGAGTTGGGATTGATGGCATCTTCCTCTATTTATAGGTGTAGAGGCGTACGACCGAGTTTGATGGAGATAAACTTTACGTGCTTCAAATGTCGACCAACAGATGTAATTTTAGTTAATGATAAAAACTTATCTGTTTGTCACCTCGTGATAAATTTCTCTTAGATTCTCGGCCGGTAAACAACTTCATCATGGTAAAATATCGGCCAATGATAACCTCTAAAGTGTTTTGCGCCCAATGATATTTTCTCTTTTATATGGATTACGACCATAATCTTGAATGTTGCTTAATGATCAAAGCTTCTCAATGCTTTATCGCCCAATGATAGGGACATCACCTTGGTTAATGATAGAGTTTTTCTTGATTAATGATAGCATATTGCATCCAATGATCTCGGCCGCCAAAGATGAATATCGGTTAATGATAAGATTGTTTTTACGCCCATCTATATCTCCTTGATGATTGACAGCTAACTCGATTGATGATAAAGAATTATTAGCCGCTAAAGATAAATTCTTGATGTGATCACGGCCGATAGCAAAATAATTTATATAATCCCATCCATGTACTCGACTTTTCCTGCAAGATAATTATGAAAATTTAATTAATTCGTCCAAAATTAAAATATTCAAAGGATTAATAATTAGAATCAATAAATCCAGAGTTATGACTAAAAATGATCTAAAATGATGCATGCCATGATCAAATTATAGAAAACTTAATTAAAATAATAAAATAAAGTATGCTATATTTTGCATGCATTAACGACCTCTTTGATTAGTTATCCAATGCTGTGGTATTCTCCAAGATTAATTCACGAAGTGGGTACTATCAGCTTAGAGTTGTCGATAAAGATGTACAGAAGACAACTTTTTGATCAAGGTACGATCACTATGAATTTTTAGTGATGCTGTTTGGGTTGACGAATGCCCTTGCAACTTTTATGGATCTCATGAATCAGGTGTTCAGATCGTACCTGGAACAGTTTATCATCTTTGTAAATGATAACCTGGTCTATTCGGAGAACCCAAAACAACACAAGGAAAATCTGAAGATTGTTTTGGAGAAGTCAAGGCAACACAAATTACATGGCAAGCTATCGAAGTGTAAGTTCTGACTTCACTACAAGAAAATTGGCAATTAGCGACTCAAAGTCAGAGACGCTAGGGAGGCGCTATTACGTCTCTGTTGTCCTTCGCGCCTCCTTCGCATCTAACTAGCGCCGCAAAATTGAGACGCTGGAACTCGGTGGCTAGTGACGTCGCACTAGAGTCAAAGATGTTGAGATGCAACTAGCGCCACATATTGACGCTATATCGACGGTATTAAGACGCGATGTTTGGGGGTGCGCGAAGCAGGACCGTGTCGCTAAGTCGACGCGCAAGGGGCGGTAGACCTGAGACGCCCTTTCGGCGCCCACATGCGGCTAAGTAAGACGCTAGATTGACGCAAATATGATCATGCATTTGTCGCCAATGAGACGCTAAGATGGCGCGAAGTGTGATATATCTAAATTAGCGTCGACATTCGTTTAGACGCCAATGAGACGCTATAGTGTCGCTACATGTACATTTTTTTTACCCGCCCCAGCCTCATTTTTTTCCCTTCCCACGCCATACAATTTATAATGCATCTCAAAATGCATTGATATTCATCACATGCAATATAAAAGCATCACAGGTAATATAAAATCATCACAGACAATATAAAATCATCACAGGCAATATAAAACTATAACAGACAATATAAAACCATCACAGACATAATATATAACATAAGAATACGAAAACTACTAAACCGAACTAACAAACTATATGTATGTTTAAGTCTATAAGTAATAAATGCATAGTTTGTTTTCTATCCTAGGTTTGTGAGTTATTGTTATCATTCCGGATGTTCGACCCAGACGTGCTCGGTTCATGGCCTCGCGGGGATGGATTCTGCATCGGAATTAATCCCTGAATCGCCTGCAATAGAGGACCCAACTACTGCGACAACTGCTGCGACAACTGCTGCGATATCTGCTCCGATAATTGCTGCGATAGCTGCATCAGATCAGGTACAGCGGATGAGCTCGGAGCAGATGCACCTCCTGCATATCCTCCGATCCACCTAGGTATCTGAGCGGCTGTGCCGAGGCCATGCAAGTATCCCCCTCGTGTCGTGCCGGCCACCTCCTCCCAAACAGTAGGGTCCTCTACGAAATAGAAAAATTATAAAATCATATAATATATAAATTATATATCAAGAATCACGTAAATTAAAAACATGACTAAACCAACGAAGAACCATTACCTGGTGGCTGAGTACTCGGATCATCTCCATACTTTTCAGCCATTTTCGCATTATACTCATCCTAAAAAATTTAAACGTTGTGTATTTCAAAAATAGTGCCTAACGGCAACAACCAAATGATCATATCATGAGACTTACCAAAAGCCTACGAGCAGTGGGCGTGACTAAGTCGTTTGTCTTCTGGCTCTTATGCATGGTCTCATAGACCACACGAAAGTCTACGGGACCGCCTTCTTTCTCCTCCTACAATAAAGTTTCAAATTTGATAACATAAGCATAAGTCAAAAGTTTGATTAATGGAATTTATATATAAATTACCATGCGTCGTCGATGCTCGTCAAATCGCATCGATCCTCCTGTGTGGATGTGGGCCTCGGGCTTCGAAAGACGGTTAACTCTTGCCTTTTCCGACTTCCTTTCCCATCGTTCATCCATCCTTTGTGAACATCAAATACTTACACTTTCAAAAAACTATAATTTTCATAAAAATAATGTAAAAGTATACATACTTACCACTTCCTACAGAGGGACTCCCAAACTGAGCACCTAATATGTCTTGGGCATCTTTGTATGCCTTGCTCCAAAGTGAGGCCGACGGACGTGACGACCTTGCGAAACTTGTATAATCGATTTTGGAGGCATTTCGCAGCGACCTCCTCAAAAGCTCTCCGGATCGTCCGTAAACTAAGATTCGGATGAAACTGATTTGCCTCCTACAAATAGAACGTTAAAACTTAGTAATTTTAAAATAAATATAAATTGAATTATGTAACCCAAATAGAAGATCGTACCGTAAAGGCTCAAAAGATGTCATCTCGCACTTGAATTGGGACATCTTTCCAGGATCCTGCCCCTTCCGACAAGTGGGAAAGAACGAGAGCACTGACATCCCGTACGGTACGAGCGGGTAAGAAAGTGGTCCTGCCAATTACAAAGAAGAATTAATTTTCAATGATAACCAAAACTATAACAAAATTTGTACAACTTATTTAACTTACGGTCGAGCAATATTATTCACAGTGACCACCCAATTATCGTGTAACCCCTCTTCATCACTCGAAGAGGAATCATCATCCAGTATAGCTAGGGTAGGCTGTGAAGGTCCGACATCAGTTTCGGGCCCTAATACATAATAAATCATTAGTGTCATACCAAATTAAAATTTTGATAATTGATAGATATACAGTAACGTTCTCACCTCGATTGATGTGTACCGCATGATCAGTAGCAGTCTGCTCGTCTGAATGAATTGAGTCATTAGCTTGTGCTATCGGCGATGTAGCAACTGACATTATTAAAAAATAATTAATATAATTAATTGAGAAATCTCAATAACAATAAATATATCACTTGGCGTAAGATGTCGCTCGCCAACGCTAGATTATGGTGAAGCGTCTGGTATTATCGGCGGTGGCGGTGGGGTAGCAACTGCCACCACAAGAAAATACATAAAATTTGGCTCCTACATAAAATTAAGTAATATATAAAAAATAACCTAGTGTGACATGAAGATCGTGGTCGTGCGATCGAGACGTACCGACTATGTTCCCCATCGACGGTGGAGCAACTGTCACAAAAGCAAAATATTTAAAAAAACTCTATCTCCTACTGTCTATTGCCCAAAATGTGTCACGTACCTAGAGTGATACGCTGAGCAGACCCATCAATGGATCGCCTACTATGTGACAATCCGACTACGTGCCCCGTCAGTGGCGAAGGAACTGATATTATTAAAAAAGGAATTTAACTATTACAATCAACTATAAATAAGTAGCTCACAATAAATATATTACCTGGTGGTTGTGATGACTGACTCATCTGGAGTGAACTCCTGGAAGAGCGAGATGACCCAGATGCTTGACCCCTAGTAACCATGACTGAAAAAAAAGAAAGAAACTTATATTATTAAAAATAACCATATATAACTTTTAAAAAAAGTAAAAAGCTTATGTCATTAGAATAACTACGAGATTCATTCGCTTGTTTCGTATTCTGATTCATTTTCATCATCTTCATCATCGTCGCTATAATCTTGATTCGAGTCATCATCAATGAAATTATCGAAGTTCACATCCAAGAGGTCATTTGAATTGAACTCTTCCATTGGCTCAACGTCATCGACCAATTGAAAATTCTCAACTCCATCGGCCACATCAATCGTCTCGTTCACTCTATCTTCTTGATAGTAATCATCCATGGGCACATCGTTGCGTACGGATGATGTTTCATTCTCATCTACCATTTTTTCTGCTAAGAATAGTCTACTCCTCACCTTGCATGACGCCCACCATTCATCCTTGGTTCTTTTCGATGGATACTTAGTGTAGTACACTTGTTGTGCTTGTTCCGCCAATACGAATGAATCGCATGACTGAAGTCTCAATCGAGGGTTAATATCCACCAATTTAAACTTTTGATCGATCTGAACTCCTTTCTCTGGATCGAACCAACGACATTTTAGCACCACGACTTTGTTAGATTTTCCCAAATAAGATAATTCTAGGATGTCTTCTATAACACCGTAGTAATCAAAGTTGTCGTACCGACTATGTTCCCCGTCGACGGTGGAGCAACTGTCACAAAAGCAAAATATTTAAAAAACTCTATCTCCTACTGTCTATTGCCCAAAATGTGTCACGTACCTGGAGTGATACGCTGAGCAAACCCACCAATGGATCGCCTACTATGTGACGATCCGGCTACGTGCCCCGTCGGCGGCGAAGGAACTGATATTATTAAAAAAGGAATTTAACTATTATAATCAACTATAAATAAATAGCCCACAATAAATATATTACCTGGTGGTTGTGATGACTGACTCATCTGGAGTGAACTCCTGGAAGAGCGAGATGACCCAGATGCTCGACCCCTAGTAACCATGACTGAAAAAAAAAGAAAGAAACTTCTATTATTAAAAATAACCATATATAACTCTTAAAAAAGTAAAAAGCTTATGTCATTAGAATAACTACGGGATTCATTCGCTTGTTTCGTATTCTGATTCATTTTCATCATCTTCATCATCGTCGCTATAATCTTGATTCGAGTCACCATCAATGAAATTATCGAAGTTCACATCCAAGAGGTCATTTCAATTGAACTCTTCCATTGGCTCAACGTCATCGACCAATTGAAAATTCTCAACTCCATCGGCCACATCAATCGTCTCGTTCACTCTATCTTCTTGATAGTAATCATCCATGGGCACATCATTGTGTACGGATGATGTTTCATTCTCATCTACCATTTTTTCTGCTATGAATAGTCTACTCCTCACCTTGCAAGACGCCCACCATTCATCTTTGGTTCTTTTCGATGGATACTTAGTGTAGTACACTTGTTGTGCTTGTTCCGCCAATACGAATGGACCGTATGACTGAAGTCTCGATCGAGGGTTAATATCCACCAATTTAAACTTTTGATCGATCCGAACTCCTTTCTCTGGATCGAACCAACGACATTTTAGCACCACGACTTTGTTAGATTTTCCCAAATAAGATAATTCTAGGATGTCTTCTATAACACCGTAGTAATCAAAGTCGTCATCCCCGTACATGCTTCCTAGAACACATATGCCGCTATTAATAGTTGAACGTTGTTGGCTATATTCTTATGTATGGAATCGATATCCATTGACTATGACGCCGCAGTAGCTAAGAACTTGTTTCTTCGGGCCATGATCGAGATCTCATATTTTGTTCTCTATGACTGAGCCATTAATAACCTACAAAAAAAATAACTAAAAAGTTGAAGTGAAAGTTACGAACTTATAACAATTAAGAACAAGCGGAAAGATTTCTCATTTCACATCTCAACCAATCGGCAAAATGTTCGTCTCGTAGTTTTAATAACTCATCGTTTGAAACTAATGGATTGATTTCTCATTGTAATTCTTCAAATTTCCTGAATTCATAGTTTTCAATTAATACAATCATATAGCAACAATTTCCTGAATTCATAGTTTTCAATTAATACATACTTTCCTGAATTCTTTCGAAAGGATACATCCATCGATACTGAACCAGACCAGCAATTTTTGTTTCATATGGAAGATGTACAATCAAATGTTCCATCACATCAAAGAAAAAAGGTGGAAATATCTTCTCAGCCTTGCACACGATAATCACAATAGAAGCCTCTAACCGAGATATGTCTTCTTTCCGAATGATGGATGCACAAAGCTCTTTAAAGAACATAGACAATTCTGTTAAAACCTCCCAGATGTCCTTTGGCAAAAGTTCTTTAAAGGCAATTGGAAGCAGCCTTTGCATAAAAATATGACAATCATGACTCTTCATCCCGTGTACCTTCCCATTGTCCAAGTTAAAACAACGAGATATGTTTGATACATATCCGTCGAGGAATTTTAATTGTTTTACCCATTCGAAAACAACTTTTCTTTGATCATTGCTCAAGACATAAGTAGCTTTTGGCTTTTTGCATTTATCATTTTGAAGATGAATGATATCTAACTCTGGTCTTTTGCATATTAATTTCATGTCTTCGCGAGCCTGTATGCTATCTTTTGTTCTTCCTTTAACATTCATAATAGTCTTGAAGATGTTGTCAAATACATTCTTCTCCACATGCATGACGTCCAAGTTATGACGTACCAAGTTTGAAGACCAATAAGGAAACTCCCAAAAAATACTTCTTTTCTCCCAATTATGTTCACTTCCAAACCCAATTTGCTTATAACTACCGGCCTTCAGTCCGAATGAGACTTCACTAAGCTTGTTTACTTGCTCTAGCAATTCTTCTCCTGTCAAATGAGTTGGACACAAAGTGTTCTCGGATGTATTCTTTTTAAATGTGTTTCGATCACGGTGCATCGAATTCTCCAATGGCAGGAACATCCTATGACAATCAAACCAGCAAACTTTCCTACAATTTTTCAAATAAAAGGATTTCGTATTCTTTCCACGTATGAGACAAGCAAGTTTTCCTTTTGTACTCCAACCACTCAACATTTCATATGCCGGAAAATCACTTATGGTCCACATTAATGCGGCTCTCATAATGAAATTTTGCCTTTTAGATTTGTCATAGGTAATCACGCCATCCTCCCACAACATCTTGAGTTCGTCAATCAAAGGTCTTAAGTAAACATCTAAACTTTTACCAGGAGATCAAGGACCCGGGATGATACAGGTAAGTAATATATTCTCTCGTCTCATACACATGCTTGGAGGCAAATTATACGGTGTCACAAAAATAGGCTAACATGAATAAGCAGTACTCGATGAGCCAAATGGGTTGAAGCCATCGGTGCAAAGTCCTAATCTAACATTGCGTGATTCTGCAGAAAAATCCGGATGAAGTGCATCAAATCGTCTCCAAGCCTCCGCATCCGAAGGATGTGTAATTGAATTTGGATCTTCACATGCCCCTTCTTTGTGCCACCTCTTAAATGATGCAGTTTTTTCAGAAAGAAATAGTCGTTGTAATCTTGGAACAATCGGAAAGTATCTAAATGTTGCATTTACCACATTTTTTTCAAACTTTGAGCATTCTTTTTCGGCTTGAATCTGGGCTCGCCACAAATAGAACAACTCATAAGTGAGTTGTTTTCCTTGTAGTACAACATGCAATGATTGCAGCATGCATCAATCTTCTGATATTCCAACCCTAAATCTCTCATCAACAGTTTGCACTTGTAAAAATTTCCCGGTAATTTCTCGGAAACTGAAAGCATACTCTTAATAATGGCAAGCATCCGGTCAAAACAACTTTCTCTGATATTAAATTCTGATTTTAAGTTCATTAGTTGTGCCACTACAGAAAGTGTAGTTTGCTTCACGCATCCATCCCATAAAGGTTCATCTGCCTCTTCGAGAAGATTATAAAACTTAGAAGCCGAAGGATTCGGGTCTTCTTCAATCGATGTTTCGCCAACATTTTCTCCTAACATTGCATCTCGTATCATGTCCCTGTACGGATTGCTCGAGTCGCCCACAACGGTATCTACATTACTTGTTTCTTTAGCCCATCTTTCTTCGCCATGAAAGAACCAATTGATGTATGTAAGTAAGAAACCGTTGTAATATAAATCCTTCTGCACATCATATCTTACTTTCCACTGATAACATTTGCACTTCCGGCATGGACATAAGATTTCGCCATATGAAGAAGCAACACCTTCATTTTGATATGCCACATTAATGAATTCATCAACACCATCCTTATATTTTTCAGTTATGACGTCATGTTTATCCTTCCAACGACGAATCCAACTACGATGTGGCTTTATCATTTCTGTAACGGAGAACATTAAGCCAAGTAAGAAATTTCTTGTATTTGAAACGTGTGATTTTGAACTTACGAATTAAGTCCAAAATCACATGTTTCAAGTAATACTTAACTTAAGTACTACTTAACTTAATTCATAACATGAATAAGTAATACTTAACTTAAGTACATGAATTACTTCATAAGTTAACTTAACAATTAACATAAGTTAACTTAACTTAAGTAATACTAATTAACTTGATCCAAAGAGATGATAATTAACTTAAGTACTACTTAAGTTAATTCATAACATGAATAAGTAATAATTAACTTAAGTAATACTTAACTTAATTCCTAAGAGATGATACTTAATATTATACTTAATAAGTAATACTAGCTTGATCCAAAGAGATGATAATTCACTTAAGTACTACTTAATTTAACATGATAATAACATGAATAAGTAATACTTAACTTAACATGAATAATTAACTTAATTTAACTTCATGCATTAATAATTAACTTAATTTACATGGTGGCGGCCTAGTACCTTCGGCGAAGGGCGGAGGGCGGCCGAGACGGCAGTGGAGGCGATGGGCAGTGGCGACGGAGGAGGACGTCGACAGCGGTGGAGGACGTCGGCGCCGGTGGAGGGCAGACGAGGCGGCGGTGGACGCGACGGGTGGCGGTGGAGGTGGAGGGCGGCGGAGGACGCGATGGACGGCGGTGGAGGAGGAGGCAGCGAACCGTCGGGGAGGGCGGACCGTCGGAGGTCAACCGTCGGGGAGGGCGGAGGAGGAGGACGTCGGCGGTGGTGGAGGGAGGACGCGGCGAAGGGCGGACGAGGCGGCGGTGGACGCGACGTGCGGCGATGGAGGCGGAGGGCGGTGGAGGCGAAGAGCGGAGTGCGGAGGACGCGACGGACGGCGGTGGAGGAGGAGGCGACGAACCGTCGGGGAGGGCGGAGGAGGAGGAGGAGGCGGCGCCGAATGTAGAGGGCGGAGGAGGAGGAGGAGGCGGCGGCGAATGTAGAGGGCGGCGGTGGAGGGCGGTCGAATGCAGAGGGCGGCGGAGGCGAAGGGCGACGGTGGAGGGCGGTCGTCGGGCGTCGGACGTCGGGCGAAGGCCGGAGGCGGCAGTGGAGGGCGTCGGAGGTCGGGCGTCGGGCGACGGGCGCCGGAGGTCGGGCGTCGGGGCGCGTCGGAGGTCGGGCGTCGGACCGCGTCAGGCGTCAGGGCGTCGGGGGTAAATGTTAAATAGTAAAAAGTGAAAGCGAAGAAGGGGGGTTAGGGATTTAAGTAATCTTTTGCGTCGACAATAACGAGATGCTACGTAGACGCCTTGTAGACGCCGAAGCTGTCACAATTCGGCTAGCGCGGCGCTATAGAGAAGCTAATGTGTCGCTAAGAAATGTAGCGACACCATAGCGTCGTCGGGGCCTCGCACTATTGTAGCGTCTCAAAATCGCGACGCCATTGTGACGCTCAATAAAAGTTTTTTCAAATTTTTTTAGTATGTATGTAATTTTATTTATCAATGTAACGTCTCATCGCATTATGCTCCGTTCCAATTATTTTATTTTCTTCCAATAATCTATCATATATGTATACAAAATTATAAATATGTATGTATATGTGTATAATATAACAAAATTGTTTGTGTATATATATACATATGTCATATATGCGTACGTATATATATGTCTATGTGTGAGAGATTAAGTTACAACAATGTGTTTCGTCTATATGTATTATAAATATATATGTGTATGTATATGTCTACACATATATATAGATAACATGTATATGTATACGTATTCGAAGTGAATATATATGTGTGTGTGTATTTGTTTATATGTGTCAGAGTAGGTTATAATAATATGTATATATGCACTTATTATATATAGGTATCAGCATATACGCGTATTTATATGTCTATATGTGCCCGATTGAGTGACGGGTAAAAAGTCGGCTTAGGAGGCGCAATACAGACGCCATTGAGTCGCTAGATTCATTTAGCGACTCCGTAGCACCGAACTAGCGTCTAAAACAATATGGCGTCTCGAACGTGCGACGTTAGAGAGACGCCCATAGTGTCATCATAGCGTCGACAATAGCTTCGACGCTCGTTAAACGCTAGGTGGACGCTATTGTGTGTCTACTGTGACGCTAACATATCACTCACTTAATCAACCATCGTAATCCCATGATTAAGTATATAATAATATATGCATAATTAATTAAGATATTATATATATACGTAACATAAATAATATAGGTAAAAAAATATATATTTAGGAACACTCTTATAATGTAAAAATACATATATATATATATATATATATAATCGTGTAATTAATACATATATATGTTGATATTATGCTATTGATAATATGTTTATAATCGTGTACTTAATACTAATATAATATTTAATGAATATATTGATTTGCATATAGTATATATAATATAGTGTTTAAATATATATACAGTAGCATCTCATTAGCATCTCCTTTGTTTGAGATGTCATATAGCGTCGCTTCACAGTCTTCAGACAGGAGATGCTAGTGTCGCGTCTAAAGTTGTCGACGATAAAACGGCGCTAGGTGCTGCCGCGCATTAAGAATAGTGGCGCGAAATAATAGCGTCAACGTAGCATCTCGATTACAGCACTAGAGAGTTAATGTCAACCCGGCTGCTGAATAGCTAAGAAGACGTATAATTAAGATATATTCATAATAAAGATATTATATATATTATATGTATAGATAACATAGATAATATAGGAAAAAATTTATATATTTAGGAACACTTATCATGTAAAAATACATATATATATAATCGTGTAATTAATATATCTATATGTTGATATTACTATTGATAATATGTTGATAAATGTGTAATTAATACTAATATAATATTTAATGAATTTATTGATTGACATATAGTATATATAATATAGAGTTTAAATATATAATGTCGCATCTCATTAGCGTCTCTTTCTATTGAGACGCCATGTAGCATCGCTTTAGAGTCTTCATACATGAGACGCTAGCTTCACGTCTAACATTGTCGATGCCATAACGGCGCTAGGTACTGCTGCGCGTTTGCGGTTCCTGGCAGGAAAAAATAACGTCTACGTAGCGTCTCGATTGCGCTACTTTTAACGTCAATTCTCTGAGTAGCTAGGAAGACGCTAATGAGACACTATTGAGAGGCAAGTGGCGTCTGACTCTGGTGATGCTAAAGAAGCGCAATGGAGGCGCTAGTGGCGTCTGTATAGCGTCACACACTTTTGAGGCGCTACATGGCGTCGCTAATCGCCAATTTTCTTGTAGTGCTTGAACAGATTATGTTTTTGGGACACATAATCTCGAAGAAGGGCATTTCGGTGGATCCCTCAAAAGTAGAAGTGGTGTCTCACTGGCCAAGGCCAAAGCATGCTACTGAAATCTGTAGTTTTCTCAGTTTGGCAGGATATTACCGCAGGTTCATCAATGTCTTTTCAAAAATTGCATCTCCCTTGACGAACCTAACGAAGAAGGGTGTGAAGTACATATGGACACAAAAATGTGAAAACAGTTTCCAAGAATTGAAGGCCAGGTTGACCACTGCACCCATACTCACAATTTCAAAAGGTACTTATTGGTATGTAGTGTACAGTGACGCTTGCGGTATAGGATTGGGATGCGTGCTCATGCAACAGGGCAAGGTTATCGCATATGCATCCAAGCAACTAAAAAAGCTTGAGGTGCACTACCCAACTCATGACCTCGAATTATGGTAGTATTCGCATTGAAGATTTGGTGACACTACCTTTATGAGGTACAGTTTAAGGTGTTCACCGATCACAAGAGTCTCAAGTATGTCTTCTCTCAGCGGGACATCAATATGCAACCACGAAGGTGGATGGAATTTCTAAAAGATTACGAGTTCTCCATCAATTACCACCCTAGTAAGGCGAACTCAGTTGCAGACGCACTCAGCCGCAAGTGGAAAAGCTCACTAGCTTACATGAAGACAAGCGTCTATGAGACGATGAAGGAGTTAAGCTTGTGGAACTCAAGACCTGGCAGGAATGGAACGGTATTGATGATGCACCAGATATAGCTAAATCTGGTGGATAGAATTATTAAGGCTTATGCACAAGATCCTGAGTACGCATTGATGTTGGAAAGATGTCAGAAGGAAGAAGAAGATTTCAAGCTCTCAGCAGATGGTGGGATCAGATACAAAGATCGCCTATGGGTTCCAAGTGATGAAGACATCAAAAGAGAAGTGATGGATGAATGCCATAAGTCTGAATTTGTGATTCATCCGGGCAACACCAAGATGTACAAAGATGTACAAAGGACCTTCTGGTGGAACGACATGAAACAAGAGATCGCAGAATATGTTTCAAAATGTCTGATCTGCCAATAGGTAAAAGTGGAACATCAAAAACCATATGGAAAGATCACATCTCTCGATATTCCACAGTGGAAATAGAAAGATGATGTGTTCAATGGGTCGACCCACGAACCCGATGACCCGACCCTGATCCGACCATGGTCGGGTCGGGTACGGGTCAAAATGTTTCAACTCGAGTCAACCCGACCAGACCCAAAGACCCGATTTATTTTTTTTTTCATTTTTTAGTTTTCAGCTTATATTATGTATAAAGAATAAAAAATATTAAAATAAAACATCTTAATGTGTAAAATAATGTTTAAATGTTGAATAAGTTATTTTATGCTTTTTAAATAAATATTATATAATATTTTTATATTGAATAATAGATAAAGTAAGCAAAAAAAGAAAAAAAAGAAAAAATGGTGGTCGGGTAACTCCATCACCCGACCTAGTTCGACTCGGGTTGGATCGGATCCAGCCTTTAAAAGTGGGGTGACCCGACCCGATCAAACGGATTCGGGATCAGGTCGGGTTTGTACACCCCTAGATATCTCCATGGACTTCATAACTTGCTTACCCCGTAATAAGAAGGGACATGATGCTATAGGGTAATAGTTGATAAATTAACAAAGTCTACACATTTCTTATCCATAAAGTTCAAACAATCAGTGTATAGCCTTATAGATCAGACTTCATGGGATCCCCACCTCCATTATATCAGATCAGGATCCCTGATTTATAGTCAAATTCTGGAGGAGCCTGCAACACTCTTTTGCGACAAGGCTGAATTATAGTATGATATTTCATCCACAAACGGATGGTCAGATTGAGAGGACCATTCAGACGGTTGAAGATATGTTAAGAGATTATGCCCTTGATTGGTAGGGCAATTAGGATGATCACCTACCACTTATCGAATTTGCGTATAATAATCATTATCGTTTCAGCATTGCATGGCTCCCTTTGCAGTTCTATATGGGAGACCCTATCGTTCACCTGCATACTGAAATGGGGTAGGTGAGAGGAAGTTCTTAGATGCTAAAGAGATGAAGCAAACAAAAGAATATTCAGGAAGGGTCAAGTTAATACAACAGAAGATGAAGGCAGCTCAAGCATGACAGAAGTTTATACTAATAAAGGATGACATGAACAGAACTTTCAGACAGGTGATTAAGTACTCCTGAAGGTTTTCCTAACCAAAGGAGTGATGAGGTTCAGTAAAAAAGAAAAGCTCACCCAAGACATGTTGGCCCATTTGAGATACTCACTTAGTTAGAGAGGGTGCTTGCAGACTATCATTACCTCCATTCTATGTGCGAGTTCATAATGTGTTCCACGTCTCGATGCTCCGAAAGTATAAACACGATGATGCAAATGTAATAAGATATGAAGAACCCAATATCAAAGATGACTTAACCTATGAGGAGCGACTCATCCAGATTCTAGAGACCAAGGTTCAAAGTCACACTAACAAGGATGTACCACTGGTCAATGTGGCTTGGGGCCATCACTAAGGTGACGAAGCAATCTGAGAACTCGAGTCTGAGATGCAAAGGAATTCCCCACACTATTTGGTAAGTCCTAACTTCTGACTAAATTCGATGACGAATTTTATTTTAAGGAGTTTATGATGTAACGCCCGAGAATTATCAGGAATAAAAAAACCAAAAAGGGGAAAAAGATAAAATTTGAAAAAAATTGAGGGAGAGTTTGTTTCCAACCAAAACTCTGATTCTCTCCTATATATATGGGATTAAAACGAACAAATCAGTCCCTTTTTTCCCTGTGAATCTGGCCTAGGTCTCTCCTATTGTCGTGCATTTTCCCTCGCTCTCCCATCGATGATCTGCCGCCGCCAACAGGGGATGCGCCGCAGGAAGTGGATGCCATCGAACACACGTCTGAACCGAGGGGGGCAGAGGAAGAAGAGAAAGAGGAATAGGAAGAGGAAGAGGAAGAATGAACTAATTTCTTAATTTTAGACTTGAAGCATGTTCTAGTTAGTCCCTAGTTATAGTATAATGTTCTATGATGATGCTTGATGCTGGCCATCGTAGGAAAAGATGATCAGAACACATACTGCACACTCGCATAGTTTTTGCGTAAGAGGAACCCGGCCCGGGTTCACCATAACCCGGCCCATGCAGGTCCATAACCGAACCGAGTTCATCGGAACTTGGCTCGGATTCATCATTGTCGACGCTCTTCGAGCTCTGCAACCAGACGAACCTCGACCTGGGTCGAAGATGACCCGGCCTGAATTTCCATCACGATGAAGCATCGGGCGCGGCAGCCGCCCGACTCGACGATAACCGACCTGGCCCGAGTGTAATCCGAATTCGGCCCGGGTTTACTCTTGATTTTTCGAGAACAACAATTGATGAACTCTGCCCGGGTTTTGCCCTACTCAACTCGGGTTTTCGATACGAATTAATGTACATACTCTAGATCTTAATGATATTGATAATTATGTTGTTAATGTTCCTGATTTACTCTCCTTGTCCTATCTTATTATCTTAATTTAGAGCCCTTATGAAGATTAATTAAAAGCTGCAAGATCAAAGACAAAAATCGTTAAATGGAGAGTTCTTATTTTTATGATGGACTGGTGATGACCAGGTTATGGGCTGACTATGATCAGATATGGACTGGCTCTGCCAGTTATGATGATGATGGACGGGTTGAGGCATGCCTTCCCGTGGGTTGAAATATACCTCAAATAAACAAAAGATGAATAATAAAATTATGAAAAAGATAAAAACATATGAAAAAGAACCTTATGATGATCTAATTCTACTCCTTTATGACGATGTGATTATGATCTCCTTGATTTCTTATTCATATGTCACTTTACATGATTTCTCTACTCTTATGATGTTCATGACTACTTCTTTTTACATGATGATGTTCTTATGATTCTTGTTTAGTATCATGATCTTATATTTATTTCTATCTTACTTCCATAGTGTACGACTCATAGGGAGGTTCTCCCCTGCATGTCCTTAAATACATGACTAGGTCAGAATGAAGAAGGTAACCAATGATGGCTGACCAAGCTCGTATGTGGCTGCACATGAGTGTCTTGTGTCCTTTAGATTATGGGATAGATTTGCTTTTTTGCATATTTGTTTTATGATGTATTAGTTTACTTTAGACTCATATGAAGTTCTGCATCTTATGACATTATACTCTTTTTAGTGTTATTTGTTTTATGATGTATTAGTTTACTTTAGTCTTCTGCATCTTATGACATTATACTCTTTTTAGTGTTATTTAATGATGATTAAATATTTTGCTTTATATGATGTTGAGTTGACCAGTCAAAGTCCTAATTTTGGTCAATATAATGTGCACGTAAGGATGATTCGTAGCGTCCTTGAAGCATATTCTGCCACGTGACATGGTGCGATTTGGGAGCGTTACATAAAGCTTAAACATCCCCACAAATCTTATATAGATATCTAATATTTAATAAGTTTCAAATACTATCACTTATTATCTGCACGACAATCGCATAAGATACTTTATATGTCATGGGTGTCAAAACAACTCAATTGCCTAAGTTAGGTGGAATTAGTATGTTCAATACTCATGGTCATAAGTTGTATATTTAAAATTCATAATGCAATTTTCTGATGAGATCTTAACTTGATATTCAAGTTTTTAGATAAAATCATTGTCAACGCAATGACTTATGAATTATAACACAACATGCTATGTTAGTCATTAAAAGAAATGACTCCACTATTAAGAATGAATGTGTGGCCATACTTGAATTGATTTATATCTCAACCTTCAAAATATAGAAAATGTTCTTTAGTAAACTATTTACTAATTAAATTTGAACTTTTTAATAAGATGCCATCATACACTAGATGACTTTAGTAATGAGTTGTACACTTATTAAGAGAATATATTGAATATTGAACCTATCACTATAGATGTCGATGGTCAAATAAACTTATCTTATATTTTGATCAAAGGATTTATGCATATGACATTCAAACTTTAATTTTATTCAATCATACATGTATTGTTTCATAAACAATTATGAGAAAATTATATTTCTCCCACTAAAATCTTGTGTAATCATAAGAAAAAATAGTTAAAGAAGTTTTCAATATGCTTTCTAAAGATCTAACAATTTTAAAAAATATATTAATTTATAATTCAAATAATTGAATTCATGTCAAATAATGAAATCTTGTTATGAACAATTGACCATTAAAATTTTAAACTAAAGAGATATTATCACCACTACTTTAGTGAGTTGATGTTCAACTTATGGTCATTATTCAATTGACATATGTCTTTCTACTATCCTCTTGCGTTATAAATAATTGCTTGAATATAAAAGATATTAATTTTGTACAACAAGATTTGTTAAATTAGGAGATCAAAAATTGATTTTGGTATCCCACAAGTTGACTTTATATACTTCAATCTTTGATTTCAATTTTTAGAAATTGAATATTTTAATAAAATTAAGAACAATGTCACATTCATTTCATATCTTATATGTTTCAATGTGAAAATAATGATGATCCAAAGTATTTTCTTACATGTCAAAATAATATTAGTGTAGTATTTCAATGTCAAGTCTTAATTGATAAGTAATCAACTATTTATTATCAAATATACAAGATGAATTTGACACTTATTCAAATAGAAAAATCATAATTTTGACTTTTTTATCTGTATCTTTGAACATTTCTTAACTTTTGTATATTTGACAATGTCTCTATATAATTATATTCATAATATAATTAAAATATATAATAAATTATGTAATATTCTTTCGTTAGCCATTATAATTATTCTCCATGATCATTACATACCATTATTAATAATAATGTGATTGTTCTTTCAAAATGAACTCATATCCAATTTGCAAGAAAAATAATATGTTCTAAACACATGTTATTAATATACCATTCTTATTTAATAAAAAATTACGATGACTTCACCATCTCATATGGAATCATACGCAGTGGAAAGTAAACTTATGTTCTTTATTAGATTTAAATAACTTATTAATGCAATATTTAGCATAAATTTATTATAAGTATAATATTCAAAATATGCTAAGAAGAGTAAACTAATTTGATCTAAAAGTGCAATTTTGATTACATAAAATATTATCATGTTTTGTAATCACCCATTAAATCTTCAGTGATACCACATTATCATGTTTGGTAAATACTAATCAATTTAAATTTAATTGACACTATTGTTAGTAAGGTGTCATAAAAAGTTATCTTAATGTCACCAATCGTGTACTATTATAAATAAATAAGAAGAAAATGAATTATAGAATTGAACTATGCTGCTTGATTCAGAGGGGATAATTTTTATCAAAATATAAAAAGCTATGTCCTTAGACACCTCTAATTCTATTTAGATTACTAATTAGGCTTGAACTATTGGAAGAACAATTTTTTTTTTAATTTATTATAATCAAGTACAATAATTTTGGAAGATGTAAAATTTTAAATAAAATAACTGACATTTTAAATAAATTATCATGTAATTTAATATTGAACTTTTACTAAAGTCCAATGCATGCATGAATGCATTTGAACCAAACCATTGTTAATTTTCAAGTTTTCTTTCCCTTGCTAGTATTACATACGAGGAATATTAGCATTGACACATTCAGGACCATCCGATCTAAGATGGATGGACTAGATCTGTGCATGCCGGTTCAAGGTGGAGGATGGAGGTGGTTCGGGAGCAAGGTGGTCCGGCAGCAGGGAGCGGCAATAGGGAGGCTGAACTGCATGACAACCACGATTATCGAGCGCTCCGGAGATGATCGATCTGTGAGGGCAGAGGGTGGCAGTCATCGATCTGTGAGGGCGGTGGCGATTGATTTGCACGCGGGTGAGCCTTCCTCCCTTCCTCCGGCCGAGTCTTCCTCCTCCGACACTGTGTGACGATGTGCTCTGTGTGGCAATGATGGGCGATGGAGCTCCGACAAAGGATCTCGACGAAGGGGAAAGAGGTCCTCGCAAAAGTAGGTTGCGGGTCACAGGGAGAAAGAGATCCCTCCCTTGCGGCGAGATCGCTCGCGGCCTTTTTTATAGTCGTCGGCGCGATAGGGAAAGGGGGGCGCCTTTTTCGTAGTCGTCGGCGCGATAGGAAAAGGGGGACTGTCGCCCTCCTTTTCGCTCGAGGTCCTCCCAAAAGTAGGTTGCGGGTTGCAGGGAGAAAGAGATCCCTCCCTTGCGGCGAGATCGCTCGCGGCCTTTTTCGTAGTTGTCGGTGCGATAGGGAAAGGGGGGCGCCTTTTTCGTAGTCGTCGGCGCTATAGGGAAAGGGGGGCTGGCGCCCCCTTTTCATGCTCGCCAGTGCGTGCAGCGAAAAAGGGGGCGACAGTCCCCCTCTGCGAACTTGCAGACGTGGGCGCCCCCCTTTTTCTCATAATTCTGTCGCGTCGCCGCCCTCCTTCACCCGCCTCCTTGATGTTGAAAGCTGACGTCGGAAGAGGCGACTCGCCGCACCGCCAACCCCCGCTTCACCCTCACGAGTCCCCGCCCCGCCCCGCCCCGCCCCGCCCGCCCCCCGCACATCAGGGAAATTCATATCAAATCGGATGGCCCCCTTCCCCCGCACATCAGGGAAGTCCATATCAAATCGGATGGTCCTGAAAGCATAGTTGTAGGGTGCTACTGGTAGCACATTAATATTTCTCATTAATATATATATATATATATAGTTCACAATTTTCAGATCCAAAATTGAATTGCTCATACAATTAACTCGCCAACTACCTTGCACACAATTCTATAAATTCCATCACTCTTTGATCACTAGCTCAACCTGCGCAAGTCCAAAACTTTTGCCTAGTAGCTAAACTACTACAAGGCTTCAATGGAAAGCAAAAAGCTCAGCTTCACCACTTCTGGGGCTGCAGCTGTCCTCAGCTCCCTCCTCCTGTGCTCCCTTCTCCCCCAGGCGTGCAGCTACACGGAGATAGCCATTGACAAACTCCAGACCGTCCAGAGGCTCTCCCTCACGTCCGACCTCGCCGGGCCGGAGAGCCTCGCCTTCGACCCCTCCGGAGGAGGCCCCTACACCGGCGTCTCCGGCGGCCAGATCCTCAAATGGCAAGGCGATGGCCTCGGCTGGACCCAGTTCGCCACCAGCTCCAAGAAAAGGTGCATGATCATTTATACATTATATATTATTTTTTTATAATTACAAACGATCAATCTTTCTTTTATTATTTTTACAGGAGACGGGAGTGTGTTACGAACGGTGGCAACCTCACGTACGAGAGCATCTGCGGGAGGCCGCTGGGGGTGCAGTTCCACAGGGCGTCCGGCGTCCTCTACGTCGCCGACGCCTACTTCGGGCTGCTGGCCGTCGGGCCCCGGGGAGGAGCGGCGCGGCAGCTCGCGGCGAGCGCCGAAGGGGGGCCCTTCCAGTTCACCAACGGGCTCGAAGTCGACCAGGAGACCGGAGTAGTCTACTTCACTGACAGCAGCACCCGTTTCCACAGGCCGTGAGTAATTCCTCATCATGCATATTATAAGTCGATCTAATTGTGTCTGATCCATCATAAATGAACGTGGGTTTTAGCTAGTTATTGCCAATACATGTGCCACCTTTTAAGATTTGCATCCCCCCCCCCCCCCCCATTGCATACGAAATAATTGCATGTTAAACTCAAGAAAAAAAAGGAAACCAAACCGATTGGCATGAATGGTACTGGTCACTTTGAATTTATAATTCCTACAGCATGCTCGATTAATTAGATTTAGATGCGAGGAAATATATCGCATTAAAAGGATTATGCTAAACACACACACACACTAATTTTTCTCGTTATTTCTCTTTTGGAACTTTTAATTTGAATCTTATCTTGTGTTCCCTTCAAATAATGTGTTGTTGCGCTATATAGATATACTTTGAGATGAAAAAAAATCAAGTACAATAAAGAATAGCACACAAGCAAGAAATACTTGAGATGAAATTAATTACTAATTTGTCTGACTTTTTACTGTTCAAAATAATATAGACAAATACGGAACATAAAACAAACATATGGTATAGGATCCCACATTATCGCGGCTTCTAATATTTTAATCTCATTCTTTTAGACTATTTTTATATTAAATAGCATTTTATATCAAAATTAGAAGATCAAGTTGCCTTAAGAAGAGTGGAAATTTTAATTTTATGTATATTCATTAGTGTCTTTTTTGCTTTATACATAATAGCGACAGAAAATCCAATGGAGATCTAGAAAGTCCAGCCATTAAGAAGAGAGAGAAAGATAATTCAGTGGCCGCATCACATATATCTATTTGAGATTGACGCCAACATAATAGAGCAAGAGGGCCATTTGCATTCCTCCATGAATTAATGAGTACTCGAATATATATATATATATATATATATATATATATATATATATCAATTTCCATTTCGAACTTAGTTAACAACCTTCATGATATATATAGAGTCAACACTTGGAAAAAAAATTAAAGACAATCTATAAAATCGTTAGCTAGCCATTAATAAGAATTGAGACGGTGGGTAGTGTCCAATAAATAGCATCCTTGGGAAATTTGTCAAATTGAAGATACATTACATTTACATTTCTTTTTTTTTTCCCTTTACAATAGTTATTTAACTCCATATGTAATTTGTTCTCGTGCCATACTATTTTTTTTTGCAATGTTAACGAATTTATTAGATCGTACTGAAGAATAAATAAGTTTCTTTATATATATAAACCTGATTAACGTAACGTCCATATGCATGCATGCAGGGACTACTTGCTGGCTGTACTTACCGGAGACTCAACCGGAAGGCTGATGAAATACGACCCGAGAACGGAGAAGGTGACGGTCCTGAGGCACGGCATCCCCTACCCTAACGGCTTGGCCATGAGCGACGACGGCAGCTTCCTCCTCGTGGCCGAGACCGGCAAATGCAGGATCACCGCGTACTGGCTCCGAGGGCCCAAAGCCGGCGCCTTCGAGCTCTTCGCCGACCTCCCGGGATATCCCGACAACATCAAGAGGACCTCTCAGGGAGAGTTCTGGGTGGCCATCAGCCGGGAGAAGATGAACCTCAACGCCGCCGCCGCCGCTGGAGAAGAAGGCAGCATGGCGCTGGAGACGTCGGAGCACGCGGTGGCGCTGAGGCTGAGCAAGAAGGGGGAGGTGCTGGAGGTGCTCAACGGAGGGATGATGGACTCCGTGAGCGAGGTGGTGGAGAGGAATGGGACCATTTGGGTGGGATCAGTGGACGTGCCCTACGTTGGCGTTTACAGGCTTTAAATTCTGCATCTACCATCTCTAGCAGTGGCCAGTGGTGCCTTAATTATTTGTTTCTAAGTTGTATTTTAATGTGTAATCAGAGTTATTATGTATTGCAATTGAGAGCTTTTACGTACATATTGTTGTAGCCGAGGATTTCATTGATTGATTCATTAATGCATGCTTAGCTTTTTTTTTCCAAGTTTTATAATTTGGGGAACAGAATTGGATTTGAAAGAGAAACCAACCTTATCACATAATACCTAATTGCAAACTTTTTATTGGTACAAGATAAGGTTTCGAAAATGATCCCACTCTTTCTTGAATCTTAAACTTACCACTCTATCAATCCTATAGTAATGATGCAACCTTTTTATTAGAATAAATACATTAGAAGTAAATATAAAATACCCCAATAAATTTGTTTTGATTACATGATCTTAGTTTTTATATTTTTTTTCTCAATTATGATACATTTTTTAAAAATCGAGTTCTAGTTTAGCACGTAAACTAATATTGTAATTATATTTTAATATAATATTGTACTTTTAAGTTCATTTTATATAATTATTTTTTACTATTTATTTTAAAAAGAACATCACGTACTGTGCTTCATAATATGTATGTATATATATATATATATATATATATATATATATAATTGGTAGTTAGTTAACTCAAACTTATAAACTATTTATGGGAAAAATATTTTTTTGTTAATTATTTTCTATTAAAAAATATTCTTATAAAGTAGAATCTTATAATTCTCTATGCCATCATACAATTCGCGATTCTTAAAATCTCTCAATATTATATATTAGAAGAGATCCAGATAACTTTGATATAAAATTTTATATTTAATTTTTTTGTAAAAAAAGTTAAATAATAAAAATAAGAATATTTACACTACTAGGGAAAAAAATATAAGAATTAAGATAATTAAAAAATATTTTTAAAACATAATAAAATAATAAATAATCAGGCTGATAGGATAAAGCTTAGATATTTTTTATATATATCCAAAGCCGTTCTGATTAAGTTGGATACATGTGAAAATTCTGTTAATCATGTTCATTCCTTAGACCCAATTCCAATGAACACCAAGTAGGTTTAACACACACAAACAAAAATATAACAAGAAAATGAAACTTTCATAATTCTTATTTAATATAAGAAACAAACTACGTCACAGTACACAGCTACGGTATATGCGAAAACTTGTTCATGCATAGCTAATCACCTTCGATGCACACTGCACAAAAATAGGTGGATTATTTCTGTAGCTTAGATTCCTATATACGTCCTGCATTCCAACTTTCCAGCCGGGAGAGAGAGAGAGAGAGAGAGAGAGAGAGAGAGAGGTCACAAGGGTTACAATAGTGCACCAACGATGAAGGTCCCATTTTATTTATTAGTGCCTGTTCTCTCTAGACCTTGCATTTATTTAAATTTTTTTGTAATTATTGTTGCATTTATTTTTGTAACTACGGTTGGGGAGTTTTGTGCATATTATGATGTGATGCATGCATGTGAACCCCACGTCTATGAATATGTTAGAATTCCCATAATAACTTGTATTAATAACATGGGGATCGAGTATAGGACCATATTAGAAGAGTACATTAATATTAATTAATTATAATAATAAAATTAATTAATCAGAAAATCATGTCATAAAAATAAGTAGCCAGAAAGTTATGTGATTCCACGCTTCGTTGAGTTTGGTTGGATATGAGCATGAACTCGGAATGTAAGTAGCTACGTGTAAATGGAAATTCTATATTGATATTAGTTTATGAAAGTAATTTTTTGTAATTCGAGTACATGCGAATAAAATTTCAAAAAAATGAACTACGCTATTTCATTAAAAATTTGTGAGATGCTATAAGTGGTTGGATACAAATATAAGCATTGCTAAAAGTTTTATTATACTTTAAAGTTTTTTGAAGTAATTACTTTATGTTATAGATTTAAAGTTAAATGATATATTTGATGTCATGAATGTGTAGGATCCCAAAGGGCACCAAGAGGGAAGGGGGAGGGTGAATTAGTATTTAATAAAAAATATCGATTTCATAAAATTCGTAGTGGAAGCACAAAACCGATTCTTAAAACCTTTACAATTCATATTATAAACACAATATGAACGGGGGGAGAGAGAGAAAATCAAACACAAAGACACGATAGTTGTTGACGAGATTCAGTCACACCTTGACCTACGTTCCCGCTCTGACTTCTCGATCTCGAGACCGTCGGAGATTCTACTAGCACTTCTTTTGTTCCAAATGGGGCAAGGAAGAAAAAGCCCTTTACGCCATCGCCTTTTCTCCGCTTTGAGAGGCAAGACAACATCTCCTCCTATGAAACTAATCTATTTCTCTCGCTCTAGAGGTAAGATTTAGAACCTCTTTTACACAGGAGCTCTCTCTAATTTTTCTGAACAAAAGTGTTTCTCTCTTTTACAAAACTAAGCTCACAAGAGAAGGAAGAGAGAAAGAATGAGAAATGTATAAAATGAAAATTTCAAGAAATGATCTCTTTGACAACTTGAAGTTTTTCTTTAATGAGTGGATGAGTGCCTTTGTCTCTGGCTTTGACCCTCCTTTTATAACCTTCAATGTGTGAAAAATTCGTTCAGAAATAGTTTCACAAATTCCTCCTTCAAATGTGACCGTTGCGCGTTTTCTTCAACTTCTGTGCTTAATCGGTCGACCGGTCCGTCGATCGATACATCAACCGGTATCGACTCGACGTCGTCCGGAGCAGGATCAGTAGTTATCGGTTGACCGTCATCTTCTGTTCGGTCGACCGGTATCTTCTCGACCGGCCTTCTTTGCGTCGACCTGCAGGTTGACCGACCTGCACTCTTTTAATCATAACTTTCTGTACGGTTATCCAAATTAGATGATCTTGGAGTCTAACAGAATTCTCTACAACTCTGACGTTCACTTTTCTTCAAAACTAATTAGATCAGTGATAATTATTTAATCAAAGCATAGTGCATAAAGTTATTCATTTTTCTTTAAACTTTTTTAACATTTCAACTTTAATCTTTCGAAGTTTGTTTCATCAAAATATAATTTTATATGTCATTAAAATTTTAACCCAACAGGATGACGGTAGGGGTGTTCATGGGTCTGGTTGGACCCAACCCATGAACAAACCCGACCCGACCCGATCAAATTTGATCGGGTCGAGTCGGGTCAAAGGCCTTTGGGGGGCCAAATCTGACTCGGGTTCGGGTCAGGTTGCCCGACCACCCAATTTTCTTTTTTTTTTAATTTTTTCTTACTATTTTTATATTTATTTAATATTAAAAATATTAATTTATATTTATTTTAAATCATAAAATAAAGTTTTAAACCATTTAATTTTATTTATGTACTTAAAATATTTTATTTTATTCTTTTTTTAAATTTTTGAATCAAATATAAGCTTGAGTTTAAATAAAAAAGAAAAAAATAAAAATAAAAATAAATAAAAAATCGGGTCATTCGGGTCGGGACGGATCACCTAGGGTTGGATTCTTCCAACCCATACTCGACCTGACCTAAACTGATTTGGGTCGGGTCGGGTCATTGGGTTCGCGGGTCGACCCGACCCGCTGAAGACCCCTAGATGATGGGTTAGATAAGGACCGTTTCTGATCGTGACGAAGAAATCCAAGTCTCCTTACTGAGTGGCACCGGTCAAGATACAATAGCTAAAGAATCGATCTAAGAATTATTGTACAAAGGTTTCACTATGGAGTGCTCTAGTTTTGTTTGTCAAGAAGAATGATGATTATTTAAAGCTATGCATCAATTATAGAATGTTGAATAAGGCCATCATCCATGGACGACTTGTTTGGACAAAATGTGACTGATATTTTTGGTCAAAGAAGAACAAGAATGATTTCTCATTTTTCTTAGCTATATTTTGATCTAGAAATAGGCTACGATGCAATATTTCTTATACATATGTTTTCTATATCATAATTAAATGTTATTATTGTTTAAGTGCTTGATGCTTAAAATATTTACATTTTATGATGTTATCACACTAGCCTCATACTTACAAGAGAATTTTCTCCCCCATGTTAATCACCTACATGGTCAATTAATGGTGTGTGCGATGACGCTCGGGGGAGGGTGAAACGGATAGTATCCTCTATTATGTTTACTAGATTTGTCAATATTGTGGTATTACTTAAGATGAGATGGAAGCTCATGAATTGCCATGCTGGAATTCGATTTTAACCTCCTCAATGATTCCTTTATCTATGTTCTCTGAGAATCATCAATATTTTTTTACGGTTCTTTAGTGCCTACATGTGAATTAATAGTTCATCATGTGTGTCATCATCAAAATTATCAATAACGAAATAAGAAGAATAATAAATAAAAGCTTTCAATGAGATATTTACATGTCAAAAATCTAAATCTCGATATTCCACACAAAATGTGAGTTGTCCTTGTTGGACACCAATGAGAGTGTCTTCAGTAGGATGCACTAAGATAACTGGTGCTTCTTGTCCAATTTTTATTTCCATTACAATAAAATCTACGAAGTAAATAAACTTATCAACTTTAATAAGGATGCCTTCCAATAGACCTTTTGGTTGCTTCGTCGGTTGATTGGCTATTTGTAGTAAAACTAAAGTAGGCACAATAGTAATTTCCAGTTATACAAGACATGGTAATTAAAACTGTCTTGATCTTCATTTTAGTGGGATGATCTTCCTTGTATATGACACAATACTGAGGTGTCAAGCTCACCATAACCTAACTTAAAAAAATACATAATAAGACATTAAATTTATGCTCACTCCAAGGTCACGAAGAACCTTGGCACAATAATAATCTTCAAATGTATAAGGCACGGTAAAGTTGTGCTGATCATCCATTTTAATTGGTTGATCTTCCTGGTATATGAAACAACACTGAGGTGTCATTTTTATTTCCTTTTACTTCAATTTGCGTTTGGGGGCAAGACGTTCTTAAGAAACTTTGTATAGCTAGCTTCTACTACAATACTTCACAAAAGGGATGTTATTGAACACTTGTTTAAATATCTCAATGAAGTGTGAGAATTTCTTATCCAACTATTCATTTCGATGCTTTTGAGTGAACAAAAGATCGCTCGACTTGCTAGGAATTTCAATAGTAGTTGGTTCCTTCTTCTTTGTCTTTGTAACTTAGGGAGCTTTTCTAGGTACCTATATTCAAGTTGTTCCTTTATAATTTTGACAACACTATCCTTGTTGTTGATATTGCTTGACGCTTGAGGTGCTGCCCAAGGACTTATCGCTTTTTAAAGAGATAGCCACTACAAGAAAATTGGCGATTAGCGACGCCATGTAGCGCCTCAAAAATCTGTGACGCTATAAAGACGCCACTAGCGCCTCCATTGCGTCTACTTAGCGTCACTAGAATCAGACGCCACTTGCTTCTCAATAGCGTCTCACTAGCTACTCAGAGAGTTGACATTAAAAGTAGCGCAATCGAGACTCTACGTAGATATTATTATTTCGCGCCAGGAACCTCAAATGCGCGGCAGTACCTAGCGCCGTTCTGGCGTCGATAACTTTAGACGCGAAACTATCATCTCATGTTTGAAGACTATGATGAGAAGCTATATGGCGTCTCAATCAAAGGAGACGCTAATGAGACGCTACTGTATATATTTAAACACTACATTATATATACTATATGTCAATCAATAAATTCATTAAATATTATATTAGTATTAATTACACGATTATAAACATATTATCAATAGCATAATATCAACATATATATGTATTAATTACACGATTATATATATATGTATTTTTACATGATAAGAGTGTTCCTAAATATATAATTTTTTACCTATATTATTTATGTTATCTATACATATAATATATATAATATCTTAATTATGCGTCTTCTTAGCTATTCAGCGGGTTGACGTTAACTCTCTAGCGCAATCGAGACGCTACGTAGACGCTATTATTTCGCGCCACGAACCGCAAATGCGCGGCAGCACCTAGCGCCGTTTTGTCGTCGACCACTTTAGACGCGACACTAGCGTCTCATGTCTGAAGACTCTAAAGCGACGCTATATGGCGTCTCAAACAAAGGAGACACTAATGAGACGTTATTGTATGTATTTAAACACTATATTATATATACTATATGTCAATCAATAAATTCATTAAATATTATATTAGTATTAAATACACGATTATAAACATATTATCAATAGCATAATATCAACATATATATATGTATTAATTACATGATTATATATATATGCATTTTTACATGATAAGAGTGTTCCTAAATATATAATTTTTTACCTATATTATTTATGTTATCTATACATATAATATATATAATATCTTAATTATGCATATATTATTATTATATACTTAATCATGGGATTATGATGGTTTATTAAGTGAGTGATATGTTAGCGTCACAGTAGACATACAATAGCGTCCACCTAGCGTTTAACGAGCGTCGCAGCTATTGTCGACGCTATGATGACACTATGGACGTCTCTCTAGCGTCGCATGCTCGAGACGACATATTATTTTAGATGCTAGTTTGACACTACGGTGTCGCTAAACGAATCTAGCGACTCAATGGCATCTGTATTGCGCCTCTTAAGTCGACTTTTTACCCCTCGCTCAATCGAACACATATAGACATATAAATACGTGTATATGCTGATACATATATATAATAAGTGCATATATACATATTATTATAACATAATCTGACACATATAGACAAATACACATATATATATTCACTTTGAATACGTATACATATACATGTTATCTATATATATATATATATATATGACTCGCACATGTATAGACATATACATACACCTATATATTTATAATACATATAGACGAAACACGTTGCTGTAACTTAATCTCTCACACGTAGACATATATATACGTACACATATATTACATATGTATATATATACACACACAATTGTGTTATATACACATATACATACATATTTATAATTTTGTATACATACATGATAGATTATCGGAAGAAAATAAAATAATTGGAACGGGACATAATGCGATTAGACGTTACATTGATAAATAAAATTTCATACATACTAAAAAAATTTGAAAAAAACTTTTATTCAGCGTCTCAATGGCGTCTCGATATTGAGATGTTAGACAATGGAGACGCCCCGACGACGCTATGGTGTCGCTACGTTGTCTTAGCCACACATTAGCTTCTCTATAGCGCCGCTCTAGCCGAATTGTGACAGTGGCAGCGCCTACATGGCGTCAACGTAGCGTCTCATTTCCTTGCGACGCTAAAAAGTTACTTAAATCCCTAACCCCTCTAATTCGTTTTCACTTTTACTGTTTACTACTATTTACCATCGTCCCTTCGTCCCTCCCGACGCGCCCCGACGCCCGACCTCCGATGCCCGTCGACCGACGTCCGACCTCCGACGCCCTCCACTGCCGCCTCCGCCCGACGCCCAACGACCGGCCTCCACCGCCGCCCTCTACATTCGACCGCCGCCCTCCGCATTCGACCGCCGCCCTTCGCTTCCTCCTCCGCCCTCCCCGACGGTTCGCCTCTGCGATGCCTCCGCCGTGGTTCGCCTCCACCGCCATCTCGGCCGCCCTCTGCTTTTCACCTCCACCGCGGTTCGCCTCCACCGCTGTCTCGGCCGCCCTCCGCTCTTCGCCTCCGCCGTGGTTCGCCTCCGCCGTGGTTCGCCTCCTCCTCTCTTCGCCTCCGTCGCGGTTCGCCTCCGCCGCGGTTCGCCTCCGCCACAGAGTGCCTCCTCCGTAGTTCGCCTCCACCGCCGTCCGTCGCGTCTTTCGCCGCCTCATCCGCCCTCCGCTCTTCGCCTCCGCCGCCCTCCTCCTCCACTGCCGCCTCGTCCGCCCTCCGCCGCGTCCACTGCCGCCTCGTCCGCCCTCCGCCGCGTCCTCCCTCCACCGCTGCCGACGTCCTCCACCGTCGCCGACGTCCTCCTCCCCCGCCACTGCCCACCGCCTCCACCGCCGTTTCGGCTGCCCTTCGCCGTCCTCCAGTTAAGAAGGTACTAGCCCGCCACCATGTAAATTAAGTTAATTATTAATGCATGAAGTCAAATTAAGTTAATTATTCATGTTAAGTTAAGTATTACTTATTCATGTTATTATCATGTTAAATTAAGTAGTACTTAAGTTAATTATCATCTCTTTGGATCAAGTTAGTATTACTTATTAAGTATCATCTCTTAGGAATTAAGTTAAGTATTACTTAAGTTAAGTATTACTTATTCATGTTATGAATTAAGTTAAGTAGTACTTAAGTTAATTATCATCTCTTTGGATCAAGTTAATTAGTATTACTTATTAAGTATAATATTAAGTGTCATCTCTTAGGAATTAAGTTAAGTATTACTTAAATTAAGTATTACTTATTCATGTTATGAATTAAGTTAAGTAGTACTTAAGTTAAGTATTACTTAAGTTAAGTTAACTTATGTTAATTGCTAAGTTAACTTATGAACTAATTCATGTACTTTCACATTCTTGGTGATAAAATGAGATTATGATTTGACGATGAAGTACTTGAAACATGTGATTTTGGACTTAATTCGTAAGTTCAAAATCACACGTTTCAAGTACACGAATTTTCTTACTTGGCTTAATGTTCTCCGTTACAGAAATGATAAAGCCAGATCGTAGTTGGATTCGTCGTTGGAAGGATAAATATGGCGTCAAAACCGAAGAATATAAGGATGGTGTTGATGAATTCATTAATGTGGCATATCAAAATGAAGGTGTTGCTTCTTCGTATGGCGAAATCTTATGTCCCTGCCGGAAGTGCAAATGTTAGCAGTGGAAAGTAAGATATGATGTGCATAAGGATTTATATTACAACGGTTTCTTACTTACATACACCAATTGGTTCTTTCATGGCGAAGAAAGATGGGCTAAAGAAACAAGTAATGTAGATACCGTTGTGGGTGACTTGAGCAATCCGTACAGGGACATGATACGAGATGCAATGTTAGGAGAAAATGTTGGTGAAACATCGATTGAAGAAGACCCGAATCCTTCAGCTTCTAGTTTTATAATCTTCTCGAAAAGGCAGATGAACCTTTATGGGATGGATGCGTGAAGCAAACTACACTTTCTACAGTGGCACAACTAATGAACTTAAAATCAGAATTTAAAATGAGCGAAAGTTGTTTTGACCGGATGCTTGCCATTATTAAGAGTATGCTTCCAGTTTCCGATAAATTATCGGGAAATTTTTACAAGTGCAAACGGTTGATGAGAGATTTAGGGTTGGAATATCAGAAGATTGATGCATGCTGCAATCATTCCATGTTGTACTACAAGGAAAACAACTCACTTATGAGTTGTTCTATTTGTGGCGAGCCCAAATTCAAGCCGAAAAAGAATACTCAAAGTTCAAAAAAAAAATTAAAATATTTTGCTTTTGTGACAGTGGCTCCACCGTCGACGGGGAACATAGACGGTACGCCTCGATCGCACGACCACGATCGTCATGTCACACTAGGTTATTTTTTGTATATTACTTAATTTTATGTAGGAGCCAAAATTTATGTATTTTCTTGTGATGGCAGTTGCCACCCACCGCCACCGCCGAGAATACCAGACGCTTCACCACAATCTAGCGTTGGCGAGTGACATCTTACGCCAGGTGATATATTTATTATTATTGACATTTCTCAATTAATTATATTAATTATTTTTTAATAATGTCAGTTGCTACGCCGCCGATAGCACAAGCACCTGACTCAATTCATTCAGACGAGCGGACTGCTACTGCTCATGCGGTATACATCAATCGAGGTGAGAACATTACTGTACATCTATCAATTATCACAATTTTAATTTGGTATGACACTAATGATTTATTATGTATTAAGGCCCGTAGTTGATGTCGGACCTTCACAGACTACCCCAGCTGTACCGGATGATTATTCCACTTTGAGTGATGAAGAGGGGTTACACGATAATGGGGTGGTCACTGTGAATAATATTGCTCGACCGTAAGTTAAATAAGTTGTACAAATTTTGTTATAGTTTTGGTTATCATTGAAAATTAATTCTTCTTTGTAATTGACAGGACCACTTTCTTACCCGCTAGTACCGTGTGGGATGTCAGTGCTCTCGTTCTTTCCCACTTGCCGGAAGGGGCAGGATCCTGGAAAGATGTCCCAATTCAAGTGCGAGATGACATCTTTCGAGCCTTTACGGTACAATCTTCTATTTGGATTACATAATTCGATTTATATTTATTTTAAAATTACTAAGTTTTAACGTTCTATTTGTAGGAGGCAAATCAATTTCATCCGGATCTTAGTTTAGGGACGATCCGGAGAGCTTTTGAGGAGATCACTGCGAAACGCCTCCGAAATCGATTATACAACTTTCGCAAGGTCGTCACGTCCGCTGGCCTCACTTTGGAGCAGGGCATACAAAGATGCCCAAGACATATTAGGCGCTCGGTTTGGAGTCCCTCTGTAGGAAGTGATAAGTATGTATACTTTTACATTATTTTTATGAAAATTATAGTTTTTTGAAAGTTTAAGTATTTGATGTTCACAAAGGACGGATGAACGATGGCAAAGGAAGTCGGAAAAGGCAAGAGTTAACCGTCTTTCGAAGCACGAGACCCACATCCACACAGGGGATCGATGCGATTTGATGAGCATCGACGGCGCATGGTAATTTACATATAAATTCCATTAATCAAACTTATGGCTTATACTTATGTTATCAAATTTGAAACTTTATTGTAGGAGGAGAAAGAAGGTGGTCCCGTAGACTTTCGTGTGGTCTATGAGGCCACGCATAAGAGTCGAAAGACAAACGACTTAGTCACGTCCACTGCTCGTAGGCTTCTGGTAAGTCTCATGATATGGTCATTTGGTTGTTGCCGTTAGTGCACTATTTTTGAAATACACAACGTTTAAATTTTTTAGGATGAGTATAATGCGAAAATGGCTGAAAAGTATGGAGATGATCCGAGTACTCAGCCACCAGGTAATGGTTCTTCGTTAGTTTAGTCATGTTTTTAATTTACGTGATTCTTGATATATAATTTATATATTATATGATTTTATAATTTTTCTATTTCGTAGAGGACCCTGCTGTTTGGGAGGAGGTGGCTGGCACGACACGAGGGGGATATTGCGTGGCCTCGGCACAGCCGCTAAGATACCTAGGAGGATCGGAGGATATGCAGGAGGTGCATCTGCTCCGAGCTCATCCACTGCACCTGATCTGACGCAGCTATCGCAGCAATTATCGGAGCAGATATCGCAGCAAGTGTCGCAGCAGGTGTCACAGCAGTTGTCGCAGCAGTTGGGTCCTCTATTACAGACGATTCAGGGATTGATCCCGACGCAGTATCCATCCCCGCGAGGCTATGGACCGAGCACGTCTGGGTCGAACGTCCGGAATGATAACAATAACTTCCAAACTTAGGATAGAAAATAAACTATGCATTTGTTACTTATAGACTTAAACATACATATAGTTTGTTAGTTCGGTTTAGTAGTTTTCTTATTCTTATGTTATATATTATGTCTGTGATGGTTTTATATTGCCTGTGATGAATATCAATGCATTTTGAGATGCATTATAAATTGTATGGTGTGGGAAGGGAAACAATGAGGCTGAGGCGGGTAAAAAAAATGTGCAAGTAGCGACACCATAGCGTCTCATTGGCGTCTCAATGCATGTCGACGCTACTTTAAATATATCGCACTTAGCGCTCTCTAAGCGTCTCATTGGCAACACATGCACTAACATATTTACGTCAATATAGCGCCTTACTAGTGCCTACATTAGCCACATGTGGGCGTCGAAATAGCGTCTCACGTCTACCACCCCTTGCGCGTCGACTTAGCGACGCGGTCCTGCTTCGCGCAGCCGCAAACATCGCGTCTTAATAACGTCGATATAGCGTCAACATGTGGCGCTAGTTGCGTCTCATTATCTTTGACTATAGTACGACGCCACTAGCCATCGATTACCAGCGTCTCATTTTTGCGGCGCTAGTTAGACGCTAAGGAGACGCTTTTCACAATAGAGACGTAATAGCGCCTCCCTAGCGTCTCCAACCTTGAGTCGCTAATTGCCAATTTTCTTGTAGTGAGCTTTGGTATGCTTTTTTGGATTCTTCTCAATGTTGATTGGAAGATATATTGGCATGCATCCTATTTGTATTTTGAGTTTGTGAAATGAAGGATCTTGGTTTGAAACTTTAGTTTCCATTGTAGTAATAGATCTTGTCATTAGCTCCTCCAAGTTGGTTAGTTTCAGGTTGTTGTTGCTGCCGTTCGAGTGATTTGAAATTATTGACATTGACAATTGTTTTGTGGAGGTGGCTATTGTCTTTGATTTTGTTGCCATGAAACACTTGGGTGATTTTTCCAACTTAGGTCGCAAGTATTCCTATGGAACAAAGTTAGCATCCTCCACTTGCTTTGAGTTCCCATTCTCCACAAAGTTCATATGGATTATTTGAATTGATAAACATTTCAAAATTTTTATTCAATGCACAACTTTAACTTTCATCTTTATGTACACTTCTTCTCTACATAATGCGCTTGAAGTGCCTTGAATAGGGGATACGTCTTCGATGATGCCTTAAACCTCTTGTGGTTTCTTTTTTCCCATGGAAGTTCCTCTAGCTAAAGAGTCAAGTTTGCCTTTGTTAGTTTGGCACAACCCATTGTAGTAACCTTCAAGTATTTCCTAAAGGAGAATTTGACAATTGGAAACCGTGATCAAGAGTTCTTGAATCTATCCTACGCCTCAAAAATCATTTCATCTTCATCATGTCAAAAAGGTTAGAGTCCATTTTTTAGGTTTGCCACTTTTTTAGATGGACAATACTTGTTAACAAATTTAACAACAAACTTGCCCCGAATATTTATCAGTCCCATAGAAAGAGTTATAAGCCAAATAAATTATAGTCTCATATGAAAATAGAAATAAAGTTAAACGAAAAGCATATAATGAAACATTATGGAACCTAAAAGTGCTACAAACGCATAGATTTTACCAATATGGTAAGGAGAGTTCTAATAAAAAGCTCCATCAAATTGGATGAGCCTCAATCATGCTTAGAATATAAAGGCTTGAGTTCAAAGTTGTTTGCTTTAATAACTGTTATCATTGTACTTGGATTGACATTTGAGTAATTTGTTTAAACGTAATCCCTCGTGCTCAGTTCTTACTTATTAATATTATAATTTACGTATATTTTAAATCATAATATAATTTATTTTTTTAAAAAAAATAATTGAATAGTTTAATTTAAAAAATATTTATTAATTATTAGAACTAATTATTTTATATTTTTTAATTAATAACATTTAATAAATTATTTTATAATATCCTTAATAATGTATTAATATATTATAAATTATATATACATATAAACCAAAATAATTAAAAAAATAGATGAAATTTAAAAAAAAAAGATTGCGGCTCAAGAACAAAAAAAAAGGCAAATCTTCTCGCTTAGCTCACGTGTTGTTCCTGTCACTGGCTGCGTTTGGCAGAACAACCGGAACATTTTAAATGTTTCGTGCTGCCAAACGCAACCTATATGTATGTAATTGTGTACACATACACACACATATACACTACAAGAAAAATGTCGACGATTTTCACTGTCGGAAAAAAGGTCGTCGCAAATCGATTTGCGACGGTCGAAAAAAAATTGTCGAAAATATAAACGGTTGGAACCGTCCGAAAAGTCCCGACCGACGGTTGCAACCGTCCGACAAGTCCTGGCGGTTACAACCGTCGAAAACTTTCAACAGTTGTAACCATCCGAAAAGTCCGCAGTTGTCGAAACTTTCGACGATCGTCGCAACCCGCCGAAACTTTCGGCGATCACATCGTTGCAACCGTCGATCTTTCAGCGGTCGCAACCATCGCAAAGAAATTTTTAAAAATAAAAAAAATTAGCAGCCGGATCGGGCCGCAGCCGGCCAGATCCGGCCGCCCGTGGGCGGCCGACCCGGCAGCCCGCGGCCAGATCCCGGCCGCAAGCAGCCGCAGCCGGCCAGATTCGGCCGCCCGCGGGCGGTCGATCCGGCAGCCCACGGCCAGATCCCGGCCGCGGGGAGGCCGATTTGGCTGCCCGCGGCCGAGCCGACCGCGGGGAGGCCGATTTGGCTGCTCGCGGCCAGATCCCGGTCGCGGGGTGGTTGATCCGGCCGCGGGGAGGCCGATCCGGCCGCGAGGAGGCCGATTCGGCCGCCCGCGGCCAGATCTCGGCCGCTGTGGCCGATCCGGCCGCGGGGAGGCCGATCCCCGCCGCAGGCAGCTGATCCGACCACGGGGAGAGAGAGAGAAAGAGGGGGGGAGGTCGTCGGCAGGTCGTCGTCGAATAGGGAAGGGTCGCCGGCCGGGTGAGGTCGCCGGCGGGTCGGGCTGGCAAAATAGGAGATGGAGAGAGAGGAGAGAGGGAGAGAAGTGGAGAATGGAGAGTGGGAAAGTAAAAATGCATATATATAGGGTAGAAAGTTGGGAAGCGGGAAAACGAAAAAAGAGCGAGGGGAGAGTATTTTTAATTACCGACGGTCATGACCGTCGAAAAATTAGTATATATATATATATTAATGTAATATTTAATTATTTTTTAAAGTTACCGATGGTCGAAACCGTCAGTAATATGTTATATTATTATATAATATTTATTTTTTAGTTTACCGACGGTCGAACCGTCGGTAATATGTTATATTATTATATAATATTTATTTTTTAGTTTACCGATGGTCTGAACTGTCAGTAATATGTTATATTATTATTTTTACTAATATTATATTATTTTTAAAGTTACCGACGGTCGAAACCTTCGAAAATTATTTAATTATAAAAATAAAATATTTATATAATATTTATTTTTATTTTATTGACGGTTTGAATTGTAGCTAATTATTACCGATGGTCGGAACCATCGGATTGCGACGGTTTGGACTATCGCGAATTATATTAATAAAATACTCATCATATTATATTATTATATAGTTACCGACGGTTACGGCCGTCGGCGATGTTCATAATCATCAAAAAATAAAATAATAATATAAAAAATTATATAATTTATTTTTTTTATTTTCGACGGTCGTAACTGTCGGAAAATCCGTCAGAAATTGTGACGAATGGATATCCGTCAGAAATATCGACGTTCTTAATTGTCAAAAAATAAAATAATAATATAACAAATAAAATAATTTATTATTTTCATTTCCAACGGTCGTAACTGTGGAAAAATCCGTCGAAAATTACGACGGATGGATATCCGTCGGAAATATCGGTGTTCCTAATCGTCGAAAAATAAAATAATAATATAAAAAATTACATAATTTTTTTTTGTTTCCGACGGTCGTAACCGTCGGAAAATCCAGCAGAAATTGCGATGGATGGATATCTGTCGGAAATATCGACGTTCCTAATCGTCAAAAAATAAAATAATAATATAACAAGTTAGATAATTTATTATTTTCATTTCCGACGGTTGTAACCGTCGGAAAATCTGTCGGAAACATTTCCGTCGCAAATTGCAATGGATTTCTATCCGTCGGAAATTGCCCATCGGAAATTGGCAATTTTCTTTTAGTGATATATATGATGTATGTATGTATGTATGTATGTATGTATGTATGTATGTATGTATGTATGTATGTATGTATGTATGTATGTATGTATGTATGTATGTATGTATGTATGTATGTATGTATGTATGTATGTATGTATGTTAGGTCTATATATATAAATTATAAGTGTGTATCATATGTAGTTATATATATATTAAGTGTGTGTGTGTATATATATATATAAACGTTGGCGCTCAGCGATATGACGCTGATGAGACGCTAAGGTGGCGCTAAACGTCTACTTAGTGTCATCTTAATTTGTTGCGACGTAATGTCACGTCAATTACTGCGGTAACCAGGCGCTAAAGTGTTGCCACTTACGATATATTTAAAATATGGTCTGATCACATTATGTCTCTATTGTGTCGCTAAGGCGACGCTAGATACTCGTGCCCCATTTCAGCCATTTTGTTCCCTTCCCACACCATACAAATTATGGAATTCATATATAATTTACTCATGTATATGTATATGTATATAAAACTATAAGTCTATATGTATATGTGTATATCTATATGTATATATGTCTAATTAAGTGGGAAAAAATAAAAGCAAGTTGAACAACTAAATTAGCCACGCGATAAGGTGTCGCTACTTCGGTGCTACGTCATGGCTAATAAATCTAACGTCCGACTCGTGCCCAAACGGTGTCTTGATATTGAGATGCTAAAATCTCGGGACGCTAAAGCGATGCCATTGTGGCTCTATTTAGAGATGCAAGGTTTTGTGTCGTTAATGTGATGCTACTTTGGGATATTGCAACACTATTTCAATGCCATTTCATTTATATATAGTGTGGCGCTAAGTCATGTCAATTGGTTCAATCCTAATAATTCCATGATTATGAATATATAAATAATTTATCTATATATATATATATATATGTAATATATATATGATATAGGAATACATATGCAGGTAATACATATAATGTCGCTAACATATAGTAATATATACATATTGGAACAATATACCAACGCCATCGCTAGATCATGTCACGTAATTCAACCCTTATAAATTCCATGATTAAGAATATAAAAATAACATATCTATCATACATATATGTAACATATGATATAGGAATTTAATTATATATATAGGTAATACGTATAATGTAATTAAATATAGTATACGAATTTATACGTGACACATAATATAGAATACATGTGTAGGTAAGTATACGAATACATATGTAGGTAACATACATATTTATTTAGGAATATTTAAATCAAAGAGTCAATTAAACGTCTACAAAGCGTCACAACGTTTGAGACACAAAGTCACGTCGCAGTTAGCGGCCCCAAAACAACGCAATTGGCCGGCACCCATATCGACTTCATCGTTAGCGTTGATCTAGCGTCAGATGTGATGTGATGCAAGTTTAGCGTCGATGATTGTCGACACTACTACATCATTATGTTCTGCCGCGCATTGTTCCTTCCATAATAGCGTCGATGTAGCGTCTCCATGGCGCCGTCTATAGCATCGCGTCATTTAAACACTAAAGAGACGCTAAAGTAATGCTATTGTGAGGCAGTTTGCGTCTCCTATCTGTGACTCAACGTTGACTCTATAGTGACGCTCTTGGCGTCGATTTAGCGTCACCATCATTTGATATGCTAACTTGCGTCGCTATTAGCCAGTTTTCTTGTAGTATTTATTTATAACCTCTATGTGTCCTAAAAATTTCTGCAAATTTTTCAGTTTGAATGAGAGTCCTTTCATGTTAAAATCATTTAAATTTCTTCAAATCTAGTAAATATATCTTCAAATGCTTCATATGACTTATGATAAGATTTGTAGTCAATCTGCAATTACAATTCTTGAAAAAAATGAAGAAATATCAAAATCTACCTTCGTAATGGCCCACAACAGCTTTGTAATTCTCAAATAGCTTTGTAACATCCTGTAATAGCTTCGTAACACCTCAAACAGTGTCCAAATCGATTTGGGAATATCTTTTCACGGTTCGTAACATTAATTTAACGATCCTTACAATATCCAAATTGGAGTAAAAGTTATTTTTTCACGGTCTGTAGCATTCTGGTCATGTCACGTTGCTCAGATAAGTTTTTAGGTCAAAACTAAATATATAAGGAGCGGTTATGAGTTTCTCACGACCCTTCATGTTACAACAATTATAGCGCTATAATGACCCTTATTGTTATGGTCGTTATCGCTCTATTACGACCCTTTATATCCAATTTTCAACCATGATAACTTTCACTAATTTACGCTTTCTGGCTTCATTTAACTCCAATTTGTGTGTCATTTTCTCCAATGGCTTCGTGGTTTTTTTCTTACTTTTTCCACAATAAAAACAAAACTTGGTTAGATTTTATTTTTATAAAAGTAAAGCAAATAAGCTCATAATGATGCATACTATTAAAAAATAATTCGAAATAAGATTAAATGCATGGCTAATTATATGTTATATTTTGCATGCATCAACTTTCAGGAAGAGAAGAGTGAAGGAATAGAGCTAACACAAGATGATGAATACATTAATGATGATGTCGAATCTTGTTGATGTGCCTTGAATTATGTAATATGTACCAAAAATTCTGAAAGAAAAAAAATGAGAAAAAAGAAAAATGAGGATCTGTGACGGAAACGGAGGGCTCGGGCCGTTAGGATTCGAGTTTTATATGATGTGCTCTCTTTTGGCTCATACTGAAATTCTTCTGGCGGCGGACTCCTTTGCTCGTGGATGTTTCTCTCTTGTTCACATTGATCAAGAGGATTTTACCACGTTAAATCTCTGTGTTCATCTTCTCTTTCTTTTGTTGTTTTCATTGTTCATCTTCTCTTCCAACAAATTGGTATCAGAGCCGAGTTTCTTTCCGCGAAGATGACTACAATGAAGTTCGACATCGATAAGTTCGACGGGAACACAAATTTCAGTCTGTGGAAAGTTTGGATGCTTGCCATCCTGGTTTAGAACGGATTGAAGAAGGCGCTGTCAGGACAAAAGCCTGATGCCATGGAGGCATCCGCTTGGGAGGAACTCGATGAGAAGGCCATGTCTGCGATTCAGTTGTGTCTGACGAACAATGTTCTTTAGGAAGTTCTCGTAGAGAAGACGGCGGCTGGTCTCTGGACGAAGTTGGAAACTCTGTATCTGACGAAAACCCTAGCGAATCGACTTGTGTTAAAGCAGCGGTTGTACACCCTTCATATGGGTGAAGGTACGTCGATCAAATCTCATATTAGTGAGTTCATCGCCTTAATCAATGATTTGAAGAATGTAGATGCAAATGTTGATGATGACGATCAGGCGCTATTACTTCTTTGTTCTCTGCCATCTTCATATAAAACCTTTAAAGAGATCATGATCTACGGTAGGGACAAACTCACATTTGAAGATGTTAAGGGCAGACTGCTGAGTAAAGAAAAGTTGGATAACGAATTGGGATCAAGCAGCAAATCTGATGATCAAGCCTCAGGTCTGATCGCAAGAGGTAGACATCAGACGAGAAATCAAAATCAAGATAGATCCAGATCCAAGTCCAAGAACAGAGATAAAGTCTGCAATTATTGCAAGAAGAATGGTCATATCAAAGTAGAGTGTCAAAAATTACGGAATAAGAATAAAATGATTAACGAGAGCAATGAGAAGGGAAATAAGAAGGCTGAAGTTGCAGATGTCAGTGTAGCAAAAAGTGAGAATGAAGATATTCTATTGATAACGACATCAAACAAATCCAGTTCATCAAGTGAATGAATTCTCGATTCTGAATGCTCATAACATATGTGTCCCAATCGAGATTGGTTCTCCATGTACAAATCTATTGAAGGTGGAGTCGTTCTTATGGGCAATAATACTGCCTGTAAGACTTGTGGTATTGGGTCCATCCAGATTAAGATGCATGATGGGATTGTTAGGACATTATCTGAAGTCAGACATGTTCCTGATCTGAAGAAAAATCTTATTTCTCTCAGTGTCGTAGACTCAAATGGTTGCAAAGTTGTTATTGAGTCTAATGGAATGAAGATTTCCTGTGGTGATCCTGTGTTGATGAAAGGCCTCAAAATCGGTAGCTTGTATGTTCTCCAAGGTTCGACGGTGATAGGTTCAATACCAGTCTCATCTACCTCAGAGGAAGATTGCACAAAGTTATGGCATATGCGTTTGGACCATATGAATGAGAAGGGCATGCAAGTTCTCAGCAACAGAGGTCTTCTTCGTGGTGCAAAAGTTGGAAAACTAGAGTTGTGTGAACGTATCTTCGGAAAGTATAAGAGAATTAGCTTTGGTTCAGCCATTCATAAGACGAAGGGAACTCTTGATTACATTCATTCAGATTTATGGGGTCCCACCTCTCAAGTTCCTTCGAAAGGAGGAAATAGGTATTTGCTGACATTTATTGATAACTTCTTTAGAAAAGTTTGGGTTTATTTTCTAAAGCATAAAGATGATGTATTTGAAATATTTAAGTCATGGAAGACTTTGCTAGAGAAGCAATCTGGAAAAGTTGTGAAGAGGCTGAGGACTGACAATGGACTAGAATTCTGTAATTTTAAATTCAATGAATTTTGTGACAAAGAAGGCATTGCAAGACATCACACAATTGTGAAAACTCCACAGCAAAATGGAGTCGCAGAAAGAATGAACAGAACTCTACTAGAGAGAGCTCGATGTATGCTGTCAAATGCAGGACTTGACAAGGAGTTTTGGGCAGAAGCTGTCAACATGCATGCCACTTAGTGAATCGGTCTCCCCACCGATCCTTAGACTTAAAAATTCCTGAATAAGTGTGGTCAGGTAATCCTCATAATTACTCGCATTTAAAAGTTTTCGGTTGTCCTGCATATGCACATGTTAATGATGGAAAGCTTGAACCTAGAGCTAAAAAGTGCATATTTCTTGGTTATAAATTTGGTGTTAAAGGTTATAGAATATGGTGTCCTGAAATTAAGAAATTCATTATCAGTAGAGAATGTTACTTTTGATGAATCTGCGATGCTTAACTCGAGAAAAGATTTGTCTATTATTGATGATATAGAAAAACAAAAGACATTGGAGAAGGTGGAGTTAGAATTTTCAAATTCTCCTGATAAAAAGAATGATGCTACTGATACTCTTGAAGTTCGTACATCACCTCAAACTTAGCAGCAATACATGCTTGCTCGTGATAGACCGAGAAGAGAAATAAAAGCACCTCAAAGGCTCGGGTTTGAAGAACTGGTAGCTTATGCATTAAGTGTTGCTGAAGATATTGAGTTACCTGATCCTTCATCTTATTCTGAAGCTATTCGAAGTCCTGATTGCAATAAGTGGTTAATAACAATGCAGGAGAAGATGGAATCTCTATAGAAGAATGGAACTTGGGATCTTGAAACACAACTAGTGAATAAGAAGATTGTTGGCTGCAAATGGGTGTTCAAGAAGAAAGAAGAAATCAATAATGAAGAGACAATACAAAGCAAGATTGGTGGTAAAAGGCTACAGTCAACTGTTCATGATGTGTTCTCTCCAGTTGTGAAACATACTTCTATTCGTACTTTGCTTACTATTGTTGCTTTTCATAATCTTGAATTTGAGCAATTAGATGTTAAGATTGCATTCTTACATGGCGATCTAGAAGAAGATATATATGGAGCAGTCAGAGGGTTTTCATGTTAAAGGTAGAGAAGATCAAGTTTGTCATCTGAAAAAAGTCCTTGTATTGACTTAAACAATCCCCTCAGCAGTGGTATAAAAGGTTTGATTCATTCATGTTGAGTATCGATTTTGCTAGAAGTAAGTATGATAGTTGTGTCTACTTGAATCAACTTGACGATGGTTCATTCATGTAGTTGTTGCTTTATGTTGATGATATGTTAATTGCAACGAAAGACATATCTGAAATTAATATTTTGAAAAATAAGTTAAGTTCTGAATTTGAGATGATCTTGGAGCAGCAAAAAAGATTTTGAGAATGGAAATTTCTAGAGATAGAAACGCAGGAAGACTATTTCTATCTCAGCATAAGTATATTAAAAAAGTCTTGGAGCGTTTTGAAATGTAGAATGCTAAGACGGTTAGTACACCGATTGCTGCACACTTTAAACTCTCAGCTTCATGTTCACCACAATATGATGAAGATAAAAGGTATATGTCAAAAGTTCCTTACTGTAGTGCAGTTGGTAGCATTATGTATGCAATGGTTTGCACTCGTTCAGATATATCTCATGCTGTCAGTGTTGTTAGTAGATATATGTCTAATCCAGGAAAGAAGCACTTAGAAGCTGTTAAGTGGATGCTGAGATATTTAAGAGATACTTCTGATGTATGATTAGAATTTGGTAGAAATTCAGCTGGACTGGTTGACTATGTTGATTCAGATTTTGCAGGAGATCTTGATAGAAAATGGTCCTAACTGGTTATGTCTTTAGTATTACTGATTGTGCTATGAGTTGGAAAGCTATTTTGCATGATACAATAGCATTATCCACCACTAAAGCTGAATACATGGCCATCACTGAAGCTGTAAAAGAAGCTATCTGGTTGATAGGATTAATTGGGGAGCTCACTATGAAAGAGGAAACTACTGTCATTTATTGTGATGGTCAGAGTGCAATACATCTTACAAAAGATCAAATGCATCATGAAAGGACAAAGCATATTGATGTGAGATATCATTTTGTTCGTAATATTGTGAAAAAGCAAGATGTTCAAGTTCAGAAGATTAGCACACATGACAATCCAGCAGATATGATGACAAAGAACTTACGTATTACCAAGTTCGACTATTGTTCAGACTTGGTGGGCGTTACGCAAAGATCAAGATAGGTCCATTTGGGCCATTCGGCAAAGGAGAGCGTGTTGAGCATTTATTTTTTGAGAGTTTTGTAAAATTCAAGTCAAGGTGGAGATTCGTTGATGTGCCTTGAATTATGTACCCTGTACCCAAAATTCTGAAAGAAAAAAATGAGAAAAAAGAAAAATGAGTGGCGGAAGCGGAGGGCTTGAGTCGTTATATATTAGGGTTAGGGTTTTATATGATGTACTCTCTTTTGGCTCATAGTGAAATTCTTCTAGCGGTGGCCTCTTTGCCCGTAGATGTTTCTCTCTTGTTCACATTGATCAAGAGAGTTTTACCACGTTAAATCTCTATGTCTATCTTCTCTTTCTTTCGTTGTTTTCATTGTTCATCGATCCTTGGTGTTTTATCTCCAACAAATCTAAAATGAAAGATTAAGAAAGTTTAGCAACCGAAGTTGACTCCACGAGACTAGGTTTGGAATAGTGGAGAGATACTTTGACGATCGATGTATACTAGTCGTAAGAAAAGTAGTTGTGTGACAAGGTAGAAATACTGATTAACTATTTTGTTTATGTGTTTTGCCTTGAACATTGCTTGACAACAAGCAAGTAGTTAAGCTTGAAAAAGTTTGATGCACGCATAATATAACATATTAGCCTTGCATATAATTGTATTTTGTTTCATTTTTAATAGTGCGCAATATTTTTTGACCTTATTTACTTAATTATAGAAATTAAAATCTACCCAAATGTTATGTTTTCTTTTGCAGGAAGATCGAGAAAAGTGCTTGAAGCGTGAGAGCCACACATTATTACTCGTGATGAATTTCAAAGTTGAAAAGGATTTTTTGGACAAGTACGGAGCAACTCATTGCTTGTGTTATGTGGCAATTCAGAGATAATCAAAAGTGATGAGTTCTAACTTCTATTCATTGTTTAGATGCTTTTTACTCATATTTCAGTAGTTTTATCTTCTATATAATAGACATTTTTATTACTTCAAGAAAAATTGTATGAACCATTGATTAGATTTGAATTAATATAGTTATTTCACTTTCTTTTGATTATGATTATTGTGATTAATGGTTTTTGCTCGAATTATTATATTTTAATATGACATTACAAACCAAGTATTGAGTGGTTAGTTTTAGATTTTAATAATTCCCAGCGAATCAATTTTTAACTTATGAGTTCAAGAAATCATAACACAAATTTAGTAACTCAACACTCGTACTAAATTTTGTGTGGTCCATTAATTTTTACCAAACGTGAATGATTTCTAGTTTATGATCTAGAACTTAATGTGTTGCAGTGCATTTGATCTTAAGTTCTATGAGAATTAAGGTAGTTTGATTTACTCAGCTAAAGGTAATTTCACTATGTCTCAAGAATTGAACTTATCTATTATTGTTATAATTCAATCGTCATTATTGTGTATGCAAGTTAATCATTATTTTTAATCATCCATAATCCCAAAGTCAATACTATTTTATTTTATTTTCAGTTATTTAATTTTTTCACACTTATTTTCTCTTTTGACATCACAACACCTTTTATTATCCTATTTGATCATTGAGATAGGTTAAATTTAAAGAGTTCATCATGTGATTGACAACTCTGATCTACATTTTATTACTTGATATGAGTAGTGTACTTACTAGTAAATTTATTTATTACAAATTTAATGGAGTAACCCTAATTTAAAATAGAGGCATTCTCAATTTTCCCATTAGAATAAGAGTCATAAATAATCTATTTGTAAATAAAAAGTTCTCATGAATTTCTAATGTTCAATCTTTCTGTGTGCAACCCACCACCAGACCACAGTCTAGCTGGCTAGCTTTCTCATAAAAACGAAGCATTATATTGCAACGGAAAAAGTAAAACATCATATGAATTGTGAGAGTACATAGGACAACCAAAGGTGGGAGATTGATTAGAAGAAAGGATATACACAAAAACATATAGATTTATATGATTTAGATATGTACTCCGAGAAGATTTTAGTGAAATACTGCGACGCCACGTATGTATGTACATCTAATGTATACATTAATCTACAAAGTATATACTTCCCAAGAAAAAAACAAGATAGATATGTAAATATCCATTAAAATGTTTCCGTGCGCATCAAATTTCATATCAAACTCCAATAACTAGGCCTTATGCATGGTCTTGATATATGTACAGTGGAGAAAGATGAGCCATGCATCTGGAAAACATAGGAAGGAGCAAATATATCTTGTATACATCGAATTAAGTATACGCATAACTTGGTACATGACAAGTCAAAAGATGAAGCTTTTGTTTCCCACAGCGTCAGCGATCTTGAGGTTCTTGGCTATGAGCTTCTGTGCTCTCCTGCTTCTGATTTCAATCCTCATGCTGTCTGTTTTGTCCACCTTGTTGTAGCTCTTCTTACCCTTCAAGGACTTCAGCTTTGATTTCAGGCTTCCCACCAACCTCTCCAGTTGGTTTCCCATCACCATCCTTTTTAGGTTGATTCTGAGAACATATGTGAACTTTAACCCAAGCACAAGGGAGAACGAAGCAAAAGAAGTGCTAGACTTGACAATCATGAGAGAGAGAGAGAGAGAGAGAGAGAGAGATACCTCTATGTTTGCGGAAGGGATGGAAGAAAATAGAGCTTGTACTTTGCTGTTATGGCAGTACCCAGTTTTGCTATCTACTTTTATATGATATTTCTTGGTCCAGTGGATTAAATTGAAAGACTATGTGCAACCTATCTGTCTTACATTGGATTAAGAACTCCAGAGCTCAATAAGACAATTAACTAAAGATGCAGTTTTTTTTTCTAATAATGAATTATTAGGTAAAGACAATAAGATGATGCCATATCAAACACTGTACACAAAGCATCAACTCTACAACATGAGGTCCATCTCATTTTGGCCCTGTGAGATGTTGACATGCGAAAGCTTGGTTTAGTATGTGTTTTTAATGGCTTGTGGGAGCATCTAATTTCTTACGCCAAAGGCCAAACATAAACGCAATATTGTTGACAGGTAGCTTCATTGCTGACCACATCCCTCTCGAAGCTTTTGAGTTAAATTACCAAATCAAACTAAAAGAGGGGAAAACAAACGCAAACTTTATCCATATAATCAAGGATGGAAAAGTAAGAAGGAAGAAGAGAAGAGTTTTGAAAGTGTAGTGAGAAATGAATTTATAACTAGACAGAGATGGTAGGAGGAAAAGTATATGGCGTATGGTCCTTCCTTTGTGAATTTATGACTGTCGTCAAGCAGTCTTTCTCAAGTTCCATTTTTCTTATGTATCATGTAGAGATGCCGTAAGGATCACTAACACCATGACCAAATATTTGAAGCACCAATCGTTGGGGAAAGCTTCATATCTATTCGCATAGCCTTGTGGTAATGTCGAATTAGGGTTAAATTCAGGTCTTTTCCCCCTTCTTTCTCTAATTTCAGTTTGCTCCATTCAAATGTAGGATGTGATTATTTTTAAGGACTTCTTTTGGTTACATTCACAATGTTTTAGGCCAATAAAGTAGAACATATTTTAATGCATGGCCAATATGCATGCAAGGTATGGCAATGATATATTGTGAATCTTTGTCGTTGTGTCTTTGTTAGGTATTTTTATTCGTATTCCTGGAGGAGAACTGATGTCGTCACTACAGGAAACGAAACGTTTGCTTCTTTTAGATGCAAATTATGCATGAAGATCGATTGGAATCTATTGGATTTGTCTTTTGGAGATACAAACAATTAGATCATGTCTTGCCGAACACTTGTGGAAAAGTGAAGACCACGATGCATGCATGCATGGTGGACTAAGTGGACTGAATACCACATGCTTGCGAGATCGGTGTTTACAAGTCTAAAATATTTATTGATGGACACAATTAATTACCTAGAAACGAGATTGCGTCTATTGTCGGATTTAATTTCTGAAACCACTAATTTAATCGGACTTGATGACATCGAATTAACTAAATATAATAATCTTAGGTACCATAGGTCGAGATCAAAAAAATATTTAAAACAGCCTACGGAGTGAGTGCGTATCTGGACCTTGGGATGGCATCCTTTTTCGTGTTTCTCCCTCTCCATATTTGATCGGTGTTGCTGCTGTGATTTGGATGGCGAGGAGACGGAGGAGGACGGTGGGGCTGCCTTGGGAGCGAACACAAAGGAGGACGTCGGCGGCGACACCACAGGGACAACGGCACGGGAGGAGGTCGGGGAGCCGGTGGGGGATTGAGCGAGGGCAGAGGAGAACATGATGCAGAGGAGGGCAGTGATGCAGGCGGTGCGCTGCCGGTCCATGGTGATTGCCGCCGGCATGCTCAAGTGGCATCAGAGAGGAGATGAGACGAGAGCGAGGCAGAACAAGGACAGAAGAGAGCGACGTGTGAAAAGTGTGGAATCAGGGACCCTAGTGGTCGACAGACCACTGCTCCCTCGCTGCTCACCTCCGCTCCCTCCTCCCCCTTGCCTCCTTGCCGGCCATCAGCATTCTCCCGGTACTCCTGTGTCGTCTGCATCCTCGCCCTCACCATCTCCAACGCCGCCGGGGTGATCTCTGATTAAGGCTACTATGACACTGTGCAGATAATATTTTATTTTATTAATAAAACTTTGGAGAAAATTAAGTCGATTCTCATAATTCTATAATTAAGGAGATAAAAAAAATTTATAGAATTAATTTTAAAATACTTGGATCATTTATGTATGTATATGTATATTTGTATGTATATGTCTATGTATATGCGCGCGCGCGCATACGCGCGCGCACACACATATATATATGTATAGTTATGTATATATACATATACATATGTCTATATACATATATAATGTGACACTAAAGCGGCGCTAACTCGTGGCTAAAATATATAGCGACACATTAGCGTCGACATGACAACAGAATGGTTCAACGCTGATTTAGTGTCAGGGTATTGCATCTCTAAATCGGCACTATAATGACACTAACTTAGCATTGACAACATTTGTGGCGCTAAAGAGACGCTAAGTTGCGCTTCTTTAGTGCCGACACATGGGTTGACCCTATTTGGACGCCATGGAGACCCCATTGCGTCTCGAGTACGGTGGCACTAAGTATCAGTATTCAAATAGCATGCATATATATATATATATATGTATGTATGTATTATGTATATGTATATATGTATATTTGTACATATATGTGTATTTGTATTATGTATATTTAGGAATACATATGTAGGTAACATATATATTTAATTAGGAAAATTTAATCTTTTTATTCCTTAAACTATAGTATAGGTAATATATATAGTTATGCAAATTAACATTATCCACTTAAATACAAATCAATATACCATTTGCGTCACATCGGCATCCCATTAGCGACGCAATGTAATAACGTCCCCAGCGCCCCACAATAGTGTCACAAGCCTCCGACACCAATATCGCCTCGAGCTAGTGTCGACTTAGCGTCGCACACTATTGATGTCAATTCAGCGTAAGCCTTCGACGCCAATATTGCCACTTAAACTCGCTTCGATTTAGTGTCGCATTATCGATGATGCTAATTAAAGGTGTCACAACGTTATATTCTACCACGTAGTTTTTAGTTTTAGCGCGTGATAGTAGAGTCTAAGTAGTGTGGCAATGGCGCTGAATTTAGCGCCAACATGATGTAACACTAATGCGACGCTAAATAGACGCTACGGGGAAGCACTTAGCGTCGCATTTTGTTGACCCTGTAGGATCGAAAGCACCAAGAGGGGTGAATTGGTATGTAAAAATTATACCTGAAAAATGTAAAAGCCGATTTTAGAAAATACGATCACAAGCAAGTAAAAGGCAAGTAAGAAGAATCAAACTCAAGAAAGCACAATATGTTGATGAGGTTTGGCCCAACTCTTTGGCCTACGTCCCGCTTCGACTTCTCGACCTCGAGTCCATCAAATATGCACTAGCTTTCTCTTTTTCTTATAGTGAGAGAATAATCCTTTCTACATCGCACTGCCTTCTTCTTTGCTCAAAAGGTAAGGCACACTTCTTTTACAATAGCTCTCAAATTCACTAAACAAGAACACAAGAATTCCCTCCAATTCTCTCTTATTACAAGAATGTTCACACTTAGGAGCTAGAAGAGGTAAGGGATGATTTGCAAAATTGAGCTTTTGAAAATGCTTGGGACTTGAAAGATTCTATAGAGTAATTTCCCTTGCTTGGATAATCTTCTTTCAGTCTTTAGAATCTCTTTTATAGGCCTCTCTTCAAAATGTAGTCATTGCAAAACTTTTGAAATAAAAGTTGTGTGTTGTCACTTCTGAAATGGTCGTCCGTTTTAATTTCGGGCGCCCGTTTTGAATAGAAACTAGTCGTTGTGTCTTTTTGTTGTATGCTCAACGATCGATCGTTATAGCTTCGATTGTCCAATTTGTGAACAAAAATAGCCATTGTCGTTTGACTTTTCTACGTAGTAGTCCGTTGTTAGTAATCCGTAGAGAAATAGTCATTGTCGTTTGTCTTTGCTGCCCATAATGGTCGTCCCAAATTGTTTTGGTAGTCCGTTTTAAAAATGTCAATTTCAAGAACTTCTACGATTATTGTATCAGCCTTTCGGTCATTCGTCTCATATATTGTCTTTTGAACTTGACCAAAATAGTCGACCGGAACCCTTTCGGTCGTCCAATTTAAAAATCAATTTCTCGAACTTCTACGGTCATTGTAGAAGCTTTTTGGTCGTTCGTCTGATATGCTATCTTTTGAACTTGACATCTAGAATGGTCGATCAAAACTCTTTCGGTCGTCCGATTTAAAAATATTGATTTATCGGTCTTCTACAATCGTTGTAGAGACTTTTCAGTCATTGTTTGATATATTGTCTTTTGAACTTGACACCCAGATCAATCGACCGAAACTCTTTCGATCATCCATTTTAAAAATTTCAGATTCTCGGACATCTGCAGTCATTGGACATTTGTTTCGGTCATCCATTATATGTCTAGCGGACTCTCGATAATATCTGCAAAAATCTTACCACATTCTTTTCTTTCGAAAAATATTTAACATGTCCAAACTAACACTTCAAGCAACATTAATACATCATCTTCCTTGTTTTCTATCATCAAAATATTTCGAATATGGTCTTTGAGCCATCAACCTTCCCCTTTTTTATGACAAACAAAGTGACGTGGAGATAAATAAATGACGAAATGTAAATTACTCCCCATTAATGAATGCTTATCTTCTAATATGATATCAAATAGATGTGAACTACTCCCTCTTAATCAATGCCAATCTTCTTATACACAATATGATAATTTCACAATATAAAATGTGATAATACATGTAAGCATATCATCTATATGCATTGTCTAGTACATCATATAAAAATAACATCCACATACATATCAAGAAGCATAAGAGATAGTAGCCATAACAACACCCTTATCCATAAAAATCATAAAAGATAACATCCATATCTAGTCACAACAACATCCATAACCATCCATACATCACATCATAGTCCTTGTCACAATACAAATCTCCCCCTTTTGAAGTCATCAAAATGGGAAAAAAAAAGCAAAAAGGAAAAAAAAATAAGCATCATCGTCGGGCGATGGAGGTGCATCTCTCTCACATGGTTAAGTGTCGAAGCCCTAAGAGCGAAAGTACGATAAGAGACAACCCTGTGTGCGATGATGATCGATCTTCAAGCGCTCAATACGTGTGACCATGCCATCCATACGAGCATCTATACGATCCATATGTGTAGCCATGTCGTCCAAGCACGCCATCATCCCATCCCACTCATCACCTGAGGGACCTGTATAGGAAGAACCCCATCCACTAGTCGGCGTAGGTGTGGGATGTAAACAAGGTTACCACGAGGAACCCGTATCCTCTCTGGTAGCAACACCTGTAGGGGTGTCGGTATCAGTTTTTGGCAAAGACCCACTCATCCCCTTCAAGAACAAGTCCCTTATGCTTCAAGGTGGATTTTCCAATGATATTCGTGGACTGCTCAGTATAACATACCTCCATCTCAAAAATAATGATACCACTCTCACAAAAGGTTCGAGTAAGAAAAGAACCATAGTGAAGAATATGAGAGTGTTTGGAATCAATTTTTTCCTTAATGGACATGAAGTGGTGAATCATATAGGCCTCAAAGTTCACTGGAGGAAGATCATTCTAGAGAAGACAATTAAGTAGACGAAGATCATAATAAGTCATGTCGGTGTGATAGCAAAAATGAGGAAAGATATCCGAATAACAATGTGGTGAGTGACAAGAAGTAAGGGATTCAATTTTTTTTAGAATTTCTTTCATCGGGAAGTTTGCTACCTCACCACAAGAGACAACCTCAAGAGCCTCAGTTATAGAAATATCGGAATGCCACTTATGAATTACAATATTTTCAAGTCCCCCACGAGGAACGTTGAAAATCGTACAAATCATAGATGAAGTGATTTTGATGTTATGACCAACTTTAGAGGTTACATAAGATCAGGATTTGTGAGTTTGGAGGTTGGCATAGAAGAGTCTAACCAACTTCGGATAAACCGGTTCTTTGACGTTTGAGTGGGAGCCACCCAATGTCATCAAAGAGATCATGTACAAATTCCATATTTAAGGAATCCCAATCTACCCGAAAGTTTCATGCCACTTCTCTTGAGGCGAACAATGGTTCGAAACTTAAAGCAGTGGCTACGTCGACAAAAAGGAGAGAATCAAACTTGTTTGGAGGTGTGTTGGTGAAGCTGAGGGTGGACGAGAGGAGGATGCATGGGCATTTCATTTCTAGGGACCAGAAATGAGTATTTTCTTTGGTGGCATGTTTCACAAATTTTTCGAGAATGAGAGTGGTCGAACACAGCGACAAAATCAAATGAATCAGAGAAGAGATTGGTTCAAGGAGGAGGAACGGCAAGGACGATAGTGCTGTGGCGGCCACCAGACGGTATCCAAGTCCGATGGTCGCACTAGGAGGTCGACCGTTGCCACAAAAGGATGACCGTCGCGCTCACAAGTTCGCAGGTACAGGAGGAGGAGGAGCGATGTCATCGGGGAGGCAGGAGCAGACGACACGATGGCACCGTGGCGGTAGTGAGGATGACGGTGAGAATGATGATGGCAAGAATGACGGCAAGGACGAAGGTTCCGGCGGAAGCAGGAGGTGAAAGATCAATAGTTCTGGGGCGACAGAGGATACTATCATAAGTGTTCCCGACCGATTGAGGAACACAGAGAGAAGGAAGAAGACCGATGGAGGAAGGAAGGAGGGTGGCTGATGGAGAGAGAGAGAAGCTGGAGAGTCACCTGAGGGATACCTGCAATGGTGAGTGACGACGCCGAAAGAGATTAGGGCTTGAGACGAAAAAATTGAAGAAAAATCGAGCGTTCAAACCAAGTAATTGTGTTCGTCGGCCATTGGGAGACGGAATCAGGTTCACCGATCACTAGGGAGGGTCGCGGGACGGGTGGAGGGTCCCGGAATGGTCGTCGGAGTCGCAGAGGGTCAGGCGTCGACGGCGGCGGGCCCAGACATGTGAAAACAAATTGGGAGAGTTTATGACGAACAAAGTTCAAACCATAGGAGACAACTTATAGGAAGATGATTTGAGACAATGGTCATCATGCGACCGTCACAACGAGGACACCACCCATGAACCAAGAATTGAAGTGCACAACCCGGAGCCCCACAGTGTTGAGAGGTCAATGAGAGAGTTCAACGACTTCTTATGTAATGGTCAAAGGTACATGGGAAGTGGATGTGACATCGGAGGCAAGAATGGTGAAGAGCGTTGATTATGGAGAATTTTATATATATTCAGACCGGACAAATAGTGAAATTGACTCAAGATTTATATATTTATCTTCATAATTATGTTTTAGACATTCTTTGCATGATTATATAAATCCCCCACATGCTTTCATGATTTTCCTTCCAAAATTTGATTTAATCTATGGAAATCCTCAATTTTAAGTTATTTTGTGTTATAGATATTTGGGTCCAAACTATCTGGTAGTTTAAATTTTAAGTATGGCAATCACTGGAGTACAATCGAAATTTGGCAAGTTCCTATAAAAGTAGGAAAAAAATTGGACGATGCAAAGCAGAGGCAATTGATAGTCATCTAATCCTAGGTGGATTGGACACTAACAAACAAGTAGGAAAAAGAAAAACAAAGAAAACTACATTGGAGATTTCTTTTCCTACATTCTAAAGTAAGATTCTTGAGGAAAAGAATGAATAATCATGTGTCACCTAAGTAGAAAAAGTGTGAATCCCTAGGTAGAAGTCACTACAAGAAAATTGCCTTTTACCGACGGTCCGAATCATCGGTAAAATGGTCAGATCCGTCAGAAATCACGATTTCCGACGGTTCTTTCGAGGGACAGTGTCCGTGCGAAAAAGGGACGTCGCAAATAATTTGCGACGGTTTATTCTGAACCATTGTTATTACAGACGGTCTAGATGGCGGGCACGGCAGTCGAACATTGCGTATCGACGGCACGAACCGCCGATAAATATCGGCGGTCTTTAACCGTCGATATATATCGGCGGCTTTAACAGTCGATAGTATCGACGGTTCAAACCGTCGACAATCTTGTATCGACAGTTTTACTCATCGGCTATGACCGTCGATAATGCTGTACCGACGGATATAACCGTAGGTAAGTATCAAAAAAATCCATTGAAAATTGCAATATTTTAGCTGTTTTCGACGGTCAGGACCGTCGGAAACATAAAAAAATTTTAAAAAAATAGTTAATTTTAAATGTCCGAACAGATAATACAACACATTTGATTCACAGACAATAGATTTCGCAGATTCACAGATAATAGATTCATAGATAATTCAATTATATCACATCACAGATAATTCAATTACTACACTTAATTCACATAATCCAAACATGAAACAAATTGAACATCACATAATCGAAACATCTGCTAAAAATTCGGCATAACGTCTTGGTCATGATGAATAGCTGAAGTTCAATTCGCATAACGTCTTGGTCGCAAAACATCACTGCACAAAATTGAAATAGAGTAACATCACTGCAGAAAGTAAAATGCAAAAAAAAAAATGAATTCGGATTTGAAATCTATTGAAGAGTAAAATCTAAAGTGCGCACTAATTTGAATCTAAAATCTAAAATATAAAAACATAATTTGAATCTAACATCAACATAATTTGATAAATTCAATAAAAGATGCGTAAACTAACAAGCTAACGTCGAATCTCAAAATTGAAGCAAAATCGACTCATGCATCCAAAATAATAGATAGAGGCATATGAGTTTTAATCATCATTACCATTTAAATCCAAAATGCCAAAGTTATCATTCAAATAAGGTTGCGAAGTTTTTTTCCTATGATTTCATGCGGTGATCAAGAAGTGTGTTGAAGTTCATGGCCAATCAGGAAAAAACAAGAAACATAAACTACAAGTATATTTATTTATACTGAGTACTGACATTTACATGATCCAGCCATCTGCACTCCATTTCCGGTGAAAACTTTGAAAGTCTACATAACTAACTGAAAGGGATGAAGAGTAAAATCTAAGTTAGTACCCATGTTGATGTCAAAGTGCATATGAATCTAATGAGTATAATGAATCTACAGATTAAAGCAAATTCCAAAAATAATTATGTATAATGAATTTACCTCGGCGTCGTCGTCGTTCAATTCGCCACGCATGAAGGCACGCATCATTTTCTTCATTTCAAGCCTGTTATGACCAGGACATAAGGGTTGGCTCGATGCGTTTAGTAAGTCATAAAAATCTCTTGCTTCTGGATTTGGTGCATCTTCATTCTGCTCAAATCTAATATTGCCATACTCAGTTGCAGTTGCGTCATAAACTAATTGTTCATTAACTGAAGTAAATGTTGGTTCAGGATCGACAAAATGAAGACATGGATTTGGAACGCTTGTCGAAGGCGCTCCTTCGCCTAAATCATCTCATTGCCAATAATTGGGTTTGAAACCCTTTCTATATAAGTGAACTTTGACAGTCTCTATCGTCTGTAACTTTGTGCTAGAACATTTCAAACAAGGACACATAATTGTTCCCTCCCGCTGATGTTGTAAAGATTGACAAGCCACGGTAACATAATAGTCAACTCCATCGATGAATTCTTGTGTCAAGCCTCTACGACCAGGATTATTTCTATTGTACATCCATCGACGATCGTTCAAGTATGACATAATGTCTGCATTAAATAATTTCTTTAGAAAAAAATTAGAAGGAAAGAGACAAACAAAGTAGAAAATATATACATACATGTACATATTTATATATGTGTATGTAAGATGTTGCGGCCGATGATATGAAAACCTTACACACATACAAGATTACAAATTTGAAGTCAAGGGTGCAGCATTAGGTGGACTCTGCAGGACAACAGATCTATAACACCTAATTCTGAAAACTTTACTTTTATATACCATTATAAAAGTAATTTCTCCTATCTTTTCAATTCTCTCTCTTGGAATTGAGTTGAAGGCATTACTGTAATCACATAATTTTCAAATGACTTCATAAGTATCTACGTCTAGCTAGTATGAATTAATTAAAACTAGATTAACATTGTTGAAGTCGATCATAATGAGTAAAGTCTTTAGATGTTTTTTTAAGATGTTAGACTCGGTCACTATATAAAAAAAACTATTAATTCGTAAGAAGAAAGTTGTGGCTCCCAGTTTAGTTTCAATAAAAAAAAATATCACAAGATTGAATTTCATAAGGTTCGAAATTAATGGTTCCATAAAGAAGGAATAATTATCATCTCTTTTAAAATTAATTCTTACATAATATCTACGTCTAGCTAACTGAAATTAATTAGAGATTGAATATTACGACTCATACATCATACCAAAGTGAACACCGAATAGAGATAATTCAATTACACAAGCACGCATTAATACATATTGCAATCAAGAGAATAAATTCATCAATAACAAGTCCCTTTTGGAGTTTGATGGATCCCAATTTAGACGTACCGAAATTTTTTTCTCCGCGCGCCGGGCGGAAGGTGGCTGGGTCTGGCCGCCGCGCGCGGAGGGCGGCCAGATCTGGCCGCCACGCGCGGAGGGCGGCCGGATATGGCCGCCGCACGAAGGGAAGCCGGATCTGGCCGCCACGCGCAGAGGGCGGCCGGATCTGGCTGCCGCGCGCGGAGGGCGGCCGGATCTGGCTGCCACGCGCGGAGGGCGGCCGGATCTGGCCGCCGCGCGCGGAGGGCAGCTGGATATGGCCGCCGCGCGCGGAGGGCGGCCAGATCTGGCCGTCGCGCGCGGACGGCGGCAGGATATGGCCACCGCGCGCGGAGGGCAGCCGGATCTGGCCACCGCGCACTGAGGGCGGCCAGATCTGGCCATCGCGCGCGGAGGGCGGCCGGAGGTTGGCCGGATCTGGCCATCGGAGAGAGTAAGGAGTGCGGGGATCGGAGCCTACCTGCGGCGGACAAAATGCGACCTGGCGGCGGAACCTTCGGGCGGCGGCGAGGGACGGCAATGCCCGTCGGCCGGACGAAATGCGGAGGGCGGTGTAGAAATGCGGCCGGTCGACGATATGCGGGAGCGAAAAGGGGAAAAGTGACAATGGGGTCGGGTATTTATATAGGCATTTTGCGACGGTTCTAACCGTTGGAACATAGGTAAATATAATATAATATTAATTCCAATTTTGACGGCTCGAATCCGCTGGAAAATCCGTCGTAACTTTCGACGGTTTCCTGAACCGTCAAAACTTTCGACGGTTTCAATCGTCGATACATATAATATTTTAAATATCCAACTGAACAGAGTTGGGTAATTTAATTAATAAAAATCTCATAACGTTCTGACGGCTTCGACCGCCGAAATATCGACGGTTGCATAGAACGTCGCAAATATCGACGGTCAAAACCGTCGAAAATTAAAATAATAATACGCTACCAACGTTGAAATGTTTCGATGGCTAAGACCGCTGGAAGTTTCGATGGATAGGTAAACCGTCAAAATTTTCGACGGTCTCAACCGTCGAAAAATCAAGATTTTCGACGGAAGCTTTCGACGAATTCTGGACCGTCGAAAGTTTAGATGGCGAGAACCGTCGAAAAGTATCCGATGAAAATTTTGACGGTTTAATTGATCCGCCGAAAAAATTATCGGTATTTCAAACGGATATCGGACCGTCGGAAATAAATCGTCGGAAATCCGGCTTTTTCTTGTAGTGAGTGACTTGTTGCTATTTAAGTTTCAATTGGGTGCCCTTAATGCCACTCTATAATCCTTAATGCCTTTCCTCTCTTGCCCATTTTCCCCTTACTTTTTAAACTATTATCTTAAAATTTATAACAGTGGAAGATCAAGAATATCATATCTCTTTTTTCAACAACAAAATTATCATTTTATAATAATAAACATTAAAAGTTTTTTTTAATAATATTACAAGACCAAAGATCCCTTTTCTCTTTCCTTAATAATATAATAATTATTTTAAATAAATTAACATGTAAATCTTTAATATTATAAATTGTACTTTGTTTTACTACAATTGTTCTCTTATGGCTACTATATTTTTATTCACCTTATTTAATATGTTTATATTTATTTTATGCTTCTAAATGTATAAAATATTCATGTTAATCAAAATGTGATCCTAGTCTAAAATTACTTTTACATTTTTAAGTATTGCTATATCCTTCATGTTTTAAAAGTATTTAATATAATTTGCTTGTTTAATTTGCACAAATATTTAAAAATATGTTAGATCTATAATAACAAACTCATCAAATAATAATAAATTTTATTTAAATTTTTAATTAAATAATAAGTAATTCAAATAAGATAGAATATTAAAAGAGTCATTCATTTGCTATTTTCTGGAAAGTAGTATTATTAAATAGGAGATGTTATTTTTTAACAGTATAAAAAGTGTAGATACAGATGGGTAATATGAAGTGGCATTAAGATTTTTGAAGTGGCGTTAAGGGCACTTTTTTTAATTTAGTTGCAAATTATAGTTTTATCCGCAATAGATTTAGTCTTTTGGAAAGTAGTTTAAGTTTAATGATAATAATCAATTTGTTCCTTATGCATTTGACCTTAAAATGTTAAAATGATAGTTGTACGATTGTAGCTGTAGTGGTGTGTTTAGATTTACAAATTTTAAAATTTTCATGAGTCATTATTCATCTGGTAGTATATTTGTTAATTCTTGGGGGTAATTCTGATACTAGGAGCTAAATTCTAATTTCCCTTTCAGCACTTGAACTGTCATGCCATAAAGAAGCGGCATCAGCTTCACAACCTTCATCTAAATCTGAACATTGTAATTTACATATCTTGAGATTTAGGGCTAATATTGACACATACATAGACCCCAATAATACAATGCACAAGATTTATATCACATTTTTGGCATCGTTATCGAGAGGATAATTGATTTGTTTTACTAGACACTCTAATTGATATAGGTTGAATATTTTTTATATCCATTGTTCAATTTTCATTATTTTGTGGATAACTTTGTTAACACCTAGATTTGCTAGCTACTTTAATTAGTTATTGATCTTTCATACTTTAATTTGTGTTCACCCTTAAAATTGTATGCTAAGTTCTAATAGTGCAAAAAAATCATAGATCTAAATTTTTATATAGAGAGAATATGAAGAGAAGAGTTGGAAGGCAAAAAGAATTATTAGATTAACTCAGTTAGCATTTTGAAAAGTTGAAGCTAAGATGGCTAGGAATTAAGTTTCAAAACATACAAAATTCTTATCGTCGAAGTGAAATTTCAAACTACGAAAGTTGTAACGACCTTTTCTCTAAGGTTGAGAAGGGAGCGAACAACTTTGTAAGTTAAAATTGAATTATTCAAGATCATCACAAGCCTGCTGCAATATGTCAAAGAGACATCAAATGAGTATTTTGTATTCCCCCGCATGGTAAGAGAAACTCATGTGTTAATTAGCCATTTGCGTGCCATGATCTTGGTTGGTGGAATTATGAGCAAAAACTTTCCAACACTAATGGCTATAAACAATAATATCGATCGTATTATGATAAAATTAAAGTCAAGGATTCGATTCCCAATATTCGGTTATGATTTTTCACAAATCAGTAAGCATTCATCTACATGTAGAAAAATCACACTTAGAAATGATGTTGGAGAATACGTTAAATCATCGAGCTGAATAATAATGTGAAATGATGGAGCATATGTTTATAAGTAGAGAACCTTCAAACACAATGCACGATCCTAAATGCTCAGTTTTTTCTACAATCCACTCTATCATTTTTGCAAGGGTCAATCAAAGCTACCAACACCATTTGTCATTATGCATGCATTTTTTTTACATATTTTACACATGTTATTTAAGTTATTTTCATAATTTTAATCATCGCATGCATCTATTTTCTTAATTATTTTAATAAACTCGTTTCACTCCAAAGCTACCCACTTTGTTTATTTTATTTTCAGTATCATTATTTCAAAGCTACGGGATGTTCGAAACACAAGAACATGGTAGTGGTTGCATGGGTCGAATATGAATTGAAATTTTTCGATCTGTGTTGAGTGATTTGATGATATGATATTTTTATATTTTTATATTTAACTTTAAGTTTATATTTTATTTGAAAATATTAAAATGAAATAAATTCGAAAATATTTTTTAAACATTTGAAACTCATTATATATTTTAGAATAAATATTAAATAATATAAAAAAGTAAATGATGGTAGGGTGACTTAATCACTTGACTAGATCATGTCTAACTTTCAAATTAGGTGTAAGATGAACCCAATCCTATCCGAGATCAAGACGTTGGATCAAATCTTACTTCCAAATTAAGTGTAATTCGAACTAACTAGGCTGGGAGCAACTCTATCCATGAACAATTCACGAATGCTAATGAGCTATAATGGTAACTGAAACCACAAATTAGGACCTCATTTCGATACTTCCTCTATAAACGACGTGACACTAACAGAATTCTAGCTAAAATGTGAGGTGAAAATTGAAGATCACACGATCACTGATGTGGTAAATTTGTAACAGTTAAGTTTTTAGCAAATGCATTAATCGTATTTAGGGGCGGACCCACATGTATGATGCCCCCCTCCCCCTCCCCCCCCCCCCCCCCCCCCCCCCCAATTTTTTTAAACTTAATTAGTTTTATAGATGCGTATATGAATTTTAGGAATAAATGTTAACGTTGATTGCTCTAAATAAATTTGATGATGTATTAAGACACAAAATATGTCATTGCTCTAATGGATTGCTTCTCTACCAACCATCCAGAGGTTGCAGATTCGAATCTTGGCCAGAGTCAAACTCACGAGGAACTAGTTAAATTTAATCTATCTTAATGATTTATTAACAGAGGAAGAATGTTATAACGATGGTTATAATAATGAAAAATGAATTCAATTCTTAAGACGATTATGATTATCTAAATTAATAACCTCTACGATGAGTAAGTCAGAATATCTTAATCCTCACAAAACTTAAGACTACAAATGATGAGTTACTCTTCGATTAAGAAAGATATTAAGATGCATTAAGTTATATATTCTAAACTAACAATTATCCACGTTAGGTAAAAACTGATATACCGTACAAAATCTAGCACAAAATGATGAGTTATTAGTTTCGAGTTATGATTGCTTAACTTTAAGTTAAAAATTAATTCGTTGAGAATTATCAAATTCTAAAACTAACCAACCCACACCTAATTTGTAGTATTATTTCATAATATAATAATCTCAGTAAAAAATATTAAGTACAACAATCATAATCAAAAGAAACCGAAATAACTATATTTATTCAAATCCAACAATTGTGTTCATGCGATTTTAACAAAAAGATTAATAATCTCTATTGGAAAATTAATTGGGCACAAAAGATGGATAAAGAGCATCCAAACAATGATTACAAGACTGAATTCTTTCTTTTGATGATATCTGGATCACTGCAAAATACAAACGATGATTTGTTTACAATCTTTTCCGAAAAATCATTTTCAAGCTTGAAGTTCATTCTCAGCAATAATGTATGGCTCCGAGGTCTCAAGCACCATGTTTACATTTCCCATGACCTCTATCTATAGCCTCCAGATGTTCCAAGGATATTTTTTTATAGAGTTTTAGTTTGATTGAGAGTCTTTTCATGTTAAAATAAGAAAATTTTGAAATAGACTTTGATTGGGCTTTAAAACCATCCAAAACTTTTTCAAATCTGAGTAAATATATTTTCAAATTATTCCTGAGACTTATGATAAAGTTTGATGTCTATCTGCAATTGAAATCTGGGAAAAGTCGAAGACATCTCGAAAACCAACTTTGTAACGTCCCATATAAGAGTTTCGTAACAGCGTAAATAAGACTTTTCACGACCCCTACAGTGTCCAAATCGCAGTAAAAGTTGTATTTTCACGACCCATTATTTGAACAAATTTTTAGCACAAAACTGGGTGTTTAACAGGTTGTTACAGGGCTGTAATGCCCCTTCTGTTATGACTGTTATAGCTTCATCACGACCCGTTATATTCAATTTTCAAGGTTGGCAGCTTTCACTAATTTGCGATTTCTAACAACATTTTAACTTCGATTTGAGTGTCATTTTCTCTGGTGGGTTCGTAATTATTTTCTATTATTTTTTTCTGCAATAAAACACAGAAGTTGAGTAGATTTTTATTTTTATATAATTAAATCAAATAAGCTCATAAATGATGCATGCTATATGAAAATGAAACAAAATGTGATTAAATGCATGATTAATTATATGTTATATTTTGCATGCATTATCTACGATTTATTATGTTTGGTTCCACCATTTTTCTGCAACCAAAGTACTCTAGCCTTGCACGCCACCTTTTTTTTAACCGTGACAACCCTTGTTTCAAATCTTCTTTTCTCACTACAAGAAGTCTGTCAAATAGCAACGTGCATTAGCGACTCAAAATGTTGCGACGCTAATTCTACACCAATAGCATCTAAATAGCGATGCCAGGTCGATAAAATCTGACGCTAAGTGCTCCCTGTAGCGTCTACTTAGCATCGCATTAGCATTACATCATGTTGGCCCTAAATCCAGCACCATTGCAATGCTATTTAGCTGCTATTATCATGCGCCAAATTGGAAAATACGTGGTAGATTGTACTCGCTGAATTGGCGTCGACACTTTGCAATGCTAAATTAGAGCCATTGCCAATGCGGCGCTAAATCGACACAAGTTTAGGAAGCAATATTGGTGTTGGAGACTTGTGTTGTATTGGTGTTCGACCGAATGCGGTGTTAATTTATCTTCACATCACTTGTGAAGCTAAGTTGATACTAGCTCAAGAGGCGATATTGGCATTGGAAGCTTGCGAGGCTATGGTGAGGTGAGAAAAACACTATTTCATTGCGTCGCTAAGGCATCGCTGATGTGACGCAAATGATATATTGATTTGTATTTAAGTACGAAACATTAATTTGTATAACTATATGTTACCGATATTATATGTGTTACCTACATATCTATTCCTATACTATATGTTACCCATATTATATGCGTTACCTACATATGTATTCCTAAATATACATATATAAATACAAGTACACATATATGTACACATATATAAATATACATATATAGTAATTATAGAGGTATTGATATATATATATGTGTGTGTGTGTGTACGCTATTGTGAGGTGCAGGAAACGCTATTTCATTGTGTCACTAAGGCGTCGCCGATGTCACGCAAATGATATATTGATTTGTATTTAAGTAGGTAACATTAATTTGTATAACTATATGTTACCGATATTATATGTGTTACCTACATATCTATTCCTATACTATATGTTACCTATATTATATGTGTTGCCTACATATGTATTCCTAAATATACATAAATACAAGTACACATATATGTACAGAGATATAAATATACATATATAGTAATTATAGAATATATATATATATATGTATGTATGTATGTATGTATGTATGTATGTATATACCTACATGAATATGCACACATGTCAATATATTATACATACATTATATATATATATATATATCATATCTTACTTATAGATAAATTATTTTTATATTCTCAAACATGGAATTATGAGAGTTGAATTAAGTGACATGATTTTCTTACAAAAATTGAAATTAATATTGATATTTAGCATCACCGTAGCGATGCAATGGAGATGACATGGCGTCAAAATACCGTCGATTTAACAACTGATGCTAACACGACGCAAATTAGCATCACTTTAGCACTACAATCATTGTCGATGCTAAGTTAGAGCCATTACAATGTCGATCAAGCATCTGACACCATGTCGACACTAAGAAGTCGCTATTTTGTTTAGCCACGACTCAACGTTGAGATAGTAATGCAATATTGACTCACTATTTTATTTAATCGACTTCTTTTGATTATTCTCACTTAATCCTGCGTATGTATAGAATTTTTTTATTATTCACGCTTAATCATACATTTGTACAAAAAGTGAAACTAATAAGAAAAATATATCACTTAATTCCATGCTGATAATTGTATGATTTACCAAAAGGATTCATAGATATGTGGTACAAGTTCATATATGTATATATATATATATACACATATATATATGGGTTTAATGAATATACGGAGCACTAAAACTTTGTATGCATGCGGAGCAATCTACAGCCGTCGACCTTGTTATCAACGGTTGATGGAGCATGTGTTCTCCTTGGGATGATTCGACGGGAGCGAGAGAGAGAATAGTGGCAGCTCGCAAGTATCAGTTGATCTCGAAGAGAGAGGTGGAACCTTGCGCTTAATATTGAAGGAGAGAAAGAGGTCGCTAGCATTTGATGATGGAGAGAGAGAGCTTGCAGTTAATGCCACGAATTCCCTCTCTTCTCACAAAAAATCTCGAATCTCTGGAAGGAAGCTTCTGTGGAATCAAATTTGAAGACTGTCGCATCTCACTCTCATAAAATCTACCGACTGCCCTTTCCCTCTCTTAGTCACTTGCAGTGCAGCTTTCCCTCTCAGTCGCTTGCAGTGCGCCACTACTCTCTCTCTCTCCCCCCCCCCCATCAGCTGCAAGCCATTACTGCTCTCGGAATCAGCTGTAAGCTGCCACTGCTCTCTCTGGAATCAGTTGCAAGCCATCACTCCTCTCTCTCTCTCTCTCTCCGTCAACTACAAGCCTCCACTGCCTTCTTCTATCTTCGACATCAACTGCAAGCCGACGTTGCCTTCTTCTCTCTTCGACATCAACTGCAAGCCGCCTGCTCTCTCTCTCTCTCCACATGCGCTGTAGTTGAATCGTCCTAAAAAAACACGCGCCCCATCAATCGTTGATTACAAGATCCATGGTTTGAGATTGCTCCGCATACATACAAAGTTTCACTGCTCCGTATATTCATTAAACCCTATATATATATATATATATATGTGTGTGTGTATACATACATACATATCTATATACATACATGCATACATACATAAGATACATATATATACATATATGTTGATAGGATTAGATATGCATATATATTTATTTATGTACATTCAATCAACTTATAGTTAATAAATAACTAATACTTTGACGCCGCCCCATTGGCTTCATAATAACTAATACTTATAGTTAATAAATATCTAGTGATGCATTGGCTTCATAATAGCGTCGCCACCATCTGTGGCTACTCTTGCGCCGTGCATAATAGTTATAGGATCGCAGAGACGTGATGCTAGTTTAGCGTCTCACGTCATCGACGCAATGCGATGCTATGTAGTGTCGCATTCATGGAGTCGCTAATATGCGGTGCTATTCGGCATATTTTATAATTAATTATCTATCAGAATTGAATTAACATGGCATCACGCAGTAGCATCGCAAAGTTTGCATCGATAAGTGGTGATCTATGTGCTCGTCGAAGAATGAATCCTAACCCTCCTTTGTTTTAATTCGTGCTTCGTAGCATGCATTCACCGTATCTTTCCCTCTTTCTCTATGCTCAATCCATCTCTTTTAGTCCATCCCTCTTCTCAATACTCCTCCGCCCTCTCAAGTCTGTTGCGCACTGTGCCTATCGGCAGCCTTGCACCGACGCCGCCTACATGTGTGCCAACACCTACCTGATGTGGTTACGCCCTTTGTAATATCCATATTTCATGCATACAGGATTAAAGGTGTTAATGTTATATTATGTAATGCTTTTAGCATTATTTTGTGTGTGTGTGTGTAAATGAATAAATAATAGGAAAAGTGACAAGCCATTTATAAGGAAAACTTCAATGGTAAGTTGAAAGCTCCTCTTTTATGAATTACTCATATGAAGTTGGACTAAACCAAGTCATCCCTGATCTCTGATAACTTTTCCCCATCCTTTATTTCATATGATTATGAAAAATGAACTTTTAAGATGAAGAACTAATCCCAAATAGTGCTGAAATTCGAAGCTGAGATTTCTAAATTATATTCTCATACCTTAGTAACTCCAAAAATTGTGAAAGTAAATTTGTAACCACTTGTGGAAGTCTGCTATTCATGGCCTTTGGAATTGAGTCTATTGGACACCTACACAAAAAGTTATGTATGAAACCCTAGGGGTCACTCAAGCTGTTCTAGAAAGTAGTTAGACTAAAATAATAATTCGGACATAAATTCCACACTAAGAGTATCAAATTGATAGTATGTGTACTGAGAATTATAAATTTTCTAATGCATAACACATAATCTGCCTGTTTTAGGATTATGACAAAAAACCTCTAAATTTAGGAATTTTATTAGGTCAATATAGATGTATAAAAATTATAAAATTGATATGGCTTCAAGCTCTGGAAGTTTAGATTTATTAGAAATTTAGTTCCCTATGATAGGATGTCTAATGAAAAGTTTTGAATTTAATACTATGCTTTGTACAGTCTGCCAGGGTTCCAAAGTGAATCAGAATGCAATTTAATTCTATAATTTTATGAGATCATTTTATAATGAATGGGATTATGAGCTTTATGCCGATTACACTTGATCAAGTCTTTTGTCACTTAAAATTTATTTCAAGTGAATAGAAGTATACACTAATTCTTATGTATTTTATATTGTATAATATGCAGTTTATTAGATGAAAAATGAGAACAAAGTTTTTGTGCTTATGAGAACATATGCTATGTGAATTTAGAAGTTTATCAATGGTTTTATGTGATTACATGTTATATGATATAATACACAATTGTATGTTATATGAATAGGTGCTATGTGCACTGACAAAATCATTTAATTGTTATGTGTGACATTATATTATATCACAAGTGTTTATATTATCTATTACAAGAAATTATATGATATGATGTGATAGAACATGTAAAAATATAATATGATATGATATGACGAGACATGGCATGATGTGATGGATCATGTATTTGCATCTCATTTTGATGCATTTGCATTATCCTTGTCGGGCGACAGTTTACCTTTGAAAGACTTGTCGATGGTTTACTCTTACATAATTGAAAAACTTTGTAAGGCCGATAGTTTACCCCTATTTGGTTGAAAAACCTTATAATGCCGATGGATATCCCGAAAGAGATTTTAGGTTATTTGTGTGAACCGAATTGTGGAATCACACCCACCATTCGAATTCACAAGGACCACCTCTAGAATTCATCAGCCTCCATAAAACATCACACAGAATTGATAGTGATATTTGGATTTTCTAGTGATAACTTGCTGAAATTAAGTAAAAGGGTCATTTTTTTTTAATTTTGGTCTCCCAACTCACTAGCTACAAGTGCACAGGTAAGTTGTAGTAGACTCAGGTTGTCGTATCCACAAGAATTTGAAGTCTAAGGCACCCTAAAACAATCTAAATTAGTTCTACTTTAATGGCTAAAAACATATTTTCAAAGGGAAGTGAAAATAGATTTTTAATGGAAAGTGAAATGATAACTGAATTTTGGGTTTTGGAAACTTATCAAAACTGAGATATAAATGCTAGATTAAAGTCTAGAAAGGTTTATGAGGAAGGTTCTTCTAGGAATTGGGGTTCATCTAAATTAATTAAGGATGGATAGGATCAAGTTATCATTAAATATCCAATTTAGATTCAACTTGAAATGTGGCTGCTCTCACAGCTCAATTAGCCTTTAACTAAGCAATATATGATCATATAGTTGATAGTTAAGTTGAATCAAAAGAGGATCCTCACTGAAAATCAAGTTATCATTGAATGCAATTGAAGGTTCAATGCTGATTTTTTTTTTCAATTCAAAGAAACTTTGGAATGATAACTTGTAATTGCAATCATAAAAAGATGGAATCATTCCGATCAATCAAACCAAGATGAAATCTACCCAAATATGGTGCTTGTGCTCCTTGATTCATCTCTGAATTCCAGGGGGATTTTAATTCAACCTCTCGGTTGCAAGATAGAATGAAATCCACACAAAACTCCAATTAAATGGGTTAAGAAACATCCTATCAAAAAGGGGGGAATTCAGTGATTGTCCAATGCTCCTTGGGTCATCTCTGACTCTCAAGAATGGCCTTAAGACTACCTCTCAGTAGTGGATTAAAACTGCAAGAGATCTCTAAGGTTCATTTCTCAATGATTGAATAAAATTAGGGGATTCAATTGATAAAATAGTTTTCAGTAGGAAATCAGAAAATAGAATTCAGATATTAATTCAGGAATCAAAGGAGCAATTTGATTTGAGCCAAAATTATACCTAACTTCTTGGTTCATCTCTGAACAAGAAGGTGGCATTAGCAATCTCTTAGTGGCTTAATTAATTAGATTGAGAATGACAAACAGGTCTAGATAGCCACAAAAATCAGATTCAGGAATTCAGAAAATCAGAAAATCAGAAAACTGGAAATCAGAAATCAGATTAGAAACAATAACATATTTGAATCATGAAGAATGTCAAACATCTTGATTCATTTCTGAACAAGATTGGGGACAATATCAACTTCTCAGCTGCTCTATTAACCAGGTCCATAATGACAAACAGATTCAATTTGTTCAGGAAATCATATTCAAAAATTCAAGGATCAGAATTTCAGAAATTAGAACTTTCAATTAAATTGGAATTCAGAACTTGACATTGATTTCTAATCCATTTCTGAACTAGGGATAGATCAAATGATAACTTCTCAGTTATAAAGTATAATGGGATCTAACAATGGCAAAAACTGATTCTAAACAATTCTGAAATCTGAAAATTAGCAATGATTCAGTGCAGGAATTAATTCAATCCATTTTCATCCAAAACTAATTTAAACTACTACCCTATCCTAGAAGAAATGGAGTTTAGCTCCTCATAATTACAAAGCTTGACATCAAATAGATGAGAAACAGATACAAATCATTGTTCTTTGAAGCTTCAAGTCCAGCAGCTCCTCCACAGCAGCCTCATTTCTTCCTCCAAAACCCTTCAATGTCCAGCCCCCCTTTCTCTCCTCCAGAAATTCCCCTTTTATATGACTCCTATCCACCCTTGGATCAGCATCAGAATGTTCCTTATCCTTTGATTGCAGCCACATGTCCACCCCTCTGAAATTCCAGCTGCAGATTCCTTTTTATGCAGGAAAAAGTAGATGGTCCCCCCTACTTTTTCCACTTTTTGGCCACCTTTCTCCCTGCTACAAATCCCCAAACAGCAAGCATCAAAGCCCTTGAATGGTGTTTTGACAAATAAAGATTAAGATGATGATAGTTGCTAGCTTAGATATCAAATGGTATTAGGTGTTGTGCAGGAATAAAAACTTGTATCAAAATTAATGAATTAGGGGCCCGGAATGATAACTTATCACAAATCATGGAAATTATCCAAATGCAAGTGATTCAAAGTATTAGAAGCATCAAATGGACTAGAGTAACAAGTGAGTGCATTCAGAAATCAAATATGAATGAGATTTCTAAGAAGTGATAACTTGGGTGCCTAAAAACGATAACTTATATGACTTAAAAATGATAACTTGTGATAACTTGAGTTGTGGTTATCCAAATGTGATGAAATTTTACCAGCAATGAGTTAGAACAATAACAAGATGATTGCTTAAGGTCCCTGTGCAGAATTAATGGTTTTGCATGTCAAAATGATAGAATTGCCTTTGAACAATAACTTGGCAAAGGAAAAATGATAACTTGTTCAAATGGGCTTAAAACTTTGCACAAGTTGAAATGTGACTATCCAAATATGATTTATATATGATAATGATGGATTTAGGGTAAGAAAACCATTGAAAATCAGTTCACTCAAAATAATGATAACTTGACATATAAGAATGATAACTTGTCCTCAAAATGATAACTTGGCATAGAATTTAAATATTAATGGATTTTGGCATTTCAGAACCTCTATGCACATGGAATTAAGTATGAAATGAGGAATATCAACTAGTTATCACAATGTATGCATTCCAAGTATAATTGGACCAAATATAGGCAAAAGTGGGACTCGATATGTATGAATTGCATCTAAAATGGATTAGAAACATATAGTGATCAGCAAGTGATCAAGAATCTATCTTAGCTTTTTTTTTCTTCTGAATAATATGAGGGGTATCTTTTCTTTCCTCTGTTCCTGTCTACCGTCCATCTTTTATCTACGGCTACATATATCCAGGAGCTTTTTCCTTCCCTCGACGATCTCATCAAACAGGTCATCAAGGTGCACCGTGATGCTCTCAGTTCCAGACCTCAAGGCCCCAAGCCACCCCTTCAAGCTCTCTACATACAGGATTCATGCATCATGCATTCATGGTTGTGCATCGAGGTCCGATTATTATGTATGATATTATTATTGTAGTTTTGACATGCCATATAAGTGTATAGATGTTTTTCATATTTTATGACATTATAAAAGTTTGAATTGCTTATAGTTTATTGTTATACAACTATATGCTAAAATAAAATAGCAAATAATTTTCAAATATGAAGAAATAATGTTTAATCTTGTTTTACTAAAATGGAATATGTGATAGCACATAGGTTATGAGTTTTTGACTTACTGAGTTATTGGTTGCTCATATTGTTACTCTCAATATTTTTTAGATCAGTAGACCAGTATGTGATCGTTCTTGGTGATCCTCTATTAAGATTGGAAGCACTTATGGTCAGAGAAGCATATACGCCTCAGGTGTGTTAAGTCCCTTTGAGAGGACTAAGGAGTATTTTGGATGTGTAGTATTAGAACAAGAGAGAGAAGTTTATTTGTAATATGTGATACTAATTTTGTCTAAGTAAAGAACATATAGTGTGTATTTTCTCTCAGTAATATAATATCATATGGTATCGTTTGAATACCATAATTATTTTATCTTCTAAATAAATTATATCACTCTTCTGCAAATTAACTATACATGATTTTTGGTAATAGGTTATAACCCGCAAGTTAAATCAAGGTTTATAATGGGATCGTGACAGATATGGTATCAGAGCAATAAGTCCCACCCTTTGTTCAAAGTTGCATAGCTATGTCTAGGATGACATAGTTAATGCCTAGATTGGTCTAATGATCTCTAGGTTGTCTATGATCTTTAGGGTGTCAAGGGAAAATTTTATTAACATTATTTATCAGGGATTATAGTGTTAATCCATTGTATGCATTTTGTACAACCTCTAGGATCATGAGGACAAAAAGAGAAAGTTCGACTGAAAATCAAAGTTCGGATCAAGATCCTCGACTTATGGGTGTCCTCCAAGCTTTGCAAGAAATGAGAAATATAATGAGGATGCAAGCAGCCCATGATAATAGAAACAACGAACTCAAGGTTGAACAAGTTGAAGGTAATCGTAAATGTAGGAGCAATTCAAGAAACTTGGTCCTCCTATTTTCAAAGGTACTGGAGATCCAATAGAGGCTATGATTTGGATAAATATATTAGAAAAGATATTTGCTACATTATGTTGCGATGAGCCAGACAAGATAGTATTTGTTGAATTCATGCTTGAGGATAATGTTGAACATTGGAGGAAGGCGACAAAGCCTAGAATTTGGTTGATTACCCTAACTTAACATGGAAGAAATTCGTAGAAGTCTTCCTTACCAAGTACTTTTTAGATTGTGTATGTGATCAAAAAATGTTTGATTTTATCAAGTTAGAGCAAGCAAGTATGACGGTGGACCAATATGAAGCCAAATTTGTTGAATTATCAAGGTTTGCTCCACACCTAGTAGCTCATGAAATTGAAAGGGCAAAACAGTTTGAGCGAGGACTAAAACTAGCTATTAAGAGTAGTCTTACTGCACTCAAATTATCATAAAGTTGTTCCTAGAGGAGTGTCTTGTCGTGATGGAGATCTATTGATTATATCCTTGGAGTTTCTTCTACTCTAATTTTTTTATGACATGGCAACACAAATATTAAAACAATTCAAAAGACAAGTACAAGGACTCAGATAAAAGATTTATTTAGTTCCATAAGGTTACCATATAGAACTCTAATCTTAGTAGCCGAGAAGAGACATGAATTTCTCAGTCCATAAATAGTTAAATAAAGTGATAACGAAGAAGAAATGTCCATTATCGAGAAAAGATTATTTGGTTGGGCAATTGTCATGTGTATATGTGTTATCAATGGTCGATCTCAAATTTATCTACTACTTGCTTAATATTAAAGAAAGTGATATAAGAAAAAAAAAGACAACAAAGAAAAATAAATAATTTCAATTTAGAATATAGTAGAGGCATACTTAATAATTTATGTAGCCAAGTAGAAGCTTATCACTAGAGATACCCAATATATGATTTGAAGCTTACATCATTTAATTCTATTTTATATCATTTAACAAATGTGAATGAAATATCAAACATATTAAATATAGAGTTAATTGTTATAAATTACCTTAGGGTTAGCAAATGGAATACTAAGATGACGCAATAAGATGTGTTCCTAACTAGATTAATATATTGGTGGATAGGTAAGATCAGACGCATGCACATGATGCAGTCTATGTGACTATGCTAAGGAAATGTAGGTTTAAAGGTGTTAATGTTATATTGTGTAATGTTTTTAGCGTTATGATATATATGATCAGCCGCGTGCACATGACTGTATACTTGTGGAAGAATTGTCAAGGTACACTTTGTTGTTGTTTTTTTGCAAATTTCTCAAAACAAGTTGAGGAAGTATCACTTTATAGTGGTAGAACATCAACATCAGCCTCAACATATATTGGAATTGTTTTTCTACTACCACCACAACTTGCAAACAAGTTTAGTACATCATTGTCAGTTTTAATTTGAATCCAATTATCAGAGTTTGGTTTAGTGTGATACATGCAGACATTTGTTGGTAAATCAAGAGTTTTTAACATGTCAATCATCTCAAAATAGGACATCAAATATGGATATATGGCCTCAAACCGTGCAACTTTTCCACTTATGTAAGAACTTTTCGGCTCGTGAATAAAATGTCCACCATAGTGCATCTGTAACATGTAATACTCCATGTGTACTCCGCGACTGCATTAAAATAGAACCCTAAAAATTTAAGAAGAGGTCTAACAATAGAACCCTAAAAAATTGTAGAAACCCTAAAAAAGTGTAGAAAACCTAAAAATGAGCATGTGTGCTTCGATTGAAGAAAAATAAAAATAGAGATGCACGTGTTGTGGGGGACCATAGCACACTAAACCATTCATGTGTCAGGTAAAGTGGAGTGGGGGGACCACAGAACAAGAATGTACTCATCGAAAGGGGGACCATATGGTTCAGAAACGTACATTGAGAAAGCAAAAATAGGTTAGAACGGTACCTTCAGGAGTTGTGGTAAAAGATAAAAGTTAGGTCAACTCTAGAAAACCAACTTCTCGGAGGAATCGAATGCTGTAGGACAAAGTGGTCGGCCGGAGATGAACGCCAGCGAAGAACCACAGAGATCGCCGGAGCCCTAGGGTCCCATCTTCGGAAATAGCACGGGGTTTTACCTACTAAAGAAGCGAAGGAAGATTACGAATATAAGGAGTGTAGGGCAGGGGTATGGTGGTCTTTTCACAAATCAAAAAAATTGAAGTTAACTGAAAAGTTCATGGAATTGGACGGAAGGACCAAACTGGAAAAATCGTGATAGTTTAGGTATCCAAAAAATGAATTTCGTATTTGGGGTTAGATGTGGCAATTCGCGATAGTTTAGGGGTAGTTAGAGGAAATAACCCAAAGAACACAGAAATCAATGTCAAATTTTAATGGAAATCGGGCTGGGTCAATATTATACCTGGGCTAGGTTACCTGTGCAAATCGAGTTCGAACCAATCTCGGCCCCTTGTCGAGAACCCCGGCCGGGTGGCAACAAAATTGGGCTAGCTAGGTCACATCATCATGATGGATGACCTGTATTTATTGAAAGAATTTCACCAAGATTAAAGACCCGAAATCAACTTAGAACCCTCAAAAGGCCACCACCCTTGTAAATATGGAGTCCTAACCTCACCAAAAAAAATGAGAGACAAAGTTCTATTGCGCACTACCATAAATCAACCAAGAATACAAGTTTTCAAAGTTTTGGACGATCATTTGGGGCATAGTTTCGGCCAAGACTTGTTACATCGATGTCATCCGCCTTTTGTGAAATTGATATATAATTTTGAATCTTTATTTAATATTTTTCCTCACATTTGATGTCAATTCTTCTGATTATGTTATAGATTAGTTGTTAGAGAAAGATTACGTTGAACCTCAATTTTCTCTTAATATATTTTATTATTTGGACTCCTGAGATGATTATGATGTATATATGAGTTGATTAGTTTCTTGCATTAATTTTATATTATTTCACTTGATAATTGCAAGAAAATATTGAATGGTTCGCATTGGAATCGCCGGCTTGTGCAACCCGAGCCGGGTTCCTTTATTAATTCCGATTGCTTGATCCTTTATGTCGACCTAGTCCGATCAAGTTTTTGATATCTTTATCTCTACTTCTATTTAATATAGTTAGCTTCTCAAATTTTTTAGTTCTTTTCTTTAAGCAATCTTTTACATTGAAGCAGCTTAGTTGAGAGTAGATTAAAGTGGATTGGAGTTTCAACATACTTTGATTATATTCTTAACTAGGGTAGTTATGTACTCAAGTTTTTTAGTCCTTTACCTTTTATCCATTTATTTCTAATAAGTCTATATTTGAGTAATTCATGATTAAGAGATAATGATAAAAATACAAGTTTGAACTCTAACTTTCTCTCTCATTAATTAAAGGCAACAACATTCTCTCTCATTGTCATCATTTGAAATTATTTTATTTGAATTTTAAAATCTTGTTATTTTCTCAATTAACAAACTAATTAAGTTGAAAGATAAGAATCCAAAATTAGTCCTCTAGGTTTGACACTCTTTACTTACTTTTTATACTTGAATATAGTATACTTACTAGTATATTTGCACTTAATTTAAATGCATCATCATTTTGAACTATCTCTTCAAGATATCTCTTGTACTGCTCACACAAACTAGAGAATATGAAAGTATCTGAAATAAAAAAAAGAATTCACATGAAATTTAACAAAAAAATAAAAGCTAACAAATAACAAGTAAAATAAAAATAAAGTTATTAGACACCATCCCCGACAACAATGTCAAAAAATTAATGCGATCTAAATGATAGTAGGTTCTAGTAAGTGCACTAGTTACTCAAGAAATAAATTAATAAATAGAGTTATTATTCCCACGATGACGATTAATAACAAAAATTCCATTTTAATCTTGTTAATTAAAAAATTAAGAAAAGTTTATTCTCAAATGAAAATAAAATAATAAAAATGATCAGGTGAACGTAATGGATTTTGTCAAATTAGAATTAATCAAATCAATAATAAAGTTCAATTCCCAAAATTTAGTAACCCAATGTTTCAGATTTTAATTACTATATTAAGAATAATTATAATAAATTAATTCTTTTGATTTTTTACTTATATAATTAATTAAAAATGTATTTAATTAGAATTATGACTAAGGACTTTCTCAAATCACCTTAATGACTACAAAAATTAGGTTTCTTTTGATTTTTTTCTAATTGTGGCATGCATGAAATATAATTAGTCCTAGAAACTATTATGAAATCAAGTACTTCTTCTTAGATGGCAATCAACTCATAATTCATATAATCAAAGGAAAGCATTTAACATATATATGCATGCAATTAAAGATTCAAATTAAATGAATATTTAAGAACTCCAAATACATAAATAGGATTCAATCAATATTACTCTAATAATTAATTAATCTAATACTATAAAAGTTTGGCAAAAAACACAAGGAACTAGTGCATGGGCCGAGCAGGCCCTCTCTCTAGTTTCTGTTAGAGCTTCGTAATCATTTTGGGACTTCTCCTCTTGTTGTCCTTCAAAACAATGCTATAGAAATGCTTTTCCAGGTCTTTTTCCCCCTTTTATAACTTTTTCGTCCCCCAAAGAAAGAAACCGAATATCCAACCAAAAGGGGATAATATTTCATTCGTAATTACCAGCCATATTGCCGTCACAACCAAGAATAGATCTGTCATGATTGTGATAGAGAATGACATTTTAGCACTACCTTCGGACATGGTTGTGAAAGGTATGTGGCACGGCCTTGATAGAATGTTGTCGGCCTTTTGGTGCATTTTTGAGCACGACTATGAATTGCTAAGGAATGACCGTGACAAAATATAATTGTGTGTTAGGGCATTTGCTTCATATTACCACTGGCGTGAAATGGCTAGATGACATTCACCAAACTACATATCATTCTAGATTTTCGACCGAATCCTCAAGTTTTGATTTCCTACCATAAATTATTCAAACTTAGGTAGAAATTAAATATAAAATAAATTGTCTGCAAATAAATCAAGTAACTCCTAATTTAAATAATAACTTCCTAAAATGCTAATTATATACCTCAAACTAATGCATAGTTTTTCGTGCATCATGAAATGAATAATAATTTTTCTTTCTTTTTTCATCTTTGGTTATACTTTTTCGGGGGTTAACAATAAATATAACTTTTGCTGATAAAGTTTCAATTCTAGAAATTATTTATTGCTTTCCTAAAAAAATTGGAGTTGTACTTGTTAAATGGTGCTACGACAATTGTGTTCTTGTTGCTGCCTTCTTGACTCATGGGTAAGTCTTTGATTCTCCTTTTATTCTATAAACTTTTTCTTTTACCCTTAACTTGAGAACATATTTCTAGAGATAAAGAATGTTCATTTTGATCAAAAGGGGTTGGAAAAATAATATCTTAATGTCCTTTCATCACAATTAGTAGTTCCCTCTTTTTTTGGACACAATGACATTACTGTATTGTGAAGATATGCAAAAAGAACTACCTCTGATAACGATAATTGTAATTCTCCCAAAATTACTCCTCGCGATGTGGAAATGACCACCTTAGAAGATGCTACCAGATTACTCTGGCTAAATACTTGACTATGACTTGTGAATAATTTTAATACATCAACAAAACCGATAAACGAACATAAAATAATATTAATTTACGAAAGTTGAAATACTTAATACAAGAATAATTCTTTTTACATCAAAGCTTACAGGAAATTAAAATTCGATCAGGTCCCTATGTTAATGTGCAAAGCAACCGCTTGAGCATCATTACCATACACCTCTCAGTCCACCTGTTATTGATCTATCCCTGTTGTGAGCTTTGCAGCCTAATGTAGGTAAACGTTAATAATATACAATGCACAATTCTTCAACTCAGAATAAATATGTAAATCATTATTAGAATATTATTTTGCATGAATAGAAGTAGAGATCAATGATAACATACAAGGGACACATATAAGGAATAAATCAATAAATACACATTGAGATTTGATGTTATATGATGATTTAATAATCTTGTTCGATCATGATATTAATTAATTCAATCAATGGCAATAACGTTCAGTGCGTATGACTTTGATTAATGGATAACTTCTGGAAATACAGTGGATTAGATAATTCGATGATGATGGCAAGTAATTCAATTAGGGGCTGTTTGAGAATGGAGTAAATAGGAGAATAAAGCTTTATTCTATTGTATTCATCCAAACACCCATATTTTTTTGAGAAAATCACATGTAATAATGAGGGGTACATTTGGAATTAAAATAAATATATATTCTTAGCTAACATTAAAAGTAAGAGATAAGACATTCTACACTTTATCCATAAATACATTTAATACATGCACTAATTTAAAAAAAAAATAACTCAATAGAATAAAGTAATTATATTTCAGTAAAATAGTGATGAAGCCAAACAACCCCTTAGTGATTACTTTGTTCAATACTGTTGATAATGCACTGAATCTGAACCTAGTTATAACCCTTTGTGGTCCCCTCATGTAATCAGGCGCTTCAACAGATTTTTCCTACGAGGTCTCTATATGTGATTCGGAATTGATTTATTTTCTTATCACGAGATATGTGTCCTATTTTGGTAGATTAATTCAGAGTTCTAGTCGGCATGTAATTCCTATCATCTGTACAAGGAAGTGCCTATATAAACTCTCTAGGGGTCTAAATAGAGACATATCCTTGTAATAATCATTATTCCATAACAAAGAGAGCTGCCGCTTTGCGAGGACGTAACCTGATTTAGGGTGAACCTTGTAAATCTCTGTGTTCTTCTGTGTTTGTGCGATCTCTCTCCCTCTTTTCGTAACAAACTAGTATCAGAGCTTTAAGATTCGTTAGTGATTCTCGATCAAGCAGGGAGATGGCATCGCACAACGCGAACGTGGAGAAGTTCACCGACAAAAATAGTTTCGAGTTGTGGCAGATCAAGATGTAGACGCTTCTGAAGTAACAAGGAGACTGGGCACCGCTCGAAAACGTGTCGAAGAACAAACCAAAGGAGGAATACTCGAAGGGCAAAGAAAAGGAGATCGACATCGCAACTTTGGCGGCACAAGAGGAGAAGGCGCACTCGATGATTATGTTGTGCCTGGCGGATGAGGTGATAATCGAGGTCGCAAATGAAAAAAAGACGGCCGATTTGTGGTTAGACTCGAGATTCTGTATATGACGAAGTCTCTCACCAACAAATTACTGTTGAAGCAACGTCTGTTCTCTCTCTGTACACAAGAAGGTATCCTTCTAAAGGAACATCTTGATCAGTTAAATTCTTTGTTGATGGAACTGAGAAATATCGATGTTAAGATCGAGGATGAAGATGCTGCCCTAATTCTGATAGTTTCGCTTTCTTCATCATATGAGAATTTTGTTCAGCTATGATTATCGGAAAGGAAACTATAAGTCTGGAAGAAGTAAGATCGAGTCTCCATACTCGTGAACTTCAGCACAGGACATTTGGAAATTCTACAGAGACTCAGACTACGGGATTGATATCGATCGCGGAGAAGGGACAACCATCGAATTCAAAGAAATCCAAGTCAAAGAAGAAGAAAATCACCGCTAAAGACATGCAATTATTGCAAGGAACCAGGTCATTGGAAGAAGGATTGTCCGAAGAAGAAGGCTCCCATTGCTGCGGTGGCGCATGAAACTGAAAATTCTGAAGATAATTTGGTTCTGACTGCTTTTGTTTAAGGATGTCTGGAGGATAGTTGTGTTCTTGATTCGGGGTGCTCCTATCATATAACTCAAAATAAAGAATGGCTCTCATCTTATCAGAAGACCGACAATGGAAACGTCATCATGGGCAATAATGCATCATGTCAGATAGTTGGGATCGGTTCTGTGCAGATCAAGACTCATGACAATCTTGTGAGGATGCTGACAGATGTCCGCCATGTTTCCGCAACTGAAGAAGAATTTTATATCACTTGGAGTCCTGGACTCTAAAGGGTGTTAGATCATTGATGTTGGATGCATCCTCACAGTCATGAAGGGTGATGCTACAGTTCTAAAGGGAGTTAGACAGAAGTCCTGATATATATTATAAGGCAAGACAATCTTTGGCGTTACTGCGATGGCTAGTTCATCCGAATAAGAAAAGTCCAGACTGTGGCACATGTGGCTTGGGCATATGAGTCAGAACGAGATGAATATTCTCAGCAAGCGAGGTCTTCTGAGAGACAAGAAGATATCTGAAATCAACTTCTGCAAGCACTGTGTGTTTGGCAAACAACGAAGGTCTCAGTTTGGCAAAGCAGTGCACAAGACGAAGGCAAGACTTGACTACATCCACGCTGATTGTTAGTGTCCCTCTCGTGTTCCATCATTAGGAGGCGCTAGGTACTTCCTGTCCGTGATTAACGACTACTCGAGGATGATTTGGGTATTCTTGATGAAACACAAGAGTGAGTCCTTCAAGACCTTCGAGCAGTGAAAGGTTTTGGTGGAAAATCAGACGTCGAAGAGAGTGAAGCGCCTTTGCACTGATAATGGTTTGGAGTTCTATTTTGTTGAATTCGACTAGTTCTGCAAAGATGAAGGTGTTTCCAGGCATCGCACAGTCAGATATACTCCACAGCAGAATGGAGTAGTAGAACAAATGAACATGACACTTCTAGAGAGGGCAAGGTGCATGCTCTATAATGCTGGCCTAAATAGGACGTTTTGGGCTGAAGCTGTTAACATAGCTTACTACTTGGTGAATCGAAGTTCAGTGACTGCGATTGTTCTCAAGACTCCAACTAAGGTATGATCAGAAAATCCTACTAATTATACTAATCTAAAAGTTTTTGGTTGTCCAGCATACTATCACGTCAGTGAAGGGAAGTTGGAGTCAAGGACCAAAGAAGGGGTGTTCGTGGGATATGGTACATGAGTAAAGGGTTACAAAATCTAGTCTCCTTCGAAACACAAAGTTATCCATAGTAGAAGCGTGGCCTTTGATGAAGTATCAATGCTTCAGTTGAAGGTGGAGACTGAAGAGAGTGTCAGTAAATAGGTGGATGTTAAAATTACTCCAACTGAGGATGATGCTGAAGGATCACATCAAGAAGCAGAAGAATCTGATGAGCAACCTAAAGAGGAGTCAATTGCTGTCAAACGTCCTCGCAGAGAAGTGGGTCCTCCTAAGCGATATGACTTCGATGACATGGTTGCTTATGCACTGCAGGTAGTTGAAGAGGTGGAGTCCCTGGAGCCATCCTCTTATAGGGATGCCATCACATGTGCCGAATATGAACAATGATCACTGCTATGGGTGAGGAGATAGAATCTCTTCACAAGAATCAGACTTGGGAGCTGGTCAAATTGCCTAAAGGCAGAAAGGTCGTTGGTTGTAAATGGATCTTCAAGAAGAAAACTGGAATTCTAAGTGTTGAAAGCGCAAGATACAAAGCACGGCTGGTTGCTGAAGGTTATAGTCAGAAAGAAGGTGTGGACTATAATGAGATATTCTCACATGTTGTCAGACATACTTATATCAAGGTGCTACTTGCTCTTGTAGCACATCAGAATCTAGAGCTCGAGCAACTAAATGTGAAGACTACTTTCCTCCATAGAGAATTTGAAGAAGACATTCTTATGAGCCAACCAGAAGAATTCTCCATTCCAGGAAAGGAGAATCAAGTTTGCAGTCTGAAGAAATCTTTGTATGCTTGAAGCAGTCTCCTAGACAATGGTACAAGAGATTCGACAGCTTCATGATCTTTAAGGGATAGTCCCTATGATTGCTGTGTATATCACAAGAAGGTGAATGATGGCTCTACCATCTATCAACTCTTGTATGTTGATGATATGCTTATTGCTGCTAGAGACATGACAAACATTGAGAATTTGAAGAAGCAGCGCAGAATTCGATATGAAGGATTGGTGCAGCACAAAAGATTTTGGGGATGGAAATTCTAAGGGATCGCGCACAAAGTAAACATTTCTTATCTCAGAAAAAATATATTGAGAAGATTTTATCTAGGTTTGAAATGTCTGGAGCGAACCCTTTGAATACTTCATCAGCTGCAAATGTTCATCTTTCTATTGCCTTTGTACTAGAATCAGAAGTAGAGAAGGAGTAATGTCTCGGGTTCCATATGCTAGTGCAGTTGGAAGTCTGATGTATGCCATGGTTTGCACAAGACCGGACATTGCTCATGCAGTCAGTATTGTCAGCAGGTTCATGAGCGATCCAAGAAAAGAGCACTGACAAGCAATGAAGCGAATCTTTCGGTATTTGAGAGGAACATCTTATATTAACCTCATCTATAGAAGTGATAAAGAGTGTTTGGTTGCAGGGTACTCAGATTCAAACTATGCTGGAGATATTGATAGAAGACGATCTATGATAGGTTTTCTTCACTTTGGGCAGTTCGGTTATTATTTGGAAGGCCACACTTCAGCCATCAGTTACATTATCTACCATAGATGCTGAATACATGACACTGACAGAAGCTGCAAGGAAGGCATCTGGTTAAAAGGTCTAGTTGGAGATCTCGGATTACATCAGGAGCAGTCTGAGTGCAATATGTCTAGCCAAGGATCAAGTGCATCATGAAAGAACCAAACACATTGATATTCATTCGCACTGAGAAGAGGATCAAGGTGAAGATGATTGGCACCGAAGACAATCCAGCTGATATGTTCACCAATTCTATTCCTCATGACAAGTTTCAGCATTGCTTAGACTTGCTTAACATCAATACTTGGTAATAGTCCTAAGGTGGGGCTGGCGGCGGCGTGGCATGGTATTGAAGTTTTTTGTGCTATGAAAATGATTCAAGTCAAGGTGGAGATTTGTTGATAATGCTTTGAATTTGAACCTAGTTATAACCCTTTGTGGTCCCCTTATGTAATTAGGCGCTTCAGCGAATTTCCCCTACGAGGGTCTCTATATGTAATTCGAAATTGATTTATTTCCTTATCACAAGATAGGTGTCCTATTTTGGAGGATTAATTCAGAGTTTCAGTCGGTCTATAATTCATATCATCTGTAAAAATGAATGTCTATATAAACTCCCTAGAGGTCTAAACAGAGACCTATCCTTGTAATCATCATTATTCCGTAATAAAGAGAGTCGTCGCTTCTCGAGGATGTAACTTGATTTAGGATGAACCTCGTAAATCTCTGTGTTCGTGCGATCTCTCTCTCCCTCTTTTCGTAACAAATACATATGACTTTGATTGATGAATTCAATGATTCAATAACAATGATAAACAATTCAATCAATGGTTATTTTGTCCAATACTTATGATTTTGATCAATGACTTTGTGATTTCTCATCCTTTATGGATTTTATTTGCAATTATAAAATAAAATAAAATATCAATGACAGAGTTCAAATATTAGAATTATTTGTGATCAATGACAGAGTCAATGTCGTAGTATATAAAATATCATCCCACAAGGAAGAGTTCAAATATTAGAATTATAACGGTCAGAAGAGGTGAAATAATAATAAAATCTAAATAAAAATCAAATGCTGAAATGAGTGCAGAAAACAACGAGAAAGAACAAGAATTGATTATGAGAAATAAATGAGAATAAAAGTTCTCGGGTTTTGAATCCACCTAGGGTATTGATCATAGGGAATTTAGAGATAATAAAATCATTAGTGTTCTACTCAATCTTCAAAAGTCATGCATCTCCTTTTCAGGCAAACACAATTCTAATTAAAATAATAAATGCCTACTTTCGTGGTCATTTAAATTATTTTAATTGCATTATAAGCCAAGATTCATAAGTAAAATAATTACCCTTATTTCTAAGAAACAATACATTTCATGTCATTCATTTAAACTAATCTTAATGAAATACTTTCGTAATCAAGAAGATCTTTGGTCACATAACTAGGTGGCCAATCTAATGTAAGCATTTCGTCAAGCACGTGAAAGACAAAGAACACATCATATCCAATAAAAATATTCCCTAAAGTTCAATCCTAGGTTTCATCAAACTCGAGAAAAGAAATTTAGCCACGCATAGAGAAAGAAATCATCGTCGAAACGTAAAAGTTCATAAAAAGATAATGAGATTAAGTCTCAAAAAGGTACAGAAATGCAGAGAGAAATAACGATCGTCCCAGCCGTCTTGAACTCCTCAAAACAAGGTCTGGACCCCTATTTTCGTCTTCACAAATCCCTTTTATAGTCCCCTCAAATTAGGGTTACAAGAATGCCCAAAATACCCCAAATATTAGCCCAATGTGGCCAAAATAGGTCCAATACGGCCTAGGATGAAGTGTTACGGTCTGTTGGATCAAGTTGTATTGATTCTAGAGCACGATACGGTTTAAAGGGCTTTAATACGGGCAAACTTGCTTAAATACGACCTGCCTATATTTTTTGGTGCGCGAACAATATGACCTGATTGGCTTTAATACGGGCAAGATGGCAAAAATACGGCCAGCCAGTATTTTCCACTGCGAGCTCAATATGACCTGAAGAGCTTTAATACTGGCTGGAAGGTTTTAATACTGGCTGCCCGTATTGAATTTCTATACATGTGTTTTTGCCAAACTTTTACCGGATTTTCACGGTTCCTGAAACAAATCAAACAATAATGTAGATTCCGAAATCTTTGATGATTAAAGATGAAATAATATAAAACACATCAATCTTGACAATAATTATATTAAAATAATTGAATAACTTCACGATTATCATACCTCGACATGATAAATTGCCCAAGGTAGCTAATCCCGATATTGGTGTTAGAGAATCTGCAGCAAATTCTGATATTGGTGTCTCTCGAAATTCTTCAGACAATGATAGAGACAGTGAAGATGAAAACATGGAGCAAGCTTATGTGTTAGATGATGAGGATAATGACAACTATGAAGATGAATTGGAAGAAAATAGTCAGTCATTCCCCATCTTCAATGAAGCAACTGATATGGCAAATCCCATATTGAAGTTGTGTATGATATTTACAAATGTAAAAACCTTCATAGAAGCACTAAAGGCTAATAGTAGGAAAATGGGTTATGAATTTTTTTACAAGAAAAATGAAAAAGGTAGAGTTACAGCTATTTGTGTTGAAGATGGATGCCCTCGGAGGATTCATGCCTCTTTATTACATGGGACCACAACATTTCAGATAGAGAATCCTAAAAAATATGTACTACATCCAAGAAGGTACAGTGTTAGGAGTGTCAATTCTACCTGGATTGCTAAGCAATATTTAGATAGGTTGATGGATGACCCTTCATGGAAGGTTAATTCCATGAGAAGAACAATCAGAAAAGAAGAACACTTGCTTATGACAAATAGACAAATGTATAGAACAAGGCATAAGGCAGTAGAAATGATCCAAGGAAATCATCAACAACAATTTCAAAGAATTAGAAACTATTGTGCACAAGTAGTTAAACACAATCCTGGAAGCATGGAAAGGATTGGTGTGTTTAGAACTCCAGAATGTCCTCCACAATTTCAAAGGGTGATTGTTAGCTTTGCTGGTCAAATTAAAGTATTTGTGGGTGGTTGTCGACCAGTTATTGATTTATATGCTTACCATCTTAAAGGAACATTTGGTGATCATTTGATGAGTGTTGTCTCAGGAGATGGGAATGATCAAATGTTTTCTATAGCTATTGCAGTGGTAGAAGCTGAGTGTAGAGAATCTTGGACATGGTTCCTTGAGCATCTTTGAGGCAATTGGTACTGATGAAGAAAAGGAATGGGTTTTATCTTATATTGACAAAAGGTATGAATTGTATAGTTCACTTATAGATTACAGCATATTCCAAATCTAACTTCAAATTTTATGTTATTGCATAGAGACTTCTACAAACATTTGCCAAGTTAATGCCCTTTGTAGAACATAGAGTTTGTGTGAGACACTTGTATGCTAACTTCAAGGCAAAATTCAAGGGTAAGGAATTGGAGATGTGGTTGTGGCGAGCTATTGGGGCATACACTAAAGAGGATTGAAAAAAGGCAATGGACACTCTAAGGACTCTGGATTCTGAAGCTCACAATTACTTTATGAAGGAGCCAACTGAGAATTGTTCTAGATCACATTTTGGTGATAGTTCAAAATGAGATTTGATATCCAATAATATTTTTGAGTCATTTAATCAATACGTGAAGGAAGCACGTGAAAAACCTATACTCTCGTTGTTAGAAACTATACGATGACAATTGATGACAAGACATAATGAAAAGAAAGAATCGGTCAAAACTCTCAATACTATGATATGTCCAAAAATTTTGAAGTTGCTCGATAGGAACAAAAAGTTAGGAATACGACATGAGGTATTAGTTGCTAGTGATGGAAAGTTTGAAGTAATAGGTAGTAGAGGACATTATATTGCGCATCTAGGTTTGAAAAGCTGCTCTTGTAGAAAATGGGATGTATCAGGTATTCCATGTGAACATGCATGTGCATGCATTATTGTTGATAGGAGAAAGTGTGAAGAATTTGTGCATCCATGTTACTCTGTTGAGAAGTATAAGGTGGCATATTCGAATATCATACATCCTATTCCATATGAGAAGAAATGGGATCACATTGAACAAGAACAGCCTCCTATTATCTTAAAAAGATCAGGTCGACCCAAGAAGCTGAGGAAAAGAGGTCCAGATAAACCTAGAAGGACCACAGGAGTAGTGAAGAGGTCACTTAATAATCTGAGTTGTAGGAATTGTGGGGAGAAGGATCACAATATTAGAACTTGTGTAAAAGCTAAGGAAAGTAGTCAATCAAGAAAGGTAGTATTACATATATACTTAATTAGTTCTTTGTTTCATTCATGCTTTTTCTGATATTATTAATGCTTCTGATGTGCTATTATTAGGATGCAAGCTCTAGTGGAAAAGGCAAAAGAAAAAGGGATGATGTTTCTAATACTCAGACCCAGGTAATATATCTGTTGTAAGGATGTAACTACAGAGATACTTTGTTAACTGACTTATATCACATTACAGGCATCTTCTTGTCGAACAGATGAAGTTAGAAGAGAAGCTATTGCAAGAGGCATGTGTCAAGCTACTGAAATCTTGAGGAATGTCAATGTGTATGGCAATGTAATTTTCAATCAGACATCTACAACTGCTAATATTTGAAGAATGCCGATGTGTATGGCAATGTCTAGTGTCTAATGTAAAACCTCTTTTGTAACCGTGCAATGTGTATGGCAATGTGTATGGCATGTGTAGTGGGAGTATCTTTGGAATGTGTTTTTTTGTAGTCGTACTTGTTATGTAACCATGCAAAAGGCATGTGTGTGATGGATTTATATTTTGGAATGTGGTTCAACTATTTGTAGTCGTACACTTGTTGTGTTACGATGTAACTTATGAATTACAATGTCACGTTATGAATGTGATTCCTCTCATATTGTGTTTCTATCGTATGAATTACAATGCCACTTTATTAATTACAATGTCATTGCATTACACAATAACATATATTGAATGTAAATGAAATATAACTTGCAGGAACAATTGTAGATTTAGGTTTAAAAAGGGCATAGCATTCGATAACATTCAAATTACATACCATATAGGACTAAAAAAAATGGATTCAAACAGATTCCAAGTTAGTACATAAGATTGACATGAAACTTGCAGAGCATTGCAATCTTTACTCCATTACAAAGTATCCCCTTGCAATTACAATAACGAAACTAAGTACGATCAACAATAAAATACAACATTTTTGCTTCTTCAATTTCCTTTCATAGCCTCTTGCTTCCACCAAAGTAGTCATTAGCAAATCATTCGATATTTTCAAACCCCTTTGATTTTCTTCAACTTCATTCTCTAGTTCAACAATTCATCTTTTGACTCTTTCATTTTCTTCCTTAAGCTTCGATATTCTGTCCAGAATCCTGCTACTTCAAGCCATGCCCCTCGGACAGGTCGCTGGATCAACCCACTTGAAAAATCCGCATTTAGAACATTGCCCTTTGTAATTGTGACAACCAATGAATCGTAACCAGGATTGTCTTTAGTAAAAGATTACTTTGCTCGGGAGTTGATACCACAGTAACATTTTACTTCATCTTCATGGAGATAACATTCTACATTACTACTGCCACTTGTGCTTTTTGTATTTAATCCAGACAAAATCATGTCTTCAGTTTAATACTGTGCAAATAAGAAACGAAAAATCGTGACTACAAGTAACACATTCATAATATAAGAAACCCTAAATCGGCACAAAAATGAGTAATACTTTCAACATACGAATGTACATTGGCGGGGAAGAATGCGAAAGTAGGAGATGAACGCCGGAGAGGATGCACAAAAACTGATGAGGATCTTCAGAGGTCGAAAGAAGACCGGAGTACAAGAAAAATGCCGGAGCAGAAAACCAACTTCTCGGAGGAAGCCAACACTGTAGGGCAGGATGGACGCCGGAGATGAACGTAGGAGATGAACGCCGGAGATGGACGCCGGAGATGAACACCTGAGATGAACGCCGGCGAAGAACCGCAGAGATCGCCGGAGCCCTAGGGTCCCATTTAGGAAATAACACAGGATTTTGCCTACGAAATACGCAAAGGAAGATTACGAATATAAGGAGTGTAGGGCAAGGATACGATGATCTTTTCACAAATCAAAAAAATCGAAGTTAATCGAAAAGTTCACGGAATTGGAGGAAGGACCAAACTGGAAAAATCGCGATAGTTTAGGTACCTAAAAAATGAAGTTCGTAGTTTGGGGTTAGATGTGATAATTCATGATAGTTTAGAGGTGGTTAGAGGAAATAACCCATGTTCTTTTGATCCAATCGTTCCGCACCTAATAAACTAAAAGTGGGTAGCTTTGAACACAAAAAATTTTAAGAAAATAGATGTATTCAATGATAAAAACTACGAAAAATAACATCAATGATGCATGTAAAATATCTATAAAAATGAATGCATCAAATGACGATCAAACCAAAGACCATGAAGGATTATTATCTAGAACAATAAAGCAAGATTATTTAGGATGTGGAAATGCAAATGTTTCAAATCACAACTAGCATTATCCAACTAATTCCCCTGATACAAGGAAATTGTACAATTGAAGATATAATACTAAATTTTATTACCATGACCGAGGAAAAGTTTCAACTTCAAGAAATCACCTTTATAAAGTCTTTGGGAAAAGTAGAGCAATTGGAGGCGAAATCAAGAATATGAATTATGCTCCTTCACCTACTCAAGTAGGGTCGAAACCATCATAAGGAATCAATATCTTCACCTCCATGAGAAGTTGTGTCAATTGATTGAAGTTATAGAGAAAAATTCAAATTACAAAATCAACTTATCAACAATCTATAATCACAGTTAGCACAATTAAGGAATCAACATCTGCAATTATTTTCCCTCTTACTCAATCTCCGAATTATAATGTCATGTTCGATATCATGGAGGCATTCAAGAATTGGAGAAGAAAGTTGATGAATTAGCTTCTCAAATTATTTATACCACGAGGGACAACATTGTGGACACCTCTGCAACCATCATAAGCCCATGCCACTAGCAATATTCTAATCCGAGAGGACAAAGGTTTAGGAAGAATTATTATGAGAAAACATGGACTACTCAATGGAGGATTGATGTGGAGAATTATGGTCTATATTTTCACTATTATTCCACATGCATACAGCACCAATGACATGATTATTCATTTACATAAACACATGTATAGCGCCAAATTAATACATTTAAACATTTTCACATCCATGTTTATTCACTTATCACTTTTATCTCTATTTGCTAGTCTGGAATCTCATTTGACTAGGTATCCCTTGCAGGAAGCTGACGAGCTTCAAGGGATGAGGTAGATATGTCGATGCACTATTCTCTGCATGAATGAAGGAAGAATTGCTTCTAGGCGATAGAAAAGGCCAAAAAAACCAACAGTAAATATCCTTCACACATGGAGGCTAGCCAGCTCCTTTACTCCCTTGATGCGAGGAAGCTTTTTGGATGGCGAGGTCCACTAAAAAAAGCTGCGGACAACAGAATGTAGGCGACAAAAAGTAGAAGAGAGAGTGGAGCAGACAAGAGGAACAGAGGACAGCTACAAAAAGCGGAGGAGGAGGCCGAAAAAAGGGGATTCTAGAGAGTTCATTCGACAGTCAAGGGAGAAACTGAGAGTTAGAGAGAATAATGCCAATGGAGATTTGTGGGGAAATGTGTGTTCCCCCTATGAACTATAACTAATCGACTCTACTAAGGTCGGGAGGTGCCTTATGTGTTTTTTATCTATGTTCTTTAGTCGCACTTTCATCTGGGTGCTTTTCATTATCTGAACCGAATGTTGAGCTTGCTTACATTTTTAATGATATTTGTTTGATCCCTGTTTCATTGCATATCTCTTTATTTTTCTAATTTGTATTTGGATTTGAGTGTGAATCATCTTCACCTTGCACCCCCGACAATAGGGATGTTAAAGCTCTACGCAATCGAATGTAGAAAAATCAAGCTTTGGTGAAGATGATTGATTCCCTGCGTGATTGTCATGTTTTCCTCGCAACTGTAAGCTAGGGGGAGTTCTTGAATCATTGTTCCTTGCACCCCGACCGTAGGGACATTAGAGGCTCTACGCAATCGAACGTAGAGAAATCAAGCTTTGGCATGTGATGGTTCGTAGTTCGAAATTTTACAGAGTTAGTAATGGATGTTCTTCATGATTTGGTTTAGACGTCATTCATTTTCTGATCCACGACCTGAAAAGGTTATGCGTATTTCGATTTTCTAGCAATAAACGACCGCATTGAGTTGGAGATTCGAATCATCCTATATTGATTCAAGGAGTGTTTGTTCTTCATCATTGCTATCTTTGATTCCTTTCAATTCTGGAAAGTTCTACCCGAGAGGGAATATTCTCTTACCCTCATTTGTAATCGACGGCCTGAGTAGGGCGGATAATAAATGAGTTACTTCTAAAGAACTTCCAGTAATCCTAAATCGTGTTTTCTGAATCTATCTTTTCTTCACCCTTAAGCCGTCTAAACAGACTCGATGATACATTAGGTCCATTGCATTCAGCCCGGGAGGTCGTCCGTATTCCACTAAAGCAAGTGCGAGCCAACTGTAGTCGTCTCGCCTTAAGTGTATTTCTCTTGAATACTCAATACTCAGTGGACACGAGACCTTAATTCAAATCCAAAAGGAAAGAAAGCTTGATTTGTATCCTAGGACATTGTACGCGAGAGCGATGATTGCACCCATCTTATGAACCCCTTTCACCTGTGAAACACAAGCTTTCTACCAATACGAGAGTGTGGTAGTGGAGTCGAGTGTCTTCCCCATCAGGATTGACCAAATACACACGTGAAAGGGCATTCGGTCGTTTCACCCATATCATTATGAACTAAAGAACTTTAAGTCTTGTAATAGAAGCACCTCCCATAAGTCCTCAGCACGTGTTTCTAATTGATTGTCCTAAATTTTTCTAGGATTGATCGTAGTCTCCATACCATTTCTTTTTATAATCCCGAAAAATAACAAAAATAATTAGCTTCTTTTATCTTATATCACTATCTTTCTTTCTTTTGTTCTCAGCATCGCTTTTACTCACTTAGTCTTGTTCCAAAGAATCTTTTCAAAAATTTCGCAAATATTGTTCCCTGTGGATCGAACCTCAAGCACTACAATGATGCACCATACACTTGCAGATCACATTTCGATAGTGCAGAGAGATTATAAATTTTAAAACTTCATTCGACATCTTTTTCTATGTTCAAGAGTAACATGCTAGAGTAAGGGATAGACCTATGTCTTGGAGGCTTAGCCACCCCCCCCCCCCCCCTCCTCCTCCTCCTCCTCCTCCTCTTACGTGGCATTCTCTATACACATTTCATGTGAGTCAAGGATCAAGAAGACAAGTGATTATATCTTGGAGGATGGACAAGTACGAAGAAGCTCTCATTCAAAAGGTTCAACACCACCTCTAAATTATCATTGGTAGAAAAGAAATCTCAGGGATCAAGAACATTTATACAATGGAAGCCAAAAGAATCAAGTTCTACAAGAGAGTCGAGGTAATTCTTTCAAGATTAATGGACAATACCTTAAGCACTACATCAGAGGTAAGATGAAAAAAAGGGCCACTTAGATCCCCTTACAAACCCTTGAAGCTAACAATGAGTAGAAGTCAAGATAACGACTATAACTATCAACTATACTCTCTAAACTTTACTCTGTTAGAATTAGAATTATAAGATTTAATGTGATTTTTGATTTAGAACTGCAGGATTGCTCAGGAACAAGGACTATCATGATCGTGCTAAAGTGATTCATGATTGTGAAAATGGAATTTTAGACCTTTGGTCATGATCGTACCTTTATAGCTTTTTCAGCTACTTTTTTTCTTCTTCTTCCCACTTTTGAATCTAGCATATGCTTTATCCATAATCTTCTTTCCTTGGCTGCCTCTCTCTTAGTTGTATTCTCCAATTCAAGCTTGTCACATTTCCATTTGCTCCCCAACTCCTTTGTCCTCATCTATCCATGAAGTGTTAGAAGAAGCTTCCTTCATCTAGTGCAAGGAAATTTGCTAGACTGATGTGGAAAGGTGTTTTCCTCAACCTGTTTGCTATTTTGGACATGTTGCCTTCTTGAACCGTGTTGTCTGCTCTCGAATTCGCCTAAGTATTTGGGTGGGGAATCTACCTATGTGCCCCCATGTGGTGCTGTGTGTTGTTTGTTGAAATTTCTACATGGAAAATAATCAAAACAAGCAATTCCCAAAATACAGATTACCATAGGATAAATATGAAGAAATCATAAAAGTTGTATTTTGACTATAAAGCATGTGTTCGAGCATGAAAATAAAACATGAGATGAATGCATACTAAACATAAATGAAAGGAATATATAATTTTTTCACATCATCGTCGCCACCTTCGATCATCGGCACCCTTAGCGTCACTGCCGCTACCATCGCCCTTCACTGACCTTGTCATCAATAGCCCAGAACCCCATCATCAAGTGGCAGTGTGAAGGCATCATCTGGATCTAATTGCATTCTTCCTCCATGCTACCAACCTGTGTACCCCTAGGATGCCCCCCCCCCCCCCCTCGATCACTATTGTCATCATCCAGCCCAGGACATCGGCCACTTTTCTTCCAACGCTAGCATCGCCTTGCTTGCACCACTAGCGATCATAAGTTTTCACCGGTTGTCTCTTCTTCTCGGACACTAGTTGGCCTTCTTCGAGCATGGAGGCACCTCCACCGCCATCATTCTATCGTCAGTCTCCAATCGGACTAATCTTGTTCTTGTCCAACCTCCATGCATCAACAAGGGCATATTACTTCTCCGACACTGGTTGCTTCACCATCGATCTCTGCAAAATCATTCCTTGGTCAATGTTCAACAAACTGCAAAAGAGTTAGATTTTTGCTCAAACTCTATAGCCGATCACTCCTCTCCTTGCAATCCCGGAACTCTCTGCAAAACATCATGCTAAATCACCACTACTGATGCTATTACATTATCATCTCATATATCTCATCATCTCTGACACCGGCCTTCGACCACAATCGACCACTCTAGTTGCTGGTGTGTTAACTCCAAGAGGTGCTTCCCATACATCGCCGGCCATAGTCTCTGCAAATGATTTTCCAAGGCAACTTTGTATAGGCATGACCGTGAAAGAAGGAACACGGCCGCTCCTGCCTCACCATGCCACGGTCATGACAGAGCCTAGAATGGTCGTGACTCCAAACCTTGTCGAAAGAAACCTGTGAGCTACCCTTTGAAGCAGTGGGGAACAATCTCATGTGTTGATTGCTCATCTAGATCAACTTGAATACAGTGACAGGGACCAACAAGTTCGTGTAGGGCAGGAAAACTTCGACAACTTCCACTCGACTTTTACATGACGCGGCCATGATGGAATTTCACATGAAGGATGATGTGCTTCTTACGTGTGAGAATATCATCTTATACTCATTTGCTATAGGTTCTTGAAATAGCTATGAAAGGCTCACAATTGAATTCCTATCTTCTTTTGCTCCTGGTAACAAGTTTTCAATCTTAAGTTTTAGAATGCATACCAGGGAGTTTTAGCTTACACATGAGAAACTCAGTGACATATATAACTTTCCAAGTGAAAGCCTATAAGATTATGATAAAGAGTTCAATAGCCCAAAATTCTAGAAAAAGATCACATGAGAAAGTCAGACCCACCTCAAAACTTCTTAGAGTACGAGTATCTAGAACTCTATTTTGAGATATATTTGTAGATCTATATCATGTGGATTGTTTTCAAGAGGGGATAGTGAGAGGTCAATCACTAGATTTGATTTATTCATCATGTGGGCAATGGTGCATAATGTTATTCTGAATATGGGGTATTATATGATCAATCATTTTCAGAAGAACACCATCCGAGTCAATGGAAGAATCATTATACATGATTGTATTATCCCAATTGCATGTCGATTGGAGATTGATTTAGAGCGCGTCAGATGAGTATTGGGTTCTATTTTCTTGGATTCTGTGAAGTTGATGGTTCATGAATCTAGTGAAGGATTTGTATCGAAATTCAAAAACACTTTAATACGAACTTCCTCATAAAGATAGAATCATGGTATTCAATTGTGATAACTGGATATTCCTCTCTTCATTGGGGGCAGGACATGCGGCACCCCCTACTTCTCCAAGAGATCACAACATATCCTTTGTATACTACTCCACCTATTTGAATGGATGCAGACCCTCCTATTAGTCTTGATTTCACCATTGAAAACATGGAGTCTTTTATGAGCTTATGGTTATACTTAAAAAAGAGAGGGTTAGTCGAGACCCAACAAAAAAAAAAGAAAAAAAAGGTGGATTAGTTGAACCCCAATGAAAGAAAAGAAAGAAAAAACATAAAAAAAGAAAAATAGTATGAAAATAAGCTCATGAAAGTCTTGTGATTCAATATTGATGCTCTGATAAGGGTGACTAATGTTATTGGTAGATATGCAAAAAACACATGTTTGAAGATTAAAAATTCTACAAGGCTGAGGATCGATTGAGAAGAGATACTCTTGTGATGGACATGTAAAAAAATAGTGAGTGGAAAGTATTGATTTTTTTTTTTTGTGGAGCCTTAGCCTTCACTAAAATTTGCTTGAGGACAAGCAAATTAGTTAGCTTGGAGAAATTTGATGCATAAAAAATCATGGATTAGTCTAGGGAATTTAATTACCATTTTAGGAAGTTATTATATTTTAATTAGGGGTGATTTGATGTATTTTTGGATAATTTATTTTAGATTTTATTTTTACCTGAGTTTGGATAATTTTATGGTAGGAAATCAATACTTGAGTATTCGGTCGAAAATCTAGAAGGATATGAAGTTTGGTGAAAGTCACACGGTTCCTCACCATTTCACGCTCGTGATGGTATGAAACAAATGTCATAAAACAAAATTGTACTCTATTATGAATGTGCCTTAGCATTTAACGGTCATGCCCGAAACTAAAGGTCAAACGAATAGCATTGCGACGGTTGTGTCAAGCACCTTTCATGTCCATGCTCGAAAGGTAGTGCTAAAATGTTATTTTTTTGTCATGGTCGTGACAAATATATTTATGCTCGTGATGACAGTCGGACAGGTGGTTATGAATCAAAATCTTATCCCATTTTCGATTGAAGATTTATTTCTTCCTTTGGGGGATGAAAATATATATAAAATGGAGAGAAAATGTCCTAGAAAAGCATCCTGGAGCATTAGGAAAATCACAATAGACTTAATTTTTGTAGTTATTAAGGTAACTTATGAAAGTTCTTAATTATAATTCTGATTAAATGCATCTTTTCATTAATCAGATAAGTTAAAAATTTTAAAAATTAATTTATTCTAATAATTCTTACAATAGTAATGGGGTAATTAAGTTTTGGCAACTGAACTTTATTATTAATTCAATTAATTTTAATTTGACAAAATTCATTGCATTATAATGGTAATAGCCCTAATCATCAATCATTCAGGTGATTATTTTATTATTTTATTTCTTTTAATAAACTTTTTTTAAAATTTCTCAATTAATAAGATTGAAATAGAGTCTATGTTAACTCTACTCATTATTTTATTAAATTTCAATGGCTAATGTACTTATTAGTATGGGATGAAAGCGGTTCGGCTCAGATCTATTTTTCGATCAAAAAAAATCATCCGTTATTTTTCCATGGGACTTTTCTTACGCCCCTAGCGCGCATCGTTTGGCTCTAAGAAATGTAAACAAGCAATGTTAATTAAAACTCTTATAAATTAACAGGACATGGCAGACAAGATTTTGTTGGTCGTGTCTGTGGAAGCTTCACGACCCCGCCACCTCCCTCAAACATTTCCAGATCTCTCAGGTTCCCCGTCTCTTCCTCTCTCCTCCTCCTCCTCCTCCTCCTCCTCCTTTGCCTCGGTGGACTACGCAGTATTTATATATGCTACACAAAGCCATTGTTGTTCTCACCCGTCATCATCGTCCCCACCAACGTCCTCTCTCCGTCCTTTAATTTCTCTGCATAAAGCCTTCCAATGGAACCTCCTCCTCCTCCTCTTCATTATGTCAACCTGCTCCATTCCTGCGGCCACCGGCACCTGAAGAACATGCCCAAGTCCGTGCTGCTGACCCCTCTGATCCTTGTCTCCTTCGTTTTCATCGTAGTAAACCACCAGCTCTTCCACTCCTACGACGACTCCCTCCTCTCTGCGTCTTCTTCTTCCTCCTCTTCGTCTGCTTCTTCGGTTGGCGCTCGCTCCGTCGTGCCTCGCTACCTGCCGCCACTGCGGCTGCCGAGGGGATGCGACGTGTCCAAGGGGGAGTGGGTTCCGGATCGCAGGGGGCCGTACTACACCAACGCGACCTGCTTCACCATCCAGGAACACCAGAACTGCATGAAGTTCGGGCGGCCGGACTCCGACTACCTCCGGTGGAAGTGGAAGCCCGACGGCTGTGAGCTGTCGCAGTTCGACCCGGCGTGGTTCCTGGAGGTCGTCAAGGGCAAGTCCCTCGCCTTCGTCGGCGCCTTCGTCGGCGACTCCGTCGCCAGGAATCAGATGCAGTCCCTCATGTGCCTCCTCTCCAAGGTAAAACAATTCCTCTCTCTCTCTCTCTCTCTCTCTCTCTCTCTCTCTCTCTCTCTCTCTATTGGTTTCCTCTGTTTTCTTTCAAATTACGACAATTCTACGAGTGCGGCCAACATGCATTCAGTGGAATTGTAGTGAAATGAAATGAAATTAAGAACATCTTCAATTTGAAATGGCACAGACTGCAAAAGTTGGGATTCGGTGAATAGAAATTCCCATTGCTGCTTCCTTTTTTATCATTATCCCTGCACCCCTATATTATATTATATTATATTATATTATATTATATTATATTATATTATATTATATTATAAATTTAATGTAGGTGATTTTACATGTATTGTTTTTAATTTTTCATCAATAATTTAGAGAATCATTGAGAATAACAAAACATCAGTCATCAAAAAAAATTATATTCATCATTTTCTAAACTTTATGAATTTATGCACATTATTATCCTTCATAATAAATATAATTAGTTTTTATAAATTTTTACGTTATAAAATTATTTTTATTATTATTAATGATTCTCTAAACTATTATAAAAAAATATGTGTATAACCGTTTCACACACATTTCACACCGAAAGTGCTTTGCACCTACATTAAACCCTTATATTATATACACATAACATAAATTGTATACACGTAACATAAATTGTTGGGTCATAGCTTAATGCCTTAGTCATAACATAATAAGAAGTTGATATAAAGCTTGAACGTGCAAAGGACTTGAGGAGCCACACCAAGCAAGTGCAAGCTTGTTAGATCAAACGTATTTAACACTGTCATTAATATAATTAATTAATAATATGATTTGAGCAAAGAGAGTCTTTTTTTAACGATTTATTTATATGAATTTGAATCTAAAGGCTGTTATGTTCTGGAAAATATATACATATATATAAGGTGCAAACATGCATGAGCATGCATGCATGTATTGCTGTGATCTGGAAATGGTTGGCGTGCACCATGCCATGCAGTCGATTAACTATATAGTAGTCTAACTTGATCTGATCCATATCAACTTTAATTGCCAGCGGTGCACATAGATCCTGTAGCCTCCCTCGATGCTCGTAATTTGCACGTCCAGATATATATATTAAAAAGAAATATTGAATCGCAGGGCACAATATTTCTTTTCTACCTCGTCAATTTGTGTTTTTTCATGATTTTAATCATCTAAACATGATTTTGTGGTTCAATGACTCCCAAAGCTAAAACAAATACATATTCACCAGCCATTTGTTCTTTATATATAGGATGAATTACGATCTAACTATCATCATAATATAATGGGAGTTAACAAGTTTATTTCCCAATTAGACTGCCAACGGATAACATCAATTAAATTATTTTGGATAGAGGTATATTTTTTTTTACTACAAATTAAACTGAATGTGTTATACGTACGTTTTAAAGAGAGATTAATGCATTTCAAGCATTTTAATAATGTATTTGTTTCTTATCACCCATAAATTAATTACCGATTTTCACATTAATCACTTTTCTCCTAATTATCTTAATTACTCTTTTGTTTTATTCTTCAACGCTAAAATGCTGAAAAAATGGGGAGAAAAAAGATAACAAAGTCAAGCTTCGATTGAAGGAGGTGGAGCACCACTTCGATTAAGTAAGACTGCTGTAGTAATTTTTTTTTATTTTTTTTAACATCTTATTATCTAAGGATAAAAAAATAATTTAATAAATATAAAAATATAAAGTTAACATTATTAATGAATTGGGCTTAAGTGGAAACTTTTCGAAAGTTTAGATAAGTTATTAATTTGAAACTTCAAAATAATAATAATAATAATAATAATAGATTAGTATTAACATTAATGTTTGCAGCAACATGCATCATGCATGGCATGAAGTCATGAACATTATTATGAATGAATGATAGTTGTAGACGTGTGTGTTTGGGGGTGCAGGTGGAGTATCCCAAGGACATCTCTGCCACCAGAGACGAGAACTTCAAGCGCATGTTCTACCCCGACTACAACTTCACCATCTCCATCTTCTGGTCCCCGTTCCTGGTCCGGGCGAACGAGGCCGACGCCGACGGCCCCAACCACACCGGCCTCTGGAGCCTCTACCTCGACGAGGTCGACCAGGCCTGGGCGTCGCAGCTCCACGCCTTCGACTACGTCGTCATCTCCACCGGCAACTGGTTCACCCGCCCCTCCATGTTCTACGAGCAGGGCCGCCTCGTCGGCTGCCACTACTGCCTGCGCCCCGGCGTCGCCGACCTGACGCTGCGCTACTCGCACCGGGTGGCCTTCCGGACAGCTCTGCGCGCCGTGAACGACCTCGCCGCCCCCGGCGGCGGCTTCAGGGGCAGGGCCTTCGTGCGGACTCTGTCGCCGTCGCACTTCGAGAACGGGGAGTGGAACAAGGGCGGCAACTGCGTGCGCACCAGGCCGTACAGGAGGAACGAGACGAGCCTGGAGGGGCTGGAGCTCGAGCTGTACAGGGCGCAGGTGGAGGAGTTCGCGGCGGCAGCGAAGGCGGCGAGGGAGTCTGGCGCGGACATGAGGCTGCTGGACACGACGAGCGCAATGCTGCTGAGGCCGGACGGCCATCCCAGCCGCTACGGCCACCGGGCGGACGAGAAGGTGGTGTTGTACAACGACTGCGTCCATTGGTGCCTCCTAGGACCCATCGACATGTGGAACGACTTGCTCTTTCACATGCTCAGCTGATCCAACGAGCGAGTGATGCAGAGGACAGAGGAGGGTTTGAGCAAAGCCAAGCCGCGTATGGTTACAGATCTTACTTTACAATTAATTAAAGTTACAGGGCACAGGAGGAAGAAGGCGAAAGAAGCGTCATGGATAGTATTATTCTGAATCCTCTCCGTATTCTTTGTTCATGATTTCACGTTGTAAATGTTACGGCATCTCAAATTTTTCACTCTTCTGAGATCCACGTTGAAATTATTGGTGAATTCTTAACAATTGTGAAACTATTTAGACGGAAGAACACAACTTCCTGGGATTGGATTTTTTTATAATACCGCATGATAATTTTTATTAATCTTCATCTGGAATGTTGGTGAACATGCGTCTTTTGGACGGCCAAGGAAACATATCTGTAATTGCATTCGGGTAGAAGGATTTTTTGCCTTGCATACATCGTTGTTTCCTGGATAATGATATGATAAAAGTAGAAATAATGACGGGGTTCAGAACTTGGCACGCTTCGAGAATTGCTGTCTCAAGACTCTTCGCATAACTTTATTCGAGGCAGTTCGAGGAAGAGAAGGGACGGGCACCACAGATGAAACCTTCACGAGAGAGAATTCATGGTTAATACCTGCAAATAGTTCAGAAAGGAACGAATGGAACAAGAGAACTGACAGCTGTGTGCAAAAGCAAGCACCTTGAACAGAGGATTCAGCTTCTTCTGCAGCGCAGAATTAAATGACAGTCTTAGATAGTCCAAATTTTCTTCCAGGACATGTTGTTCTTTGAATACTACGGCTACAACTAAGTGCTCCGGGCCACCACCGGCTGGTGGGACCCCGATTGCAGCCGTCTCGAGGATAGCATCATTGACTCTGTTGCAGACGCGCTCAATCTCAATTGAACTCACCTAAATACATAGAAAATTTTGATTCTATGATGAGTGACACGGCAAACATTCGATCTCTTGGATTACAAGATTTTGTTGTGGATGACTACCTTAATCCCACCAAGATTCATCGTGTCATCCGCACGACCATGCGCCCTATAATATCCACTGGCAGTCCGCTCAAACTCATCACCATGCCTTCTTAGAAGCTGCATGAATAGCTTAGTTAGCTTAAATCAATTACGTGCAGATAGAATTCAACCAGAAATGACTTACTTTTCCATTCCAAATTGGCATTCCCTGAAAATACACATCATAGTGATTAGAATTTAACAGTGTCGCTGATGCTCCAAACATGGTTGGGTAAAGGGCTAGCTCACCAATTCCAGTTGTTTCCTCATCCTGCATATTACAGGAGCAGAATGCGTTAATTCCCAATCAATATCACAAAGTAGTGACCTTACAATTAAGAAATGAAAAAGAATCCTATGCATTCTTGATCATTTTGTTAAACTACAATATATTGCCAACATAGAAACAGTGATGCTGGCTATAAAAGTGCCCAAGAATCTTATTAAACATGGAGAACAGAAGTGACCATGACAGGGAATTGACATTTATCTCATGCCTGTTTCAATGCTCCATAGAAAATTATATCAAATGACAGCTAACATAACTTACAAGAGGATTCCCATCACTACCGAGGATAAATAACTTGCATCCCATAGCTGGTGTACTGAATGCAGCCAATGCTTGAGGTTGTAATGGTGATCCAGAAACAAAACCACCACTTATTTCAGTGCCACCACAGTACTCCATAACAGGCTTGTAACAAGCTCTTCCCATAAGCCAAAGGTACTCATCTACACTAGAAGCCTCCCCAGTGGAACCAAAGCATCTACACATTTCAAAAACTGAAATAAAATATTATATTGTCTACCTCATGTAACAATCATTAAGCAGAAGATATGTAGCATCCACAATTTGTCAAGCAGACACTCCAATTTTCTTGATCATACCGGATGGTAGACCAGTCAAGGCCTGCAGTACAATTTGTATTTTTCCATGCACGCACAATACTTGGAACAACTCCCAGCATTGTTACTTTGGCATCCTGTATGTGTGAAGAACTGTCAGGTGACAACTACAAATTATTCCTTGTGAAGAAAGAAAAGTTCCAGTTTAGATAACAAAAAGAAATGATACTGATTTAGATTGATGAGACAAAGCTACCAACAAAACTGTCTTTGAGTCCTCTTCAAAAGAAAAACTTTCCTATGACAGTTAGCTGGACCATGATCAATTTTGAAAACGCACCAAAGCATGCATATATATTCTTGAAATGTATATGATTGGAAGTATGCCAAGTCCTGTCATGTTTACCTGTACAAATTTTGCAAATCCAGGACCAAGGGGGCTGCCATTGTATAATGCCATGGAAGCTCCATTAAGTAAAGAAGCATAAACAAGCCAAGGACCCATCATCCAACCAAGATTAGTAGGCCATGCAACAACATCACCATTTTTTACATCCATATGTGCCCATGCATCAGCAGCAGCCTTGAGAGGACTAGCATGAGTCCAGGGAATTGCCTTTGGTTCCCCTACAAAAGGGAAAAAACAAGGATATTTTGGTGGTAGTTTGAATGCAGCAATAAAATAAAAAATGGGTGTCAACACACAACTTTATGAGCTTGAATTTCAAACAATAGAAAAGTTTCATATACAGTGAACTATTAATGCTCATGAAGTTTCTATGAGTTCCATACTGCAGTTTAAAATTTAATGCACCTAACGTCACTTTTTCACATCTTAAATATGCTGGCTTCTTTTCTTTTGAAAATTTCTAAATTCATTATTGACAACCACAGTTTCTTTCCAAGAAAATCTTGTGCAACTGTGCAACTGGACGTCATGTAGTATTGGGTATTCTCAACAAGAGAAGACTTGTGGATTGTTTCTGTAACACAAGTTAATAACCAAATCTCAATATCAAATTGAAACAGTGGATAATATCATATGAAATTCTATGGTACGAGCAGATATCAAAAGAATATGTGCACTTGAAGAAGTAAGCTAAGTCCTCATTATTTGGCAGAAAGGTTACCTGTAGTCCCAGAGGAGAAAAGAATGTTTGTAAATGCTTCAACAGGTTGTTCAACTGCAGCATAACGAACGGACCTGCAATTTCGGCATAGAAATACCAGGTCAGAAATCGGCTGATGATATATCAGGAAACACACTTGCTGGTCCAAATAACAAAAGTGACAGGAAATCATCCTCAAACAATAAAACATTAATATTCAAAATTTATTCGTGTTTTCTATATGCCTATTAAAAACTCATGTAATAAAGAAATAATAGGACTTTTTCATGATGAGAGAATGAAAATAAAGAAAACCTCTGTGACTTTACCAAAAGAATTTTTGGTTCAGAAAAAGGGGAAAAAGTTAACTAATTACGGAGAAGATGCTGACTTGATACTTTTTACTCTTCCAAGAAAGTCATGCCAAGAAATGTCACCACATCGTAGATCCTTGGTGAACGTAGTCCCTCTTGCAGTGATTACGATTGTCAATGGGGCATCCGCCTCGACAACTTTGCTGTAAGAAACATAGAACATCAGAACATGACAGTCCATCCAAACACACTTATTAGAGAGGAATCATGAACATTACCTGTACAGAGGTAGTTCTTTATTGCCACGATACAAATAATCCTAGCAATTCAAATGAAATTGAAAATGAGCATGGTACAACATGGTACAATCTCTATGCACCTTAGTTAATCAGCAAACCGAGATAAGAACATAAATGCAACTAAAATAAGATGCCAAATGATGATATCATAAAAATAAATATTATATTAGTGACACCATAAGTGGCTTTTAGCATACAGTACTTCAACATATACGTTTTATGAAGTTTTACCACATTCCATATCATAAGTAATAAACTCGACAGAACTTATCTTGTGCCTTAAAGTTTTCAGAAAATTACTTTTTTAGAGGTTAATCTATATTGTTCTGACCTGCGTAAAAATTGCTTTGGCATTTGAAATCTTGAGCCTTGTTGCTATTTCGATGGGAGCAAAACTATCAGCAATTGACACAACCACATAGCCAGCTAAAACAATGGCCAGGTAAATAACAACAGCAGTGACATTCATCGGCATATCTATCGCAATTGCAGAGCCTTTTTCCAAGTTCAAGGAATCAAGTGCATTTGCTACCAGCCTGCAGAAAAGATGTTGGCAAAAATCACCAGTCGTTTGAAGATATCTGAACTCTGCAAAGCATTAGATTGAAATCAAACTGCATTGCATGAATTAATCATGCATCTGAATGCTGGATTTTCCTAATTCAGCCACTGGATTACTGATTGCAAAAGAGGCAACATAGCTCCCACATAAGAGAATGACTATTTTTCCTTTTTTGACAGGGAAAACTGAGAAGGATGGCTGACTACTAAGATATGAAGAAAATGAAACGTAATTGTCATGTAAATTTTATCTAATAAGTTCAGAGGTTGAAATCATACCAGACTTGCTCCCTCAACTCTTTTAACGTCACTTTCTGCAAGGGGTGTTCATCTTGACCTTCATCTCTCCATATGATCACCACATCATTCAAACCTCTTTTATCATTAACATTTATGCAGTTGCCAGCAGAATTTATATAAGCTCCTGGCAACCACTGACCCCCAGGATAAGATGGATGTTCCTGCAATATGCACGCTGGTGGCACAGAAAATGATATGCCCATCTCTTCAAAAACCATATTCCAATAAACCTGGAAAGTCCTTTGACTAATCAAATTTCAAGGTATCTCTAATTCCCATTGATGAACAACATCATCAACACCAAAGTGCTTTCGAAAATACCTCAGGTTTCTCCACTGAGAACAGCTGAAATTCCGAGAAACTGGAGATTGGATTCTTGTATCTTGATCCAAGGAACTCTTTTCCGCGTCTTTCTAATACTCGGCCAATGCTTGTTGTCAACGCACTTTCTCTGTAAGACACGAGCACAATGAACTACTTAAGAATCAATTTATCATATACCTACAATATACAAACGAAAGCCACATTTCTTTCTTTGTAATCAGTTCCCTCATCAGAAAATAATACTTTATCTTGGAAGCTGCCTTCCTATTTTATATTTTCCTATATCATGGATTAAGACCACCTCCTTAACGATTTCTCACAAAAAAAAATGTCAATTCTGTTATCAAGGAGAAATTGATGCTTAAACTACACGTACAAAAGGAACTCTCTTTATGTTAAAGAAAAAGTTGTTTTTCTTTCTTCTTTTTACTTCGATCTACTCCCTGAGCGATGTGATTAAGCATTCCTCGAGAATCTGTTTACACAAGAGCTCTAAAATTCCCACTTCTACGCTACAGAGATCAGAAATCCAGCAAACCTACAAATCAAGCATAGTGTTTGCTCACTCGTCCGGGATCCAAGCGAGAGGCGGATCGGAATCGTAGTCTTTGTAGCAGCCGTAGTACATCATCTGGTGCACGGCGAAAGGAATGTCGGGGCGGAGGAGACGCTTCGAAATTTCCGCCCATGTCGACGGAGGCGAGCCCTCGTGCCTCCGGAGGATGTCGGAGAGCTGCCCGTGCACCTTATCCGCTTCCTCCGGCGATAAGCCGGCGGCCGCGATGTCCGCGGCCGTGACCTCGTCGAGTGCCTTGGAGTTGTACGCCATCGTCGTCCAGAGCGCGATGTGGGGGGCTCTTTGGCGTCGCGCCTCGTGCGTATTAAAGTGGGAGACGTTTACGTTTCCGTTGCGACTGCGGGATCATTGTAACGACAAGGTGCTACCCGTTGAGTACTCGACACGTCACGTGTTCATCATTTTTTATCAGATAGTTATCCTAAATTAAAGTAAATAAAATAAAACATGAATTGGTGTTTATGTAATTTTTTGGGCAATTATTGCAATTTTGTAAATTATATGAAAATGTCCTCTCGCACTAAATATATTGATGATTCAAATGGTACCTACCAATAACAAAATCATTGACCTTAGAATTAAATTAATCGTTTTAGCTTCCTACGTTAAACTTGATTATTGATGGTCGAAGAATAAGCACTTATGACTTAATATCAAGGGGAACATAAAAAAAAGTGTGTAAATATGTTGAATCAAAAGGATGAAATATGAAATTTTAAGAATGAAGTTTTCAAAATAGGAATTTTAGTTATTTAAATCTCACCAAAATGCATTTTACCTTCCATTGGAAAGATGTGGTTTGTATTCGTAGGGAACAAAAATAAAACATTTTTTTTCTTTTGGAGGTAAAGGCACAAAGAGAGTTGGACCTCACCAACCAAGCAAGCAAAATTCATGAGATATAAATATAATAAAAAAAGAATTAGCAAGAGGAGGGCTGGTTAACCACCAAAGAAAGGTCTACTCGTCAAATTAAGAATATTTAGCCACCTAACATTTGTTGTTTTTTTAGCATGTTGATAATCTCACTCTTGTAGTCGTCACGAACCATTGTTGTCACGGTACGTGAGTTGATGGCGAAAAGGGTCGGTAAGTTACTGTACTAAGAAATGAAAAAGAGAAGAAAAAAAAAGATGAATTTTGGTTAGGGTCGAAGACGAGTCGTTCATATCTCAACTTATTTTTTACTTAACTCGACTTAATATATTATTAAAATAAATCATATTAAAAAGAATTATAAATAATTATTTTTTTAAAAAGGTTTCACCTCTTAATAATTAATCTAGTCTTACAACTTACTATACCAAAATTTATTTACATATATTATTTTATATGGAATTTTAAAATAAAAAAATTCATCTTTTAAATCTTCAATTTTGAGCTCAATGCTACTATTTTTATTATTTGTTCAGAAAAAAATAAATTAGTTAATTATATTTACAGAAAATAAGAATTTAAAAAATAAAAAGGAACAATTTAAAATAAAAGGAAAGAAGTTACTGAAGGAAATAAATAAAATGAAAATATATTATTAAGAGAATAATAAAAAAAGATAATTACAGATAAAAAGCGAATAAAATATAATTATGATCTTAGGTTAAAATTGAATTTAGATGATTATATTATTGATAATATATCTAATAAAATAAAATTACTATTTAATCTAACATATGATAATATATAATAATAATTATTAATTTGATTTAATCATTTTTGTAGTAAGCTATATATTATATTACTCTTAAATAATTATAAATAATATTATTATATAAAAATTCAATTCAGCTAGTTAAAATCCGATTGAACCGGCCGGACCTCGATTCGGTTGGCATGTAGATCCGATTGCTGATCTGATTTTTAAAATCAATCTTTTCAAAATGTTTTGTTTTGGTGAAAGAAGTCAATCGGTTGATGTCGGAAAAATCATAAATACGTTGTGGGAGATAATTTTATAAACTGGTAATGTGCAGATTTTTCATTAAACCAAAATGGAAAAAAACAAGTAACCTGTAAAAAACGAGCTTTTATCGCAAAAAAAAATTGAACAAAAAATATTCTAAATGCAACCACCATAATATGTGTGAGACCGGAGTAGAGATTGACAAAAGGATCATGTCGGATCGTGCTCGGGTCGATCAACTCATGTTTGATCGTACCGCGAGTCGTGTCGTGCCGCGAGTCGTGTCGTGCCAACACGGTTTATTTTGAAAACGGGCCGGGTCGTGCCGGGTTGGACGGCCTGTTTTTTTTTTTTTTTACTTTTTGCCTTCCAATTTGAACTTTTATAATTTTTAATTTACTTATTAAATTATTGTGTAATATAATTAGTATTATTAATTGTTCTATAATATATGACTTAGTGAGTAGTGACTACTTTAATTATTATATAAATAATTATATAGTTAAATTTTCAAATACATTAATTCATTAATTTATAATTATTAAGTAAATAAATATGTAAAATGAATAATTGAGTACTAAGTAATAACTAATAGGTTATAACTTATAAGTTATAACCTTATACATAAAATTAATTGGTAAGTATTTAATAAATATATATTAGTAGTATTAGTATACTAGTATAGATAGTTAAGTACTAATTTACTAATTACTATATACTAAGTTATACTAAGTAAATTAGTATTTAACTATCTTATAACCAAGATACTATATAGTATAATAGTATATACTATATTACTATGTTATAACTAAACGAAATTATACTAAGTAAATTAGTACTTAACTATCTTATAAGTTATAACTTATATAGTAATTTATTATATACAACTTAGTACTAAAGTTAGAATTAAACCAAAAGTATCCTTTAAAATTCAAACTTTAAATTCGTACTAAAGTTAAAGTGAAATGTGTCTTTTAAAGTTCAAATTTTCTAATTTTTAATTTACTTTTTATATAATATAATTAGTATTAGTCTATGATCTATAATATATTACTTTAGTTTAGTGACAGCTGACTACTTTAATTATTATAATATAATAATTATATAGTTATAATTTTCAAACTCTTATTGAGTAATCATGATATCATATTTACAACAGCCGGTATTTAGATCAATTTCAAGAGAAAAAGACAGTATCACTCCAAATGAGTCTATGAACGACTATTGTGAAAATAATATCTTAATTATTCAATGAGAGAATATGAGATTGAGAGAGAAAGGAAGGGAATGGATGTGGCCATTTGGGAAAGGAGAGGAGAGGAGATTGAGAGAGAGACTACAAGAGTATGAGAGAGATGAGGTGATGAAGAAAAGGGAGGGAATTCGATTGCATTTTATAAGTGGCGGAAGGGTTCAACACAACCCGCGTTACTTTAAGCATGGCCCATATTGTACTCATAACGCATCCGTGACGTCGGTCCGTGATCGCATTGTCAAATCGAAATAACATGGATCGTGTGATTTCAGCGCGGACCGTATTATGCACATGCGTGGTCCGTGAGTGTCGTGTCGTGCTGGATCTGTGTTCACCGTGCTTGGCTCGTGTCGTGTTCATAGTGCAAAAGGCGGACCCGGCACATAATGGCACGACACGACCCGTGTTTTCATGCATGGGCTATGTCCATGGCGTGCCGGGCCATGCGGCCTGTCTGAAATTCCATCTCTAGACCGGAGGCATTATATTTTCATTTTAGATTGAGGATTTTGAAGGTGTGAAATTGTATATCAGAGTATAAATTTTATTTGAATAATTTATTTTATATTAATTAAGAAGAATAAAATGAAGTAGGTAAACTCTCCTAACATCATGAGTAAATAAATATTATAATAAAAAATTTATTTTAATTTATTGTTAATTATATTTCTCTTTTATTTTCTAACTTTTTAAAATAGATGATAAAATAGTTACAGACAAATAAATAAAATAATTAAAATAAAAATAGGTCAACCAAAACATAGAAGAGTAAATAAATTAAATAATAAAGAACTTTATAATTAATGGTTGCTAGTAATTAAATATTATAAATAAGGACAAAAATAATTTTATATAAATAAAACTTTCATTATCCTACCCCATATTGTTATAATTATTACTCAAATATAAATTATTTTCATACTTCATCATCTCATCACTCATCACTCATCACATCACTTCATCCCATTATCCCACCTCATATTTTTTTATAATTTATTATCCAATCATGAATTTTCTAATGCAGCATTCTTGATCATACCATCACCCATCACACTATTTTATATCATCTCTTTCTTAATTATTTGATAACAGGGTAAATTAGACAAATCATCCCTCGACTTTGGATGTTGTAACTACTCTATCTCCCAATTTTAATTTGTAATTAGAATATCCTCGATTGTTTTTATTTTCTTGCACGTGTCGTCCTCCTGGTCGAAAATAGCTAATTTTTCAATTACTTTGATGACATGGCTCAATAGAAAATAAAAAATAAAATAAAAAATATTAGAAAATAAAATAGGGGTAATTCAGGCTATCGCCCCGCCGACGTCGGAGCGGAGCAAGGGGCACTAGCCCCCTCCCCCTTTCCCCTCCAGCCGGGAAGAAGGCGCCAGTGCGAACTTGCCAACAAGTTCTCACATGGGCCAATGTCCCCCTTTTCTCCTTCGTCGACGCTTGAGTAGAGCGAGACGAGTTCACACAGGGGGTTGCGCCATCCTTTTCTTCCTCACGTGTGACACTGCTTTTTCTTCCTCACGGCCGATGAAGGAGAAAAGGGCGGTGTCCCCTTTCACCCTTACGATTGACGAAGGAGAAAATGGGGGCGTTGACCTTGTGCAAACTCGCATAGGGGCGGTGCCCCTGTCCTCCCTCGTCGGCCGCGAGGGAGGAAGGGGGCGCATGAGCCCTTTTTTATTTTTTTATATTTTTTTATTACACCACATCATCATCATAATCGAGAAATTAATTATTGTCAATCAAGATGACGCGTGCAAGAAAACTAAAGAGTTTGGGACACTCTAATTATAAATTGAAGTTAAGAAAAATATGGACCCAATTAATAACGGGTAAGGGTAACTATTTTTACCAATTTAATAACTTTCACCAGCTAATTTAATTTATTATATTACAAGACATTATCAGCATTGTCGTTTGGGAAAACTTGTGACACGACATCCAATTGTGGAAGATGGTTTCACTGGCCAAATTGGAGTAGATTAGGGTCCTTGTTTGACAAAGTTAACGATTTGATTAGAGGATGGTGATTCAACTAGATGATAGTGATTTGATTAGAATGGTTAGCTATTTAGCGAATAGTAGATGACTATTTATTTATAAACTCAACAAAATTGTTTGTAAATATAGCGGTTAAACTAGTGTATTGAATAAAATGACAAAAATAGACATAAAATATAATTTATGATAATTTTATTCTGAATAGTAATAATTAAATTATAATATTGTATTGTGAATAATAATAATATTTTTTAAGAAAATTTATTTTAATATAAAAATATTGATTATTTCAAAATAAAAATCTTATTTAGGTTGTAAGTAAAATTAAGTATGTGATATATTAAAATGAAAATAATATATGATGCCTAATAATTTTTAAAAAAATTATTTAAAAAATAAGGATACAATATAAATGAAATACAAATACTATAGTATACTTTAGAATGATTTGAACCAAACCGTTTCTGAAAAAAATCGACGGGTTCGACGTCTAAAAAATGGTTTGGCTCGACTAAAACTAAAAGCCCAAAGGCCTTATTTCCAGTAAATGCCCTAATCTCCCAAAGTTCCCAACTCCCGTGCGGGTAGCGATCTCGGTGGAAGAAGCAGATCGTCCGACCATCGGATCTCCCTTCTCCGGTAATCTTCTTTCCCCATTATCCACTCCAGAAACCGCCGGTCACCTGCGCCGTTCTGTCCCCACGCGGTCGCCGTTATGGCTCTGCGGCGGCGCAGCGACTGCGCTACCACAGGAGGCTTCGATCTGTACTCGCTCGGGCGCCATTCTGGCTCCGTGTGAGGATCGAAGAGTTTATCTTTGCTATAACTCTTGGTTGCAATTCTTGTTTCTGTTCGTATGTGCTGATGCAATTAAAAAAATGGCATTTGATCTACAATCACTGTACGCAGTAGGAACTTGCTAGTCTTGAAATGTGAAAGGAGTTAAGGATCTATTGCGACCGTTATAGTACATGTCATAACCCGAATGGGCTTTTTTCTCATTGGGGTATGCGAACTAACCTAAACCCCTGGTTGCACATATTGCAATGGAATTTTTAAGATTTCAGATGTGTGTTATATTTCCCTGTCTGAGCTCCTCCTTTTCTAAATAATGTTTGAGCCTTGGCTTGGGGAGTGAATCATAAACTTAATTTGCAAGTTTAATTTGTCTTCTGAGGCTCAAAAAACCTTACTTAGCAACCGCCTTATGATCCTTTGTTAGAGGAACTTGTATGTGATTGTGATTATAAAGCGGTACATGAGGGTTTAGCCTAGAAAGATGATATGTTGTTATGGCTAAGATTTGACAAATACAACAACAACAACAACAAAGCCTTATCCCACTAGGTGGGGTCGGCTATATTTGTTCTAAATTGTTTTGGTTTAATGCATATTTCATCTTCTTATTCTCATCCGGACTGAAAATCTGTCTTAATTGATTTGGACAGAATCAGAGACCTGGTGAGGTCAATGCCATGTTGATGCAAACCCTAGACTTTCTGCTATATGTACTTTATGTTTATATGCTTGTGACTTTATTTTCATATGAACATTGCTGATTGCGAGAATTTGTTCAGTTGTCTGACCCATTGGAAGGAGGTGAAATGGATCCGTCTGATATGGGTTACTTGGAAGATGAGGATTCTGCGGTCATGAAAACTATCAAGGGAGCGACAACTGGTTTGGCTGTGGGAACTATTTGGGGCACCATTGTGGCTACATGGCATGACGTACCTCGTGTCGAGAGGAGTGTGGCGCTTCCCGGGTTGATCAGGACCCTGAAGATGTGTGGCAACTATGGTGCGACCTTTGCTGCCATTGGAGGACTATACATTGGCATTGAACAGATAATGCAGAAGCAAAGGATGAAGAGGGATTTCATTAATGGTGCTGTAGGAGCATTCGTTGCTGGAGCTTCTATATACGGTTACAGAGGTACCATCTTTTTTCTTATTTTTTATTTCAGTTTAGTACCTATATTTTGTAATTGGACGTATTATGACATGCTTATAGTATCTTTAGCATATAGTCAGCGCATATTCATCATTTTGATTTGTAATAAGTTCTGTAGTTTGGTATTTTGTTTGAGTGTTCTGTTTACCGTGGCGTCTCTTGCATTTGTGTGATTGGAAAAGCGGAATAGTTATCTTTGTGCAATGATAGCATGATTACTTATTAATTATTCTTGATAAACTGTCACAAATATCTGATTTCAAACGTTCCTGAGTTAGCACTAGATATCAATGCAGTTATACAGGGTGTTCAAAATCTGATGACAGGCCTTTGCAACTTGGATGATAATTGGTTAGCATATTGGTGTAGCATCACTTTTCATCCAAAATTTGACTTTAGCTATTAAAGTATGTTTCCCTAGAAAAATCATATATTTTTTGTCCAAGTGTTAGTTATTCAAAGATAATAAGTTATAAATTTAATGCAGCAGATTTAACATGTAAGAATATAAAATATTGGTTCTTAAATCTTCTTTTTCATTTCATGTATGCTATTTTCAATTTCATGTAAAATTCATAAGGTGAACATTCAAGGTCCTATCTTTAATTTTATACATAACTAAGTCTTTGAAAAGAGAAAGATAAACAAGTTGACACCTTGAATTAGCTGTAGATGAAGGTACTTATGGAGTTTTTTTTACTGGTGCCGTTTGAAGCCTAAGAAGTTTTTTTATGTAGACCTTGCTATTCATTCTATCATATTCTCTTTCTGTCCAAATGTGTTATTTGTTTGTATTGCGATTAATTGTTCATTTGGAAGTGGTGTATTTCTGCAAGATAGTCTATGTTCATCCATCAGCTGATAGACCATGTCATCTATCTATTTCATCTGATCACATACTGGTTAGGATACTTTCTTGAGGGAGTATTTGTTAGGATATTTTCTTGAGGAAGTATTGCTTAGGATATTTCTACTCAAATAACAATATTCCTGATACAGTTGTATGACTAATTACTTCATCAGATGATTGAAAAAAAAAACATATTTATCACTTTTGAATGGAAAAAGTAATCCTCTAAAACTGGTGACATGCGTGCTCATTTGCAATTCATAAGTTAAAGTAAGTTTGCAGTATGCCAAAATTATTGTGATACTTGGCTGTTTAAGGAGGAAAATGTTCTCTTAAAAAAAAGGAAGTGGAAACTAAAACAACTTGCAGCAACTTGCCATCGTTCTTGGTGACCCATTGGTCATTGTCTTTACACATCGTGAGCACCCTTATGTCGTATGGAATGCATCATATTCGATGTGATCTGACCAAAAAAAATCTATTCTCCATGCACACATCACCACATCATAGATGCAACATCATAAACAGGTGCATTATCTTGGATTTTTCCTTGAGAAAGGAAATGATATCTGTCAAGGAGTGCGGGCATCCAAGTTGTCTTATCTTATATCTTAGTCTTGAGTCATATATGATTCCAGTTATTACTGAAAACATGTGTGCTTCACTCGAGATGAGATGTTCTGTTTGTTGCATATACCTGTTCTTGTACAGATTAATCCATTGTTGTTCAAACTTTTTATATTGTGCATAATCAGTTCCAACTCTTTGTTGTCTTTCCTCCAAAAAAAATTATTTGCTGTTTTAACTTGTGTTGTGTCATGCCTGGAATATTCTTTGATATGTTTATGATGGACAGGGAGGAGCATTCAGACAGCGATTTCGGCGGGGTCAGCTCTTGCATTAACTTCTGCTTTGCTGGACGTTGGAGGCAGGACAACAAAGGTTGACATAGGAAAGGAGTATTATGCCTACACCACTGAGAAAAGGCCCTCCTCACAGTAGTTTGCTCAGAAAATATCCTCTTGACTCTTGGACCACCCCGAAGTCTAAGCTGGGCTTTCAACATCTTTATGAGTAAATAATGTTCCATACTTTGTTGTTCTTTCCAGAGGCAACTTAATCTCTTGATTTTGGCGTTTATGCTTCATTGCTTTGTGTTAAGGAACCTTCGAGGGCATTGGTTTCAAATAAACCGTGGTTTTTCATTGATTTTTAAAAACAATGCTGGCGATTAATGTACTATTTAAAACATGGGTTGAATTATGTGTTCATGGGATTAATGTTATTGAAAACTTAGCAGGCATTATTTTGTAGTCGAAAACATGGGCAACGAGTTACTGTTAACATCTAGGGCCAGACAGGAAATGTGCTTTTGTGGATTGACCAACTACTAAAACCTTTTTTAGGTTATTGTCCTTTCACTCTCTTTGTTTCAATTTTGCCAAGTTGGCCAATGACATTGATCATTTCAGGTAAAATTCATTTACTGATTATATGATGTATCATCAATACTATTTGTTGTTGAAAACAGAAAAATTGGTCGGTAATATCAAATTCACTTGCCAAACATGTATCACAGCCGTCTTACTGTTTCAATCAGAACTAATTAATATCGTGACAAGGGGTCTCACTGTCATCCAGTGATTGAAGGCAAATTTCCATTTAAGAGATTCTTTTTTGATAAGTGGATCATTTAAGTGTCAGTCATCAAATCTTAACATTTCATCTTTTTTTTACTTTTTCTTTTTACATTCCTATATGGCATTTGTAATTCTTAAAATGAAAAAAGTAGTCATGTAAGATGTTATGGAGTAACAATAAAGAAATTTCATTTTATTCCAAAAGAAATGAATTTATTCATGCTACGAAATCCCGATCCGAGGAAAAAAAAAGGAAACATTTGAATCGAAGTACATGTACACATGCATGCAAATATTTGGGCCACAAAAGCCCGCAAATAGGGAAGTCCACAAAACCACTAAGAATTGTGAAGTGTTGCGGCCCAACTTTAATTGAAACTGTTTGGTGTAAAAGTTGCCACGAACCCCGAGGAGATCTCCCGCCGCCGTCGTCACCTGCTTCCTCCTCCTCCTCGTCCTCCGCTTCGTTTTGTGCTCGTGAATCCGCCGCCGGCGACCAAGAATTGAGGTAAAAATGCCTCTGACAACGCTAGACGCTACCGTTGCCAACTTCGGGCAGGTATTCGAGCGCTTCAAGTCCGCCGGCGGCGACGGAGCCCATAAGAAGTTCCTCCTCTTCCTGGCCGATACGGATCCGGCAACCAACCGCAGCTGGTGCCCTGGTAGCTTTCCTCACTGACAAACCTTCTTTATTCTCCCCCTCAATCTTATACGGCATCTTGATCCGTCCTTTAAGGCCAAACAGTAAAAAATGAACAAGGAATGCATGGAGAGGTTGAATTCCAACCCAAAAATTGTGTTCTTTTTTCATTTAATTTATGTCTTTTGTGCAATCTACTGAGCTTATCGTTTTGGGGCCAAGAGGGGGATGGGGCATCAAGATCAGTCCTGTTGTGCTAATTACGTGACAAGTGCCGTTGGGTGCTTTTTCTGATCAGTTTTGTCCTGGGAATAAGGACGGAAGACGCCTATGAAAAATCGCACAAATAAAAATAAAAAATGTGTGAAAGGCCTCAATTGTGTGAAATGCTTTTAATCCAAGCCGTTCCTGTTCCTGCAAGTATTCATGTGGTCTTTCTATATCACGAACATGTTTTCCTTAACCTGGTCATTATTAGAGTCTGGGTTGATAATTGTGATCATTTTGTGTATACCATGTATTTCTTTCTTTCTTTTCTTAAAGAAGAGTATTATGCTCGGTATTTCTCTATATGACACATTTGTAATATTGACCGCACATCTCAACAGTCATCCATTTCTTTCAAAACAATTAAGTGTCTCAGGAGCAGGGTCATGATGTGATGCTATTTGGTTTTGAAGCATCGTGAATCTAGTCAAATTTGCTAGATAAATGTTCTTATCTAAAGCTACATAAAGGACATTGATTCCCTTAACACTTTATTTTTACTTGAACTTATAATCTTTAATCATGCTAGCAATTTTTGTGGACAAAAACATTTAAGCATTGTTAACATGCTCTCAATGAAAAGTTGTATGTTGATTTTATTTCTACTTTTATTTTTTATTTGGGACCGATTGAGCTTGTTGTAAATTACTTAATGTTTGAAGCTTCATCTTGGAGGTTTGATTGTAGGTAATCCATTCATCCATTCCATCTATTTTAAGCTTAGTCCCACTTGTGATAGTAGAAATAAACTAAAACTCCGCCTATGTTTTATAGCCGGTCCCAAGTCCGGATAAAGGAGGAGGGTTGTGATAGGCCCCAACAGCCAGCATAAAACCCTGTCGAATCGCATGAATAGGCGTCGTATGATCCATGTAGCCGACCCCACCTAGTGGGATAAGGCTTTGTTATTGTTGTTGTAGTTCTTCGTTGGCAATCGAAATAAAAGGGTTGAGGATGCTGATTGGATTATATTATCAAATTATTCGACAAGTAGCATGTTTTACCGACTAAAAACAAGTCGTTTGTCCTTTTCCCCTAGTCACCCTCTACCCCTAAAAGGCAGGCATTATTGTTTTGTGTTTGGAAAATAATGAGATGGAAACCTTCACTCTCTGTTTTTCTGTCTTACTAACATCCTATTTGAGGTTCGATCCAATTTAATCCTGCAACTGCATCTGTGTTTTTGTTCCTTCAACTGTTTGACAGTGATGCGTGGAGTTTGTGATGTGTTTTAATAAGTGGGAATTTAGAATTGAAAATGATGCCATTTTACTCAAGACTTGGTAAGTTCCATCTTTCATCTGGTCCTTGATATTGTGCTGTGGACGTAGTCAATATTAATGGAAGATTGTCAGAACTCAGAAGCGAGCACTAATAATTTACCTCTTTTCAAACATAGATATTATTGTAGAGTATGTTCGTTGGGTAATCAAGTAATATCCAATTAGGTATCTAGAATAGTACACCTTATTTTTCATGTATTTGATGTGGATCCATCGTCCTTTTTGGGACTGAAAAGGTTGTCTGCAAATGACTGCAGGCAGCTATGCATATATTAATTTTGCTTGTGTTGGGTTCAAACTCTTTGCCTCCTTGTCTATCTGAATTCTGATGTTATGTTGTTTGTTGACAACAATTTGAAAAATCAGTCATCATTACACTCCATTCATTGGAAAAATGTGTAAACCACAACAAGTATATATGCCCTTGATCGAAATATATTATTGCAACATTATCTTCTGTGATTGTTCATGATTTAGCTTTATGCATCTGAGAGTTTTCATTTTTCCGATGGATTCAAATTTGAGAGTTTAAAGAATGATAGACTCTTCAAACCGTATACCAAGGCAATTTATATGCAGTAAACTTTTTCAGCCAAAGCACTTATATTGATTTTTATTACAGACTGCAGCAGAGCAGAGCCTGTAATATATGCAAAGTTGGAAGCATCCAAGGAGGATGTGACACTTCTTAGGGCCTACGTTGGAGATAGGCCTACTTGGAGAAATCCCAGCCATCCATTGAGGATTGATCCAAGATTCAAGCTTAAAGGTGTTCCTACTCTAATCCGATGGGAGAACGAGTCAATCGTTGGGCGCCTCGAAGATTATGAAGCTGACAAAGGACACAAGATTGATGCCTTGTTGGCTAGCAACTAAATCCACTCGGTAGCAATGAGTTTCATCAAGAAGAGCATGTATTTGGAACACTTTGGTGAAATAATACTTAGCAGCAGCCGATCCCATATGATGGAGTGAACTCAGACTTATTGCTGTTGCATGATTCATCTCTTCTTCTTTGAATATCTACAAATTGCTCGAGTAACATACATATACCTTCAGTGGCCATTTCACTTGGATTTTCTTACTCAGTCATTTTTGCGCTCTGGAAAGTTAACGTAGTTATTTTGATGAACTAAAGCTGGATTCGTACTTCGTTTCCGTTCAATGACTCGAAATACGGGAGGGAAATTGCATGGGAAGAATATATAGAGATGTCTTCCGGGACTCTGGAGCAGCTTCACTTCAGAAGAGAGATTGTAGGGCGGATAGGTTGAAAATTTGTTTATCATAAAGCATAACCATTCTACAAGATCTTGTTATTGGTATTTTACAAAGATACAAAAGGTTATTTTTATTGTGTTTGATTACAAAAGTTGCTTATTTTATTTTAAAAATGACAAAATGAAGTACAATAAGATATAAAGTTATTGACCTATTTCCTAAGTTCTTTTAAGAAGGATAATCGATGCTTAGTAGATTTGTTTTAGGATGAAGATCTTTTGATTCATGGTCCACAAAATCATAATAATCAATGTTTTTAAAATTGGACCGGTCATTGAACCGGGTCATGGTTCGATCGATTCAATCGGGTTCGACCGAATTGAACCGAATTTTATTAAAATAATATTATTTTATTACTTTTAAAAAATATATTACAAATAAAAGTATAAAAGATAAAAAATAATGAAATAAAAGTATATTAATCATCATTTTAAAATAATCAAATATTAATAATTATTTTTTTACATTTTAAGAATATATATTATTTATAATTAGTTAATTTTATATTTTATTATTTAATAATTTCATGAATAATTTTCTTTTTTAGATTTCCATTACTATTATCTTGCCCTCATTTTTTTCAAATTCAAATTTTCTTTCCATATGATTTGATTCCTTGTATAAATTTATTATATTACTATGTTTCTACTTTCATGATTTTAACGTATATTATTTATAATAATTTAAATTTTGTCATCTTAATTTTTTCTTTTATTCAAATTTATTTTATTATTGTCTTTCCAATTTCCTTTCAAATTCAAATACTTTCCTTATTATTTACATTTATTCATTCTGCACAGTCAGATCATTTTCTCTAACATTAATTTCCTTAAATAACTAATATTTTGTTCTGCACAATTCAAATAACTTCCCTTTCAAATTCAAATAACTTTCCTTATTAGTTTACTCCCTTTCTATTATTCCACCTTCTCTATTATTACCACTTTCCTTCTTTTCTTTTTTTCTCATCTATACACCTCTTTTTATTATTTTTGAAAAAAAACAAATTGAATCGATTTTCAGTTCAACCCAGTTTTGACCAAGTTGACCCGGTTCAATTTGGTTTTTTTTAAAATAAATTTTACATACTAACCGGACCGGACCAATGATCGATTTGCAGTTGAACCGCTCGGACCTGTCGGTCCGGTTCGATTTTAAAAATACCGATAATAATAGATATTTGATAGAATAAAATAAATAACATTTTATTTTCAATCAGGTTTAATGTTAGTTTAGAGTCGTTTTTTTTATTTGGCCGTGCTTAGATGGTCTTTCAATTGTTCGACATGTGATTAATAGTCAATCTTTCATCTTAAATCTTATTAGTTGACCACTTGTAAGCCTCTAAAATATGAACATATCACGACAAATTATTTTCCAATAATAAAAAAGACTGCAAGTTTCATAACCCACGTTTTGAAAAAACACACTACAATATTTTTTAATGATTTTTTCATACCCTTATTTTAATATGATAATATTTTTTAAATTTCAAATAAAAGAATAAAATTTATAAATATAAAACTTAGCACCAATAATATAAGAATATTAAATCATATTAAAATATTATATGCATAATAAAAAATGATAATTTATAAATTAATAGTATAAATAAAAAAATTATGAGGACCAATTTCAAAATCACCCGAACTTCTAATATGGACTAGTAATTTTTAGTTTTGTTTTTGTTCGTCCGGTGCCCCTTTTTTTTGTTGCTTAGTTGAACTTTCCTTACACCTTTATGAATTCAGCACTCAATCTCTAGTTTATTTTTTATATAGGGGAATTTTGTCGTCTTTTTAACTAATTATTTTATTTCGTGTAGTTTTTATAATGAAAAAAAAACGAATAAGAACCATGTTAACACTAACATCAGTGCTTTCATGAGCAAGCAAAAATATATTGCAATTTGTGAGGGTAAATGTATAATAGCAATAACCAGAACCGGATGGAAGCTACATGTACTGGAAGCTAGTTAACATGAGAGCAAGGCAATCATGGGGCTCCCCTAAAGGATAAAATTATGTACAGTTCGTCACCCTACAGTCTACACATCGAAGGCTAAGAAAATCTGAGAACAAAAGGCAAGTATGATGTTCAATTGTTTTGTCTAATGCTTAGCAACTTTGAGCTATAATTCAAAATATTCCCTATCCAATCACAATTCGGTTTCTCCTCACAGGAAACCAACCACTTGTGATCTTCTAAACCTTTTTCAGCTAATGGCTCTAAAAACTCGCATCGTGCTAATATTTCAGGCGGCGGTACTCCGCTAATGAGATTTGTATCCAATTTGGGAGTCTTTTTTGCAGGTTCTTGAGTTCCTTGATAAGATTGCTTCTCCAAGTTGATAGGAGAAGCTCCAGGTACAACTTCCAGGATGAACGGTAACTCTCTAGATGTCTGCAAACAGAACTCCATCCACTGGTGGGCAAGTGGGGATGTGCTTCTGACTCTGCCACCGATTTGGTCAGTTGTGAATCTGGTAGCATATGGTATAGCCTGAAAATAGAAGATACAAGTTTTATACTCAATCAACTGGTTTTACTAGAATAATTATGGAAGCTCTTGAGGTCTAGAGCTTAAACATGGAAGAAAAGGGAAAAAAAGGTCTATGTTATAAAGAGATTCAGAACTGTACCCATAGATCTGCCCATATGCTGGACCCCGACTTTGGAACAACCACAGCAATATTGGACATGCGCTTTGCAGCAGGAATAATGTCACTGGACCAACCTACAGCAACCCAGACGTCTCCGGTATTTAAGGCCTTCAAGTAGTTAGCACTGTCAAATAACCGAACCTACATGATATAGAAGCACAACATGAAGAGGAGAGGTCAAATAACCCATTCTGATAAAGTTATTATCATCCGATCCGCTTTTTAAAGGCTTTCATTCACAGCCGAAAATTGGTTGAAAAATGGCATCAGGTACCCTTTCTTTTAACATTTGTTCCCTAGATCTGATAAAAACAAGCAAAATTTAATCAATGAGATAGTGGAGTAACAGAAAATCATGGATGTTCAAACAAACCTGGAAATTATATAGCAATAAAATTTCATTAAGATCAGATTATGCGTAAAACACAATATCCAAAGTTCTGAGCAAAACCAATAAGCAATATCATACGAAGCAATTTTGTCACGTTACCTGTTTTTGTAACACGGTCAAATTGTTAAGCACCTCATTCCTCCCACCAACAACTTCATTATCAAAGTCCATTGAATTGTATGATGCGCCCATGTACTTCAACACAGCACCAATCACCTCTCTAGAAGAATCAACCATTGAAATCTTACCAGAAAGCTCAGGCCTCCATAAATCTCTCCAGTCCTGCAACAATAGAATCAAAACTCCAAATGAAAAATTAACATAAATATATGAATAAAAAAAGCAGTACAGATAACAAAGGTAGAAAATCATTACACTGGATAAATAAAAAATGATTAATCCTCAAATTGTTTCAACAAAATAATAGTTACCTCAATTGGCTTCAATTTGTGCTTTTTAAATTTGTTCTTTTTGTATGCTATTACCATAGTTCCCCAACGATATGGAACCCCCCATATGTGTCCATTTGGATCCAGATCTCCTTTAGCATTCCTGCGTAAATGAACCTGAGAGATTTTCATAAATCTGTGATGATTAGATTATGATTTGTGAATAGCTTCAAAGTTAACTGCAATGTTCGACGGAGCAAGTTGATAGGATAATAGCAGGAATGCCTAAAAGGATTGCTATGGCTATAATAATTGGGAACCAAATTTAACCTAAAATCTCAGTTTTGAGGTTGCACCTTCCATTTATTGCTCAAGCATTTGTACCAATCTTGATCTTCAGCATTTTTTATAGGTTCAATCAGACCTTGACTGATTGCATAGCTCAACCAAGAATCACCAAGGGAAATAACATCAGCTGCCATGATAGACTTAGGGTGCAGACGATTTTTCTCAGAAGCTGAAGACAGTTCGGAGAAGATGGATTCAAGAGTTGCATTGTATTCAAGGTTAAATTTCATCCTCCTTCCTTGTGCTTGAATGAATTCCTGTAGCCCACACAAAGAGGGAATACAACATCATTAGAAATAACAAGAAGAATAAATAATTATGCAATATAACAAGCATTTGCCAATAAAGTTGGATAGTAAGTTGTTATTGTTGGGGAGACGATCAAATAGGTATGAAGAAAATGGTTTATGAATGTATCTTCTGTAAGATGGAGAAGAAGACGGTGTTGTTTGAAACTCATGATTGGTGATCCAATTCTGCTCATTATTGAGTTATTTAAGGCGCAATATGTTCACCACATCCGCTCAAATGTCCAGTGTGTGTGTTAGCTTCCGTCAAACTTGTCGAACCTTTCTTCTTGGGTGCCTTATTATGGCTCAACCTCATGGCATAGGGTGTTTTGCCTTGATGTGAACAAATTTCAGAAATGTAGCATGCTACCTATGACATTGTTTCACATTGCCCCTTGAACTTCTTTGTGGATGAACCAAGATTCTCCTGTGGCATGCCACATGGACTTATTTCTTCAATCTCTTCAACTTTAAAAACTTCAGCTTTGTTATTGTTAGTCAAATCTTATTCTATGGCTAGCATATTGGCAGATAAGTGACCGACATAACAGGTCCTGTTAAGTCATATGCCCAATGATGGGGGCAAGTTGTTAAGGATGAAAAGTTCTCTCTTGGATACCAATATATGATGAAGACGGAGGCATGAGTTTGGGACTCTTGATCGGGATCCAATTCCTCTCAGTATTGAGCTACTTAAGGTGCATTGTGATGATCACATCTGCCCAAACGTCCTGCTGTAGAAACTTCCACCAAACCCATTCTTCAAGTTAATTGAATATTGCACGTTGAGCCATTCTCTTGCTGCTGATCCTGATGCCCATGGGTCATCACTCAGCATCTTTAAAGTTGATGGGAAATTTTAATATCAAACAACAGAACAAGCAGGAGGATGAAGACACTTATAACATCATCAATTTGTTGAACAAAAGAACCCTGACACCATGATTGACCAGTGTATCATCCCACCAGCCATTTTTAAAAGAGTTTCATCTCTTTATTTTAACTGCACAGTCGTTAAGAACAAATGAAGTTGATGTATTAACCTGGTTTCTTCTATTTCGTTACAGATAAGGTAACTTGTGAGAATCCTGCACTTAAGTGGTTAGAGTAACTATTCTCTTCTGCCACACTGCAGACAGAAAACCTAAAGAGAAAGAAGGCAACAATTTCCATAGTACATAATTTTCCGACATAACGTGCATGATGAGGAAGTAGACCTTAATCCATGATGGAGGGAAGGAGCCACGCAGCGCCACGACCCTCAGAGGAACAGTCAATGCAAACGTCTTCGACTTCCAAGCCTCCAATGCAGCCTTCAATTCATCATCCTCCGCTGATGGGTCCTCGGCATTTTCCGAGCTCACAATTTCACGAATCACTTAAAAATAGCAGCTTTCGAATAAGAAGCGGAAATACGAAGATACCACTTTGCCCACTTAAATGTGGAGGCAAGAAGACGCGAGACGGTTTTTCCTTTTAATATGAAAGTAAGACAATTAACACCAACGAGAAACCAAGGCGTGTACCGGGCGAGGCGGCGGCAACGTCCGGGGAAGCAATCCAGGGCGAAGCGACGGCGCGCGCACGGGCTCCAAAACCGACGATGAAGAGCGTGGAAGCTGCGACGTGGACGAGAAGCGCCGCGTGACGACGAAGGGTTTCCGAGGGAGAGGGGAGCAAAATCGGCGAGGACCGAGGATTCGCGGCTGCCGCAGAGCCGCCGACCTCGCCGTGGGCGAGGAGAGAGAGACCTCGGATGCGTCTCCGCTCCGGCGAGAGGCTGGGAATCGGACGGAGGAGAAAAGGGGAAGTAGGGTTTGGGCTCTTCTGAGGATGGAGGCAAAAGCCAGAAGCGGGCGGCGATGGAGATGGGAAGGCGAGAGCCATCGGAGGAGAGGAAGATGACAGGGCTTCGGTTTATAAGCAGCACATGTTGTGGATGATGTCATGTGAAAGGGAGTCGAATATTAGGGGAAAAAAATAGGTATGCCTTCTAAATTATCTTAAACTTTGATTTTTTTTTCCCTTTTTGTGATAAATTGACCCATTTAAGAGCTCCTTGATTATTAGAATAAAGTTAAGAATAAAATTCTTTTAGGTGGATATTTGTTTTCTACAAAAAGAATAAGGGGTGGGATGTACTTGTAGTATTTTTGAATTCATGCTTAGTTAATGAGTTCTTATTCCAATAATCAAAATTTAAAAAAAAACGTTTGGTTGAAAATGAGAACAAGATGAAAGTAAAATAATACATGTTTAATATCTTATGTTACATTATTTATATATCTACTCAAATTATTAATTATATTAAATAAATTATAAATCGTTATCGTAATATAATGCTATTTTTTAAGTTAAAAAATTGAAATCATAATATAATTCTAATTGGTGGCTCCATTTGCAACCATTGCAAAAGTAGCAAAATGATCGTGATTTGTGTTTGTTGCTTTGTAAAGAATAAGGGGTTGGAAGTATAGGTGGGGTTAGAAAAATTTTGTTCTTAAATTAGAAAAATTTATCCAAACGGGAGTGTGTCTATGAAGTCCTATTATTTCTCTACTTGTCCCCTTTTATAATTGGCATGTTTTCTTCTTCAATAACATCGTTGACATCATCAATCTAGAATTTCTTCTTCCATAAACAAATTTAGAATAAAAATATAGAAAAATGACATTAATAAAACTCCCAATAATTAATAGTTGCAACTTTAATTGGAGTCGTATCGTTGCAACTATGGTTGGTCATGGGCTAACACAAGTCAACCTAAGTCAATAAACTCCTGATGGTTGAGCTGATCGACTATTAAGAAAAAAATTTGGACACAATTATATGAAAGTCCAATTAAATCGGAATGGATCATCACATTATCCGACTATAATTTTCTTTATTTTGTTAACATTAAAAGCTATGATAAAAGTAATAAAAATAAATAAATGCTACAATGTGAAATATTAAATTAATATCCCAAAACTTTTACGAGTAAAAAGTAATAATACATTATAAATGAGGTTAATTTAGATCCAATTTGAATTTGTCAAACTTCTCTCCAATCTCATCGTGTGACAGTTGAGTTATCATTATTTATCAAATCCCCCTAGCTCTTTGAAAGAAGAAATTTGGCTGGTTTTTTTCTTGTTAAAAGGAGTTGATTGATCATTTGTTCCTTTAAACTATATTTGGATAAAGATTCATTAAAGAGAAAGAAAAGTGAGTAAAGGGAAGAAAAGGTAAGGAAGAGAAAATGTTTGTCTGAACTCGTAAAGAGAAATAAGAGGAAATAAGGATAAATAGTAATTTTGTTTGGCTTATCATTATAAAGGAAAGAGAGGAAAAAAGGAGTGTAAAAATTCTAAATCGATAATAATGTCATTTTAATGCAATCTAAAAATTTGACATACAATAAATATACATAAATAAATTAGGAGAAAAAAACAACAACAAATTGTATTGATACGTTTTTCTGTCATAAATATTATAAAATTTCACATATATATAATGTTATGTCATTATACTAGCATCAATTCTTTTTTCTTCCACAAATATTATGACATATACATGAAAACAAAATTATGTGAAACATAAAATTAATATCAAGATATTTTTCTATCACGAATAGTGCTACATTTTATTAAAGAAACATGTCACTTTTACACTATATATATCTTGTAACAATGATATATTAAGAGAGACACACAAAAAACCAACAATGTAAGATTCAATAAAAATAAATTCCAAATACGATTCAAATACTATATAACACATTTTGAAATATCACATGCTTTTACTAAAGTGTATGCTTTCAAAATACATCTTGTGTTCTCACAAATTTTTACTCAAAAGTCTATGCTTTCAAAATACATATTGGGATACAATATATAAAGACTATAATCCAATGGCTTGCTTTTGGATCGTCCATTCAAAAAGATCTTACTACCAAGACAAATGAAGTCGTCTCAAAAAATGAAAACCAATTTTTTCACCTATGTTGTAGAAAAGAAAAACTAAAACCAAAGACATATTTCATGTCCATCTCCTTTTTCATATGTATTGGACAACCAAGTATCACTCCTAAGTCAGCAGGATGCTTAATCAAGAAGTGATATGCCATCACCAATTGGAGAGGCACAATTCCTAATTCCACCATTTCAATAATTTAATCTTCTTTAATAAAAAATCATTCGAGTGATCTTGCAATTTTTTCAAAAATCATGTTTCATAACATCATTGCCCTCTCTAGTGTCTCAGCTATATTATCCATTGAGTCACTAATATCTTTGAGCTATTTCTCATGTTTTCTTGATTTAGTGTTTTTATCTTTTGAAATTGAAGTAGGAATATTTGCATTCAGAATGTAATGCCCCCAAAATCAGCCCTCCTACCACGTTGGCAGTCTCAAGGGAGCACTACACTGTCTATCTACTTTTTCGACTTTGACCAGTCAACTTAAGACACACGTGACAATAGAAATGATAGAGAAACACATGAATAAAAGGGTTTGCGAAAGAAATACCATTAGAAATAGTTCAAAAAAAGGGAAATGCTAGAAATTCAAATAGTTTAAGAAAATATCAACATATGCAAGGTTAAAAGGGGAAATTCAAGTATCTTATATATACAAAGACAAATTATTCAAATGCAGAATAAAATAACGGAAAGCTTGTGGGTTCTCTGTAAGTCATGCACTACTATCCCAGAGCTCTGCATCATCCACTTCCTCCCTAAGGAGTGTTCTCACCTGTAAAATTCCAAAGTAGGGGCATGAAATGTCCGTGAGCTAACGCCTAGTACACATAGATGATGAAATGATAATCTAATGAAGTCCATACTGATAAAAGAGAATCAATAATCAGTTACTTTATTCATTGGTTCTAATATCTTGATCTCTGTAGGCTATGGATTATACATATATAGTTCTGTACATTATTCTTTACTTTAATAATACCTTATACAATATCATACCTTACTATATTTTACTTTGTTCTTTACCTTACTCTGTTATTCATTACCATATGTTATGCTCTATGTGGTACTATGTTTTTTACATTACTATGAGGTCCTTGATGTTGGTTATCCTATGCGAGCTCGACTTAGTTAAATGGGAAGCTAAAGATGTCTCTATACCATGTCGTCAGAATGCCCATGAAAGGGAAGGTGTACGCTATGGCATACTCTTTTCGGAATACAGGTGGGAGAGGACCTACATCTCAGAAACAGTGGTCGTTGCGGACATGTAGGTTCACTATCTCCTCAACTGAGCTACATGTCCCTCTGGCATAATGCATTATAATCCATATGTAGCCCCCGTGGGGGAAGAGTGCGTCAATACATCACTCATATCCGGAGCATAGGTGGGAGAGGCCCTGTGGTCCAGGAACAGTGGTAGTTGATACCAGAAGATACGCTATCTCCTCAGTACAACTACATGTCACTCATTATACCATACCATGATCTGTACCCTGAATGACACATAGCTATCCCGTTATTTCATATTTACTTTATTTATCTTCTTTAACATGTGTGGGGTTTGGAATCATACTTCAGAGAAGGGGGTAAGGTCTGATCCCCTTTTTGCGGATGAAAGGTCCGTTACTTGCTTTGCTGTATTGGACATGGCCTCAGGTGGGTCAGTCAAAGTTTAGGTCTGATTATGAGGTTCTATCCCTTCAAGGGCATTTCGATCTTTTTACATTAAGATTCGTGATTCTTCTTCTCCGGACCGGTCGACCGTTTCTAAGGAACCGGTCGACCGTTATTGCCGGGCCGGTCGACCGGTCCACTTCTTCCTTCATGTCGAGCCAGTCGACCATTCTCGATGAATCGATCGATCGGTCGTAGAGTGTCATGTCGCAGGATCGGTCGACCGTTACCGTTCTTAGGAACCGATCGACCGATCTTACACGAATTGCTTCGGGGGCTTTCGCCGGGTCGGTCGACCGATTATAAGGGATCGGTCAACCTGCCATGAGTTCGACGTGCGACATCCAAGATCAGTTGACCGATCTGGTGAAATCGGTCAATCGATTCTCTGCATGAAACAGAGTCGCCAGTCTTCTTTTCTAATTTCGACTGACCTCCGATAGTCCGATCACTATACATATAATACGAAAAATATTTCTACATGTCTCTAGGTCATAATGGAATCGAAGTTTAAGACATTTGATCTACATTTCTTCATCTAAGAGATTGTACATCTATGGTACCTCTTTTGATCGGATTTCGATCGTCGGCGTCGCTGTCGTCGATCTGATCGGTCGTCGGACGTTCTCAGCCGACGGGGAGTGCGAGTTGATCCTTGTCCACGTCGAGGAATGTCAGTTCGTCCTTACATGCGTTCGCCACTCATTCGTGGTTCGCCGGTCATCGAAGAGAAAGCAGGGAAGAGAGAGAGAGCTGTGGCAGTATGCGAGGAGTCCAAAGGACGAGCGGGGTCCTCCTCACTCTCTCATATAGCTCTGTCACCTCTCTCTGGTGCAGACTTTGTGGGGGAGTGGGGAGTCGTGGGGGATGAGGGAGGGAGAATCGGTCGTGAGATCGATTCTCTCGTCCCTTTTTTTTAATTTTCGAATTTAGCTTTTAAAATGAGAGAGGAAGGGCCCGGTCATTACACAGAAACTCTTGTGGAGTCTGAGATTGCACCTCTACTTGGTCATCTTGATCAATATCTTCACATGACATATGACCAAATCTCTCCAATGAAACTTTTGTTGCACACGTTCTATCAATATCTTCCATAGTATTTTGAATCTCCTCGTCATATAAAATAAAATGTCTTTATCTCATTTATTTTGATTGTCTCATCTTCATACCTTATAGCTCTATCATTACCATGAAGAATGCATAATTTCTCATTAAGCATTGCTTTTGTTTTCATTTCTTCAACATGAAGATGAGCCTATGATAATATTATTCAAGTTAGTCACATAATCTAAAAAAATACAAAATGTTATAATAGCAAAAAAATACAAATGAACTAACATTAATTAACTTTTTCCATACTCAAAGTTCAGCACTCCACGTGTTTGTAGTTGAACTACAAGAAAAAACACTTAATCCATATTAAAACAAGTCAAAACTTCTTCCAAATCCATATTTCAAATACTTCCAATGATCTTTAATTTTATTTGTTTAATTTTTTGTTCAATTTTTCATTCAGCTCACTATGTTATCATATGTTGTGGTTGTAAAGATCTCGTTTAGTTAATCTTCCTTGAGCTTTCACACCATCCCTCTTTTTTTTGAGATATTGTTTTATCTACACAATAACAAAATATATAAAAAAATGCAAATTACATATAAAAAAATCTTTTTCAAACACTAAGGTAAAAGATGAAGTTAGATAAAGCATGGCAAGATCATAAAGTGCATAATAATCAAAATAAGTACATGTTCATACCGGAACACAACTTCCAAAAGAACTTGGAAATACAAATTCAAAATAAGATTACAAATATTCATTCCACATTGCATGGCCAATTTATCCCTTTTTAAACTCTCATTGAGTAGCTTCTTCACTATCGTTTCTTTGACATAAATTTTTATCTTGTGGTGGATTTAGATTTGCTAACTCATTATCAACCTCTGCAATAAGATCCTTAGTTAGATAGGCAACCATTAGATAATTATTAATGATTTAACAAGCCAACACTAAGTACTTTTGAGTTTTTAGCTCATAATGAGATTCAATTGCACTTCGTAAGATTGCAAATGTTTTATTTAGGAACGCAAATGCTCGTTCAATTGTATTACGCAACGAAGCATGTTGAAGATTGAATAACAAGTTAGCATTTTCCGATGAATTCGTTGAGTATTCTTTCAAATGCTAACAAACTCCTCTATAAGGTGCAATAAGTCCACTTGATAACTAAAGCCAGCAATGATAAAACAAAATTTGCATATTCAAATTTAATAGCCACATATTAATAATAGATGGGTATTTTAAAATAAAATGTGGGAGCTAAATACCTTTTTCAAGTATTATAAGTTTCTCTTATATCGTTAAAGCATTTTTTTCGAATTCTTGAGTCGGATGTTATTCCTTCGCAGCAAGGTAAAATATATGTAAATCTAAGACTAAAGTCACATGATGTTAGCACATTTTGAATTAGATAATCTTTTCTGCCATGATATTTTGATGCATGAATTAAAGAGACATTTACACGAAAATGAGTTCCATCAATCGCTCCAATGCAATCCTAAAATTAAAATATATTATTATTGTTAATTATAAGAGATAAAGTTTTGAAAAATTGGATAAGTAACCATTTTCCCCTTAAAATATGAATAAAAGTGGCTACAATTAAAAATTTGAGGTGAGATTTTTGTGTTGTTCGTTTGTCTCATGAATTTTTCTTCTAATTGGATTATGGGTTTTAAAACATTGTGGAAATATCGACTAGTGGTCTCATCAGATCATCGAAACCAAAATTTTGCTATTCTATATTTTATAATGTGACCTAGTTGGAGCTAGATCACCATTATTTTCAAGCAAATTCTAGAAATCTATAAATTATTTAGGTCACATTCGTAATATATTTTGACATTTTGAACCTCTTAAATGCTACACATATATTCATTGTTAACTTTTCTATTTCAAAACTTAAGTGCTTAGGATACTCTCTTTTTGTGTCTCAATACAAAGAATCAACAAACAAGAAATCAGAAGATTTTTGTGTCGTCTGCTTGTCTCATGTTTTTCTATTAATTGGATTATTAATTTTAAAACATTGTGGAAATGTCGACTAGTGGTCTCACCAGATCATCGAAACCAAAATTTTTCTATTCTATTTTTTTTATATTGTGACCTAGTTGGAACTAGATCACTATCTTTTTCAAGCAAATTCTAGAAATCTATAAATTCTTTAGGTCCCATTCGTAATATATTTTAACATTTTGAACCTTCTACAATGCTACGCATATATTCATTGTTAACCTTTCTATTTCAAAACTTAAGTGCTTAAAATACTCTCTTTTTGTGTCTCAATACAAAGAATCAACAAACAAGAAATCAGACACATGAGTTAAGTGATTAATTTTATATGAGTTTCCATCCATTCAAGTTGTTTTCATCTAAATATGTCAACTAGCAATCGATGATCCATCTATCACGACAAACAATCAACTTTCTATATGAAAATAGAAAATAATAAAATAGTACAACACAAAAAAGAAACAAAAAATTGTAGAAGGATTTACATTCATACAAAGTATAGTTTACATCCATAACCAAAGGCAGAGGCAAGAACAAAATGAGTAAGTACACAAATGCGTACAAACTCCAGCTGAGCTACATAACTTATGTCTCAAATTTGTAAGCTACACACATATTATACGTATTTTTAGTGTGAGCACTTGCACCCACTAGCAAACATCAACCTCTGCCTTTATGCATAACCGAATTTATAACTACAAGCATAGTGATATATGACTACAAGTGCAAATTGAAATAAAAAAGAACAAGTGCATTAGGAAATTTTAAAAAAAATCACTATTGTATGTTAAACTTGAGACGAACTAACTTATATTGGTCAAAGAAGTCCTAACCCCATATATTCTAATCCAAACTTTTTTTAGAGGAGAATGAAGTAGCATTCTTTTATTTCTTTCCAAAAGAATGTTTCCATTGTCAAAAGTATTTTTTATCCATGTGCAAAGGCATTGCATGTTATTTCTTATTATAGCAATAACATTATAAATATTTAAGGCAAGCAATTATATGAACCATAACAAATCAGTATTTAAGGTAATAAATTTTGCTAGATGAAGTCATTACAAATCAGTATTTATGGCAAGAAATTGTGATAAATGGAGCAAAGAACACATTTTTCAATTACAGCACAAAACTCATCTTTCTCTGCTGCAAGGTAACAATGCCATGTAATATAAACATAGAAAAAACCAAGCAATCATATGCAATAAACAATACATGGAGCAAAGAACACATTTTTTCAATTACAAAACAAAACTCATCTTTCTCTACAGCTAGGTAACAATTCCATGTAATATAAACATAGAAAAAAAACAAGCGATCACATGCAATAAACAAATGAAAATAAAAATAATCCTATTTTTTTCCCATGGAGAGCAAAGCCCTAGCTATGTATTGGTCCCATCCTCTATACAAATTTTGTCCCAAATGGTTGTGCAAAAGTTGTCCTAAATGGCTGTGCAAAATTTTTCTTTTATAGATGGTTATAATGTATAAAAGTTAATAAAATAAAGGGCAAATATGTAATGTAATAACAAATCATTTTGATAGTTCATTTCCCTTCCATTACTTGTGTTGAAATGGAGGGGAAAGGAAATAAATTTCCCTTATATTCTCCCCTTTTATCCCTTCATTAAAAATGCATCCAAACAAGAATTTTTTCTCCTTCCTCATCCCCTTCAAACACACCGTTAATCCAAGTCATGTTTGGATTGGTCAAATTGAATTTGATTGAGCCTAAGTTCCTATCGTGCTAACTCACCCCAACAATTACAGGCCTAGACATAAGCAAAGTCCTCTCTCTCTCTCTCTCTCCCTCCCTCTCTCTCTCTCTCTCTCTCTCTCTCCATTATGCTACATCTATTCAAGATATCATGGTGGGCTTAACATCTCAATGGGTGGTCAAACAATTTGGCATGATGCACAATCCAATGGCACCTTACGTGGTCGAGACGAACCGTCCACCCATTTATCCATTTCTGACTATGGATACTCAAGCGATCAAGTATGAGTTCAAATTGTATAAAAGAGCATTAAGATTTGATTCAATGAAAAGTTAAAATTGTTATAACTATACATTGCCTCTAAAAATAATTTAAATATTTGAAACACACAACTTATCTTTTGGTTTTTCAAAAAGTTGATTATTTTCTAATACTTTTGCCAATCCAACGGAGGTTTAGAGGAGAGATAAGATTATTTATAACCAATAATTGAATTTTCATTACATGAGAGAGGAGGTACCAACTCTCACGTTGGTGGATAAAGTAAACAAATAAATAACAATAATATAACTATGCAAAACATGTATTTATGAATCATGAATATGTTGAGATAACACTAAGAATATATCCTTTGAGAACTTAGTTATAATATATAGCATTAAGACAAATTATATGAATAACATTATTCATAGTACTAAAGATTTGACATGTTGGCGGTTTATAGATCCACTTAAAAGTATCTTAAATTCTTAATCATCAATAATTCTCCCTTTGTGATAAAAAAATTATATATTAAATTTCATGAGATAGCATTAATTTATATTCAATTTAGAAGTAAGTTAAAACACTTTTCAAAGTAGATTGATAGTATTTAAATCTTTGAACCTATGGAAAAATAGATTTTAATATTTATTCGTATGTCATGCAAGATTCTTAAGTCAAAGTAATTTGTTTTATGGGTTGATACAAATGGATATATCAATACGAAAATTCATATTAGCATGACATGGAGTTACATTTTGAATCATAACTTTGCTTACACAACTTGAATTACCATGATTCTTGTTCCTACGTTAACTAGATTTCAACAATTTTTTATTCATTTATTATATAGCATTTTTTATATCTAAACAAAAAGGTACAAGATTTAGGCAAATCATTATCTTCATCTTTGTTATTAAAAATTATGATGTTACCTTAAGTTTACATTCATTAAATGCATAAGAATAATATCAACGTTCAATAAGAAAGAGCACAAATGATCATAAAAAATTATTTACTGACATTCTTGTCAAACCTATAGGATAAAACATGGTGAATGAAAAAATCTATTAGTAGAGTGATAAAATAATCACACCAACTTAATGTAAAAAAAAAGTGAAAGATATATAATTTGATCAAGTCATCGAGTCTAATCGAATGGTCGGACCAGATAATAAAAATTAATAAAAAATAAAATAAGTTAAAGTGACTATTGTAATATTAATATTTAGGGATTAATGTACCTACAAAGCACATTCCGCTTTGTAGGGATGCTGAGCGCATCAACGGTTGAGATAATTAATATTTTTAAATCATGAGGTTTAATCCTTTTTTATCAGATCCATTGATGAGTGGATCAACGGTTGAAATGCGCTCAGCATCCCTACAAAACGAAAAGTGCTTTGTAAGTATATTAATCCCTATTATTAATATATAAAATATTATTTAGCAAAAAGATAATGTAATATAATAAAATAATTCAAATCAAATAATATAATAAAGTAAGCATAAATTAAATCATCAATTGAATATTTTCTAAATAAAAAATCTTTTGAGTAATTATAAAAAATAAATATATCAATGAAATTTTATATATGTTCAAAGAAAAATGTTGAAATATCAATTCAAGTATATATATTAGGGATGGCAATATTTCCCATCCACCGCGGGGCCCCGCGGGGATTCCCCGTTCGGGACCCCGCATTCGAGGATTTTTTCCCCGACGGGGGCGGGGATGGGGGCCAACCTACCCCCTCTCCCCCATTTTCAGGGATCGGGGCGGGGTGAATTCTCCCCGTCCCGTCGAATTTTTGAATTCTCGATAATATTTTTAATTAATAATTTATTATAATTATATTTATTAGATTTCATTTCAAATCGTTCATTTTGTACATATATATAACATAAAATCCTAAACTACCTAAATAGCACCAGAGGGCTGCCATCGTCGATGTCGAGGGACGATGGGGCTGCCATCGTCGGTCGTCGTCGATGTCAAGAGCCGTCATCGTCGTCAAGAGCATCGGGGATCCGGGTGACGTCATCGGCGACGGCGTCATCGTGGATCGTCGTCGAGGGCGACGTCGCCGTCATCTAGGATCGCCGTCGTCGTCGTCAAGGGCGTCGTCATCGGCGAGGCCATCGTCGTCTAAGGCATCGTTGATCCGATCGGCGGCGTCATCATAGGTCGTCGAGGGCCGCCATCATTATTGATGGCGAAAGGGGCGACAACCAATTCACCTGCGTAGAGAAAAATCGGCCGAAAGGGCGACGGCACCTCTACGCACTATGGCGAGGCGGCGACGAAATCACCTTTGCGATGCAAAGGCGATTTCACCGAGTGCGCAAAAGTGACACCTCTGCACCTTTTTTTTAATTATGATATTTTTTATAATTTTTTAATAAAAAATTCGAGAAATCAAATCTCTTCATAAAATTTCCCCGAGAGTCAAGGCCGAATGCCATTCCTAGTATATATATATATATATACACACAATATTCTAAAATAATTTAATATGTTCTGTACATTTTATTTTTTTACATTTTACAATGATAATTTAAAGCATTAATTACGTTAACGTCATAACTAATGCTTTATATTTAGTACTTTATCATTCTTTTTTTCTCTATTTTGTGAACGTCATTCAAATCCACAAGTGCTCACGTGATAGGGTTAGTTCATCACTTTGATGTCTGAAGAAAAAATCCCCAAGTACTACCAAAAAGTCAAGGGGAGGAAAATCTTTAACTTCCCCCTCATCCTCATTTTTTTCCTCCGTCGAGTTGTAACAATTCCATTCCCTTCCCTTACTTTAACTTCCCCCTCATTTTCTTCTTCCACTTAACGACGCTTTAGTGTTAGGGACTCGCTCATAAATTTTAGTTTGTGTGGGTTATTATTACGAGGGCCAAACTTTATACTAGTAAAAAGTACCAAAAAAGTGAACCATACATAGAACAGTGATATGAGATCTCGCAAACAGTAGTATTATTACAATTTTCAGAATAGTATTCCTTAATTTACTTGGAACACAACATCAGAGTACTCATACAGTCATTTGAGCGCACGAGAATGATACACGTATGTCTGCTTTCACGCTAACAATACAGCAACGGAAGGACTCTTGAGCAAGTTGAACAATAAGCTGTAACGAAGATTAAATCACAAGGAAACAACAAAAAAACTAAAATCGATCCGAAATTCCGACAGAAAAATTCAACATGAAAATGAAACAAATCAGCATGAACAAGCCACGGGGCAGCTAATATTAGATTTCATCCATGTAAAGAGCTGTCAGTAAGAAGAATGATATCCAACTGACAAAGTGAAGCACAAAGGAAAATAAATTTTGGGTACTACTTCATCCCGAAGGTATGAAATTAAAACAGCGGGGCAGACGTGTAGTCCCGAAAACTCGGATCATGCATTCATAATAATTACGCCAATTAATATCAAATCTAATCAATATACCAAAAATTACGAATAACTCAAAAAGCTAAAATCAGTAAAAACAGAAATTAAAAACAAATTTTGCTGCCTCAGACATCCAAGGAAGGAAGTGTTAACAGCACAAGCTCTCGAGCCTGGCGGGGCGAAAGCTCTTGGGCGGCAACTGCGAATGTTACGAGAAACAAGCCTTAATACTTATCATCATAGGCAGCAGATCTATAAACAATCGATGTAACCTTTATAAATGATCCGACATGAAACACCAAAACAACATAACGATAAATCATAAATTATGCTTCAGACATCCAAGGAAATGCAGCACAAGCTCTCAAGCTCGGCGAAGCGAAAGCTCTTAGGCGGCCACTGCGAATGTTTTGAGAAACAAGCCTTTGGATTTATCATCAGTAGCCATCAGATGCACCTAAAACAAATCACAAGAAAATAAATCAAAGATTTGCGACATCGGAAAAGATCAGATGAAATTGTAACGAAAAAGGGCGTATGAAATCTCAGACATCCAAGGAAGGATATAACCAGCACAAGCTCTCAAGCCCGGCGAGGCGAAAGCTCTCAGGCGGCCACTGCGAATGTTTAGAGAAACAAGCCTTAAAATGTGTCCTCATCGAACAACCCCCAAAAGCAACCAGATTGAAACAACAATGAACCGAATTGAGGAAGGAAGATGAAGAAATGAACTGTAATTAAACGAAACAACGCAATTAGATGAGAAATAATGGAACCCTAAAAATGGCGTCGGCAGACGAACAATCGTAAACCTAAAGACGGCGTCGGCAGAAGAGCGCATGAAACCTCAGACATCCAAGGAAGGATATAAGCAGTACATGCTCTCAAGCCTGGCGAGGCGAAAGCTCTCAGGCGGCCACTGCGAATGTTTTTAGAGAAACAAGCCTTAAAGTTTGTCATCGTCGATCAACCCTGAAAGCCAACAGATTGAAACAACCGCAACGAACAGAATTGAGGGAGGAAGATGAAGAAATGCGCTACAATGAAACGAAACAACAAAAACAGATGATAGAAAATCCTAAAGACGGCGTCGCCAGACGAACGATTGGAACCCTAAAGACGCCGTCGGGAGATGGTGATGGGGCAAGTAGGGATTCTTGTCGTTTATATAGAGAGAGTAGAAAGAGGGGGATGGGGGAGGGCATGAGATCGGGAGAGATCCAGAAATTTCCAGGTGAGATGGGCTTTTTGGTTGGGTTATAGGAGATGGAGACCCGCGTGGGCTTACGATCTTCCTCGCTTTGAATGCACTTTTTGTTTTGTGCATACCATTTAGCGAATAATTAAAAATTGATAAATATGAATATAAAGTAAAAAAAATGATAAATATGAATTTCCTAATTAAAAAAGATGATTTACCATTTAGCGAATAATTTGATATATAATTCCGAACGATTGCACCAACTAACCTTAGTTGAATGCACTTTGTATAATTTTATTATTTTTCTGTATAATTAAAATTTAGCCACTGATCTCAAATTATATTTTTCGGGTCTACAAGTTTATAATCTTTGCTTGAACTTGACTAGTTAGGTGCAACTAATCTGGAACACCAATAATTCTTTGACGTTGATTAAGAAAATGTATATTTTTATAGTTTTAAATTAATCGAACGAAATAATAACACGTTGATCATGACTAATCAATTATTTTGGTAAGAGAAGGTTTATGTCTATTTCAATTAATTTGGACAGTCAAATAATTTTTATTGTCCTTGTTAAATCACAATTAATAATTTGATAATTATGTTTTCTCCCATCAATGTCACTTTACATTATTGGGCCTTGGCAACCTTTTTTTGGTTAAAATGTTAAATAACGAATCATCGGCAAAAGAAAAATATCAAAATCTAGGTTATATAAATTTAATAGGCGTCGACTCTATTAAAATAAAGTGGATTGTCCCACCTAACTTCTTGTCCATCGGATGTTGGATGCACGATCGACTATCAACGATCAACGGGGCATGGTTATGAGTGGGCAAGGAACGAAGGAGCCAGCCACGGTGACGAGAGTGATGACCGATGACGACGAGGACGCCGGTGATGATCGAGGACGGTGAGGATCAACGAGATCGACTTTGGTGAAGTCGAGGATTGAGGGAGTTGAGGGTGGATCGTCGATGGTGGTGAGGGGAGCGATCATAAGTGGCAAGGGCGATGATTAGTGGCAACAAGGGCATGAGGGTCGGTAGCGACGGAGGAGGAGGATGAGAAGATGAAATGGAAACTTAACAAATTGTGATAGAGTCAAAAAGGAGGAAATGATGATGAAGAAGAAGAAGGCCTTCGACACTCCAGCTCCTTGTTGGAGCTTTGAGCCACGTCCTTGCCCGCTTCTCTCCCCTCCTCCATGCATAAATGTGACATACATACGTACATATATACGTACATGTGACATAAATCCAACTTATATACAATATCTCAAAATTTGTATGATTAGGCTGTGGAATGTTCATGATCTTGACGATGTTAACAATACATATTCCATCGAAATGATATTACAAGATAAAAAAATGTATCAGCAAAAATATATTATTATATTAAAAATAGATAATTACATATCAAAATTTATAGATTTCACACTATTTTTTCATCTACCAAGAAGGTCGTGTTCATGCTACTATTGAAAATTCAATAATTCATTATAAAGGAGCTAAGATTAGAGGTGTAAGAAAAAACATACCACCCGAAAATCCTAACCAAACCGAAAAAATCGACCCGAAAAAATTTCAAACTCGAACTCCGATTAAAAAGTAGGTTGGTTTTTAGAATAATTAAAACCACCCGTTAAATTAGGGCTCCTAACCAAAAAAATGAAAGAGGCCCGACCCGAACCAAATATATATTTTATAAAATATTATAATTAAAAATATTATCTCATCTTTCAAATAATATTTCAAAGTTGTACATTTTTTACCCATATTTATTAGATTAAGTATATTGTTGACTTATTATGTTATAGTTAAACTTGAATATCATCAAGTTATTAATCTATTTTAATAAAATTTAAAATTGGCTATAATATTTTAAATTATAATGTGATAATATTATAGTTTAATTTCTTTATAAAGTTAGAGTTAAATATTAATTTTTGTAAACATAGTTTGTGATGTATGTAATGTCTATTAATTTTTTTAAAACAATATTATTTTAAGTAGGTCCCGACCCGAAAAAACCGAGACCGCTTACGTTGGTTTTTATTTTTGAAAAAAAATTTAGGGTGGTCTTTTACGCTCTGAAAAATCACCTGAAATTTAAAGATTAGTCTTTTCGATGTAAAAACCACCCGAACCACTTTCACCCCTAACTAGGATTGTATGTGATGCGGTGGATGTTTTTGAAAAAAATAGAAAACATAATATAATTAACTATAAATTATAAAAGGATTTAAGTAATAAAATCTCCACAAGGTAGAAGTTGACATGTCATACAACTTCATTAAGCCACATATTAAGCATAAAATGTTTAAATATTTTTAACATTCGTTTAAATATGATATATAATATATTACTTTAATTTATCTATATATATAATATAGCACACCAATTTTGATGAAATCACGTATTATAATCAAATAAAATAAAATTATCTAATTATTTTATATAAAAAATATCTATATCAATATCTATATCTATATTTATATTATGAAAGGTAAAAGATATTGAATGTGACACACAGAAAAAATAAAAAACATTGTTAAAAATGAAAATGGTATTTACTTAATTATAAGAATGATATTAATAAAAAAATAAAGTAGACATCACTTAGTATATATATTATATGAAAAGATTATAATCTAAAAGGAGAACTCACATATTCCTATATCGCCATTTGTAAATTAGCATTAATAAAATAAAAATATTTAAGTAAAAATGTTTAAAAAATATAAAGATAAGGGGTTAAGATAGAGTAAATGATAATTAGAAAATGGAACAAAATGTCATAACTTTTTAAATAATTTCAAATAAATTTAGTTTATTATTATATGTTTACTTATACAAATTTCTAAGGAGAGAGATTATTAGATAGTCTATAAAATTTATATTTTAATTTTTAATATAATTAAACACATTAAAATATATATTTATTTTATAATTAAAATATTTATTTCATTTATATCTTCAGACCTTCGCGCATCGGACGTGTCATCGTACTATTATATTTAATATAAAGTAATCATGCTATAGCCATTAATGTTGTTATGTTTACCCACGCACTATTTAGCAGTTGATAGGTGTGACAATTATGTAAAAAAATATATCATATGCTATCATCAGTGTAAAAATTTAATAGTCAATACATTTTAGCAACTTAAACTAAATTAGAATTATATTGTATTACTAAATATGTGATATTTATGAAATAATAGCGAGTTCTGTTTTTTTGGAAACAACAAAGATTAAACTAATTACGGTGAAGTGAAACATTTTTTTATGATAGGACTGAAGAGGCTCAATGATTATATTAAAAATATTATTTTTAAAAGAAAAGCAATCATAATCATTTTTATCAATTAATATCATTAAACACAATCTTATAACATGAATCTCTAATCAAGAATATAGAATCTACAATTTTTAATCTAATCTTATATCATGTATCTCTCATCAATAACATAGAATCTACAGTTCTACGAATTGACTCAGAGTTCACTTGTATTTTTTATTCTAATACAAGTTTATTTGATTTTGGATGACAAGTGCGCCTCACAATATGAATAATCATCATTGCACAAGTGTATATATATATATATATGCATATATCAGGTGCTTCAATTTATAACTAACGAGAGCAGAGGAATTTAAAATGGCAAACAATAGGGTTGTGTAAAAGGAGGATGGTCTTGACATCCGACCTGACGGCTCTGCACAACGAGCACAAACCATTCTCAACCATGAAGGGAACTGCTAGAGACCAAGATTAGTCCTTACAGACAACACATCCTAGCAAATTATAGTTACAACTAAGACCAAGATTTGTGCCAACCCTTGTCTTTTTCAACATCGTATATATAATAGCAAATGATGTTTAACGTTGTATGCATACCACAATATAAACCGAGAGGTAAAGTCAAGATTGCAAGATGTTCATGGGAATAATGGCGTTCTAGCAAAATAAATTGGATTACTGTTCAACAAAGACAAGCACGAGTTTAGATTACTGCACCCACAGAACCAATCAGCTGTCATTTAGTCATCAAGGTCTTTTTCATAAACACAACTTTTGAAAAGTGTAAATTATTCATCTCATGGACATGATTGACTAAACAAACTTGAGCACGATATAGTAGCTGCAAAGGCCATACTTGTCTTTGATTGTAGTACTCACCCAAAAGCAAGTAGTAATGTTTTCTGCACTGTGATCAGGTCCTCATTGCCGCATGTAACCACTATCAAAACCTTGACCTTGGACTTGCCTGTTGTCTCCATAGCCGGAAGGACCAGCATAACTATTGTCACTTACTGGTCCCTGAGAATAGTTCCTCTGCTCTGGGGGTACGAAATTCCCACCCCATTGTCCCTGAGAATAGTTCCTCTGCTCTGGGGTTACGAAATTCCCACCCCATTGTCCCTGAGAATAGTTCCTCTGCTCTGGGGGTACGAAATTCCCACCCCTCTGTCCCTGAGAATAGTTCCTCTGCTCTTGGGGTAAGAAGTTCCCACCCCTGGGTCCCTGATAACTAGGAGGGTTAGCAAAACTATTTTCTCCTGGAACCTGTGAGAAGTTCCTCTGATCTTGGGGCACATAATTTCCATCCCTTTGATAGGACATCTGTGGATCCCTCCTTTCTCCCTGGAAGCCATCTCTTCCACTAGCGTAAGAATAATTACCTTGCTCCCCTTGCCCAAAGTTCCTTCTCTCCCCTGGAGGAACAAAGTCTCTGCCTCTTGATTCTCCGTAGCCCCCCCTTCCACCTTGTCCAGGCTGAGCATAATTCTGTTGTGGGGTATAGTAACCTCCATCTCCCTGAACAGGACCTTGTTGAGTTCCTACTGCACCTTGTGGTGGTGGCCTGTTGTAATTTGGTCGGTCATTTCGATATTGATTCCTCGGTCTCTGCCTGTTATACTGAACTGGAGGGGGTCTTGGTGTAATAACACCATTATCATACTTGTCACCTGAAGTATAATTTAAAATAAAAAGAAAAATGTGCATTCAGAGTTGAAAATAGAAAGTAGAATATTAGCACAATCACAAAGTTCAGAGGATTAACAAACCTCCATACTCCTTGTTCACAGGATCAATATAAGAATCAGGCAAGATGAAGACAACACCAGGCAAACCTGATTGCAGCAAAAAACAAAAAACCGTAAAACATGGTTTGAACACCCTGAAAGGACGTCAATGAAAGTTTTGTGTGCGATTACCGCGAAACTTTTCAGACATTTCCTCAGTCATTACAGCTTGAAAACCATGGTAGGTTGTGGTGCTACAAGCATACATCCTCTTCTTAGCTTCTTCCACACTGCAAGAGAAATCTATTACTTATTCCATGCCTTCATGTACTCCATAATAATAGCAATAGTGAATTAGTGACAATAATATAATATTTTCTGAACAGAAAAGGGATACATAAATATAACGATTTATAAGTAAATTATCGAGTAATGAGACTTCTAGGTAATTATTTATAGGCATATACTAGTACTGGATAATATCATAACACCTGATTTAACATACTAATGTTTAAATCATGCAGATCGAACATTCTGGAAAGTATGATGTACAAGAGAATATGGGTTTGTCAGATCCCAGCCATGGGATGAAGCTGAAGTGAAAATCTACAATTCTTTTACGTAAATGGGTCTCCAAGTCAAAGATCCTAACAGCAAATTTGCTTCCAAAACTGCAAAGTACCGAGTTGTCTTCAAGGACCTTGGTAGCAAAAGTATTGTAGAAAATGGGAAAACTTACACATCTCATACCATCAAGGTTTATCATACAAGCCAAAGAGTTCAGAATGAGAATCTCAACATGCAAACATCGCAGAAAGGAAGGGGTATACTACGAATTCATCATTTGGTAAATTATTTCACCATGTTTTAGTGTAATATTAAACTGCAATAAAGAGTAAACCTCTTGTGCTAAGTGCTTCCACTTAGCAGGGGCAAGACACGGAGGAGCATATGCATGCAGTTCCCATATTTGTCAGGAAGGGAGTTTCTATTGTTGAAACCAGTTATTTCCTATCACCAAACAATTACATTTATTGCTGCACCAAGAAATTGATTCCATCTAATTTCGATTGGCAATCAGATTTATTACAAACAATTGAGTCAATTTACCTAGAATTTCAATCACACAGTTTGTATTTTCTCAAAAAGTACTCTATGTAGGGTTTCAGCTACGAGAATACTGTCACAATCACCAAGCCAAATTATGCAATGGCCGTAAAGTAAAATCTTAAGAATTATTAAGAAGCCCATCTTATTTATAGTGTAACAAAACGCATTGAATAAAGAACAATTTTTCATAAAATAATTACATTGTAGATAAAAAATTAAGAAAACCAGATCCCTCAACACACTGATAAGAAAGTTAGTTGAAAGTTTGAAACATCCCTTTTTTTCTCCTTTGAATTATAATAACAAGCAGAAATCCGCGTGCTAACTCGTAATAACAAGTACAATTGTTTTAAAGAAACGTTTTTTTCCCCTAACCTGCCGACTACTTTGGCAAGTGTTTGAACATAGGTTTCGACCATCTCCTCGGGCGTGGGCGCGGGGTCCTTGGGGAAGTCCATGGTGATAAGCCAGTGGTTGTAATCGCAGCCCTCGAAGAGGATGTCATCCGGACCGAACTTGCTGTCCTCAACGCCGCCGGAGTTGGATCGACGATCGGCAAGCGGCGCCGAAGTTCGGAACGAAAAAGACTGCACAGAGGGGTAGAGCGATCGCCGAGCGGCGCTCTGGCTCCCGAAGGGAGGAGGAGAGGCGGTGGCCCCGATAGAGGCGAAGGGAGGAGAGGAGGTAACGGCCGAAATAGCACGGCGGAGGGCCGCGGAGGAGATCGCGGCGGTGCGGCGGAGGCGGAAGGCGGAGAGCGCCATGGCGGGCGAGCGAGCAAGGGCGGAGGTGATCGTTCAAGGGTTTAGGGTTTCTCTGTGTTTTTTAAACGGAAACCCAATTTATATAGCACATTTTTTCTCCACTTAAATAATACTCATGAATATATGAAAAAACTGTATAAGGTAAAATTTTTTTTTATTGTGTGTGTGTTAATTGAAAAAAAAATTGCATATATACATGATGCTATACTTAAATGTTAAGTCATCTAGCCATGGGCATATTGTTACGTTGGTATCTGGCATATTTTCGTGTATAAAACTAAATTCATATTATCCAATTTATAAAAAAAATAAATTTCATAACTATTATTAGTTTCAAATAATTAATTATAAATTTAACAATATAAATATTTTTTAACAAATATAATGTAGAATATTGTTTCTCTAAAACAAAATTCAAAATGTTCAGAACAAGATTTATTTGCATGATTATCTATGTAAATCAAGATGTATTTTTTTAGGCATAAAAATAAAAAAAATGAAAATTGCCTAATCTATAAAATAGAAATTCAATACTAATTATTTGAGAATAATGATAATATAATTTTAAAAAATAATGTATTTGAAAAAAAACTAATATATTATATAAACTATTATTAAAAGAAGATGTGGTGTCTCTCATGAAAAGAAAAAAATGCTCAACATAATTAATATTCTTCAAAAATAAATTAGATAAAATATAAAATAACAAATCGAACTAACTCGATCCATATATATATTCCCTAAAAAGACAATCACGCCTGGAGATGATACGAGGATTCATCATGACGACCTTGGGTGTTGTAGATGATCACAATGGTCATCAGAATCGTGATGCTCAATTCAACGAGACGTGAGAAGTGCTTGTGAAATAAAGTCGCTTATGCGCGATGATCGAGGAAATTGAATGAGCGGACGAAGCAGCACGAGCACGAAAGGGGTAGACTCCATGGTTGAACGTGCTTCCATTTAAAGAGCTCATAATCGAGTAAGTGAAACTATTTTTCTTAGATCGTATCATAGCTTAGGCGGCGAACTTTTTCTACTCTTCCAGTGGACTGATCCTGTATTTTTTTCGGCAAACTCCCTCTCTTCTTTTTTGAGTCTCAAGCCCAAGACAGACACCTCCAGATGATGAAAGAACATCTGTAGGTTTCCTGCAAATCTAACGCCCCTTGTCCTGTGCAAAATCATCTTCGGCACTCACAATCCTCTGCTACACGACATCTGAAGATGGTGCCACCGGGAACCTTATACGTCTCCTGTCGACATTTTCCACTTCCCCAAATTGCGAACCTACGACGAACTCCAGTCCACATTTTCCACTTCCCCAGATTGCGAACCTTCGCCCTCTTTAGTGTAAGATAAATGATGGCAAAATTTGTTGTTGTCGAACTAACCAAGTTGTTACGTTTTAATGGCATCAATTATGATATGTGGGGTTGAAGAATTCGGTATGAACTAGTTCATGATAATTTGTAAAAATATATTGACGATGTTGCCCCAATGCTTCTAAAAGAGGCTACAAGTTAACAAAATTTAACTCACACAAGGGTTATGGGTAATGAAAGTTGAATGATGAGAAAGCAAGAACCTTCATACTAATGTATATGGAGAACAATCTCATCATAATGTTTGAAATACATAAAATTGCACATGAACTTTGGAATATCTTAAAGGACAAGTATTCGTTCAAAAGATATATGGACTTACAACTCCTAGTACATAAATACATGTAAAATAAAGGTTGATGATAATGTATCATATCATGCCAATCGAATTATTATGATGGCAAAGGACTTGGAGACTGCAGGGTGTCCCTTACATTAGTACTAAATAATTTGTCACATACATTCGATATGACTATGATTTTTGTTCACATGAATGAGTCTATCAAGCAAATGACACAATTGTCTTCCATCTTGACCATCGAACAAGACATGTCTAAGGGAGAAAAAGAAAATAGAAATCTTCGATGCTGAGAAAAATGAAGAAGTATAAGAGGATGAGGCTTGCATGATTCATCACAAAAAGAATCTTGGCCCAAATAAAAGACAATTCAAGTCCAAAGCCAAGAAGACTCAACGGGAAACTTGTTATGATTGTGAAAATTTTGATCATTTTAGATCCAATTGTCCTATGATCTAGGCATAGTCAAAATAAGGGTCCACAATGCAAACAAGGCAACTTACAATAGAACAAAAGAGCAGGTTCAAGCAAGACGACACTTCTCAGTGTCTTTGAGTGCAATGCTGCAAAAGGGTGATGGATTGATTATGGAGCAACCTGCCACATTGCCAAGACAAAAGAACGTCGAATAGAATATAACTAACTGCAAAAATGGGAGTGGAGGATCTACATGAGAAACAACACCTACTTGGACATTGAAAGTGTTGAAAAGTACAAGCTTGATGTTAGAGATAGGTTCATGACTTCAATAAGTTTTGCACGTGTCAAGGAATTGACAAAGCTTAATCTTCATACCAAACCTACTACAAAATAATTTATAAGTTAGATTTCATAATGGTCGTGTGACAATTGGCAAAGATAAAAAAGTTTATGCCATGAGAAAATTTGTATATGGATACTACTTATTTTGTCTATCTATAATAAATAACAATGAATTATTCTTCTTAGTATATTTCGTATTATGTGTGTAATTATGATATTTGACATGAGAGTTTGAAACACCCAGGAAGCTCTAAAATGGACCAAATAATCAAATTGAACCTAGTGCACAAGAATAGCATATGACCATTGCTTGACCGCTAAAATGACTCTTACACATTTTACAACTGAAACAAAGTTGATGGAGTTGTTGGGGTTAGTTCATTCTGATATTAAAGGGCAATGTTGTTAAACTCTCAAGTTAAACTCTTACGAGTTCAAAAATTTATGTGAGTAAAATGGATCAAATCGACATAAACTCTTAAATAACATAGATTCTTAGATTTACATAAATATTAATTTAAATTTTTTTGTAGAATCTTATAAACTCTTATAGAGTTTATACGATTCTACAAGAGTTTACACGATACTATACGATTGCATGCAATTGTTTATTTTATATAATAATAAATATTATTAATCTCAAATATTTATTTGATTGATGTATTTATGATTGAGAGTGAACTTCGTATCGTGATTAGAAAATTTAGTGCAACCATTTTACTTTTTTATTTTTTATAAGTTCTCTCTCTTAATAAACATAATTGTTGATAGTTAGTTAGCATTTATTAGTTGTAAGTGATAATAATTACTTGATTACTTTCACATTAATTTCATATTATAAAATATATTAGTTGCTTGTTATTTATAAATCGTAAATATGTGTTTGTGCGTGCATATTAATTATTCAAATAATTAAATTTATTTGGTACATAAACTCTACGAATTCATGATTCATTTTACGATACGAGTTTATGGGACAAAAAATGAGTTTACTTAAACTCTCGAACTTGACAACATTGTTAGTGGGTTATTGAGCACATAGAGGTAAGGGATATTTTATTATATTAATTGATTATTATTCTAAATATTATTATGTTTATCTATTAGAAAGAAAAGTTAAAGATTTTAAATCTTTCAAGAAATATAAGATAGAAATGTAAAAAATTAGGAAGATCAATCAAGTGTTTAAGGATAGAAAAAGGATGGGAGTATATCTCTCGGGAATTTGAAAATTATTGCATTGCAGAAGAAATACGTAGGCAAACTATGATTTCATATACGTCACAACAAAATGGAGTGGCAAAATAAAGAAATAGGATATTAATGAATGCAGTAAGATATAAGTTATCTCACTCATATCTACCCAAAGAATTTTGGAGAGAGGTAGTGTTGACCGTGAGATGCTAGGGGTGTTCAGCGGGTCGGGTCGACCCGCGAACTCGACGATTCGACCCGACCCGCGGGTCGGGTTGGATCCGTGGTTGGGTTGGGTACGGGTTGTGTACAGGTTGAAATTTTCCAGAAGACCCGATTTTTTTATTTTTTTAGTTTTTAGCTTATATTATGTATAAAAAATAAAAAATATTTTAAATGTGTAAAATAATGTTTATATATTGAATAAATTATTTTATACTTTTAAATAAATATTATATAATATTTTTATATTACCCGACCACCCGATCTGATCCAACACGACCCGAACTGGGTCGGGTTGGATCGGATCTAGCCCTCAGATCCGGGGTCGGGTCGGGTCAAACCCGACTCGTGAACACCCCTACATACAAAATAGAATTCTCACAAAGTTTGTAAATTAATGCCATACAAATTATGAAATCACAAGAAATCCAAGTTGGGTCATCCTCAGAAATGAGAATGTAAAATGCATATATTAATTTCTGATCATTTGAGAAACAACTGGACTTGAGGATGAAAACATGCAAGTACATTGGATACAATCAAAATTCCAAACGATATAAAGTCTTCCACCCAGGTAAATGTCTTATAGAGAATCGAAATGCTACTTTTTTAGAAAATTAAAAGCAATGCATTTCAAGTGGATGATGATCTTTTCATGACTCTAAGAGATAGTGAAATCAACTCTTAGCACACATTGGATTATACAATAGTGAGAGTTGATACTACGGAGAATATGTAACACTCCAAGATTTTAATAAGGGCAATAAAGTAATTTAAACCAAGTTAATGGATAAAAGGAGAAATTTAAAAAGGAAAAGAAAAGAAAAAGATTAAATCCTATTAGGAGTAGAAATCACAATTAGATTGAAATTAGAGATTTCAATTTGATTTGAGGTCTAAAAGAATGTTTAATGAAATTGGTATAAATAAAAGAATGTCCCAAATAGGATAGGATTGAAAGTCATTTCAGTCATTAAAATAATATTTATGAAATTAGATGATAAAATATTGTAGAATTAAATAATTCCAAAAATAATTGGATAGGAGTTCGATTAGTGATAGGATTATTTAATTAATTTCGAAATTTATTTATTCAATTATTAAAATAAATATGAATGGTTTAAAGAGATTAGATAGATGATTTAAATATGAGTGGGATTAGATATTATAGTTATATTATAATTAAAATTTTTTAAAACCTTATAAAAAAAGGATGTTAAGGCTGGTGATCGAGACTTATTTCTCTCTTTTGCTCTCGCGGAAACAGGCGTGACATTTCGATGATAATAAGCAAGAGAGGCATGCTATCCCGATGATAGGAAGGCGTAATCGACGTGGAACGATTGGACGTGAAATGACATTTTCGACGATGGTGCGTGAAATGAGGTATGTAAAGATTGTGCCCAAAGGAAAAGAAAAAATAATAAGGAAATGAGTTTCACTACCGCAAGGGATAGATAGATAGAAGAAAAAAAAGAAAAGATATGGAAATGATGGGATGTTTAACTCCCAAAGGAAAAAAAAGGGAGTTCAATAGTCGCCTCACGACTGAGAAATAGAGAGAGGAGTAAACATGGTGGAGAGAGAGAGGAATAGTAAAATATGAGGAAAAACGTACGTGCAAGTTGATTGGAGAAAGAAAAGTTTGGAGAGAGGAATTGAAAAAAAAGATGAAGATGTGATGTTTGGCGACCAAAATGGATTGGTCGTGAAAGAAAAAAGAAAGGGGAATAAAAGAGGGCGTAATACGTCTTTTGCGCTCATGGAAAAAAAGACGCATGTTATCAGGAGAGAGAGAAATGCACATGAGAAAAAAAGAAGAAAACAATAATTTTTATTCATTTATGATTTTTTTATAAGAAAATTCATTTATTGAATTTCTTGTCCAGAAAAAAAAAAGAATATATAGAGGAAAATGATTGAGAGTAATTTTTATACAGATATTACATTGCTATATTATTTGCATCTATTAAATATTGTATGATATAAATAGGATGACCGAAAGTCATGTCGGAAACACAGTTTTCAATTGGCGTGGCCCTGATGCGTGCAAATTAAGTGTAAATATACTAAATCGTATCAAATAATAAAGAGTGAATAGAGTGTCGAACCCACGATGACTAATATAGATTCTTATCTTTCTGACTTAAGTTTATTAAGTGAGAGAATAACAAGAATTAATTTTCAAATAAAAGTGATTCAAAATTGACGACAATCTGAGATAATGATGCCCTTAATAACGTGAGAGAAAGTAGAGTTCAGGCTTCTCATCCCAATCATATTATCTTAATTAACCATTAATCAAATATAGATTTCTCGTAGAAAATAAATGGATAAAAGGTATAAGACTCAAAAGCTTGAGGACCTAACTTTCCTGATAAAGAATATAATCAAAGCACGTTGAAAACTAAATCCACTTTAATATACTTTGAACTAAGATGCGTTAATACGAAGGGTTGTTTAAAATAAAGGATTAAAAAATTTGAGAACCTAACTATCTTAAATAGAAGGCAAATTAAAGACGCCGAAAACTCGATCAACTCTAATCTACTTTATCTAAGATGCCTTAACTTGCAAACCTCCATTTAATAATACAATTGTTAGCAATTAAAACTAATTTACTAATAAAAATATCAAATTAACAGAAATCGGCTCAGGTCATAAGGAACTCGGCCCGGGCTGACACAAAAATTTTTGTTCGGAAAAATAAAGAAGGAAACCGGTCGGATTGTATCCGACTCAGTCCGGGTTCTTCTCACAAACAAATCTGACCAATTTTCTCTCGCAAAATTATGTGAAATTATATGAAATTAATGCAAGAAACTAATAAGCTCATATTAAACATGAAATCCACATCATAACCATGTTCTCAGAAGTTAAAACATGAAATATATTAAGAGAAAAACAAAGTTCAATGTAGTTTGTCCTCTAACAATTAAATTAATCCATATTCGAAAGAATTAACATCAAATCCGAGGGAGAAAATATAAAATAAAGATTAAAAATTATAAATCAAACTCTCAAGAAGTGGTGGACATCTCTGAACAAGCTTTGGCCGAAACTATGCTCAAACGATCGTCCGAAACCATCAAATCTCTACTTTTTTGATTGATTTGCAATGACGCGCAATAGAACTTCGTCTCTCATTTCTGGTGCAATTAGGGCTTCAAACTCTGAGATTGCATGCCCTATGGGTTCGTGGTATATTCATATTTATAGGAGTGATAGAGTTCTAGGGTTCCGAGTTGAGTTCGCGATTTAAATCCAAGTTAAAGTCGGCCGAAAAATCACGCGATCTGCCAGTTTGGCTGATTTGTACTAATCCGGGCCAGATTTGTTCTAGCTCGGACCGGGTTCTATTTAGATTTTATTTTCGTGTGAAAGTCGATTCTGAATCAAATTTTAATGCCAACCCGATCCGGGTATGATACCAACCCGGCCCGGGTTCTTCTTAAACTCAACCATACGTGCTCTTTGTGCTTCGTTTTACATGTTTTTCTTATTTGATTGCTTTGTACATCTAAAATGATGATTCTGAGAATAAAATCAAACATAAGTGGATAGCTTTGGACTCAAGAAATTAAGAAAATAAATAAGAAAATAGATGCATGTAATGATAAAAACTATGAAAAATAACCTAAATGGTGTATATAAAACATGTATAAAAATGCATACATCAAATTCCTCCAAGCTTGAACTCTTGCTTGTTCTCAAGCTAGCTCCAAAGCAAGACTCAAGAACCATAAATGAACCATCATAGTCTTCACCCCATGATTAATACTTTTTCACTACCATCATTTTACAAGTCCATCGCCAAAGTATCTATCCGCAATCCATAACCCAGCCTCAAAATTTTTGGATCTTAAACAGTTTAAACTTATTCTAATTCATCTCCGTGCAAAAAACATATAGTCTATCAAATAATAATATTAATGTTGAATGCAAAAGTACAGAGTGAGCTTAATTTTATTTTATTCACATTCTTATTATTATATAGAATTGATTACTCATGTGCTTCTCCATATTGCTCAAGGCAGTTCATGTAATAGGCTTTCGACCGATGAATCCCATACCAGTTGGCCTTAAGTCGTCAGGCAAAAATTTCATATGGGTCTAATCACCCGAACACACCAAGATTCCGGATAACACATTTATACATCATCTAGTACTCTTGTGCTTTTTCATATTGCGCAAGATGGTCCATGTAGCGGGCCTTCGACCGACGGATCATAGAGCAATTGCCTTTAGATCATTAGGCAAGGATTTCCTATGGATCTAATCACCTGAACACACCCATATTCCGGATAACACAATTATACCTTATTATAACTTTTGGGGTTCGACTAACCCCCTTTCATATTTGATTATTTATTTTAAGCTCACAAAATATTTTACGCGTTCAATAAAAAGGATACTACCATCAAGACCTAAAATAAAATTAAGAAATGAAATGCGAGCATGAACAAGAATCAGTGGTCTAAGTATCCATAATTTTACTTGGCAACATACACTTTCCATATTACCCAATAGTAAGGTGATGGAACATGTAAAATTATGACAATATAATTTCATAAGTGCACAACGTGTCCTTGAATTTTACTAAGTGCAAATAAGAAGAACAAACAATAAGAGAAAATGATGGTGAATGGTATTTTGTGATTTATGAAAATTTTGAAATTTTTATGGATTTTCATAAGATGCAAAAGATAGCGCAAACATGCAATATTGAAATAAACTAAAAGAAAGCAAACATGATGATGCAGTACAATAAGCAAAGATGATGCATGAAATGCAATCTCCCCCTAAGCTTAAACTAAACACTGTCCTCAGTGTTAGCCAGACAAGGTAAAGAGTACAAGATTAAAGACTCAAAAAGATAAAAAAGAAGAAAGGAAAAGACACGACTAGCTAGCCCATCTCTGGAGCGGTGGAGGTGGCAGATCCGACGCAAAGAAATATCGAACCAACAGCTCAAGGTGATCCTAACAATCGCTAAGTATCTGAAATTGAGTCTAAGTCTCCTAATGGTGCTGCTGCATCAGTTGGTACAGTCGCTCCTGGCCTGCAAGAAGTGAGACTAATGTATCCTGCAGAGTAAAGACATCGAAACTGGCAGTGGCAGAAGCATAAGTCGGTTGAGATGTAGATCAATGCTAAAGTGGTGGACTCGGGGCCATAAAGGGTGGTTACGTGTGTTGTGAAGGCCCCTCGTCCTGCAGAGGTACTGGATCCTCCTCATTGGGATATGGGTGAGCAGGACGATCTCCGACATGGCGAGGCTTGACTTGTCTTAAGGAGGGAAAATATATCCAGTTCGCATGATCAAATACAATGAAGTGAAACTTGAAGACCAAACCACCTGATGTCCTCTCGACAAGGTTCATCTGAAGAATCATGGTCATCCCAATAAATATGGGCTCGATGGGCTCAAGAGCGGATAGGTCAAGTCCCTGATAGAGGGTCATATGAGTAATCAAGCCACCATTGATAACTTTGCATGAAGTCCTAGTGGCCTGTCTCTGAAAATTATCGGTCAAAATGGCACCTATGTTGATTTGCCTTCCTTCCACCATAGCCCACAATATCTTTAGTTCTGTAATATTAATGGCACCCTCATTTTCTCCTCTACCATAGATGGTATAAGAGATGATCATGTGAACATATCGAAGTAAAGGATTCTGAATAAGACTGACCTTTGCTCGGGATGGAAGGAAGGGCTCATCATTTGTTATAGTTTTCCAGAAAGCAGCTCTCTGAAACTCAAGAGAAGTAGCATAAGACTCCAGTAGGGAAAAATTCATAAATAGAGTTAAACTCTATCATAGAAAAGTTATATTCATTATTAAAAAGGTGAAAGCTAACTCGATGGCGCCGAGCATATGAACTGAGGAACTCATGGCATAATTTCTCGTATGTCGGCCACCGTTGATCCAGAAAGGTCCACATCCCACCCTCTCAAAGAGTAACATAATACCAGCATCAATATTCAAATCTATCATTATTTTGAAACAAGCGTACCGGGTGGGATTAATAGTGAAGAAGAACGTCTGCCGGTAGTATTTGCGTTAAGTAGAATTCCAGAACACGAGATTGGTAGGTCATGGCTGTCGTTCTTCTTGTCGGAGAGCTTCATTGTCATCTGTCGATGAAGCATTAGAGCAAGGGACTACAAACTTCCGACGAGATTGCATTGTGAACTATGGCGTCCGACGCAAACTGTAAAAGAAACCCGGCCCGGGTCTGAGGGGAGTTTGGCAGATGCTGTCGAATGAAGTACCCGGCTTGGGGTACTGTGGACGCGGCCCGGGTTGAAGAATAGTCGACCATGGGTCAAGTTACGTGGAGCGTGGCCTGGGTACTGGCGGTGGCGTAAGACGAACGCGGTGCGAAATGGAGCCCGGCCCGCATTCAAAAGATCAACGTCCGGGTTGAGCGTCGGGTCTCAGGATCTCTGACAAAGGGAACGTCGACGGTAGTGCGATGCTGGCGGCGAGGAATAGCAGAGCGACGTCGATGGTTGTGACATAGGCGAAAAGTAGATCTGGTCGACGTCGGCGGTTGTGACCAGTGCTGAAGCAGAGGTGCGACGGCGCGGATCGGGTTGTCGGTCTGAATAGAGCCCGGTGGTAGTGAGGCGCAGAGGCGGCAGATCTAGGACACAGTCAGTCAAGGGCGAGACAGAGAAGATTGCAGTGGTGGCATGGACTCTTGACAGTCGGGGACGATTGAGGTGGCGCGAATGGCGTGAAGGACTCCAATGTTGTGAAAAGCTGTCAGCGTCGTAGAAGGTGGATGGGGTGGCGGTGATATGGTCCCGAAAGCCCCACCGGCCCGAGTTTTGTAGAAGGATCCGACCCAGGTGGGTTGACGTTCTACTCCGACAATTGCGTAGAATCGATGCCGAGGATTTATGAGAGTTAGTTGGCATCTCAACCACCGGATTCGTGGCTGAATTTTTCATGCAGTCAATGACAAAATTGATGCGGAAGAAGCCTGGTCTAGGTTGTTCATAACCCAGGCCGGGTTTCTGATATGGTCGCGCCGGGTGGCATCTTGGGCAGCAGCTTCTACCCGGCCCGGGTTCGTAGCAACCCGACCCGAGTTATTTGTACTTGACATGAGTTCATGGAAAAAAGCGCAGCCCGGGTTTCAGGGAGCTCAGGCCGGGTTTAGCAATAGAAGAAAGTGAATAATTTAGTAAATTGTAAAGTTAAGATCATCCGATTATGGATTAAAGATGAGACTTTAGAATAAGGTAATTAATCGACTAAAACTTACTAAATTATGACTAGGACTTGATTTATAGAAACCAAATCTATAAAAGCAATTTAAAAGAAAAGTAATAATTCATCTAAGACGATAACCTAGGGTATTAGAAAAAGATGCAATAAAGAACAATCTCATCGTGATTAGTTGATGTGCTCATGAACGTCCAATATGATGAGCTCACTAGATGCGAGTGAATATGCACCCAACCGACTCCAACTTTCGGTAACCTTCATAAGAAATTTTGGCTTTATCTTTTAAGACAATTTGTGTTTTTTCCATATTTTGAATTACTTTTGGACTCCTTGGGCGCCATTGTTGGGATGTGGTTTGTACTTTTGATATTGATGTTATGAATGATGTGGCTCCCTCCTTTTGTTCAAGCAGAATTGGAGGTAAGTTAGTAGTTGGGGTTAGAACTTCCGAAGGCCAATTCCGAACTATTCCATCTTTAATTACATACTCACTTGTCTCCTTTATCCTCCACTATGTAGTCCATGTTTTTCTTTGATAATTTCTTCGTGGTCTTCATCTTTGATAAGAATTTTGGTGGTGACATGGGCATACAATAATTGGAGAATAATTTTCCAAGTAAGACTTTTGAGATGGGTCAAATTGAGAAGAAAAATATGCAATCTGCTTCTCCAATGCTTTAATATTTGTCTTCATCTCCTCGAATTTATTTTGAATCTCGAATGATTGTGGGGGAGGAGGAATATCATTATTAACCTTAACTTGCTCCTTCAATTGAATCAAGTGTGCTTCCAAGGATTGAATGAGTTTGTCTTCAAGGTTTAACTTGTTCTTAATGTCCGAAATAAATTGGCAAAGCATTGCTTCCAAGTTGGTCCTTGATTTAGTTGAGGAGTTATTTTCTCGTAGAGATGAGAGAGCACCATCAATTTCTTGACCATGTTGCTTCAGATTTGAAATTTGCATCTCCATATTTTGTATGAATTCTTCTTGCGTGAAAATCTTCGTCAGCAACATCCCCACCTTGTGAGTAAGCAGGACTAGTGCATCTTGCGATGCATCGTTCTCTTGTACACATGCATAGGGTGACGTGATTGTATTTTGTCCTGGAAAGTTTATACCAACTTGTAAAATTTTAGTTACAAAAGCATATTCTTGTTGAGGGCTACATAAAGCTCCAAGTTGTCCTTCTCCAGGAGCTTTGATAATCTTGCTATCTTCAATTGACTTGGGTTGTTGTTTGGATTTATTCTTCTTCGCCATTGAAGATCGATCAACTTGTCTTTAAAATAATTTTCCAAAACACAATAAATAAAAACTCGTGAAAGTATATGAAGTGATGAATTCCAAATAAAAAGTGCAATAATAATAATAATAATAATAATAATAATAATAATAATAATAATAATAATAATAATAATAATAATAATAAAATCAAGTTAACAAATAAAAGTAGAAAAATAGAACTAGAAATAATCATCGGCAACAACGCCAAAAAATTGATGCGTGCAAATTAAGCGCAAATATACTAGCAAGTATACTAGATCGTATCAAGTAATAAAGAGTGAATAGAGTGTCAATCTCACGAGGACTAATATAGATTCTTATCTTCCTAACTTAAGTTTATTAATTGAGAGAATAACAAGAATTAATTTTCAGATAAAAGTGATTCAAAATTGATGACAATATGTGATAATGATGCCCTTAATAATGTGAGAGAAAGTAGAGTTCAGACTTCGTATCCCAATCGTATTATCTTAATTAACCATTAATCAAATATAGACTTCTTGTAAAAAATAAATGGATAAAAGGTATATGACTCAAAAACTTGAGGACCTAACTACTCTGATAAAAAATATAATCAAAGCACGTTAAAAACTCAATCCACTTTAATATACTCTGAACTAAGATGCGTTAATACAAAGTGTTGCTTAAAATAAAGGACTCAAAAACTTGAGAACCTAACTATCTTAAATAGAAATAAAATTAAAGATGTCGAAAACTCGATCAACTCTAATCTACTTTATCTAAGATGCCTTAAGTTACAAACCTCCATTTAATGATACAATTGTTAGCAATTAAAATTAATTTACTAACAAAAATATCAAATTAACATAACTCGGCCCGGGTCAGAAGGAACTCAGCCCGGGCTGACACAAAAATTTCTCTTCGGGAAAATAAAGAAGGAACCCAACCGAGTTGTATCCGACTCGGCCTGGGTTCTTCTTACAGACAAATTCGACCGATTTTCTCTTGCATAATTATGTGAAATTATATGAAATTAATGCATGAAACTAATAAGCTCAGATTAAAAATGAAATCCACATCATAATCATGTTCTCAGAAGTCTAAAACATGAAATATATTAAGAGAAAACTAAGGTTCAACGTAGTTTGTCCTTTAACAACTAGACTAATCCATATTCAGAAGAATTAATATCAAATCCAAGGGAGAAAATATAAAAGAAAGATTAGAAATTATAAATCAAACTCCCAAGAAGTGGTGGACGTCTCTGGAACAAGCTTTGGCCGAAACTATACTCCAAATGATCGCTCGAAACCACAAAATCTCTACTTCTTCGATTGATTTGCATGGCACACAGTAGAACTTTGTCTCTCGTTTCTGGTGCGGCTAGGGCTTTACACTCCGAGATTGCATGCCCTATGGGTTCATGGTACATCCATATTTATAGGGGTGACAAAGTTCTAGGGTTCTGAGTTAAGTTCGCGATTTAAATCTAAGTTAAAGTCGGTCGAAAAATGATATGTCAGCTTAGTTGATTTGCACTATCCCGGGCCGGGTTTGTTCCAACTCGGGCCGGGTTCTGTTTAGATTTTATTTTCGTGCGGAAGTCAATTCAGAATCGGATTATAACACCAACCCGGTATGGGTATGATGCCAGTCCGGCTCGGGCTCTTATTGAACTCAATCATACGTGCTCTTTGTGCTTCGTTTTACATGTTTTTCTGATTTGATTGCTTTGTACATCTAAAATGATGATTCTGAGAATAAAATCAAATAGAAGTGGGTAGCTTTGGACTCAAAAGAAATTAAGAAATAAATGAGAAAATAGATGCATGCAATGATAAAAGTACAAAAAATAACCTAAATGATGCATGTAAAACATGTATAAAAATGCATGCATCAGGCCCGAATTTCGATCGAATTGTAGTAGGAATCAGACTGAGTTCCATGAACGCGACCCGAGTTCCCATAGGCACGGCTCTGGTTCCTTTACCCGAGTGCGACGTGAGATTAGATCAATAGAATCGGATCGGGTTTCGATTTATCCGGCCTGGTTTCGAAGACTCATTAAAACCGAGCCGATTCGGCCCAGGTATTGGATGACTGATATAGAATTGGATAAAAATATACCCGATCTGGATTTTACTAGACCCGACCCGAGTTCTGATATAGAAATTAGAGAAAGTGAAGTAGATAAACCAATCCGAATTTGTTCTAGTGTGGGTCGAATTCCGATAATTTAAAATATATTTTAAAAAAATTATTTAAGGTTAATTGCATTGTTTAATAGCATTGATTGTTCATAACCATCCATTGATATGTATTGGTCTAGCGATTGTGATTGTTATGTTGATTGATGCTAATAAATTATAATCGTATTGCTCCATAGTGGATGATGAAAAATTGAATAGATAAATTGTTAATAAAATAATAATTGATAATTGTTTATTATGGCATTGACCGACCTATGACTAATTGGTAATTTATTTAAGATAATTGAATCAAATTGAATGGATATTGGTCATGAATAATTGATGATATGGATAGTTACTATGATTAGTCAAATTATTTATGATTTATTGATTATCGTTAAGTGTTATCTATTTTGACCAATTATATATTATTATGGATAATTGTTATTGGTAGTATTGATATTAATATTGATCATGGTTAATGTTGTTTATTTTTATAGGTGACCGTACGTATTGAGTTATATCATTGGGCTTTACCCCTATATTTAGATCCATACAGGTAATCGTGATGGCGATGGTGAGACGGTTGGTGACTCCTCTAACGAGTGATATGCACATAGATATAGGGTTCATTATTATATAGACGTGGGCCTTAACCCACAGAGTATTGGATATGGTATAAATAGCTTTCACATATTATAATAGAATTTTATAAATTAGTCTTCCGCTTATGTAAGTCAGTTTGTTGACTGGTCAAAGTCAATGTATAGAATTGAGTGACGTCGCCGAAATAACTTTTTGGACAGGCAAAAGAAAAAAAATCTCGGGGCATTACAGAATATTATACCTTGAGATGAAGTGGAGAAACTCACACTTTTCACGAGTATAATCGACAATAAAAGATACAAAACTCACACATTTGAATGATTATGTGATGTACGAATAGTATGATTGTGATACTTCGTGCTATTCCACCAATGTTGACATAGAGAATATTACAAATCTTATTATCTATAAAGAAGCAATGACTTCTAATGGATCAGAATCATGGTCGGCCACTATGAGATGTGAGTTAGACTCAATTGATCGGAATAGAGTATAGACACTAGACCACTTGTCGGAAGGTAGGCAATTGATATGGTGCAAATAGATGTTCAAGAGAAAGTATAGTTCTCATGATAGTAAGGTAAATTAGTTTCTTTATGAAGTTCCTTTATGATAATTTTACTAAATAATAATTTTCTGTCTTTTTATTACTATAATTTTTCAAGTTAGTTATATGTGAAGTAAATAAGTATGCCAAAAATCTTATCTAGTTAATTTGTAACATCTTAAAGCAATATTAATTTTAGCCGAGATAGAGAAATATTTTTTCTCGATAAAATTATGTTGCCTATTTTTGTAACAATGTCTAATAGACAAAAAAGTAACAAAATCATTTATGAACAAAATATATGCAATAATCCATTTGTGTTGTATTGAATATCCAATGTTCTATTAGATTTCTTGCGCCACATTTTCGTGTTACAAAAATATACATATGATTTATCTAAGTTGGTAACATAAATTATTTTATATAAATTCATAAACTTAGACGGAGACTTAATTATGATCGTAAAATTAATCTAAAATTGATATTGCAAAATGATTTGCATTTATTCAAACAATATAGTGATGGAAATAATATAGTTACGAGACTAGCTATAGTTCGCATTAATATGTGTTGTGGATATGATTAATCCAAAATATACTTAATTATTATATATTTTTTAAGTAGAGTCACAAATAATTATTCAATTTTGTATTTGAAATATGTTGTATTTAGTGTTGCTAAAATATATACTAATTCGATATTGTATTTTGTATTTGAAATATATTGTAATAAGAGTTACTAAAATAACAAATAGATATATGACACACACACACACACACACACATATATATATATATATATATATATATTATTCTTGGTTGAACGAGACTAAGTGACATAGTTACTTTCGAAGTTGAAGATTCAGAGATGGTAATGTATATAGATTAATTTGTGACTATGTTCATATTTAGTTCTCACACACAATTCGAGTGGGAATAATTCAGAAGCAACTCATGAAGAATGTTCATTTGTATTGAATCACATGAGTAGTGTTTTGCTAATATCGAATGACTACATGAAATAAATATGAGCCTAAGACGAATGGAGGTTATCCAATGTCTAGATAAAATAAATGGATTAATGCAAATACTTAGAGTAAAAAAAAAGAAAATTAAATCAGAGACTTTTTAAATCGCTCACCTTGCCGAAAAGCAATAAGAAGCATACACACTAAAAATAGATTAATGTGAATGATAGGAGAGTTGATAGTGGCAAAAAACAATAGTCGCAAAAGGAATGTTGAATATAGAAAAAATATTATATTTTTTCTTGTTTATCAAAATCTAGTTATCGATTCAGTTAAGCATTAGACGAAAATTACATAAAGCTATTTGGAAAAGTATGAAGTATTAAGCTAGATTATGGCCGTCTAATTATGAATTCAATGTTCATCTAAACAACGATATACATACCATTATATGTGTATATCCATTTGTTATGAATAACCATGTCATCATGACATTACATGTGAAGTAAACTTATGGATAAGTAGAAGTAATAAGGGATTATTCCATCAATGAAGAATTTAATGTCTTTCTACATAAATGACATGGGTGAGACAATTATTCACATCAGGTGTAAAGTTTAAATAAGACTCGTTTAAGAAAATTTATTATTTTATAATAAGAGTCATCTTTCATTAAGACAAACTAGACATTCTATGGAAAATTGTAAGCCCAATGTTATCCTTGTTACAAGAGATAAATTCAAATATCATGATATTTCCTAAGACTATACAAATGTTTGATTTTGTGTCATTGATCAAATAAGGAGGTACCTATGTTGAATGACGATGAATAGAATAATGCGACACCTTACGAGCATTGCTAACTTTTGTTAGGATGGAGACACTTTAGAGACTTAATAAATAGACACATATTAGGATGACCATATTAACAAGAAAAAATCTATCTCCAATTATGTCTTCATGTTATATAATAACATTTGTTGCAAAGATTAACTAAAGCAAAATTGTATGAAGTTTTCAACTATAAAAATTGAGTTTGTGTATACTTAACAATGATATGAACCCCTCTAGTAATGCAAATTCTTTTACTCTTGTATTGACAATAGTCAAGTATATTCTTTGGTGTAATAAATATGTTACTATTGCTTGATTAAAGAATGAACCATTGCAAGAAAAAAAATAAATTAATATCTAGCATGACTTGATAAAGTGAAGAATATTATAGGTTTGTTTGGGACAGCTTTTCCAATTGCTTTTGTTGATAGATACAACTTGCTTTCTTTTGCGATGATGTTTGGTGAAACTTTCAAAATTTGCTTTCTCCCATAATTGTCTATTGCCCAAAGCTGGGATGAAGGTCCTTTGGAAGAAAGCAAGTTTTTTTAAAAGTTTTCTTTGCCATCCAGTTGCCCCAAACACAACCTATATTGATGAATACACATTTACATATTAAATACTTGTTAAGCCATGTTCAGCTGACATATTTATATGCATAAGACTTATGCGGTGATGTATTCTAAATTTTCTTACGATGAATAAAATTATGTTAATTTTATCAAGGAATTAAAGATTTTGATATTTTATGTAAAGTGTATCAATTAGGTACGAGATTGTTAGTCACACGAATAATCGACTCATATGCTTATTGTATAGTGAGCAAGGTGTTTATAGGGCAAAGCGAGTAACATGGATGTTTGTGCTACTATATGTTATTGATAAATTATAGTATCCACTCATGATAGTTGGACAACCATATAACGTTGATAAGATATAGAAAGAGCTCACACATTAATTGAATAGTTATATGGTCATAATTTTGGCTCTCAAATTGATCGAGCAATTATGTTTCCCTAACATGCAATATTGTAATTTCTCATGTGGTCGAGTGACTATATATCTCTAAGTTCTTCTTTAGTTCGGAAATATATTCATGGTCGCATGATCCATTTATCATAATCGATATTTATTAGACACTTTATGACCTTAATGAGCCTTTAGTTGTGTAGTTGTGCAACTTATGCAGTTAATAAATCTATATACTGCCTATATATGACAAGTATCGACCACCTTTTTTGGTGGTGTGAAGAGGTTGTCCTAACTCTATTGTGTTATTTGATGAGAAAGTCATTTTGTTGAGAATTTCAATGTAGTCCGAGTAATTTGGATTGTGAACAAGTGTCATAGGTTTCCAACAATGAGTCCAAACACAATGTAGAAAACTTCAACGATTCGTTCTTCGACTAAATATCCTCTAATTTTGACGCTTTATCATTTTGTAACTAGACTATTATCCACCTATCAACTTATTTCACTAAATACACTTTTTTACCTATGATCGGCTTTGGATTGTTGATGTGATGTCCATGAACAACTAACCGACGTGACCATTAAAAAAACAATATTAAAAGAAATAATATAATAATTTTAAAAATTTAAAATAAAAGGCCACCGTCGCCTTCCACAATCGCCCGTCTGCGCTTCACGGTTGCCCCCTTTGGCGCCTCGTTAGAGGTCGTAGAGGGAGACGTCACCCTCATTTTTCCCTATGCTGAAAGGAAAGAGGGCATCATTAAAAATAAAACAATATTAAAAGAAATAATATAATATTTTTAAAAATTTAAAATAAAAGCGCGCAAGGAAGGGGGGGGGGGGGGAGGGGGGTTTGCAACCTCCGACAAGGTACACAGGAAAGTGGGGGCGTGACATTTGTGACCTCGTCGGAGGTGGGGGTAGCGGTGTTCACGGATCGGATTTGACCCAACCTGAGTTTGTGGGTTTCTCAATTTTTTTTTGCTATGACCTGACCCAACCCGATCTTGGGTTGGGTTATCCGATTACCATAAAATATTTTTAAATACCAAAAATATTGTTTTACATATCTATATATTTTCTACATTTGAAATAGTTTATTTTATTTTTTTGATTATAAATAATATAAAACTCTTAAATTAACAAAACAATTATTTAAAATTAAAAAGAAAACTCGAGTCATCAGGTCGGGTCAAGTAGGGTTGGAATTCTCCAATCTGAACCCGACTCGACTACCTTCGGGTTAGGTCAGATTTTCGGGTTCACCGGGTGCACACTTTTTTTTATATTATTATATTATTTATTTTAATATTATTTTATTTTTTAATAATGTCACGTCGACTAGTTGCTCGTATGAAAAAGAGAGAAATAAGCTCCATGGATGCCACATCAACAATGCAATTAGAAAAATGAACGAATCACAAGTAAAAAGAACATTTGGTAAAAGAAATTAATAATTAAATAATCTAATTACAAAATAAAGTTGAAGAATGGAGTTGAAAAAAACGAACAAGGTTTTTGAATAGGAAGCCTTCTAGAATTGAATTTCTTATGAGCATAATTATTGAGAAAAAAATGTATATTGTTAGTAAAAGAGCAATCTTTACACGCAAAAGATGATTCTTTTATTATTTTTAAAGAACTTGTTTTAGATATTTTTAATTTGATGAATAAAATGATAAAGAATATAGTATTCCTTCTTTAAAAGAGGAACATCGATAATTAAATTCTTCAATATTTGAGTTATTTTTGGAATTGTATTTTGAAACTAAGTGAATATTAACCTTTTTGTAATTTCTTAAATAGAGTAAAGTATGCCCTTGACATTTCCATAATTTTCTAGTTTCAAGTTAAAAAAATACATGTCACGTCAAATGGATAATGAATGGCTAACAACACCATTTCCAAAATATTAATTAATAATAAAAATATTAATAAATAGATTCAACCGATTGATTAACAACCGATCGTAGTTGTATCCATTATCCAATGCATTGAATTATCCAATTCGACTTTGATAAAACTCGATGAATAAATTTGTCCGGTCAGTTACAAATAATTAATAAAAAATTTGATTAAAAAAATTATATAATCAATAATATAAAAGTTATTTATTATATTATTTTCAAAAACTTATTATATGTATATGAATTTATAATTTTTTTTGTCAATTGGATTTGGTATCCTAATTATTTGATGATTTTTATCCTGATATCATCTTACCATTAGCTTTCGAATCACCGCTTTGCGAAATTTAATATTTACTTTTATTGTGAATAAAAAAATAATTTCTAGTTTCACATTTTTTCAAATTTATGAATTCAATAATATTTTTTCTAATATATTTTTTCGGTTAAATTTAATTGAATTAAAATTTTTATTAACTGAAATCTTCCATCAAGTAATCGAATTATCCGTAACAGAATAACCTTTTCAAACAGTAATATATATTTTCTGAATCAAAGTTTTATTAATAATTTCAGTTCAAAATAACAATCACAACCTCATTTTGTGAATAATATATATCAATAATTTTGACCCAGAAATTACTTGACACATATCCGAGGAATCTAATAAAATTGTCCACAAGATAACTCAAACAATAAAACTTGAAACCCATATTTGTTAACATAATTTTAATTCGATATTTAATTTGAACTCATTATTATTTGGAGCGACAAAAGACATAAAACACAAATATGTGTTTAATAATTAAAAATGCAAATTTTATTTTTTTAACCTTTTCGATTTCTTATATTTCACCTCATCGGCTTCGGAACCCCAAAAGAAAAAAATTTCTCTCCACGATCCCATCAGAAGTCGGGAGGAAGAGGAAGAGGACGCGAGCAGAAGCCATGGCCACGGCCGCAGTTGAGACCAAGCAGCGGCCTGCGACGGTGGAGGACGGCAAGGCTCGATCGCCGCTGGCGAATAAGGGAGGCGGCGAGGGCTTGAGGCAGTACTACCTCCAGCATATCCACGACCTTCAGCTGCAAGTCCGCCAGAAGACGCACAACCTCCAGCGACTCGAGGCCCAGAGGAACGACCTCAACTCCCGAGGTGAGTGAATGCTCGTACTCGCGGAAGCCCTAACTAACCGGTGGTTTACTGCAAAGTTATGATCACGCTTTAAATCCTGTTAATGTCGATTTTAACTCAAGATAGGTTCGTTTGTCCGATTTCTGATCTGGGGCGAGGTTTCTTCTAGTTCGGGCACAAAGTTCTTATCTTTTATCAATTTTGTGGAAAGCCGTCTAACGGTCATTCTTAATTTCTGAACAACAAAATTGATTTTTTTTATAACATGAGTAGAGAATGAATATTTCCTTGCCATAAAACATCAGTGGCTTTGCGGGTTGAATTGCTGCGGTGGTTCATCAAAGAGCCCTCCCAATTTAAACTCCATTTCTAGTGATTTTATTTTGTTTATCCTCGGGCTTTGATCTGGGAAGAGGTGTTTGTGGTCTCTGACTTGGCAAAGGGCTTCTATTTTGCACAGAAGATTATCTAGAGATTATTCTCAAATCTTAGACAAGTTACCAGTAAATCTTTTATAAGGACGACCACAACAACAACAACAAAGCCTTATCCCACTAAGTGGGGTCGGCTACATGGATCTTACGATGCCAATTCGTTGATCCATGTTCATGAGATTCTACAGGGTTTTACGCAGGCTGTCGGGGTCTAACACAACCCTCCTCCTTTATCCGGGCTTGGGACCGGCTATAAAACATAGGCGGAGTTATCTTTTATAAGGACAAGGGAAGGAAATAATGTATGGTGAACTTGATTTACATCTTTATCCGAAAAGCATGAGGTGATGTTTTGGTTGAAATTCATGAAAAATAGAGTTCTTTTCCCAGAAGATAAAGGCCATCAAGATGGTGGTAATTCAAACTCCATTCATATAAAAGTTCAAGACTATATATATGGAAGGATCGTTGTTCATGGTCAAGTGAAATTGTAGTTTCTCGGAGTTTTTGATAAATAATGTAATCCATAGATGGGTGCATTTGGATGGTATTAAATGTAATGCCGAGAATTAATGAGAGGGGAAAAGATGATTTGTTAGATTTTTTACCACTTGTCATATCATTGACAGAATCAACTAGAACCAGAGGGTTGGCTTCAGCTAATTCCCATCGCCAAATGGGGCCATCAAGTTCACTATTTAAAGCCGTATCAGTTTACAACGTGTAGCAGGGGGTTCACCCTTAAAGGAATGTCCCGAGAAAAGGGATAAGTTTGTAAAAGCTTCCTTGGAAATATGAAATACAACAACAACAAAGCTTCCTTGGAAATATGAAATAACATAAAAAAAATTTAATGCACATGGATATAGCTGATTTTTACAACAGGGGCCCAGGGCTGTTTGCATCCTTTCTGCTAATGGGGCTGTGTCCACCGTAACACTCTGTCAGTCTACAACTTCTGGTGGCACAGTGACCTATGAGGTTTGACTTTTATTCTCTTGCTTCATGCATTCTGGTTGTAATGCATTTATATTTAGATGTATTATATGTTCGTAGTGCAATAACTTTTGTTAATCACTTGGAGGACTTGTTTGCCGTTTGATTTGCCAATCTGCAATAATTTAGATAGTGACGATGGAGCAATTGTGTTATGCCAAAAACAGCAAAAGTTGCATGATTGCTTTCTGGTGGATAATTTTTCTCTGCTTGTGCTCATAAAAAGAAGGAACGGTTTCTCTTCTTGTTGAAGTGAAAAATCATATTTTAGCTTGATTGTCCATGCGGAAGTATGGTGGGTTGTGTGAAACCCATCACAAGGTATTGAAAAATGTAATCCTGACTCTGACTGAAAAAAGGTACTTGTGATAAACAGTAATAACATATTTTCATAGAGGAAGATAGTTGGTACATGCATTTCACTGAACAAATTTTACTTTTGGACTTCACTTGTGATTTTTGGTTTTCTGAGATCAATGTGATCAGAACATATTATCTCCAGTCTTTATGTAAATATGCATTTGGGAATGCATTTTTTCAGTACTTCTAGCTTAACACAGAGAGTGTACTAGTTTGTTTTCCCAAAGTTGCATTTTAATGTGATTAGATTGGTGTGTTTGGAAAAATGATTTGCAGTTTACCTGTTCTCTGCCAAGAAAATAGATTATTTTCTATAATTTGTGCTTCTGCCATTCTGCAAACTCACATTCTTCTTCAGCTCTTGAATGCAGTAGTCTTACTTCTGAACTACAGGGTCGATTTGAAATACTTTGTTTATCTGGCTCATATGTGCTAGCTGATAATGATGGATCAAATAGTCGAAGTGGAGGTCTTAGCGTCGGATAAAGGAGGAGGGTTGTGTTAGGCCTCGACAGCCAACGTAAAATCTTGTCGAATCTCATGAACATGGATCAACGAATCGGAATGGCGTCGTATGATCCATGTAGCCGACCCCACCTAGTGGGATAAGGCTTTGTTGTTGTTGTTGTTTGGATATAGCTGATTTGTATGTTTAAGTTGTGTAATATGTTTTAGCCCATATTTGGTTACTTAAAAAATCTTATGGGTGCTAAATTTCAGTGAGAATGCTGCGTGAGGAGTTGCAGCTGCTTCAGGAGCCTGGTTCTTATGTTGGGGAGGTGGTTAAAGTTATGGGAAAATCAAAGGTCCTGGTCAAGGTAAATATTGCCTGGTTGTTGTTTAACTATTATATTTCAGCCATAAAATAATACAAGTAGTAATATTGTATCCACAGTCTTGGTCATTTGGGGTATATTGAAATGTGCAGGGTAATCAAATTTGCATATATTTTTCTCGCAGTGTTAGAACTTACATATACTTTCATTAATTAATTTGCATATTTGCATCTTGTTGCTTAGCCGACCCCACCTAGTGGGATAAGGCTTTGTTGTTGTTGTATTTGCATCTTGTTGCTCAGTCATGTGGTATCCTTTTTCTTCACTCTGACACCTTTGTATGTTACAGTTTTTCAAGCACTTACACTTATTTCTTTTGATGAAAATGGTACACTGTTTTGAATGTTAATAATAATTAGCACTTTGAACAAGGGACACTAGGAATGAATCACAGTGCTACTTGATTGAGCCCACTTATCTGTTGGATTGTTTTCTTCTAGTTAGTAAAGGCAGAGATACAACATCTACGTTCCAAATATCCTTCAGGATTTTGATGTAAAAAGATATGCTTCCTATCACCTTTGTTCTGAATGTGATTATTGTGGTTCCATGGAGATGTGCTTCCACCATAGATAAATTATAAACCTAACTGTTATTCCAAACAGTACGCATAAGAGAACATGCGTTATTTAGAAATTTGGTGCCATGTGAAGAAGCAGTAGATGTATTCTTTTTTTTTTCCTTTGAGAGGAAAAAATGATGATTGACCAAGATGTTAATAATCCAAACCATTCATTCATTTCATCGTAAAAGAACCTGGTTACAAATTAGAGGGGAGAGTCAGAGTAGTATGAAACAACAACACAACAACAACAACAAAGCCTTATCCCACTAGGTGGGGTCGGCTACATGGATCATACGACGCTATTCCGCTCTATTCGTTGATCCATGTTCATGAGATTTGACAGGGTTTTACGCTGGCTGTCGGGGTCTAACACAACCCTCCTCCTTTATCCGGGCTTGGGACCGGCTATAAAACATAGGCGGAGTTTCAGAGTAGTATGAAAAGAGTCATATAAACAAATCAAAGAAGAACTAGTAGTAGTGAGAGTCCCACTTCTTGGTACAACTGGTGCCATTGAGGATTTTCCACGTAGCATCCATCTCCCTGGAAAACCACCTTTATTGCGCCGGCAACCAAATTGCCCACAGTATTCCAAAGAGAAACCCAGTCCTTCATCGATCATATAGGTGATAATGGAGTTGGAAAAAACTGCCATGCCTAAAGGATGCCCAAAATTCAACCTCAGTCCAGATGACAACCATAATAATGCAAAGTTTGGGTTTGATCCACAGGCAGATTTTCTGCGCGAGGTGCATAAATTGCTGTGCTCGGAGGACCATAACACAGATATTCCTTTGAGGACAGATTGTAGACACATTGACAGACACGTGCACCATTGAGGATTAAGCCTTTTGCTTGGGTTATGAGAAGACGACTCACAGATCGGATATAGAGGTTAAGGTGGGGGAAAAGAGATGGGTATGATTGCTGTGTGCATTGATGGCTTGGAGGACATTGATCATCTGTTTTTTTTTTCCGGTTGATCTGTGCTAGGGGAGCTTTGGTATAGTCTGAATGCAGGGGACTGACTTTTGGGGTTCCTTCGGACGTGGGAGACAAACAAGATATCTTGTATGGCTCAAGAAGATGGTAAGGAGGCACGTTGATGGTCTTGCGGGCATTATGGTGAGAGACAGAAGATATCTTGCATAGCTCAAGAAGATGGTAAGGGGGCACACTGATGGTCTTGTGGGCATTATGGCACCAAAGGAATGGTTGCATCTTCCAGAGTGGGCACAGCTATGTTGACAGCAATATTGCCCATTCCCATGCTTTGTCTTGGGAGTGATTAGCAGTTTTATAACTGATGGGGGAAAACCTTATTTTTGGTGTTTTTTTGCCTTTGACGTTGTCATATAACTACTTTACATTTTAATTAATAAAGTTGGATGACTGTCCATCTACAGTCATTGCTTTCCTTCATAAAAAAGTTGAATGACTGATGGGGACAAACCTTATATCTGGTGTTTTCTGGATCTCTCTTTCTAGTTTCTACAGTTGGGGATTGATCAATGTGTAATTTAATTTGTTTTACTTAATTTGGGTAGAATAACTTTGGCCTCATCACTTGTTGCTACATTGTATTTGCATAAGCTTGCATGCTCTCTTCATATAGCTTCAGAATTATTATTATTCTCTTTTTCCTTTAAGTGTTTCTTCTAGACATCACTGCAAACCAGACATCTTTTTCCAGGTTCATCCAGAAGGAAAATATGTTGTTGATATTGACAAGAGCATTGATATAACAAAGATAACACCATCAACCAGAGTTGCTCTTCGAAATGATAGTTATGTACTTCACTTAGTACTACCCAGCAAAGTAGACCCTCTTGTTAATCTTATGAAAGTGGAAAAGGTACCTGATTCTACATATGACATGATTGGTGGTCTTGACCAGCAAATTAAAGAGATAAAGGAGGTTGGTTGAAGTAACTATATATGTTTTCAATTGTTCAATTCTATTCCCATCTGCATTTTTATTCTGATTATTTTGTCCCTATGAACCGTGTGTGATAATTTTAGGTTATCGAACTCCCTATAAAGCATCCTGAACTCTTTGAAAGTCTTGGAATAGCTCAACCCAAGGTGAAAATGTCGGCCTTGAAAACTTTTATGATGTCTGATTTCCACCTATTATGTTCCTAAGTCGAATATAATGATTTTCTTTCCTTCCCAGGGAGTTTTGCTTTATGGGCCTCCTGGTACAGGGAAAACTTTGTTGGCAAGAGCAGTGGCCCATCATACCGATTGCACCTTCATACGGGTTTCTGGTTCTGAGTTGGTTCAGAAATATATTGGAGAAGGTTCTAGAATGGTTCGGGAGCTCTTTGTCATGGCCAGGTACTTTTAATAAATGGACAATCCCATTATTTGGCTTTCTTTTAACCTATACACGTTTTCTCGTGCCTCTGTGGCGTAAGAAGTAACCCAGAAATGAGAACTTTTCTCCACATGTTATTATTCTACTCAACAAAATAAATATTTCTTTGATATGTTGTGAAAACACATTATGGACAAGCTCGTTAGTAACTTATCTTATATATATATATATATATATATATATATTGTACATACATCCCTGGAGATCTATTATATTCATGGATGGTTGATGTGTGATGCAGAGAACACGCACCATCCATTATATTCATGGATGAGATAGATAGTATTGGGTCTGCAAGAATGGAGTCAGGCACTGGTAATGGTGATAGTGAAGTGCAACGCACAATGCTAGAGCTTCTCAACCAACTTGATGGTTTTGAAGCATCAAACAAAATTAAGGTACGAAGTATTGCTGTTTCAATCGGTTGTACATTCAAAATCAATTTCCAAAACTTTGATGAAAGCTTAGCTGCCAATTTATCGCATAAACAAGCTACCAATTTCTGAAATATTTGATCTTTGTTTTTTTTTTCAGGTTCTGATGGCTACAAACCGCATAGACATATTGGATCAAGCACTTTTAAGACCTGGTCGAATTGATAGGAAAATTGAATTTCCAAATCCTAATGAAGATGTATGTATTGGATGTGTGAATTCAATTTTATATCTTTTATTCATCTTCATACTGATTAATGTTGTATAATCTCCGTTATATTTCAGTCCCGCTTTGATATCTTAAAGATACACTCTAGAAAGATGAACTTGATGCGGGGAATAGATCTTAAAAAGATTGCCGAGAAAATGAATGGAGCATCTGGAGCAGAGCTCAAGGTATTTGTCCTGATATGCTGTTACAATAAACCATTTCAAGTATTTTGTCATAGTTTTATTAAATGCCTCATTTATTGCAGTCTTCCTTTTTCTTCTGTAACACATATACTTATAAGTGCACAATCACATGACTTCAATGTAATTTCCACGTCCACTCATTTTCAGACAGGAATTTTATGCATGTGTACATGGAGTATCATGGGAACATAATATATCCCATTTAGTGCACAGGTAGAATGGGGTTTAGTACAGTTTTAGGTAACACTTCAAAAATTGATTGGACTACTTTTTTTTTGGCGCTCATAGACAATCAAGGATCAATTGAAAGGGAAAAATATGTCCACTCTGCCAGATGCTATTTTCAAGGTGCACAGGCAGTAGTACTTGCAGAAATCACGACTTTAGGTCAATGCATGAAAGGATTCAATTATTTAGGTGGGAAGGTGGTTTCTTGTTGCATTTTGTTTAGCATGTATAAAATATGTCCGTTTTTTTTTGAGAGGAACTCCGCCTAGCCGGTCCCAAGCCCGGATAAAGGAGGGTTGTGTTAGGCCCCGACAGCCAGCGTAAAACCCTGTCGAATCTCATGAACATGGATCAACGAATATATTGTGTTAATGCTAGGTCTACTAATAGAGCGGAATGACGTCGTATAGCCGACCCACCTAGTGGGATAAGGCTTTGTTGTTGTTGTTGTTTTTTTTTTTGAGAGGAAAATATGTCCAGTTACACTAAGTTATTGCATGCGTCAATTCACATGATCAAAAGCTGAAAGAAATTGATGGAAGCTGTAGTTTGAAAGAGAACCTAATGAGTTTGAAGTAGTTAAATCCACACTATCAAGATAGATGTATGATCCATGATATGGTTACACAAAAGTTCATGAGAACCTTAAGATGTCAGAAGGAAACGTCACCATTGTAATAGATACCGTAGTTCAAAATTCAACTCGTATCTAAGATTTACAAATGGTAATCATCCTTTGCTCTCTCTCAAAAAAAAAAAAAAACTCGTATCTACGATGCAGTCAACTGTTGGTAGAAAGCTAAAATGCACATGGGGGTAGTAAAATCGTACTGAACTATGTCTGGAACTCATCAGCAGTTTTATCCAACATTGTCCATGGATCTTTTTATCACTTTATTTAGATGCTTAATAGTTTTTCTGTTTGCCACAAAACTAGGATTTGGTTCTTTGTTCAAATGCTATTATTTATTATTCTTCGGGAAAAAATGTTGGATCTGATGCATATGTTTTTTATCTGTACTCCCTTAATTTTATTAATTCCTGAAAAAGCCCATTTTTTGAATTTAAAAGTAATGTTGACATGCATGCAATTATATACATTGAACTACAAAATAATACATTGGCTTTTCCTTTTGGTATAACTGATAAATTAGGTTTCCATTATGAAAATAACGATCCTTCGAACTTGGCAGGCTGTCTGCACGGAAGCCGGGATGTTCGCACTTAGGGAGAGAAGGGTGCACGTCACCCAGGAAGATTTTGAAATGGCTGTTGCTAAAGTAATGAAGAAAGAGACCGAGAAGAACATGTCACTCAGGAAGTTGTGGAAATAAATTTCTTGGAAGAATGTGGACTCAGCAAGATGGAAATATATCCTTCTGCTTCAAGTGGACTCATGTCGGCATTAATCAACAATTGTAACACTTATGATCCATTTTTCTCTTCCTTCTTCGGCGGAGATTGTTGCAGTTAATCTTTATAAGTGCTGCTGTTACTTGGAGCTTACAGTGTATTAATGGTCCAATTAGCTGTCGCATTTACACTTTTACCTGAGACTCTTATCTTTCCCGGGGAAGACACGAATTTGTTCAGCTGTTTCGTCAAAAATCAAAACAAAATGCTGAGTTGGTGCTCTCTCTCTCTCTCTCTAATTCATAAATCAAGACATGAATTTCAGAAAAATATGTATTCCTCTTGGTCTGTCTGATTAATTGTTAATGGTTTTGCATGAGGCGAGTCTCGAACTCAAGACTCTACACCAACCCTTGTTTGTGGAATTATATGATTTTACTAGAGTTCATTAATCATCAAGTATTCATAAGTTTTAAAATTTAATATACAAAGCACAATATGATTTTATATATAGTTATTAAAAATAATAATGAATGAAATATTGGTTCCTAAAGAAGCATGATATTATATATATCATAGATATAATACTAATAATAATTAATGTAAAATATTGAAGTCAACACAATAAAAAAAACATAATAACCCTGTTGCAAGATAACATTGAACGATCTTAAAATTGAAATAAAAAGATTATGATGTTCAAAGACTGAAATTTTAAGATCCTAAAATTTGGTATAGAAATAGAGATGGTATATAAAATTAGAGGTATGGTCAGACAATTTTACTGGCCAATCGAGATTGCATGATCAAATTTGAGTAGATAGGCAGGCGAGTTTTGTGAGGATCATGCCGTTCACAAAATGTTTATAGAAAAAAATTATTAGATTGAAGAAATAGATGAACAGATATTGACTTGGAAAGCAAAGTTGTGAAGGCGCAAGCATGATAATAACTGACCTAAAATCTATATAGTCACTTCTATTTATACCCTTTACCCCTATTATAAATAATATTTTACAACTCATAGAAATGTTGATAATCAGAATTTAAAAATAAATTAATTCGAAAGAGAATATGTGACAATAAGAGGACCCAACTAAAACTTATTTAAATAACATCGATTTTCAAATTCTATGTTAGGTTTCAAGGAGGGACTAGGTATAGGGGGGTGGAAAGGGCGTTGTAGGGTGTTCATGGAAAATCCGAAGAGACCCTGTGAACATCCGTAAGGCCCTAGCAATAGTGTAAAATCCTTTCTTTTGGTTTTTAATATATAAATTCATAATTCATGAAGTTAACTATTAATATTTGTTGAAGATAAAGTTATAAAATGTAAACAAAAATAAATAAATTAAATAAATTTTTTTATTAATGATAATTCACTTTTTATTTCAACATTCAAAGATGATAAAAAATAACCTTATTAATGCAAAGAAAATAAATAAATAATAGTAGCTAACATTTCACATAACTTTTCTTAGAGGGATTTGTTAAAGTGGTTGATTTTGACAAATTGTCTGATTCGACGGTTGAATTCAAATTTGATCGGTTCAACTTGGTCCGACTGGCTCAAGACTGACCCATGAGACATTTCAAGACTTAGATCTAGATCAAACCAGTTTGATTAGCCCATCGAGTCTGTTTTTTACAACACTGACCCTTTGGCCCCCCTCCTCCCAATTTAGTAATTTCTATTGATTTTATGTATTGAAATATAAGTTTTGGGATTAAAAATTAATTTTGACTTCCTTTAAATAGGTTTAGTACATAACTTTAACATAAAATTTTCTTGGCTGTGGTGATTGCTTTGCTTTTGTGGGGGTGTCAAGAAGTTGGGACTTTGAAACTGATCATGCCCCTCTCATTTTCTTCTTCTCAATCTGCCCTGTTAGGTTTAATTCCTCGGATTGTTAAGCTCATTGGTAAGATGCTTTTTGTTTGTCCACGAAGGACTAGTTTAATACTCGAGATTGTTTTTTTAAAAAACTAAAGTTTAGATGTCCTCCATCTAGGTTCAAATATCCAAATGGATGGTTACAATAACGGGTGGGATTATTTTTGAATAATCATTTAATCCCAAATCTTATGCATGGGACACTAATCCAAACATGCCTCTTGCGTCCTTCCCTTTTAGAGGACTCAAGATTCTCGTTGAGTGATCGTGTTACGGGTCATTTTCGGACATTAGACCTTGTGCGGTGAGTAGGCGAATAGGCACCTAGCCAAACCTATTTTGAGGTTGCAGCGGAAGTTTTATAGTCGAGACGACTATGCCGAGAGTCGCTCTTATAGCATTGGATTACGGACATGACTAGAGTGTTGGACTACTTATTACGTGACCGTGGCATTAACGCGTTGCGGCGCTAATGCAAGTGCTTGGGCGCTTAAAGTCCGAAGGGGTAGCCGAGGAACCACGAGATGCTACGAAGGGACACCGATGTGAGTTGCCACCCTACACTTAAGGCCATGACATTAGAATTAAAGGAAAGCTTGCTTGTATTGAATATGATGAAACATAACATACATATGAGCCTCGAAAGGCACTAGTGAACTCCTCCCAGTGTACCGTAGGTATACGAGTCTTATTACATATTGAAGATGCAAAAGACGTATCCTACGGGTAATGTCACCTACTTGGCCATTCATAAGGATGGCATTACAAGATAAATGCCCCAATGGCGGATAGCTTGATACTCCGCAATATTATGCAGTGCGGGGCAGGTAGATGTGTTCCATGATTTTGACGCTGAGCGACCAAGACCTATAAGTTGAATGGCACTAGTGCCGCGAGGCTTCACGCTTCGTGTAACGGGAAAATGTCCCGTGACATTCTCCCCCACCAAAGTCGGCGATGCCCCCGACGCCATTGTCCGGGCTTCCTCGGGGCCTTCGTCTCAGTCTTGACTTCGCTTGTCTCTTTCAATTCCGCCTTTTTTGCCATGACTTCTACTTCACCAGCATCGCGCAGCGCCAGGAATGCCCGCTCATTGGTGTCTCACCGAGGACTCCTCCCTCAGGCCTACTTCGCTTATTGATCCTTCGTCCGATCCGGGGTCATCACTTGTGCAACGCTAGTGGAGTTCGCCATATGCGGTCTGATTTCATCAAGCAACTATCCGTCCATCAAGTCTCTGTCGGCTTCAGCTTCTCTCAACTTATGCAGTGTCAACTTGTGTGGTTTGGCTTCTTGGGGTGAAACAACTCTTGTATGCCTTCAGGAATAGCTCGGAAAAGAGTTGCTTCAGGGTCGTGCAGAACATGGTGAAGAGTCTCATCATTCGACCTGCATGACTTGACTCGATGCCCTCATGTTGCGGGTAGCCGCGACATAAGATCTCCCTTTCGTCAAATGCGAAGTACGGGACCATCTCACCCTCGATGATTGTTCTGGAATTTCGACGGTTTGAAATAGCACAAGCTCTTCGATGATGACATTTGCAACTTGTCTGCTTCGGGTGCTTTGGGTCGCTATGATGAGCGACAAGAGTCTTCCCATGGACGCTTTGGGACGCTTCGGGTCTTTTTGTGGGCTTGACTCAATGTCTCTATGTTGAAAGTGGTTGCAACATAGAGTCATTCATTCCTCTGCCGAATGAAGAGCATAGGACCACCTCTTGCTCGGTGATCACTTGATGTTTCGGCTGTCTTGAGGCGGGACAAGGTTCTTTGATATAACACTCCATGCCTTGTCCGTTCTGAGTCACCCTAATGAGCGACGAGAGTCTCTCCACGTTCCCTTGCAGTTCAACTCGGTGTCTCCACGTTGTAGATGGCTGCAACATAGGGTTCTTCGTCTTCTGTCGAGTGCTGAGTGTGGAACCACCTTACCCTTAGCGGTCGGTTGATATCTTAACGGTTTGAGGTGGAGCAATGTTCTTTGATACGACACTCTTTACCTTGTCCACTTCAAGTCACTATAATGAGCGACAGGAGTCTCTCCACATTCTTATGGTTCAACTCGATCCTCCTGCTTCGATGGGCTGTCTTCATCTTTGGCATAATAGCTTCCTCTTTGCGACTTGAACTTCTCTCCCCCACCATTGCCCTTGCCCAAGGGCTTTGGTGGTATGGCACTTGTCTTGTCATGAACGCCTTGGCAGCGGTGACTAACGAGCAGAGGTTGGATGATCCTGTCGTTCCAACTCCATCCTAGTCCAAAGCTTCATCCCCTCTGCTTGAAGAGCACTAACGTTGGGTCTTCATCCACCTGAGAATATTGTAGGCAGAGCTCAGTGATATCTTTCACGTCCTCCTTCAACATGCCCATCTGGCCGATGCTGAACAAAGTAATCTTGACCTCCAGTCCCGACTTGTCAGGGTTTACATAATTGATGAGCTATCTCTTCCCTCTGTCCCGTGTCTCAATGGGATCCATGTTTGCCACATTCCACATTGTCGCGATGGCAACGCCATCCTGAGTTTGCCACATCTTGTAGGGTTATTGGGATATGCCTTCTTCCGATCATAGGACCTCCTTTGAAGCTTAGGCAACACCTTTGGGTATGGATGGGGTGAGATCGTTGTGCTCGATCACGGCGAGGATGCACCTTAGATACTCGTCCGTCTGCAATCTGGACGAAGTAATATCATTGCGCTTGTCGGCAAGGATCATGCACCTTTGACATACTTGTCCACCGGACGGCTGACCGTTAGCTGTTTTGAGTCTTCAATGAACCATAGGGGTGCTCGTGAAGACGCTCCGCTTGGGTAAGCGGATTGTGGTTGGTGAACTCATGGAATGAGCTTCCAACGTCACCTCCATCTCCATTCGAAGGGACAACATCGCCAATGTGCCCTTTGAAACTTTCGAATTGCGATCCTTGGAGGCCGCTTCGATTGCTCGAGGCATTGTCTGAGAGGAAAGAGTACTCCTTCCTTCGGTTGGCGGAGGAACGCTTGACAACAGCATGCCAAGGTTCGCCGATGCTCGACGCTCAAACCTTTGCCAAATCGGTCGCTGAATTGAGACGTCGATTTGCGTTGGCATGTAGTAGGTTCATCCCAATCCTTGATGGATGACATCACGCCGCTTGCAGGGCAACACTTGACGAGGCAGGCAAGGCTGATAGCTCATCCCCAAGTGTTTGCAAGTAATCAACGCTTTGCTCCATCCATAAAAGTCATCGTGGCGTGGCAGACGATGCTGCGGCACGACAAGATGCTTGAAATTGATGCTCCTTAGCCATTAGGATGATATTCCTTAGCCAAAAGGGACCATGAACTTTGATGCTTATCGTTGAATCAACTTCTCCCGTGAAGCGGTTGTGCACTTCATGTTGCATGACTGGGAATGCGATGCGACGTCATGAAATACCGAGCAGCACCAGGTTGACACGATAGTGCATGATCGACAGTCCCTGAATGTGACACGGGTCCTCCGAGTTACACGATGGAGCGCGCTAGGGAACGCTCGAAAGTCGGAGCGCGGCTCTAAAGTCGGAGCGCGCTAGGGAGGCTCGAAAGCCTCCACGCGCTAGGGAACAAGCTCATATCTGGGGTGGTTGATCTACTCGAGTGAGCTACGCATGAGCGTCCCGATTAGGCGGGGGATTAATCTGCCATCATAGTGCATGACGAACGTTCCTTGACACGACACGGGTGTATGAGGAACATGCTGCAGGGCATGACTGGGCATGCAGCGAGGAAACTTGCCACGCATTCCTCGTTGGCGTCCATGATCAAAGACCATGGTACCAGTGCACTTGAGCGTGATGAAGTTTTTGAGCGGAATCACTTTTCCTACGCCAAGGCACGTTGCGATGACACAAGCGAGTCATCGTCACTGGATAATCCGAGTAGGATGAACTGCTATTCACTTGTCACAAGGTCATTCTCGGACACTAGACCTCGTGCGGCGACTAGGTGGATAGGCACCTAGCCTATCCTGTTTTGAATTTGCAGTGGAAGTTTTATGGTCGAGATGACTATGCCGAGAATCACTCTTATAGGCATTCGATCATGGACATGACTAGAGTGTTGGACTACTCGTCATGTTACTGTGGCATTACCGCGTTGCGGCGCTAATGCAGGCGCTTAAAGTCCGAAGGGGCAGCCGAGGAATCACGAGATGCCACGAAGGGACACTGATGTGGGTTGCCACCCCACGCTCAATGCCATGACACTAGAATTAAAGGAAAGCTTGCTTGTATCGAATATGATGAAACATAACATACATATGGGCCTCGGAAGACACTAGTGAACTCCTCCCAATGTACCGTAGGTATATGAGTCTTATTACATATTGAAGATACAAAAGACGTACCCTACGAATAACGTCATCTACTTGGCCATTCACAAGGACGACCTTACAAGATAAATGCCATAATGGCAGATAACTTGGTACTCCGCAATATTATGCAGTGCGGGGTGGCTGCATGTGTTCCATGATTTCAGCGCTGAGCAGCCGAGAGCTATAAGTTGAGCGGCACTGGTGCCGCGAGGCTGCACGCTTCATGTCACGGGAAAACGCCCCGTGACAATCGCACACCACCACATATATATAACATTTTGTACTTGCACAAGATAACATGAAATTTTATCAAAACATGTCATACCAAATCAAGACCACTACCATATAATAATAATAATAATAATAATAATAATAATAATAATAATAATAATAATAATAATAATAATAATAATAATAATAATAATAATAATAATAATAATAATAATAATAATAATAATAATAATAATAATAATAATAATAATAATAATAATAATAATAATAATAATAATAATAATAAGCAATGCATATTCATGATGCATGAATGCTTATATATCTTAAAATTCATGTAATCTCTTCTAAATACTAATGTTTAATTTCAAATATTTATATTCATGTGCTATTCCACATTTGAAAAAAAGTGCTTCATCTCCCAAAGCTTCGCTAAGTGTTATTTCATATTTTCAGACTGAGTGTATGTTAACAAATAATTAATAATTTCTTATCTACAAGATCTAATCTTATGATTTTGGATGAAATATAAACTAGACCTAGTAAGGTTTGCCACTTGTAAATACCATCAACTAATTTTTAGTGGGTCATTTATAAAAGTCTAGATAATTTGACCTAAGGTTTGTGTTCCGGCAAACTATTTGTCACTGAAAGAATAATATATATCTTCTTCAATAGTTTTCTATTGAGAAGATCTAATTTTCCTAAATTAGTCTTCAATATACATTAAGCATAAAAATTGATTAAATTCCTTGTGTGCTCTTCTAACAAAAATAGTCAGTTCAATTTATATTCTGTTAATGTTCTAAAACTTGACAAAATAAATCATACGTAATGAAAAATTCATTTATTTACATATACAAGTCTAAATTAGATGATTTCACTTCTTTCTAAACCCTCGATACGTCATGCTTTAATTTACAAGATGAACCCATCATTGAGACAAAAAAAGTAACTTCCTCTATAAAAATATGTTTTAGCTGATTCTAATGACTATTAAAATATAACTTCCAAAGGATTATCTATACAAAAATTTCAGAATTTATGGAGAAATAGTCAGGAAGGAATGAGTGTCTCAATCAAACAATCAATTTCAGATCAAGGTACTCGCCTTAAATCTATAACACCCTCGCTTAGTGACAAAATTCTAAACCTAATTATTACAACTCATAATCTCACTTCGAAATTATATAAATAAAATTGACAAAATCTCCTCCCTTACTCATCTTGGTGTTACTTGTTAGCACATATAAATAAACCAATATATTAATCAAAATTTAATCAAAAGTTATGAAACATAGTACTCATATATTGTCACTATTTTTCATATGCCATCTTAGATATAACATTTCATATGATAAGATTCCATAAAAAATTATAAAAAAATTCCTTTACACTCTACTTCAACACATTATCTATATTACATGCATGTAAAACAAAAGTGAAGAGAAAATAAAAATGCTTCAACGGTTCGATTTCTTTCATATGCAACAAAATAAACTTCGAGTGGGCTAAAATCAAGAGCTTACAAGTATCTAAAAAATTTTAAAAGGATAAAGTGAGGAATAATTAATTGCTCAATGAGTGAAACGAAAGTACATCATAAGAGAACAACATGAGTGCATATGACATTTATATGACCATATTTTGCAAAATAAGTAAACATGTAAACACAACATATATAACATAAGTAATCAAGTTATATGAACTATTCTATAAATACAAATAACTCAAGATATCATAGTATTTACAATCAAATTTCACATATGTGTCATTGAACATACTTAACATGAGTCAATACGATCACGCATAACAAATTGAGTCAATAGTGTCGCAACCCCTCATGATAATGTGTTATACAGTTAAACATAGTTTCACAATCATGGATTGATACAATTACGTAAAGCATAGAATGAGTCAATATGTGTCATAGAACAATAATCATGAGTTAATACAGGTTGCATAACGATAATCATGGGTCAATATATGAATGTCACTACAAGAAAATTGCAGGTTACAGACGGTCCGAACCATTTGTAAAATGGCCAGAGCCGTCGGAGATAACATTTTCCAACGGTTCTTTCGACGGATAGTGTCAGTGCGAAAACAAGGCGTCGCAAACTATTTGCGACGGTTAATCCTAAATCGTTGATATTATAGACGGTCTAGCTGGCGATCGCGACCGTCCAACGTTTATTATCGACGGCTCGAAGACCGCCGATATGTATCGACGGTTAGCCGTCGATATCTATCGGCGGTTTGAACCGTCGAAACTATCAATGGTTAAAGCCATCGATATTTATCGGCGGCATGAACCGTTGATACAATCGATGGTTTAAACTGTCGATTGATATCGGCGACTTCAACCGTCGATAATATCGACTGCTTAAACCGTCGACAAACTCATTTCGACGGTTTCACCCGTCGAGTCCATAGGTGATTTTCGACGGCTAAGACCGTCGATAATACTTCACGGACGGTTAGAACCGTTGATAAGTATCGAAATAATCCGATTTCAAATATTCCATTTTCAGTTGTTTCCGACGGTCAGAACCGTCGGAAAAAAATGCTGAAATTTAAATTCTGAACAGATAATACAAATGAAAATCAACATAACTCAACAGATCATTCAGCATAACTCAACATAATTCATCATTCAACAGATCATTCAACATCACATTGCCAACACAAATTCAACACAACATCACATAATTCAACATCACATAATTCAAATTGTTCCAAACACAAACATAAAGCTGAAGTTCTAAACACAAACATCACATAACTTCCACAAATTGAAGAGCTGAAGTTCTGAAGTCTTGGTCGCAAAACAGGTCGAACATCACTGCACAAGACATAGAAGAATTGCCTAAGTTAGTACCCATATGAAATTCAAAAAAACATGAATTCAAATAAATAGACACTGCACAAGGATGAAACATTATAAATGAATCTTTTCAAATAAATTAGGACTTGAAATCTATTCGAAAGGAAAAAATGAATCGAACTTTATCAAACATTGACGGTTATGAGTTACTTCACAAGGATGTAAATAGAATAGCCCATATAATGTCACTGATGCGTGAAAATTAAGCGCAAATATACTAGCAAGTATACTAGACCGTATCAAATAATAAAGAGTGAATAGAGTGTCGAACCCACGAGGACTAATCTAGATTCTTATCTTTCTAACTTAAGTTTATTAATTGAGAAAGTAACAAGAATTTATTTAAGATAAAAGTAATCCGAATTGATGACAATCAGAGATAATGATGCCTTTAATAAATGTGAGAGATAGTTAGAACTCAAACTTCGTATCCCTATCATATTCTCTTAATTATCAATAATTAAGTATAGACTTCTTGTAGAAAATAAACGGATAAAAGGTATAATCTCAAAAGCTTGAGGACCTAACTACCCTAATAAAGAATATAATCAAAGCACGTTGAAAACTCAATCTACTTTAATATATTCTAAACTAAGATGCATTAATATGAAAGGTTGCTTGAAGTAAATGACTCAAAAAACTTGAGAACATAACTATCTTAAATAGAAGTAAAATCAAAGACGTCAAAACTCGATCAACTCTAATCTACTTTATCTAAGATGCTTTAAGTTGTAGACCTCCGTTTACTGATATAATTGTTAGCAATTAAAACTAATTTACTAACAAAAATATCAAATTAGCATAACTCGGCCCGGGTCAGAAGGAACTCGGCCCGGGCTGACTCAAAACTTTCTATTCAGCAAAAATAATGAAGGAACCTGGCACGGGTTGTATCCAACTCGGCCCGGGTTCTTCACAGAGAAGAATTCCAATAGATTTCTCTTGTAGAATTTATATGAAATTAATGCAAGATACTAATAAACTCAGATTAAACATGCAATCCACATCATAACCATGTTCTCAGAAGTTTAAACAATAAAATATATTAAGAGAAAACTGAGGTTCAAACGTAGTCTTCCTCTAACAACTAAACTAATCCATAATCGGAAGTATTAACATCAAATTTGAGGGAGAAAATATAAAATAAAGATTATAAATTGTAAATCAAACTCCCAAGAAATGGTGGACATCTCTGGAACAAGCTTTGGCCGAAACTATGCTCCAAACGATCACCCAAAATCACGAAATCTCTACTTCTTCGATTGATTTGTAGTGGCGCGTAGTAGAACTTCGTCTCTCATTTCTGATGTGGCTAGGGCTTCAAACTCCGAGATTGCATGCTCCTTGGCTTCGTGGTACATCCATATTTATAGGGGTGGCGGCCGTTTTGGATTCCGAGTTGAGTTCGCGATTTAAATCCAAGTTAAAGTCGACCGAAAAACCACGCGATCTGCCAGTTTGGCTGATTTGTACAAACTTGGGCCGGGTTCAGTTCAGATTTTATTTTCGTGCAGAATTCGATTCGGAATTGGTTTTTAACGTCACCCCGGTCCGAGTATGAAGCTAGCCCGGCCCGGTTTCTCTTGAACTCAATTATATGTGTTCTTTGTGCTCCGTTTTATGTGCTATTCCGATCCGATCGCTTCGCACCTCTAAAATGATGATCCTGAGAATAAAATAGACCAAAAGTGGGTAGCTTTGGACTCAAAATAAATTAAGAAAATAAATAAAAAAATAGATGCATGCAATAGTAAAAACTATGAAAAATAATCTAAATGATGCATGTAAAACATGTATAATAATGCATGCATCAGTCACCTCTACAATGCAGCTCTAGTTCTAACATGCTGAGCATTAAGACTGTCATGGAAAGAATAAAAAAAAGGTTGCCAATCAAACATACCATAAGGATGCAGGTTCTAATGAAAGACTCCACACATCGACATAAAAAGGTTAACCTCCCAATAACAATGTTTCGCAAATTTTTAAAAAAATTAACAGCTGTAATGGATGATGATGAAAGAATTTTATTGAATACATCAGGAGCATTTGATCATCTGGGACTCGAATTGTCATATTGAGCTCAATTCAGAGAAGCATGTTTAACGTTTAAACATATTCTGATTTTTCTCCTAATTTTTCTCAACCATAATATTTTATTTCTCTAATGAAGAGTAAAATCTATTTTATTCCCCTAGGTCATGTTGATGTCAAAGTGCATATGAATCTAATGAGTAAAATTAAAGCAAATTCCCAAAAAAATGAATCTACCTCGGCGTCGTCGTCGTTAAATTCGCCACGCATGATGGCATGCATCATTTTCTTCATTTCAGTCCTGTTACAACGTTCACGTTCTTCGAACTCCTTTCTGAGCTCTTCCCTAATCTAATGCCGCATCTGATCCATAATTTCTTGCATACCTTGACCAGAACAAGATGAACCTGAAGTAGATTTATGACCATATCCAATATCTGTATTACTCACAGAAGATCCGAGGCCGTAAATGCGACCCTTCTTCACGTTGACGTGGTCCGTCCAAAGTTGTCTTGGGGTCAACGGTGTGGCCCCCTCCTGCGTGGCTTGTGTAATGTGATCAACTTCTTTTGTTTTATAAGCTTCTTGAAATATAAAAAAAATAAAGAACCGGCAAAAATAATTAACTTCATCATTTGAAATAATAATGGCACATAAATTTACATACATGTCTCCCTGGCATAATCTGAAACCCATTCTTTGTTCTTCTTCTGATGGGTTCGGAGAAATATTTCGTCCTGAGTAGGTGGTCTACCCGTCTCTTTCTCCTGCAATAGGATATATAATATTTTGTGGAATAAAGTATAATATTTTGTTTTTTTAAAGACACTATATTGAAAGACCTTACCATTTTCTTAGCAATCGTGCTCGTGGATACACATCCGCCGGAATGCAAGCACGCTCCCTGGTCGGACTCTTGACTGGATTTGGCTTTTTCGCATTTCAATTTGTACTCCTCGGTGGACCACTTTTGTAGCAAATCGATCCAAACGGCCTCGGGGATCCAATTGGGTCGTTCTCCAGCAGATCGAGCATCCGAAAGCATCGCGGACAATCTCTTCAAGCACCGAGAATTAAAAGCCTTCCACATTTATTCCATATTCTCGGGCTCCCACCACACATCAGCCTGCATGTGTATAAAAATAATTAATGTATCACGTAGATAAATTTTAATGACAAAGTTGGCTTCTAAGGATACCTGAAATTCATTAAATAGCATATGTTTCGTTTCATAAGGAACTTCCCTCCATGTAAGCCATGCTTCAGTATACCTATGTCGCAACACTTTAGTAACTGCCGTAGCCGCGGGTTTCGACAGTATAAACCTGGAAAGAATACAAAATTATAAAATGTCATGGCTGAATCACAAAATTAATAAGGATTTTTAATACATAAAATAACACTTACCCTAAATTCTCATCTGACTGCAAGTATGCTTTGTAAACACGATTTGACGAAGCCTGGTCTGAGGCTTCCGCGGAACGGTGAGCTCTGACAGGTTCTTCTGGCAATTGTGTCTCCAAGTCCGCAATATCATCGTGAGAGAAAGGAGCCGGCGGAGGAGAAGAACGTTCTATTATTCGAATGCCCATGGGAGGTCTAGGAGCTGATGGAGTAGATTGAGCTCTAGGGACGACCGACTCCTTTCCTTTATTTTTACCTTTACCATAATGAAACATCTGCATGATACAAAATTTAATCCAAGTCAAATTCACAATTGATAAAAAATTCAAATGTCACAATGTCTCGACTTGACTATGTTCGGCTACGTCTTGTGTCGCATCTTCAGGAACGGAATTGTACGTATAACTCGAGAACCAATTCCTAATATCCGGAGGCGCTTATAAAAAATAAACAAATTAATTCGAATAAGCTTATGCGTAAAGTTCTTTTGATTATTACTTCAAACTCTCACGAGATGGTAGCGAATATGAAAATGCATCGTCCTCGTCAGGCAGTGAGTGATCCGATTGTTTGTCCACATGCATCGCTAACGCATCGAACAAACTATTGCGAGATGATAATGCAAATAAACCGTTATGATACAACCATAATATGAATCATAAACGAACAATCCATAAGATGAAAACAGTCTTAATACAAGATCCCCATAGTCGTAAGATAAAAACAATACATGATCGTGACATTAGGTAATAATAACATTACTCATCATCTGAGTTACCACATGACTGGTACCCATCATCATCATCATCATCTGAAGTTGACGTAGTTTCAAATTCATCTTCGTCCGAGCCATTTTCATCATTTTGTATGTCGGCGTTATCGAAGTCTTCAAATACGTTTTCAGAATCCTGTAGATCGTCGACTAATTTGGTGTCTACAATAGGGGTCACAGAAGTATGGTCGTCATCTTGATATGCACATTGCAATGCACCATCAACTTCTATCTGCTTCGTGCCTTCGTCTTTATTACAACCCACCATTGTGCTTTGTCCCTAGTCTTCTCCGGATATGGCACATAATATACTTGTCTTGTAGAAGACGGAAGAATGAAAGGATCAAAATGATCATAACACCTATTATGACGTATTTCAACTATTTTGAAATCTTTGTGAACTCGCATCCCTCTCTTTTCCTTTGGATCAAACCAATTGCACTCAAATAAAGTGACTTTATTACCTCCAGTGTATTGCAGCTGAATAATGTCTTTGAGAATACTGTAGTAGTCATGTTCATTTTGTTCGTCCGTGGATCCTACGACACATACTCCACTGTTCACAGTTTTCTTCCCGATCGACCAAGTTTTAGTGTGAAACTTATAACCATTCACAAAATACACCGGCCAACTTTTCACCTCTAGAGCCTGTCCCCATGCCAAATTATGGAGACCAGACGCCGTGCCGGTACTGAGAACCTAATATGAAAATGAATGAGAAGAGTAGACGCTGAAATACAGCAAATTGTTCGTGGTATAGTAAGAGTTACCTGTTCCTTAAACCACGGTGCGAAGTCATTCTCGATTCTATCTTGTACATGTTCTTCAGGGACATTGTAGTATTGCAAGAAAGCACTACATACAAAGTCATGGCTAAATCAAAATGTTGTTTTAGAAGACGTTAAAAAAAAGAACGCATGGATATTAAAGTTACTTAATGTAGCCTTGCACCTCCTACATGTTTAGTAAGACATGATTCGTGGCAGACTTGAATTCTGCATCACTGAGCCATCTACTCCTTGGCTTCTCAAAATGTCATCCTAACTGATTGAAGATAGACAAAGATGCCACATCAGACTGTTCTTCTGGAACTTCATCATTTCGATGGACTCTGGTCCTCGCACACTTAACATGGGACTCGAAGTAGTAAGAACAAAAGTACGAAATTTCCTGAATTATATACGCTTCACATATGGATCCTTCGACACGTGCTTTATTCTTAATCGTCCTTTTAATTCGATTAAGATATCTTTCAAAAGGATACATCCATCTATATTGTACTGGTCCACCTACCCTTGCCTCATATTGCAGATGAATAGGTAAGTGCTCCATGGAATCAAAGAATCCCAGTAGAAATATTCGTTCCAACTTACATAATATTATCGGAATAGTACGTTCCAATTGGGTCATATTTTCCACCGTTAATGTTGTAGAACACAATTCTTTGAAGAATTGACTCAACTCTGTTATCGGCTTCCAAATCTTGTCCGGCAGTGAAGAAAAAGCAGTAGGAAGCAAAGTTTCCATGAATATGTGGCAATCGTGACTTTTCATGCCAAACAAGCGCAAGTTATTTATGTCCACACATCGGGTCAGATTTGATGCATAACCATCCGACATTCTCAGCTCTTGGATCCAGCGACACACTTGAGTCTTCTGCTCCTTAGTGAGAACATAACTTGCCTTTGGTTTAGATAATCTACCGTTAGGTAAAGTCACTAAGTGCAACTCTGGCCTTCAACAGTACTCCTTCAAATCTAGTCTCGCCTTTAGGTTGTCCTTTGTTTTGCCCTTAATGTCCATTACGGTGTTGAATACATTTTCAAACACATTTCTCTCAATGTGCATGACATCCAAATTATGACGTATCAAACAATCAGACCAATAAGGTAAATTCCAGAATATACTTCGTTTGGTCCAGTTATGACAAACACCATACTCATTGTATGTGACATTAGGGTCGTCAACAATTCTGCATAAAGCATTGACAATGCGACGTAATTGAGCTCCTGACCGTCTGACCGGAGCCATGTCTTGTACAACCTTATTCCGTCAAAATGCATTTCGGTAATTTTTGTACGGATGATCAGCCGTAAGAAACCTTCTATGGCAATCAAACCAACTATTTTTACCCCCATTTCTCAAAGTGAACGCATCTGAGTGTTCCATGCAACATGGACAAGCTAATTTCCCTACGGTCATCCAACCAGACAACATCCCGTAGGCAGAAAAGTCATTAATAGTCCACAATAAGGCAACTTTCAAAGTGAAATTTTGTTTGGTCGACACATCATAAGCGACGACACCATCCCACAGTTATTTTAGCTCGTCTATTAGAGGCTGTAAATACACGTCTATCCTCTGTTTAGGACTCTGAGGATCAGGAATAATGCATGTCAAAAACATATAAGGTGCGGACATACAAATCCCATGTGGCAAATTATAAGGTGTTATTATGACCGACCAACATGAATAAGGAACTGAAGTCTGACCATATGGTGTAAAACTATCCGTGCATAATCCGAGTCTTATGTTCCTTTCGTCCCTAGTAAAATCAGGATGCTTACGATCAAAATGTTTCCACGCTTCACCATCCGATGGGTGAAGCATGACACCTTCAGAAGTATTATACTGTGCATGCCACTTCATTTGCGACGCTGACCCTATAGACGAGTATAGTCTTTTAAGCCTTGGAATAAGAGACAAATAATGCATTCTTTTCACAGCCACTTGAGACTTGTTAGTCACTCTATATCGTTCGGCCCCATAAAATTTGCATTCATTTAGATTGATGTCATCACCGTAATATAACATACAACCATCACGACAACAATCTATTTTAGTTGAGCCAAGACCAAGTTTACTGACCAATCTTTTTGTCCTATAAAAATTCTCAGGAATGCGAGCCCCATTTGGTGTGACCTCTTTTAAAATATCTAGAAATGCATCAAAACATGCTTGTGAAATATTGTGGTCGGCTTTCAGATTCAACAATCTAACAACAAGTGATAGTTCCGAATGACTTTCACACCCAGGCCATAAGGGTTGGCTCGATGCATTTAGTAAATCATAAAAATCTCTTACTTCTGGATTTGGTGCCTCTTCATTCTGCTCAAATCTAATATTGCCATTGTCAGTTGCAGCTGCGTCATAAACTAACTGTTCATATTGAGAAATAAATGTTGGTTCAGGATCGACAAAATGAAGACCTAGATTTGGGACGCTTGTCGAAGGCGCTCCTTCACCTAAATCATCCCATTGCCAATAATTGGGTTTGAAATCCTTTCTATATAAGTGAACTTTAACAGTTTCTATCGTCTATAAGTTTGTGCTAGCACATTTCAAACAAGAACACCTAATTGTTCCCTCCCGCTGATATTGGAAAGATTGACAAGCCACACTAACGTAATAGTCAACGCCATCTATGAATTCTTGTGTCAAGCCTCTACGACCAGGATTATTTCTATTGTACATCCATCGACGATCGTTCAAGTATGACATAATGTCTGCATTATTTGCAAGTTATAGTAATTATAAAATGTATAATAAAATTGACAGAAAATTGTAAATCAATCCAATGGTTCACATATTTTGTCATTTAAAGAAAACACTAATTACAATTAATTACAACTAATCAAGATTTACGTAGCAATAACACATGCAAAGCATAACAAATACAACAATGGATCAAATACAAGCATAACATAATAATCTGTAACACAAGAATTTTTATTTACTTTAAATTAGATATGAACAAAACAATAGTAATATGCAAGTTTTTTCCTTTATAAATTATTTAGTTAGAATTTTTGTTTATGCGTCTATGCATGAAATATTCCATCATAAATGAGAAAACTCAAATAAATTTCATAATAGCCAATCTATGCATTAAATAATTTCCGAAAGAAAAACTAGAAGGAAAGAGACAAACAAAGTAGAAATTATATACATACATATATATATTTCATAAAAAAAATATATGTATGTATCACAAGATTGAATAAAAAAAATATCACAAGATTGAATTTCATAAGGTTCGAAATTAATGGTTCCGTAAAGAAGGAATAATTATCAAGAATTTTAAAAGTGACTGATATTTAGTTTGTGCCCACAGCTGAAATTAATTAGAGATTGAATATTAGGACTCATGCATCATACCAAAGTGAACACCGAATAGAGATAATTCAATTACACAAGCACGCATTAATACATATTGCAATCAACAGAATATATATAAAGCAACAACAAGTCCCTTTTGAAGTTTGATGGATCCCAATTTAAACGTACTGAAATTTTTTTCTCTGGCCGCCGTGCGGAAGGTGGCCGGGTCTGGCCGCCGCGCGCGGAGGGCGGCCGGATATGGCCGCCGCGCGAAGGGTGGCCGGATCTGGCCTCCTCGCACGGAGGGCAGCCGGATCTGGCCGCCGCGCGCGGAGGGCGGCCGGATCTGGCCGCCGGAGAGAGTAAGGAGGGCGGGGATCAGAGCCTACCTGCGCCGGAGATTGCAGTCGGTGACGACCTGGCTGCGAAACCTTCGGGCGGCGGCAATGCGCATGCGGGAGGTGGCCGCTGGCCGGACGAAATGCGGGAGCAAAAATGGACAAAGTGACAGTGGGGTCGGGTATTTATATAGGCATTTTTTGACGGTCGTAACCGTTGCAACATAGGTAAATATAATATAATATTAATTCAAATTTCGACGGCTCGAATCTGCTGGAAAACCGTCATAACTTTCGACGGTTTCCTAAACCGTCGAAACTTTTGACGGTTTTAGCCGTTGATATATATAATATTTTAAATATCTCAACTGAACAGAGTTGCGCAAATTAATTAATAAAAATCTCATAACATTTCGATGGCTTTGACCGCCGAAATATCGACGGTTGCGTCGAACGTCGCAAATGTCGACGATCAAAATCATTGAAAATTAAAATAATAGTACGGGACCAACGTTGAAATGTTTCGATGGCTAAGATCGCTGTAACTTTCGACGGATAGGTAAACCGTCGAAACTTTTGACGGTCTCAATCGTCGAAAACCCAGATTTTCGACGGAAGCTTTCGACGAATTCTGGATCGTCGAAAGTGTAGACGGCTAGAACCGTCGAAAAATACCCGACGAAAATTTTGACGATTTACACGATCCGCCGAAAAAACCGTCGGTATTTCAGACGGATGTTGGACCGTCGAAAATAAACCGTCGGAAATCCGGCTTTTTCTTGTAGTGTGTAGAGCATCCCCAAAAGGCAAAGATACTCAATATACACCCCAATGGCATCATGTATTTCGAATGGGACCCCAAAAACCTTTTTCAATTATCATGACAAATGAACACATGTAGCCTCACAATACACAAAAAACACATTTCATAATAATTTATTAAGTAGAACTTATTTTAACATTACAAGCATTGTTCTATGAAAAAAGAGTTTGTATAATTTTATCTCATATGGAATCCTTGAAATAATTACTTTTCATAACTCAAGATATCTTTCAAAGAATATGCCTTTCAATAATAATAATTTTTACTTGAAATATTGCTATTAGTAAAAGAAGTATCATATACCACTTTGTTATGTCGTAAATTTACCTATTCACATTGTACTTTATCTTTCAAACATACACTACAAGAAAACCGAAGAATAGCGACCCAATAAACTTGATGCTAATGCAGCGCTATTGAGTCTCTGAAAGTTATAGAGTCACTTTAGTGTCCAAATAGTGCCGACAAAATGCGACGCCGGTAATCGGTGGCTAATAGCATCGCAATAGAGCCAACAAAGGTGGAGACTCTACTAGCGCCAACGGTAGACTCTACTATGTGACAATCCGGCTACATGCCCTGTCAGCGACGAAACAATTGACATTATTAAAAAATGAATGTAACTATTATAATCAACTAGAAATAAGTAACTGACAATAAATCTCGAATTGGTGGTCGTGATGGCTCACTCATCTAGAGTGAACGCCTAAAAGAGCCAGATGACCCAGATGCTCGACCTCTAGTAACCATGATTGAAAAAAAGTAACAATCTTCTCTTATTATCAGTAACCATATATAACTAAAAAAAAGTAACAAGCTTGTGTAATTAGAAGAGCTACGGGATTCATTTGCTTGTTTCGTATTCTAATTATTTTTCATCATTTTTATCATCATCGCTATAATATTGGTTCGAGTCATGGTCAACGAAATTGTCAAAGTTCACTTCTAAGATGTCATTTGAATTGAACTCTTACATTGGCTCAGCGTCATCGACCAATTGAATATTCTCAACTCCATCGGCTACATCAATCATCTCATTCACTCGATCTTCTTGATAGTAATCATCCATGGGCACATCGTTGTATACAGATGATGTTTCATTATCATCTACCATTGTTTTTGCTAAGAATAGTCTACTTCTCACTTTGCATGACGCCCACTATTCATCCTTGGTTCTTTTCGATGGATACTTAGTGTAGTACACTTGTTGCGCCAATACGAATGTATCATATGACTGAAGTTTCGATCGAGGGTTAATACCCACCAATTTAAACTTTTGATCGATCCGAAATCCTTTCTCTGGATCGTGACATTTTAGCACTATGACTTTGTTCGATTTTTCCAAATAAGACAATTCTATGATTTCTTCTATAACATCGTAGTAATCAAAGTCATTGTCCCCGTACATTCTTCCTAAAAGACATATGCCGCTATTAACAGTTGAACATTTTCAGCTATATTCTTCTGTGTGGAACTAATATCCACTAACTATGATGCCATAGTAGCTAAGAACTTGTTTCTTCGTTACATGACCCAAATCTCGGATTTTTAAATCTATTACTAAACCATTAATAACCTACAAGAAAAATAACTAAAACTTTATAAAAAGTTACAAACTTAAGTAATAATTACGAGAAAATGGAAAGAATTCCCACTTCACATTTCAACCAATCGGCAAAATGTTCGCCTTCTAATCAACTCGGCAGAAGGGAAGGGGCCTATGTATTTGCATGACCCCTGCAGATTTTACCCTACCTACACCCGGAGCCAATCCCCTAGCGGTCCTGCCACCACGCCGCAGAACGGGAGCTCGTGTGGAACCTTGGATTTCTAGCGTAATTGCGGTGGAACGTAACAAAATATTACCTCTTCTTCTAGTTCTTGATAGTAGCTCTTGTCTTACAAGTCTAAGTAGCTAGGAATCTTCCCGTTTAGGAGTTCATGAGCTAAGCTAGAACCAGACCACTATTCCCTTTTTCACCTGCATTCAAGCCCACGGACACATAAGTATCCTGCTCTATTCATAGCGGACATGTACACAAATAATTCTGCATCCGCTCCTGAGACGACGCATCGGTCTTGAGTTTTAATAACTCATCGTTTGAAACTAACAGATTGATTTCTCATTGTAATTCTTCGAATTTCCTGAATTCATAATTGTAAATTAATGAAATCACATAGCAACAATTAACTTTAAATTATATAACAAATTAAAATAAATTGTCTTACTCGAGATACGATGTCACTTCGCTACAATTTGCAAGGACATAATTCTCAACGACGGTGAGATGTCTGTCAATCAAGACAACTTTGCGTCCTGTACCAAGAAGCCGACATGGGTACTTGAAGATGGATAAAATATTCATGTTAACTTCTCTTTCACCACCATAATCGTTTCTTGGAACTTGGGTGTGTCATGATTGTATGTGTGGCTCAAAGTACTTTGAAGTGAAGTTTGACACCTCTGATCACCGGCTGATCACTATAAGTTTCTATCCCATTTTAGATACATTTCATTCATATTAAGCTCCATTTTTTCCTACCTTTTGGCCAATTATGCTTGGAATGCATAGATTGTGATAACTAGTTGATCTTCCTCACTTCATACTTAATTCCATGTGCATAGAAGTTCTGAAATGCCAAAATCCATAAATAATTCATTTCTATGCCAAGTTATCATTTTTTTAGACAAGTTATCACTCCTATATGTCAAGTTATCATTATTTTGAGTGAACTGATTTTCAATGATTTTCTTGTCCTAAATCCATTACTATCATGTATGAATCATATTTGGATGGCCATATCTCAACTTGTGCAAAATTTTAAGTCCATTTGAACAAGTTATCATTTTTCCTTTGCCAAGTTATCATTAAAGGGCAAAACTATCATTTTGACATGCAAAACTATTAATTCTGCACAAAGATCTTAGGCATTCATTATATTATTGCCCTAACTCATTGCTGTCCAAATTTGATCATATTTGGATAACCACAGCCAAAGTTATGACAAGTTATCATTTTTAAGGCAATTAAGTTATCGTTTTTTCACCCAAGTTATCATTCCTATGAAATCTTATCCACATTTGATTTCTGACCTTATTCACTTGCTATATTAATCCCTTGGATGCTTCTGATGCCTTGAACCACTTGTAGTTGGATAAATTTCATGATTAGTGCAAAGTTATCATTTCCGAGTTCCAAAACTATTAATTTTTCATATCGATTTCCATTCTTGCACAACACCAAATCCCATTTGATGTTTGAGCTAGCAACTATCATTATCCTAATCCTTATTTGTTAAAATCTCATTTAAGGATCTTGATGCTTGCTGTTTTGGGTTTTGTAGCAGGGAAAACAAGTTGGAAAAAGTGGAAAAAGAGGGGGGGGGGGGGACCACATACTTTTTGCTGTCCTAAAAGCTGTCCTTGAGATATTCTCTGGTCCAGAGGACAGGCGGTTAACATCAGAGGCTATGCAACTTTCTAATGCTGATCTAAGGGTGGAAGGAAGGGATATATAAGCTGAAAACCCTAAGGAATGAAGGGAGGCCGGCCATTGTGCAAAAGGGGAAGCTATTTGGAGCTGTTTTGGAGTGGAAGAGGAGCTGGGATGCTGAGCTGAGCTGATTTCTGCAGAACAGCCCTGAATCCAGATGAATTACTTCTATTCTTCACTCTATTTTGTAACTATGTTTGTAATTATGAGGAGCTAATCTTCATGTCTCCTAGGATAGAGTAGTAGTCTAATATATGTTGTGGATGGATTAGGAACAAGCTTGATTTCCTTCACTGAACTCAATCCTGAAATTTCTGATTTCTGCAATGCTAAGGGTCTGTTCTTGCCATTGTTAGATCTCATTTGTAATCTATAACTGAGAAGTTATCATTTGATCTAGTTCTTATTCAGAAATGAATTAGGAATCAATGCCAAGTTACTAGATTCCATTTTAATTGAAAATCAGATTTTGATTTCCTGATTTTATGCACTTCCTTGAATCTGATTTTCTGATTTCCTTGAATCTGTTGTCATTGGGAATTTGATTAATTGAACAACTGAGAGGTTGATATTGGTCCCAATCTTATTTAGAAATGAATCAAGATACTTTGACATTTTATGATTCAAGCCTGTCCTCAAAATCTGATTTCTGAAATTATATTCCTGAAATATGTTTTCTGAAATTTATTGGAATATGATTTGTTAATTGAATCTCCAATTTCATTTAATCACTGAAAGGTGAACCCTAAGGATTCTCCAATTTGCATGAATATTGGATCTCCAATTTGCATGAATATTGGATTGATTTCATCCATGTTTAGTTGATTGAAGCATTCTTTTCATTTTCAAGGTGCAATTTAGAAGTTATCATTTTAGATTTTATTGTAATTGCCAAAAATCAGCAAGTGCATTGAGTTGAATCTAATGATAACTTGGTCTTCAGTGATGATCTTTTTCTAATTTAATTTGGCTAACAATCATATGACAATATATTATTTAGTTCTGGTCTAATTGAGCTGTGAAAACAGCCATTTGAAAGGTTGAATTGGATTTGACTAAAAAATGATAACTTGTTCCATTCCATCCATAATTAAGTTAGACGAACCCCAACTCCTAGGAGAACTTTCCTCATTGATATTAAATCCTTTTAGCTTCTAATCTAGCATTTATAATTCAGTTTTGACAGATTTCTAAAACCCCAAAAATAGCTATCATTCTGCACAATTAAAAATTTGTTTTTCCAATTCCTTTAATTTCCTGTTTTTAGCCACTAAAGTAGAACTAGTCTAGATTGTTTTAGGGAGTCTTAGGCATCAAATCTTTGTGGATACGACAACCTGAGTCTACTACAACTTACCTGTGCACTTTCAGTTAGTGAGTTGGGAGACCAAAAATTGAAAAAAATGCACTTTTACATAAAATTAAGCAAGTTATCACTACACCCACAAATTTCACTACCTAGTTTTTGGCACCATTGCCGGGGATTTGAAGTCAATTAGACTAACTTAGATAGTTTAGATTAGTTTTTAGTCTATTTGTTTGGCCAATTTTCAGTTTTTGCAAGTTATCATTCCAAAATTTCAATTTTTGTCTAGTTTGCCTTCTTTTCTCAATTTGATACTTCTGAATTCATTTATGAGGAATTTGGACAATCAAGAGGACCATTACCAATTAGATCCTGAGCTTGAAAGAAGATTCTTAAGAAGAAGGAAATTGCAAAGGTTGGAGGCAAGAAGAAGGATATTTGAAGAAGAGGAAGAGGAGCAAGTAAACATGGCTGCACCAAGGACTTTGAAGGATTGCTATTCTCCTAGTAATGTCAGAAATCAACAAGGGAATGTAGTCCTAGCACCAGCTGCAAACTTTCAAGTGAATCCAGCCTTGGTGACAATGATAAGGCAATACCAATTTTCTGGATTGGGCAATGAAGATCCAGCCTCACACTTGGATAACTTCAAGGAGATTTGTAGTATTGTCCACTTCAACAACACACCTATGGATGTTATCTATATGAGGCTATTTCCATTCTCACTCAAGGACAAGGCCAAGACTTGGTACAAGACCCTCAAACCAGAAGAGATGGCTACTTGGGAATCTATTATTCAATTGTTTCTAGCTGAATTCTTCCCTCCTTCCAAGACTGACAACTTCAGGGATCAAATAGTTAGGTTTTACCAATTGGATCAGGAAAATATTTGTGAGGCATGGCAAAGACTTTAGGGGCTATTGAGGGCATGTCCACACCATGGTTTTGAGAAGTGGCAACTAGTCAACTACTTTCATAAGGGGTTGAATTATCCATCCAAGGTGGCACTTGACACAGCTGCAGGAGGCATCTTTGCTTCAAAGAATATTGATGAAGCCTACCAATTGATAGAGAATATTGCCAAGAATCACCATTTCCTTACACATGATAGGATAAGAAGGCCATCCAATGAAAACCAAGTCAATAACATTGCTGTCCATATTGAAGAAGGATTGAAAAAGGCATTGGAGAATCTGAATTTGTCCACTAATGTAGGAAAGTCTTCAAATTAAGAATCAAGGTGTGATGTATGTGGAAACCAGGGCCATGCCACTGAGAGTTGCAACTTGATAATGCAGCAATATGAGCAATCCATAGATCAAGTTAATGCTGTGGGGAATTATAGAATCAAGCCACCTTCTGAATTCTATACTCCAGAAAATAGGAATCATCCCTATCTTTCTTACAAGACCAATCATTTCCAAGGGTCACCAATGCAGAATTCTAATTGGCAACCCAAGATTTTGCCAAGGAACCAGCCACCTCCATATGGAAATCAACCCTCAACCATTCCAATGCAAAGAACTCCTTATGAGCAGCCACCACAACCTCAACCCACTCAATTCTCAAAGATGGAAGAGTTGCTGCAACAAATTTTGAAGAAACAAGAGAAGCAAGAGGAAGAGATGCAGAAGTTAACAAATGGATATGAAGCCTTGAATGCCAATCACAAGTTGCTTGAAAGTCAAATTGCCCAACAAGCAAGCACATCCAATAGGCCACCCATGTTCTTTCCTGGACAACCAGAAGTGAACCCAAAAGAACAACCAAAGCAATCCAACTCAGAAGTGGAAGAACTATGAAGGAGCCAATGAGGAATGTTAAAGACAATTCAGCTAAGGCAAGCACAAGTTCAGGGCCTGCAGAAGGAGCAATTGAAGGGGATGCATTGGAAAATCAGAATGCAGAGGGTCCTCAAAATGAAGCCAAGGGTAGAATCTTTGATAAGGTACCATTCCCTCAAAGATTAGTCAAAGCAAGGCATGACCATCAATATGGAAAGTTTTTAGAAATTTTGAAGAAGCTGTACATCAATGTGCCTTTTGTTGAAGGCATTCAGGAGATGTCTTCATATGCCAAGTTCCTCAAGGAAATCCTTACCAAGAAGAGAAGAATTTTGGAGCATGAGACCATTGCTTTGACAGAAGAAGCTTCTGCAATCATCCAAAAAAAATTGCCACCTAAGCTGAAGGATCCAGGAAGTTTCTCCATACCTTGTGAAATTGGAAATAGGAAGATTCAAAAGGCAATGTGTGATTTGGGTGCATCAGTGAGTGTCATACCTCTTTCACTTTGTAGGAAGCTTGAAGTTGGAGATTTGAAGCCTACAAACATGTCTCTACAGCTGGCGGACAGATCCATCAAATACCCACATGGGATCATTGAGGACATACCTCTCAAAGTTGGAAAATTTTATATACCAGTAGACTTTGTGCTGCTGGACATGGATGAAGATCTGAATACACCTATTCTACTTGGGAGGCCCTTTCTAGCCACTGCTGGGGCTGTGATAGATGTAAAGGAAGGGAGACTAACCTTCCAAATTGGAGAGGAGAAGATAGAATTCAATTTGGCACAGGTTATCAGTAGACCAAGTTTTCAGAAAAATGATATTTCAAATGGGCAGCTAGATCAAGTTGTGGAGCAAGCTTCAGCAATAATACCCATTGAAGACCCATTGCAGAGGTGCTTAATGTTTGATCATTTGTAAGAATTGGAGGACCCAGAAGCTGAAGTATATCAATCTACATTGAGCTTATCAAAATCAGTGGAAAATTTTGAGTTTCAGAATGAAGTCTTACAAGTTATCACTGTTGAGGTTCAATCTGATCCAGCCCAAGAAAATTCCTCCAAGTTGGAACTCAAGCCTCTCCCTAGCAATCTGAAGTATGAATTTTTGGAAGAGAATTCAACTTTTCCTGTTATCATTAATGCTAACTTACCCAATGATCAAGTTGAAGAGTTGCTGAAAAGGTTGAAGTTGTACAGGGAAGTGATAGGCTACTTAATTGAAGACATTAAGGGGATAAATCCTACAATTTGCATGCATAGGATCCCAATGGAGGATAACTACAAACCCTCCATTGAATGTCAAAGAAGACTGAACCTTGTCATGAAGGAAGTGGTCAAGAAAGAAGTATTGAAGTTGCTAAAGGCTGGAATCATCTACTCAATCTCAGATAGTGAATGGGTCAGCCCTGTGCAGGTAGTGCCAAAGAAGGGAGGAATCACAGTTATCAAATCTGATTCAAATGAATTGATATCCACCAAGACAGTTATAGGATGGAGGATGTGTATTGATTTTAGGAAGTTGAACAAGACAACAAGAAAGGATCATTTTCCTCTTTCTTTCATTGACCAGATGTTGGAGAGATTGGCTAAGCATTCCCACTTCTATTACCTAGATGGATATTCATGATTCCTCAAAATCCCAATTCACCCTCAAGATCAACACAAGACTACTTTCACATCTTCATATGAGACATTTGCATATAGGAGAATGCCCTTTGGTCTATGCAATGCACCCGCCACTTTCCAAAGGTGTATGATGTCTATCTTCTCAGACTTTATTGAAGACATAATGAAAGTATTTATGGATGACTTTTCAGTGTATGGAGATTCCTTTGAGAGTTGCCTAGAAAATTTGACAAAGGTCCTACAAATATGTAGAGAGTCTAATTTGATCTTCAATTGGGAGAAATGCCATTTTATGGTTCAAGAAGGGGTTGTCTTAGGACATGTTGTCTCAAGTAAAGGAATTGAAGTGGATAAGGCCAAAATTGAAGTAATTGAGAAGTTACCACCCCCTACAAATGTGAAGGCAATAAGAAGCTTCTTGGGGCATGCAGGATTCTACAGAAGGTTCATAAAAAACTTCTCAATGATAACCAGGCCTCTTACCAAGCTCCTAGCAAAAGATGCTGAGTTTAATTTTGATGAAGAGTGCATGAAGGCCTTCAAGCAGCTGAAAGATGCACTTATTTCAGCTCCTATAGTCCAGCCACCTGATTGGTCTCTTCCCTTTGAAATAATGTGTGATGCCTCTGATCAAGCAATAGGGGAAGTCTTGGGTCAAACCAAGGATAGAAAGCACTATGTCATATGCTATGCCAGCAAGACTTTAGATGAGGCTCAAGTCAACTATGCCACAATTGAGAAGGAGCTACTTGCAGTTGTGTATGCATTTGATAAATTAAGACCTTACTGGGTGGGATCCAAAGTAATTGTATTCACAGATCACCAAGCAGTGATGCACTTGATCAACAAGAAGGAATCCAAGCCAAGGCTCATTAGATGGATCCTATTGTTGTAAGAGTTTGATGTTGAAATCAGGGACAAAAAAGGGAGTGAGAACCTAGTTGCTGACCACCTGTCAAGGATGGAAGGAGTACAGGAGTCCTCAACACTTCCTATCAATGATGCCTTTCCTTATGACATCTTGATGGCAATATTAACTAATCAAACTCCCTGGTATGCAGACATTGTGAATTACTAGGCATGTGGAATCATTCCTTCTGACTTCTCCTATCAACAGAAGAAAAAGTTCTTCCATAATTTGAAGGACTTCTATTGGGATGATCCACTCCTATTCAAGAAGTCCCCTGATGGCATTTTTAGAAGGTGTATACCAGAAGCTGAATTCCAATCAATTTTATATGAATGCCACTCATCTCCATATGGTGGACATAGAGGTACTCAAAAGACTGCTGCCAAGGTTCTCCAATCTGATTTCTATTGGCCTTCCCTGTTCAAAGATGCTTATTTGTATGTGAAGAGTTGTGATGAATGTCAAAGGGCAGGCTCTATTTCAAGGAGGAATGAAATGCCTCAGAATGGGATTTTAGAGGTTGAAATCTTTGATGTGTGGGGCATTGACTATATGGGTCCATTTCCTAGTTCATGTGGATTTAAGTTTATATTATTGGCTATGGACTATGTGTCTAAATGGATAGAAGCAATTCCAACCATTGTTGCTGATTCCAGGGCTGTCATCAAATTGTTCAAGGAGATCATCTTCCCAAGATTTGGAATCCCAAGGGTAGTCATAAGTGATGGAGGGAGCCATTTCATTGAAAAGTATTTTGAGAACCTCTTAAACAAGTATGGAGTTAAGCATAAGGTCTCCACTGCCTACCATCCTCAAACAAATGGCCAAGCAAAAATTTTAAATAGGGAAATCAAGGCCATATTGGAGAAAACAATGTCTTTGACAAGAAAATATTGGAGTTTGAAATTGAATGAGGCACTTTGGGCATATAGGACAACCTATAAGACCCCTATAAGAACTTCTCCTTATAAGTTGGTTTATGGGAAAACTGTCCACCTATCAATTGAGTTGAAGCATAAGGCATATTGGTCAGTAAAGGCACTCAATTTTGATATGCAAGCATGTGGACAAAAGAGGCTTCTCCAAATTGATGAATTGGATGAGATTAGGCTAAGTGTCTACCATAATTCAGAATTTTACAAGGAAAGGACCAAGAGATGGCATGATAGCAGAATTCTGAATAAGGAATTCAAGGTTGGAGACTTGGTATTATTGTTTAATTCAAGGTTAAAACTATTTCCTGGAAAGTTGAAATCAAGGTGGAGTGGACCCATCAAAGTCCACAAAGTTTATCCTTATGGTGTTGTGGACCTTCTGAATGATAAGGATGATGTATTCAAGGTTAATGGACAGAGGTTGAAGCCATATAATCCCACAGCTCAAGAATCAACTAAGGAGGTGCTGAATTTGCAAGAATTGTCAAGTTTGCCTAGCTGAATTCAAGTGGAAAGATGTCCAGCCTAAGACATTAAAGTAGGGCACTTCTTGGGAGGTAACCCAAGCCATTTTTCACTTAACTTTTCTTTTCTCTCATGCTGAAATCATCATATTACTATCTGAATAATCATGCAAATCAGTTATCCCAATCCATCTTAGCTGCATTTCAATAGATTTCAGTGAATTTTAATGCATTGTTGAATTGTGCACCCTAAAAATCTGAAATTTAATGTCCCACTGATATCTCCTATTTCTCTGCAGGATTGGTTGAAATTCATGAAGAATGGATCACCCGAAGCCCCTGATTGAGATGCAAGATCCATCGGAAAGGATCAAATGCAAAATTCTATATATTTCACACCCTCCCACCCCTCTCCCTTGCATCAATTTTTCAACACTGTGGACAGTGTTGAGGCTAAGCTTGGGGGAGGAAACTTGGTGCTTTTCTAACCTTTACACCATATTTTCAATTGATTTTAATGTCCATATATCATTTATCACCAGGTTATCATTAGGTTTTGCAAGTTATCATAAGTTATCACTAGTTATCACTCGGTTATCATTTTTTGGGCTCAACTCAATTCTGAATTTATTTTAACTCTGAAACGGGTAGAATACTTCATTATGACAATTAGTACACTCCAATACCAAGTGGCCAACTTGGCCATTAGTCTTCTTGCTTTAATTGACATTTTAAATTCAGATGCATTTGAATGAATTTTCAGCTGAAATTTCTCTTTTTTTGTAGGTAACACTAGCTGACATTCATGGACTAATTGGAAAGTAGAAGATTTCTAGAAAGGAGTCAAGGATCTTGCTTCCATGTTAAATAGGAAATCTTGACTATTTGCATTTAAGGATCTAATCTATACTTGAATTTGAACCATTGCTCACTTCATGAACAGAATAAAAAAAGAAAGAAAGAAAAAGGAAAAGTGAAAAGTTGCATCTTGCATTGCATGCATACATGAATAAAGAGAGTGAAAATTCAAAAAGGAATCTCTCCTGAATAAAGTCAGGATTTTTATCCTGTGACCAGCATGAATAAAAATCAAGTTCAAACTTGTTTATTGCATCTTCATGAATAAAAGTCAGGATTTCAAATCTGTTCATGAAGAGATTGATGTTTCAAACTTTTTAGTAAAGTTGACAATCCTTGTAATCCAAATCAGTTAATGTTAGTACTTCTATCGTGGCTTAAATTTTCTTTAACCTTTGTGACTCCTCAGGTAGAATTTGGGATTGGAAAGAATGGGATGAAATGTTAGCAAAGTGGGAAACTCATCTAGATCTTATTCAGCTGATTTTTCTATTCATTTGTGGATGGTAAATTCAAATTTGTCCTTAATTTCTAAATGTTTTGCTTGAGGACAAGCAAAAGGCTAAGCTTGAGGGAGTTTGATCATCAGCTGATCACTATAAGTTTCTATCCCATTTTATATACATTTCATTCATATTGAGCCCCATTTTGCCTACCTTTTGGCCAATTATGCTTGGAATGCATAGATTGTGATAACTAGTTGATCTTCCTCACTTTATACTTAATTCCATGTGCATAGAGGTTCTGAAATGCCAAAATCCATAAATAATTCATTTCTATGCCAAGTTATCATTTTTTTAGACAAGTTATCACTCCTATATGTCAAGTTATCATTATTTTGAGTGAACTGATTTTCAATAATTTTCTTGCCCTAAATCCATTACTATCATGTATGAATCATATTTGGATGGTCATATCTCAACTTGTACAAAGTTTTAAGTCCATTTGAACAAGTTATCATTTTTCCTTTGCAAAGTTATCGTTAAAGGGCAAAACTATCATTTTGACATGCAAAACTATTAATTCTGCACAAAGGTCTTAGGCATTCATTATATTATTGCCCTAACTCATTGCTGTCCAAATTTGATCACATTTGGATAACCACAGCCAAAGTTATGACAAGTTATCATTTTTAAGGCAATTAAGTTATCGTTTTTGCACCCAAGTTATCATTCCTATGAAATCTTATCCACATTTGATTTCTGACCTTATTCACTTGCTATATTAATCCTTTGGATGCTTCTGATGCCTTGAACCACTTGTAGTTGGATAAATTTCATGATTAGTGCAAAGTTATCATTTCCGGGTTCCAAAACTATCAATTTTTCATATCGATTTCCATTCTTGCACAACACCAAATCCCATTTGATGTTTTAGCTGGCAACTATCATTATCCTAATCCTTAGTTGTTAAAATCTCATTTAAGGATCTTGATGCTTGCTGTTTTGGGTTTTGTAGCAGGGAAAACAAGTTGGAAAAAGTGGAAAAAGAGGGGGGGGGACCACATACTTTTTGCTGTCCTAAAAGTTGTCCTTGAGATATTCTCTGGTCCAGAGGACAGGTGGTTAACATCAGAGGCTATGGAACTTTCTAATGCTGATCTAAGGGTGGAAGGAAGGGATATATAAGCTGAAAACCCTAAGGAATGAAGGGAGGCCGGCCATTGTGCAAAAGGGGAAGCTATTTGGAGCTGTTTTGGAGTGGAAGAGGAGCTGGGATGCTGAGCTGAGCTGATTTCTGCAGAACAGCCCTGAATCCAGATGAATTACTTCTATTCTTCACTCTATTTTGTAACTATGTTTGTAATTATGAGGAGCTAATCTTCATGTCTCCTAGGATAGGGTAGTAGTCTAATATATGTTGTGGATGGATTAGGAACAAGCTTGATTTCCTTCACTGAACTCAATCCTGAAATTTCTGATTTCTGCAATGCTAAGGGTCTGTTCTTGCCATTGTTAGATCTCATTTGTAATCTATAACTGAGAAGTTATCATTTGATCTAGTTCTTATTCAGAAATGAATTAGGAATCAATGCCAAGTTACTAGATTCCATTTTAATTGAAAATCAGATTTTGATTTCCTGATTTTATGCACTTCCTTGAATCTGATTTTCTGATTTCCTTGAATCTGTTGTCATTGGGAATTTGATTAATTGAACAACTGAGAGGTTGATATTGGTCCCAATCTTATTTAGAAATGAATCAAGATACTTTGACATTTTATGATTCAAACCTGTCCTCAAAATCTGATTTCTGAAATTATATTCCTGAAATCTGTTTTCTGAAATTTATTGGAATATGATTTGCTAATTGAATCTCCAATTTCATTTAATCACTGAAAGGTGAACCCTAAGGATTTCTTATTGTCCAGAGATAGATCAATAAGCACTTAGCAAATCTAGAATTCAAATGAGAAGCATTGCTGATTTCCTTGCTGTTTTCCAAATTTGATTTCTAAAATTTATCTTGCTGAATTCTGCTGACTTTTTGGGAATCTGATTGCCATTGTTAAGCCCTACTTTAATCCACCATTGAGAGATGGTTTTAAGGTCTTCCTTGAGATTCAGAGATGAGCCAAGGAGCAATGACAACTTCTGATTTCCCAAACTTGTGTTAGGTGCTGATTTCTATCCAATTCATTAATGGAAATGTGGATTTTATTTGAATTTGCAGCTGAGAAGTTGATTTTAAATCCTCTTGTAGTTTAGAGATAAACCAAGGAGCATTTGCATGAATATTGGATTGATTTCATCCATGTTTAGTTGATTGAAGCATTCTTTTCATTTTCAAGGTGCAATTTAGAAGTTATCATTTTAGATTTTATTGTAATTGCCAAAAATCAGCAAGTGCATCGAGTTGAATCTAATGATAACTTGGTTTTCAGTGATGATCTTTTTCTAATTTAATTTGGCTAACAATCATATGACAATATATTATTTAGTTCTGGTCTAATTGAGCTGTGAAAACAGCCATTTGAAAGGTTGAATTGGATTTGACTAAAAAATGATAACTTGTTCCATTCCATCCATAATTAAGTTAGACGAACCCCAACTCCTAGGAGAACTTTCCTCATTGATATTAAATCCTTTTAGCTTCTAATCTAGCATTTATAATTCAGTTTTGACAGATTTCTAAAACCCCAAAAATAGCTATCATTCTGCACAATTAAAAATTTGTTTTTCCAATTCCTTTAATTTCCTGTTTTTAGCCACTAAAGTAGAAGATTGTTTTAGGGAGTCTTAGGCATCAAATCTTTGTAGATACGACAACCTGAGTCTACTACAACTTACCTGTGCACTTTCAGTTAGTGAGTTGGGAGACCAAAAATTGAAAAAAAATGCACTTTTACATAAAATTAAGCAAGTTATCACTACACCCACAAATTTCACTACCTAGTTTTTGGCACCATTGCCGGGGATTTGAAGTCAATTAGACTAACTTAGATAGTTTAGATTAGTTTTTAGTCTATTTGTTTGGCCAATTTTCAGTTTTTGCAAGTTATCATTCCAAAATTTCAATTTTTGTCTAGTTTGCCTTCTTTTCTCAATTTGATACTTCTGAATTCATTTATGAGGAATTTGGACAATCAAGAGGTCCATTACCAATTAGATCCTGAGCCTGAAAGAAGATTCTTAAGAAGAAGGAAATTACAAAGGTTGGAGGCAAGAAGAAAGATATTTGAAGAAGAGGAAGAGGTGCAAGTAAACATGGCTGCACCAAGGACTTTGAAGGATTGCTATTCTCCTAGTAATGTCAGAAATCAACAAGGGAATGGAGTCCTAGCACCAGCTGCAAACTTTCAAGTGAATCCAGCCTTGGTGACAATGATAAGGCAATACCAATTTTCTGGATTGGGCAATGAAGATCCAGCCTCACACTTGGATAACTTCAAGGAGATTTGTAGTATTGTCCACTTCAACAACACACCTATGGATGTTATCTATATGAGGCTATTTTCATTCTCACTCAAGGACAAGGCCAAGACTTGGTACAAGACCCTCAAACCAGAAGAGATGGCTACTTGGGAATCTATTATTCAATTGCTTCTAGCTGAATTCTTCCCTCCTTCCAAGACTGACAACTTCAGGGATCAAATAGTTAGGTTTTACCAATTGGATCAGGAAAATATTTGTGAGGCATGGCAAAGACTTTAGGGGCTATTGAGGGCATGTCCACACCATGGTTTTGAGAAGTGGCAACTAGTCAACTACTTTCATAAGGGGTTGAATTATCCATCCAAGGTGGCACTTGACACAGCTGCAGGAGGCATCTTTGCTTCAAAGAATATTGATGAAGCCTACCAATTGATAGAGAATATTGCCAAGAATCACCATTTCCTTACACATGATAGGACAAGAAGGCCATCCAATGAAACCAAGTCAATAACATTGCTGTCCAGATTGAAGAAGGATTGAAAAAGGCATTGGAGAATCTGAATTTGTCCACTAATGTAGGAAAGTCTTCAAATCAAGAATCAAGGTGTGATGTATGTGGAAACCAGGGCCATGCCACTGAGAGTTGCAACTTGATAATGCAGCAATATGAGCAATCCATAGATCAAGTTAATGCTGTGAGGAATTATAGAATCAAGCCACCTTCTGAATTCTATACTCTAGAAAATAGGAATCATCCCTATCTTTCTTACAAGGCCAATCATTTCCAAGGGTCACCAATGCAGAATTCTAATTGGCAACCCAAGATTTTGCCAAGGAACCAGCCACCTCCATATGGAAATCAACCCTCAACCATTCCAATGCAAAGAACTCCTTATGAGCAGCCACCACAACCTCAACCCACTCAATTCTCAAAGATGGAAGAGTTGCTGCAACAAATTTTGAAGAAACAAGAGAAGCAAGAGCAAGCACATCCAATAGGCCACCCATGTTCTTTCCTGGACAACCAGAAGTGAACCCAAAAGAACAAGCCAAAGCAATCCAACTCAGAAGTGGAAGAACTGTGAAGGAGCCAATGAGGAATGTTGAAGACAATTCAGCTAAGGCAAGCACAAGTTCAGGGCCTGCAGAAGGAGCAATTGAAGGGGATGCATTGGAAAATCAGAATGCAGAGGGTCCTCAAAATGAAGCCAAGGGTAGAATCTTTGATAAGGTACCATTCCCTCAAAGATTAGTCAAAGCAAGGCATGACCATCAATATGGAAAGTTTTTAGAAATTTTGAAGAAGCTGTACATCAATGTGCCTTTTGTTGAAGGCATTCAGGAGATGTCTTCATATGCCAAGTTCCTCAAGGAAATCCTTACCAAGAAGAGAAGAATTTTGGAGCATGAGACCATTGCTTTGACAGAAGAAGCTTCTGCAATCATCCAAAAAAAATTGCCACCTAAGCTGAAGGATCCAGGAAGTTTCTCCATACCTTGTGAAATTGGAAATAGGAAGATTCAAAAGGCAATGTGTGATTTGGGTGCATCAGTGAGTGTCATACCTCTTTCACTTTGTAGGAAGCTTGAAGTTGGAGATTTGAAGCCTACAAACATGTCTCTACAGCTGGCGGACAGATCCATTAAATACCCACATGGGATCATTGAGGACATACCTCTCAAAGTTGGAAAATTTTATATACCAGTAGACTTTGTGGTGCTGGACATGGATGAAGATCTGAATACACCTATTCTACTTGGGAGGCCCTTTCTAGACACTGCTGGGGCTGTGATAGATGTAAAGGAAGGGAGACTAACCTTCCAAATTGGAGAGGAGAAGATAGAATTCAATTTGGCACAGGTTATCAGTAGACCAAGTTTTCAGAAAAATGATATTTCAAATGGGCAGCTAGATCAAGTTGTGGAGCAAGCTTCAGCAATAATACCCATTGAAGACCCATTGCAGAGGTGCTTAATGTTTGATCATTTGTAAGAATTGGAGGACCCAGAAGCTGAAGTATATCAATCTACATTGAGCTTATCAAAATCAGTGGAAAATTTTGAGTTTCAGAATGAAGTCTTACAAGTTATCACTGTTGAGGTTCAATCTGATCCAGCCCAAGAAAATTCCTCCAAGTTGGAACTCAAGCCTCTCCCTAGCAATCTGAAGTATGAATTTTTGGAAGAGAATTCAACTTTTCCTGTTATCATTAATGCTAACTTACCCAATGATCAAGTTGAAGAGTTGCTGAAAAGGTTGAAGTTGTACAGGGAAGTGATAGGCTACTTAATTGAAGACATTAAGGGGATAAATCCTACAATTTGCATGCATAGGATCCCAATGGAGGATAACTACAAACCCTCCATTGAATGTCAAAGAAGACTGAACCTTGTCATGAAGGAAGTGGTCAAGAAAGAAGTATTGAAGTTGCTAAAGGCTGGAATCATCTACTCAATCTCAGATAGTGAATGGGTCAGCCCTGTGCAGGTAGTGCCAAAGAAGGGAGGAATCACAGTTATCAAATCTGATTCAAATGAATTGATATCCACCAAGACAGTTATAGGATGGAGGATGTGTATTGATTTTAGGAAGTTGAACAAGACAACAAGAAAGGATCATTTTCCTCTTTCTTTCATTGACCAGATGTTGGAGAGATTGGCTAAGCATTCCCACTTCTATTACCTAGATGGATATTCATGATTCCTCAAAATCCCAATTCACCCTCAAGATCAACACAAGACTACTTTCACATCTTCATATGAGACATTTGCATATAGGAGAATGCCCTTTGGTCTATGCAATGCACCCGCCACTTTCCAAAGGTGTATGATGTCTATCTTCTCAGACTTTATTGAAGACATAATGAAAGTATTTATGGATGACTTTTCAGTATATGGAGATTCCTTTGAGAGTTGCCTAGAAAATTTGACAAAGGTCCTACAAATATGTAGAGAGTCTAATTTGATCCTCAATTGGGAGAAATGCCATTTTATGGTTCAAGAAGGGGTTGTCTTAGGACATGTTGTCTCAAGTAAAGGAATTGAAGTGGATAAGGCCAAAATTGAAGTAATTGAGAAGTTACCACCCCCTACAAATGTGAAGGTAATAAGAAGCTTCTTGAGGCATGCAGGATTCTACAGAAGGTTCATAAAAAACTTCTCAATGATAACCAGGCCTCTTACCAAGCTCCTAGCAAAAGATGCTGAGTTTAATTTTGATGAAGAGTGCATGAAGGCCTTCAAGCAGCTGAAAGAGGCACTTATTTCAGCTCCTATAGTCCAGCCACCTGATTGGTCTCTTCCCTTTGAAATAATGTGTGATGCCTCTGATCAAGCAATAGGGGAAGTCTTGGGTCAAACCAGGGATAGAAAGCACTATGTCATATGCTATGCCAGCAAGACTTTAGATGAGGCTCAAGTCAACTATGCCACAATTGAGAAGGAGCTACTTGCAGTTGTGTATGCATTTGATAAATTAAGACCTTACTGGGTGGGATCCAAAGTAATTGTATTCACAGATCACCAAGCAGTGATGCACTTGATCAACAAGAAGGAATCCAAGCCAAGGCTCATTAGATGGATCCTATTGTTGTAAGAGTTTGATGTTGAAATCAGGGACAAAAAAGGGAGTTATGACAAGTTATGACAAGTTATCATTTTTAAGTTATTGCTCTAACTCATTGCTGTCCAAATTTGATCACATTTGGATAACCACAGCCAAAGTTATGACAAGTTATCATTTTTAAGGCAATTAAGTTATCGTTTTTGCACCCAAGTTATCATTCTTATGAAATCTTATCCACATTTGATTTCTGACCTTATTCACTTGCTATATTAATCCTTTGGATGCTTCTGATGCCTTGAACCACTTGTAGTTGGATAAATTTCATGATTAGTGCAAAGTTATCATTTCCGGGTTCCAAAACTATCAATTTTTCATATCGATTTCCATTCTTGCACAACACCAAATCCCATTTGATGTTTTAGCTGGCAATTATCATTATCCTAATCCTTAGTTGTTAAAATCTCATTTAAGGATCTTGATGCTTGCTGTTTTGGGTTTTGTAGCAGGGAAAACAAGTTGGAAAAAGTGGAAAAAGAGGGGGGGGGGGGGACCACATACTTTTTGCTGTCCTAAAAGTTGTCCTTGAGATATTCTCTGGTCCAGAGGACAGGTGGTTAACATCAGAGGCTATGGAACTTTCTAATGCTGATCTAAGGGTCGAAGGAAGGGATATATAAGCTGAAAACCCTAAGGAATGAAGGGAGGCCGGCCATTGTGCAAAAGGGGAAGCTATTTGGAGCTGTTTTGGAGTGGAAGAGGAGCTGGGATGCTGAGCTGAGCTGATTTCTGCAGAACAGCCCTGAATCCAGATGAATTACTTCTATTCTTCACTCTATTTTGTAACTATGTTTGTAATTATGAGGAGCTAATCTTCATGTCTCCTAGGATAGGGCAGTAGTCTAATATATGTTATGGATGGATTAGAAACAAGCTTGATTTCCTTCACGGAACTCAATCCTGAAATTTCTGATTTCTGCAATGCTAAGGGTCTGTTCTTGCCATTGTTAGATCTCATTTGCAATCTATAACTGAGAAGTTATCATTTGATCTAATTCTTATTCAGAAATGAATTAGGAATCAATGCCAAGTTACTGGATTCCATTTTGATTGAAAATCAGATTCTGATTTCCTGATTTTCTGCACTTCCTTGAATCTGATTTTCTAATTTCCTTCAATCTATTGTCATTGGAAATTTGATTAATTGAACAGCTGAGAGGTTGATATTGGTCCCAATCTTATTCAGAAATGAATCAAGATACTTTGACATTTTATGATTCAAACCTGTCCTCAAAATCTGATTTCTGAAATTATATTCCTGAAATTTGTTTTCTGAAATTTATTGGAATTTGATTTGCTAATTGAATCTCCAATTTCATTTAATCACTGAAAGGTGAACCCTAAGTATTTCTTATTGTCCAGAGATAGATCAATAAGAACTTAGCAAATCTAGAATTCAAATGAGAAGCATTACTGATTTCCTTGCTATTTTCCAAATCCGATTTCTGAAATTTATCTTGCTGAATTCTGATTTCTGACTTTTTGGGAATCTGATTGCCATTGTTAAGCCCTACTTTAATCCACCATTGAGAGATGGTTTTAAGGTCTTTCTTGAGATTCAGAGATGAGCCAAGGAGTAATGACAACTTCTGATTTCCTAAACTTGTGTTAGGTGCTGATTTCTATCCAATTCATTAATGGAAATGTGGATTTCATTTGAATTTGCAGCTGAGAAGTTGATTTTAAATCCTCTTGTAGTTTAGAGATAAACCAAGGAGCATTTTCATGAATGTTGGATTGATTTCATCCCTGTTTAGTTGATTGAAGCATTCTTTTCATTTTCAAGGTGCAATCTAGAAGTTATCATTTCAGATTTTATTGAAATTGCCAAAAATCAGCAAGTGCATTGAATTGAATCTAATGATAACTTGTTCAATTTCAGTGAGGATCCTTTTCTAATTCAATTTGGCTAACAATCATATGAAAATATATTGTTTAGTTCTGGTCTAATTGAGCTGTGAAAATAGCCATTTTAAAGGTTGAATTGGATTTGATTAAAAAATGATAACTTGTTCCATTCCATCCATAATTAAGTTGGATGAACCCCAACTCCTAGGAGAACCTTCCTCATTGATAGTTAAATTCTTTTAGCTTCTAATCTAGCATTTATAATTCAGTTTTGACAGATTTCTAAAACCCCAAAAATAGTTATCATTCTGCACAATTAAAAATCTATTTTTCCAATTCCTTTAATTTCCTATTTTTAGCCACTAAAGTAGAACTAGTCTAGATTGTTTTAGGGAGTCTTAGACATCAAATCTTTATGGATACGATAACCTGAGTCTACTACAACTTACCTGTGCACTTGCAGTTAGTGAGTTGGGAGACCAAAAATTGAAAAAATTGCACTTTTACATAAAATTCAACAAGTTATCACTACACCCACAAATTTCACTACCAACCTCCTCAATGAAATATGCTTCACATATGAAGCCGTCAATTTTCACCTTATTCTTCGCCTTCCTTTTTAAATATAACATGGAACTTTTGAAAGGATACATCCATCGATACTGAACCAGACCTGCAACTTTTGTTTCATATGGAAGATGTGCAATCAAGTGCTCCATCACATCAAAGAATGAAGGTGGAAATATCTTCTCAGTCTTGCACACGATAATCACAATAAAGGCCTCTAATCGATAGTTGTCTTCTTCCCGAACGATGGATGTACAAAGCTCTTTAAAGAACATAGATAACTCTGTTAAAACATCCTAGATGCCCTTTGGAAAAAAAATTCTTAGGCAATTGGAAGCAGCCTTTGCATAAAAATATGACAATCATGACTCTGCATCCCATGTATCCTCCCATTTTCTAGGTTAAAACAACGAGATATATTTGATACATATCTGTTGAGGAATTTCAATTGCTTGACCCATTCGAAAACCACTTTTCTTTAATCATTGCTCAAGACATAAGTAGCTTTTGCCTTTTTGCATTTACCATTTTGAAGATGAATGATATCTAGCCCTAGTCTTTTGCATATAACTTTCATGTCTTCGTGCACCTGTATGCTATCTTTTGATCTTCCTTTAACATCCATAATAGTGTTGAAGATGTCAAAAACATTCTTCTCCACATGCATGACATCCAAGTTATGACGTACCAAGTTTGAAGACCAATAAGATAACTAAAAAAAATACTTCTTTTCTCTCAATTATGTTCACGTCCAAACTCAATTTGCTTGTAACTACCGGCCTTCAATCCGAATGAGACTTCATTAAACTTGTTTACTTGCTCTAGCAATTTTTTCCCGTCAAATTAGTTGAAGGCAATGTGTTCTCAGTTGTATTATTTTTAAATGAGTTTCGATCACGATGCATCGAATTCTCCGATGGCAAAAATATCCTATGACAATCAAACCAGTAAATTTTCCTACAAATTTTCAAACAAAATGATTTTGTATTCTTTCCACATATGTGACGAGCAAGTTTATCTTTTGTGCTCCAACCACTCAACATTCCGTATGCTGGAAATCACTTATGGTCCACATTAATGTGGCTCTCGTAATGAAATTTTGCTTTTTAGATTTATCATAGGTAACCATGCCATCCTCCTACAACATATTGAGTTCATCAATCAAAGATCTTAAGTAAACATCTAAACTTTTACCAGGAGATCGAGGACCCGAGATCATACATGTAAGTAATATGTTCTCTCGTCTCATACACATGCTTGAAGGCAAATTATAAAGTGTCACAAAAATCGACCAATATGAATAAGCAGTACTTGATGAGCTAAATGGGTTGAAGCCATCGGTGCAAAGTCCTAATCTAACATTTCGTGATTCTATAGAAAAAGTCGGATGAAGTGTATCAAATCATTTCCATGCCTCATCATCTGAAGGATGTGTAATGGAATTTTAATCATCACGTGCCCCTTCTCTATGCCACCTCATAAATGATGCAGTTTTTTCAGAAAGAAATAGTCATTGTAATTTTGGAACAATGAGAAAGTATCTAAATACTGCATTTGTCACATTTTTTCGAACTTTGGGAGTTCTTTCTCGGCTTGTATCTGGGCTCACCACAAATAGAACAACTCATAAGTGAGTTGTTTTCCCTGTAATACAACATGCAATGATTGTGACATGCATCAATCTTTTGATATTCCAACCCTAAATCTCTCATCAATATTTTGCACTTGTAAAATTGTCCATGTAATTTCTCTGAAGCTAGAAGCATACTCTTAATAATGGCAAGCATCCGGTCAAAAAAACTTTCGCTCATATTAAATTTTGATTTCAAGTTCATTAGTTGTGCCATTGTAGAAAGTGTAGTTTGCTTCACACATCTATCCCATAAAGGTTCATCCGCTTCTTCAAGAAGATTATAAAATTTAGAAGCCGAAGGATTCGGGTCTTCTTCAATCAATATTTTGCCAACATTTTCTCCTAACATTGCATTTTGTATCATGTCCCTATACGGATTGCTCGACTCGCCCACATTGGTATCTACATTAGTTGTCTCTTTAGCCCATCTTTCTTCGCCATGAAAGAACCAATTCGTGTATGTCAGTAAAAAACCATTTTAATATAAATCCTTCTGCACATCATATCTTATTTTCCATTGATAATATTTGCACTTCCGGCATGGACATAAGATTTCACTATATGAAGAAGCAACACCTTCATTTTGATATGCCACATTAATAAATTCATCAACACCATCCTTATATTCTTCTGTTATAACGTCATGTTTATCCTTCCAACGACGAATCCAACTATGATATGGCTTTGTCATTCCTGTAACGGACAACATTAAGCCATATGTCAATATTAAGCCATATGTCAATAAATTCTTGTACTTAAAACATGTGATTTTGGACTTAAGCCATATGTCAATATTAAGCCATATGTCAATAAATTCTTGTACTTAAAACATGTGATTTTGAAGTTATGAAGTCCAAAATCACATGTTTCAAGTACTTGATCGTCGTATTCAGAATCAACCATAATATTTAATTTTTTTGTCATTTTTTGATGTCTCTTTTTTCTCGTAATATCATTTTATGAGAACATGATAAAAAAAAGGTACTAGAATTATGAAAAAAAATTGAGTACAATCATCTTAAGGGAAACTATAATCTAATAACTCATAATCGTGGAACAAATTTGTTCTGCTCATGCATTTACTATAAGAGAGGTGGGGAACAAAGCAACATGCAGCCAGAAATCAATCATAAATGCCGAACGTTATGATTAACTCAACCATCTATAAACTAGGAATTAGATTAATTTCAAGTAATTAACTTAACATGGTATTAGATTAAAAAATAGCAAATTAACTAGGAATTAGATTAGTTTCAAGTAATTAACTAGTAATTAACTTGCATTAGATTAAAAAATAGCAAATTAACTAGGGATTACATAATGGATGGTGGCGGGCTCGCACCTTCTAAATTGGAGAAGGATGGCGGTGGGCAACGGAGGAGGGTAAGCGATGGAGGAAGGCTGTGGGTGATGGCCGGCATCGGACGGAGGAGCACAGACGGCGGAGGGCGAGACAGAGGATGGGCCGCAGAGGTGGTGGGCCGTGGCGGGCCCCGGAGGAGGCAGGGGGCGGGCTGCGGAGGAGGCGGATGGCGGGGGAGGAGGCGGAGGCCGGCGGAGGCGGATGGAGGCGGAGGGTGGCGGGCCGCAGATGCAGAGAGCGGAGGAGGGCGGTTGGGCAGAGGAGGACGACGTAGGGCGAATCAAAGGAGCAGCGAGCGAGTTCGACCATTAGAGCAGCGGACGTCCATCATCGGAGCTACGGGGTTGGGTGAGTTTGACGTGGGCGAGTTTGACCGTCGGAGCAGCGGGGTCGAGCGAGTTCGATGATGGCGAGTTTGACGAGGGCGGGTTCGGGTGTCAGACATCGGAACAGGGGGTATCGACCATCGAGCGTCGGAACAGAGGGCATCGACCATCGGGCGTCATCAGTCGTGGTGAAAATCGGCGAGCGATCGTAACAGTAAAAAGTGAAAATGCAGAAGAGGGGTTAGAGATTTAAGTTAAATATTTAGCATCTCACCTAGAAGCGATGCTACTTAGACGCTACGGGGGCGCCATAATTGAGATGCTATTTCGAGGTTGTAGGGACGCTATATCAAATTTTCTTCCTAATTTAAGATTATATGTGTGAGATTAAGTGATAATAATATGTATATGTGCATGAGTTATAGATGTGTATTTATATGTCGCCCGATTAAGTGAGGGTAATAAAAAGTTGGCTAATGCGGCGCTATAGAGAAGTTAATACGTCGCTAAGATATACTAGCAACACAATAGCGTCGTAGTAGCGTCTCAACATGGAGACGCCATGGCGACGCTAATAGGTTTTCTATATTCTAATTTTCTATTTTATGTATGTAATTTTCTTTACCAAGATAGGCGTCTCATCACATTGTGCCCCGTTCCAGTCATTTTGTTCCCTTCCTACAATCTAAAAATTATGGAATGCATATATTATTATTCATGTATATGTATATAAAGTTATAAGTCTATATGTATATGTGTATATATTATATCTAATACATGTGTATGTATATGTCTACGTGTGAGAGATTAAGTCACAACAATGTGTATATCTATATGTATTATAAGTATATACGTATATGTATATGTCTATATATGTGCAAGATTAAGTGATAATAACGTGTATATGTATACGTATTATAAGTATATATATGTATATGTTTATACGTGTGAGATTAAGTGATAATAATATGTATATGTGTACTTATTATATATAAGTATAAGTATATACATGTATTTATATGTCTATATGTGCCCGATTAAGTGAGTGTAATAAAAAAATCATCTACTGCGGTGCTATAGAGACGCTAATGAGTCGCTAACACATTGTTAGCGACACACTAGCGTCGACTTGGCGTCTCATACATGTTAGCATCTCAATAAGGAGATGCTAGAGAGACGCCAATAGTGTCTCTATAGCGTCGACCATAGTTGCAACTCTAGTGTGGCGCTACGTAGACGCTATTGAGCCTCCACTTCGGCGCTAAAATGGCATAATTTGTAACCAATCTTGTCTCTTAATTCAACCATCATAATTTCATGATTAAGAATATAAAAATAATATATGTATAATTAAGATATGATATATATTGTATGGATGAGTAACATATATAATATAGGTAACAAATTATATATTTAGGAACACTCCTATGATGTAGGCATATATAAGTAATTATGTAGGAATACATATATATGTTGAAAGTACATATATAATATTTAATTTATTTATTCATTAAAGTATAGTATAGATAATATGTATTAACATATATGGGGTTGCGTCAAAATATATAACATATAGCTATATAAATATAGATAGCGTACATATAGTTATCTATTTCTTATTTAACATATATGTTCCTCAAACATATATAGTTATGAGATGTCAAGTAAGTGTTAAAATAACGACAATTAAGTATTGTATGTGTTACATGTGTAGACAACAATATAATATGTCTTTACATTGGCGTCTACATAGCGTTGAATCTTCAGTGACGCCACGTAGCGTCGCACCTCTCGACGCTATACTCGCGCAAATATGCGATGTCCATATCGGTTCCAAGATAGTGTTGACATAGCGTCTCGAATACTGAGACGCTATATTCGCGTTGAGTGTGGTCGACGCTACAACAACGCTATGTTCTACCGCACATTCTCGCTCTACCGCGCGCAATAATAGCGGCAAAGTGGCGTCTTTATGGCGCTTCCTTTAGCGTCTATTTGACGTAACACTACTATAATGCTATTGTGACGCTATTGAGAGGCAAGTAGCGTCTCTCGCTTGGGAATCAACTGAGGGGCTATAACGATGCTCGTGGCGTCGATGTAGCGTCACTGGAAGTTGGGATGCTATTTTGCATCGCTAATCACCAGTTTTCTTGTAGTGATATTTACTAGATTCCTTCCCTTTCATTTGTAACTACATTATTTTACCTTTTCAAAAATTTTTGGGCCATTTTGCCAGGGTTTGACCCCTGATAATACTTTTGGGCATTAAAGGATAAATACATGTAGCTTACAATATTTTTGAATTTTTCTGAGGTCATATGTCTGTTCAAAAAATTGACCAAGACAGACAGCTGGTAAGTCGACTACTTCTTTACATCCTCGTGACTCATATGATTGTCCAATCATTTTTTTGATTAAAAATCAGTGTTTAACATCTTATTAACCTAACTTAATCATAGTTAAACATATATATATTATGATATTTAAAACTTTTATTGTAATGCCTCCAAAATCAGTCCTCCTGCCACGCTAGCAGTCAGATTGAACAAGGGAGCGTTACACTGCATACTACTTCTTGACTTTGACTAGTCAACACATGACACACGTGGCAATAGAATTAATAGAGAAACAAATGAATGAAAGGGGTTTGCGGAAAAATATCATTGGAAATTCAAAGGATGCCATATTTAGTGAAACTGTTCAAGAAAAAGGGAAATCCAGATGATTCAAATAGTTCAAGCAAATATTCACATCTGCAAGGTTAAAAGAGGAAATTCAATATCTTTTGAATACAAAGTTTGATAATTCAAATGCAGAAATAAAAAGGGCGGAAAGCTTGTGGGTTCTTGTAAGTCATGTGCTGCTATCTTAGAGCTCTGCATCATCCACCTCCTTCCTAGGCAGGGTTCTCACTTACAAAAATCCAATACAGGGGCATGGAATGCCCGTGAGCTAACACCTAGTACACATAGATACATAGATGATAAAATGATAATCTGATTAAGGTCAATACTGTTAAAAGGGAATCAATTGAACATTTACTTTAATCACTGGTTTCCATACCTTGATCTCTTTAGGCTATGAACCATACATATTCATATCTATACTTTTATTCTTTACTTTAACAATACCTTGTACTGTACCATACCTTGCTATACCTTACCCTGTCTTGTACCTTGCTCTATTATACATTACCTTACTTTATTATGCTCTGTGTGGTATTACATCCTTTATATTACTATGGGGTCCTTGAAGTTCGTTATCCTATGCGAGCTCGACTTAAGTAAGTGGGAAGTTAGAGGTTCCTCTATACCATATGTTGTCAGGATGCCCATGAAAGGGAAGGTGTATGCTAAGACATACCTTTTCGGAATACAGGTGGGAGAAGACCTGCACCCCAGGAACAGTGGTCATTGCGGACCTGTAGGTTTACTATCTCCTCAGCTGAGCTACCTGTCCCTCTAGCACTATACATTATAACCCATATGTTGCCCCCGTGGGGGAAGAGTGCGTCAATACATCACCCATATTCGGAGCACATGTGAGATAGGGCCTGTGGTGTAGGAGCAGTGGTAGTTAAATATCAGTAGATGCACTATCTCCTCAGTATGGCTACCTGTCCCTCACTATACCATACCTTGATCTCTGTTATGTACCATGGGCGATACATAACTATCCCGTTATTTCATCTTTACTTTACTTATGTTCTTTAACATATGTGGAGTTTAGAATCATTATTCAGAGAAGGGGTAAAGTAAGATCCCCTTTTTGCGGACGAAAAGTTCGTTACTTGCGTTGTTGTATTGGACGTGGCCTCAGGTGGGCCAGTCGAGGTTTGGGCCAAGTAAGGGTGATTGGGACACAAGGGTATTTTCATCTTTTGTTTCAGAATCCATAATTCTTCTTCTCTAGACCGGTCGACCGATTCCTATTGGACCGATCGACTGCTATAGTTGGATCGGTCGATCGCTCCAGGTGGACCGATCGACCGACTATATACTTGGCCAATTATTTCTTCGTGCCGAGCCGGTTGAGTGTTCACCGTGAATCGGTTGGCCGGTCTCTATCGCGGGATCGGTCGACCGTTCCTCTAGAATCGGTCGATCGACCTTGCGCGAATAGCCTCAGCGGCTTCTGCCAGATCGGTCGATCGATTATGTCGAATCGGTCGACCAATCTTACGATCGTACTTGATCTGTGCAGATCGATCGACCTTTGCTAGGAATCGGTCGACCGATTTTAAGAGCAAAACAGAGCGCCGACCGTCGTCTTCATTTCCGACCGACCTCCGGCCGTCCGATCTCGATACATACAATACAAAAAATGTTTTTACAGGTCTCTATGTCATAATGGAATCGAAATGTGCAACAATTGATCTACATTTTATCGTCTAGGGATTTTATGTCTGCGGTACCTCTATTCTATCGCTTTCCGATCGCTGAAGTTGCTGTCGTCGATCTACTCGATCGCCGGTCGAACCTAGCCAGCAGGAATGTGCGCCTACGTTTCATGGAGGGGCCACGGTGCGTTGGATCATCCTACGTGCATCGTCTGTGCTCGTCGTTCGCCGATCGCCGGAGGAGAGGAAGACGAAGGGAGAGGGAGGCGGCTGTGAGGAAAGTGGATAGGTGCGGGAGAGAGAGTCCCCTCCTTATACCTTCTGCTGCACTCTCTCTTGAGAGAGAGTCGTGGGGGGAGTGGGGGTGAGGGAGAGAGAATTGGTCATGAGACCGATTCTCTCATTCTATTTTTTTATTCCACTTTTGAATTTTAAAGGATGAAAAAGCCAGATGTTACATCACTACCCCCTTAAAAGGAAATTCGTCTTCGAATTTGAATCAAGATTAGGGCTTGCCGAATAGTCTGGGAAATTTTTTACGCATCTCTGACTCTATTTCCCATGTCGCTTCTTTACCCTGGTGATGTTTCCATGCTACCTTGACCAATGTCACTATTTTCTTTCCTTTTTGGACTTCCTGATACTCTAGTACCTCTGTGGGTTGCTCCTCGTATGTTAAATCCTCCTTGAGGTTTAGCTCCTCAATTTGGATTACGTTAGCATAGTCGTGCTTGTATTTTCGGAGCAACGAGACGTGGAATATGTTGTGCACTTTGGCGTACGCTGGGGGTAACGCCAACCTGCATGCCAAATCACCAACCATATCTAAAATTTCAAAGGGACCCACATACCTTGGGCTCAACTTCCCTTTCTTGCTAAATCTCATTACGCCTTTGATTGGTGAGACTTTGAGTAAGACTTGTTCACCGGCCTTGATCGTGTGCTCTCATCTTTTCTTGTCGGCATAGGCCTTCTGCCGGTCTTGAGCAGACTTCATTCTTTTCTTTATCAATTCGATCCGGTAAGTATATTCCTATGTCTGCTTGCGGAGTTCGGTGCTCAATAACTTCCTTTCATCCACTTCTCCCCAGCATGCCCGGGAGCGAGCCATATAGAGCTTCGAATGGGGACATCTCTATGATTGCATGATAACTGTTGTCGTAAGAGAATTCGATTAGAGGAAGGTGATTGTCCCAATTACCATGCCAGTCCAAGGCACATGCCCGAAGCATATCTTCAAGGGTCTGAATTGTCCTTTCTGATTGGCCATCCGTCTATGGGTGGAATGTTGTACTACATCATAGACTTGTTCCGAAAGCATTTTGGAGACCTTTTCAAAACCCTACGATGAACTTGGTATCTCGATCGGACCGATGACTGATGGTATTCCATGGAGTCTGATGATGTCCTGTACATACAGGTCCATTAAACTTTCAAGCGACTGCTTTACCTTGATGGATAAGAAGTGGGCCGATTTGATGAGTCGATCCACTTTCCAGATAGCATCGTGTCCCTTTTGGGTTCGTGGGAGGCCTGTGATGAAGTCCATGGCTATCTTCTCCCATTTCCACTATGGTATCCCGAGGTTCTTATGTGTGCCTTGAGGCTTTTGGTGCTCCACCTTCACTTGCTGGCAGACTATACATCTGAAGACATACTCCGCGATTTCCTTCCTCATATCCAGTCACCAGAAACTTCTCTGCATATCCTTGTACATATTCGTACTTCCAGGATGGATCACGAACTTCGACTTGTGGCATTCGTCCAAGACTTCTCACCGCAGTGCTGAATTATTTGGTACCCATAACCGATTGTGGTACCGAATGCCACCATCTGATGAAACGCTGAAATATTTTAATTCCAGACTTGTCTTGATCATCATGGACTGATAGTCATCATCTTCGACTTGCGCCGCAATGATCCTTTCGATAAGGTCTGGCTCGATCTGCTGCATCATCATGAGCGAACCATTAGGTGTTACTTGCGAAGTCCATTCGAAGAGTTCCTCCATCATTTCATACTGTCGGAGATGCATGAAAGCCACTGAGCCTTCCCACTTTCGACTGAGAGCGTCCGCTACCGAGTTTGCCTTATCAGGATGATAATTTATGGCAAACTCGTAGTCCTTCAGGAACTCTATCTATCGTCTCTAGCGCATATTCAGATGTCTATGTGTGAACACGTACTTTAAACTCTTATGATTTGTGTACACCACAAACTATTCTCCGTACAAAGTGTCCCCAAAGCTTGAGAGCAAAGACCACAGCTACTAGCTCGAGGTCATGAGTAGGGTAATTGACCTCATGTTTCTTCAGTTATCTTGATGCATAGGCTACCATCTTTCCGTGCTGCATCAAGACACATCCCAGTCCTGTACCGCTGGCATCACTGTAAATCACATACCCACCACTGCCTAATGGTAATGTGAGTATAGATGCGGAAGTCAATCGCTTCTTCAATTTCTAGAAGCTTTCTTCACACTTTGGGGACCAAATAAATTTTTCTCCTTTCCTCTTGAGCTTGGTCAACGGTAGAGCTAATTTGGAGAAATCTTTAATGAATCTTCTGTAATATTCTGCCAAGCCGAGAAAGCTTCTGATCTCTGAGACATTCTTCGGCTGTGTCCAGTTTGACACTACTTCGACCTTGGCCGGGTCCACTGAAATTCCATCCTTTGAGACAATGTGACCAAAGAACATCATCTGGTCCATCCAAAATTCACATGTGGAAAACTTTGCCTACATTTTCTTCTCTCGCAAAGTTTCCAAAACAATTCTCAGGTACTCCTTGTGTTGTTCCACACTTGATGAGTAGATGAGAATATCATCGACAAAGATGATCACGAACTTGTCAAGGTGTTCGTTGAACATCCGGTTCATAAGGTCCATGAATGCTGCTGGAGCATTAGTTAGTCCAAACGGCATAACCAGAAATTCGTAATGTCCATACTGTGATCTGGAAGTCATCTTCAGGATATCCTCTTCTACTACTCTGAGTTGGTGGTACCCCCTCCGCAGATCAATCTTGGAGAACACTTTGGCATGGGAGAGTTGGTCAAACAAATCATCAATGCGAGGAAGGGGGTACTTGTTCTTCACCGTGACCTTGTTGTTAAATAGGAAACCTTGACTATTTGCATTTAAGGGTCTAAACTATACTTGAGTTTGAACCATTGCTACTTCATGAACAAAATAGAAAAAGAAAAATGGAAAAAGGAAAAGTGAAAAGTTGCATTTTGCATTGCATGCATGCATAAATAACGAGAGTGAAATTCCAAAAAAGAACCTCTTCTGAATAAAATTAGGATTTTTATCCTGTGACCAACATGAATAAAAATTAGGTCTTGACCTGTTTACTTGCATTTCATGAATAAAAGTCAGGTGTTAAACCTGTTTAAACAGTGAAAAATCTGTTCATGAAGAGATTGATAGTTCAAACTTTTTAGTAAAGTTGACAATCCTTGAAATCCAAATCAGTTAATGTTAGTACTTCTTTCATGGTTTAAATTTGCTTTAACCTTTGTGACTCCTCAGCTAGAATTTGGGAATTGGAAAGAATGTGATGGAGTGTTGGCAAAGTGGGAAACTCATTGGACTTAATTCAGCTGATTTTTAATTCATTTGTGGACTGTTAATTCAAGTTTGTCCTTAATTTCTGAATGTTTTGCTTGAGGACAAGCAAAAGGCTAAGCTTGGGGGAGTTTGATCACTAGCTGATCACAATAGGTTTTATCCCATTTTAGATGCATTTCACACATATCGAGCCCTCAAATTGTCTAACTTTTGGCCAATTATGTTTGGAATGCAAGAATTGTGATAACTAGTTGATCTTTCTCATTTTATACCTAATTCCAGGTGCATAGAGGTTCTGAATTGCTAAAATCCATAAATATTTCAATTCTATGCCAAGTTATCATTTTTAGGGCAAGTTATCACTCCAAGTGCACAAGTTATCATTATTTTGAATTAGCTGATTTCTAGTGATTATTCTGCCCTATATCCATTGCCATCATGAATGAATCATATTTGGATGATCATATTTCAACTTGTGCAAAATTATCAATCCATTTGAACAAGTTATCATTTTTCAATGCCAAGTTATCGTTTAAGGGCAAAACTATCATTTCGATATGCAAAACTATCAAATCTGCACAAAGACATTAAGCAATCACTAAATTACTGTCTTAACTCATTGCTGTTCAAATTTTATCACATTTGGATAACCACAACAAAAGTTATGACAAGTTATCATTTTTATGGCATCAAGTTATCATTTTTGGCACCCAAGTTATCATTCCTATGAAATCTTATCCACATTTGATTTCTGACCTCATTCACTTGCCGCCCTAATCCCTTTGATGTCTTCAATGCTTTGCACCCATATTTGGACAATTTTCATGAAATATGCAAAGTTATCATTCCAGATTTTAGAAGTTATCAATTTTAATTAAAGATTTCATTCCTGCATAACACCAAATCCCATTTGATTTTTGAGCTGATAATTCTTGCTGTCCTAATCCATATTTGTTTAAATCTTATTTGAGGACTGTTAGGATTTCTGCACGAGAGAAATTATGCACCGTGAGAAAACTCGAGAAATTTAAGGAGACGCAGAATTGTATTAGATGGAAGAAATAGAAGAGGATTACAAGATCAGATTATTTTCTCTTTGGACCCCCTAGGGAGTTTATATAGGTACTCCCTTTAACAGATGATAGGAATTACAGACCGACTGAGACTCTGAATTAATCCCCAAAAATAAGACACCTATCTCGCGAGACCCTCGTAGAAAAAATCTGCTGAAGCGCCTGATTGTATAAGAGGACACATTGGGTTCAGATTCAAGGCATTATTAATAAATCTCCACCTTGAATTGAATCTTCCAATCAGATATCAAATACTATCTGCCGCCGCCAGTCCCAACTTGGGACTACTGCCACCTATCAATATTTAGCAAGTCCAAACAATGTTGAAACTTACTAGTAGGAATCGATTTGGTGAACATGTCCGCTGGATTATCTTCTGTGCCGATGTTTTTCACCTTGATCCTCTTCTCAGTACGGATGAAGTGATACCTGACGTCGATTTGTTTGGTTCTTTTATGATGCACTTGACCTTGGCTAAGCATATTGCACTTAAACTATCACAGTACACTATAGCCTGATCTTGTTGTAGTCCAAAATCTCCGACAAGGCCTTTTAACCAGATGCCTTCCTTAGCAGCTTCTGTCAATGCCATGTACTCTGCCTCTGTGGTAGACAATGTAACTGATGGCTGGAGTGTGGCTTTCCAACTGATAACAGAATTGTCAAGAGTGAAAACATAACATGTCATTGATCTTCTTCCAACAACATCTGCAGCATAATCTGAGTCTGAATAACCTGCAACCAAACACTCTTTTCCACTTCTGTAGATGAGGCCAATGTCAGACGTTCCTCTCAGATATCGAAAGATACATTTTACTGCCTGCCAGTGCTCCTTTCCTGGATTGCTCATAAATCTGCTGACCATACTAACGACATGCGCAATATCAGATCTTGTGCATAACATAGCATACATCAAGCTTCCGACTGCACTGGCATATGGAACTCGAGACATATACTCCTTTTCTTGATCAGACATAAATTTAGTTGCAGAAAGGTGCACATTTGAAGCTGATGGAGTACTTAAGGTCTTCGCTGCAGACACACCGAACCTGGACAAAATCTTCTGAATGTAACTTTTCTGAGACAGAAAGAGTTTATCCTTTATGCAGTCCCTGTAAATCTCCATCCCTAAAATCTTCTTTGCTGCACCAAGATCCTTCATATCGAATTCTGAACTAAGGAGCTTCTTCAAATTCTGAATGTCTTCCATGTTCCTAGCAGCAATCAACATATCATCAACGTACAAGAGCATATAGATAGTGGAATCACCATCCACCTTCTTGTGATAGACGCAACAATCATAAGGGCTCTTGTTGAATCCCTTACTGATTATAAAACTATCGAATCTGTTGTACCACTGCCTCGGTGATTGCTTCAAGTCATATAATGACTTCTTCAATCTGCAGACTTGGTATTCTTTATCTGGGATAAAGAAACCCTCTGGCTGACTCATGAGGATGTCTTCTTCAAGTTCCCCATGTAGAAAAGTTGTCTTCACGTCTAATTGCTCGAGCTCCAAATTCTGATGTGCTACAATGGCAAGTAGCACCCGGATGGAAGTGTGCCTGACAACTGAAGAGAAGATCTCATTGTAGTCTACTCCTTTCTGACTGTAGCCTTTAGCAACTAGACGTGCTTTGAATCTGATGCCTTCAGCTTCTGGACTTCCAATCTTTTTCTTGAAAATCCACTTGCATCCAACGACCTTTCTACCTTTTGGTAACTTGACCAACTCCCAAGTCTGATTCTTGTGGAGAGACTCCATCTCTTCACTCATTGCTGCAATCCACTATTCTGATTCTGCACATGTGATAGCATCCTTGTAACTCAATAGCTCTAGCGACTCCACCTCTTCAGCTACTTGGAATGCATATGCAAGCATGTCCTCAAAGCATAACACTTCGAAGGACCAACTTGCCTGCGAGCACGTTCTGCAGCCAGACTTGTCGTTGCTTCTTCTGTTTGCTCCTCAAGTTCAGATTGTTCAGCTTGATGAGATTCTTCTTCCTCATTCTGAATTGGAGTTAATCCAAACTCCACCTGTTTGTTGACACACTCCTCTGCTGAGTCAACAACATCTGATTTCTGCTTGAGCATAGACATCTCATCAAATGATATGTTTCTGCTGTGAATAACCTTGTGCTCTGAGGGAGACCAGATTCTAAAGCCTTTTACACCTGCACCATATCCCACAAAGACTCCTTCTTTGGCCCTTGGTTCCAACTTTCCTTCGCTGACGTGATAATATGCTGGACAACCAAACACTTTCAGATTAGTATAATCAGTAGGATTTTCTGACCATACCTCAATGGGAGTCTTCAGATCGATCGCGGTTGCAGGACTTCGATTGAAAAGGTAGCATGCTGTGCTAACAGCTTCAGCCCAGAATGGCTTGTTCAGTTCAGAATTAGAGAGCATGCATCGTGCCCTCTCCAGAAGAGTTCTGTTCACGCGTTCTGCTACACCATTCTGCTATGGTGTATCTCTGACGGTGTGATGTCTGGCAACGCCTTCATCCTTGTAGAATCGATCAAAGTCAGACGAACAAAACTCCAAGCCGTTATCGGTACGAAGACGTTTCACTTTTCTCGATGTCTGATTCTCCACCAGAATCTTCCATTGCTTGAAAGCTTCAAATGCCTCGCTCTTGTGCTTCATCATGAATACCCATGTCATCCTTGAGTAATTATCTATCACAGATAGAAAGTATCTAGAACCTCCTAGAGATGGAACACGAGAGGGGCCCCAACAGTCAGCGTGGATGTAGTCGAGTATTGCCTTCGTCTTATGCACGGCTTTGTTGAATTGATGTCATTTTTGCTTGCCAAAGACGCAGTGTTTGCAAAATCCGGTTTTAGATATCTTCTGACCATCCAGAAGATTGCGTCTGCTGAGGATATCCATCCCTTTCTGACTCATATGTCCAAGTCGCATGTGCCACAACTTAGATGCTTCTGATTCTGATTTGGATGAACTACCTACTGCAGCCATGATAGAAATTACTGTGCCTTGTAATATGTACAAGAACTTTTGTCTGACTCCCATCATGACTTCAACATCACCCTTGGTGACCGTGAGAACACCTCCTGTAGCAGACATCCGACATCCTTTGGAGTCCAGAACTCCTAACGATATTAAATTTTTCTTCAATTGCGGAACATGACAGACCTCTGTCAATATCCTCACCCGATTGTCATGACTTATGATATGAATTGAGCCGATTCTAACTATTTTACAGGCTGCATCATTGCCCATGATGACGTTTCCGCCATCAATCTTCTGATAAGTTGAGAACCACTCTCTGTGCGAAGTCATATGATAGGAACATCCTGAGTCGAGAACCCAACTCTCCTCCAAGCATCTCTGATCAGACATCATAAGAGCCAAATCATCATCAGATTCGCTATTCTGGTGAGCTACTACAGCAACCGTGTCTTTCTTCTTCTTTTTGGGGGCAATCCTTCTTCCAGTGACCCGGTTCTTTGCAATAGTTGCAGATATTCTTCGGATTGGTGTTCTTCTTCTTCGACTTACCATTTTTAGGGTTTGTCTTTTCTGTGGTTATTACCAACCCTGCGACCTGAGTCTCCACAGCCTTGCTAGACGCCCTATGACGATGCTCACGAGTATGTAGACTCGATCTTACTTCTTCTAGAGTAATTGTGTCTCTTCCGATGATAACATATTGTACGAAATTTTCGTACGACAGAGGAAGAGACACCAACAGAAGTAGGGCAGCATCTTCATCTTTAATCTTCACATCTATATTTCATAATTCCATCAATAGAGTATTCATCTGATCAAGATGATTTTTCATAGGGGTACCTTCTTGCATGCGGAGGGCGAACAAACGTTGCTTCAACAACTTGTTGGTTAGAGACGGTCATGTAGAGACTCTCAAGTTTCGACCACAGATCGGCCGTCGTCTCTTGATCGGCGACTTCGATAATCACCTCGTCCGCCAAACACAATAGGATCATAGAGTGCGCCTTCTCTTCCTGTGCCACCAAACTTGCGAGGTCGGACTCCTTTTCTTTGCCCTTCGAGTCTTCTTCCTTCGGTTTATTCTTCGACACGTTCGCGAGCGGCACCCATACTCCCTGTTGTTTCAGAAGTTCTCACATCTTGATCTGCCAGAGATTGAAACTGTTTCTCCTGTAAATTTCTTGATGTTGATGTTGTGCGACGCCATCTCTACGCCTGACGGAGGATCGATGATGAAGCCTCGCTCTGATGCCAGTTTGTTAGGATTTCTGCACGAGAGAAATTATGCACTGTGAGAAAACCCGAGAAATTTAAGGCGACGCTGAATTTTATTAGATGAAAAAAATAGAAGAGGATTACAAGATCAAATTATTTTCTCTTTGGACCCTCTAGGGAGTTTATATAGGTACTCCCTTTAACAGATGATAGGAATTACAGACCGACTAGGACTCTGAATTAATCCCCAAAAATAAGACACCTATCTCGCGAGACCCCCGTAGGAGAAATCTACTGAAGCGCCTGATTGTATAAGGGGACACATTGGATTCAGTTTCAAGGCATTATCAACAGACTTTGATGCTGGTTGTTTTGGGTCTTCTAGCAGGTATAACAAGGCTGCACAAAGGAGAAAAAGGAGGGGGGACCACCTACTTTTTGCTGTCCAAAAAGCTATCATTTGCATATATTTTCAGGACCTGGACAGGTGGCTCACATCAGGGGGCTAGGGAATATTCTGATGCTGATTAAAGGGTGTAGAATCCACATATATAAGCTGGAAATTTTGGAGGAATGAGGGGGGCTGGCCATTGCAAGGGTTTGAGCAGGAAAGAAGGAAGGAGAGGAGCTGGAGTGGAGAAGAATCTGAGCTGATTTCTGTAGAATAGCCCTCAAGTCAGGATGATTTGCTTCTATTCTTCATTCCATTGTGTATCTATGTTTGTAATTATGAGGAGCTAAGTACTATGTCTCCTAGGATAGGATAGTAGTCTAGATTAATTGTGGATGGATATGGATAATTCTGATTTCCTGCACTGATTTCTGAATTCCTGAAGTTCTGATTTTTTATTTTTGTTTCTGAAATCTATTTTGTATGAATCCGATTCCTAACATTGTAAGATCCTAATTGTATCCACAACTGAGAAGTTATCATTTGATCTAATCCTTGTTCAGAAATGAAGCAAGAATCAATGCCAAGTTTCTAGGTTCAAACCCAACTAAGAATCTGATTTTCTGATTTCCCATTTCTGATTTCTGAATTTGCTGAATTTGTTTTCACCATTGTGGAGCCCTAATTGAATTAATAACTGAGATGTTACTTATGGTTTCATTCTTGTTCAGAAATGAATCAAGAGTCAATGGTAATTCCAAGGTTCAATCCCTGAATTATTGCAAACTATCCATTGCTGATTTCTGGTTTTTCAATCCTTATTTCTAAATCTAAAATTCTGAAATTGTGGAATTTGCCTTGTTATTGTTAAACCCCTGGTTTCATTTATCACTGAGAGTGCTTTTAAGGTTGTCTTGATGTTTAGAGATGAACCAAGAATGCAATGACATTGTTGAATTTCCAAATGCAATTAGGTGCTGATTTCATCCAATCCTTTAGTGAAAATGTGGATTTCATTTGAATTTGCAGCTGAGAGGATGATTTAAAATCATCTTGTAGTTTAGAGATAAACCAAGGAGCATTTGTACTAATATTGGATTGATTTCATCCCTGTTTAGTTGATTGAAGCATTTCCCTCATTTTCAAAGTGCAATTGAAAGTTATCATTTTAGATTTCACTAAATCATTGAAATTCAGCAAGGAACTAAATTTTGAGCCTAATGTTGACTTGATTTCAGTCAGGACCTCTTCTAGTTCAACTTAACTAATCAATCATATGAGGATATGATAATTAGTTCAGGATTAAACCATCTGTGAAAATAGAAATTATACAAGTTGAGTTAAAATTGACAATGTATTGATAACTTGTTCCATTCCATCCATAATTAAGTTAGATGAACCCCAACTCCTAGGAGAACCTTCCTCATTGATAGATAAACCCTTTGAGCCTTTACTTTAGCATTTACCATTCATTTTTTATAACTTTTCAAAAATCCAAAAATAGTTATCATTTTAGTCATTTAAATCGGTTTTCACTTTCTTTCAATTTCTTGGAAATTTAACTTTAAAGGCTAATCTAGATTGTTTAGGGAGTCTTTGTCTTCAAATCACTGTGGATACGACATTTGGGTATATTACAATTGACCTGTATACTTGCAGTAGAGAGTGAATTAGGGAGTTAAATCAAAAATTGAAAAATATCAAATTTGACCCCAAAATCAGCAAGTTATCACTATACTCCTCAATAGTACTATCAAGGAACACATCCGGAAATTCTCTCACAATTTTTATGTCTTGTGGGGTCTTGGTAGGTGCTTCAATTTTGGTCACGCTCACCAGAAATCCTCTACATCCTTGTTTAAGAAGCTTCTGGGCCTTCATTGCAGATACCATGATCTTCGGTTCTTTCCGATGTATACCTTTGACTGTGACTCTTTTCTTGATGTGTGCTCCTATAACCACTTTTTTGTTTGCACAGAATGGAAGCATCATGACGAGTCAGCCAATCCATGCCCAATATGACGTCATAATCCCTCATAGGTATTATGATCAAGTCAGCAGAAAAAATCTTTTTGTGGGATAAGAATTGTCATGCTGGGTTCTAAGTTAACAGCCGATAACCCCAAGGTTATAGCACACTCTTCTAATATAAAAGAATGAGTGGTTCCAGAATCAAATAAAACTGTGGTAGGTAGCTTGGCTATACAGAGTGTACCTCAAATGATGTAAGCGTCATTCTGCGGGGCATCTTCTTCTAAGTTGAAGAGCTTTCCTTGTACTAGGGGCTTGCACCGTGGACAGTCGATAGATATGTGGCCCACAACATCACAATGGAAACATGTACCCGTCTTCATGTGGAATTCCCCGACGTGGTCCTGCCACAAGTGTTACATAAAACTCGCTCACCTTGTGCGGGTTGTGCCTGAGGGGTCCTGGGTTGCTGTGGCCTTTGTTGTGTCGGTCGCCTTGCTGACTGTTGAGGGTGCCTCTGATTTTGGCGCTGTTGTTGTTGTTATGGTGATGTTTGCTAAGGCTGACATGGTGGTGGTAGGGGTTGTCGGGGCTGTTGTTCATATCGGGGTCGAGCGTACTATTGTGGGGCAGGGTACGATCGGGGATGGTTATCCCGTCGTTGCTGATGGTGGTCGTTCCTCCTGAACTATTATTATTGTGACCCTTGCCCTACTTCCAGCTATCCTCTTCTAGCCCGTTGTAGTTCTTGGTGGTCCCTTTCAGTCATGGTGGCTAGCTGAGCTGCCTCAGTCAGAAGTTTGCAATTGCCAGGCCACGTTTGAGCTCTCAGGCTCGGATTCAACCCGTCAACAAAGCGGTTGGTTTTCTTTTATTCATCCATAGTCAGCTTCGAGTATTTCTGGAGATGAACGTACTTGGTCAGATACTAGGACACAGTCATCGTCCCCTGTGTCAGGTTTAGAAATTCCTACTGCTTTAACCTCCTTTGGAAAGTAGGGAAGAAGCGGGCTTCAAATAGTCGCCGAAAGTCTGTCCATGGTACAACCCAGACACGTGCGAACTCAGTCGCCTTGGTCGCCTTCCACCAGTCTTTGGCGTCCTTGGTGAGGGTATTAGCAGAAAAGATCACTTGCTTATGGTTTGGGCAGTCTAATAGTTCAAATTTGTCCTCCATAGTGTCTATCCACTGCTCAGCCAAGTCAATGTCTCCTTCGTTGCTATAAGTCGGCGGCCTCAATCTTCAGAATTCTTGTATTGTGCATGGGGGAGGAAGCTATCGTTCCTGGCGTCCTGGTTGAGGCGGGGGATTCTGGAACCCCTCATCATTGTGGCCCTCGGCCTCATCATTCGGTTGATGCATTCTTCTTTGAGGAAGGATCTATTAGAGACAATGCAATCGATGAGAAGCTATAACGAATAACATTCTTTAAATTGAAATGAACTTTTATTCCTTTATTGCTTTTGTGAAACTAATGAACAAAATGTGCCTCATAACAATGCTAATCCACTATAAGGAGGTCTTATTCATAAAATAAAACATCTAACTAAATCTGCTGACTATGGGGCTTGCTTCAGTAGTCCCAACATCCGAAGGAATTCAAGCAGTCCCAGAAGTAGTGCCCAAATTGTCCGCACTTGATAAAGTAGGTGGGTCTTTCCTCCAATAGCGCGTTGAGTTTGATCGAGAAGAATGCCTCATCTCCTGACTCTAGCTCAAGTGTCTCCTCTTCTAGCCAGTAGCCACTAGGAAGAGGTTCATTCGCAAGTGGAAGGGACATCAAGGGCACATTACTTCCCACACTTTCTGCATCAGAGTGCTCTTGTTCTGCTGGTGCCGTGGGAGGTGGGACGCCGCGTCCACGCCCTTGCCCTCTCCCACGCCCCTGGCTCTGACTGCGAGCTGGCCTTGGTTCTGGTCTTTGGGGAGTTGGGGCATGCATCTGTGATTCCATCACAAACAGAACTCGTCTTCCTCCACGGACAACTCGGGATGTAATGCGTCAAGGAGGCATCTATAAGAACGAGTTAACTCAATATAAAATAATCCATATGAGGAATTTACTCAGTACTTACTTGAGGAGTGGAGTCGCAGTTGCTCAGGAAGCTTGCACATGACTTTACCATGACCATGAGACACTTATGAATCATGAGGACAATGCAATGACCTATACTTCACTACGAACAATGATGACATTACTTTGGTCTATACTCTACTATGAACACTGGGAGCCAAGAACTTAGGCTCTGATACCAAATTGTAACGCCCCCAAAATTAGTCCTCATGCCGCGCTGGCAATTAGATTGACCAAGGGAGCGCTACACTGTCTACTACTTCTTTGACTTTGACTAGTCAACACATGACACACGTGGCGATAGAATTAATAGAGAAACAAATGAATAAAAAGAGTTTGCGGAAGAAATATCATTGGAAATTCAAAGGATGACATATTTAGTGAAACTGTTCAAGAAAAAGGGAAATCCAGATGATTCAAATAGTTCAAGCAAATATTCACATCTACAAGGTTAAAAGAGGAAATTCAATATCTTTTGAATACAAAGTCTGATAATTCAAATGCAGAAATAAAAAGGGCAAAAAACTTGTGGGTTCTTGTAAGTCATGTGCTACTATCCTGGAGCTCTACATCATTCACTTCCTCCCTAAGCAGGGTTCTCACCTACAAAACCCCAATACTGGGGCATGGAATGCCCGTGAACTAACGCTCGGTACACATAGATACATAGACGATAAAATGATAATCTAATTAAGGTCAATACTGATAAAAGAGAATCAATTGAACATTTACTTTAATCATTGGTTTCCATACCTTGATCTCTGTAGGCTATGAACCATACATATTCATATATGTACTTTATTCTTTACTTTAACAATACCTTGTACTGTACCATACTTTGCTATACCTTACCCTGTCTTGTACTTTGCTCTGTTATACATTACCCTCCTTTATTATGCTTTGTGTGGTACTACCTCCTTTACATTACTATGGGGTCCTTGAAGTTCGTTATCCTATGCGAGCTCAATTTAATTAAGTGGGAAGCTAGAGGCGTCTCTATACCATAAGTTGCCAGGATGTCCATGAAAGGGAAGGTGTATGCTAAGGGATATCCTTTTCAGAATATAGGTGGGAGAGGACCTGTACCCCAAGAACAATGGTCGTTGCGGACCTGTAGGTTCACTATCTCCTCAGCTGAGCTACCTGTCCCTCTGGCACAATACATTAATGTTGCCATCGTGGGGGAAGAGTGCGACAATACGTCACCCTTATTTGGAGCACATGTGGGAGAGGGCCTGTGATCTAGGAGCAGTGGCAGTTAAATATTAGTAGGTGCATTGTCTCCTCAGTACAACTACCTGTCGCTCACTATACCATACCTTGATCTCTGTTCTGTACCTTGGGCGGCACATACCTATCTTGTTATTTTATCTTTACTTTCTTTATGTTCTTTAACACACGTGGAGTTTAGAATCATCACTCAGAGAAGGGGTAAAGTCAGATCCCCTTTTTGCGGATGAAAAGTCCCTACCTATCCCTCTGGCACAATACATTAATGTTGCCATCGTGGGGGAAGAGTGCGACAATACGTCACCCTTATTTGGAGCACATGTGGGAGAGGGCCTGTGATCTAGGAGCAGTGGCAGTTAAATATTAGTAGGTGCATTGTCTCCTCAGTACAGCTACCTGTCGCTCACTATACCATACCTTGATCTCTGTTCTGTACCTTGGGCGGCACATACCTATCTTGTTATTTTATCTTTACTTTCTTTATGTTCTTTAACACACGTGGAGTTTAGAATCATCACTCAGAGAAGGGGTAAAGTCAGATCCCCTTTTTGCGGATGAAAAGTCCGTTACTTGCCTTGTTGTATTGGACGTGGCCTCAAGTGGGCCAGTCGAGGTTTGGGCCCAACTAAGGGTGATTGGGCCTCAAAGGTATTTCCATCTTTTGTTTCAGATTCTTCTTCTCTGGACCGGTCGACCGATTCTGTTGGACCGGTCGACCGATTCTTGTTCGACCGACCGCGTTATAGTTGAACCGATCGACCGCTCCAGGTGGACAGGTCGACCGATTACATACTCGACCAATTATTTCTTCGCGCCGAACCAATCGACTATTACATCTTCTTCTCTGGAATCGGTCGACCGACCTTGCGCGAATAGCCTCGACGGCTTGCGCCGGATCGATCGACCAATCTTATGGTCATACTTAATCTGTGCAGATCGATCGAGCGTTTGCTCGGAATCGGTCGATCGATTTCAGCGAGCAAAATAGAGCGTCGACCGTCATCTTCATTTTTGGCCGACCTTCGGTCATCCGATCTCGATACATACAATACGAAAAATGTTTCTACGGGTCTCTATGACATAATGGAATCAAAATGCGTAACAATTGATCTATATTTTATCGTCTAGGGGATTTTACGTCTACGTTACCTCTATTCTATCGCTTTCCGATCGCTGAAGTTGCTGTCGTCGATCTGCTCGGTCGTTGGTCGATCCTAGCCGGGGAATGCACGCGTACACTTCTCGGAGGGGTCGCGGTGCGTTGGATCATCCTATGTGCGTTGTTTGTGCTCGCGTTGCTCGCTGGCGTGCTCGTAGTTCGCCGGTCACCGGAGGAGAGGAAGACGAAGGGAGAGGGAGGTGGCTGTGAGGGGAGTGGAAAAGTGCGGCAGTCCACCTCACTCCCCTCCTTATACCCCCTGCTACAATCTCTCTTGAGAGAGAGTCATGGGGGGGAGTGGGGGTGAGGGAGAGAGAATCAGTTTTTTAATCCACTTTTGAATTTTAAAGGATGAAAAAGCCAGGTGTTACATTATAGTTTATTCTTAACAACCTTATACATTTCCTTCACGATGTGCGGATATGAAAGAAAGTTATATTATTAATAAAAATATATTTAGTATTTAGCTGAATTACTGAATTTATTTTTAAAAATAAATATTCAAATATATACATAATACTTGTGTTTAACTTTGAACTCTCTTGATCACATATAAGTGTTTGATTGAAAAATAAAAATTAATATTATTATTTATAAAAAAATATTAAATATCAGAGTAAAGGGCCAACAAATTAGGTAACCTAGTTTAAAATCTTTAACCAATGAATAATTAGTTAATAGATAGAGCTTAGATTCAACAATGGATTAATAAATATTGTTAAAGTTAATGATTAAGTAATATGATAAGTTAAAATGGATATAAGATAAGATCATCTTTTAATATAATACATACTAACAAATAACTTCTATTGCAGCATAATAAATAATTTATTTATATTTATGTTTTGAATTTAAAATATATATTGTAATTTATTTTTATGAATAAATATTCAATCAAACACAAAATAAAATAAGTCTTCTTAGGATAGCAAATTTGACATAATAGTAATATTTATTTATAGGATAATAGTTTTTTCAAAGAAAAAGATATCCTATTATTATTATTATTATTATTATTATTATTATTATTATTATTATTATTATTATTATTATTATTATTATTATTATTATTATTATTATTATTATTATTATTATTAAGCCAAGACTAAATTTCCCTAATTGTAAAATAGGTTTGCCTTATCTCTAACATAAAATATTTCAAAAATATAATACAATAGTAAATATGTATACCATAATTTCTTAAGTTATTTTCTAGTTAGCACAGAGGAGAGAGATCCTAGAAAATATGATTATACCCATTTAAATTATCATCTTTTAATATAATGCATACTAACAAATAACTTTTATTGCAGCATAATAAATAATTTATTTATATTATTTTTTGTATTTTTAATAATATATAGATATATATATATATACATTGTAATTTATTTTTATTTAGTATACATTGTAATTTATTTAGTAATCTTTATTTGTAGGATAATATTTTTTCAAAGAAAAATATATCATTATGTATTAATTCAAATGTTAATTAATATATGGAAACAATATGAACATTTAAACTAATTTAATATGTTAATTAGATGCATGATTATGCAAAAAAGATGTTTGTGAAACACCTATATATATGTGAGTTTTTTTTACTTAAAAAATTCATCCCCAAATTTAGTTACCTATTTTAAGGAATATATAAGAATGTATACTTCTTTATTAGTAGCTCTCAAGTTGCCTATTCCCTTGAATGATTCTTCCAAGGAATCAAAAGTAAAGGAATCGTCCCACCCCGTAGTTCTTTTTTCTTTCTTCCAATACTGGATTTTCTTCATATGACAAATCCTCTCTTACTTGAATATATTGAGACTCCAACACATGACAATGATCCGATTGGTATCATCGAAGAATAGAAACATAAAAGACATCGTGAATACAAAATAACTCTGATGGTAGGGCTAACCGATATACATCTGACTGAATATGCTCTAAAATTTCATATGGATCTATATGTCTCGGACTTAACTTTTCTTTCTTCCCAAATTGTACAACACCTTTTCAAGGTAAATCTTTTAAGACTTCCCATTTCATACTCCATTTCTCGATGTTTTGATATGCATAACTCTTTTGTTTTTCTTGTGTTATCTTTAATTTTTGTTTGATGATTTTCAAATTATCGTCAGTCTCTTACACTTTTTGTGATTTCAAAAGAATTCTTGTACCTTCTTTATCTCAACATATTATTGTCCTATATTTTCTACCATATAATGCTGCAAAAGGAACCATCTATATACTTGAATAAAAGCTATTATTATAGGCAAACTCAACCAATGACAAGTGTTCATTCAAGATCCTTTAAATTTTATAATACAAGCTTTGAGCATTTCTTCAAGTGTTTGAATTGTTCTCTTTGATTGCCCACTGTTTGAGGATAAAATGAAATACTAAACTATAATTTTGTACCATAGATTTCTATAAATTAAGACAAAATCGAGATGTAAAATGAAGATTTGTAATATATATTGGAACACTCTGTGTATAACTCAACCAACTGCAGACTTTAGAAGTCATGATCTCTCAGAGCAACTAAATATCATTCAAATTTAAATCAATTAATCTAGAGTCCACACTATTGCAAGTATACAGGTCGAGTAGAAATCATGAGTGTCATAACCCCGTTGACTTAGGTCGATAAAATTCTAATTATATCTCAAACTTTGTCATGAATGTCAATAACATAAGAAGAGATTAAAAGGCAATTGTCAAATTGAAGGGACTAATGAAAAGGGAACTCCCTTGTGGAGAATTGGCTACTACTATGGTTAAGATCCTTATATGAGACGGTTGATCTCTCGATACTAACTTGTTGGACTATCTAACTCTTCCTTCACATCCCTTGATCTTTCTCGGGATGTTAAGAAATGAGCCGAAGATATGTATGTCAAATTTGATAATCAACTGATCTATCGATCTGATTATTATAAGAGTTGATCTCTCGATCTTTTAAAATTACATCTTAAAGACTCTAACCTTGGCGATAACTCAATCTAAGACAACTATGGCCATTGTGGACTCTCGTCTCACAGTGTGATAAGGTGGACCGCTCGACCACATCAGAATTAAAAGAACAGATTAAAGAGATGAGATTCCTAATGGCTTAAACAAGGACTACCTTTCCTTTCGAATAAGACACACACACACATGTATATATATATATATGTGTGTGTGTGTGTGTGTGTGTGTGTGTGTGTGTGTGTGTGTGTGTGTCTATAGGGAAGATCTCTCGATTTATAAAAGTTTAAAAACAATCAAACCATTCACAATAGAACATGAAACTGTTCAAATAGTTGTCTAGGAATTCAGCTAAGAAAGGAAATCAAACAACAGTAGCCACACAATTACACCACAAGGGATCTAAAGTTTAGCCGAGAATCGACATAGATAGAATAAAAATGTTTTTCATAATTTCTCCTTCCTAAAGAAAGACTCTTCTCTTCTGTCCTCTTCTCTTGATCTCATCTTTTGTCCGCTGATCCCCCTCCTCTCTCAGCTTATCCATGATTTAATACACACAAAATTATGTGATGTAATAATTCACTACATGATAGTCATGCATATGTTTACACTATGGTTCAACATGCTTTTGTTTTATGAATGGTTATGATTTTTAATTTTGATGCATGTTTCATACACGAATGTTGAAACTTATAGTTTTTCACATCCAACGTTTTTTATTTGCTAAAAAGAACTTGATTTGTATCCTCTTTAGCGCCTTATCTTTTTTCCAACCATAGTAGAAACTCATTTTGCAACAACCTCAATTTTTGGAAGGAATGAAGTGGTCGGCTTGCTCCAATATGCCGGTTCAAACAATCAACAAGAGAAAAGGGGACTAGCTGACAATTGCTTTACTCATGGCAGGCAGGAAGCTTCTTTCGAGCATTTTGGTGGCACTAGAAGTCAAGAATACAAAAAACAAAAAGGATAGTTGACAGATGGGGATATGAGAACTATAGAAAGGGCAACAAGGCAAAAGAGAATGGGGTTGGTTTTTGGAGAGAGAGAGGTTTTTACGATTTTCAGTTTTGGAGAAGACAACATCGTCCTAATTTTAGAGGCAGAGGCTTAGAGGCAGAGATGGAGGATCTCAAGAACAACCTCTTGAATAATGGCTTTACATATGATTTGGAGTGTTGTGTCACTCATCAACTTTTTCTGTGACTAACCAGCCAGCTAAAAGTGGAGGATGTTAAGCTTGGGATGTTTATGTTCTTCATTTTATCTTTGATTTTCGTGCTAGATGGATTCTTCGATTCCTATTTTCTGTTTATGCTGCATTGCTCATTCTTCATGATTGATTTACTGCAATGAGCCTTGTGATATTAATTGAGCTGAGGAATTTGTTCTAATGCAACCCGAGAGGAAATCTCACCTCTTGTTCAGCTAAATGCTGAGAGGTGTTGTGCTAAATAAAGCCTCATTATGCATTCAGACGAATTCCTTTGATTTGATGTTTGTGATTTTGTGATGGAGGCTATTGATTCTTTTGTTCAAGCAATGCACACTTATTCCATTTTTCACCCAAGAGGGAAGCTATTAGTTTGGCTTTTGTATACATGCTGAGAGGTGGGTCAGGGATCCAATCTTTTGTACATGAATCATGAGCTACATCGTTGGAGTTGAACTTGGTCTGTTCCTTAGTTATGTCTTGCCATCCATCCTTCGTTTGATCTTTTATTCTAGTCGTATTGTTTCGATGACATTTCATCCAAGAGGGACCATCATTTTCTCGTTCCCTTGGAGGAGCCGAGAGAACACACGGGGATAGAATTACGTACAGGGATGCCATCAAAGAATCACATTCATCGATTCCATTTGGATCTTTTTTTGCTTGAATGCAATGAACTTCACGAATCTTGTTGCAGGGATGTCTCATTAGAGAGTGTCATCTTAATCGATGGGGATCCAACACAGACTAAGAGGCTGGTTGGAGCCCCCATCTTTGTTTTGAGATCTCTTAGGACAGAGAATGCGTGAGGTATTAGCACAATCTTCATTGAGGGAAACTAATTTGTTGATTCACTCTGAATTCACAAGTGTCACCAAAGTTGAATAATTGATCCTTTCGGCATATGCACGCCCTACCATTAAAGTGTGCGAGAGAGCACCACTTGACGAACTGGGTGTTATTCAACATAAAAGTATATTCAATCATCTATTGAAAGGCTATCTATCATTTTATCCATAATTAATGCTTGAAGATCACTAATCCTAAAGTGAAAGCATCCCGCATAAGTCCTTAGTCTCAAATCATATTGCCAGTTGGATCCTTTACTCTCAATCTTTGTTCTCTTGTTTTTTTTTTTTTTTTGAAATCAGAAAACCATAAAAATGGTGTAGACTTTTGCTCTAAGAATTTTAATTCACTTTCTTTGCTTAAATCTATTCCTCCTTTTCAGCGATTAGTATTTCAATTTGCTTTGTGAACGAACTTTCCCTTGGGACAAACCTCAAGAACTATGCTGACTGCGTATACTTGCGATTCTCGTTGTGATTGCATTGAGGAACTATAAAATTTAAAGTTTATTCGAGGTTCTCTTGTGGAGTAGGGGTATTCACTTGTGTGAGGATATCCACACGTCTAGGGGTAATTGATCTTGAGACATGACCTTTTCATACAAGGCGTAGTGATTTCTATTATTTTATACACGTCATGAGTCAGTACAAGTCTGGGCTATTGAAAGTTCTCGCTCATGACTATGATTCACCCTTTTCATGAAGTTGAACAATTGGTCATGATGGTGAACTATTATGGTTATATATTCCAGATGTTGTTATGCATGATGAGCCTTAAATAGGATTAAAATATGAAAAATGAGACATTAATATTGATGTATTGAAAAGTACAATGTATCAATTGAATGTTTCTATCATCCATTTTAATGTAAAGTTGGAAAATAAAACTTCTTACACTTTGTGTGTATGAATTTTTGTAGAATAAAAATTTTCACACCCTCAATGGTATGTTTTCCTAAGATATCATGGGCATCTCACTTGAATCTTCAACTAAGTTAAAATAAAAAAATGTTACATAATGAAAAGAATGATTAAATTTAAAGCAAGGAAAGATGATGATCATTGAAAGTTGTCTAAATGGTTATAAAGTAATCATGATAACAAGTATAATTATGTAAAGAAAAGAATAAACATGAAACTGCCGTTATGTTCTCATAAATGATGATGTGATGATTGTTCTTGATTTATCCTTATGTTGATGTATGACACATAGATAATTATGTTAAACCTTATGTCATTCCACTACAAGAAAATTGACGATTAGCGACGCCATGTAGCGCCTCAAGAACCTGTGATGCTATAAAGACGCCACTAACGCCTCCATTGCGTCTACTTAGCGTCACTAGAATCAGACGCCACTTGCCTCTCAATAGCATCTCATTAGCGTCTTCTTAGCTACTCAGAGAGTTGACGTTAAATGTAGCGCAATCGAGACGCTACGTAGACACTATTATTTCGCGCCACGAACCACAAATGCGCGGCAGCACCTAGCGCCGTTTTGTCGTCGACCACTTTAGACGTGACACTAGCGTCTCATGTCTGAAGACTCTAAAGCGACGCTATATGACGTCTCAAACAAAGGATTGATCCCAGCAGTTATCGACGCAGATATCGCAGCAGGTGTCGCAGTAGTTGTCGCAGCAGGTGTCGCAGCAGTTGGGTTCTCTATTGCAAGCGATTCAGGGATTGATCCCGACGCAGAATCCATCCCCGCGAGACCATGGACCGAGCACGTCTGGGTCGAACGTCCGGAATGATAACAATAACTTCCAAACCTAGGATAGAAAACAAACTATGTATTTGTTACTTATATACTTAAACATACATATAGTTTGTTAGTTCGATTTAGTACTTTTCGTATTCTTATGTTATATATTATGCATGTGATGGTTTTATATTGCCTGTGATGATTTTATATTGCCTGTGATGCGTTTATATTGCTTGTGATGAATATCAATGCATTTTGAGATGCATTATAAATTGTATGGTGTGGGAAGGGAAAAAATGAGGCTAGGGCGGGTAAAAAAAATGTGCAAGTAGCGACTTCATAGCGTCTCATTGGCATCTCAATGCATGTCGATGCTAATTTAAATATATCGCACTTAGCGCTATCTTAGCGTCTCATTGGCGACACAAGCACGATCATATTAGCATCAATATAGCGCCTTACTAGCGCCTACATTAGCCACACGTGGGCGCCGGAATAGCACCTCATTTATACCGCCCCTTGCGCGTCGACTTAGCGACGCGGTCCTGCTTCGCACAGCCGCAAATATCGCATCTTAATAACATCAATATAGCATCAACATGTGGCGCTAGTTGCGTCTCATTATCTTTGAATCTAGTGCGACGCCACTAGCCACCGATTATCAGCGTCTCAATTTTGCGGTGCTAGTTAGATGCTAAGGAGACGCTCTTCACAACAGAGACGTAATAGCGTCTCCCTAGCGTCTCCAACCTTGAGTCGCTAATTGCCAATTTTCTTGTAGTGTTCATACATTTCTTTTGTTATATGTTAATGCACAAGTTTGTCATGTAGCCAAGTATCTTATCTTAGGATATTGCATACATGATCTTTTACATATTTTAGTTGAAAACTCTATGCCCTACATCCATGCAGGTATACATAAATGAATGATTATGGTAACTCAACTAACTTTTTCAAGTAATATATATATATATATATATATATATATATTACTAATATGTATTACTATTATATATATCATATATATAGTAAGGCCCCCGTAAATTTTTGTGAAATTAACATAATTAAGGCCCCTTAACTTTTTGAAATATTATATATATAGTATATAATAAGGTTCTTCATGATTTTGTGAACTTAACATAATTATAATATGCTATTATATTTATGAGAGAATATATATGTATGTTTATAATAGATTTATACTATACTAGGTGTATTTATGAATATATAACATATGTACCAATAATTTTGATTTCTTTCTATAACAAATTAAATTAGTTAATTAAGTAATAAAATGTGAGTTACATATATCATTCTTTAACATGATAAACACAAAAAAGATATACATGATGAATAACAAAAAATATTTAAATTAAAGTAAAATAAGATTTATAGTTTAAGTTATCTTCTAAAATAATATTTTCTATATTTTTAATTTGATTAAAAAGTTTGATTATATATATATATATATATATATATATATACATTTTATCGATTTTTATTCTCTACCTTTGGCCTCTAAATTTTCATCCTGACAAACATGAAATAAGCTTTCGATCAAAACTAACCAGCTAGATTCAAAATTCTACGCAATGTTTCAAAAAAGAAGTTGCATAAACAATTTGGAACTTCTATGCATCACAAAAGTCGAGTCAATGGATCTTAATTAATTACCTAATTTATTTGTTCCCTTGTTGTGAAGTCTTCTGGCAGATTTGTGGGATGACCAGGTCAAAATCTTATCATTAGCGCCAGACATTTTCTCAAGCACCATATAAAGTTATAAATAAATATCAAATTGCATGTGCACGTCTTATTCAAAAGGCTGTTGGTATATTTAATGACAATATTCTTTAATTCTTTATTTTTTGTTATCGAATAATTTGTGATGTTAAATGCACTGTAAATGCTAATTAAATATAAAAAAAATTGGGAACTTGAGTGTGGTGCAGTGGCACACCCTTAATCTCGGGTTCAAATTCTATCGTGAAAATTATGTTTCCGATTTAATTTCAAATTTATCTTTTTTTTTTTTGTATTAGGCCGCCTTGTGTTAACCGAAAGAAATACAAAAAATCACTTACTTTTACACATTATGAATGACTAAATTATAATCTCTCTTATACAGTGTCGAACGTGGAAGGCAGAGGCATATAATTAATCACGTTCATGCCAAGAATAAGGCAGGGCTAACAGAACAATTAATTTTAATATTATGAAAGAAAATATATTTTTTATAGACAACAAAATATAAAAACATTGTGCATTAAAAAAAAAGGTTGATTTGTTGTTACTCTGTCAATAATGAAAAATACTTTTAATCTGAATCATTAAACCAGGTATAAAATGACACAAAAATATACATTTATCTCTATTTTTAGGGAAAAGAAGAACGATATAATTAATCCCGACGTCAACTCCCTTATAGACATGAACTCCAAGATCCAATATGGAAAATATTATCAAACTCCCAGAGAATATATTCCAGTGCATGATAGCTTGTATGATTATTTCTACCCCCAACCATCACACGCTTTCTGGTGCGTTTTCAATCATATACAGTTCTAATTGCTTAACCCTCATCAAACAATATATTACTAAATAAATTAGAGTTGGAGTATACGACTTTTCTGACAACGTACAGTTTTCCACAAACAAAGAAGTCACTTTCTCAATCAATTATATGATTAGGTACATACCAAATGATCCAATTATCTCTACAAAGAATTATATGATTAGTCAAGTGTCCAATTTAGGAACACGACTATTTCCTTTTATTTTAGCGGTCAACGTTGACTTCTAATTAATCTTCCTCGTCTCTAGGTTTCTACTTTACTACATTTAAATAAAATACTATTCAAAAGTAGTGACTAGGGATGAGCTATAATTTGCATTCCCAATCTTTTTTTTTTAAGGAACCGTCAATTGCCTCCCCAGTCTTTTTTGGAAAAGATAACATTAGCCCTCTTCAATTGTCATCGATTCCATTAAAAAATTAAATTGAAACATTCTGATTATCCATATTATTTTCTCAAAATTTTTAAAATAATAATATTTTTATGAATCAAAGCATATGACTAAAATTTATATAATAGTTAATGGTAAGAGAGAGAGAGAGAGGGAGAGGGAAAGGAAGAGAGCGGCAAGAGGTGGAGTCGCCGGAGCCATTGTCGGAGTCGAGAGAGGACGGCCCTCGCCGGAGCTGTGGGAGTGAATAGAGGGGGAGAGAGACGAAGAAATGGAAAGAGAGAGAGGGGAGAGGGAGAGAGAGAGTGCGAGAGAGGGGAGAGTGAGAGATATTACGAGAGAGAGGAATGCGAGAGATACGTAGAGAGAGAAAATGAAGCGGGAAAGAAATTAGAAATTAGAGTTTTCGATGGTCCGTCAAAATGATCATCGTTGGTAATTTCGAAGGATTCGGCCCTCGAATAAAATATTAAACATATATTTATAATATATTATATATAACTTTATAATTAATTTAATTATCGATGATCCTATCAGTTGAAATTATAGATGGAAGAAAATCCGTTGGTAATTTCAAAAGACGGATCAAAATATTAAACATATGTTTATAATATATTATGTATATTTTTATTATTAAATTAATTACCGATGGTCCTATCCGTCGATAATTTTGAAGGACGGAATCGTTGAAAATATTAATAATAAGATTAAACATATGTTTATAATATATCATATTTAATTTTATTATTAGTTTAATTATCGATGACTCGATTTATCGACTAATAAAAAATTCATCGATAATTTCAAAGTGTATGACCGTCTATAAATTATCATTGATATTTCAAAAGAGATTTTTCTTTCCATTATAAATACATATTTGTCCGTAGAAAATTGACAATTTTCTAGTGTACTACAGCCATGCCTATAATTATTAATTAACATGCTCCTGGCAGGCAGGCAGCATAAAAAAAATTATTTCGTCCAATTCGTAATAAATACATGTCCGAGAATTTAATTTGCCTACTACATCCATCGGACTTCTCATCGATCCCCACCCTGAGAGATTTGACGGGAAGAAAAAGCGACGATGAATCCGGCCGCAGGAGACGTCTTTGCCAGCTTCTGTTTCTACATGCTCGGCCCCTTCAACCGTGAAGTCCATGCGTGGCTCCAACGACTCGTCGGCGAGGGTAACATCAACTGGCTGGTCAAGCTGCTCATCGACTCCTTCCTCTACAGCGTCTTCAAGTCCGGGCTCCGTGGCCACGGCAGCAATCCTGCCGTAATGATCTCGCAGTACTTCGCAGGCCGCTTGGGCGACGACACCACTCCCCTTTCTCTGGTCATGCGCACAATCGCCCAGGTACTATACAATGTAACCCGCTCAATCATTAGTTTAAAGACACATCTCAAAAGAGAAGTTTATAGTTTATACATGTATATAGATATTATAAACACTCACGTACAGGTTCTAGGGGGGCTGTTGGGCGCTACAACCATGATCGCCTTCTTGCTCGGCGGCTATGGCCAGCAGCCTCAGCCGGTAAATCCTCAGCCGGTATATCAAATGGCGATCAGCTTCATCTACCTCATTGTTAACCTCATTTTCGAGTCCTTAATGTCCATCCTAAGAGTTCGGGCGCTGTACAAGTTCATAGGAGATTGGGCATTCAAGCTCATGTCAACGGCGATCTTCGGATACACCCAAGCCAGCGAGATGGGGATAGCTCTGAATTTCAATCCCGCACATGTGAGCTGCATATCTTTCATCACTTGTTTTTTTTTTTTTGGCCTAATCATGCACGATTCATTTTTGCCGTCATGATCCTCCTGCTAATTAATTAGTTGTTATCAAGAAGAATAATTATAATATATAGAAAATTATAATGGAAATTAAACGACTGAAATTAAAAAAAAAAGACGTTGACCATTTTATCTCAGTCATGCATAAGTCGTTCATGCCAAAAATTTTCTATATTCACAAAAATTACGGGACGTCGACATCACATAAAATTATTTTTTTTAAAAAAAGCAAATTTTTTCATAAGAGTGTTCACCGAATTCGTGAACATTCCACTCGGGTCAGGTGTTTATTTAAAATTAAGCCTATATTTAATTTAAAATTTTTAAAAATTAAAATAAAATATTTTAAGTATTAATTTAAAAATTATTTTATGCTTTAAAATAAATATTAAATAATATTTTTATATTAAATAGTAAAAATAATAATTCAATCATCTCCCAGCTCAACTTGAATTGATTCAAATCATACCGAGTCGAATTTGACCCTCAAAAGGGTTTTGAGGATATAAAATATTATTGAAAATATTTAACTGTACAATATTAGTGTAGCAAACTCCTAAAGGCTCCCTTTGGCATAAGAATTGGATGAGAATAGAGACATTAATCCTGCATTTTTTTTTCGGTAAGAATCCTGCATTTTTATCCAAACAGATTTAGAATAGTTCAGTGGGACCCATTGGTAATGATTGCAAAAATAATCAAAAGGAGAGGATTTTGTGTTCCTTGCTTTGCAACGAATACGCTGCTTTCGGTGGATTAAGAATGGGGGAGTAAAGGCAAGGTTAGAAAATCCTAAGTATGTTGGGCTTAGAAAATTTTATCCAAACGGGCATAGGGAAGGATTATATTCAAGAAAAAGGATTATACATTTAATATTTAAGATAGACATAATACATATGGAAAATGATAAAAGAAGAGATTCTTAAGGATAAGCCTAGAGGGGAGGCCAATATTATATAATTATAAAATTAAATAAATATTAATACATGTAATGAAAATAGATATTAATCAACTTCGTTATGTGTAACTTAATTAAGAGGAGCTAAGAATTAATTTAATCTACAAATCCATATAATATAATGGGTACTATTAAATTATTAAACTTAATGTGATAGTGGCAAATTATTTTAGGAGAGTCAGATCTTCTATTCATATGAAAAATGACACATTGTAATTGTTAACTAGTGGACATGAATCAGTAAAAAATGCAAGAAAAGTTGTACCAAGAATTTCAAACCAGAGCTCCGCAATATCATCGGGAGTTGGGATAGGGTGGATAGAAGTTTCTCATCACTTAAGTAAAGATTTCGAGTTTGAATTTTTGTGAGTATAAAAAATTTTCGTTAGAAGCTTCATCCGTCATAACCAGGCATGATATCCGAGGTGACATCAAATTAATCAGACTCAGATGGTGAGATGCGACTTTTGGAACTCTAAAGTGGCAACAAAAAAAAATAGAACTGCAATATTATCGATGAGCTCTAGAATTCCTCTGGCACGCCACAAAGGAAGCAAAGAAGAGTCTACAAATTCTTTTTACATTTCTCACTATTTATAGCCTATTACCTTGACTATTTAACTTAGAATTTGGACAACAACTCCACAATATTTACATTGATTTCCAACTAAACACTCTCCCTCAAGTTAAGAATGAAAATATTTGACATTCGTGACTTGGAAACGAGCATTAGTGTTGTATACCAAGGTCTTTAGTTAGTACATCAATCGTTTGGAACTCTCTAGGATTACAACTTCTTTTACCTGTAGGAATAAAACTCAACTCGATTGAACTCTTCTCTGGCTCATATTTAATATACCTTGCTACTCTAGTTGTCGCATCAAGGTAAAGCTATTTTGGAGCATGCATGAATTGTGTGTTGTGCCGTAAATTATATATAAGATTATTTCTATAAACTATCATGATTTTTCGTATCTAATATCAAACTACTAATTTATTTTTTTGTATTATTAAACTATCAGATTTTTTTCACTTTAGTCATTCTGTCTACTTCTATTACGTTTTTCATTACTTTTGATTTTCTCCATTTATGAATAGACTAAATTACCCCTCCCTTCATAACATATCAAATAATAAATATAAAAAAAGAAAAAAATGGGGGAGAGTAATTTAGTCTTTTCATAAATGACAATTTTTTGTTGACCATTTTAATCCTTCCAATGATTTTTTTATTTGTTATTTCATATTTTTCTAGAGGGAGGGGTAATTCAGTCTTTTCATAAATAAGAAAAAAAGTAAAAGTAATGAAAAATATAATAGAAGTAGACAAAATGACTAAAGTGAAAAAATCGTGATAGTTTAGAGATATCAAAAAATAAGTCCTTTGAGGTTAGATGCGAAAAATCGCGATAGTTTAAGGGGGGTTTATAAAAATAACATATATATATATATATATATATATATGCTCTTGTTACCATAAGGTCCATAAATCCTACCAACCAATGTTTGATATGCTTAGATATTTCAACACCACATCTCTTGTATGTGTCCCAAACCACTGATCATACTCAACAAAAATAGGATTGACCTTTTGTTTCAATGGAGGTGTAGTTATCTTTGCTCTCCGTATACTTAACTATGCAATTAGTTCTAATGCATATTTTGCAGGACCCAAAGCACAAATGTGGAAGACTATAAATTAAGCGGAGACCTTCTATACTGTAAATTGACTATAAATTATGTGTACACCTTGCACCATCACGAACTAGCCAAAGTTTAGGCATGCACCTTTCCTAGTTGCACACGAAACAAAGTCTAAGTGTAGTTGTTGCTTTAGCTAAAACTAAATGAGACTTAGGTGTAACTCTTGCTCTATGTAGATGGAAAATCAGAAATGACATAGAACCAAAATTGCAACATAACACAACAATTTTAATGTGTCAAAAATCCCTCAGAATTAAGAGGATAAAAAACCACGAGTCGAAATCAACCCAAAGCTACACTATATGAAAATGTTCTTTCACAACAAGCTTTACACAAAGCAAACTTTCATCTTACACTAATGCAACAAGATGAAATAAAAAATGTGAAAGAATGCCACCAAAGTGAAGCACCCAACAACTTCTTTGGAAAACTTGATGTTGAGATCTTGAAGGAACTATGCAACCTTCCTGTCTCCTCCTCCTCCTCCACCAATAACATACAAAGGGCAGCAATATTATCTTGCTTCCTTCTCCAACCAGTAGCAACATTTCACAAAGGAGATGAAGAACCCTAGAGTAGTAGTTCTTCTAGAATGGAAAAAATAATAGTGACAACTCATACACACACAATATTGAGCAGCACACTACAAAACTCACAACGAATGGGTTTTTAGTCAATGCTTTTTTACTTCCTCTTTTTCCATCATTTCAGTTACATAAAGCTCAAACACAAAATACGAAAAAGTTTACCGATGAGCATGGGCAAAATTCTCACATGGAGGGGACCATTCAACAAATCACTCCGTCAGCAACGATGTGGGAATTGCTCCCAGCCTGTAATGGAGCAACAACATTTAAATTTCACTTTAGGCAATATCATAAACTTCAAAGTCTTGCCACTATAAAGTTACTACATCTCATCCTCCATAGCCTCAGTCCATCTATTATTTTGTGTGTTTGTTAAGGGCTTTACAAAACATCTAGGCTCATCATTATCAGCCAACAAGACATAATCATGTACAAGTTACCTGATGGAGGGACGCCTCTTCTCGTAGAGTTGCGTTGAGGATCTGATGATGTGCTAGCCTCCTGTCATGCCATCATCATCAATAGGAGGGTCAGTTGTAACTTCCTCCTCTCCTTGGCTTGGTAAGCCAATCTTTGTGTCATCGAAAATCACATCAGAAACCACACTACAAATGGTACAAACTCCACATCAAATGACTTGTAGCTATCCGAAAACTAATTTTTCTATATATCTTCAATGGTCAACCCTTACAAGTTTTTTCTTAATTGGATCATACAATATGTAACCAAACTCATCATAGCTATATCCAAGGAAAAGACATTATATTCTTATTGATTCCAGCTTGAACTTTTCATCTGTTGGAATATGGACAAAAGTCTTATAGCCAAACACACACAAATGTTAAGAAGAAACATTATTTAAAAACTAAATTTTGTCTAGAACATCACCATCCATGATGACACGTGGAGACAAATTTACTACATGTGCAGTTGTATACAATGCCTCACATCAAAAGAAAATATGCAACTTTGCCTCTAGTAGTATACAAATGACTCTCTCAATCAGCGTCTTATTCATCATCTTTGCTTCACTATTTAGTTAACGAGTATTTGGAGATATCTTCTAGTGCCTTATTTCATTGGTCCTACAATATTATTAAATGGGCTAATGTACTTAATACTCACCTTCATTATTGCTGCGGACATACTTTAATTTCTAGTCAATTTGCCTCTCCACTAGTGCATGAAATTTCTTGAAGACTCCAAGGACCTGATCCTTTCTTTTCAAGTTTATAAACCCACACTTTTCTAAAGTAGTCATCAATAAAGGTGAAAAAGTAAAGAGTATCACGCAATGAATTAGTCTTCAAAGGTTCACATACATTAGTATGGTTCAACTCTAGTAGCCACAACTTTCTTGATAGTGAGTGACTTTTGAAAGAAACTCTTTACTTTTCATTCATACAATAGTTGCACTCCAAACTTATATCTATTCACACTTGGAAGCAAATTATTCTTCACCAAACATTGCAATTATTTTTCACTCATATGGTCGAGCCCCTGTGCCACAATTCTATGAACTTTTCATTCTTAATTACATGCATTGTATTCCTGGATATTGATGTTTGCATAACATAAAGATTATTGTCACATTTCTACTCGGGACCACTACCAAGCCTTTAATAGCTTTCATTTTTCATCGCTGAAAATGTTACATTGTCCTTCATTGACTTCACATCTCTAAGGGAGCATTTCTCCATAAGTAATCATTGTAGATTACTAGATAACATTGTATTAAATTACATAGGCTCACCATATTATCTTGGATAATTTTGATTGCTTAGACAATCCACATTGTCTATGAAGTAGCAATGTAGATTGTTAATCGAAGTGATGAAAATGGTCACTTGAGTTGCAATCTTTTTAATTTCACTTTTCACATTTGTCCTTTGAAGTTTTATTTAAATAAATTAGAAAAATAATTAAAAAATTATGAAAGTAATTAAATTAATTATAAAATTAATCAAATAAATTTTAGTTAATTATTATGAATATAGTATTATCATATTTTAAAAAGTATACTAATTATTTTATCAATTTTAATTTTATGTGTGAAAATAGTGTTTGTGATTTAAGTTTATGGACTTATTTTGATTAGGGTTATATTGGTAAAAAATGTATATTAACTCATAAATATTTATTTATTACAAATAACTAATATGAATTGTCATATACATTACTTATGCATACTTTTCTAAGAGGCAATCCACATTGTTCGGTAATTTTGAATGCAATGTAATAAACGCAACCTGTGTCAAGTGAGTTCCATTTTCAATTTATAATACCACATTGTCCATGCCCACACCATGAGAAATAGACTCATTTCCCATCTTCAAGGTGCCAAAATCAGCGGGCATATAAAAAATGAAGAACTCCTTGTGAGAAGTAACATGAAGAGTAGACCCATTGTCAACTAACCAAGAAGTCTCACTCTGTGTAACATTAACTTGATCACTTTCACAAACAATGAGAAGCTCATGTTGAGCAATTGAGCAACATCTGTTGCACATTTTTTTCTTGCTTCTCTCCCTTTTTGTTTTCCCTTTTCAGCTGAAAACATAATACTTCTTAATGTGACTCTTTTACTATAGTGGTGACACTTCATATTCTTATGTTTGGATCTTAATTTTCTTATACTTTCATCTCCACTCTCTCATTCATATTTTCGTTATTCCCTATATTCTCAATAACTAGAACATCTAATTATGAAGAAAAGACTTTCTCCTCATCTCTTCATTCCATACAATTGCCTTAAATGTTTTCAAAGAAACAACCCCATTTGGTGCAGAGTTGGTAAGAGAAATTTTAAAAGTCTCACAACTATCAGGTAGAGTGACGTTCAAGAAAAGACCCCAAATCTCATCCTCAAACTTGGCTCTCATGCCTGACAACTGGCTAGTAACCCCTTGAAAATCATTCCAATGGTACGAAACTGAGCTGTCATATTTTAACCTCAACCACATCAATAGTCTGTGCAAAAATAACTTATTGTTCTTTGTTTTTGTATGCATATAGATTTTCAAGTTGGTTCCAAAGTGCCCTAACATGATTTTCATTTTGTATATGATTGTAGATATTATCGTCTATAAACTGCCGTACGAATTCACAAATTTGATCGTGCTCAAATCTCATTCTTCATTAGTTTTAGCATTTGGCTTCTATGTTGCAAACACTTGAAGATGCATTGCCTTCACAAAGAACAAATTTTTCATCTTGTTTTGTCACGGATTGTAATTAGTCGCATTCAGACTAATCATCCCGCTAGTGTCAAAATCCATCTTTTTAGCCATAACCTTTACTCTAATACTTGATTTGTTAGGCTCAAAGCACAAATGCAAAAGACTATAACTAAGGTAGACCTTCTATATGATAAATTGACTATAAACTAAGCATACACCTTGCACTATCACAAATTAATGGAAGTCTAGGCATACACCTTTCACAGTTGCACATGGAACAAACCCAAGACATAGTCATTGCTTTAGCTGAAACTAAACAATACTTAAGCATAACTCTTGATGGAAAATCAGAAATGGTACAAAACCAAAATTTCAACATAGCACAAAAAACACATATGCACACAACAACTTTAATCTAAAAAAACTCTTCAAAATTAAAAGGGTAAAAAATCATGAGGTCAAGATCAATCCAAAGTTTCACTATATCAACATGTTCTTCCACAACATGCTTTACACAAAGCAAACTTTCATCTTAGACCAATTCAACAAGACAAAACCAAAAATGTGAAAGAATGTAACCAAAGTGAAGCCCCAATAAGTTCTTTGGAGACTTGATGTTGAGATCTTGAGGGAATCACGAAGCCTTCCTTTCTCCTCTTTTTTATCCACCAAGAACATATAAAGGACAACACTACTCTCTTCGTTCTCCAATTGGCAACAATATCTCACAAAGGAGAAGAACTCTACAATAGTAGTTTTTCTAGAATGGAAAAAACTACAATGGTAGCTCACACACTCGTAACATTGAGCAACAATTGAGCACACTACATAGCTCACACATAATGAGTTTTTAGCCAACCCTTTTTCATTTTCCTCTTTTCCTCATTTTAGTTACGCAAGCTTAAACACAAAATACCAAAAGCTCACCAGTGAGCATGAGTGAAATTTCCACATGAAGGGGACCACTTAGCATATTTCCTTTATGTCATTACTATATGCCTTCTTTTGATCTTAAAATATCAGTTCCAAGAAAGTCTAAATCTTTGATCCTAAAGTTGGCTTGCAATAATTATTGACTACCTTGTAGCTATTCACTAGCACAACTAACCAAAATGTCATGTACATATATCAACAACACTACTATATGCCAATTCATCTACATTTATCAACAACACTATTGCATGCCTATTCACTCTCTTGCTAAACATAGGGTAGTCCAATCTACTTTGCGTGTAGCTATTTGCAAGCAACAAATGATTGTTATAGTCCATATAAGAATTTCAAATGTCTACATAAGATGTTCCCCTAGCAATGAAACCTAGAAGATAACATCATGTAAAAATTGCGATTGAGAAATACTTTAGTAATCTCAAGGTGAAATAAGGGTTGCTTGTTTTGAGCATAAACAACATGAACTACGTTGATGATCATGATTTTAGTTGCTAGAGAGAAGGTTCCAATGTAGTCAAAATCAATGACCTAACTATATACTTTAGACACCAACCAAGACATACCTTTCGACCTCACCATTAACATGGAGTTTAATCTTATAAATCCACTTGTAGCCAATCAATTTTCTACCAAGAGATAATTCAACAATTTCCCAAGCGTTATTAAAATCAATAGATCCATCTTCTTTGGAAGCCTCATAGAATGAGTTAGGTTCATTGACTGTTGATCTTGTATGTATGAAGGTTGAGCATGCGGAAGATAAGTTGGAATAACATATAAAGTTTAACATAGGATGAGTGGATGAACACATAGTCTAAGTAACAATATCTTTCAACCATGCTTGACGCTTAATTGTTCTCCAGTTCTATGAGGTAGGCATGTACTGAAGCAATGGGAGAGTCATAAGTAGACATGGAACGAATAATAGAACAATCCAAATGAGATTGTAAAGAATTAGGTGAAAGATTGAAAATTGCATCAATCAGAACTGAAGGATTAACGGTAATAACCATGGGATCAAAAGGATTTGCATCATTTTTTATTTGTATCAAATGAAGGGGATTTCAAAGAAGAAGAATGTCGAGATGGCTGAAAATAAATAACAATGAAACACTTTTATTCAAAATACTTCACATTGCGGTTTATGAAAATGTTCATGGTTTTTATATTGAGTCGCTTGTAACCTTTTTGAACTGTGCACATCCAAGAAGCACATATTAAAAATTATTATGAAGGTTTTTATATGGCTCAACCGACAAAATTATTATGGGACACAAGATTGGTAGCATAGTAGAAGCAATCAAAGGTCTTGTGATAATCAACTTGAAAGGTGAACGATAGTTCCAATTTACTTTTGAGGTAAATATATCATAACGATTACTTATATAATAAAAAAGCTGCCTTTAAACCACTCCATTTTTTTTCAAAGATTATAAGGATGAGAACTTTGATGAATCACTCCTTTTGAACACAAGAATTGTGTTTCAACTAGTAGAACAAATTATTTATCTTGCACCACCTTTTAGTTTCATAAAAGGAATACCCATGACATTCTTGTGAAATCATCGACAACAATTTATATCCATTATAGATTTAGTTTTCGTATGAATCCCCTGCATCCATATGCACAAGAATAGCAATATTGAATTAACTATAATGAAAAAGAAGCCTCATTTTTTTAGCCAATGAACAAATACTATAAGAAACATGATCTAGTTTTGTATCTATCTTAACATCAACAAAAATGTTTGAATTTATTTACTTGGTATATGAACAAGTCTACTATGCCACAACTATGATTCATTATGTGTGTTGCTTCTGCTATGTCTATCTTAGCATTCTCTGAACCTCCTCTTCCTTGTACCAAATGTTGAAATTTGAAAGTTACAAATTTCAAATATATTATTTGGTGAACATTGAAAAGGTGTTCATACTGATTGGTTAAGTATGAAAGTTAATTTCACATATTTTTATTAGTAAATTACTATAATATTGAATGAAAAAGATAAGTTCACATGGGTTATAAGTGAAATGGTGCAATGAATGAGTTATCTCACTAATTAAAGAGTGTTTTCAAATGTAGAGTTGTATCTTTTCATAAGTGAAGGGACATGTTCATATTTGAAGAGATGCATTTATACTTGAATATATGCATCCTTTCATCATACAATATACCCTTTAAGATGTGTTCACATATGAATAAATATCCTTTCTCCATAAGATGTGTCCTTATATGAAAAGGAATTAAGTGAACCCTTTTATAATAATTGTGTTTTTTTGGATGAAAAGATACTAGATGCATCCATTCATGAAGCAACTTTTCAATATTGTGTAAAAATATTAAAATGTATTCAAGTCATTGTATATTACTAGAATAAGAGATTAAGTTTTCCAACAGTTGTTAGTTGATGAACTCAATGACTTTGTTGTACTATGAGAGTATTATTACAATAAAACCAATAACAAACTTCGTGTGGAAATAAATAATTCTCTAATGACAGAGATTTATTGTGCCTCAAGTCTTGATCTTTTTTTTTTCTTTCCATCTATCCAATATTTTTAACAATTTAATTATCTTGTTGAGATGGCTAAAGAAATTAATGTTACTCATAAGATGATGCTTCAATGGTATGTGAAATTCATTCATTTTGGTTTGTAAATTCATTAACTAAAGTATGCTTTCATATTCACCTCTATTCAAAAAGTATAATTTGACATTACTTCTTTTCTAGTATAATAAACATTATTATAATAAATGTTCTCAATTTTACTTCTTGTTCAAAACTACCAATTTTGATTGTGTTTTGAACTGATTTGAGTTATGTGATGAGAAGAAAATGATATATTAATATATTTGTTTAGGCTATATAATTCACATTTTGTATGTGACAATAATTTCTATTTGATTTGATCAATTTATGAAAGTTGTGAATATGCCTATGATTTTTTGAAATTGAATTTGTTTATTTTGATTTCTTATGTGGCTAGTTAATTGATTATATAAATTAACATGTCTTTGAAAATGCTTGTTCACATGTGTTATAAGTGAAACGGTACAATATGAGTTATCTCATTAAGGTAAGAGTGTTCCCAAACATAGAGTTTCATCTTTTGAAGAGATGTATTCACATTTGAAAAAATGTTCTCAAATGAAGAGACTGATAAAATTTGAAGAGATGTGTTCACATTTGAAGAAATGTGTTCATGCTTGAATTGATATGTGCTTTCATCATTATGTGTGTCCGTACATAACAAGGAACTAACTGAATCCTTTCATTAATGTGTATTTTTTTAGATAAAAAACACTAGTTGCATCGCTTTGTGAAGTAGCCTTTCAAGACTTCCCCTTCATGCATTTTCAATCGTATATAGAATGATGAAAATGTAATGAGCACTATGTGTACACTATATAAAAATGCATTCAAGTCATTGTAAATTATTAAAATAAGATATTGAGTTATCAATCTTGGTCTGGTCCTAACCTGATTTATGCAAGTTTGAAAATTTTAAAATCGATGCTAGTACCAATCCCAGCTAGTAACAAGATCAGGTCAGACCCGAAAAACCAAAAATAAAATTACGAATTAATTAAAATTAAATTACTCAATATTATTACAATTACATTAGAGTTTATGTAATTTAATTTATTATTATAATTATATTTTTATTTATGAATTAGGAACTAACTGAGCTTAGGTGAATTATATTAGGATATTTAAGAACTATATAACTTTAATATATTATTATAATAATATTTTTATTTTTAATTACACTGGATCTTGGGTTAGATTTTTTTAGCTATGGATATGGTCCTGACTCGGAATTGACCAAAATCTCCAACTTGGGATCGGTACCAAATCGGTTAATACCGGGTCGGAAATATTTCTCGAAGAGTCAGGTTGGTCTAGTTTGGGTCGTCCTGAACCATGCTCGTTGATAAACTCAATGATTTTGTTGTATCATTGGAGCATTATTGTCGCAAACTCAATAGCAAACTTCGTGTGTGGACAAATAATTCTCTAAATATAATGATTCGTCAATGCATCGAAGTTTTGATCTTTATTTCTTCTCTTTCCATCTACCCACCATTTCCAACATTAAAATGTATAAGCTTTCCATCTGCTTACCAATCGCCTTCAACAGTACATGAGAATGGTCCTAAAATATACACAAGTTAAGTTAAAAAGGTGATTGAACAAACCAAATCTATTGCTAACTTTGATGCATACATAAGATGGAATTTGAAATCTCGTATTTATAGCATTTTCTTTAACAATTGATTAGATCCCACATCATATTGCTCTTTATATGTCACCTAAGAAGTTAGACCATTAGGTAATCTATCTAGTTTCATTGTGAATAATACATTTATCTCTATCAAGTTTCGACTAATCTATATTGGTTTTCAAATTATCTATTGCACCCATGTCAATATTCCATTTTTTTTGTTTAATTGCTTTGAGGAAGAAGTTGCCATACCTACCATATTGGCCACATGGTGATCAATTCAGGTTTTCACCATTTCTACAATGCAAATAGTGGTGTTGTCGCTATGAAACTAGAACAATAATGAGGAACTTTAGAACAATTACCAACTTTAGCTCTTTTCTAAGTGAAGGCCACTACTAATTGATCTATAATCCATTTTCAGCTCTCATACCATATTACTAATTGACATGAATTTTTAAAAAGATACCATAGAAATTGTACCAAGAACTTCAAACCTTATGCAATATTATTGATGGGTTGACGCCACGGAACCAACATAGAGAAAAAGGATCTTTCATACAAGGAGTTCTCAATACATTTATTACTATTTATGGCCAACTACCTCAACGACTTAAATAAGACTTTGGAAAACAACTTCACAATATTTGCATTGAGTTCCAACTAATTAACAAAAAAACATATATAGCATATTGTCCGGTTAGAAAAATTATGACTTATCAAATGTTGTGGATGGGTCGTTTATCTAGAATTGAGTCAAATAGTGTCTTTTAGAATTTTGAGCTTATGAATATATGATGATCGATGTAGGCTAATAGCTAGAAGTCGCATATGTTTTTTAATTGATGATGTCTTCTATTTATTTATTATTTTTAATACACTTTCAATTTTAGGTTAATTAGTTGATTTTAAGCAATCCCTAGCTCCGCATAATAAATCAATCAATAGATTATGACTTTATTTCAAAAATCTTTGATATGTTATCATTTGGGTAGGTATGGAGTCACACCTCAATCCTATAACTCATTCAATCAAATCTTTTACTCTGAATATAACCAAGGATGGAATAAAAAAATGTTTAAGTTTTTATTTAATTTATTAATTTTTAGATTAATTAAAGTGCCAAGTTCTTAATTAACCTTGAAATTATATGGCAGAACCAAAACTCAAAATAAGCTAAATGGTAATTAAATTGGAATCATAGTAAGTACATATGTGACTCGTGGTGACTTCAATGTGTGAGAGTTGAGTGGAATGACGTAAAATAATATAAAAGTCATGATAGTATAAATAATATAAAAGTTGTGATCCGTGTGGGAAAAGAATGACCAAGAGGCTGAGTGCCCCTATGTAGCTAGGTATCCCCCACACAAGCGTGTGTCCCCACTTCATAGAAAAATTTCGAATAAGCTTTAAAATTTATAAATTCTCAACACACACGATGAGGGTGCAATTGTACAATGGTCAGTGTAATACTTAAGGTTCATTCCGAGAGAAACTGCTAAGAGCTTGACGTGAAGTCTTTATCAAAAGTGAAAAACAAAGTGAACTAGAAGAACTAGACATAAAGGAAATAATTTAATCCTACGAGTCACGAAACATACAATTACACTAATTTTTAATGATTTTTTACATGAAAAAGAAAGTTGAGGTAGAAGGATTGAAAATACTATAAATCAAATGCCAATTTGAACACCGGGACTTAGAGGAGTATTGTTTCGTGACTTTCGTTCCTTAAACTAATATAAAATTGATAAAATAGCAACAAATGCCCCATGCATGTGCATCCTCACTCTCCTAGCGGATGTCATCAAATAATCATATCACTCTTGTGCAAACTAATTGTTGGACCCACATGCATGGGTCATCTCTCAAACCATGTCTACCATGCTCTCTTGAAGATGGGCCAATTGGAAATACTAATTTCCAGATGGGGTATGTGTCGACATACCCCACATTCCCTAACTTACAAGAATCCAAAGACGTAAGTTGGGGTTCGGCCAACCTCTCGACCCATACCGACTCCCAACCAATGATAATCCCTCTCGGGTGGAATCACCAAGGTCAGATGTCGGCGAGGCAAATAGAAGACTTCGAGCAGATTTCTCAGCCTAGTTAAATGCTAGCCATCGGTGACACCTTAGACATAACCCAACCACCTCTCCGCCTCTTGGTGTGTTTGCAATAACTGAGGGTAGATCTCCCTTCGGATGTCACTAGTTCTATGAGACCAAGAACAATTCAGACAACGAATGGAATAAACATCAAAAGATGTTCAAGGAATATGCAATTTATAAACAGTCAAATGTATCTCAATCATCACATTGTCTCTTAACATGCATGTGATGATTGAGCTATCAATCACCTCTTAAAATCAGGTATCAGAGTAAAAATGGTTCGAATCCCATCACATCTTGCTAAACGAATTCAACTCGAGCTTTTCACCTCTCAACATGGAGGCTTAAGCTGAAAAGTAAATTTCTCTTGTGGGTCAAGGTGTAATGGATTCTTCAAAATAGTAAAAACACATTCGACAAATCACAATGACAACAATAAAATTGAACTCAACAATGATACAGTAAAATCAAGACCTAAAGAAATCAATTGTTGCTTGTCACGAATCCCAAGAGATAAGTTCAGAATCAACATCCTTCACAACTCCTTCAGTCCTAGCTAGCTGATTTAGTTACACATGAATGTGACACCCATGTTTATCAACATCTAAGATAAACTCGATCTCTTCCTTCCCTCTCCTCTACCCCCTTCTCTTTCTGATGGAATCCCCCCTTTCTCTTCTACTCTAGTTACTTTATATCCTCTCCCAAGTTGCTACATGTTCTATTTTTTCATTGTTCTTTCTCCAGTAGGTCCCAGGAAGCTTCCTTTCTATCAATGTAATGAAGAACTTGTTGACTAGTGTAAGGAATTATGGGCTGCTCACTATTTTGAATTGGGTTGTATGAAGAATTGATTGCCTTCCTCATTGAACTACTCAAGTGGTTAGATGAGGGTAGCTCTGGTCATAATGCTCACATCTATCGTCGGATAGCTTATGTCGTTCCTCCTTTGGTCAACTCAATTTTTTTACAGGTAGATTAAGTGCCAATAAAGTAGTAATGGAATTTTGAGAACAAAGGATTCTGATTTTTTTTTCGTTTGACATATGTGGAGAAATTGTAAAAATAGTATTTTGGAAATAAAGCATGCATTCTAAATCGAGAACATAACAACCGTGGAATGAATGCATGCTAAACATGAATGAAAAGATGTTGATAATTTTTCCACATAAATTTGTAATCACTTAACAGAAATATAAACTATTCTAACACTAAAACATGCATTCACGTGCATGTGTCCCGGGGGCTTTCCCCGGGGCACGTCGAGTTATCTTACTTTATGTAATTTTCCCTTTTCAACCCACTTTTGTACTTAGTTTTATTTCCAAGTGTGATAGTGGCAGTTTTGTAATTTCTACACCCTTCAAAAGTGCACCCCCTAGCTTGTTCTCCACATCACACGTCGCATATAAGCCTCCCGGGCCTGCAGTATATTAGGGGAGACCCGCTAGTCCTCCTCCGAAGCCTTGTAATCATTCTTATTTATTCAACAAAGATTTCAAGCTTCTTTAAATCTAGCACCATGCCTCGAGCGTGGGGTGGCAACCCGCAAGAGCATCCCAAAGCGTCCCAAAGCATCCCAAGAAGATCGAGCGTCCCGCCGAGGTGCTCGTTCATTTACGAACGCCTCCACCGAAGAAGCGGCCGCTCGGGACCGAGCGTCCCAAAAACTGTGGCATTCGAAAAGTGGCATAAGCAAGCTTCCGCAAAACATTCAAAAGAGCTTGCCTAGACGTTGGGCACATCTAGGCGCCGCACAGGTCATCGAGCAAAAAATGACCCCGTGACAAGTGGTATCAGAGCTGCGTTTCTGGGACCGCTCAAGTTGGCGTTCGACGATCAAGGAGAAATGACGTCGAACTCGGAGATGACGACTGAACCCGTCGCACCGGAGAAGGGCCGCCCCGAGCGAGGGCGCGTCTGCTCGAAGGATGCCTTGTCTGCCTTCGAGCAACGCCTTGGCCAATTCCAATTGGACGTGGGCGAGATGCAAGACCAACTCGCAATGCACGAGCGAGAGTTGGAGAAGACCGTGGATCTCGCAACGGTGCAGGATGAGATGGCACCGTTGTATACGCGGCTGGAGTCCATGGAGGCGACGATCATGGACATGCGGGAGACCTTGGACAATGGTCTCTCAAACATACGATTCGAGATGGAGCAAGAGTTCAAGACCATGCGGGAAGAACTCAAGCGACGCTATGGAGATGGGCGGCGTCCCGAGACGCCCGCCCCGCATGAGGCAAGGATTGATGTACCGAAGCCGCAGCCCTACAAAGGCGAGCAATCGGCAAAGGAGATCAGTGACTTCCTGTGGAACGTCCGAAGGTACATGAAGGCCTTGGACGTGACGTCCGAAGCGAGGATGGTGAAGACCGCATCCTTCTACTTGCAAGATGCGGCAGGTCTATGGTGGCGATGCCATTGTGACGACGTGGAACGTGACAACGTCGAGCCCATTGAGAGGTGGGATGACTTCAAGAGGCAGCTGACGAATTACTTCTGCCCCGCCAAATCGGGATTGGAGGCCAAGATTGCATTATTCAACATTTGCCAAAAGGGCACGTTGAAGGAGTACGTAAAAGAGTTCACCGAGCTCCTGCTATAGAACTCCCAGGTGGACGAAGATACGTTGTTGGCGGTCTTTGTGAAGGGTTTGAAGCCATGGGCTAGGACGGAGTTGGAGCGACGAGATTGCCCCAACCTCCGCTCGCTAGTCGCTGCTGCTGAGTCGCTCGTGGAGTATGTCAAAATGAGCGCTCCACCACCAAAGCCCTCGGACAAGGGCTACGGTGGGGGAGAGAAGCCAAAGTCGGAAGGAGGCAAGCCGCACTATCAGGACAAAGAAAAGGGACACCAAGACAGGAGGCCCAACAATGACCATTTCAAGAGGGACGGAAAGCCGCCGAAGCCTTGTTACATTTGCAAGGGTCCACATTGGACAAGCGATTGTCTGCAAAAGGCGACGGTCAACGCCATGTATTGCCCCAACGAGAAGGAGAAGGAGGAGGCGTGCTTCAGTTCGATGCATGTCCTCAGCACCATCAACGCCTCGAAGGGTCCTTCATCGGCTGCTCGACTTTATGCGGACATCGAGTTGAACGGGCAAGTCTTCAACGCCCTCATCGACACGGGAGCATCGGAGTTGTTCGTGTCAGAAGTGGCCGCTAAGAAGCTGAAGCTGCCATTACAGAAGACTAATGCCACGTTCAAGATGGTGAACGCGAAGTCTATCTCGAACACAGGAATTTCTCTAGGAGTGAAGGTTTGCATCGGCAAGTGGTCGGGAAACTTCGACGTGACGGTGGCCCCAGTGGACGACTACGAAGTGGTGGTGGGCATCTCTTTTCTGTGATACATTGCTGCATGTGTCATCCCGCTCACCAACTCAACGGTCATCTTCGACTCCAAGGGACCCTACAACATTCCCATGAGGTCGGGAGATGATCTCAAGCATAAGACCCTATCCGCCATGCAAGTAGCGAAGGGGTTGCGCAAACAGGAGCACACCTTCTTGGCGACCGCCATATTAGAAGATCCGGGGCCCTCCACTCCAACACCTTCCAAAGTCCTTGAAACTCTTGAGGACTTTGCGGACGTCATGCCCCCGGAGCTCCCAAAGCGGCTGCCTCCGAAGCGTGAAGTGGACCATGTCATCGACTTGGTCCCAGGATCGAAGACCCCTCATGGAGTCCCTTATCGACTAGCCCCTCCGGAACTCGCAGAACTCCGTAAGTAACTCACCGAACTATTGGATGCAAGATATGTTCAGCCCTCGAAGTCTCCATATGGTGCCCCGGTACTCTTTCAGAAGAAGCATGATTGTTTCCTTCGGATGTGCATCGACTACCGGGCGCTCAACAAGCTTACGATGAAGAACAAGTACCCCATCCCCTTGGTGGCGGACTTGTTCGACCAACTTGGCGGTGCAAGATGATTTACCAAGTTGGATCTTCGTTCGGGCTATTGGCAAGTCCGAATCGCGGAAGATGATGTGCAGAAGATGGCGTGCGTCACAAGATACGGCTCCTACGAGTTCCTCGTGATGCCCTTCGGCCTCACCAATGCCCCAGCGACCTTTTGCACTCTCATGAACAAGATATTGCAACCATTCCTTGACAGGTTCGTGGTTATATACCTCGACGACATCATGATCTACAGCCGCACCTTGGAGGAGCATATCGAGCACATTCGGCAAGTGTTAGAGGTATTGCGGCAAAACGAGCTATACGTCAAGCGGGAGAAGTGTGCTTTTGCTCAACCAGAAGTGCACTTCTTGGGACATGTCGTCGGATTTAGCAAGCTGAAGATGGATGGCACGAAGATTCGAGCCATCATGGAGTGGGAGCCGCCCAGGCGGGTTCCCGACATGCGTTCGTTCCTTGGCCTGACGAACTACTATAGGCAGTTTGTCAAGGGGTATTCACATGTGACGACCCCTTTGACGAATCTCCTCCGAAAGAATGTGAAGTGGGAGTGGACGCCGACATGCCAGAAAGTGTTCGACACCCTCAAGAGGGCCATGACGGAGGAACCGGTGCTCGTCCTGCCATACCACACCAAGCCCTACAAGGTACAGACAGATGCTTTTGACTATGCCATTGGAGGAGTTCTTATGCAGGAGGGGCATCCCGTGGCGTTCGAGAGTCGCAAACTCAACGACACGGAGCGGTGCTACCTTAGGAGAAGGAGATGACCGCGGTGATCCACTGCCTTAGGATATGGCAGCACTACCTCCTCGGGTCGCGATTTCACATCAAGACAGACAACATCGCGACAAGTTACTTCGAGACGCAGAAGAAGCTCTCGCCGAAGCAAGCAAGATGGCAAGATTTCATGGCGGAGTTCGACTACGTTCTGGAGTACAAGCCCGGCAAGACGAATGTCATTGTCGACGCCCTCAGCCAACGCACGGAATTGGCGGCCATGAGCTCCTCTCAGGCCGACATGATCGAGAGAATCAAGAAGGGACTGGAGTCGGATCCCACGGCAAAGAACCTGCTTGAGCAAGCAAAGGAGGGAAAAACACACCGCTTTTGAGTGGAAGATGGGCTGATCTTCACCAAGGAACGTCGCATCTACGTTCCTCTGTTCGACAACTTGCGGCGCACTATCATGCAGGAGTGCCATGACTCCAAGTGGGCGGGACATCCGGACATCCGCCGCACTTTGGCACTCATTGAAGACAACTACTTCTGGCCAAGGATGGAGGATGATGTTGAAGCTTTCGTGAAGACATGCCTTGTTTGCCAGCAAGACAAGAATCTCAACCAAACGCCCGGTGGACTTCTGGAACCCCTGTCTATTCCAGAGCGTCCATGGAAGGATGTTTCCATGGACTTCATCACGGGCCTGCCCAAGTCTGAAGGAGCAGGTACCATCATGGTGGTCGTCGATCGGTTCTCCAAGTACGCCATTTTCGCCGGTGGCTCCGCAAGTTGTCCTGCTACTGAAGCTGCGGAGTTATTCATGAAGCACGTAGTGAAGTATTGGGGCTTACCATAAAGCATCGTCAGCGATCGGGATGGTCGATTCGTTGGCAACTTCTGGAAGGAACTGTTCAAAATGATAGGTTCCAACCTGCATTTCTCGACATCACTTCATCCTCAAATCGACGGCCAAACTGAGAGAGTGAATTGTATCTTGAAGATCTACTTGCGGCACTATATGAGTGTCAATCAGAAGACTGGGCGAAGCTACTCGACATCGCACAATTTTCCTACAACTTGCAGCGGAGCGAGTCGACCAATCAGAGTCCCTTCGAGATAGTGACGGGGCAGCAATCTCTGACGCCCCAGGCCATCGCCACATCCTATGGTGGCAAAGTGCCCGCCGCTCACCGCATGACGAGGGAATGGCATGAGCAGAACGACATGGCGAGAGCATGTTTGCACAAGGCATCGAAGCGCATGAAGAAGTGGACGGACACCGCCCGACGGGACGTCAACTTTGAAGTCGGAGACTTGGTCATTGTGAAGTTGGTCCAACATCTTCGACTAAGTGGGAAAAATCTGCACAAGGGTCTCGTTAGGCGTTACGAGGTCCCCTTCAAGATCCTGAAGAAGGTAGGCAAGGTGACCTACAAGTTGGAGCTCCCGCCTCAGATGCAGCAACACCCCGTCTTCCATGTCAGCCTGCTCAAGCCTTTCGTAGAAGACACTGAAGATCCCGGGCGTGGGGTTTCAGACCGCGCCCCGCCGGCCATCCGTCAGCAGTTTACTGATCAAGTTAAGAAGTACTCGCCGTCCGCACGAAGAATCGGAAGAAGGAGTATCTTGTTTGATGGAGCGGAAGACCGGACGCCGACACAAGTTGAGAGACAGCCGAAGACCTGTGGCAGTTCAAGCAGAAGATTGAAGAATTTCAAGCTGCAGCTCCAGGGACATCGCTGACTTGAGTGGGGGAGAATGTCCCGGGGGCTTTCCCCGGGGCACGTCGAGTTATCTTACTTCATATAATTTTCCCTTTTCAACCCACTTTTGCACTTAGTTTTATTTCCAGGTGTGATAGTGACAGTTTTATAATTTTTGCACCCTTCAAAAGTGCACCTCCTAGCTTGTTCTCCACATCACACGTCGCATATAGGCCTCCTGGGCATGCGGTATATTAGGGGAGACCCGCTAGTCCTCCCCCGAAGCCTTTTAATCATTCTTATTTATTCAACAAAGATTTTAAACTTCCCTAAATCTAGTACCGTACCTTGAGCGTGGGGTGACTACCCACGAGAGCGTCCCAAAGCATCCCAAGGAGATCGAGCGTCCCGCCGAGGTGTCCGTTCTACAACCCACGAGAACGTCCCAAGGAGATCGAGCGTCCCATCGAGGTGCCCGTTCGTTTACGAACGCCTCCACCGAAGAAGCAGCCGCTCGGGACCGAGCGTCCCAAAAACTGTGGCATTCGAAAAGTGGCATAAGCAAGCTTCCGCAAAGCATTCAAAAGAGCTTACCTAGACGTTAGGCACGTCTAGGCGCCGCACGGGTCATCGAGCGAAAAACGACCCCGTGACACATGCACACAAACGAGTATTTTAAAAAATTAATTGTGTTACTTATTAGAGGGCCAATTTGATATCTAATAAATCAAGTAGCACTCTGGCTTGGCTAAAATAATATATGAGATGAGTTATACACTTCTAAGGTATACACAATACTGTCAAAGCAATTTGTCCATAGGTTTAATTGTTGACCAACACGTAGTATAAACAGAATATAATTACGAAGATTTGAGAATAAAATAAACCCAAAGTATGTTGATATATATTTAATTGAAATATATTGTAAAATACATAATATATAAGATTATTTGTTTGACTAGTTGGTTCCATTGGGCATAATTCATAATTTCACGTGTCATGAAATGAGCATTTATAGTAGCAAACGAAGATTGGCTACATCAATGCTCCTGTTGGGCACCTGTATATCAGCTTTCTTATCTCCATGGGATCCTTACTTTTTGTATCTTTCATTTCAAAGACTATATATTTCCTTTATGCTTTTTTTAACACATAAACAAGAATTTTGTTTTGCTGCTTTCATTGGAGTAGTCTTTCTTTATGTTCATGGTAGATTAAATTAGTGTAGTTAGAAAAACAAAAAATTAATTGTTTATTATTATGTCATAAAAACATTTATCTGTGATCCACATAGAAAAATGCAAATTTATGAAATATTTACATAATACATAATTGGATTAAAATTTGATAGTTAATCTTAATAAGTTACATTAACTTTGAGTAGCTGTCGTCTATCCTTAGATCTTGATCCAATGATAAAGTAACGTATGCAAATTTTTTTTTCATGAGTTTACACCCCATATTTTTTATACTTATTATTTAGTTCAACAGTTGTAACTACAAAAAATAAATTATTAAATTTACTAATCAACCTCTCATTCGCTAATAGACAACTATTATAAATATAACTATATATAAAACTAACATCTTATAAAAACAACATGCGTAATGTAAAACAAACTTCTTATGACACTGTAGACATATAGTATATATTTGCCTCTTTCATTTGATTTCTTCATATGAATTTCACATCAATTGATCATTTTGTGGGATCTTTATTTTCAAGGAGCATTCTTTTATTCATATTATTATGTTTACATCTGTTAATGCCAATGCTTCTGTTCAACTTACCGACTATTCCTGCAGAAATTCTGTGAGACGTTAGTCAATAACAATCAAGGAATGCGAGGCATTTCCCAAATCTGGCTTTGGTATATTTTTGGTGGCTTGATGTTTCTGTTCATAGTTGAGATTCTGAATGAGGCATTATGTGAGATTCTGAACAATGCTATCACAACACTCATTGATGCTATTATTCTTGGCTTTCGGTCCATGAACGTGGTATTAGGTGAAATTCCGAAATGTGCTATCACAATCCTCATTGGAGGTCCTATTATTCTTGGCTTGGTAATTTCATCCATGAATGAGGCATTAGGTGAGATTCTAAAGTATGCTATCACAATCCTCATTGGTGCTATTATTCTTGGCTTGGTATTTCGATCCATGAAAGAGGCATTAAGTGAGGTTCTGAAATGTGCTATTACAACCCTCATTGGTGCTATTATTCTTGGCTTGGTATTTCGGTCCATAAATGAGGCATTAGGTGAGGTTCTGAAATATGCCATAATCCTCATTGGTGCTATTATTCTTGGCTTGGTATTTCGATCCATGAATGAGGTATTAGGTGAGATTCTGAAATATGTCACAATCCTCATTGGTGCTGTTATTCTTGTCTTGGTATTTCGGTCCACGAATGAGGCATTGATCAATAACTGGGTTTTCCCTATCATTGTTGCCTTTTTGGCTGGAGTGATGTTTAAAATGTTCATTTTTCCATTATTGGTTGTTTTTGTATTTATTTTTTTCTTTCTGGGTTGGCAGTCCCCGGTATTCAATTTTATATTTATTCTGATATTGATGAGATTTATTTATTTATTTATTTATTTTGATATCAATTTTATATGTGTGTATCTATTTCTTTCGATGTATAAATAAATGAGAATTTTCAACTAATAAATGAGAGATATTGAGCAATGCTATCACAAGGGAGCAGCTCCATTGTTCCTAGCTTGGTGTTTCCGTTCATGAATGAGGCAACACATTCGTTAGTGGGTTTGCCCTGTCATTGTGCATCTATTTATTTCGATGTATTTATACTTTATTTTTTGTATTGCAAGCTCCCGATATCTAATTTTGTATTTATTCTGATATCAATATTTGTCACAATATCTATGTATCTAATCTTTCAATGTGTAAAAAAAATGAGATTTTTCAAATAATAAATGAGAAATGATGTAGTTGGGAATATAAGATATGATTAATGTACTAACAAAATTGTTAAATAAAAAACTTACAAAAAAAATAGTTGGAATATTTTTAATACGAAACCTCTTGCTTAAAGGCTGTCCCCCTCTCGACTGGAAATGAATGAATGCTTTTTGGAAAAATGTAGAAGAATACTTGCTAGGGTGGGTCGGATCAGGTTCTATTTTTTGAATTAATTTTTAAAATTAAAAAAAATCTTCCTAAAAATATTTTGAAAAAAAATAAAAATCATCCTCCGACGGGTCGATTTTTTTTCGGGACCCTACTTTTATATAATTATATTTTAAAATATATATAATAAATTTAAATTAATATAAAAAATATTTAGTTTTATATTAAATATAAAATATACTACTAAAATTTTAAAGTTATTAAATTAGAGTCTAATAATGTGATAGAAAAGTATAAAATTTTATGCAAAACATATTCTATCTATAATAAAAGAATTGATAACATATGTATTAATTATATAAATAAAAAACGGGCTCACGGGCTCCTACGATTTTTTCGAGTGGGGCCATAATTTTAGCGGGTGAACTTTAATTTATTAAAAAATACCTTAAATTATATTCGGACTCCTAATTTTTTATTTTTTTCAGTTCGATTTTTTCGGGTCAAGTAGATTTTTCGAATTAGTCCGATTTTTATTACACCCCAAAATAATACAGTAGTAATACACCTAGTTAGAGGAAAACCAAAGGCGTCTCCGGTGGACGTATGAAAAAGTGCTAGTGTTGTTAAGTATCCGTTAATGTTTCTATTGAGAAATGAAGGTTCCAATTTTCTGGTAAGATGATTTAGCAATAACAAAGTTTTGACGTAATTAAAAAAATTACAATAAATTTGTTTAAGTAATAACTGAAAATATATCTGTATCTTTTATACATAATTTCTTTCATAGTTTTCCAAATTAAATGATTCTTAATTCTATAAAAAAAAATAGGAGAACTATTTGTAACTTTTTTTACTCACCATCTAATTCAAATCTCATAGATAAATATAAATGGGAAGTTAAATATACAAAACTATCCATTCCAAATTCCACTTTTTTGGTGCATCAAATTCATAACCCTAAAGATTTGAGGTTTCTATTATAAAATAATTAATTAAGACATAAAATCTAGATTCAGATGATCTCTCACTTTTTGTTGTGACAAATCGAGAAAATATAAAAAGAATGAAAATCATGAAAAAACTATTATGGCCAAAGTTTTACTCCCCTCGGATCCAAACTCCCCCTCACAATATTAATTATTTTGAGAAAATTTCTACAATATCCATTACTAAATTACTTAAGGATAATATAAGTTTGGGGTCATATTTGTCTTATACTTCTCACCCTTTTGTCTCATTAAAAATAGTTCACAAATTAGGAATACATGAGAGGAAAAAGTATATATACTACCCTTTATCATGTATTTACTTATCTCCATTAGTTATTTATGAATTTTTAGTCCATTCATAAGTATATGTCACTAATTTTTCATTTCATCGCTAAGTGAAAGTAACCACTTATGTTCACAGTTTTAAACTTATCCTCATTTCATCATATATAAAAAAATCTAAATAAAGCATGTGTGATAAATAATATCAACTCCCACTAAATTCATGCATGATTCACACAAACCTCATAACAAGATTTACAGGCAAAAGGTGACATAAAACAATATTGTATAGAGCCCTAAGAAAATAATGATGTATCAAACTAAGATTTTATCATTTTTTTCGAATTTTATCAATATCAAACTCTTTCACGTATGTCAAAATTACATCAGATAAATGAGAAATATTTTGTTAAAACTTTTGATTATAGTACTCATCCTGTGATCATGTTTTTTTTCATTCTTATTAAACAATGATAACAAGGCAATGAATCCGAGGGCATTTGTGACGGATAGGAAAAACCTTGAATCCTTTAGTAATTATTTTTATAATAATATATGTGTGATATAATATAAGTATATATTTGATATTTTACTATTAAATTTATCGAAGGATCTAACCTTTGGCATTATCAACGGATTTAAATTTAATAGTAAAATATTAAATATATACTTATATTATATCACTTATATATTATTATAAATATAATTACCGATGAGTTTAGCCTTCGGAATCACTGACGGGTTTAGCATATTTAATAATAATATTTTAATAACTTACACAACATATAAAATTAAAATACATTAATTATTTTAATATACTATTACTGGTTCACCCTTTGTTAGTATCGACGGTTTCAATCGTCGGTACCAATCAGTATGTTTATTATATAAGTATTTCCCTCTCCTGCCATACTCCCCTCTCCTCTCTCTCTCTCCCTCTCTTCCTATCTCCTCCCTCAGCCCCGGCGAACGACGATCGATAGGTGTCTCCATCTCGCTCTCCTCTCTCTCGGCGCTTGTCGGCCTATGCGGCCATAGGTCGATGGGATCGGGTACCTGGCGATGGCATCTGGCGCCTATCGGTCAGATCCAGCTCCTAGCGGCCGCATTAGTTGTCGAGCGCCACCATCTTTGGTATGGTGGCCGGATCCAGCGCCTGACGGCAGCAGCTGACGCCTAGCAGTTGCATTCGCGGTCTGGTGGCCGGATCCGGCTTGTCGGCGACATTCAGTGCCTTGTGGCAGCATTCGGTGTCTGATGGCCGCATCCGATGCCTTGCGGTAGCATCCGGCACCTAGCAGTCGGATCCCGTCGCTAGTGCGGCTAGATTGGCTGCATCTCATCGTAGGCCCGGCCAATTCTGCCGCAGGTTCACTAGATCGGCTACCATCTCACCCTCTCCCTCTCTTCTCATGATCTCTCTTCTCTCTCCCTCTCGGCCCCATCTCTATTTTGGCTTCGACGGACTCGCGGTTCGACGTTGTTGCTCTTCTCTCTGGGCAGTGGCCGCCAAGGCGGTCAATCCCGCAGCAACGGTTGGCTCGGCCGCCCTACGGCCAGATCTTGTCGCCGGGACCCATTGGAAGCTCCAAAAGGAGATGTCCTTTGAAGTTTTCGACAGTTATGTCCGTTAGAAATTTGTCGAAAATACCTAAGGGACTTACGCAGTAACTTGTTACCACCGAGTAATTTTCCAACTGTGTTCCCATTGAAAAATCCATCAGAAATCAAAGTTTTTAACGGATATAATGAGATTTTCGATGGAATTTTTCATCGAAAATTGGCAAAATTCTTGTAGTTATATCTTTTGCAGATTTTCTATCTTTTCTATTCTCAATAAACAACTTTTCAAATTTATGAATGAGAAGGAAATTCTTCTTTATGAGAAATGACAATCTCTAAAATCAAGGACCATGTCAAATTCAAATTTAAGATACATATCCTCATATAATAAGTAGCATAACAATGCATAAATACCTCAAGTTTTGATTACTTATATTCATGCATAATTAATTAAACATCCAATTTTTTTTAAAAAAACAAGGATATTAGACATGATTAGCGCATATGCATTTCTCAAGTTAAATAAACAAAATGATCTGAAATGCAAGCATAAACAACTCTTGTGATGTATATATCATATGTTTATCACTATATGGCTATTAAGATAGCAAAACTTATCACATTCACATTATTTCTTAAAATTCAACTTAATAGTATGCATATGACTCTCCTTTTATAAGTATACATTCGAATAGGCAACATATCAAATGAGGTTAAATATCACACGGAGTTTTATATATCAGAATAACATCTTATCTTAATTTTCAATGTCATGAAATATAATACTTATCTCCCCAAAATATGAGGATAAGGAAATATCAACTTTAGAATTTGTATTAATTTCAAACAAATAGTATATAATATACAGAAAAATTATTAATTTTATCAAACTTCATGCCTTCACTTCTTGTAAATGATTTTTTTTATTTTAATTCTATGTGAGTCTCATTTCTTTTTTAATATCTCATTTCGTTTTTAATACCCGTGATTGGTTGAGTCCAATATTATTAGTTAAAGTTCACTTTGAAACCCATATAATCTTCATGTCAATATATATACACAAGTGCACAAAAATCATGAGCATCACAATAAAAATATAGATGATTTTCTGAAATAATCATACACATGTTTAATTTTCAAAATATCATAATGACGATGTGTACTTTTAAAAGAATGACATAACAATGTTTAATTTTTATATGGTAACCATGGACATGTTTAGGTGTAAAAGAATATTTCAAATAATATTCATATAAGTTTTTAATTTTTTAAATGCTTTTTTCCCTTTCGTGATGCATGAGGAATAATCAATGTATAAGTTTTGACAACACAAATAGATCTTGAACATTACTATTGTATTTAAAAGATATAATATTTTTCCCCAAAGTTTTCGTTAAGATAATATATTTCTTTGTCAACTCATCATGTAATACAATAATTTTAAATTTTTAAGATTCTAAAGGTCATATAATCTACAAATGGAATTTAAAGAATCAACTTCATTTTCAAAGTTTTATTTCCAATCATATATACATCATTTCCTTTGTCAAATATTTCTTTTGAATTAAGTTTGCATTCTTTTAATTTTAAATTCTCAAAATCATCTTTGATAATACTAAGATCATTTTTCATGATTTATTCTATTTTAGAGAATTATACTTTGAAATTAAGAAAGATAACTCTCTATGCGTATAAAAGTTATTATCATCATCATCATCATTATCTCTACTTGCACTAGAATAATAAGAGGAGTTTGACGCTACCTTATCATCCTTAATATTTTCCATCAAGGACAAGTCTAAATCAATATCATTGTCTAATGTTGTGGATTAAGAATTACCATCTTTTTCTTTGCCCTGATCTGATGTGATATTCTCTTTATTTTTTCTTCTTCGTATCTAGCTAGTATATTTATCCAAATCTCATGACAGATATAATATTTAAAAGGACTTAATGGGCGTGTCCCTCCTTTAAATGAGGGACGCGGTGTCTCTTTTTTTATTATTCATCGGATCAAGAATCTATGAATCAGATTTAAAGTCTTTAAATTGAAATGAATAAAATAAGATCTATAGATTTCTAATCCAATGAATAGAAACATAGGGGACAAGGTGTCCCTCCTTTAAAGAGGGGACACCTCCATTTTTTCCTATTTAAAAAAAAATCATATCATAAGTATCTAAGGAATAATAAAAAGTATTCTTAGTCTTATAACAAGTCTTGCAACTAAACTTTGTAAATCATTATATTCAAAGAAATGAAAGTTCAATAGAATACCATTTCTATTTTTTTTCAAAACATTTTCCAATTATTCTCCAAATATAAAAGTCAGTAGAATACAAATAAGTTTTCATTAAAATTTTTCTATAAGAAAAAATTGAGTCATCAAATTTAGGCATATTGGAAATTGATTGGCCCTCTTTAAAAAAATAATTTGTTGATGTCATAACTCCAAAGATGATTAAATCTTATAGCAATAACAATTTTGCTCTGGTATCAATTGTCAGATCATAAGACACTAAGAAAGGAGTGAATTGGTGTTTTACTGACGAAATCGATTCATAAATTTAAGTCGTGGAAGGATAAGATTGATTAAAAAATTTAAAGTGCAACACAATAATAATAAAATCACAAACACAATAGAATGAGAAGCAAAGTAAGATAGAGCAAACATGAAAATGAGAAATTTGTTGAATATGTTCGATCACACCTTACCCAACGTCTCCGCTCTAACTTTTCAATCTTGAAACCATTGTAGATTTTCACTAGCACACCCTTCATTAATTTCAAATAGGGTAAGAAAGAAATCATGTAAACTTACGCTTCCAGAGGTAAAACAATCTCTCTTACTCAAAAGCTTTCATTCGTGCATTTTCTCCGCTCAAAAGACAATGCATAATATTTTATCTCTTAGGAGATCAATCACTTATTACAAACATTCTACAACATTCTCCCATCTCTCTTTTATAATTAAAACATTTCACAAAAGAGAGAGAGGAAAAAATATAACATTTTCAAGTGTAGGCTCAAATAAACTTCATAAGAGGTCTTCTTTATTTTCCTTAAAAGTTCGCACCTTCTTAAAATATTTTGGGCAACTTTTATAGCTTCGAATTTCCTCCATAATGCATTCAAAATTAGATGTTTTTTATTTTCAAAAAGATTATGAATGTCGAACATTTTTCCACTAAACATTTATAGTCATTGCATTGTTAAAAAAATTTGGACTTTTAATCTTTTGTAGGTAACTTTTTTGCATAGTTCTTCAATAAGGTGATTATTAATTTTATGAAAATTAAAAGAATATTTGTAATTTTTATATTCATATTCTAATTCAGATTTCATGAGAACATTGATAAATATTAACCAGATGTTAAGTATACATAATTATTGTTCCAAATTAATTTTTTCAATACATCAAATTCATAAGTTAACATCATCAAAATATAATTAATTAAGATATAAAACAGATTCAATCGGCAGTTAATTAATGCCTCAGAATCTTCTAATCATCATCCTCTTGTCAATTATGAGTGATATCAAATCATTTGTTGATGGAGTTGCATGATCTATGCAATCACAATTTTCGTGGGGGGGTCAATGGCTAACTGTTTATGAAATAAGTACGCCCAAATTATTTATCTTTTCAGTTCCATTTTTAAATGTTCCAAGAATGCAAAACTTTTTGTTAGCTTTGCTTCGACAACATACTATGGCAACACCAACGTCAAATATGAGAACCTTAAGTTGTATTCATCTGAATAGCATGTCTTTTCTTGATTTCTCAGACGATGTCTCATTACAGTCGGTACAAATGTACTCCTACGATCCTAGTCTTGTATATTTTCTTCAGTTAGTACAAATATTAAGGTGACAAACTATGGGCCACTTCAAAATATTGGCCGGCATTTTCACGTGGCAATAAATAGGAAGACCACCATAAGATTTCCCAAGGTAGGTAGTGCTGTTATAGAGATGAATGATGAAGTGAATAAATTTAAGGGAAGGCAGAAGCAATAATGGCCACTTGAATATGTTGGAATCAAAGAACCCACTTGGGTCTCAGCGGATAAACTAGCCCCAAATCACTTGAAGATGATATTGTTTCCTGATCTCAGAATACATAAGTTTCAATTAATTGCTTACATGCTAGGAACAGGCAATCCACCAAAAGAATGAACAATGATGATAGTAAGAGTAAAACGATAAACAAATATTTATTTATGGAAAAAGAATTTACATGTATAGACTCGTGTGTTTCGCTCCCCCGACATAGAGTTGAACAGAAGAGCATGACGAGCAAGATCTTGAAAAAGATTCAAGATATTGTCCCTACCATGCCAAATTGTAGATATTTTGCAATAGACTAAGTATGTTCATGCACTTCCAGCTAAATTCTGCTCATCGCTGTTGAGGCCCTTGACACGCTTGGGCCTCCATTCTGTTCGCCCCCTCACAATCTCAGCCCCACTTTCCAGCCGAAGCAAATGCTGGCACTCTATGTCAATATCCGATGACCCCTCGCCGTTACCTTCAGAGAAGGCAACGAGAGATTGCAGCACGCTGGCCCTCCCACACTCCCTCCTGTACTCCAGACTCAGTCCTGCAAGCTCATGGCTCTCCAATATTGAGATTGCAGCTCCCTGCAGTTGTCAATGATGTCACTTAGGTGATCTAGAAAAGATAAATCAGACATGCAGCATTGGCAGGTCTACCAAACTCAACGCTGTTAAATGAAATGGGACATCTCAATGGAAAAGCAAGCGCACCAATCTGTATTTAAAACATTGCTGGCAAGGAATGTTAGGACAAAAAAAGAAAGAAGCAAGAAAGGCAACATGGAATCATTGATCTTAATGGTCCCGGAATGACGTGAGGTCAAACAAATATATTTAACAACTCATTTTTTTTCCTCTGGAAGGTCTTGGATGCAAATTCATTTAAAAAGTATTCATTAAAATATGAAATTTAATAGAATGCTATATGCAAATGTTTATTTCTCGAGAGAAAAACTTAAATTCCTGTTCTAGCACTCAAGTTTTTTATTGAGTATACCATTCCTACAATTTGTCCAGTTCCAATCTGCCACTGACAACTCAGAAATATATATTTAAAAGCTCATTAGGGCTCACCCCTTTCAGAATACCACTGACGAAAATTATTTGCATATCCTTAGAAATGTCATAATTAGAAGGTGGTTTTGGCGTTAAGATCCCAATACAACAACAACAACAACAAAGTCTTATCCCACTAGGTGGGGTCGGCTACATCGATCATACGACGTCAATTCGTTGATCCATGTTCATGAGATTCGACAGGATTTTACGTTAGTTGTCGGGGCCTAACACAACCCTCCTCATTTATCCGTGCTTGGGACCGGCTATAAATCATAGGCGGAGTTGGCGTTAAGATCCCAATACTAGAATATATTTATTAATAGTGGGATAACAAGAATATAATTAGGAAAAAAAAAAGTGATAGAGGAAATACAAAAATCCAAAGATAAATTGCATCATCAACATTAATTGATAATACTATTTAAGTTTTGCAATTTGAGACATGTAGCTTACCTCAAGGATCCAGCCAATGTATTTCACATTATTAACATGCTGGTTTATATCCAAATCGGCATATCGAGGCTGCATAGAATTAATAGTTCAACCCATTAGCACCATATTAAATGGAAAAACCAATGTAACTGTAAGCTAATTTTCACTTACTGTTAAACCACTACGAATATAATCTGCAGTATCATCTTCAAGCTTACGAAGTTTTCTGATGTCCTCATCCACAATTGGAGCACGATCAGCAAAGTAAGCTCCTATTTCATGTCTAACTTCCTCAGGCATTTTAGACAACTTCCTTGTCTGTTTGTTCATAATTACCCACACACTGTATGTCATGGCATCATAACAAACCATCAGGAAATGGTGTTCCTTAGCACTAGCAAAGAAGCAAATACTAGACAATATTTAGAGGAAATTTTACTTTTGAACTTGCATCTAAAAATATATGAATTCATACCTCGAAGCTCTCAAGATTGTTTGACCAGTTCGGTAATCACGGATATGCTAATCACGTCGCATACCGTTCTTTCCTGATGCCGCAACCCAAGTATCAACCTCAACAACATCTTGCCTGAAAAAAGAGAATAAAGAAAAATGAAAGTGTAAAGTTTAATAAAGAGTCGTTTTATTGTTTGTGAACCACCAGAGACCAGACTGAAATCCCATTGCATCTGCAAACCACTTTCACATTGACTCAGAGAAACTTGATAGAAATTAGAATATTTAAAGATAATTAAAAAAACGTTATGAATTTCAGACCAAATATCGCAAAAATAACAAGAGTTTTTCTTAAACAAAAAGTATAAAGACTTGATGGTCTTTCGAGCAAAGCAAAAATAACAAGATTAAATGATTCATCCATTTTTCAGATTATATTAGTTTCTAGAATGATGAGATTCATTAACACGTTCTGGCTTTTGTATTTAGTAAAGAAACTTACGAAGTACAAGATACATTGAGAGATCCTGAATATACCATGAAGGATAATGATCAATTTGAACCTGCATCTTGGTGACAACCCAAATTAAATTTCTTTTGGACATCTCAGACGTGGAGCCAAAGCCATCACCTAGGAGCCCTGCACTCTTCACGTGATTAAGCGCTGTTTCCTGAAAGATTTTTGACATTGTGAGCAAAATAAGGGCAAATCAATCTGCATGCAAGACAGCAAGAGCGCACATATCAGCATGTGTACGATTCATCAATGTCTCTATGGAAGCTGTTCGATCTGCTCCAATCTCATAGGATCTGATAGAGAAGTGCTACCTGAAAACTATTCCATCCGGCATGATCCTTCCAAGCCCAAATGCATCAGCAAGCATGTCTGGTCGTTTGGGCTTCCAGTCCAACATAGTGAATTGTTTCTCGGCTGCTAAGAAAATGGTCGTCACCGCGGCAAAAAGAAAGCTCCAGTCAGGCAACTGGTTATAGAAAGTCTTCCGCATTAGAGAGACGTCTTCGTCAGCTTTCTGGCCATCGGCTTTCAGGCCAACCTTAGTCCCATTTATCTTCGGAAGACTCTTTGCTTGTGCCTTGACCACCATGGCCCTTGGCAAGGAGTTCGGCTTGTCAACGATGCCGTTTATGCTCAAACTTTCAGGGCCTTCCCCGAAAGCCCTTGATGCTTTTGCCGAAACCGAAGATAATGAAGAAGGTACAGAGAAGAAGGCCGAAGCCGCCATGGTAGCAGAAACCATTGATCTGGGTAAATTATATCTCAAACATCTGCGCAACATGTTCATGAAACTTATCATATCAGGGCAGTTATGTTCACAAATCGAAAACAATAATTACCAAATGGAAAACGCGATAAGTACCTCTAATCATAGAAAGTCGAAAGAAAAATAAAGGCAAATGAGAAAGTTTTCTCTTATTCAACATTGTTCAGGTTCTTCAGCCACAAAAACGCATATACAATGAGGTAATCACTTCGTGAACAATGAAAAGGATTTGAATTGCTACAAAGGGGAGGAAGACAACCTAAATCAGAAACTTTTTCTTCAAGAAGAATATTAGCGATCATGACAAAATGAACGAAAAACAAAGAGTTCATTGATAATTCTTCAGAAGTAAAATAAAAAGATCCATCTTTTAGTGACAATCTCTGTGTTTGAATAAAGAGTCATTAAGAGAAAATTAAAGAGAAGATAAAAGGGTCATTAAGGGAAAATTAAGGGGAAGATAAAAGAAAGGGAAGTGAAGAAAATTATTATATTTCATTTTTAGATTCAAATAAAATAGCACAAATGGAGGAGAATGGAGAAAAAAAAATGGAGATTCCCCTTTGTCCCCTCCATTAAAATTTTATTCAAATAAAGGAAAAAAAATTTTACCTTCCCCTCCTCATCTTTACTCTTATTTTCTTTTAATCCTCCTCACCACCATCACCACCACCACCACCACTAATGGAGGGGAATGAAAGAAAAAAAATGGTGATTCCTCTTCATTCTCCTTTATTAAAATTTTATTCAAACAAAAAAAAATTTATCTTCCCCTCCTTCTCTTTAAAAAAAATGAAGATATCCCTTCGTTCCCCTCCGTTAAAATTTTATTCGAACAAAGAGAAAAAAAAAAATTTTCTTTCCCCTCCTCCTCTTTACCCTTCTTTTCATTCATCCCTTGCTCAAAAACGGATAAAGATCCGCATGCCAAGAAAAAAGGCAACAAAAGAACACAATTTTACACTCCATTCCGGTCCGAACTCATCACCTGCGGCCATGGCGACGAGGACAGAGCCGGCTCCCGATCTCCTCCGCCTCAACGTCAGGGCCTTCGCGGAATAGTAAGAGGGGCTGGGAGGAGGAGAGAAGAGGAGGGCGAGGTGTTGCGAAAATGGAGAACAGAATTTGGCGGTATTCTTTTAATTTTCTTTTATTTTGGAAGGTTCCTCTTCCTTTTTACTTGTTTTCTTTTTTAACTTTCAGTTTAATTTATTTAAGACGGACCACTTAATTGGCCTTTTTTTACTTGTAGATCCAATTTTTTACTTCTGACCCGTCAACAGATATTACGAAGAATAATTTGAAAAAAAATTAGGATTATTTTCATAAAGCATCACTTTATTTTCAAGTCTACTTTTAAATTACGAAGCTTACTCACTTTTTTTCAAGACAAAGAGGATAGAAATTTATTCTTTTGGATCTATAAATTATCGTTACTTTTTCATTTTAGTCCACTTTTATCACATTTTTATTAATTTTTCTTTTACTCATTTATAAAAAAACCAAATTACATCTTTCTGGGTAACACATCAAATAATAGATATAAAAAAATAAAAAAATATTAGAACACTTAATTTTTAGAGCTGAATTAGAAGGGGGCGACTGATGCATGGAATATTGTTTTCTTTTTTTTATTTATTATTTGATGTATTATGAAAGGACGGATAATTTAATTTTTTTTATAAATAAAAAATTAAAAAAAAGTAACAGAAATGAACGAAAGAACTCAAATGAAAAAGTTAGGATCCAAAAAAATAAATTTGTAGTTTAAAGTTAGAAGTGAAAAAATCGATAATTTAGAGGTTGTTTATGGAAATAGCAAATTCGGCTAAATTTATATTTTTCGATGGTTTAAAAAAAAATCGGATGGATAGAAAAATTGATTCCCTTTCATCATCAATCAAACTATTATTAATAAATGGCATAATCATTTTTTTTTCTTTTAGATCGGATCATCATTTTCATTTTTTATTTAATTTAGATGTTTTAGAAATTTTTTAAAAAATAAAATATAGAAAATATTTAAAATATAAAATTATTTTCATATGCTAAAATAAAATATTAAACATATTAAAATTTTCAAAGTGAAAAGAAAAAATAAAAAAAATCATAGTGGAATAAAAGAGTTTAAGCTTTTGAGGCAAAAAAGAGATTTACTGATAATTCGAATTTAAAGTGATTAGTTATCCCAATCCATATAAAGTGACGACGAGAAGTTTTTTATTTTTGGATCTTAAATCTTTCCGAAAGGAACTTAGATCTATGTTTCTTTTTATCTACTTTCTTTATTTTGTTTTTTTATAAACATTTGGCAAAAAAGTACTGTTTAATTAGTAAAAAGTCGTTTAGTAGTGTCAACAAGGAAAAAAGATCTAATAATCCAAATCATTCTTTTTTTGGGTTCGGTGTTCATATGGGCATTCTTTTGTTGTGGCTCGGGATGAAACCTTCAGCAGCAAGCAAAATAATAAAATTATTCAAATTAGAACGGGTTGTGTAGTCCAAAGTCCAAACCTAATCCTTTCTTGATGTGCTCAAAGTCATTAGCATTTGATTGATTGAAGAACTATTGTTACTTCAACAAGAATTATCATTCAAATTCAATTATCTTTACCATTCGTTAAAGCTTTTCAGGAAAAGAAAGATTTTTTTACCCACCGATTCTCCCGTGTCCTTTATTAGCAATTGACTAATCCGATTCAATTATTTATTAGATAAACATCATTCTAATAGTTGTTAAACAATGTTGTCAATTTCATTATCTTACTATTTCTAATTGTCTCAAGCTTAATTTTATTTTTATGATCTTATGTGTAAGGTCTTAACATAATTTTTATTTTTATCACATGATTTTTTTATCTTATCTGATCATATGTAATTCTATATAATTCATATAATTATTTAAATATTAATAAATATATATATATATTTATTATAATAACAATTAATTTAGATGAAGTGTAATATATTTTTCATTTTCAATATGTAATGATGTAATTTTGCTTAAGAATCGATATATTTATGACTATTGTGTAATTTAAATTTCAAATACAATAAATTTATCAAAAGAATATTTGTTATTTTAAAATATATAATTTTTATTAATACATAATATTTTATGATCTGATTTTATGTAAGATCTCGATTTTGACAATCTTAATTTTAAATCATCAAATGTTTAGCGAAAAAGTTTATTGTGTTTGAATAAAAAAATGAATAAAAGGTTAAGAAGATGTTGGATCCGCCGATAGCTATTCAAGAGTTAAGGGGTCATTTGTTTGGTGATAAGTGTCATAATATCTCAATATTTTAAGAAAGCCAAATATCCGATAGAAATATATTATTTCCATGAAACTTTGAACATTCAAACGTGCAACCATCTCGAAAATGATAAAATCGTCATTTTTAACCTCAAAATAAGAATATATATTCTTTTAAATAGAATATTTATATTCTCATTATTTTGAATTATTTTGAACTATTAAATTTTAATAATATATTATTATATTAATATATTTACTGTTGTTATAATAGTAAACATCAACTCTTTATAGTAAATATTATATTTTAAAATTTTATTCCCATAGAATAGGAATATATATATATATATTGATAATACGATACTATATTATATTTTCGGTGAATGATATTACATTATTTTATTATTTATCCAACAACCGGCCTACTTTTGTAGAATATTTTTTAAAGAAAAAAAACTAGAATCAAGAATAAACAATTTCAACCAAAAATTAAAACTATTTATCTCTGAAAAATCCACGGGCACGATTTTTAAAAATATGACAAAAATAATTTTCGTCATCATTATTTATAAAATAAAACAGAATAGAATTTTATTCTTAAACTAAACCAGGCAAAAAAAAACGTGATATTAAATGTCCATTCAAATGAGATTAAAACTTAACCTCGGCCTTTTCATATTCTGGTACATTTTTTGAAAAAAAATTCGATAGACCGAAAGAACTTAATCCAATGGGCATCACAAAAAAAAAATTTCCTGTTCATCTCAATTATTTTATTTCATTTTCTCTATATTAATAATTTATTTTAAGTTTTTTATTTTATTTTATTTTATTTTTCTCTCTATCCTCACACTCACACATAATTATTTTCCATTTTTTTATTACCTTAACATTTACTTTTAGGTTTGACCATTTATTTTTATTTGTTAGTTAACTCAACCATATAATTATGAAAAATAAATTAGCTTTTTAGTTTTAAATTAAAATAGTAACTTATTCGGATAAATTCAATTAAAATATTTATTAATTTTGTTACCTTTTATGAAAAGTAGGTTTAAGAGAGAATAAACATATTTTTTTATTCAACTTAATATTTATTTATTTTAAAAATATTTTTCCCTTTTTATTCTCACAATCCATCCAAACCCCCGCTACAAAACTAATGTATCAAATCAAAATTCAATTTTCATCATTATATTTAATTCTATCAAATACATTTATAATTAATAAGTTAATTTTATTTTAGATTTTCAGAAACAAAAAAACTTCAATTGGCTTTTCAAACTTCAGTAGTTTTCATATCACATAAAAAACCAAAGTTTTAGTTAATGGGAGTTATCATGTCTCACTTAAAGTAAGAACCAAGGTTGCAAACAGTGCATTAAAGAATTGTAATAATTAATCTTTAGAAAAAAAAACAAAAATGTATAAAATATAGGGGTAAAATAAAATTTTCAATTTACTATTGCAAAGATAATATTTTCCAAAATAATTTTAATTAATTATATAATTTAATTGCATATTAAAATAGAAGAAATATGATTTCAACAAATAATTAAAAAGTAATATCTAATGGAATGAAACAAAAAAAAGACAAAATATCTAGTATAGTTGAATAAGATTTTTTAAATAATAATAATAATAATAAAGGTAAGTACACATAGTTAAATTATATTAATGTATGTATACATATTTGAAGCTTGTAACGAATATTAATATTATACATTTATATAATGTATATGTGTGGAAGTCCATTAAAATTGAAATATTCTTGTACTTGTTACATATTGCAAATATATTTGTAAGAGATGTTATTGTTTGGTATTTTTTATATCTAGTGTTGTTAGGTAGTAGAGGATAAAGTTGATTCGTTGATAGAGATTCAAAGATGTGAAATACTCTCGACCAATTGGCAAGATTTTAAATTTAAAATGTAAAGTACTTGGAAAGGTTTGTCATTAAGGCAGCGAAAACAAATTATGAATTTTGATGAAAATATCTAAAGGACAATTATATTGCATATGATAAGATCTTATGGGGCTTTGCTAAGATGTACTTTGTCATCACAAATTACATTTTATCTCCATCATGCAATTAATCCAATGAAATTGTAAGATGTTCACAAGAGAACTGGAGGAACCAAATTCTAACATATTTAGTTGAGATAATAAGTTTCCTGGTGCATAGTTACTTGTTGTCGATGATAAGAATTTTCTTAAATTGAACTAGTCTTATAAAGTGACTACTAGGAGAATATAAACTAACGATAAGAGATCTAAAGATCAAAATGATTTGCCTAAATAATTTCACATAGAAAAAATATGAAGGTGATCATGAGCTTACATATAACTATCTTTTTTATCTTTTAAGATGCGTTTTAAATTCATGTGGATCAAAATCCTTAAACAAATAATATATATTAGAGCCGACCTCTCATGAAAATTTGATAAAGATGATTTGATTGAATAATCCTATATTAGCAAAAATACGGAGATAATCATGAGCTTATATGTATCTTTTCATTTACCTTTCAAGATATTTTGAATTTATGCAAATCAAAAGTTCAAAATGAATAATATTTTGATTGGACTGATCATATCTTTCTCATTTTGACATTTTTTATTAGGCTAAGGACTAATGTCCTACTCTTCAACCAAGGAAGGGTGTGGCTTGCATACATGTACTCTGCCATTAGAAATTATACCTTTCTCTAATCCAATTATAGTTTAAAATATTTACATGCAAATGAAGAAATCAATTCCAACATGTTTAGTTGGGATAATAAACATTCTAATGCTTTAGTTACTTTTGTCAATGATAAAAAAATTCTTAAATTCAAAATACCTCAATGAACTAAGTACCATAATTAGATGGACATAGGCATGTGTTCTTATCATTGGCATTTTTTCCTTTTTGTTTTCAATTGGACTAAAGAAACTCACTTATACTTACTGAAATAAAAGAGCTAATATGTTGCCCTCAAACCAAAAAGGAAACATGTTACTTAGATGCTTACCTAATTGGACTAAAGGGAATGTACGACGGACAATAATGATCCTCTTATGCTTAATTAAATAATGGTGACTAATGCCCTACTCTTCAACCTAAAGGAAAAGGGTGTTTCTTGGATGCTCTATGCCATAAGAAATTACACTTATCTTGATTACACATTTTATCCAATTATAGTGGAAAATGCTCACAATGAAATGAAGCAATCCAATTTCAACATATTTCATGAGGATAATAAGTTTTTTGGTTTGTAATTACTACTGTCGAGAATCAAAATTTTCTTAAATTCAGGGAAACTTTGTGAAGTGACTATCACAACAAGACTATAACAAGCATGTGCATTTTTGATATTTTGGTGTCTTCAATTGGGCTAATTAAGATGTTTGAGTAACGACAATGGTTTATTTATGCTTACTAAATAAAATTTTGCTCTTCAACAAAAAGGAAAGGATGTTGCTTGGATGTATTATGGCACTAGAAATTACATTTTATGTTGATTGTGAAACTTATTTAATGAAAATGAATGTTCATAGGAAAATGAGGGAACCAAATTTTAATGTGTATATTCGGATAATAAGTTTTCTTATACATAATTTTTAATTAGCAAGGATCAAATTGAAATTCAAAGTATCCTACCTAATGAATTGACTACCACAACAAAATTTGACATAAGCATTTGGGTATCTTTAATTGGATAAAGAAGATGAATCAAGAGACACATGTTTATCCTTATGCTTGCTTACGCAAAATGGACTAATGTTTCGTCGTCCATAAAAATCGATAGACACATGTTCATTGTAAAATGTATTTTTCATTTAGAATTTGATTTTCCATTACCCACTAAATGAACAATTAGGACTATAAAGGAAAAACGTCCACCAAATCTCTTATCTATGTAGCATCCATCCATAAAACATAAAAAAATCAATCTTGGAGATTAAATCAGAAAAAAGGAGCCCATAGGGGGAGGAAGTTACAATCAAAGTTTATCTTTTAAACCACCTATATAAACTCCTCTAACTTCATCTATTTTCGTCCTCTCCTCCTCCCTTAGGCCACAGTTGCCAATCGTCGGAGACATCACCATAGACGACCCATGATTGATCATTTTCTAATATTTTTCGATTGCTATTTTCCTTACCATTTTCCCTTGGTTTCCTCCACAAATCGCGCGGCTAGCAGGTGGTCAGGAACATGGAAGAAGGACCTTCAAGGTTGGGAGTCCATCTGGGACGATTGGCGAAGGAATCAAGCTAGAAGAACCTAGAGATATGGACCAAATCTCAAGGAAATTTGGATCGATTTTAACAATATATATGCATGTTTTAGGATCCACTTAGAGCCATAGTATTGTCTTTTATCTACCATGAATCGTTCCATGTATTTATTTTCATTGTTAAGAGGTTTATTTCGATGAAATTATGTGGAAAACCATGAAGGCGTGATCACAATTTCGTTGGAATCACATAACCTAGCCCAGATTTGAAAAACCTGGTCGGGGTTTGAACATCGCCGAGCAACATGACGCTCGAGTTCAACGCCGCCCGACCCATGCCGTCGCTGACGTGCACAGATACCAAAATCCAGCCCGAGTACTGACATTGCAACCATCAGAATCAACCCGGGCCGAGCTTGGGTTATACTTGGCCCGAGCTATCTAATACCACGGAACCCGACTCGGGTTCCATCGAGGATTAAGTTATGATGATATTTTTAGTTGATTCTTTATATTAATAATGATCTATGATATGTACTCAATGTGACTGATATTATGATCCAAAGTGTTGTTTTTTCTTAGTATGATCTGAAGTCACAATTGATACGAAGAAGAAAACATAATTAATTAATAAAGATAAAAACTTGGGTGACAATATTACGAATTGCTGATATCTCATTGTTTATCATTGTTCATTGCATTATTAGGGCATGGGTTTAAGCAATGTCCCCATTGCATGATTTCTCCCCATCTTTTGACGAAATAGGATACCTCCCCCTATAGTGATGATGACTCATCGTGAATCAGGCCTCATGAAGTACATGATACCTATTGTAATCAAAACGTTCATTGATGACATTACACGAATGACACTGATCCAGAGCATTAAATAGCCTTTGATGACACATTGATTTCAGAGCATTGCATTGATTCATCCATTAACATTGCATTGATTTATTTATTGACTAATTGATTTATCTATTAATTCTAATCATAGTATAACACCATTTTGTTCCATTGATTACACTCATAGTATAACATTGACATATTCTATTGATTCTTATTAAGCATGGCATTGATTTTTTTTTCTATTGATGCTTATGATTCCATTGACTCATGCTTCTTTATTGTTAATGTTTATCCATTGATTTATTATCCACCTATTGAATTACGAAGCTCACAGATTATTGTGCCCCCTGCATTGATCTTGCATGTAATGAGAATAATCAAAGATGAGCTCAAGCAACTGATGATGTTCGACATGAAATTGTCTTAGGATATTATTTCTATGGTCATTAGCTATTCCTTGTCATATATAGATACATGGTGTTATCCTTATTTTATCAGACATTCACTCTATTCTTGATTATCATTAGTGTTATGAATTATTATGACTGTTATTGGTTTATATTAGTGACTTTCTTGAACTTCCACATTTATTGACATCTTCATTGATAGTTTTATTTCAATCTTCCGCTTGTATATTATTCTGGTAAAAGAAGCAGTTAAAGTTTAAATTTTAGTCAAAGCATTATATAGTTAATAGCGTTCCTCGGTTGAGTTTTGCCATTTGGCAAGGACAATTTGAGCGTTGCGATCCTAATTTGGATTGATAAGAGTCAAAATTATTCTAAGCATGATAAGTCCATTTAAGCCCATTTTCAATGTTCTATAATTTTAAAACATTTCATTTGTACATTATATTGTTTTTAGTCAATGGTTTTCTTTACAAATAAGTGTACATTGACAAATTTAGAGGATAATAAAAATATCATTTTCACTACATCATTGTAAAGACGAACATTATCCAATCAAACCTTCATTTTATTTCTCCTAAGGCTTTGTTTGGTACGCGAGCTATTTAGCCCTCGAATTGTGTCAAAACAGATATTGACCCATCAACTTGTTCTCAGGAACCTATAGTCCTTGTTTTTTCAATTTTTGAAGCTGCCGACAACATTTAATCATGTCTCTTCTTATTATTCTTGTTCTAATGTTGTTTGGTTAAAGAGCTAGAACAAACACTTTGTTCTTGACTAATTCCTCTACCAAACAGAGCCCATCTTTTATTCTCATCACTCTTCCCTCGGCTTTTTATTCTCTCAATATCACACATTGTTGTTCTCTCTCGCTTTCATCTATCTTGTAAATCACAATAAATATTATAAATTATGGAAGATTCTTAGTATGAGTTAGTTTAAATAATATTGTTTCAATATATACTTTTGTCTTAAATAATATTTTTGTTACTAATTTTATTAAACATTGTTATTTGAAGCCATAATAATTTTATTATATAATATATGGTATAAGATATCGAAACATTTATAATTCTTCGTGTTGAATGTTGTTGATTTTTATTTGTATAGGAAGTATACCAATATAGTATAACGTAATTATATTGTTATAATGTACAACTAGACCTTTACAACATTTAGTAATATACATATATTATTATAGAATTATAAAGGTGTTTATTTATTTATTTATATTACAATATAATTTAAAATATAGACAAGACATTTTAAGAACAATTTTACATTTTTTTTAAAAAAAGTATCTTACTTGGGCATTTTAAAATAAAAAAAAAACAAAGAACCCAAACAATGACCTTGATAATTTTTTTATCCGGGTAAAATAATTCTGATTAAATTCAACCACATCGAATAGTTTTTAATCTATACACTTCTTGAATAAAAGTAATGAATTGTATTAAAATATTAAATAATATTACTAAAAATAATTTTATTTAACTAACGCAGCGGGGGATCATAAAGTGGAGGAGATTACAACTTTTGGACGAATCCCGAAAGAGGTTGACAGTTCAAAGCACCACCAATAACTTGATAAACTCGGAATCCACCGAGGCTCGGAATCCATTGAGAAATAAAATCACACAGGTTTAATAAATAATTGGATAATAATTGAACTAACTAATAATAGAAGAGGTTATGCCTATTTATAGGCATTTACAATCAAATCTAAAAGAATCTAAAATCTATAAAGATAAAATAATAACAATTTAGATAAAAATTCCAACTGACAATACTTATCTTCTATCATATCTATCCTACATTAGTCTCTCTTTCTTCAAAAGAGTTCGACCTCAAACTCTGAAAAATTGAATCTAGAGATTCACGCTTAATATCCCACAGTGGTCTAGTCTTCTTTCTTAGCTCATCAGATAAAGCATTAGACCAAACATATTGTATAACAGTACCAAATAATAAGGTATTATCTTTAAATCTTGACTTGAAAATATAATCCGCAGAAAATTAAAATATTTGGTGTTGACGAAAACTTTCATGCATCTGAGATCAACTTGAAGCATTTGAAGTAGATCTCTTTTGTTAGTTGACAAATTTAGATCCAACTTTTCATCCACCTCCTGAATAAATTTATCTTCTTTTTCCTCAGAAAGAAAATCCAAGATAACCAACTCTTTAGTATTTGGATAGATTGTGATATCTTGAGTAGTTTCTTGTAATTTTTCAATTGGAGCAGATATAACTTCCAAAGATAATTGATCTTCATAGGATTGCATAGATTCTGGAAGAAAATCCAAAATAACCAACTCTTCAGTATTTGAATAGATTTTGATATCTTGAATAGTTTCTTGTGATTCTTCAACTGGAGCAGATATAACTTTCAAAGGCAATTGATATTCACAAGATTGCACAGATTTTGAAGGAGCCTCGAGCATTATACTATCCAACTGTTGTTGAACTTTGTCAATTGAATTCTTGATGTTCTTCAAATGAAATTGCACTTCTTGCAATAAATTTTGCCTTTCTTATTGATATTTGCTTGATTGCTGAAAAATAAGATAATGATACGATGAAGGCAAAAAATATTCGACGAGTAATTTTTTCAACTTTTTCCACGTCCGAGCAAGTTGTTTGTGATAACAAACTCGTAATTGTTATTCTCTTTCCACCAAGAAAGTGCTCTAGCTATAAATTTGTTGGCAACTAATTTGGCTTGTTGAGATTTTGGAACATCCCAATAATCAAAGAAATAATCGACTTTAGAAATCAAATACAAAAATTCATCGATATCAAAATACCCATTAAATGAAGGTGGATCTATCATCATCTAATTAGTTAAATAAAATTAAAAGAAAAAGAAAAAGAGATAAAAATAATGTAATTAACAAATGACGAGGGAGAAGAGAAAGAGAAAGAAAATGAAAAAGGATAAAGAGGTAGTCAAATAAGGAAATAAACAAAATAAAAATAACGGAGACATTTCAGTTAGGAAGGAAAATAAAAATAAAATAATAAATAGATAATAAAAAAGAAGATGAGCATCGGGACGAAGAGGTAAATCTCCTCGAAGGCTCTGATATCACTTGACGCAGTAGGGGATTGTAAAGTGGAGGAGATTACAACTTTCGGACGAATTTCGAAAGAGGTTGACAGTTCAACCCACCATCAATAGCTTGATAAACTCGGAATCCACCGAGAAATAAAATCACACAAATTTAATAAATAATTGGATAATAATTGAACTAACTAATAATGAAAGAGATTATGCCTATTTATAAGTATTTACAATCAAATATAAAAGAATCTAAAATTTATAAAGATAAAATAATAACAATCTAGATAAAAATTCCAACTAACAATATTTATCTTCTATCATATCTATCTTACATCATTAACCATCTTAACACTTATCTTACTTGTTAAGTTCATTTCTATCTTAGGCTTTTTTTGTGTACATAAAAAACTTCAAATCTTTTGGGTTGGATCAGGTTAAATGTTTGTTATTATGTCAACTTTTTTTTTTCAAATATATTGTTTTTTGTTCGGTTACAGGAAAAAAATTAACGAGGAACCATGGCCCATGGGCTGAAATCGCGTCCCAATAAAGGCCCACCATTAAATATCGAGAGGTAGTTTCTGTGTGAATCTCATCAACTCTCTCTCTCTCCAATTCGGAGCCACAATATCCCTCCTCCACCATCCCACACCGAGTGCGGCACGTCGCTCCCTCCACCTCTCTATAAATTTCTAGGGTTTTCACGATCAGCTCGACCCCTTCGTATCTCTGCCCACCTCCCTCTCGCTGGTCTAGATCTTTCCAGGAGCTCGTTCGATCGCCGGCAGGTGCGCTCGAGGTATCTCCTCTCCACCTCACGACGCCTCTCGATCTGTTTTTGGTTTTCCTTTTTGGATTTGGATTTGGATTTGGATTTGTTCTTGGAGGTAGATTTCTGAGCCCCACTCTCGTAGCTAGGGAAATTTTGGTGTTCGATTTTGCGTTAGAATTTGGATGCGAATTGTGTCAAAAAAGTATCTCTGAGTGTTTTTGGGCATGGATCGAGGGATTGGGGATCTAGATTTTGCTGTTCTATCCGGGGTGCCGTCCGTGATAATATCGTTCATGTTACTTCCTCTCAAATAGAAAAAAAAAACATGGTTCATGATACTGTCTCGTTGTGGAGCTCGCGATTTAGGGTTTGCTTTTGCGTGCGAAAATGAGAAGTTATATTTTTTAACAAAAAATCTTATGAGTGATGCAGTTCGATGACTCAATATTGCATCTGTTTGTTTATGTTGGGTTTGTGGTTCTTTTGGTAGCTTGATCTTTAAGTAAATCCACGACGGTAGTTGGAAGATGTGTAGAACTCGTGTTTTCTGCATGTGAACAATAGAAATTGATTGAGTAAATATTCTCTTCATCTTTTAAAGCAACGTTGGGAGGATTAAAGATCTGATTGTTGATGTAAGGTAGAGGTTGTATCCCACAAGGTCATTCTTCTTCTGTGCAATTGCATGCATTTTTTGTTGCATATTTGTTTGGGGCATTGATTTGAAAGGTTTTCGTCCAACAGTCAACGTTTTTTCTTTATGTTGTTGTCTTTGGTTTAGAAATCAGTGACGGGGCACGTCAAATGATTATGGTTTTGGGATTGCACCACGGAAGCACATGGTCTCATGTGATGATTAAATATATTTAAAAAAGATAGAGCTGTTTTCCTACAAAAGTAATCTGTGATGTGAACTGGTACAACATGAGCTATTTACAATTACTTTGGCTAGAAATTGACGGTCTGTTCTGAATTTTAGCAAAATATGATTGGTATGATAGTTACTATTGCACATTCATATGTGAAGAACATAGCAACGCGTGTTAATGAACTCCTCAAAGAAAAAAAAGTGTGCTAATGTACTGCTATTTGATTAATTCACTTTACTTATTCCTTCTCTTGTTCTAGTTCAACAAAATATACTCGTTCCTTGATTTTGAATTCGTGAAGTGTGCTAAAAAAGTGCTATTTTTTTTCTTTTCAAATTTGTCCCTTTTTTTGGTCTAGTTCAACAAAAAATATCCATGGCATGATTTTAATCTGTACACGTACTCTTTACCATACATGCAAAATATTCGGAATTAACTGCGGCAGGATGCCCCTTAGTGTCCTATTATAGTGAAAGATGTAGTACCATTCATTGTGATACTTGTTCATATTCGTCAGGACTGATTTGTATCTATGCGCTTATTGTGGCATTGCAGGCACGAAGGGAACGGAGATAGTGCCTACATATTCAAGGGAATTAATAGAAACTCTGGCTTGATCTTGTATATTTTCATTTATTTATCATCTGATAATAAGCATCTTTAACGGCTCATCAAATGGAACACCTAAATAAGGGACAAACCACTATGTCCCCTAACTTTGTATCCCAACATGTATCATGTACAAGCAATCAGGCTTCTCAAATTGATTTGGTTCCCGGATTTCATAATACTATGCCTGTTAATTGGGCATTGCAGCAGTGGCCATCTATTCCCGTTAACTTGGGATCAGATCAGTCACTATCCATGAATAATCAATCAATTCAGACTAATCTAACCCACAGGTTGCAGGTTCCGTTGCCTGTTATACTGAATCATGACCCATCTTCGTGTTCAAATATTGTGTCATTAGGAGCACAAGCGCAACTTAACATCCATTCATCTCCATCCACAAGCCTTTCTTCACCATCTACATCAAAAAATAAGCGACCTGCACAGGTTCATCCTCCAACCAAGGTTCAAAATGTTGTGGCTAACAATCCGGGGATGCAACAGTTACCATTATCAAATAAACGTCCAGCACCATCGCAACCATTACAGAAAGTACAATCTGAGGCATTTGAATCTGTAAGATCCAAACTTAGGGAATCTTTGGCTGCTTTGTTGGCCATAGTTCCTGAGCAAGGGAAGCAGCAGCAGGTTGAAGAAAAGCTTTCTACGGCTGAAGATCCAGGTGATGTGGCTGGTGAAATAAAACCTAGAGCTGTTGATTCTTCTCGTATTACCTCTTCAGCTGATGAAGTCTCAAGTGGACATGCTAAAAAATGTGATGTTACAAAAACCGAAAGCGGTTTGGTGGAATCTCAACTAAAGCATGCCTCTCCAGATGTTGACATGGCAGCTGATAGCCCTGTTGTTAAAGATGACCTTCTGCAAGGTCATGGACTCTATTGGGCATCTGATCCTGATACTCAAAGAACGGAGGCCCCAACTACTCAGGGGGCAAAAAGACTCAAGGTGGTACATGCGCAAGCAACTTCGGATGAGAACAAGGCAACGACTCAGAAAGTAGAATTCTTGGCCTTCCAAATTGAATCAGAACTCTTTAAATTGTTTGGTGGTGTTACTAAGAAATACAAGGAGAAGGGTAGGTCCTTGTTGTTTAACCTAAAAGATCGTAATAATCCTGAGCTTAGAGAACGTGTTTTTGCTGGTGAGATTGCACCTGAACATCTTTGCACTATGACAGTCGAGGAACTGGCTTCAAAGGAACTTTCTGAGTGGAGACTGGCAAAAGCAGAAGAGTTCGCTCAGATGGTTGTATTGCCAGATTCAGAAGATGTAAGGCGTCTTGTTAAAAAGACTCACAAAGGGGAATTTCAAGTTGAACTTGAACAAACAGACACCGTTTCTGTCGAGGTTGGACTTGGAACAAGTGTTGTCCCTCAATTTCAATCAAAAGTCAAAGAACCAAGAATGCAATCAAAATCTACTATAAAAAACAATAATCAGAAGGCATCTGACAGGCTGCTGCCGGGTAACAGAGAATTCAGTGAGCAAAATCTCTCAAGCAATATAGGTAATTTGCTTCAGGAAAAAACTGATCTTATTGAAGAGCTAATGGAGGATGATGTAAAAGATCCAGAATTGCTTCCTCCAATTATTTCTTTAGATGAGTTTATGCAGGCCCTGGATTCCGAACCACCGTTTGAGAATTTGCCAGTTGATTCTGCGCATGAAACTCCTAGTACGGGAACAGAGAATGAAGAGACATTGGAGAGTAAGGCGATGCCTAAGTCAAATAGTCCATTGCCTGAATCAAATTCTACATCAGATACCACGGAAGGCAAGCGAGGTTCCTCAAATGAAGGTTTGGAGTCCAAGTTGGACCCTTCACATGACTTGAAATCAGAAACAGCTAGTGCTTCCCCCACTGGACAATCTGCAAAGAGCCCTGATGGTTTGGTTATAATGTCTTCTAGGGCTGTTAACGAGGTGAAACCTGTTTTCTCTCAAGCTCATTCAAATACTGTTGCTTCTGAAGCCCCAAATGAAAATATATGGGAAGGTTCAATTCAGTTGACTATTTCTTCCCTGGCAACGGTCTTTGGCATGTTCAAGAGGTATGCCATTTCTCGTTGTTTTTACTAGCGATAAAAGATGGCAGCTCCACAACTCTTCTTTGATGCATGCTTCATCTGTTGTGACCCATGTAAAATTTCTGGTAAAATTATTTCACTTTTTGGCCTTTTGACATCATTATTGATTTTCTCGGATGACTGGTATCTTCAATCTTATATATTATTGTCCTGGTTAGTTGCCATTTTCATGTGAGGATAAGTTTTTTTTTTAACTTCAGGTTGTGGCTTCTTTTTTTAATCATCCTCTGCATCTTCTAATATTTTTCTAATGCATTCTTGAAATTGAAACTCTGCCTATGTTTTATAGCCGGTCCCAAGTCCGGATAAAGGAGGAGGGTTGTGTTAGGCCCCGACAGCCAGCGTAAAATCCTGTCGAATTTCATGAACATGGATCAACGATGGCGTCGTATGATCTATGTAGCCGACTCCACCTAGTGGGATCAGGCTTTGTTGTTGTTGTTGTTGTATTCTTGAAATTGAATGAATATAAAGGCAGAAATTTGAGTATAATTTTTGTAATGTCCAGTATATGTTAAATTTGCTTAACATATTCCTTACATGATTGTTGATACCTTTACTGATATATCCACTTTGAGGAAAAAAGATCTTTGCTCATCTATCTACCTATTTACAGCGGTGAAAGAACATCTACACAAGATTGGCCCAGTTTTCTTGAAATTAAGGGAAGAGTAAGACTGGATGCTTTTGAGAAGTTTCTTCAGGATCTTCCACAATCTAGAAGCCGTGCTGTCATGGTATTGTTTCGGTTTAGTTAATCTCTTATTGCCCTGTCATGGTATTGTTTTGGCTTTGTTAATCTTTTATTATGCTGTCATGGTATTTTTTTTGGCTTGGTTAATATTTTATACAGAATGCTCATGAGATTCTTTCATGAACTAAGTAAAGTTGCAGAATTATCTTCTAATAATCAAGAACTAAGTAATGTTGTGTACGGCTTTGCCTCTCCTCCTGGTTGGTAGTTTGGCACGGCCAATCATGATTTCTTGGTTTGTTTATTTTCTGTCATCTTTTCCTAAGGTTTCTACCCTAATTAAGAGTTATTTTGTATCAGTATGATTTTCTTCGTCTTTGAATTTTGTTCTGCAAGAGGTTCAAAGCAATCTGATTGCAGTTTCTTTCCCTCTAGCCCAAATTCATAATGCATATCAATGTAACCTGAAGAAATCTTGTGCATCGTCATTTATTGATTTTATTTCCATGCTCAACGATTTTCCTGTTGTATGTTCAAGTTTTCTTTCAAGGTATGATTTTGGTTTTTGCATGCTTAGGACTACAATTCGAACAACTTTTTTGTTTCTTTTATCTCAAGCATATTAAGTTTTGTATAATAATAGATCCATTTTCTGTTTGAAAATATTTGAATTTCATATTCTCATGATGTTAGCAACTTTATTTATATTGAACATACCGGCAATGATGAGTGGGTGGAGCGAGTTGTTGGAGAACTCCCACTTGGGGTCTATTGTTGCACCTCTTTTATTACTTTGTTTTTCTTAGGTATTACCTCTACGCTTGTGCGTCTCTTAATGCAACACAAATGGCCATCTAAACTTGGTAGTCATCCTTTCTCTCTTAAAAAAACTGTTCTCTCGGAAAAAAAAAAAGTTACGGCAGGATGCCATGAAAACTGTAGAAAGTCTTTTCTTGTTTCATCAAAAAGTCTTTTCGTCTTTTTATACTAGGGATGTTACTTTGCCGCTGCTTAGATTTTTGCCTAAACATTTGAACCCCTTGGCAAGTGGAAAGAAGTTCTTATTTTCAATAAATTGGAGACCAAATCATAATGCTATAATGTGTTGGCATATAAAACAAAAACAAGGTATCAGAAGCATTGGAAACAGAATGCTAACCTTCCCTATTGTGAGTTTTTAGACCTGGCCACCAAAATGGAATCCAAAGTTTTCAATAAAACACAATATATTTAATGATAATTTTATTCTAAGTAACTACTTGTATGAGAAATCTAATTAACTACTTACATTACATTTCAAGTGTTGCAAATAGAAATCATTACAGCATTTTCACGTTCATCCATTTACTTTTTTGGATTTTTATATTCATATGATCAAACACACCCTATTAAGTAAAAAAAAAAGTTTTATTCTACACCTGCAGTATTGTAACCTTCGTTACCCTAGGATGACATCTAATATTTAGACATTCATGCCATACCAATGTCATCAGCTAACTTGCATTGATATACAACGTGGCTAGTAAACAAAATGCCGTTTAGGGGTCAATGAACTCTTCACCTCTTCACCCTCCAGAGCATTCTGGTTGTAATGTTAATGCAACTGCATTCCTTGTAAAAAAAGCAAAATGCATTGTAAATCTGTCTCATTTTCCTTCAAAAAAAAACTCATTACTAAAAGGCATAAATGCTTCTACGATGATAAATCATCTTGGTTGCAGTGATAAATTTATGTGCGACATCTAATATCTAAACAAAGTCCTGCCATACCAATGTCATCAACTAGCCTGCTGTGGTAAACACAATGACTATTATTCTAATGGTCTGACTAAAAAAAAGGCTAATGGTCTATGAACTCTTCATCGCTTCACTCTCCAGATTTTTATCTATGCGTTGCCTTATAATAACAACAACAACAAAGCCTTATCCCACTAGGTGGGGTCGGCTACATGGATCATACGACGTCATTCCACTCTATTAGTAACCAAACCTTTCGGTATATTATTCACCAATAGATCTTGCTCTATTAGTTCGCCAAGTGTCCGCCTTGGCCTCCCTCTCCCTCTTTTAATCGGACTCTAAATTATTTGATCTACTCTTCTTACTGGCGCATCTAATGGTCTTCTCTGAACATGACCAAACCATTTCAAACGATTCTCTACCATTTTCTCACTAATAGGAGCCACTCCGACTCGTTCACGCATATGGTCATTCCTAATCTTACCACACATCCATCTCAACATCCTCATTTCGGCTATCCCCACTTTACGTTCATGTTGTCTCTTCATAGCCCAACATTCACTACCATATAACACTGCTGGCCTTATAGCAGTACGATAGAATTTTTCTTTAACTTTATTGGGTACTTTTCTATCACAAAGAACTCCAGTGGCTTTCCTCCACTTGCATCAACCAGCTTGAATTCTATGATTAACATCGTCATCAATCTCACCATCTTGTCTTACAATTGATCCTAAATATTTAAACTTTATCACTTGAGGAATTATATCCTCCCCTAGCCTAACTTTCAAATCGTCTCTAAGTTGTTTATTTGTGAAATTGCTATGCATATATTCTGTTTTATTCCTACTTAAACGAAAACCCTTTGACTCCAACGTATTTCTCCATATTTCCAATTTTGTATTAATCTCTTCTCTTGAATTCGCTAAAAGTACTATATCATCCGCAAATAGCATGCACTTAGGTACCTCCTCTATGATACTCTCGGTTATAGCATCGATAACTAAGTTAAATAGATACGGGCTTAAAGCTGATCCTTGATGTAGGCCAATTCCTATAGGAAATTCATTTGTCTCACCTCCGGGTGTCCTAACCCTAGTCAATGCCCCATCGTACATATCTTGTATTACTTTAATGCAGACAACACTCACCCTCTTCTTTTGCAAGGCTTTCCAAAGTATATCCTTTGGTACCCGATCATACGCCTTCTCTAAGTAAATGAAAGCCATATGTAAGTCTCTTCTCCTACTTCGATACTTCTTCATCATCCCTCTTAGTAAATAAATCGTCTCTGTAGTGGATCTTCCTGGCATGAACCCAAATTGTCTCTCAGAAATACTAGTCTCCATTCTCAATCTATGCTCAATCACTTTTTCCCATAATTTCATTGTGTGACTCATAAGTTTAATCCCTCTATAATTTGCACAATTCTGAATATCCCCATTATTTTTGTAAATAGGAACTAATGTACTTAATCTTCAATCATCATGCATCTTTTTCGACCGTAAAATCTCATTAAATAGTTTACATAACCACAACACACCTTTTTCTCCTAAACATTTCCAAACTTCAATCGGTATACCATCCGGTCCAACGGCTTTACCATTCTCCATTTTCTTAAGAGCTTCGCTAACCTCCGAGACTCTAATTCTACGATAAAATGACCTATTAAGCTCACATTTGCTAACTGTCAAGTTCTCCAAATCACAACGAGAACCTTCACATCCATCATTAAATAGCTTATAGAAATACTCTTCTCATCTGTTCTTAATATCTCCTTCAGTAACTAAAACCTTGCCAACTTCATTTTTTATGCATCTTACTTGATCCAAATCTCTCGACTCCTCTTTATTCCTTGCAATCTTGTAAATCTTTTGTTCACCAGTCTTTGTCCCTAACTCCTTATAAAACCTCTCGTATGCTTTAGCACGAGCATCACTAACTGCCTTCTTAGCCTTCTTTTTCGCCAAACGATACTTTTCCCAATTGTCAGAACTATTGTCCAAGTGTATCGCCTTGAAACAATTCTTCTTATTACGCACCTTTTCGACCTCCTCATTCCACCACCAAGTCTTCTTATCTCGTGGTCCAAAACCTTTTGATTCTCCTAAAATGGCTTTAGCAACCATTTCAACCTTTTTTGCCACATTCTCCCACATGATACTAGCATCTCCTTCTAACTCTCACACACTTTTCTTTAATAACTTACTTCTAAAAGTCTCTCGCTTCTCCCCCTTTAACTGCCACCACTTGATCTTTCGATCAATAATTGTTCGGGATTTTGGTTTTATACATTTCATTTGCATATCAAGAACTAATAATCTATGTTGTGTAGTCACCCCATGCCCAGGAATTACTTTGCAATTAGTACAACGTCTTTTATTAGTATTTCTTGTCAAGAAAAAATCGATTTGAGACCTATGAGTTCCACTTTTGTATGTGATTAAATGTTCCTCTCTCTTCCTAAAACAAGTATTGATAATCTTAAGGTCGTTTGCTAAAGAAAAATCAATAATAGTTTGTCCTTCCTCATTCAACTCCCCAAAACCAAAACCACCATGAACACCCTTGCATGTGGTCCTGCCTCTTTACCAACATGTCTATTAAGGTCTCCCCCAATATAAACTTTCTCGGTTGTTGGTATATTTTCAATCAAACCCTCCATATCTGCTCAAAACTTCTCCTTGAGATATGATTCTACATATGCACTAATAATGTTCATAGTCTCCTTTCCAACAATTACTTTCACGCATATGATTCGATCCTCAATCCTTTTAACTTCTACAACATTCTTCCTCCATTCCGCATTCGCGATAATACCAACACCATTCCTTTCATTTACTTTACCTGTGTACCAAAGTTTGGAACCATTTAACCTAATCTCTTTACTTCCCTCTCCTACCCATCTAGTTTCTTGCAAGCATAAGATACTAATCTTACGCTGGTCCATTACTTGTGCCACCTCGAGGCGCTTCCCATTCAACGTCCCAATGTTCTAAAAACCTAATCTGACCTTAGTCTCATAACTAGCTTCTTTAACCGCCTCCGTCCATTAGAGTGCGGTAGCCCTTGCTCATTTAACACTGTATTCAGGCGAGGATGCAGCGGCTCTTGCTCTCTTATCACTGTACCCGAGTTGTACAGCGCGTTACTTACGGGTAACAACCTAGCATTAACTCAATATATTCGTTGATCCATGTTCATAAGATTCGACAGGATTTTATGCTGGCTGTCGGGGCCTAACACAACCCTCCTCCTTTATCCGGGCTTGGGACCGGCCATAAAATATAGGCGGAGTTATGCGTTGCCTTATAAAAAAAAGAAAATTCATAGTAAGGGCCTGTTTGGCTTAGCTGATGTAAAATAGTTGATAAGTTGAAGTGCTGATAAGTAGTTTAATGATTGAAGTTGATTTTAAAAAATAAATAGTTACGTGTTTGGTAATAAAAAATCTTATATGTTATTATTTTAGGAAAATGACTAAAAAGTCCTTAATATTATGATAGATGAAGTATATGAAGAAAGTTATGTATATTATAAACACAAAATAGTACATTCATTCATCAACAACAACAACAACAAAGCCTTATTCCACTAGGTGGGGTCGGCTACATGGATCATACGACGCCATTCCGTTCATCAAATTAATCAATTTTTTTTCTCACACAAAATAAGTTGAGGTCCTCTAGTTTATTTTTTCTGACTTATAAGCAGTTAAAATAAGTGATTATCAGTTTTTTTTTCAATTACCAAACATGAAGATTTCTTCAAAACTGTTTATAAGTTATTTTAAACGACTTATAAGTTTAGCCAAACATGCCCTAAATCTGTTTCTCATCTTCCTGAAAAAAGTCTCATTACCAAGAGGCAGAAATGTTGTTAAGATGAGAAAAAAATTGACACTGTGTATTCTCTTCCTTGCTTCTGGAGTACGGCTGTTATCATTCTTCTATCTTTTTGGTTTTTTGTTGTGTGGTCTACTTTTGATGAATAATGCTCTTAGATGACTTCTCTGTGCTCCGACTGTTTCTTCATTGTGTTACTAAAATTAGCTTTACATTTTGCAGATTGCCCAGTTCCATTGGAAGCAGGGCACCTCTGAGAGTGGACCTGCCAACCTACAAGAGGTTGCATTTTCCTGCATCTAAACCCAACGTTTGTGTCAAGAACTTTACTGACCCATTTCTGGTCTTCTTTGTACAGATCATCGATTTATATATCGCAGATGAAAGAGTAGGATTTGCTGAACCAGCGGAAGGGGTTGAATTGTACTTTTGCCCTCCCAACCAAAGAACGACTGAACTGATTAGGAAGTGCCTGCCAAAGGACAAGGCTGATACGCTCGAGTTGGTGACCGATGCCCTTGTTGGTGTAACTGTTTGGAGAAGGCTTCAGTCAACAATATCACCAAGATCGTCTTCTCATCATAAGCATGGTAACAGCACCAGGAGGCAATTTAGCACCAGAAAACTGTCAGGAGTCGACGCTAACTCTACAACAAGTAGTGCTAGTCTCCCTTCCCCGACCCTGCCTACTGCCCCGGCGGTGCAACCGCCTGATGACGACGATGACATTGATGTACCTCCTGGCTTTGGTCCAAGGGTTGATGATGATCTACCTGAATTTGACTTTGTTCGTGGCAGTTCTCATAATTCTAAACAACCTTTTGCCTCCCAGCAATCAGGTTTTCCTCTGAACCGAATCCATGTTTCGCCACCGGCTCGTCCGGTGGATCAAATTCGACAACTGATACACAAGTACGGTCAAAGTGAAAGTGCTAAAATACCATCTAGCAATGTTCACCCTTGGAACAATGATGATGATGATGATGATATTCCCGAGTGGCATCCTAACGGCCAGCCTCCTCAAGCACCACCACCTCCATCTAACAACGTTCCCTCTCAATTTCCTTCATATTTGCAACAGCCAAATATTCACCCGCATCCGTTTCAATCAAACCACCAAAGGCATCCTAATCAATTGCTGCCTTGTTCTCCAGCACCCCCACCATCAGAGCAATTTGTGCCTTATCAGCTCTCTTCTTTGCATCCCGGAGTGGGGATGATTCCTGGCCCAGCAGTGAACGTGCAACAGCCCCTGCAGCGTAATGAACCATGGTTGCACAGAGGACCAACCGAGACCAACGTGAATACCGGCAATATGGTTCGGCCTTCGTATTATAACCCACATCAGGGTAATGGGCAACAATCTTATAACGTAGGAATTTTGCAGAACGGAATGTCCCGGAGGCCACATGTTTTTACAAGTAGGGGTGTATAATTCTCTCCTTCTCTGGTTGTTAAAAGGTTCATCATCTTTCGTCGAATTTGTAACCTGTGACCTTTACCTAAGAAGGAAGTTTAAGCGATGCTTTTAGTAGGTTAATGTCTTTCGTCGAATTTGGGTAAATGATTTGAACTCAGCCGCAAAAGCAACATCTAGTGCTTAAAAATAAATTTGCAGGAGAATGTTTTAACAATTTTGTGCTTGATTGTGTTTGAAATTAACTTGAAAAAATGTTTTAAAATTAATTTGGTTCTTTTGATCGGATTTCTTTTTCATTTCTTTACTTTGGGCTGTTGGAGAAGGAAAAAATAATTGTCGGGATTTGTAGAGTTTGGTGGTTGTTTTATCAGGTCAAAATATTAGTTTAAACGTGTTCAGTGAATTGTTAAATTATATTATAGCGTTTGAAGGTTAACCCTCCTTGACTGTTTTTAATTTCGTTAGATAAAGAACTTTTAATGAAAATATAAAATTTAAACTTCTGATATATATATATATATATATATATATATACATATATATAATATAATATAATATAAATTAATGTGCAATCACAAATTATAATTGCGTCGTGCTGCAAGTACAAATGTTGAGCATTTAGATCGGCATACGATGTAGATTATTTGTATGTTCTTAAGATTACAAACTGTGTATGTTGAAATTTTTCTAAGATTGATGTATGTTCTTAAGATTAGACGTAGAATCCATGCTAGTTGGGAGGGAAATCATGTCTTACAATATTTATGAAGTTGGATTTGTTTACATCCAATTCTTAGTGTTAGCCAAATGATATGATTACTACCATGACATGGTTTCTTGATGAATGATTGAATGAGTTAACTTATATCTTGGATAGTTAGCGATGAATTTCAACATGTTTTTGATCTGATAAGTCATGGTAGTATGAGTCAAATATATGATTTTATAAATGCGACTTATTTCTGAGCATGAATAGAATAGTACTCGCATGTTTAAGATTTTATATATGTACATGAGGATGGATGATTCGAATTTGATAAAAATTATGTCAGGATCTATCTCGAAATACTATTGTATGTGAGTAGTATGTTTATTTAAAATTGATTGAACTAAGGATCCCACAATGACTTGCAGCTCTGTCGAACTGAAGTGGACGACCAAAACCTTTTTGGGCGTTCGATTTAGCTCGGCAAAAGTATAGTGACATATATATTGGACGCTCGAAACTCGATCGGACAACCGATATGGACTAGAATGGAAGTCCGAAACTCTTTCGGACAATCGAACTAGAAAATATCGAGTCTCGAAAATGGTGACGATAACCAATCGGTCGACCAAAACTATTTCGGGCGACCGATCTAGATTATCATGTCAAGAGATTTTGACGATGAACGGAGAAACCATCCCCGACCAACCGAGGTAGATGACATTGTTGGTCAAGTTTCGACCGACTGAAAGTCCTAGAACTTTCTCATATTATAAGGGACGATTGAACCTCTTTCGATCAATCGTGTTGGATCACAAGGCACCAAAACTGGGGGTGGGGGTGAATTGATATTTTATCGCAAAGACCGAATGTACAAAAATTATCGCGAATGCTTAAAATCGATTCGTTAAACTTTAAATTAATGCAATAATAATCAAATCACATGCATAATAAGGTAGGAAGGAGAGGGAGAGAGAAAAACAAACACAAGGTGCACGGTGGTTTGTTGATGAGGTTCGGCCACACTTTGGCCTACGTCCCCACTTTGACTTCTCGATCTCGAGACCGTCGGAGATTCCACTAAACACATTCCTTCATTTCAAATGGGTCAAGGAAGAAACACTTTACAACACATCGCTTTTTCTCTACTTCAAGAGGTAAGGCACACCTCATCCTAGGAAGCTTTTACCTTCGGTTATCCTTTCAAAAGGTAGACACACCTCTTTTACAAACGCGAACTCTTGATCTTTTCTCTAATCCGAGAGGTAAGATAAAATTTCTTTTACACATGAGCTCACACCCAAATCTCTAAGCAAATGTTTTTCTCTTTTACAATATCAACCTCATAGGAAGAGAAGAGAGAAAGAGGAGAATATTCAACAATATGGCTCAATAACTTCAAGAAAATAACTTTCCTTTGATGTTTGATGTTTTCCTTCAATACTTGATTAATTCTGCACCCCTTGGACCCCTTTATAGTCCTCTTTGGATAATATGACCGTTGTCGTTTCATTTGGTAAAAAAACTAGCCGTTATAGGACATTTTGCGTGCGGTCCGGTTGGCCACTCTTTCCATCCGGTCGACTAGTCCATGTTTTAACTTCATCTACCGGTCAACCGGTCTTCAAATATCATGTTATTTGCAAGTTTTGTTCAAATCAATCGATCGGTTCACCTGACCGATCGACTGATTCGCTAGATTAGCTGGTCGACCACTCTGCAGTATTTGCACATAACATTTTGCACTGATATCGGAATGAGGTGTTTTCTTATTCGTTGGAAAGGTAACAAGATTATCTACAAATTTAATATTCACATGTTAGTTCAGATATGAATGAAACATATTCAAATATTAACTTCAGATTTAGTATATAAAATAATCCATTCCGAATTGAACTTTTCTTGCACTTTAAATATATGACTATGATTATTTAGGTTTGTATTATAAAAATATAATTAGATATAACATAATTTTTTTTTCCAACAAATCGATTATATATATCCTTGGAACGGTCGACGGATGAACACAGAACGGACGACCACTCCCTTTTCGGTCGACTAGTGAACATAGACAAATGGACGTCTGCTCCTCTTTTGGATGACCGCTAAATGAAACTCATCGGGTGACTGCTCGACCTTTCGGATGTCCGATATATGGACAAAAAGAAAAAGACTTTAATCTAAACCATCTAATTTGACAAATTTTCTTGTCCACTTGATTTACATTGATCGACATGAACCTAAAGATGATTCAGAGCTATCCTTGCTTCCTACCACTTTGATTGGTCCAAGTGACTAAAAAAGAGGCTCATGATTAATACGATAAAAATAAATTTACTATTTGCCTTTTTAGATGGGAGTTTCTTCCTACAAATATTTTCACCTTGAGCGAGGTCATCTTGCTCATTGATCCCTATTGGTCCACTATGATCTAAATAGTACACACTTGTGTATTTGCAATGGTATTCCCTAAAAGTGAAAAACTCTTCCAACTCATGACTAAAGATGAATGGAAGGACTTTGTTTTTATGAATATGAATATGAACATGAACAATGAATATGAATATGGATTATGAACATGAACTATGAACATGGAAATGAAATGAAAGTACGTGAACCCATAATGATATATTGATTTATAATCACATCTCCACCTTATTGTTTGCCTCATGTTTATTCTAATGAAATTATCTTTTGATTTATAGGCATTCACACTTAGCATTATGCTAACTGTTGAACTTGCTCCCTTGTAAGATTCCGACATGTACATGATATGGATGCGTGCTGAGTTGATGTGTGTGTAGCGATTATAGATCGGGTGGTGCGTGCACATGGCTATCGTAGAGTCTTGATGGAGTCTTTTTCCCTTTATTTTATCGAGTTGTATTTGGATTATTATGAGACCTATCACGTTGTACATGGCATGGACTTTATATGCCTTATGAGATGATGGACTTGTTGTACCTTTTTTTATTTTATATCACTTCCACATTTTTATTTCTTGAGTTGTAATAATTATTTTAAGTCTTCCGCTTATGTGTCATGTTTCTTGACCATCTGCGACAACGAACGAGTCAAGAAATGATCGGAAAAAATAGTGTATGAGAATAGGTTTCGCCACGTGGCGGAGTCAAATTTTGAAGCGTGACAAGATCAATAGTCGAATGCTTTAGTATTATGATGTATCAATGATTCTACCTTTATTTTTAAATCACCCCTTCAAAATTCTAGTTAACTTTATAAATATAAATTTTATGATTCTATCATCAAGTTTATCGAGTTCACTTGTGAATGAATCCAAGTTTACTCTAAATTGTGATTCTCAGAGAGTTTGGACCTTGCATCTATCAAGCCAAATGGATACATAAATCAACAAAACGACTACTGATATATACTTCATAAAATTATGGAAACCAAAATGGAGCCAAATGGATCGCATAAGCTAAAGAATTTGTATCTGATAAAATAAAGATATATTTGCGATTATACATATTTCATCATATATCTTATAGCCCAAGAATCACTTCAATTAGACAATTTTGTATGAAGCTGAAGGTATAATTGGATAATTTTACAAGGCAAATAAAGTTCCCCCTTTTGGGATATAATTGGGTACCGGTGATCTTTAAACTTGAATTAGACTGTTCGATTTGCAAAATACAACTTTTTTTTTCTTTGTTGGCACATATAATTCGGTAGCTACAGATAGTCGTACTCAAACTATGAAAAACTGTCCAGATTATAGTTTATTTGACTTATTTTTTTTTCTATTTTTTATTTTTATATAAATTTTTATTCGTGCATCTATTTTAAAAAGTAAAAAAATAAGAGATAAATATAAATTAAAAATAAATATAAATATAAATTTATTTCATCATAATATTTGTTTAGTATGAGAGAAGTTGACGAGAGAGAAGAGAAAGAGAGAGAAGGAGAGATACTCATCTCATCAATTAGGTGAAATAAAAAAATATGATGTTAGAAGAACTTAACTACTTCACCTCACTCCTCTTAACTAATATAAAATTATTATCCAAACAAAAATTATACTTTCATATACCACCTCAAGTCACTCCCCCAAAACTCTCAATCCAAACTTAGCTATATTAGAGCACGTTTAGATTTTTAATTTTTTTCTTCTCCTCAATGTCCTCCCTTCTCTTTAGAGAAGCTTTATCCAAGCAAGGGGAAGGTTAAAAAGGGATCTGTTTAGAAAAGTTTATTCAAACAAAGGAAAACACATAAGAAGGAAATGAGAAAAAATAGAAGTGAATAATTATTTTTGTTTGCTTGAATGTCCCAATGAAAAAAGAGATAGAAATTAAGTGATAATTTTATTTAGATTATTATATTTTTTAGATGCGTATTTATAAATTTAATTTATAAGGTTAAATTTGAAAACTTGTAATTTTCTCTTATTTTTCATCTCGCCCTTGTTTTTTGGTTAAAAAATCATTAAGAGGAAGGAAGAGAAAATATGAAAAGGGAAAAGAAGAGAACCAAGGAGAATAGTTACTTTTCTTTGAAAGGAGAAGAAAATAGAGATTTAATAATAAATTTATTTAAAATATTTTATCCCTCGTATATTTATTTATATGTTAAGTTTATAAAATTAAATATAAAATTTTTTTAATTATACCTTTTCCTTACTTTCTACCTTTATTTGGAGGGACCAATTTGAAGAGAAAAAAAAAATACTGGAGGAGAACGAAAGAAAAAATCGCACTCAACTAAACAATGAAATATGTATGTTGTCCTCCTCTCTCTTCCTCCGTATAAGATGTTGGAGAGATGTTGGAGGGAACGGATGAAAACCCTTCTTTTTTCTTTCGTTATAAATTCAATGAAATAGGAAAAAAAATGATTACCCTCCTTTTCATACCTTTTCTTTCCACCTGAAACGAAAAATCTTGCCCAATTCTTTATAATTAGGGTTCCAAAGAATGCCGTAGCCATAAATTTTTCTTAGAAATACATCAAACGGAAAGAGAAGAGAATGTCCTAGCCCCTAGGAATTCAAAACACCGAGAAATTGTCAACTATATATGCATTCCTTCATATATACATATAACTTCTTTCAATAAGAAAAAAGATCTAACAACAAGATATTGCGTACTGCTTTGTTTTTTGCTTGAATTGCTTGGACATTCTCGTCTTCTTCGGTTAGAAGAATTCTTCAAGCACATCGTTCACATCTGAAAAGGGACACATCCATGAATTTCGAATAAAAAGTCGCTCTCAAATTCTCAAGATGAACCAGGAGGCATGAACCAAATAACTTATCCACAAAATAAGCCAGTTGGAAAAATAAGATTTCCAAATTGGTCTAAAAGGAAGTAAGATCAACAAAAGCTTTTTCTCATTAGTCAAAGCAAGCTGTGAGACCTGGTCGACCTAAGAGTACATCTGGATTTATAAGGTTATCAAACTACCTCAGTCAAGTAATTATGAGTTTGCAATTTTGCAACCACGCCTATGTTTTATAGCCGGTCCCAAGCCCGGATAAAGGAGGAGGGTTGTGTTAGGCCCCGACAGCCAGCGTAAAACCTTGTCGAATCGCATGAACATGGATCAACGAATGGCGTCGTATGATCCATGTAGCCGACCCCACCTAGTGGGATAAGGCTTTGTTGTTGTTGTTGTTGCTGAGAAAAGAGTTTGAGAAAACCTGACGACCAGATTATCTTTCGTCTTCAGTCTGCCAAATAAAAAAAATAAGCTATGAGAATTACTGCATTTCTTTTGCTGGGTTGCTAGTTCTTGCTTTTCTTGGCCTTCCTCTAGTTGTTATTCTAGCAGGGACTATGTCTACTGGAGCATCTGAGGATGTGGCGAACTCCAAATCTGAGGTACTTTCATCAGTTTGTGACATTTCTCTGACATGGTTAAGAAGCCGGCTCAGATGCCATTGTATATAATCAAAGCGGTCTTTTGTTATTGACGATTCCTGAATTATGATAGAAGCAAGAGAACGCAAGGCTTGACAACGATAATTGTAGCCACTGCTCTTGGGGAATAAGGAGCTATCACGACGCCATCGAGACAGAAGATAATTTTCAGGAATGATGAAACTATTCCTCAATGCGAGGACACGAAGCGTGTGCCGACACAGTATCCCAGAGAACTCAAATCCTTGACAATCACAACTAACTTCTTGATTAGAAGATGTACAGCTCACCTTATTCCCTCCTTCGGATTTCAGGTAATGCCGCACTAAGTATTTATCAGCTGTCTCAAAAACTGCATATTGTGTGGATGCCATGATTTCTTTCTGCAACATCTTAAAAGCATAAAGTGTAAGGACAGTTGATGCATGTTCTTCCATTGGCAAACATGTTTTGCTTGGAACATTATGTTGACTTTGCCGTGTTGTTGCTTCATCTCCTGCTTGATTTTGGAAATCAACTGCAACGGTAACCTGCAAAGCATTTTGACGAAAGTTGTTTCTCATGTTGGAACACTCTTCTCGCACCCAACACAAAGAAAGAAAATGTTGAAGACAATAAATTAATAAATTGTCATTCTAGAAATATTTTACCTGCTCCACAAGATCCTTGAGATGCGTTTGTGAATTCACAAACCCTTTGAAAAATGACTTAACTGTCATCAGATGATCACTTGACAACAAACCACCAAAGAACCAACTGCGCAAGTATGGTACAGCCCAGTAGTACCGGTGACCAAAAAGTAGCATCATATGCCTATCTGTAGTGAGTCCAAATTCTGTATTCATCTGATCCCACTGATGTTCAAATTCTTCTGTGGAATCCAAATCATAAATTCTGCAGAACTCAGACTTGAACTTCTCATATCGTTGATTTAGTGAGGAGCCAAACCAACATGGTAATTTAGACAATATGTGACATTTGGAAATTGCATGCTTTGTGTGAGGTAACTCAGTCAAGATGGCATCTTTCAGCCCCAAATGAAAATCAGTAACTATTGTTTGTGGTGATTTTCCATCCATAAGGCGTAGAAATGCCTAAAGGAAGAGAAAAAAAGAGATATCAGCAAAAATACTCAGAGAATATCTTTGATTGTGTAACTGTATTTGGACAAAAGAAGAATATGGAAGAACCACCTGCAAGGCCCATCTATGTGATTCTGGCTTTTCATAGAGCAGTACAACACAACCAAAGAATATTGCATGTCCATTGTTGTCAATGCCGAAACAGATGCCAACAGGTCTATCATAGCCATAGAGATGATAAGTGGTGTCAAAGAAAACGACATCACCGAAAACCTTGTATGCATGAACTGAACCAGCATATGACCAGGCAACATGTTGTAGCTTGTTGGCCTCATCCAATGCAAACTCATAACGGAAATCTGGGTTCCTTTCCTTCATAAGTTTACAAGTCCGGAGTAGTTCTGATCCTTCATTTTCAGGACTACTGCTTGACGAAGCCTGAAGAAAATTATTCACATCTTTCTCTGTGAAGGACAACTCACCAGGTTTCACTCCCTTCTCCATTTCAAGAGCCCTCATTATAAGCCTCACATCACAGCCACCCTTTGAAAGAGTTAAAATTCGAATCCTATCAGCCGCTGAGATATAACGATAACCAGGAGAGTATTGTGAATCATATCTGTCCAGCAATTCATGGTTATGCACATTATTGAAATTAACAACCACCCATCTAACTACCCCAGCAGTAACATTCTTCTTTATAACCATTTGTGCTTCGCATTTGCACCTCATCGGCTTCTTCTTACGCTGGCGCTTTGGTTCCTCTGATTTTGCAGGCAAAGGTAGGCCAGCACGATGGCAGACGAGCTCTCTCTTATACACTCCAAGAGGATGTTCCGGGTTTCCTTTTGAGCGCTCTCTTCTGACCAGGAACCCATTGTTCCGCGCAAAGTGAGTATAATATTCCAGGGCCTCGTCGTCACTTAGGAATGTCTGTCCTATATAGGGAGGGGGCAAAGCCTTGGAGCTATCCGAGCTCTGGGGCTGCCCTGATGGTTTTTTGGACTCGTACTCGACGAATTCTTCGTCTTCATAGTCCTCTTCATCTAGAAAGCACTCTTTGTCACCACACGGGCATGAACGACTTCGATTCAGGCCATTGGTGCTACTAGATGCTGTAATTTTCATTGCAATGGCTGCTGCACAAGTGCATGTTAAAATGTTACTAAAGTTGCAATGAGGACAATAACTTTCACGAACGAAGTGACGCTGAGTAAGAAATACCAGGGATCAAGAAACCGGAAAGAAAAGTGAATCTTACCAAGCATGATTTGATAATGAGACACAGAAAAGGTTCCAGGGTTGGTTCTGTAAATCTCGTTCAGAAACGAAGAAGGTGAAGTCCTCAAATCCTTCGAGGGTTTTGCTCTGGGGCTTAACCAGCCGTATAATGAACAGGGGAAGAAGCGAGTTGAACACCTGCAACGCCTGGAAGGAGAGCACCCACGCCCGGGAGAAACTCAGGGTTTCGTCCGGCGATCAGGCGGCGATTTGCGGAGAATACGGCGTCCTCTTCTTCTTCGGGTGGCCTTCTGAACGCCGGTGGGGATGGTTGAAAAGGTAGGGAGTTGCTCGGCACTGCTCGCCGGAGGTTCGAACGGCGGGTGCAGCAATCTGGTCGTTCGCAGGTGGACAGACTTGAAGAGAGAGAGAGAGAGAGGAAGGATCGGTGTGGGCACAGGCGAGTGAGACAGCAATTATGCCTTGTACCATTTTATTTATCCAATAAAGTTTGTGCAGCGCTTCGCTATTGGTTTTTCTTTTTTTAAAAAAGGAATTTTTGCGTTACTTTAAAAAAAATCACATCCAATATTATATATATATATATATTTACCACCCTCATTTTTACTCATATAATAATATTTTCTTTTGCTTTTAGAATATTTACTTCTGATTTATATTTTTAATGTGTTTTTATTTTCCCGTATATGTTTAATTATTATTATCTGACTAATTTAACTTTCAAATGAAAACTAGAAGGTAAGCCATGATGAAATTAATTGAATTCTAAACATACTCATGAGCTTCAAATTTTCCCTCTTTAAATATCATGAATCATAGTTTTAGAGACCAATAGATATACAACTCATGTTTAAGGCTGTAAATTGCAGCTCTTCTATTTGAGCCATTAGATTTAAATCAAAGGATGAATTTAATAGGGCGGAGTTCGTGCTGCTGATTTTCTTGCTTCTTTTGGCCGCACTAATCATAGCGGCACTTTTTTGTTTGACAGTTTTCCTTCGGAACTGGCCCATATATTGTACGGGGACTCCAATGGAGCTATTACTTAATGAATACAAAACTTTTTGAAAAAAATTTAATAGGGCAGAGTTTACTTCGGGAGTCCTCGACGATAGTTGTGGCTGTGGCCTGAATTTTTTTCCTCTTTTTTGATTAATATTTTCTCAATCACCTAATGCAGTTATTCATCTTTCTCCCAGCCTCTTGCAACTAATAATCTCCCTCCTCTCTCTTGTTAGGTTCATTTTTCTCCTCCGTCTCTTTCCTCCAACTCTCCATTTCTTTCTCTCTCAGACCCCACCTTTTATTTTAAAATCGATAATATGGAGACCTGCAAGAATCATGAAATAAGCGCGACGAAGGAACAAAGAAGAGAGAAAAGGAGGACAGCAAGTGGAGGTCGACAATGATGGCGCAAATGATAGAGATTGCAAATAATAGACCTTCCAGGGGTGCTGAGTGCATTTCAAGATTAAACGTGAGCCATTAAATGTTATTTGGACCATTGATAAACAAAGTAACGATTGAGATGTTTTCAATATCTCTCTAAAATAGAAGGTGCTATGAAGATATATTAAACCTTGTAAATACACTTATTTCTCTTACTGATCATAACTTTTATTAATAAGTTCATTATTTATTTAAAGAACTCATCAAATGATGGAAAAAAAATTATGCTTGGTGAAATAGTTAATCCTGACCTAATCCCGACCCTCAAACATGAATATGCAAATGGAGAGATCCATCCTCATCCTTGCGATGACGAAATTCACAAAAATTGTAGCCTAGAATGGAAAATCCCTTCGAGATTCTTGAACTTCATAGAATTTTATCATATCCCCATCCTTCCAGTTGAAAGCCAATTGATTATAAGATAGATTAACATCCTCGTCCTCTTGTCAGATAGGAGGTAGCCAATGTTAAGTAAAAGTGTAATTGAGTTCATTAAAAGATACACAATCTTTAGAAATAAATAAGATCCACGTGTACAATTGAAACTTGAATTCGAACAAACAAATTGATCAATAAAATAAGGGGTATATTACATTACCCATATATTGAAGAGGAGATTAGATCATAGTACAAAAATGAGTCTTGAAATTCTGTTGAAGTATCGAGAGAAGCAAAGGAAAAGTAATCGATATATTGTTAGCTTTTGTTGGGACTTGAAATTTTGTAATTATGTATCGTGTTATGAAAGGCAATCAATTGTTGTTAGATCAACAAAATCAATAACTTACGAATATGTTTCTCAAGCCTTTCGTTGTACACTTGGCGTGTAACATCCCGAATTAAACAAAAATCTCATTTGGGCCACTAGCCTTGAAAACCCAATTAACTCAAAGGATAAAAGACCACATTTGCTTAAATCTATTGCCATCTAACGAGTGCCAACCATCATAAGCAAGAATGATGCCCTACCTTTCAAGATGTGGTGAAAAACCAAAGGATCCAAGTGAGCTTTGAGGAGGAGATAGACCAACAGAGGCAATTAGAAGAAGGAGAAGAAGGAAGCAGCATGGGAGGAAGACAAGGAAGAAGAGAGAAGAGAGGAAGGAGATAGTTGAGGGGATTTAAAATCCTAATTATTCCTTAATGTTGTATTGTTGGTTGGATTTAGGTTTTGAAGAACCACCCTTGTTCTTATGTAATTGAAATCAGTGTTTGCATTAATCTCCTCATTGATTCATTTAATCTAACACTTTAAATTAAATAGATTAATAAATTAAAGAGGGGTGAAGAACTAGGAGGAAACAATCAACAAATTTAAGAGAATCCACATAAAACATTGTGCAGATATTAGTTGACAACATAAGACAAGTAAAATAAATTACACTAATTATTGATGTGAAAAGTTATTTATTTGTTATTATCAAATGCAGGATCAATTTTCACCTTATCAAACCATTAATGACATCGATCAATTAGTCCTAGTTCAATTGCTATCATGAAACAATGTGTCATGAATTTGACACTTATGGAAGTAAAAGAATGACATGTTCAAAAGTTTTTATGAAAACAATTTACCTGAACTTTTATGATATTTATTACAATTTATGGAAACAATTCTGAACATTTTATTTATTATCTTGTCATGATTTTACCAAAGGCAATTAGAAAAGTTTTTGGTGATGTGATCATCATGAGATCTTCATGACCCATCATATTAATTGAGCCAATAGACCATGAGGAGATTGAGATAATACAAATGTTTTTGAAATTAGACAAGTCCGTCCGGTTCAATTGGTTCGATTGTGAATTGACAATAAATTTGGTTCTGATATATAAAATCAAAATAAAAACTAACTTATATTGAGTTTGGGCCGGTAAAAAATAGTTGAACCACATGAACTGGATGAAACAAATTTAAAGTGATAGGTTTAAAAGGAAGTTTCTAGAAAAAAAATAGAAAGGCAAGTTTTTTTCCTCTTTGGTTTTTGGTTCCCCATCAAGTCTTGGACAACATTACTCTCAAGCTGCAAAAACAAAAAAAAAATGAAGTTGTTGCTTGATTGTGACGATTGAGCTGAAGAGGTGATCAATTGGATCATTGAAAGATTTGAAGGCATCATTTTTTCTCTTCTTCTATTCTTATGGACATTTTTCATTAGAACTTGATATCTTAGCTTGAAAAGTTTGATCTAATTAGTTCTCTTTAACTTTTGATATTTACTAATTTGTTTAAGTTTGATGATGATTTATATTGAAAAAAATATGATTTCTTCAATTTTGGAGGAGTTTTTATATTCTATGAATTTAACATGATTTATATTTATTAGTTTGAAAGTTGTTTTATTAGGACTTCCCATCCAAATGTCTAAATTTATTACTTTTATTAGTTTTTAAAGGAGACAGGATATAGATAAATTATGAACTATCATTTGTGCAATTATTTTGGTAGTTACTCATATTGTTTAGCAGCCAATTGTCATGATGTGATGCCAATTTTGTTATGCATAACATTTTTAATATGTCCAACTTTTTGACATATATACTATGGATGTTGTTTTCTAAAAATAATTCTACCAATATAATGTTTACATTTTTTTACTAATAATTTTATATTAATTAGTATGCAAACGAGAATGATCTTGTGATGGAGAATATTTTTTATTTTGTCACTTTTAACTTTTTGTTTTTTTATTTCATTTATTATAAAATATATATGGCTTCACTGTTAGAACATCCTTGCTCCAACAGTTCAGTTCAGTTAGACAAAAGAAGAATATTGCATGGAAGTATGGAGGAGAGAGAACAATTGCAAATGGAAGGATACTAATATGTGGATTTTGTCTTTTGGGAGGAGGGATTAACAAGATGAAGCAACATTTAGCTGGGAATAAAGGGAATGTTGATGCATGTAAGAAGGTTCCTTCAAATATCCAGTTAACTAGACATTAAAGATTCATTAGATCGTATCAATTTACAAGTAAAAAACAAAAGAGAATTAGTTGAAAACTTGACATTGGATGAAGGCAATGAGAAAGAGATATCAAGGAAAAGAAAAAATTCCAACCATTTTTTCATAAAGCATGCATGCAAAGTAAGGAAAGATGACAAAATATTAATTTAGCTATTGCACTATAGTTTTATGATGGTTGTATATCTTTTAACGCATGCAATTCATCATACTTTTAGCATGTTATTGATAGAATAGTTAACAAAGACCATACATATGATTAAACATTTTTCTTATCATGCTTTACATGTGTAATTATTGCATGATGCTAAGATGCATGTGAAGTTAATCATTGACTTGTATAGAAGTACTTGGGCCAACACTGTATGTACATAATGGGAGATGGATGGAGAGACAAATGGCAAAGATCATTGATTAAGTTTTAAGTTTATTGTCCAAAGGGGGTTTCATTTATTAAATTCACCGATGCTTTTGATTTTTATGCAAATGCATACATGCAAATGCATACAATTTATACAATTTTTTTGGGAAATTATGGAATAGTTGACCCCCAATATGTAGTACACATGATAATTGATAATGGAGCTAATTACAAAGTTGCAAGTTTAAAGCTCATGGAAAAACATTCACTTATCTTTTGGTTGTGCTGCCTATTGTGTCAACCTAATAAATCCATTGGAAGATGAAAAGTTTAATGATCTCATTTATATTCATTATAAATTGCCATTGAATAATAAGTATGATGTTCCTATATTTGTGCCAAATTATATTTGGATATCATTTTTGTAAGACTAACTTTGTTATTATTTTGGTTTATGAGGTTGTTGATGTGCAAAAGTTTATATATATGATCGAATCAATTGACAATATGAATTGTTAAATAAATTACTTATGTATATTAAACAAAAGAATGCACGTTTTTATTAATTTTGATAATTTTTTATTATAAATAATCTACATTATCTAGTAATTTTCAATGTTAATGTAATTTCAGTTTGGTCCGCCTCATGGCAAGGTTGGAAAAATAATATATTATCATTTTCAATTGGGACCGGCACAGAAGTAACATAATACTACAATGTCTGACTAATTCGTCGTCCAAAATAAATATATGATATGCATATGTCACCATTGTCCTCCGTGCCATTATAGGCAGGGGCGGACCCACGTAAAGGATGAGGCAGGCCTGACCCTCTTTAATTTTTAATTTTTATTAGATATATATATTAAAATATAAATTTTATGATAAAAAAATATGTTTGACCCTCTCAAATATAATTTGTATGCTATTTTGATATAAAAGAACATTTTGATTGAGTGCATATGAAGTGAGAGGTCTCCATATTGAACTTGACCCCCTCTCTTTTTTTTTATTTGGGTCCGCCCTTGATTACAAGAAAAAATGCTCTTCTCTAACACATTTATTTTTATTATTTAATGATTATAATTATAATTAAATTGGTTATGTACTTATTAGATAAAATATTATATATTTATTTGAGTAATTTAATAAAAAAATGTATGCTAAATAAATTAGAACTGTTAAATTAATCATATTTGTTGACATAACTTCACTAAGGAATAATATCATGATCTTAATTTTAATCATCTTTATTACGCAACATATAATTTAAATTAATATACAATTATTTTATTGATTTAATAAGTAAAAGTATACTCTTCACCACGCTCTACGTATAAATTTTCCTCTTAAAAAGATTACAATAATTAAACCTTGCGTGGCCAATACCCATGCTTTACATATGATGTAGAGATTAGTCACAATCATTAGGGAAAAAACCTAATCATAGTGTTCCGTTCAGAAATTTAAATATAGTTTTACTTTGTCAGCAAAAAAACAAACACTATGTTGCATATATAACAGCATAACATGTTTCACGTCTCTGTGTTAAACTGGAAAAACACAGGGATAGATCATATTGACATATTACAGTTGCAAACCTGAAATTAAGACGTCCAAGTAATATATAATATGACCTCCATCACACAATTATAAGCGTACAAACTTATTCATATGCAAGCATGTCCTTAACAGTCTGAAACCTGGAGAACTTGTCCCCGAACTTTACTTTTGAGTAGTAGTCGAGGTAGTCCTGGAACCTGTACCCGCTCGGATACACGAGCTTCGGGGCGGGGGAGATGACCGCGCCGCCGCCGGGGTTGTAGAAGGTGGCGACGGAGAGCCTGCTTCCGTGCCTGTCGGAGAGCACTCGGTGCCTGATGCTCCTGTACAAGCCGTTGCTCACCACTTCGACCTGGTCGCCCAGGTTCACGAAGATCCTGTGTCCTTCAGTGGGCAGCACCGGCACCCACTCCCCGTCCTTGAGGAATTCCAGGCCGGGGACCTTGTCGTCCTGCAGAAGAAGGATGATGCCGCCGGCGTCGGTGTGCTCCCGGAGCCCCAGGACCAGCTCCGGCTGGGGGCACTTGGGGTACTTGGCGACCTTCGTGCCCACGAATGGTGCGGCGAATGCGTTCGTCAAGTAGCTCCTCTCCAGGCCCAGGTTCTCGCTCATGGATTCCGCCAGCGTCTCGGCCAGATTGACCACCTGATTCACGTACTCCTTCATGGCTTCACTGCATGCATGAGGATCCATTAATTCTTCTGTCATTGGTCAGAGATTAAAGTCCATTCGACATGTCAATTCCGACAACTGCATACCGCACTAGTTGAGGAATGTCTTTTATGTTACTGTCCGGCTGATGACGGTAGAAGAATGTGCTCTCCCAGTCTACACCTGAGGTAGGAGCTCTAGGGCCTAATCCCTTCGCCAACTCCGACTCGTAGAAGGTCTCCTCCATGTTCTCCTCGTAGTGCTGGTTCACCAGCTTCTTCACCGTATCCATTAGCGCCTCATCGATTCCATGGTTCTCCACCTACGTACATGCAATCAAATCATTCTCTCGCTATAACGTGAAGAAAAATAGAGTGACAGTTCAAGTTTCCTAGTGCATATTATACTTATATTTATATATACGTACCCAGAAGAAGCCCCATTTAGCACAGGCCTCGTGGAGAAGGAACATTGTCTTGCTCCTCTTGTTTGCGTCCTGCAGGTCGCTTAAGTTGATTACTGGGATTTCCATCTCTCTCACACCTCCTGCTAACTAATTGCACACTTCACAAGTAGAGGCCATACGGCATACTTATAGTGGCTTATCATTGTCTCAAGATAAAATATAACAACTTGGAAGACTGGGATGAGTATAACAAATAAAGAATATCACGTGTCTTGTTAAAAGTAAATAAACTATGCTATATATATATATATATATATATATATATATATATATATATATATATATGGTCCAAGTGCACTTCACCATAACCAAGCGATCTAGATTTCTCCTTGTTCTTGTTTTCTTTCCTTTGTTTTGCCGACGATTGAGATGCATGCAATTGTTTTCTTAGGTTAGGTATGGTTCCTTCGGAGTTTGGATAGCCTCCCATGTGGGCTGCCTACTTCATTTGATGTCTTGTGTTCTCCTTCAAATGTAGCGTTAGATATACTTTATGTAGTGCATTGCCGGCCCCTGACAAGTCGTCCTTGGGACATTACTTTGTTACTATATGGATATGATCTTCAAAAGCGTCCCTAAAACCTGTTTTAGAAGAACGTAAGCATTTCTTATAATTGTTCACTAAGTGACACACTTAAAGGTTGAGATTCAACCACTCACTATTTGAATGGTTGAAACGATGACTAAAAAATATTCCGAATAAGAAATAAATATAATCTTATGTTTTTTTTTAAAATATATATACTAACAATATATTAAATTGGCAAAAAATTGATTCCACGGTACGCATGCAGTAAATTAAATTAAACTTTTTGGTTAACTTAATATATTAATGCTAAATCTTTGGACTAGTCTTATTATCTAAAGTGATACACAATAACAGAAACGACATATGCCAATTGAATTGATAATTTTAGCACGGTTTTATAGTTATTAGTTAATAGACCATATATTACAATCAAATAATCATACTGGAGATTATCATTCACTTCATAAAATAGTTGTGAACATAAAAATAGCTGTTTTGGTTTAGTTAGCTTTGAATGCATAAATATGAATAAATGGAGGTTCAAGGCTCATATAAGTAAAATTGCTTATATATAAATAAATATGGATGCATCCTATATAATCATTCAAATAAGTAGATAAGGATTATGTGCGACAAAAAGTGATCCATATATATGGATAAAAATTGATTCATATATATGAATCATCGTTGGATCGTGATCTAACGGTTCACAAATAAGTACCATCAAAATATATATAAATAAGTACATATTTGTGAACTGTCATATTACCATCCAATATATATATATATATATATATATATATATATATATATGAATCACTTTTTTCTCCCACAATCATTATCTCCAATAATAAATATGTGACGTCATGTAAGGTCTCACAATTTAAATATATGATAATTATCGCAGGATACATTCAACAAATTTGAATGCACCTTAAAAAATATCTTTCATACATGTTTCCCAGATGGGATTGGATCAAATCAATTATCAAAAACGTACTCCACCATGGCGGTACCCAAATTGATGGGGGTGGGAAACAAATTGGTGCAATGTATCTATCCATTAAGCGTTTGTTCTTAGCAAACTATTGCGTTCCTTTGTCGACGTGAACATATATATATGTTATTAGGTGCAAATCCTAATAAATATTTTGCCTTGGATTTTGTTGTCATCTCGATCGCTTAGGAGAGAATCCGATATTTAATTATTCCACGCACGTTCTATGGATTGTGCAAGTCAAAGAGTAGGATAAATATGAAAGTGGCCTTCAAGCAATTCTATCTTTTTTAGTACTTAATTTGGGGCGAGATGCGTAAAAACTTAAACATCTCGATGATGACTTGTATCTTTTCAAATTGCAAAGAAAGGTTCAAGAATTTTGATATATCATTTTTAGGATGAAATCTGAATCCGTAAAATTTTAATTACTGAGATAAGAGATGTGCTACTCTACACTCAGTTCTCATTGCATAGAGGTCAATATCATACAATTCGGTCTACTAGTCCGCTGAAAAAGTTAACTGTTTATGATTTTTTTTTCTTTTGTTTCCAGTTTACTACATAAATGTCCCATCTTCCATCATATTTTCTTGGACATACGTTCTTGTCTGTTTGTGTAAGTGTTAGAATTTAGCTTCAGTTTGTTGTATAACCCCTAATTAACTTGTACATCGTTATTAGTTAGGGTGAATTACTTCAATTAAATACCCTTTAACTTTGATCTTTCTCAAAGCTACAATCTAACTTTACTTTATAACAACACTGTTCTTCATCATTTAATTTGTTTCACCAAATGCCATTTTCACATGTCACACTGCTGACGTAGCGTTGACATAATATCTTTTCTATTCTTTACGTAAGTATTTATTGATGTGACAATATTAAAAAAATAAAAATAAAAATTAGTAAATAAAAAATGCCACGTAAAAGAGAGAAGGAGCGGCATTGCCCCTCCCTCTGCGACCACGGACGATCGCCGGAGGGGGGGTGAGGCCCCCTCCCTTCTCTACGCGCACCGGTAGAGAAAGGAGGGGCCCCCTTTTCTCTGCCGACGTGTGCCAAAGGGCGACGACGCCCATCTGAGGTCGCGGGGGGGAGGGGGGGGGGGCTGTCACAGAGAGGGGGCCTATCACCCCGTCTTTCCTTGTGTTGATGTCGGCGCAAGGAAAGAATGGAGGCGATGGTTCGCCGCTCTAAGACCTCGCTCTAGAGGTCGTAGAGCGGGGGGTCATTGCCCCCCTCTTTCCCTGTGCCAACGCTGGCGCAAGGAAAGAATGAGGGGGCGACGATCCCCCTTGAAACCTCGCGCCGAAGGGCTGCAGAGCGGGGGGGCCCACCCCTCTTTCCCTGCGTTGACGCCAGCATAGGGCATGAGGTTGTAGACGGGGGGAGGGGGGGGGGCTTCATCTGTCGGTGTGCGCAGAGAAGGGAGATCGCCCCCTTTTTACTTTCATTTTTTTAATTATTACTTTTTTTATTTTTTTAATGTTTTCACATCAAAAAATATTTATGTGGAGAAGAGAGAAGATGCTACGTCAGCGCCACATCAGTAGTGCGACCGGGTAATAATCTATTACTGGTGAAAACTATATTTGGTGAAATAAATTAATGGATGAAGGACAGTATTGTTACAAAGTAAAATTAGAATGTAGCGCTGAGAAAACGATCAAAGTTGGAGTGTATTAGATCACTCAAGAATGTTCATCCCTTGATAAGCGATTCAATGACCTAAAAAAATGATTCAATGAACTAAACTGTAACACTCTTGCACTTGCGTAGGATATTGTCTGCTTTGGGCCTAAGCCCACACGGATTTACCAAAATGCATCCTACCAAGTCAAGGTCATATTTTCATATATACCCAGCATCTCTCCCGTGACTTATGCATGTGAGACTAATTCAAGGCATGCCTCATGCATCCTTCCCCCCTTTAGAGGACTCAACATCCTCGTTGAGTGATCCCACCCCACCATGCATAGAGGCTCACGCGGAGTGACTCTGATATCATATGTAACACCCTTGCACTTGCGTAGGATATTGTTCGCTTTGGGCCTAAGCCCGCACAGATTTACCAAAATGCGTCCTACCAAGTCAAGGTCATGTTCTCATATATACCCAACATCTCTCCCGTGACTTATGCATGTGGGACGCGTTAAAAAATCGTGAACCCAGGGAAGGGGCAGAGCGGACAATATCATGCTGAGTATAGAGGTGAGCCGCTGCGCTACTCTGATACTAGGTGACGCGTTTTGAGAAAATCGTGCGGGCTTAGGCCCAAAGCGGATAATATCACACGCTAGTGAGGAATGTTACATATGGTATCAGAATCACTCCGCGTGGACCTCTATGCATGATGGGGTGCGATCACTCAACGAGGGCGTTGAGTCCCCTAAGAGGGGAAGGGTGCATGAGGCATGCCTTGGATTAGTCCCACATGCATAAGTCATGGGAGAGATGTTGGGTATATATGGGAGCATGTCCTTCACTAGGTGTGACGCGTTTTGAGAAAACTGTGCGGACTTAGGCCCAAAGCAGACAATATCACACGCTAGTGGAAAATGTTACATATGGTATCAGAGCCACTCCGCGTGAGCCTTTGTGCGTGGTGGAGTGCGATCACTCAACGAGGGCGTTGAGTCCCCTAAAGGGAGAAGGATGCATGGGGCATGCCTTAGATTAGTCCCACATGCATAAGTCATGGGAGAGATGCTGGGTATATATGGGAGCATGACCTTGACTTGGTAGGACGCGTTTTGGGAAAATCGTGCGGGCGGAGGCCCAAAGCAGCCAATATCCTACGCAAGTGCAAGGGTATTACATATGGTATCGGAGCCACTCCGCGTGGACCTCTTTGCATGGTGGGGTGCGATCACTCAACGAGGGCGTTGAGTCCCCTAAGGGGGAAGGGTGCATGAGGCATGCCTTGGATTAGTCGCACATGCATAAGTCACGGAAGAGAGACTGGTATACATGAGAGCATGTCTTTCACTAGGTGTGATGCGTTTTGAGAAAACCGTACGGGCTTAGGCCCAAAGCAGATAATATCACACGCTACTGAGGAATATTACATATGATATCAGATTCACTCCGCGTGAGCCTCTGTGCATGGTGGGGTGCGATCACTCAACGAGGACGTTGAGTCCCCTAAGGGGGGAAGGATGCATGAGGCATGTCTTGGATTAGTCCCATTACATATGGTATCAGAGCCACTCCGCGTGGACCTCTGTGTATGGTGGGGTGCGATCACTCAACGAGGGCGTTGAGTCCCCTAAAGGGGGAATGGTGCATGAGGCATGCCTTGGATTAATCCCACATGCATAAGTCACGGGAGATATGCTGGGTATATATAGGAGCGTATCCTTCACCAAGTGTGACACTGATGCACGAAAAATCATGCATTAGTTTAGGTCATTTGATTAACACTTTAGAATATTTTTATGTTTAGAAAAGAGGAGTTTTGATTTGTTTTCATATAATTTTATTTAGATTTAATTTCTACCTAAATCTGGAAATTATTCATGGCAGTATATGAGAGAACGTCAAAATGAAAGCAAGAAAATGCCTAAAACAGCTCAGAAGACTGTCATGACCGTGACAGTTCTGGTCATGACTGTGACAGAAAGATTCAACACTAAAAAAATTGGCTAAGTTACTGTCACGGCCGTGACAGTTGCTGTCATGGCCGTGACAGACAATTTCCAGCAGAAAATTTGGCTAAGTATTTTTCAGCCTTTTTCAGCCTTCTGTCATGACTGGAGCCTTTCACGGTCATGACGGCGGTCTATTATGCCATTTTAAAATCATTTTTATCCACTTTTTGGATATATTTTTGGTTTCTTTTATTGGGGGACGAGAAAACCTATAAAAGAAGACAGAAGAGGACTTGGAAAAGTATCCATGGAGCATAGTTTTGAAACATACAAAGAGGAGAAGATCGAGGACAATAGCGAAGTTCTGTCGGAAACTCGAGAGAGTACGCGCTTAGCCTACGCTAGAGTTTTTGTTTTTTTCCCTACATTTTTATTCCAGATTTAATGTTGATTTTCTCAGATTTATTTCTTTATTAGGGTCATTCTAGTTGAACCCTATTTATGTTTTGAATTCTTCTTGATATTCGTTTAGTTTGAATCTTTAATAGCATTGCAATTTCATGTTTAATGCTTTCCTTTGATTCCATGATTTATGATTTGATTGCTATCTGAGAAGAAGTGATTATTTTCATAATAGTTTATAGGGATTGATCTTATTTATTGCATGCCACAATTAGAGAAATCGAAAGAGACCTAATTCGTGTAGTTATTAAGGTGACTTGAGAAAGTTCTTAATATTAATTCCGATTGAATGCATCTTATGATTTAATTAAGTAAATTAAAAATCGAAAGAATTGATTTATTTTAATTATTCATAAGATAGTAGTTAAAGCTTGAAACATTGGTTAATTAAATTTGGTAATTCACTTTGTTATTGATTCAACTAATTCTAAGTTGAGAAAATTCATTACATTCTAGTGGTGATATTTAGATGCCTTAATCATCAAATCATTATTTCTCCAGGTGATCATTTCCTTTATTTTTATTATTTTCTTTTTATTCATATCTAAAAATCATATATTTTCTTAATTTCTCAATTAACAAGATTAAAATAGAATCTAAGTTATTAACCGTCCTCGTGGGAACGATAACTCTACTCATTCACTTTATTACTTGAGCGACTAGTGCACTTGCTAGCGTTTACTATTAATTCTACACGCATCAAGTTTTTGAAACTAAATTAATATTAAGAAGAATCCAATACCCCCAAGTTTAATATTTTACTTGTCCTCAAGCAAATTTCAAATAAAGCACAGGACTCCATCACAAAACCAATACTTTTCTCCCACTGTTCTTTTACACGACCATCATTAGAGTATCCATTCTCAACCAATACCCAGTCTTGCGGAATTCTTAGCATTCAAACATGTCTTTCCTGCATATCTACAAATAATATTAGTCAATCTCATAAGAGTATCAATATTGAACCACAAGTCTTTAAGGAACTTATTTTCATACTATTATCATTTCATATTTCAGCATTAAGATTTTTTTCTTTTCACTTACGAATTTAGTAATCCTCCATATTGCACAAAGTGGTCCATGTAACGGGCTTTCGATCGACGGATCTCAGAGCAGATGCCCTTAGGTCGCCAGGCAAGAATCCCCTACGGATCTAATTACCAGGACACACAAAGGTTCCAGAGGATACTTTATACTTTTCACTTAACTGTTGGAGCTTAACTAGCCCTCTTTTCATTTTCATTTTTGCATTAAAATTAGCATAATTATAAGCTCCAAAAAGACTTAATGCTTTCAATAAAGATGCAATTATAATCAAGACTAACATCATAGTAAATAATAGAGAAATTCATTATTTAAAAGCTAGTCCTTCTACTTAGCAACAAACTCAATCCAAATCCCAATACTCTAGTGATACCCGATAAAAAGCAATAATGATTTAATTTCATAGATTAAGCGATGTTCTGAAAATAAACTTAAAAACAATAAAATAATAAACAAGGAAAAATGAGATGGCACAAAATTTTTAAAATTTTCATAATTAGATGCATGCCAAAGAAAATAAGACGATCGACTCAAAATGTTGAAAATAGACATGCCATGCAAATGAAACAAGACTAAGTCCCTCCCCCAAGCTTGAACCTGACACTGCCCCAGTGTTAGGCACGTGCGCATGAAAACTACGAAATAAAAATAATATATGATAAAATGCAAAAAGGAGTAGAGACAACCTGATGATTTCTAGCTTCTGATGAGCAATTAAAAATATCTTGGTCACAGTGCTTGGGCGGCTCATAGGCTTCTTCCGGCATAATTTGGATTTCTGCATTTCAGAACTGTCATGGCCTTGGCGCTCAATAAGATAGACTCGACCGTGAGAGATGTAGGCACGGCCGTGACCATGTCCTCCTGAAGCAATCTCAATCTAAACAATTTTTAATGTTAACTAATCTAAATTAAAGAATTCAATACTAATGCTAAACTAAAAACTAAGAGGACAAAAGTTTAAGAGTATAGTTCTAAGTTATAGTCTTTACCTTGACTTTTACTCTTTTGTCACCTCAAGTGTTTGGAAGGGATTCGAAGTGACCTTTTTCCATCTTACCTGTGATGTAATTCTCGAAGCATTGTCCTTCTACTTTGAAAGAAGTACCTGAATCTTTTTGTGGAACTTGATCCTTAGGTTTCCAATGCATCAAATTTTGTGTTGTCTGATGTGATGATGATCTGTTCCCTTCTACCAATGAATGATTTGGACGTACCATTGGGATGACTGTTGGAGTTTCCGAAGGCGGATTTCTTCTTCGCACTTGTCCATCTTCCATAATATATTCACTTGTCTCATTGACCCTCCATTGAGTAGTCCATGTCTTCCTTGGTCTTTTTCTTCCTGGATTAAAATATTGCAAGTGACATGGGCATATAATAGGTACAAATTTATCCACAACATATCCTCCGAGGCATAAGTAATCTGAGAAGCCAACTCCACTTTCTTCTCCAATGCCTGAAATTTTGCCTGCAAGATATCAAACTTAACATTAAAATTTGGGGATCGAGGAGGAGAAGAATTAATAACTGGTTGCTGATCCTTCAACTATGCCAACTGTGATTGTAGATTGCTAATGAGTTGATCTTGTAAAATGAATCTTTTCTCTATGAATCCAATCAATTGGCATAACTTTTCTTCGATGTTGAAATTTGACTCTGACTGAGTGAATGTAGGAACGACATTTTTCACTTGAATCTTCGCCTCCAATTGCTCTACTTGTCCCAGCAACTTCATAAAGGATTTTTCTTAAAGTTATAATTTTTCTTCAGCCATTGTCATAAACTTTAACATCATGTCTTCAATTGTAGACTTTCCTTGTACCATGGGAATGAGTGAAATACTGTTATTTGCAAGTTGTGATATTTGTGCTTCATGATCCTCAAGCATCTTTCTTTGTTCTTCCAAATAGTAATCTCCCATAGTCTTTGGTTTTGTTGTCATTTGAAGATATTTCCTGGTCACACAAGATAAAGATATATGAAAGTATGTGAATTAAAAAGAATCTGCGTGGAATTTAACAGAAAAATAAAGGCTCTTAAATAACAAGTAAAATAAAAATAAAAGTTACTAAACACGTCCCCGACAACGGTGCCAAAAACTTGATGCGTGTAGAATTGATAGCAAACGCTAGCAAGTGCACTAGTCGCTCAAGTAATAAAGTGAATGAGTAGAGTTATCGTTCCCACGAGGACGATTAATAACTTAGATTCTATTTTAACCTTGTTAATTGATAAATTAAGAAAATATATGATTTTCAGAGGTGAATAAAAAGAAAATAATAAAAATAAAGAAAATGATTACTTGGAAAAATAATGATTTGATGATTAAGACATCTAACTAGAATGTAATGAATTTTCTCAACTTAGAATTAGTTGAATCAATAACAAAGTGAATTCCCAAATTTAGTTAACCAATGTTTCAGGCTTTAACTACTATCTTATGAATAATTAAAATAAATTAATCCTTTCGATTTTTAATTTACTTAATTAAATCATAAGATCCATTCAATCGGAATTAATATTAAGGGCTTTCTCAAGTCACCTTAATAACTACACGAATTAGGTCTCTTTCGATTTTCTCAATTGTGGCGTGCAATAAATAAGATCAATCCCTAGAAACTATTATGAACATAATCACTTCTTAGATAGCAATCAAATCATAAATCATGGAATCAAAGGAAAGCATTAAACATGAAATTGCAATGCTATTAAAGATTCAAACTAAACGAATATCAAGAAGAATCCAAAACATAAATAGGGTTCAACTAGAATGACCCTAATAAAGGAATAAATCTGAGAAAATTAACATCAAATCTGGAATAAAAATGTAGGGAAAAGAAAACAAAAACTCTAGCGTAGGCTAAGCGCGTCCTCTCTTGAGTTTTCGACAGAGCTTTGCTATTATCCTCGATCTTCTCCTCTTGTAGGCTTCAAAACTATGCTCCAGGGATACTTTTCCAAGCCCTCTTCTGTCTTCTTTTATTGGTTTTCTCGTCACCCAAGAAAGAAACCGAAAAAATATCCAAAAAATGAATAAAAATGGCTTTAAAATGGTCTAACAGACCGCCGTCATGGTCGTGAAAGGCTCCGGCACGGTCGTGACAGAAGGCTGAAAAAGGCTGAAAAATACTTAGCCAAATTTTCTGCTGAAAATTGTCTGTCACGACCATGACAACAACTGTCACGGCCGTGACAGTAAGCTAATTTTCTGAGTGCTGAATCTTTCTATCACGGCCATGACTAGAACTGTCACGGTCATGATAGTCTTCTGAGCTATTTTAGGCCTTTTCTTGTCTTCATTTCGACGTTCTCTCATATCCTGCCATGAATAATTTCTAGATTTAGGTAGAAATCAAATCTTAATGAAATTATATGAAAACAAATCAAAACTTCTCTTTTCTAAACATAAAAACATTCTAAAATGTTAATCAAATGACCTAAACTAATGCATGATTTTTCGTGCATCATACGTGTTTTGAGAAAACCGTGCGGGCCGAGGCCCAAAGCGAACAATATCACACGCTAGTGGAGAATGTTACATATGGTATCAGAGCCACTCCGCGTGAGCTTCTGTGCGTGATGGGGTGCGATCACTCAACGAGGGCGTTGAGTTTCCTAAGGGGGGGAAGGGGTGCATGAGGCATGCCTTGGATTAGTCCCACATGCATAAGTCACGGGAGAGATGCTGGGTATATATGAGAATATGTCTTTCATTAGGTGTGACGCGTTTTGAGAAAATCGTGCGGGCCGAGGCCCAGAGCGGACAATATCACACGCTAATGGGGAATGTTACATAAACAGTGGACAAATTAGTTAAGTCATGTACTAATGAGCAATATTTTTAAAGTGGCTCGATGGGAATATCCGAGTGTGCCACATATGTTTGCCTTACCATATAATATAATAAATATCAGAAGGATAGCGTAAGACTTAATTGCACTATAGTCAATATTAGGAGACTGACAATAAACTAATGTAACTCCAATTAATCGTAGTTCAAACCACAAAGTCTAACATTTCAAAACTAGAAACTAAAGACAATCTATAAGTTCAATGATCCTATCACAATGGATCACACTTTTTTTCATAGCCATATGCAATCAACCAACATGAGTACCATAATTCAGATCCACTACATTTGATTAATTACTTTTATGCATCTAGAATACAAGATTTTTCACTTAAATTGTATGTAAATGTTATGCATGTCGTGTAACAACATTGATTCTTGTAAGACCAAAATAATCTCAAAAGTAAGGTATCTTCATGGTATATTCATTGTTTAATAGTGGAGGTTGAATTTGTCTTTTGTCCAAATCAGGTTCCAAAACCCCCAAAACTCCCTCAAACCTTTTCATTCTTCCCTCATTTCTTTCCATTAGCAGCTACCTCCATTTCTCATTTTGGAGCATGCATGCAAAATACCCATGCATTTAATCTCATTTAGATTTATTTTTATATAGCATGCATCATTTATAATCCTATTTTATTTAATTTTATAAAAATAAAAACTATCCAACTTTTGTGTTTTATTATAGAAAAATCAAGAGAAAAGATCTACAAAGTCATCACACTCAAATCAGAGTTAAAATGGAGTGAAAAAAGCGCAAATTAGTGAAAGATGCCAATGCTAAAAATTGTATATAACATATCGTGATGACGCTGTAACCATCGTATAAACGCTGTTACAAGCTTGTAATGATCCCTTAAATATCCAATTTTGTGCTAAAAAGTTGTCCAAGTAATGGACTAGACCAGAATATTATGCACCATGGAAACACAAATTCTACTTTGATTTATATAGGGCTGTGAAATTTATGTTGTGGGTCGTGATAAGTCATATTCAGTCTGTTACAAAGTTGTTATGGGGTGTTCCTGTCGAGATTTCTTTGACTTTTCTTGAAAATTTTAATTGCAAATTGATTCCAAACTTGATCATAAATCCTAGGATAATTAGGAAATTCAGAATTGGAAAAAATTTGAATGGTTTTAAAGCCCAATGAAAGTCTTTTCCGAATTTTCATTGCTTTGGTATGAAAAGACTTTCAACAAATCAAACTTTATGAAAACTATTGAGACACCTAGGGACTATAAATAGAGGTCCTTAGAGAAAAAATGGAGTTCTTGAGATCTAGGAGCTGTGACATATTATAGAGAATGGATTTTGAAAGTTTTAAAGTCCACAGAAGGAGAAGGATGCATACTAACTCATCGGTTGTGCTGTACCTTGAGATCTTGAAGGCTATAATTCTTTTTATATTTTTTACTTTTATGCTTTTTTACCTAGTTCTTCTTATTCCAATTTGTTGTAATATAAATTTTATAATTTATTTTAAAGGGAAATATGTTCGAACCATGTTATTAATTGATTTAACTAGACTTTTCGATTTATTTTGATTATGCATGCTGAATTCATTGCCTTTTAGTGAGTGATTTCATTTCTGAATTTATATTATAAACCTATATTATGGGTGATCAGTTTCAGGAATTATTATTACTTTGATAATTGATATTTTACTTTTAAGTTGAGGCATATACAACGTGTGTTCAGTAACTCATCGGTTGTACTAGATTTCATGCGATCTGTTATTCTATTCAGTATTGTGGGTGAATATAATAGCCTAGGAGATACATATTAATGCGTCTTAATATTTTGTTGAATTGAACATTGTCTCATCGTTTGCGGTTTTCAATTTTGTACATAATTAAGATAGTTTAATTTACTCGTATTGGAAGGTCAATAATTTAGGTACTCCTAATCCGTCATAAGAATCATCACTGTTATAACTCAATTATTACATAGGATCATCCACATTGATCTTTACAATAATTATCCACAATTCATAAGGCTCAACACTAATTCATTTTAATTATCTTTCATTTATTTTTTGCACCTTTATTTTTTTATTTTCTTACCACAAAACCATTTTATTCTTTTAGTAGATTATTGAGATAGATTGAATTTAAATATTTCATTTAGCTTCTCATTTCATTTTTTAGCTTCCCACATTTCTAGACTAGTGAACTCAAGATTGAGGAAGAAATGGATTGTATTACGAATGTGAAGAGAAAACTTAGGAACAACATGTTTTCACCCTTTTTGCCACTTCACTACGAGCAGGTCATAACAGGGGCAACTAAACTGTAGCTCAATGGTAAATCGTAGTGCTAAAGGTCAAGAATGAGGTGCTCTACCTATTCCCTATGGGCAGACCATAGTTTGGCCTTCTAAACTATTTTCAAGTTATCTTAAACATTTTCATGTTCCCTAGAGACCGTAGTGACTTGAGAAGCTGGATTTATCATAAATTCTTCTTATTAAGAGATCATTATGACTATTTGAAGCTATTATGCTATGTTCAAATTTAATTACATGAATTATTATGCCATCGCATAGTGTTATTACTATTATGTATAGACTATGTTATACTATGCTTCATCAATGTTAATTAAGTTAGTCTTTATCATGCTATTATTGAATGATTGTCATGTTTTGATTGATGTATCTAAACTTCAAAAATGCATGCTAATTCATAAGACTAAAACAAATCATGTTTTGATTGATTGAATGCACAATGTTGTTGGTCAAAACTTGACCCAGTTGAATGGATTTTTGATCCAAAAGTGACAAGACGGGGATCACCAATTACAACATCACATAGAATGCTAATTAAATTGATTATCTAATGTTTTATAACCCTAAAAATTCATTAAAAAAATCTATGAAATCACGATATGGCTAGAATTGAGTGTATTATTATTTATGGGTCATTAAAATGTTAACACAATTATTTATTGGCTAGCCATTGATTAATATCATATTGGGCATTACTAAAGTAAATGTATTTGTTTATGATTATTGAATTAATTGGAATTATTCAAATGATCTTTATGGATATTTTAATTGGTTTTATGGCATTATTGATTTTTATCACCTTATCGAACTTTATCATTTTAATGGTCTTTACATACAACTAACGGGAGGTGAGTTTTTCCTACATTCAGGTTCGTGTAGGTATGAAGGAGTGATATGGACAGGTAGTGGGCTCGTGAAAGCTTGTTGCGCATAGTAGTGGTCTTAGTATCACGTCCTTTACATTATCATTTATTATGGTTATGTACTTGCCCATGGGCTCATATTATGGACTTATGTTACCTCTTGGATGAGGAACATTTATGGTCTTATGTCGTCCTTGTAGACTTCGAGTCATTATGTGTGTCATGTATGGCCTCCGCCATAATTAAGTTATGATGTTATCACTATTATGTTTTCATTGATGATGCCCTTGCATAATTATGTTTCTGCTGCTTATGTATAATTGTGTCTTGTTATTAGTGCACTATATATGGTATCGTTTGATGTACTTTGGGACCTACTCGCAACATGTGTCATGGGGGTTAAATTCAGGGGCAACACATGTCATGACCTATAATATGAGATATGAAATAATGGTCATAATAATAAAATAATAACTTTATGAATACCATGAATCTATACATGTCAGAGGTAGCCAACTTCTTGAGTGGGTTCACTATCAGGACAAAAATTAGTGTTCGAATGATAAAATTTTGGAAATTTCTTTTTTCACTCGTTTCATCATTTTCAGAAGTAGGATGTCTTTTTTTAAAATATTTTTTCAATTACATGATTAACTATAAAATATTTACATTAAATTAAAATTAGTCAATAAATTCAATAATTAAACATAATATAAAATGTAAATATGTTAGAATTCTTTAATTAATATTTTTTGGCCTCAAATAAATAATGCATAATAAGCTAATAACATGAAAAATTAATTATTCAAAAATAAATAAAATAATTTCATAATACTGATATTTATAAAATATTTATTATACATGTCACAATCACATGAAAAATAATGAAATTTAAATATCTTGGAGGTAGAAATGAATTAGGATATTAAAAGACAAAATAATGAATTGCAATTGTTATTTGAGTCTGATGAAAATAAAATATAATTAAGAATAACAAAAAAGATAAAAATATTAATATAAAAAGTATTTTGTACCTAGATAATTGAAAGCAAAAGCCAAGAAGTAATAATTTTTAAATCATAAGCTAAGATATATTTTTTTGTGTTGGCAGGAGATTATTATACATGGCACAATCACATGAAAAATAATGAAATTCAAATATCTTGGAGGTAGAAATGAATTAGGATATTAAAAAACAAAATAATGAATTGCAATTGTTATTTGAGTCTGATGAAAATAAAATATAATTAAAAATAACAAAAAAATATTAATGTAAAAAGTATTTTGTACTTGAATAATTGAAAGCAGAAGTCAAGAATTAATTTTTAAATGAGAAGGTAAGACAAGAGATTATATATGGAACGACATCCAATCGCTGGACCACCAAGACATGTTTGCAGATCTGTCAATACTTGCTAGTACATTAATTTTATTTTTTCAGTGCCTGCACGTGCCTCTGCCCTTGATACATGTCACATCATACAATATAATATAGACAATATCAACTTGTACAAGACATCACTAACAGGGGTGGGGATGGAGTGGTTCCTTCTTGCTTAAGCAAAGTCTTGAGTTTGATTCCTTGTGAATGTAAAAAATTCTTATTGGGAGCCTCGCCACTTGTCATAGCCAAGTACGCGACACGAGATGACCTAACTAAATGGACTTACCTTAAACTTGTGGATAGTGCTCAGTAGCACCTCACAAGTTGGGCCATCGACGACACCGTTATCATCTACATGTCCTTTTTAGCTTTCAATTAAAGGTCACTTTAGACTTTATATTTTTTTGACTTATCATATGATGTCTTTAAATTTATAATTAGTTAAAGAATCATGATATATGACTAGCTAGGTCACATGTGTTTATCTTACACCCCAGTTGCTCTAGCAACGAACACCATTACGAAGCTACACACATCATTACAAATGTAAGGACAACTACTTCAATATAAGCACACATACCATTATAGGTATAAAGACAATTACTTCCTACCAATTGATGATATGACAAAAAAATTTAGCATTCAATTACTACTTTCTTTGTTTCCAATACAATAATCATAACATTATAGCTTTTTGCTTTTAAATTTATTTACGATTTCGCACAATAATCCAAAGTATAAATATTTCTTAATACATCATTGAAAACTCTACCATACATAGCCCAAAATGATCATTGAATATCAATAAAAATATTTATATACATGATATTGGTCAACACTGCTTTTAAATGCCATAATAAACCGATGATATCATTTACGACTGTGAACCACATGTCACATCCATGATTGTACTCGATTCACCACTATGAAAGTAGCCTTCACAATAGTGAGAAAAAGCTTAAATTCTCTCCTTTTATAGTTCTTTTCACTCATGGCCATGATACGGTGACTAGATTGTGAATTTCTTATTATGGGGATTGTTTTTTCGCAAAAAAATTTGTTCACTCACAGCCATATGACAGAGGGGTGGCGCATGTGAATGGTCCACATCAACGAACGACTACTTACATTAGCTAGAGTTCGATCTCTGCTCGCTCATGATCGTAATGCCATATAATTCCTTACATTAGCCAAGAGTGAGCACAAGATTCGATTTTTCTTGCAATTTTAGGTATCTCTGCCCATATTTCAAAGGAGTTTTTATACATCAATATATTGTGCAATAATTAAAATCATGACTTCTAGGGTTCATCCGCTAAGCATCAACAATTAAATTGATCCAAGCACCATACATCCCTAGTTACATGCATCCTCAATCAATTCCTCATGAGAACATATATAAGTGTTCTCATCTCCGCCAATCCAATATGTGAAGTCATTGAAAGGGAAGAAAGGAGCTTGGATTCTCTTTTACATACCTCTTAATTGACTTTACATTCTTCTTCTTCTTCTTCTTCTTCTTCCTCCTCCTCCTCCTCCTCCTCCTCCTCCTCCTCCTCCTCCCCCCCTCCTCCTCCTCCCCCCTAATATGGATGAACATAAGGGCTTAGGGTTAGATACCCATGATACACTTATAAATTACGGCTTATTTAGGATAAAAACCAAATTTGGCAGGTAGAATCAAGTTAAACCAGATTGAATGAAAAGAAAAATAGCTCTTTTTTAGTGAAAAATATAAAAAATAAGAATCTATAATTAAGGATAAGAAATATTATTAAGAAGGAAGATGAAAAGTGGAAAGTTGTGCAAAATGGGAAATAAAATAGATTAACACATTAGATTTATTTATTTGTATAATTTTACATGTTAATTCATAGTGTATTTTTAAATTTATGATACCATTATATTTATTCTAAAAATTATATTAAGTTTGGTTGAACTATTATTCCCACTTTTAAAGTGCTATGATTCACATATGATGTAATAATGATTGTGCGTACAACAAAAATTCTATGTATGCTAGATTTAAGTATATATATATATATATATATATATATATATATATGAGGTTAATTATCATGCATAATAAATTTTTGACATGCAGGGTGGAGATAGACATACTCCATATGAGTCCCACATTTAAAGTTGTTTTCACTAATTGGTGTATAAAAACTTTTACCATAAATACAAATTTAGTTTTTTTAAGTGTGGAAGTAATTAATGAAAAAATAATTCATGACAAGGCATGGAGGAAAAGAGAGAAGGATGCAAATACATTATTTGTTGACGAAGTTTGGTGACAATTTGATGTAGTGCGTTCTCCGACTTCTCATGACTTGAAATTGTCGAAAATTTATTATGAATCAAATTTGTCTTCTCCATTTAAAGAAGTAGGTAAATCTCCTTTTCAAATTATAATATACACCAATTTTCTAGCTGAACAAAATAAGGTGGCAACCTTTTATACAAATGAGCTTTCTGTTGGATCCCAAAGGGCACGAGGGGGGTTGAATTGGTGTTCAATAAAAAAAATTGATGTCACGAAAATCGTTGCTGAAGCTTAAAATCGATTCTTAAAACCTTTCAAATCAATGCAATTCAGATCACATCAAACACAATATGAGAGGGAGAGAGATAATGCAAACACAAAATGCACGGGTGGTTGTTGATGAGGTGCGGCCACACCTTGGCCTATGTCCCCGCTCCGACTTCTCAACCTCAAGACCGTCGAAGATTTCACTAAAACACTTTCTTTGTTCCAAATAGAGCAAGGAAGAAAGCCCTTCACACAACCACTTTTTCTTCGCTTCAAGAGGTAAGATTTGAAACCTATTTCACACAAGAGCTCTCACAATCTTTCTGAAAAATGATTTCTCTATTTTACAATAGAACACTCACAAGAGATAAGAGAGAAAGAGAAGAAGGCTCAAAATGATAACTTCAAGAAAAATGATATTCTTTGATTTTTTTAAAGTTTTGCTTCAATGCTTGGATGAGTACCTTTGCTTTTGACTTTGATAGGCTTCAGTATGTGAAAAATTTGTCCCGAATTAATTCCACATTATTCTCATTCAAAACTAGTCGTTAGTGTTCATTTGACCAGGGATTGGTCGATTGCATTAATGGACTGGTCGACCGGTACATCGACCCGTATCATCTCGGCGTCAACTGGTATAGTTTCGTCATTGAAGCTGGGTAGTGCATGAATTGATCGGTCAACCGATATACTGGATCGGTCGACCAGTGTTGTCTCGACCGGCTTTGATTCTGTCGACCGACAAGTTGACCGACCTACACTATTTTGAGCATAATGTTTTGCATGGTTATTCAAGTTAGATAATATTTGATTCTATGGATAACTAACATGATTATCTGCAACTTATCATTCATCCAGAATCTAATAAAATCATAGTCAATTATTTAATTAAAGTTAGTGTATAAAGTTATCCCTTTTTCTTTAAACTTTTTCAGTATTTTAACTTTAGTCTTTCAAGGTTTGTATCATCAAAATATAATTTTATATGTCATTAAAATTTTGTTCCAACAATCTCCGCCTTTGTTATGAAGACAAACCAAAAGATATGAAAAATATATAAGTTGCAAAAAAGTTGTAAAATCTTGTAAAATCAATTTTACTCCCCCTAACACTTAGCTTTCCTTACAATGGTAGATATTCACATAAGTATTAATTGTAAGGTACTCTTCATATAAAATATATTGAGATCATATTTCTCCTATATTTCTCATCCTTTTGTTTCATAAAAAAGTAGTTTGTAAATGAAGGACATAAGAAAATATGTACTTCCCCCTTTGTCAAAAAAAAAAAAAAATTCCCCCTTTTGTCATGGATATGTAAAGTATCATAACAAGGTCATGAAGTATGAAAAAATAACTCCCCCTAAATTTATGACTATTTTAAAATAAAATTAAATTGATTTGGAGATTATGAAATCCATAAGTAAAAAATTATATTAGTAATCAAAATATTACATAAAACTTTGATACGACAATGATACGTTAAAACAAGGTTGAAAACATGTTCTCCCTATCATTATGACTAATTCTCTTTTTTTATTTGGTGTGTTCCCTTTAAAAAAATGATGATTTGAGCTTTTGAAAAGAATAAAAAAGTAGGTGCATCCTTTGCTTTAGATGTGAGGCACACCTAAAAAATAATTAAGTAACGTTTGGTATCCAAACTTTTTTTGTCCTATTTTGTTAGATAATGTTCCTTTTGGAGTTCAAATCATGCCATATTGTGATGATTTTCTTATTCTACATTGATATGCACAATGATCATAAAATTCACACGTAAAACATTTGAGATGTGATTTTCTACCATAGGAATGATTGGATTTCCAATAAGAACTTTCATGTTCAAAGTATTTCCTAAGAGTATTTTTCATTACATGAGAAATAGCCTTATTAATTTGTGTACTTTTCAAAAAAGTATTTTTTTGCTTTACCTTTTTTAAGGAACATGCTAGTTTTACTATTTCAGAAGCATGTATAATTTTCAAAGTATCAATTTCATTTTTCAAGTTTTCATTTTTCACAAAATATGCATCCTTTTCTTCTTTTAATTTTTTAATATCATGTATTAATTTTTCAATTTTCTCTTTAATTGAAAAATATCTTTTTATAAGAGAGGAGAATTCTTTATTTACATCTAAAGAAAGGTTTTCTACGGAAGAGTTTGATGTGTCATAATTTGAATTTGAAGGGTTAGAAGTTACCTCATCGTTGTGAGCCATTAAGCATAGGTATGCTTCATCACTAGACGAGCTTGATGATTCATTTGACTCTTTATATCTTTTCTTTTTATCTTTTTGAGATGTCTCTTTCTTGTGTTGTTTGTATGTTCTTTTAGTTGGCTTCTCATTATTCTCTTTCTTTTTTTACCAACTTGAGGTATTTGTCAAGTTTTTTTGTGTAGTGAGCGATTCTTTTTTCATCCACTTCTTCTTCACTTGAGTTTTCTTCTTTTGCATTTGTTTTTAATGCCAATGTTTTCTTCTTGGAGGTTTTTCTTCTTGATCTTTTAGGATTGAGATATCATAGGTTAGAAGTGAACTAATAAGATCATCAAAATCGAATTTATTCAGATCTTTTTTCTTCGATCACGGTCTTCTTCGTATGCGATTTTGAAAGAGAGACCTGAAATTTTTTTTCACATTTTGAGAGTTTGTTCTTGTCTTACCCAAGGAGGCTAAGCCATTCAAGATGTCGTTAAACCGAGCAACCATATCATTTATGGATTTGTTATCATTCATTTTGAAAGAATCATATTGATGATTTAAAATATTCAATCTAAATTCTTTAACTTTATTGGTTTCTTAATAAGTAGTGATGAGTTTATTCCAAATCTCAATTGCACTTTCACAATTAGAAATCCGATTAAATTCCGTTGAATCCAAAGCACAATAAAAAAATGTTTTTGTCTTTGCAATCAAATTTTTCAAATTTTTTTTTCTTTCGACAGAATTCAGAAAATTTTCATGTAAATAGTAACTCTTTTCAACGATATCCCACATGTCAATATCAATAGAACAAATGTATGATTGAATTTTAATATTTCAATATGCAAAATTTGATGCATTTAAAAGGAGAGGACGACTAATTGATTGTCCTTCGGCAAATCAAATTCACTTGATGCCATAGCTCTTAAGATGATTAAATCTTTAAACAAGACGATGAAATCTTAAAATGATTAGATTTTAAAATAATAACAACCCGCTCTGATACCAATTGTTGGATCCTAAAGGGCACCAAGAGGGGGGAGGGGGGGGGGGTGAATTGGTGTTCAATAAAAAATATTGATCTCACGAAAATTATTGCGAAAGCATAAAATTGATTCTTATAACCTTTCAAATCAATGCAATTCAGATCACATCAAACACAATACGAGAGGGAGAAAGAGAGAGAATGCAAACACAAAATGCACGGATGGTTGTTGATGAAGTTCGACCACACCTTAGCCTACGTCCCCGCTTCGACTTCTCGACCTCGAGACCGTCAGAGATTTCACTAAAATACTTCCTTTGTTCCAAATGGGGCAAGGAAGAAAGCCCTTTTACACAACCACCTTTTCTCCGCTTCGAGAGTTAATGCAAGCCTCTCCTCCTAAAAAGCTAATATTTTTCTCTCACTCAAGAGGTAAGATTTGAAACCTCTTTCACACAGGAGCTCTCACAATCTTTCAGAAAAATTGTTTCTCTCTTTTACAATAGAACGCTCACAAGACAAGAAGAGAGAAAGAGAAGAAAGCTCAAAATGATAACTTTAAGGAAAAAATATCTTCTTTTGATTTTTGAAGTTTTGCTTCAATACTTGGATGGGTACACTTTGGCACTCCTTTTATAGGCTTCAGTATGTGAAAAATTTGTCCAAAATTAATTCCACATTTTTCTCATTCAAAACTAGTCGTTACTGTTCATTTGACCAATAGACCGATCGACCGATCTATTAATCGTTGTGCTTATTTTTTTCACTGACTACAGCTAGTCAGTTGACCAGTATCGTCTTGGCATGGACCGGTATAGTCTCATCATTGAACCTAGGCAGTGCATGCATTGATCGATCGACTGGCATTGTCTCGACTGACTTTCATTATGTCAACCGACAGGTCGACCGACTTGCACTATTTTAAGCATAACATTTTTGTACGGCTATCCAAGTTAGATGATTCTTTTTTATTTTATAAATATCTAACATGATTCTCTACAACTTTGATGTTTATCACTCATCCAGAATCTAATAAAATCATAGTCAATTATTTAATAAAAGTTAGTGCATAAAGTTATCCATTTTTCTTTGAACTTTTTCAGTATTTTAACTTTAATCTTTCGAAATTTGTATCATCAAAATATATTTTTATATGTCATTAAAACTTTGCTCCAACACTTACAAGCTTACGCCTAGAATAACTTTTGATCTATCTAATATAATCTAAGCTCACATAGAAAAAGAAGATAGAAAGATTCAACAATTTTGTTCAAATGCTTTGAATTGATCTCCTTTCATACCTGGTATTTCCTTTAAATCTTTGCTTAGTTTTAACCCTTTAAGTTTTTTTTATATAGTCTTCAAATTTTCATATAACTATATCTAGGTATCTAGCTGTTTGAAAAAAAGGAGGAAATTTTAACAATGATTATTCAACTTAGAGGATATTCCTAATATGGTCACCCAACTTCACTTGCAATACCACCGTTATCGAACATTAGAAACGTTTTAGCGGTCATCATGATTGATTATTGCCTGTTTAGCGATGGATCTCTAGTGTGAATAGTTATGTAGCATCATGCCAGTATTTTCTTTCTCCTCCACGTCAGATTTTTAAAAATGAAAAACCACATCAGCATTTTTCTATCTCCTCTACTCAAACTTAACTTTGTCATTAATTTTTCAAAATTTCGATCAAAGTCATCATAAAAAACTTAAAATAATAAATACAATAATAATAAATAAAAAAACTAAGGCACTTGAATCGAACCGAGCATGGTTTGGGCATGACCCACTCAGGTCGAGCTAATCAATTTTTTATGTGTATTACATATATAATATTATAATAATTAATAATAATTAAATTGTGAAGGTAAAAAATAAGAAAATAGAATATTAAATTTTTTGCCCTAAAATTTGGACTAATAAAAAATGTTATAATATATGATATTATGATTATTAGATATATAATAAAAATATTTTTATATATAATATAGTTATAACATATTATTAAATATTTTAATATATAAAAAAATAAAAAAAACTCTGCGCGACATCTAGTTTGACAACTCGTGTGCATCGAGTTCGTGTCGGCCCGTGCCTAGCACCCCGCTAGGCAGCCTATTATGGTTTGGCTCAGGCCCGAGGAAATCACATGCTGAGCCGGATGGCCCACATGGAAGTCCTCTTGGGCTACCATTCATCACCTTCTTTGATGTTTGCGAAAGATGACAATCTCTTTATAGGATTGCTTCCTTTTTTCTAATAAATAAATAAAAATATGTAGGAACTATATAAGAAGGTACCAATCTCTTACATACATATTAGAGCATGTGAGGAACGTTAGCCCTAGAGGAGGACTTTTGTGTAAGCCATCCGGTTCTGCATGGGATTTCGCCAAGCTTGAGTCAAATCATACTAGGTTGTCCAACGGAGTGTTAGGCACGCCCTGACACGGATTCGATGAGCAGTCCAAAATCTATTATTTTTATTATTTTATTTTATTATTTTTATTATTATTTTGAGTCTCTTATTATGATTGTGATTGAAAATTTGAAAAGTTGAATGACAATATTTAAAAAGTTTGAAAAGTTGAATGACAATATCTAAAAAGTTGAATGACCATACTGATTCAAAATTAAGTTTGAGTGGAGGGGAGAGAAAATGTCAACATGACTTTTTTTATTTATTAATAACCCACGTGGAGAAGAGAGAAAATATTACATGGTGTCATGTGCTACTGCCACATCAGCATCCAACCAATGGTCCAATGGTAAACGAACAATAATAGTTCGCGATGGCTGCAGCTAAAATGATATCATAGTGTTACAAACTGATGTTGGGTGACTATATTACGAATACCCCCTAAGTTCGTTGTTGAAATTTACTTGTTAAAAAAACTTTTCATTGTATTTTGTTTTACTTGATACGCTTGTAGTATTTTGGTCACAATCTTTTGCACAAATCTCTAAATGACTTGATTTTTCATTTTATAAAATCTAACAAAATTATCTATACATCATTCAAACTCGACCTTGATATGAAGGAAAGGTCTTCAAAAACTTGCCAAACTTGAGTTTACTAATAAACTTCATATATAATTTTGTTATAACTTTCTACAAAAAAGTCCAAATTACATGATTTTTTATCACATAAAATGCTTGTTTATATTTCATCTATTCATAACTCAAACTAGATTAGATGAAAAAGTCTTCAAATATCTCGTTGAAGTTTAGTTTGATAAAAAGTATCTGCTATAATTTTTTAGCTTGATAGAGTTGCACTCTTTTGTATATAAAGTTTTGTATAGTTATCTAAATGAGATGATTTTTTTATTCTTTGAAAAGCTTAGGAATTATGCATAACATTTACATCGATTCCTTAATTAAATGAGATGGGATCATATTAAAATGTTAAATTGACTATAGTTCATATATTTGGTCTTCACCTTTCATACTTGTCCCATTATAGTATACACACATATTTATTTGTAAGCAAATTAGATTGAGACAAAATTTATTTTTAAAATAGATTTACTACATATTGGCGCTATTTTGATGCTACTCCATCACCGATGTGTTCGAAGAACATATATGTTAATTAAGAAATAGATTAACTATATGTTATCTATATTTGTATAACTATATGTTATCTATTTTGACGCTATTTTCTCTAACCCCATATATGTTACTATATATATTATCTATACTATACTTTAATGAATAAATAAATTAAATATTATATGTGTACATTCAACATATGTATTCCTACATCATATATGTATTCCTAAATATATATTTGTTACTTATATTATATATGTTACTTATGCATACAATATATATCATATATTATTATAGATATATTATTTTTATATTCTTAATCATGGAATTATGATGATTGAATTAAGTGACATGATTTATTACAAAATATCTCATATTTAGTGCCACCGTAGAGACACAATAGTGTTGAAGTCGCGCCACACTAATGCCACAATAATAGTCGATGCTACCGAGGCACTATTTGCGTCATTTTAGCATCTCAAAATTCATATGCTAATCGGCGTCCCAAGGTTGCGACGCCACTTCGATGCTAGATGGATGCCAATTTAGTTTAGCGACACACTAGCGTCTCTATAGCGCCGCAATAATGAATCACTAATGTTTTAGTTGACTTTTTATTATTCTCACTTAATCGGGCACATATAGACATATACATACACATATATACTTATAATACGTATACATATGCACATTATTGTCAGTTAATCTCGCACATATAAATGTATACATACACATATACACATTATTGTCACTTAATCTCGCACATAGACATATAGATACACACACATATGCATATACATGTAGACTTATAATACATATACACAAGACATATGATTGATGAACTCAACATATTAATATAAGCCTATTTGAATATAAAGTTACAATATAAACATATAATATATAATCTTATAATATAAACCTATTTCAATATAAACTTATAATATAATATAAACTTGAAAAAGTTCGAAATGGCGCCACCATAACCACGGAATAGCGTCGCAAGCGTGGAATATGTGGCGCCTCTTTAGCGTCTAAGTAGCGTCGCATATGTCAGAGGCGCTAAATACTTAATTTAAATCCCTAACTCCTCTTTTGCATTTTTACTATTTTACTTCTGCCCTACGCTCCATCGATTTTGACCGATGCCCACTGCTCTGATGGCCGACGCTCGACGCCTGACTCCGATGCCCTGCTTATTCGATGCCCATTGCACTTGCTCTGCCGACTGACCCCGACGCCCACTGCTCGGACGCCCGACGCCTTGCTTCTCCGACGCCTGATGCACTTGCTCTGCCGATCGACCCTGATGCATTTGCTTCATCGTCGACTAACCCCGACGCGATTGCTTCGCTGCCGACTGACCCCAACGCAATTGCTCCGCTACCGCCTGACACATTTGCTTCTCCGTTGCCCGACACATTTGCTTCGCCCCACTACTCCGGCCCCCACTGTTCCAACCATCGGCCACTGCTCCGACTCCGCCTTACTTGCTATGCCGCCGTCAGCCACCTCTAGCTTGCTCCAGCCCTCCATTGCTCTGACCGTCAGCCAGTGCTCCGACCAAGGCCTCATTGCAATGGAGCCCTCAAGGTATGTTTGAATCTGTGAACTTTTTTCTTCTTGTTGGCAATTACATCAGGAGAACTTGTATACCTATCAATCTGGATTCGAGTTCATGATGGGTCGATTGGGATTTCCCTTATTCCTTCCTCACGAACTGCCTGGCACTCATCGTTGTTTTGTTGGCCGGATTGCAGGGGAAGAGCGACTGAGAGAAGGGGTGCACGGACGACTGAGGCAGGAAGATCACGGAAAGAGGTGGGTGAACGAAATCCTTTGAATAATTATTCATTAGAATTAAGTTGATAAGGAATGAATCTTATCTATCCACGTTCATTTCATCCTGAACATATTATGGTTTAGATGAATGAATCTTAAGCCTAATTGAATACCTATTTTGCATCCATTTTCTTGTTATGTATGCTAGGTATGTTGTTTTGGTGTTCTGAATGGTTTAATTACGACTTGTAATATGACTGTTAAATCAACGTAGAAGTAGATAGTTTCATTTTCTTTTTGTATAGGCATAACCTGACCCGCGTCTGTGGAACCCAGCCTAAGTCATCACAAACCCCCGACTCGGGTTAGCGGAAGCAGCGAATTGAAACCTCACGACATTTTGGTACCCAGTCCGGGCTACCTTAGACCCAGCCCGAGTTCATCACGCGTCGGACAAAAATCACATGTTTATTGACATAGGTCTATTATGAATACGAAGATCTTGTATTTCAAACATGTGATTTTGGACTTCAAAACTCCAAAATCACATGTTTCAAGTACAAGAAGTTATTGACATATGGCTTAATGTTGTCCATTAAAAAAATGACTAATCCATATTGTAGTTGGATTCATCATTGGAAGGATAAACGTGGCATTATAATAGAAGAATATAAGGATGGTGTCGATGAATTTATTAAGGTTGCATATGAAAATGAAGGTGTTGCTTCTTCACATGGAGAAATCTTATATTCATGTCAGAAATGCAAATGTTATCAGTGGAAAGTAAGATATGATATGCAAAATGATTTATATTATAACGATTTCTTACAAATGTACAACTAATGAACTTGAAATCGGAATTTAATATGAGTGAAAGTTGTTTCGACCAGATGATTGTCATAATTAAGAGTATGCTTCTACCTTTAGAGAAGTTAGCAGAAAATTTTTACAAGTGCAAAAGAATGATGGAAGATTTAAGATTGAAATATCATAAGATTGATGCATGTTGCAATCATTGTATGTTGTATTATAAGAAAAACAACTCACTTATCAGTTGTTCTATTTGTGGCGAGCCTAGATACAAGCTGATAAATAATTCTCAAAGTTCGAAAAAATGTGACAAATATAGTGTTCAAATACTTTCCCATATTTCCAAGACTGCAACGAATATTTTTTTTTGAGAAATCTGCAACATTTATGTGGTGGCACAGAGAAGGGGCACATGATGATCAAAATTTCATTATACATCCTTCATATGCTGAGGCATGGAAGCGATTTGATGCACATCATCTAGCTTTTTCAGCAAAATCACACATTGTTAGATTACGACTTTGCACCGATGGGTGCAACCCATTTGGCTCATCAGACACTGGTTATTCATGTTGACCGATTTTTGTGACACTTTATAATTTACCTCCAAGCATGTGTATGAGACGAGAGAATATATTGCTTACCTATATGATTTTAGGTCCTCGATCTCCTAGGAAAAGTTTAGATGTTTATTTAAGACCTTTGATTGATGAACTCAACATGTTGTGGGAGGATGGCGTGGTTACTTATGATAAATCTAAGAAGCAAAATTTCATTATGAGATCCACACTAATGTGGACCATAAGTGATTTTTCAACATATGAAATGAATGCTGAGTGGTTGGACCACAAAAGGTAAACTTGCTTGTCCCATATGTGGAAAGAATACGAAATCATTTTATTTGAAAAATAGTTGAAAAGTTGGCTGGTTTGATTGTCATAGGATGTTTTTGCCAATTTATAATTCGATGCATCACGATTGAAACTCTTTTAAAAAAATTACAACTGAGTACATATTGCCTCCAAGTCATTTGATAGGACAAAAAGTGCTAAACCAAATAAACAAACTTAACAAAGTCTCATTCGAGTTGAAGGCCGATTCTTACAAGCAAATTGGGTTTGGAAGTGAATATAATTGAGAGGAAAGAAGTATTTTTTGGGAGTTGCCTTATTGGTCTTCAAATGTAGTACGACATAATTTGGACATCATGCATGTGGAGAAGAATGTATTTGACAACATCTTCAACACTATCATGGATGTTAAAGGAAGAACAAAAGATAGCATACTAACATGAGAAGACATGAAAGTTATATGCAGAAGACCAGAGCTAGATATCATTTATCTTCAAAATGGTAAATGCAAAAAGTCAAAAGATACTTAAGTCTTGAACAATGATCAAAGAAAAAGTGATTTTCAAATGCGTCAAGCAATTGAAATTTCCTAATGGATATGCATCAAACATATCTCGTTGTTTTAACCTGGAGAATGGGAAGATACATGGGATGAAGAGTCATGATTACCATATTTTTATGCAAAAGCTGCTTCTAATTGCCTTTAAAGAACTTTTGTCAAATGTCATTTAGGAAATTTTAATAGAGTTATCTATTTTCTTTAAAGAGCTTTGTACATTCACCATTCGGGAAGTAACATATCTCGGTTAGAGTCTTCTATTGTGATTACCGTGTGCAAGGCTGAGAAGATATTTTCACATTCTTTTTTTGATGTGATGGAGCCCTTAGATTATACATCTTCTATATGAAACAAAAGTTGTAGGCCCGGTTCAATATCGGTAGATGTATCCTTTCGAAAGGTGCATGTTTTATTTGAAAAGGAAGGCGAATAATAAGGCGATGATCGAAGGCTCTATCATTTAGGAGGTGTCAAACTTCACTTCAATATACTTTGAGCCACACATTCAATCATGACACATGCAAATTTCAAGGAACGATGACGGGGTGAAGGAGAAGTTAACATAAATACTTTGTCCATCTTCAAGTACCCATGTGCGGGATGACATCTTTCGGGCGTTTACGGTATGATCTCCTTTTTGGGTTACATAACTTATTTTATATTATTTTTAAATTACTAACTCTTATAACATTGTTTAGGAGGCAAATCAATTTCATTCGGATTTTACTTTGAGTACGATCTAAAGAGCTTTTGAGGAGGTCATTGCGAAACGCCTCTGAAATCGATAGTATAAGTTTCGCAAGGTCGTCACGTCCGTCGACATCACTTTGGAGCAGGACATACAAAGATGTCCAAGACATATTAGGCATCCAGTGTGGGAGTCGTTATGTAGAAAACGGTAAGTTTACATTTGAATTATTTTTATTAAATTTATATTTTTTTTAAAGTCTAAGTTTGATGTTCATACATGATGGATGAATAATGACAAAGAAAGTTAGAAAAGGCAAGAGTTAATCGATTTTCGAAGCCCAAGTTCCACATCCACACAAGCGGATCAATGCGTTTTGACGAGCATTGACGAAGGATGGTATTGTAGGTACAAAATCGAATAATCAAACTTTTACCTTATACTTATTTTATAAAATTTAAAACTTTATTGCAGGAGAAGAAACAAGGCGGTCCTATGGACTTTCGCGTGGTCTATGAGGTCACGCATAAGAGCTAGAAGACCGACGAGTTGTTCATGCTCACTGCTCGTAGGCTTATGGCAAGTCTCATCACATGTTCACTTGGTTGGTGATTTTAGTGCAAATGATTTTTTAAATTCACAATGTTTAAAATTTTTTTGGATGTGTATAATGAGAAGATGGTTGATAAGTATAGAGATGATCCGAGTACTCAACCACTAGGTAACGTATCTCGAAAAGGATTCATGTTTTAATTTATATAACACCTTCATTCTATATGTGTTCTTTTATGTTATATAATTTATATAATCTATAATGTTTATATGATTGTATAATTTTTCTATTGAACATTACTATTTGGGAGGTGGTGGCTGGCACGATATGAGGAGGATACTTGCATGGCGTAAGCACAACCGCTCAGGTACCTAGGATGAGCGGAGAATATGCAGGCGGCTCATCTACTCCGAGCTCATCCGCGCTCATCCGCTGCACCTGATGTGACGTAACTAATGTGACAGAACTATCATAGCAACTATCTTAATAGATATTGCAGGAGGTATCACAGTAGTTATCGTAGCATTTGGATCCTTTCTTGTAGGTGATTCAGACAATGATTCTGTTGCAGAATCAATCCCCACTAGGTCAAGGACTGAACACATCGGGATCGAATGTCCGGAATGACGATAACAACTCTCAAACTTAGGATATAAACTTTTTTTGGGAGTTAGATATACTTTTGTTAGTCATACATTTGTTATTAGATATAATTTTGTTAGTTCATTTTATTTCTTTTCATATTGTTATCTTTGATATGATGCCTGTGATGAATGATGAATGCATTTATATGCATTGTATAATTGTATGGTGTGAGAAGGGAAGAAAATATGTCTATAATGAGGAAAAATTATTTGAAATTAGCGCTTCCGTAGCGTCTCAATTGCGTCGCATGCATAGTTGATGCTATTTTAAAAATATCATCTTTATCATCACCTTAGCGTCGACGTGATTAGCGTCACCTTAATTAGCGTCGCCTTCGAGACCCCATTAAGACTTCACATTGGTGCCACAGTAGCGTTGAACTAGCATCGACTTACGTGTAACCTTAGCGTCACTTGAGTGTCGGAATAGTATCACGGGTGCACCACTTTAGCGTCACGTTAGCGACACAACTCAACTGTTCATAATGACACTTTTCGCGTCATTTTAATGTCGAGTTAGCGTCCACTATTGACACTAGTTGGGTCGCCTTTGGCCCTGGCACTATTGCGACGCTAAAGTTACCGATTCCTGACGTCTCATTTTCTAGCGCTATATCATCACTAAAGCGACGCTATTATTTCCAGCCATGCATTAGGGGCGTAATAGCGTCTCAGTTGACGTGTCACTATTCACCAATTTTCTTATAGTGAGGAATGTTGAGTGCATCTGTTGATCCATTGATTAATGGATTTGATCACAAATGATTAAATCTCATCATTTAGAAATATCATTTATCATTCATTAATTAGTGGATTAACAATTGAGATGCGTTCAACATCTCTATAGAATAAAGGTGTTATGGAAATACATTAATCAACACACATATATGCACATGAGACATGCCTTGAATTAGTCTCACGCACGTAAGTCACGAAAGATATGCAGAATATATACATGAACATGATCTTGATCAAGTGTGTTGCAGTTTGATAAAACTATGTGGATCAAGGTCCACAATGAATGATATATGCGATGACCGGGAATGCTATACAATTGTGACTCCTACATTTAAACAACATTATTCTCATGTGATAGGAACATTTAAGCTTTATTATGTTGGGAAGTCTTATGAAATCAATAATATTTGGTTGGTCACTTGAGTGATCCATGTCCAAGTATACTTTCATCTTTTGATATGGTCTTCGTATTACCATGAATAAATGTTAAGGAGAACGAGTATGATGCACCCAAAGGCCCCCAAAGACATCTAGTTTAAGATGAATTTTCGTATAGTCACATTTTTGGTAGATAAAACATAACAACGATTAAATATATAATTAATAAAAAAATTGACACAAATAATTCTATACGAATTAAAAGATGAATATTACATAGTTCGCTGAAAAATAAATTTACTATTGTCATAGTTCTAATAGGGTTCAAATACTAGCACTCCAGAAATCATAGCAACAATGAAAGGGCAACCGTAATAAAGAAAATGCCCCCTTGTGATACAGCTCAATGCCTCGTTCACGAATCGAAATATCAAGCCAACAATAATAATATCGAAACAAATCTGATGAAGGAACATGTCCATTGTGATAGCCTGGACCAAAGTCTTACCCATGGCCAAAGATAACAAGCCAAGAAAAATATGCAAAAACCAGTAAGAAAAGAAGTCTTCCCTTCCGATACTATTATTTATTAATGTCTCAGCCAATTTCTGCAGCCAGAATTGAAATATTTAGGATTAGTGCTAATGGATGTAAACATAGTATTGAATAAAAGTATACTTCTTGAAAATTAAAATGACACAAAATGGATAGTTGATGTGAAATTGAAATGAAAATCAAATTAATTAAAAGGTCATATTTTGTAACTCCATGTGAAATTGAAATGAAAAGTCAAATTAAAAGGTCATATTAATTAATTACATAATGTACGTGGTTTCCAAATTATTATGGTGATCACCAAGTCATGCAATACTCTATTCGATATTCGATTGCATTCGATTGGAATTGAGGGTTGTAAAGTCAACTTCGCACACTTCCAAATCACATAAAAATCAAGCAGAAGTTGTTTGTGTATGCTCCTCAGATACAATTGACCCTTTCCCACCCAATTCTCAAGTTGCCAAAGTCTCTTATTGGTTGTGAGATAGTATATATATTGTATCAGTCTTTTTCATTTTTTTATCTGCTTTACTTTTGTTTTAACTATGAACTATCTAATTTTTCTCGAATATCATTACTTGGGTTTTTTTATTATATATATATATCTAATAAGATTATTTCTTTAGATCTTTCCTAAATACGATTTTTCACATCTAATACTAATCTACAAACTCACCGTAGCACCTCTAAATAATTGGAAAGTTAATAGAACTAGACTTATGGACTAAAGTAAAACTTGCGGAATATTTAAGGAGATGTTATGGTGAGTTCGTAGATTAGGATTAAATGCGAAAAATGATGTTAGTTTAAGGGAGACCAAAGACAATAGTCCTATCTTATATTAAAATAAAAAAAACTTATATGATAATTAGTACGGCGCTGCTACAATACATTATATCATTCACGGGCGTGCAATATTATCATGGGAAATGATGATTACCAGGAGAATTATGATGACAAAAATGGGCAGCAATTATAGAGGGAAAAGAGTAGGGGATGTAGCTCACATGTGCAGGATTCAGATATATCCCCTTCTCATAGGCGCCGGTCACCTCGAAGGCCACCGTGATGACGAACGCGAACACCCATTCTTTTAGCAGCAATTCAAAATATTCCTCATCTGCTGTCCGCAAAGTAAACGCCTAAATTATATTAGTTTCCAAACAAACTATTTTCATCTGATAAATAAATAAAACCATATGTTAAGATATATATATATATATATATATTTCTTGATAATCAATTAGCAGCAGGAGGATGATGATGATTGATGATCGATGATGGCAAAACTGCACAGAAAAAAATTAAGCTAAAAGGGGTGAGAGATGTAGCTCACCTGCAAGATTCAGATACCTTGTGAAGAGCTTGAACGCCCAATGTATTGGGATGTCGTCGGCCTCAAAATTGAAACCAACCATGAAGAACAACATGAAGATCACCACTTGAGCTACGGCAAGCCTTTCCGGCGGAAGCTGACGCTGCTGCCGCTGCTGCCGCTCCCCCTGGGGCGCCCTCCCAAAAACGATCATGGCGATTATAACGCCTCTCAACCCTCCTAGGACCTGTACGTGTGCATGTGCCATATAAGATCGATCTCAACGCAATTAGTTGGACATGATGAATGTGCTAATTAACGTTACAAACACGTACATATAGAAGTATATATTACTATATATTTCTAGCTGACTTCTTAAACTAAACATTTATAATTAGGAGGGTTGACAAGACATATATAATATATATGATGATTTATGGGGGAGACCTGGGCGTACGAACGTTCCAAGAGAGAGCCGAGGGAGATGCTGTCGAAACCTGCGAAGTCATCGGAGACCATTGAAAGAGGATTGCTTCTGTGGGAGCCGAGCCAGACATCCAAAATCCAGTAGCTAGTGGCGGTGTGGATCAACGAGCAGAACATGCGGAGACGATCGCGCCAAGGCGGCCTGCTCCAGGTGAGATGCTTCCTGATGGAAAAATCCGAGAACAAGTAGAGAAGATCACAGAGATATTGCAAAAAAATAGAGGAGACACACGAAATTTACCCAGGTTCACCCTTGAGATTAGGGTCACGTTCTGCAAAGATGTTCCACTATATCGTTTAGGTTTACAGCCGCCACACAAAATTACATCAGAAATTAGGCTATTAATAGCCTCTCCAAACCGGGTTTAAAACCCAAACAAACAGAGAAAAAACCTAATCCGAACCACACGGGCCGGCTAAACAAAAGCCCAAAACCCGTCTAGGTTTCGGGGGCGCTGCCCCCGAACCCCCGCCCGCTCACCGGGACCGCCGTCGGGGGGGGGGGGGTGGGGCCCCCCGAACCCCCCCTTTCGTTCGTACGCCAACAATACTGTTAATTGGGTAATACTCAGATTCCCCTAAGCTCACGTGGGCGAACCCGGTGTGAGAAACAAGGGGCCCTGAAGTATTCACCAACTCTAACACTCCCAACCTCTCCCTCTCTCTCTCTCGTCCTCCTTCTCTCTCTCTGATTTTCGCTCCAGATCCTCCAGATCTCCTTCTGTGACGAGCGTAGGGATGTGGACGGCAGCACCAGACCTCCTTCTCCGTCGAGCGCAGGAGCGACGGTCGACAACTCCAGGCGAGATGCTCCAGAACGCTCCCTCTCTCTTTCGCTCCTTTTTTCCATTTCATTTCACCTGGCTGATTTTGTGATACATCACATTTTGTGTTATTGGATGAGTCTCCTTGGGGGCATCACGTGTTGATTTTTTCTTCAACACAATACTGCCATATATTTATCTTCATGAATTATGCTCCCTTAATTTGAATTTCATTTGAAGTTTAGCATAATTGTATTTGTAGGCTTCAATTTACTCGGGGTGTTCGGATGCAATATTTTTTTTGACATTTAGTCCACAATTGTCACACGTTCAACGGTTGCTATCTCCATGATCTTTGCAGATAGGTGACCTTGGTCTTTCAAGAGTGAAATTCGAAACACTTAAGCCTGGTGGTATGTCAAGAACTCTGCCATGGATGGTTCCTGAACTGATAGATGGGAAAACCAAGTGCACAAAGAAGGTTTCTTCCAATTCTTTCATTTGTGTAAGTTCTTCTCTTGTGCTTTGCTGCTCTCCAGTTGTCCAAAAAAAAAACACACTGAGACCACTACTGCCTGATTCTTGTGATGCCGAATGCAGATCATCGATGGAGCAATGCCGATCAATTGAACCAATAGAATGACCAAATTTTAGAGAGATTGCAAGCAGATTATGAGCTATGGGAGCCTCAATTTTATAGAGATTGCAAGGAGATGCTAGGGCATAAATTATAGAGTTTCAGCTTCATCTTCGAAACAAACTTGTTTTCGGTCCCCTGATAGAACCTTATGCAACTCAGGGATCCGATATTAGGTGGAAAAGTTCATGTCCATATCACTCTGAACAATATCTAATGCTTTGATTTGTTCCGGTACCAAAATCCAAGAATAATTGAAATCTTTGTATGAGTAAAATTCATTGAGACTACAAACCTTTTTTTACTTGCGTATATGAATGGAATTGCATTATATTGAGATCTCAAGAATTATAGCATGGCTTGCATAATGTTGGATTGGCCAACCTATCACCACAAATTTTTTTCTAGCCAAATACACCAATTGCATGTCATATTCTCTCATTGTGAGGAATATAGAACACTATTTTCATCTTCCCTATTTCAATGAGTATCATTTACAAAGCAGGAATACGATTTATCAAATATCCTTCTGTTACTTTAAATCATAAATATGATAATGAGAATATGTAACATATGCTAGTCATAACACCAAATAATTTCGATTCCAATGACGAGAACTTTTGCCTCTAAAACTCTGTAACATGAAAATTTTCATCGGCCACCTGCGTATGATCTGAAAGGAAAAACTAAATAATAGTATGGATCCGATGGCAACCGAAAAATAAATAAGTTATGGAAGTCTACAAGTTTAGATGTTAGCCATCAGCCATCTAAACTTTGCAATACAAACAAAAAAGATATACAAACAAAAAAGATGTAAACTACAATCTCTATTATTTTTGTGCATGAATGATGCGGCAACATTGGCAATATATCACACCGGACATGATAGTTGCCTTTTCTTATAAATAGTATAGTATTTTCAAGGTCTGGTGCTGCCGTCCCCATCCCTACACTGTCAAAGAAGAAGGAGATCTAGAGCCTCAGTTCATCGATCTGCAATGGGAGCAAAAATCAGAGAGAGAGAGAGAGAGAGGTTGGGAGCATCTCACCTGGAGTTGCTGGCCATCGTCCCTAGGCTCGTCGGAGAAGAACGAGCCGATCTGCGAGCGAAGGAGGGTCTGGCTTCGAGAGAGATAGAGGAGGATGAGGAGGGAAACACAAAGGGGGAATCTGGGAAAGGCAAAATTCGAGCAGCATGGAAAAATCTGATCAAAATATCGCGAGATGTATACCATCCGTTCGATCCCATCTGAACGGGCGCTTTCGTATGAGCCGTTGAATCACATCTGAATGGTTCAAGTGTCGCTTCGCAGGGTGTGAAGCACTTTCTGCTTCACATATACATTAAACCCTATATATATATATATATATATATATATATATATATATATATATATATATATGAGCTTATGGCCCTTTCATTGACAAAAAAGAGAGCAGGTAGCCGATCTGTGAGAGAGAGAGAGAGTGAGAAGCGAGGTAAGCATTCCCTTTTCTTGTTAATTATTCGTAGAGATTATTGGATACATATACGGGTATATTATATACCTAACCAGATAGTTATCGAGAAAATGACTTTTGCAGTGGAATATGAAAGGAGAAAAAGGTCAGAAACCGTGGCTTGACGAATATGTAATATTGATTGACTGAGCACAATTTGAAATAATATGTTATTTTCTTTTCGGTATCAAACTTACCATTATCCCGAGCTATTAGCACTGACTAATCCGGTACGAGGGGAGCGGAAAAGGTTAAACTCCTGGTCAATGCGACGTCTCTAAGGATAGATCTCAGGGCTAGTAGCACCCGTTGAATCACTTGAGGCGCAACCCGTTACCACTGCGCCAACCGTGGATGGTTTAATATGTTATTTTTTTTTACTTGACGAATATGCATGGTCTACAAATAAATTTTGAACTTGTTTTAAAATATACAATATTTTAGTCGCTTCTCGTTCTTGTCCTGAACCTAGCTAATTATTTTACTTCTAGGTATGTCGTGAACCTAATCATACGTTTGTCATTAAAATTTACCCAAAGTTCTTCCAATGAGATTGGCATGGAAAATATATACACTCTAAGATCTAGAGATCATATGTTTCTAATCAAATATATCGACCTCCCTTTGTAATAAGAAAATATATTTGTTTTGTTATATACTTGTCAAAATGGCTAGCACTATTAATAAGATTTTGAGCTGGTATTCCCACACATTTGCCACATGTGGACTTGCATAGAATTTCAAGTATATTAGTTTGTGAACATTAAAAATATGTACATACCAATTAGTTAAATATGACATATAACATTACTTCTTTTCATCAATGAAATGTTACAATATTGAATGAAAAAATATGTATGTATGCGTTATAAGTAAAATAGTGTCATAGATGAGTTATCTCATTAATGAAAGAATATTTTTAAACACTACAAGAAATCTGTTAAATAGCAACGTCACTTTATGTCTCACTATTCACGACACTAAATTGACCGAATAGTGATGAAACAGTGACACTGCAGCGTCAACGACAACGCGACGCCGCAACGTCGACGACAACGTGACACAAATAGCCTCTTCCTTGTCTCGATTTAATGTCTCTTTCGCGTTACAAATGACGCCCAATTGGCACTTCATCATTGTCACCACGACATTATTAATGCGTGCACGAAAATCCAAATGCATGATAAACATCTGCGCCTAGTTAGCGTCAACATATCGTGATGCTGCATTGGCTTACTTAGCGCCACAACTACGTCGTCGCCAATGCGATGCTCAGAAGAGGGCTTATACTCAACATTATAGCGGCGTCATCTAGCCGTGGCGCTAAATGTATTCCACCGCAGAAGGTTGTGGTGCTAATGTGACTCTACACTTGGGTCATACTTAGCGTCGCAAGTAATCCGTCACCATTGCGATGTTATTGCGCGATCCTATGTGCTAATTGTTTTGCATCACGGCTTATGTGACATTTTTGTGTCGCTGCACGTCTTGCACTGCTAATGTGACCCTAATGGGGCGCCAATGTTAGTACATTTAAATGAAAATTTGCATCATTTCATAAGTGAAGAGATGTGTTCACATTTCGAAAGTTATGTTTGTCACGTCCCCGGTTTAAACCTTGGTCTAACCCACAAGCCGCAACATAATACGATCGATCAAATTCTTATGGCGGAAGCATCATATTATCATGTAGAAACATGTGAAATAAAGTTATCACACTATTGTTCACACACACTTATATTTAAACTCATAGCAAGTACACACTCTAATTCAAACTCATATTCTAAAAGGTTTCTGAAACATTTAGCTTCTACACACCATATAACACATTAAGAGAAGTCACACATCCTCACAAAAAGATATCAAGAGACTAAATCTTCAAACGTTCTAATCCGATAGAGGATTTCCAAACACGACGACATGACTAGTCTACTGATTTGAAAAGTTTAAAACAATATTATGAGTAAACAACAGCTCGGTAAGTTGAAAACTCATAACATATGTGTTACCACCAATTCAATTCAAATAAACTAATTTAGCATTTTAAAAACTTATAGGAAATAAGCTGACATCTTATTACTTATAAACAATTATCATATTATGAAGGATACTAATCTCAATGAAATAACATCTTTTGCATATCATATAGCGCCTCACATATCTGTTTCACTTCATATAACATTTCATAAATCATATGATGCATCATATCATATCATATAATGTATCATGTCATATAATGTATCATATCATATCATGTAACATGTTATGTCATGTGTCATATCATATCATGTATGCACGTATGCATAATGCACATGTCATATTACCAATTGGTCAGAAGAACATATTACCCCATCCAAATCATGGGGTACATTTCATGTAAAAGACATATCATCCCTGACCAGAGGTCTCATATCATCCCATAGGACATCATATCATTCCTGCCGGGGAACATATATTATCCCGTAGGATACCATATCATCCTATGAAAATGGAATACCTTCTCTGCATAAGACATATCATCTCGGCAGAGGAAATGCAAATGCATGACAAATAAGATGCATAATACATGCACCAACCGTATCATATCATTTAGAACAAATATCATATAATTACATTAAAAGTAATCCACTCACTTTTCGAGCATATAGAACATATAGTCATGTCAAATGATATTTCAAAGGCACAACATGAGGTATAGCAATGATGAGTTACTTCTAGTGCGCCTTAGTACACTAGGAGTTCATGTGGTGCTAAATTAATATGCATAGCAATTAATAAATATCTAATATTAACACAATTATAATTTTGTATCAGAATAAACTTTACTAAGCCTAATACTCTCAAAATTTCTTATTTATGGTGTATTGTATAAGGGCTCTACAAATTCCATCAATACAACTATATTCTTCACCTACCCAGTTTGTTGACAGATTGAGTGGTGTCGGTTGTAAAATTCATAACCTCTGAAATACTTATGATAATTAAGTAATTCCAATTTTTCATGAAACTAGACTCCTCAAGGTTTAACCCATATAAATATCATAATTTTATTGCTCATATATGATTCTCAGACTATGTTCTCTTATACTTTTCTATTCTGACAAACTGAATAATTGACTCAACTTTTCATATACAAATCCAATTAACCTGATTCTAGATCCTATGGAAAGTAGACACAATGAGTGTTGAACTTACGAAATTTCATAATTTTTGAAGTACTATAAGATGTCGAGAAAATGTTGACAACTTTCAAATAGAGTTTGGTGTCCAATAAAGAGGAAATATCATATAGGTGAACTAGGGTTTGATCCACACCATAAGAACATGGACGTAGAAGCACTAAGAAATCTTGGAGGCTTAGAAGAGTATATTTTCATCTGAATTTCATAGGGATAATTCATAGGGAAGGAGTAGACAACTTACCCAATAGGAAGCCCTAACAACTAACCCTTGATTTCTTCTTCCTTTCTTCTTATTCTTCTTAGCTTTGGTTGTTTCCTAGCTGAAGTCGAATGGGTGCTCACATAGGTGAAGGAGATAAGATTTGAGGTCATATATATCTTAGATACCGACCTAGAGTCGGTTGGAAGTGAGTGTCCAACTTTTCCTTTGGAGTTCATAGCTCGACATTTATCCTATTATTTATTTTATTTATTCATATACTTAAGACATTACATGTAAATAAGAAACTACCCCCCATTTGGATTCAAAGAAAATATTTAGGAAAATAAATTTCCAAAGAATCAAAATCTAATTTTTTGTTCAAAGAAATCGATCATTTTTTTATTTTTTTATTTTGCGCTATCATTTAACCTAACTAAGACTTTATCTAAAAATATTAAAAATCATATTTAACATACTTTCATCTATAGGAACAATTACTGGGACTTTAATTTTCAAAATTTTAATATTTTTGAAAAGTCATTTTTCCTTGTCCTTAGTCATTTGTCATCAATTTCAAGTGTTGGATTCTATGGAGTTGATGAACATATGCTCACACACTTATCATAATTCATATCAATAAATAATATATGATTAAATTATATAATCTTATGTGGATCAAGTCATGGATATTACAATGTTCGCACTTGAATAGATGCATCATTTCATCATAAGGTGTATTTCTTGATATGCATTTACATACGAACAAATGCGTCCATTCGTCATGAGGCGTGCCCTTATATGAAAAGAAATTAAGTGAACTCTTTCATTAATAGATGTCTTTTGAATGAGAAGACACTAAATACATCATTATTCATACAACACATGAAAATACATTCAAATCATTGAAAATTATTATAATAAAAGACTGAGTTCTCCAACAATTCGTTGTTAATGAACTCAATGTCTTTGTTGTATCATGAAAGTATTATTATCGTAAACTCAATAGCAAATTCATGTGGGGACAAATAATTCTCTAAAAATAGCGATTCGTTGTGCCTCGAAGTCTTAATCTTTATTACTTCTCCTTCCATCTACCCATTATTTCCAACAATTTTATATAGTTATTTTGTTGAGATGGGTAAAGAGATTGATGCTACCTACAAGATGATGGATCAAAAGTACGTGAAAATTCATTCAATTTGGTTATATGAATTTCATCAATTGAGGTACGTTATTATGTTCATCTTTACTCTTAAAGTATGATTTGACATTCTTTTTTTTCTAGTATTATGAACATTATTATGCTAAATATTCTTGATTTGATTCTTGTTCAGAACTCACACGTTTGATTATGTATTTTGAATTCATTTGCATTATGCAATGATAAAAGAAATGATATGACAATATCTTTATTTAAAATATATAATTCACATTTTGTATGTTATGATTCTTTCTAATGTTCCTATGATTTTTTTGAAATTGAATTTGTTTAGTTCGAATTTTATGTGGCTAGTTAATTGATTATATCAATTAACATGTACTTGATGGTACATATTTTTTAGAGTAAACTATGGTAAACACCTTATGGATATAGAAATGCAAAATAAAATTTTATCTAATGATGTTGATGGTGAACATCATGTGGGATTAGAACATGATGATAACATGTTTAAGAAAAATACATTATCCAATGCTTGAAGGTGTTGCTCATGAACACCTTGCGGTGATAATAAAGCAAGTGTAATATTGTCTAGTGATGTTACTGGTAAATATCCAAGTAAAATATAACATGTTCCCCTACATATTCACTATTTATTGAAAAAGATAGCGATGTTATTGGCAAACATCACAAGGAAATAGAACATGTCGCACATGTTCACCATTTGTCGAAAAAGATAGTGATGTTATTGGTAAACATCACAAGAAAATAGAAAAACGACCAACATGTTCGACAAATTACTTGAAAAGATATTTGTCACAATCAATATTTTGATTTACTCTACAAAGATAAAAAGCATAAGATATCATGCTTAGATGAACGTTCAGATGCAATACTCATCACAAGATGCTACTAGAAAGTATCTTGTATTCATATGAGAAGTGAATATAAATGGACCCAAATATAAGGGATGGAGGCAATGGGATGTTATTGGATCCATCTAAATCTTAGAAGTTTTTCAAAAAGAGATGCTACTAATAAACATCTCAAGAGACAAAGCATATGAATGTATGCTTGCATGAATGATCAAAGAAAGACTGCTATGCACAAATTAGGCATGTTGGGGTGAACGAATAAGAGGAGAACACTCAACTATAAGATATGAAGGGAAAAAACATCCAAGAGACCCCAAAATATTAAACGATCAAAAGAGTTGATGTTAAATAGTGTATTAGTGTAATTAAATATGATAGATGCATTTTTTTAGAATTTTACTATTATAATTGATTATTAAAATCTCGATTGTTATGGTGTAATTAAATTATGATAGATGAAATATTTAAAGTTTCACTATTATAGTTTATTACTGGATTATCATATATGAAAATATATTTGCACTTTAAACTTTACTTGAGTTAATAAATATAAGAAAATTGTGACCATTATCACATCGGATATTAAAGTATATATTTGCAAAACTAAGCAAATATAAGTGTTGTTAAATTTGTGGGTATAAAATTTTAAAATATATTTGAATTGTGTGCTATGCAATAGTAAGGAAATATATATGCTGGCAAAGTGTATGAATCGAATATGAAGCACTCATTTGTTTTGTTGCAAATGTGAGCACCCCATGGAATTGCTAATGAATTGTCATGAATTAAAGGATGTGAAAAGTTCAAGAAAATCGTCGTAGGTCTTAGAGATATCATATTCTTAAGGATCTTGAATTGTATTGTATTGTTTGAAGAGTTAATAATGCCAATTGGCCATTTGCATACAAACTAATCTTAAACTTGAAAAAAACATTCGACATAACAATAAAAATATGAGTTATATAAGGGAATTGACCACCTAGATGGTCATAGAACAAAATATGATTATATATATGAAGTAATAAACTATGTGGAACATTTGATTAATGATTCAATCTCGAAGAGATTTTGTTATCCCATATGCGATCATAGAAAAGAATTGATCACTAGTGACATGACGTTTAGAATGTATATAGACTGAAGTAAAGTTTATGATGAATGACAACTTGAATGGTTGCATTCTTGATCAGTGTGAAAATTAATCATGACAATAGATGGCAAAGAGCAAACCATAACTACGAAAAAGTTTTTTGCAAATATTTTATGTCTATTGTTATAAAGTGAAATTATACTCATGTCAATGATTGAAAGAAACATTCAGATTAGTTTTTGAAAATAAACTAATCTTAGCGAAAAATTCTATCATAGATTGTAACTATGTAGATAAAGAAGGTTGAGAATACAAATTGGAGTCCATATGATGACAAGAACTCGTAGTGATTAAATGGTGTATGAGTTTTTTATTATCTCATTAAAATAATAAAGATTGATAAATTTCTCTTTTGAATAAAGATAAATAAATTCATGATTATCTTAAATTGTAAAGGTGCACCACTACAAAAGTCAATGAAAGCATACATGTGCTAACATATGTAAAATTACTTTGTACTAAAGTAGTGAAGTCATGTGTTGAACTTCAATGAAATATATTTTCTTGTTGAATTTGTGTAATATCAATAGTTGGAAAAAAATAAAATGGTTTAATTTTTTGAATAAAAATGATGTGGCCACACTTGGTGACAACCATTTCTATATTCTATTTAAAAGTGTTTTCCATTGGCAAAAGTATGTAATGTTGAGTATCTAAATGACAATTTAAACATATGGTTATTAGTAATGAAATCCTTCCTTATTGCAGTAAAAAATTGGTCTCAATGTTCAAAGAATAACAACAAATTACCTAATAATCAGTGCACTAGAAGATGATTTAGTTCAAATATTAATTGAGGATGAGTTAAAAAAGCTCTTAATGGATGGATATGTATTATCCTAAACCGATAACACTTATCGATGGATATGAATATAGAAGTGATGTCGTTTCAATCAAGATGTTTTCTCTTGTAAATATTCATGAAATCAGAATGAGCACATGACCAAAATAATGCTACTTATTATAGCCCTTTATTCGAAATATTGAGTACAATTATGTGTGTGATATTTTTTATTCATGTGTTAATGGTTTAAATGTAATAGATATCATTTGCATGTGTGAACTTTGAAATGTTTACACTAATAGAACATTCAAATTTAACGATACCTTTCACTATGCATAATTATACAACTTAATATTTTTTGCAATCTTGTGAGGGATTGCTGGAACTTAAGGTTTACTTTGTGAAAATTAAAAATGTGCTGATACTAATTACTTAAATATGAAATGTAGCACCACATCTTTTGATCAATGAAGTGTACAATATTGAATGAAAAAACATGTGTGAAATTGTTCCATGGATGAGTTATCTCATTAATGAAAGGATATTATTAAATGAGAGTTAAATCACTTCATAAGTAAAGAGATGTGTTCACATTTCATGAGTTACATTCACACTTGAATAGATGTATCCTTTCATTACAAGGTGTGTCCCTTGATATGCGTTCATGAATAGATGTGTTCTTTCATTATAATGTGCCATTATAGGAAAAGGAATTAAGTGAAGCTTTTTCATTAATAGATGTGTCTTTTGAACGAAAAGACATTAGATGCATCCTTTCATGAAGCAACTTTCAAACCTATAAATAAGCTTCCCCTTCACGCATTTTCAAACAATCCAAATTGATAAGAAGCAATGAAAAAGTTATGAACATGTGATGAGTACTATGTGTACAACACATATACATTCAAATAATTATAAATTACTAGAATAAGATATCGAGTTCTCTAATAGTTGCTAGTTGACGAATTCGGTGATTTTGTTGAGAGTATTATTGTCATAAACTCAATATTAAACTTCGTGTGAGGATAAATAATTCTCTACATGTAGCGATTCATCGACGAAGTCTTGATTTTTATTTCTTATCTTTCCATCTACCCACTATTTCCAACAATGCACACCAACAAAGAAACGATATATATATATATATATATATATATATATATATATATATAATGGATTCAAGTTCAAGAAATCGAGTATTTAATTAAGATTCATTTTATGTACACCCAAAAGCAACCTTAAATCATGACACCTCAACAAGTAAATTAACAAAAAAATGTTATAGTTGTGAAAATCCAAAAATCTAAAATAATAAACAACATCATCAAAGAATAAATAAAATGTTTTACTTATATATTGATGATATAAGTTTTGAGTATTTAGGATTATCGATTTGGTGTACCGAAAAGAATTGAAATAAATTGTTTTATATACACTTAACTTTAGTTTATATTTCATTATCTTTGAACTAAGAGATGAATATAAAAATTATAAATAACTCTCTAAGTTTTTTTGAGGAATCAATAATGATCTCATTTGGACACTAAGCAAAAATTGTGTGCAAAAGAATACATTATAAAAATAAATTCATGCACCCTTCTATCCTGGGATAAACATTTAACATTGCAAATCGTGATGCTGATCTTGTAAAATGTTACTGTTGTTCTCCACAATCAAATCTTTATTTGGATTTAGGATTTTGAAGATCGAAATGGAATTCGGAAGAGTGAGATAAAATCAATTTTATTTGGTTAAATCTTTTATTCAAATTAAGAAAGATAGGATGGAGTGATTAATCTCTCCAAACATCATATTTATTATTCCACCAAATAGATGAAATGAGAAGAAATCAATAATTTTAGATCAAATTAATTTTTTTTACCAAATTAAACCACATCCCTCTCTTCTCTTTCTTACATTATTAAATTATCCTTTTTCATCATATGAATATTTACATTAATAAAATAGTTTTTATATTACTGTTACATTAATATTACTTGTTAGATATTACAAATATTTTTTTTATATAATAAAGAGTAAAATGATTTTTTAATAAATATATTTTTTTTAATTTTTTAATTCATTAATATTTTTTACAACTGTGTTCAAATAATGTCACTCCGTCATTCTATAATCTCATCCTTCACTAGATCATCCCATCTCATTTCTTCCTTATCTAATTGTAAAATGATACTTCCTTTCTCCTGCCAAATGCTCCACCTTCTTAGATCTTCACAAAGTATAAGAAGGTCGATGGTCAGCCCTGTTGGTGGCTTTGTCCTGCCTCCCGATGAGGCCAAAAAGTATTTAAAAATATTAAATATTAAAATATGCATAGTAAATATTAAAAATATATCATAAATAATAAAAATTTATAAATATATTCATTTAAGTTGCATTTAACTTAATTTAGAGGGGAGCACTCCGTCCCTGCCGACAGTGCTTCTCCAACTACTGCGTTGGGCTTCCTCTAGTGACTTTCCACCTGCACTTGGATTAGTTTAACACCTTCTGATATGCTTGCTGAATATCCTTCTAAGGAATGCCCATATTTTCCCATCAGATAATTTAGATAGATTATTTATTATTTTTATATTCCACCACATTATCTCATTTATTTGTAATTAATTATCAATAATTTTAGTTATCACCGCACTATAATTCATATAGTAGATATGAGATGTGACTTTTCATATCACTACTTTGTTGGAATACATTTTTTTGTGCCGGTTCAAGTTTACGGGTAGCTTTTGATGTCTGAGGATCTTAGCGTCTGACTAATTCAGAGTAAAAAAAATAGAACAATAATGATTTTTTTACCACCGTGATGGCTTCAAGACGGAAATATGAAATTACTAACACCCAACAAGCACTTAGGACTTACTCTGCTATCACTTGAGATAACTAACATTTGTTTGATTGGAATACAAAATATCCATTTAATCAAATTTTAATTTAAATATTTTTTATTATAAAATTAAACTTCATCTTATTTTTTATTTAAATATATTGTATAAATAACTCTTAATTTTGGTTCATCTTTTTTTATCTATATTTATTTTTTAAATTAATTTATTTATAATAATATGTGATTAAAATAGGGGCGAAAATAGTTTGGATCGGATCAGATTTTCGGTTAAACCGTCAACTATTTTTTGTCTCAATTTTTTAAATTAAAAAAGTCATCCTAAAACCATTTAAAAAAATAAAACACCACGCTCTAACATGTCGATTTTTTCGGGTGATTTTTTCGGACCCCTACTTTTATATACTTATATTTTTAAAAATATATATTAAATTAAAATTAACATAAAAAAATATTTTTATATTAAATATAAAATATACTACTAATATTTTAAATTTACCAAATTGAAGTTCGATAACATGATAGGAAAGTATGAGATTTTATATAAAAGGTATTATATCTATAATAAAAATGGATAACTTATGAATTAATTATATAAATAAAAATTATAAAAAAAATGGGTTCCATGGGCCCAATTTTTCCGAGTGGGCCTCTAATTTTAATTGTTGGTTTTTAATTTATCAAAAATCACTCTAAATCATATTCGAACCCTAATGTTTTACTATTTCAGTTCGGGTAGGTTTTTCGGATTAGTCGAGTTTTTCTTACACCCCTAGATTAAAATTTGAGATAATTTTTAGAGATATTTTGATAATTTGCTTTCTAATTATTTTGACTATTATTTATATTACCAATATTATCAAGCACTATATCATGATATTATCAATAATTTTAGTAGTAATATCTTATTTAAATGATATTTTAAATTATCAATTAATTAAATCGATAAGGCATGATACGGATCCTAGCAAACATAGTGCTGTGACATGCAATCTTCAACGTCTTGTGAATGGAATTTCCAATCTCGACAAAAGTACGTTGTAATTGTAACAACCGTATATATATATATATATATATATATATATATATATATATAGATATCAAAACAAGAAGAAGGGCTTAGGGGACAACTGTGAGAGAATTATCCATATCCCTCATCGAAACAAAAATCTCACAGAGGTTGGATAACACACACAAAATGAGGGGGATAAATATGATCATATTTATCATATTAGATTTAAATCAGGAGAGGAGAGTTTTAATAGATAAAACAAACCCTGCTTTAAGCCTCTCTCTCCTCCCAACATCACGAAACCTCTCCCACGTGATTTTTCTAGAGCGCCTGGCAACATCCAGAGGTCTCGATAGGCTAGGGATTTTTCCTCCTCTCTCATGCATGCCTTTGCATCGCAATTCATAATGATTTGATGAATGTTCTTAGCTGGATTGTAGGAGGCGAACACCAAGAAGAGAGAAAACAGGGAGGACACGATCAATAAGTTTCCATTGGATCGAAGCAAGGATCAATCAAGAATAGAGGTGGGTGAAATCTGAAATCACCTTGCATGATTTTGAATAGATCAACTCCTCTCTGCCATAGTTGGATCATGCGAAGAAAGAAAATTACAAAGGTCAAGGTTCTCTGTTTTGTTCCTGATTTGCATAGTAATAGGGTTTGATTTCTGGTAGGAATTGATTGTTGTTCTATTTGGAATTGCTTTGATTGTCTGGGCCGTCAAGGTCGTGCCACCCTCCTCGCACGCCCGTGCCACCGGCGTCACGACTGTGCCACCCATCTGGCACGCCCATGTCATCTCTCGACCAAACCCAAATAAAGATCGGTCGGCCTCGATCAACCGAGCTCACATGCCATCACGATCGTGCCACCTCTCTAGCATGCTTGTGTCATGACCAAATTCTCAGCCGAGCAACTAAGCACAGAACTAGTCGACCGACTCTTTGAACTGGTCGACCGCCCTCACACTCCGTCACGGCCATGCCCCTTTACGGCACACCCGTGCCATCCCCTCTACATACTCACTTCCAACATGCCCGTGCCACCCCATCAGCTTGTCCGTGCCACTATGCTGTCACAGACATGTCAAGTTACAGAACAACCCCGTCATTACATCCATTCATTTCCCTTGATTTGATTTGAATATTGATTGTTTGCCTTATGATTAAATCATGATTATGACTGATTTTAATGTCATGTCCTCACTAAGATCCATACCTGATTAAGACATGATTCATTTTTATTAATTTACTTTCTTATTGATCTTATTGCCTCCATTGTATGAAGAACAAAAGATAACAAGTTTGTAAAGTGATTAATAAGTTAAGATGGAAGATGGAAGATGAATAATGAGTTGCCAGTCCAAGTCAAGTGCCACAAGATAAGGGTCGCTCAATTGGTCATAGTTTGATCACCCATTGACCTGCACAAAGTTGTATCATTTGCTGGGCATACCCCAAGAATTAATGGAACCTAAAGTCACCTAATTTCTAAGCATGAACCAAGATTAAGAAGTATGAATAAGACAAGCAAGCATGAACGTCAAGTCAAGTTACTAATATTTGTGATTATCAAGCATCAACTGATTCAATTGATTAGTGACATCTATTCATCTCTCTTATTATGATTTATGATGCTCCCATGTTTCCATTTTCCATTTTCCATTTTCCATTCAAGATAAGTTACTACTTTTCATTCTTCTTTATTTTTATTCTTTCTTTCGCTGACGTGTCTTGGTTCTTAACTGAGACTTAGTCAACAACATGGTCAATGTCATAGCATTCGTAGCGTCTCCATCTTGGTCTTCGCCACGTGGCGTGGGTCGATTTGGGCGTGTTACATTTATGGTATTAGAGCCTAAAGTCAGAACTATCTTGACATCCTATTGTATAAGATAGTATGGTAATGGTTCATGTGCTTTCGCCGAGTAGTCATCACTCTCCACCGAAAACAACTGTAACTCAAATTCATGTTTATGATATGGTAATGTTTATTAATGCATGATTCTTTTATGATTAAAGGATAAACATTCAATACGATATGAGAGGATTCAAGAGCGAGAAGCCATAAGAGCCCAGATTCCTCTTGATACACTAGAGGGCTAGTAGGGCTGTGGACGTGTCGTGGCCGAGGTCGTGCTCCAGGCCGCGGACGAGGCCGAGGCCGCGGTATGAGAGCACAATCATTGGATGAGAACTATGATGAGTCTGCCCCTCTTGAGGGTAGTCAGACAGGGGGCAGCCCACCCACACCCCGACGACGCGCACGAGGAGCTCGGCATGAGCTCTCGGAAGACACGATCCAAGTATTTATGAAGTTACATCCGCCTCAGTATGATGGCAAGGAGGATTTCTTCAAGGCAGAATAGTGGATAGAGACCTTGGACTGCATTTTCAAGTTGATGAGGTGCTCTAATGGATGTAAAGTCCTGTAGGCCACCCATATGCTTACTGACACTACAATGGGATGGTGGAAGACTACAAGGGCCACCAAGTTTAGAGGACAAGAATAAGAGGACATATCGTGGGATGAATTCAAGAAGGTTTTCGAGACTCTTTAGACACCTGAGCACAAGTGCATCGGTAAACAAGAGGAGTTTCAGGCTACTAGAGGAGGTCGAGAGAATCGGGGAACAAGAGGCGCAAATCCTGTCATGCAGGGCCGTGTGCACAACATGGAAGCAGATGTAGCGCAGAATGACATTGATGTCATTAGAAGTGCTCTCCCCATTACTGATTTATCTGCCACTATTCTATTTGATTCAGGTGTCATACACTCGTTTATTTTAGAGTCGTGTGCCCAAGCTATTAGATTGCCTCTACAACAGATGCCCCCATGCTATGCGTGTGAGCACACCTATGGGGACCCTTCACACTGCCAAGTTCATTCCGAATGTGCCCATCATTCTAGAGAAGAAAATTTTCTCTGCAGATCTCATTTTCATCCCTATGGTGAATTATGATGTCATTCTTGGGATGGATTGACTCTCTTATCATGACATTACATTGTAAGCAACATTACGATGAGATCATTCTTGGGTGAATTATGATGCAGCATTACATTGTAAGTAGAAGAAGATTATTATAGGTATGCAAGGCAAGCTCAAGGCGGTCATCAGGGGCACCACATCAATGAATAATAAGGTCATAGTCTCAGCTATAAAGGCACAAAAGTTACTGCAGAAAGGATGTAGTGGTTACTTGGCTAGTGTGGTTAAGACCGACTCACCTGTCACTGAGCTCCAGCAGATAGATGTGGTGCGAGAGTTCCCAGATGTGTCCCAGAGGACACCTCCGGACTACCGCCGAAGTGAGAGATCGATTTCAAAATAGAGATCTTACTAGGGACAACACCCATCTCCAAGGCACCATACCATATGGCACCTGCGGAGATGCAAGAGCTGAAGAATCAAATACAAGAGTTATTGGATAAGGGTTTTATTAGACAGAGCGTCTTACCTTGGGACGCACCAGTCCTATTTGTCAAGAAGAAGGATGGCTCAATGAGGATCTTCGTTGACTACTGCATGTTCAATAAGGTGACGGTGAAGAACAAGTACCACCCCCTGCCTTACGTCGATGATCTTCTCGATCCGCTGTCCAAAGCATCAGTGTTCTCCAAGATTGACTTGCGTAGCGGCTACCACCAGTTAAGAGTTGCTGAAGAGGATATACCGAAAATTACTTTTCGGTCAAGGTATGACCACTGCGAGTTTCTAGTTATGTCATTTGGACTAATGAATGCTCTCGCAACGTTCATGAATTTGATAAACAGGGTCTTCCGACTATACCTGGATCAATTTGTCATCGTGTTCATGGATGACATTCTGATCTACTCTTCTAGTCTAGAACAACATTGAGAACACCTTAGGATAGTATTGGAGTCTCTGAGGCAGCACAAACATTATGGCAAGTTTTCAAAATGTGAGTTCTGGCTGAAAGAGATTATGTTTATGGGACACATAGTATTCAAGAAGGGCATTGTTGTAGAACCGACAAAAATAGAGACGGTGACCAACTGGGTAAGGCTGAAGAATGCATCCGAGATTTATAGTTTCCTTGGGTTGACAGGTTATTACAGGAGGTTTATTAGGGATTTCTTCAATATCGTTGCACCCTCACAAATCTCACGAAGAAAGCTAAAAAATTCATTTGGACAGATCAATGTGAGTAGAGTTTCCAGACTCTGACGAACCGTTTGACTTCGACACCAGTTCTCACCATACCGATAGAAAGTGGAGGTTACGTGGTCTATATGATGCTTGTGGAACATACTTGGGCTACGTACTGATGTAGCATGGCAAGGTAGTGGCATATTCTTCCCGAGAGTTTAAGAAGCATGAGGTCAATTATCCCACTCATGATTTGGAGCTAGTTGCAGTGGTCTTTGTGTTGAAGATCTGGAGGCAATATTTGTATGGAGAGACATTCGAGATTTTCACTAACCACAAAAGCCTAAAGTACATTTTTTTATCAGAGGAATCTTAATATGAGGCAGTCCAGATGGTTAGAACTCCTGAAAGACTATGAATTTGTCATCAACTACCACCCTGATAAGGCAAATTCAGTCACCAATGCATTGAGTAGGAAGTGGGAAGGCTCGGTAGCCTATATCATATTACGCGAGTACGAGATGTTGCAGGAGATTGATCAATGGTGTCCTAGGTTTGACACAAATTTAGCTTTATGGACGATGCATCATATGAGACCTAGCTTGATTGATAGTCAGGCAGCAGATCCAAAATACCGAAAAGTACTAAAGAGATGTCAAAATGAGTCGACATATTTTAGATCTCTATAGATGGAGGGATAAGATATCGGGACAGATTATGGGTTCCCACAAATGCAGCCGTCCGACGAGAGGTACTAGATGAGTGCTATAAGTCAGAGTTCTCTATCCACCCCGATAGTACCAAGATGTATAAGGATGTACAATATAGTTACTGGTGGTATGACAAGAAGAGGGAGATAGCAAATTATGTGTCAAAATGCCTAGTATGCCAGCAAGTCAAAATCGAGTAGCGACCATATGATAAGTTGAAGCCTTTGAAAATTCCACAGTGGAAGTGGGATAATATTACCATGGATTTTGTGTCCAACCTGCCCAGATCTAAGAAGGGCCATGATGCGATATGGATAATTGTGGATCGATTCACAAAAGCTGCACATTTCATCCCCATACGATGGAAGCAATCTGTGGAAAGTCTACTAGACCTGTATGTGAGAGAGGTGGCCAGACCACATGGCATTCCCGCATCTATCGTGTCTGACCGAGACCTTAAATTTATTGCTAGTTTCTAGAGAAGTATGTAACAGACATTTGGCACGAGACTAAGTTATAGTACCACATTCCACCCCCACTCAGACAAATGGACGGTTTAAGAGGACCATCCAAACCCTAGAGGATATATTGCGGGCATGCGCATTGGATTGGCAGGGTAACTGGGATGGGCATATTCACCTAATCAAATTTGCTTATAATAATATTTATCATTCTAGTATCGGTATGGATCTCTTCGAAGCTTTGTACGACCAACAGCCATTCATCGGCCCACTGGGTGAAGTAGGAGAAGAGAAAAACATGAGTAAAGAAGTAAAAAAATAGTGTAATATGTTGAGAAGGTAGAGCTAATCAAGCAGAAAATGAAGACTGCACATGGAAGACAAAAGAGTTATGTTGATAAGGGTAGACGCGATCGGACCTTCCAAGCTGGTGATCAAGTTTTGCTGAAGGTATCCTCTATGAAATGGGTCATGAGATTCAGCAAGTGAGAAAAAATTTAGTCATCGCTATATAGGTCCCTTCGAGATACTTGAGCTAGTAGGTGAGGCAGCATTTGCTGATTGGCTTTGCCCTCATCTTATGGGAGAGTGCATAACGTATTCCATGTGTCTATGCTCAAGAAGTACAAGTATGATGCTGCAAATGTTATAAGGATAGAGGAGCCAAATCTAGCTACAGACCTAACCTTTGCCGAGTATCCGACGCATATAGTGGAGCGCAAGGTGCAACATTAGAAGAAAAAGGATGTACCCATGATTAGAGTAGCTTGGCATTTCCATCACGGCGATGATGCTACATGGGAGCTCGAGTCAAAAATGCGTCAAGAATTCCCTCATCTTTTCGGTAAGCCCTTTACTTAGTACAAAATTTGAGGACGAATTTTTTTAAGGGATAAGAATGTAACAACTGTATATTTATATATATAATAAAATAAAAAAAAACTAAAACATGAAGAAGGGCTTGACGGATAGTTGTGAGAGAATTATCCATATCCCCCATCGAAACAAAAATCTCACAGAGATTGCATAACACCCACAAAATGAGGGGGATAAATATGATCATATTTATCATATTAGATTTAAATCAGGAGAGGAGAGTTTTAATAGATAAAACAAACCTTGCTTTAAGACTCTCTCCTCCCAACCTCACGAAACCTCTCCCACGTGATTTTTCTGGAGCGCCCGGCAACATCTAGAGGTCTTGATAGGTACAGATTCATCCAGGGATTTTTCCTCCTCTCTCATGCACGCCTCTGCATCGCAATCAATAATGAGTTAATGAATGTTCTTGGCTGGATTGCAAGAGGTGAACACCAAGAAGAGAGAGAACAGGGAGAATGCGATCAATAAGTTTCCATCGGATCGAAATAAGGATCAATCGTGAATAGAGATGGGTGAAATTTGAAATCACCTTGCATGATTTTGAATAGATCAACTCCTCTCTGACATAGTTGGATGCAAAGAAAGAAAATTACGAAGGTCACGATTCTCTGTTTTGTTCCTGATTTGTATAGTAATAGAGATTCATTTATGGTAAGAATTAATTGTTGTTCTGTTTGGAATTGCTTTGATTGTCTGCTACGATGTAGTGATTCTTCTAGAATGTTGTTTCAAAGATTTGGTATGAGTTTCACATTGAAAATCGGCTGAAACTCCCGCCATCATGGCTGTGCCACCCTCCTCGCACGCCCGTGCCATCGGCGTCATGGTTGTGTCACCCATCTGGTACGTCCGTGCCATCGCTCGACCAAACCCAAATAAAGATCGATCGGTCTCGGTTGACCGAGCCCCCAAGCCGTCACGGTCGTGCCACCTCTCTGGCACACTCGTGCCATGATCAAATTCTCAGTCGAGCAACTAAGAACAAAACCGATCAACCGACCCTTTGAACCAATCGACTTCCCTCACACTTCATCACGGTTGTGCCCCCTTATGGCATTCCTGTGCCATCCCCTCTACGTACTCACTTCCAACATGCTCGTGCCATCCCATCAGCTTGGTTGTGCCACTATGTTGTCACGACCGAGCCAAGCTACATAACAACCCCGTCATTACATCCATCCATTTTCCTTGATTTTATTTGAATATTGACTGTTTGCCTTATGATTAATCATGATTATGACTGATTTTAATGCCATGTCCTCACTAAGATCCATACCTGATTAAGACATGAATCCTTTTTATTAATTTACTTTCTTACTGATCTTATTGCCTCCATTATATGAAGAACACAAGATAACAAATTTCTAAAGTGATTAATAAGTTAAGATGGAAGATGAATAATGAGTTGTCAGTACAAGCCAAGTGCCTCAAGATAAGGGTCTCTCCCTTGGTCATGGTTTAATCACCCATTAACCCACATAATATTGTATCATTTGCTGGGCATACCCCAAGAATTAAAGGCATCTAAAGTCACCCGATTTATAAGCACGAACTAAGATTAAGAAGTATGAATAAGACAAACAAGAATGAACGTCAAGTTACTGATATTACTTATGATTATCAACCATGCTATGATTCTAAGTTTACCAAGCATCATCCGATTCAATTGATTAGTGACATTTATTCATTTCTCTTATTGTGATTTATGATGCTCCCATGTTATCATTTTCCGTTCAAGATAAGTACTCTACTCTACTTTTGATATTTCTATTCAAGTTATGCATTGTATATTTATGTGGTTCCCCATTAGACTGTAAAGCTTATGGTCCTCCCCTGTATTTGATTTTCACAGGGTCAAGTCAGTGATGGTGTTGAGTAGGTGTGCCGCGACAAAGCTCTAGCAACAAGAAAGCACATGAACCACATGGCCTATTTAGTGGTTTATTTTCATTCCACATTTATGAACTCATGACGCAGAACTATATGATATTCCTTAGAGATGATGTAGTCATTTTTCTAGACTTTCGCAGTTAATATCATTCTTCTTTATTTTTATTCTTTCTTCCGCTAACGTGTCTCAGTTCTTGACTGAGACTTAGTCAACAAGATGGTCAATGTCATAGCGTTTATAGTGTCTACAAGTTGATATTTGCCACATGACGTGGGTCAATTTGGGGGCATTATAGTAATACTCTATTGGAATTGCAAGAATATGAACCCATATCACATAGTCCAAAAACATTCTACGCGCACTCTCATTAGGGTTTAATTTGGGTGTCCATTAACGAATAGATTGAAAGTTCCCAAGGATTGTCCACGGGTTATTGTTGATGACCAACTCTTGATCTTCCCTGGATCGTTCATGTCCGATTTGGACTCCCATGGAAACTTAAGACGTTTCTTCAGCATCAATGTTGTACCCTACATTTCTTCCCAGCACCTTTAACTATTTGGGGAAACCCACCAGGGCGCATGTATCCTCGCTAGAACCTCCTTGGAGAGGTGTACTCGTCGGACGAACAAAGGGATCTCCAATCCGATGGCTCGCCCTCGTCGTCGCTCTGATCATGCTGGTTATTTAAATCCATGGGCGCTCCAAAGCAGAATATGAGTGCAACATTGGAAAGCGCCTCCATCATCGGCATGTCCACATATATGATCTTCTTCAACAAGATGGCTTCACGGAGTGCCGGTTGTCACTACCCTTCCCAATAGCTCTCCCTCTGATTCGATAGATGTATTATTCATAAAAATAAAATAAAATAAAAGAAATAAAATGAAACCAACAATTAAAGAAGGGCTTAATTTAAATAAAAGCCCATCAGTCCAATACCTTAAAACCCTTAAAATAACCTAAACTATATAAACCCCCCACTCTCTCCCACACCTACCAGCCGACATAACCCAAAAAATACTCCCTAATATGCTATAAGAATTCATCATTTGCTCACACACGCTCTCTTCCTCTTCAAGTTCCTCACAGGAAAACTCCATTTTTTTGCTACAGTAAACTCACTCTCACTCTCCAAACTCCATTGGACAGACTAGCACCATTTGTCTAGCACTTGTAGCTCATGCCACCTCATCATGTCCCCAGCTGGAGATGGCAACACCAACACCTATGAGGTGACTACAGCCCCATCATCTCTGCAGCTTCCAAAACCCCCTCGAAGAAGGAAAGAGAGAGCCCCACACTCTAGCCCTGAAGAGAAGGAAAGAAAATGAAGAAGGAAAAAAAGATAGATTAAGATTTTAACATAAATCTTAAAGGTAGGTTGAGATGATCCAAATTTTCTAATTACTTTCTAATATTATTTAAAGAACAAGTCATTTGTTCTTGGAGTGAATGATGAGGGTGTGCACGATTATTTTGTATTATTATATAATTTAGCTAAAGTTACCGTTACATTGCTAATTTTGCTTAGAATCATGATGTTTTTACTTTTATTTATGATTTAGATATGATGAAATTGCTTATTGCCATAAATGAATATGTTTAGTAGTTTTAATGCAAGTACGTATGTGTATTATGTTTATTATGATGAGATTATTAGATTGCTAATCCCATATGAGTAGTGTAAAGTTCCTATTGAGATTCTTACTTCGTTGAATGTGCACCTCAAAGGTGCTTATATATGTGTAAATGAGAAAAAAATGAAGAAAAATAGGAGAGATGTCGTTTGGGAGTCTGGCACGGCCGTGATGTATAGAGGCATGGTCGTGACTCCCATTGTAATTCATGTCTTAGAGTGAAATTGAGCCGAGTGAAGAATTGAGCTTTCTATCATGGCCGTGACCTTGTGGTCACATGGCCGTGACAACCCAGTGAAGCCTCTGCCTTAGAATATTTCAAGAGCAGGACGAGATCCAACGTTCTATCACTGCCATTAGGAAGATCAGGCACGATCGTGACTAGTGTGACCAGATCAAGTGCTGACCTTGCCGGACCATGGCACGCCTGTGGCCATGTGTGGGCACGGCCGTGACTTATAGTGGCACGATCGTGACTAGTCTCATAGATGGATAATGATTGTTTTGACCACAATTAGCCTGATTTGAAGTATGTATGACTTTTAATAGGGCTAAAATATGTAACATGTATTGAATGACTGTATGTATTAATGAATATAAAATTAAAGATGGATTGATGAAGGTGTCTTGTTGATGTCGTCAGTTGTAAGTGGGAGACCAAAACCCCATCTTGAGGGAATAAGGTGTGGCTCTCGGACAAGACCAAGACCCCACATAAGAGTTGACAAGGTTGTGACTTCTTATGGAATAAAAAGTTCCCGGTAAAGGAACTAAAGGAAGACCAAGACCCCATATAAGAGTAGATAAGGTGTGGCTTCTCATGAGACAAAAAGATCCCGACAAAGGAACAATTAAAGACCAAGACCCCATATAAGAGTGGATAAGGTGTGGCTTCTCATGGGACAAAAAGATCCCGATAAAGGAACTAGGGGATGACCAAGACCCCACCATAGAGTGGATAAAGTGTAGCATTCCGGAGACCAAGACTCCACATAAGAGTGGACAAGGTGTGGCCTCCAACAGAACAAAAAGATCTCAGCCTAGCAAGTTAAGTCAAGTAAAGATCGACGAGCCAACATGGACTTCTCAATCAATAATATAAGAAGCTATCTAAATAAAGATAGAAGATGAAAAGATGAAAGTTGCTTATAGTGACTAAGATGAAGGATTTGGAACATAAAGAAGAAGATGAAGATTAAGTATGCATCTAAAAGGATGCAAAGGATGTTCCATAGTCATACGATATTAAAGATGAAGTCACTTAAAGTAACTAAGATGAATGATTTGGAACATAAAGATAAAGATATGATAATGAAAGTATTTTAAAGGATGCTAATGTATTTTCCATAGTTATATGATGTTAATGATGAAGATGATACATGCTAAGTAAGATAAATGAATATTATGACTTGACATAAAGATGATTATGATAATGCAACTAAAAGGATGCTAATTTATGTCCCTTTGTTATATGTTGTTACAAAAGAGAATGTTAAAGTAAAGTAATGTAAGTTATGATATGTCTTAGCATAATGATGAATAATAATATGTCTTCGCATGATGTTGATGATATTATATGCTTGGTTTATATATGATGATGATTGTTCACATGCCATATAGTGTGCATATGTAGTCCATAGCATGCACATGTTCTATATTTCCATTATGATGAAATGCATGTGTCATGACATGTAGAGTTATAGGATCATAGCATGCACGGGCCTCAACATAATCTAACGGGGGAAATCTCCTGCACTCCATGGATCCGTGCAAGTATGAACGGGGCTTAGGTTCAGTAGCGAGAGCCTCATACGTTGCACATGGGTTGGTCGGGCTATGTCCCAAGTTATCTTATGATATCATGATGAACTTTTATAAGAGTCAAGTATGTATGGCCTCTGGACCTTTGAGTCATTTTACTTTTGTATGAACTCATTTATGTTAGAGACTATGTGGCCCATGGGCTAGAGATGTATCTTGGGATTTATAGTTATGAAATCTTCCACTATATTTTATGTTATTAGACTTTATTATTATTATGTTTTCGCTGTAATGTTTTATGTAATTAGGTTATGAAAGTGACGCCGCTCAGAGTCGGCAACTAAATTGGGGTCGAATTTTAGGGACGTTACAAAAGATGGACCTACCTTTCCATTCTTTAATATTTACTATGGGGTATAAATGGGGCACTAAGGGTGGGTGGGTCTCGAACCTTTATGAAGACAGAAAATTTCTACTGAGAATCTCACTTGATATAGTCAAGTATGCTGCTTGGGGCGACACTAGAATAGTCAGACTTGATAGTGGACCGAGACTTCAACCGTGATCAGTGCACATAACTCTTAGCGCCAGCTGGATTGGACGATTTATATTAATATTTGTCTATGTTCGCATGGGATTTATATTAAGAGGTGAATATAAAGGTTATAGATAACTTTCTTTTATTTGTAGAAAATTAAGAATTACCTCATTAGGACAATCACATAAAACCTTATGTTTAAACAAGTGAAGCTTGAAAAGTTCAAATTGCATTTGATATTTTTATGTACTAAATTTGTACTTAATATTTGAGTATTCCATCATGAGATTTGGATAAAGAGATTAACATAAAAATTATATATAACCCTCTTATATTTTCATAGAATTAAGAATCATCTCATTTGGATAATCGTATCAAAAGTTATGCCAAAAATAGTGAAGATCGACAAGTTCTGTTCGAAGTTGATAATTTTATGTGCTGAACTTTCATTAAATATTTGATTACTTTATCAACTGATTTTGGATAAGAGGGAGCAGGAAAATTGTAAATAAAAGTGTTAGCTTTTCATAGAATCAAATATCATCTCATTTGGATATTGGTATGAAAAGTTATGTATAAAAGAGTAAATATCTAAAATGATTCATTTGAAATAGACAACATTGTGTACTAAACTTTGAATTAATATTGGACTATGATCTCATTAGATTTTGGATGAATGATGAACATAAAATTGTAGAGAATTATGTTATATTTTCATAGAATAAAAAATGAACTCATTTGGATACTTGTATGAAAAGTTATGTATAAATGAGTAAGGCCTATAAAGTTTAATTTGAAATTGACAACCTTATGCATTGAACTTTGATTGAATATTTGACTATGATCTCGTTGGATTTTGGATGAATGATTAATACAAAAGTTGTATAGCATTTTGTTATCTTTCTATAGAATTAAATATCATCTCATTTGGATAACTGTGCAAAAAGTTATGTATAAAAGAGTACAGGTCTATCAGACTGTCAATGATAAAATGATTGACCGTTATGGGTAAAAAAGGATGAACGGTTTAAAACGGACGACCGAAGGTGCTGTCGGAACGATCGTTAATCACAGAAAACAAAGACATTTCTAAAACGGACGACCGAAACATTAACGATCAATCGTTATGGGAGCAAAAGCAACAACAACGGCTAAAATCCTTCTGCGGACTACCATCAATTGATAACTGCGTAGAAAAGACAAGCGCAATGGCTAGTTACTATTCAAACGGTCGACTGTTATCTAAAATGGTCGACCGTTATAGAGCTAACAGCACAATCTTTTTGAATTACTTTACAACGGTCAAATTTTCAAGAGAAGCCTATAAAAGGGATCCAAAAGATTGAAGAAAGATCAACTAAGCAAGGCAAATCATTCTAGAGTTCCCTTCAAATCTAAAGCATTTTTCATGAGCCAAAGTTGCAAATCATCCCTTTCCTCTTTTAGTTTCTAAGTGTAAACATTCTTTGTAAGAAGAGAGAATTTGAGGGAATTCTTGTGTTTTTGTTTAGAGAGTTTGAGAGCTCCTTATAAGAAAGGTGTGACTTACCTCTTGATCAAAGAAGAAGGCATTGTGGTGTAAAAAGGGTTATTCTCTCCCTACAAGAAAAGAGAAAGCTAGTGAATCTCCGACGGTCTCGAGGTCGGGAAGTCGGAGCGGGGACTTAAGCCAAGGTGTGGCCGAACATCGTCAACAAACCACCGTGCATCTTGAGTTTATCTTTCTCTCTTTCCTTCCTACTCTATTATTCATGTGATTTGATTGTTATTGTGTTGGTTTAAATATTAACGAATCGATTTTAAGCTTCCACGACGATTTTTGTAAAATCGATATTTTCGATTTAAACATCAATTCACACCCACCCACCCACCCCACCCCCCCTCTTTTTGTGCCTTGTGATCCTACATAGATTTTTTAATTGGCAAGTGTTGTAGTGAGGCTTGAAGTCTAGAAAACTTGGCGACTATGTGCTTGTTCGAACCCTTCTTTCCGGATGCTGGACAATATGTGCTTATCTTATATGTGGACTATCTTATCATTGGTTGACGGATATCATTTTGTTGCTATATTGTTGTGTGCGTACCTAGTGGTCTACTCTTTCTTTCACAATGTGGAGACAATGGACTTGTGTTATATGTTAACTTTCTTAAAATGTGGCTGGTATCATTTTGTATTGACAAAGTATGTTATATGGACTTCTGTAGTTGTCGGATAATGCTGCTAACTAGTGGTACGATATCTTGGAATGGTTTGTTCTATGTTGTTGTGTACTTTCATTATCATTGGTTTATTTGTTGTAGTTGTTGTGTGGTCCTTCATAGTAGAATTATCATTCATTATCAGTGATAATTTTCTTGTATTCTACTGTCCTTCGATATAAATGCATGAGATTTTATATTGCTTAATTTTCCTGGGGATATTTCGACCCAATTCGTCTTTAGGCTTGCTAAATTACTGATAGTGATAAATGTGGGTGTAGTGATAACTTGCTGAATTTTATGTAAAAGTGTAATTTTTCAATTTTTGGTCTCCCAACTCACTAACTGCAAATGCACAGGTAAGTTGTAGTAGACTCATGTTGTCGTATCAACAAAGATTTGAAGCCTAAGGCTCTCTAACACAATCTAGACTAGTTCTACTTAAGTGGCTAAAAACAAGAAATTAAAGGAATTGGAAAAACAGATTTTTAGTTGTGCAAAATGATAACTCTTTTTGGAGTTTTGGAAATCTATCAAAACTGAATTATAAATGCTAGATTAGAAGCTAAAAGGGTTTAACTCTCAATGAGGAAAGTTCTCCTAGGAGTTGGGGTTCATCTAAATTAATTATTGATGGATTGGATCAAGTTATCATTAAAAACTTAAATCTGATTCAACCTTGGATATAGCTGCTCTCACAGCTCAATTGGCCCTGAACTAATCAATATATTATCATACAATTGTTAGTTATGTTGAATTAGAAGAGAATCCCCACTGAAAATTAAGTTATTATTAGGCTCCAATTCAAGTTCATTGCTGATTTTGTCATTTTTTTATAAAATTTGAAGTGATAACTTTTAGAGGCAATCACAAAATGAGAAAATCACTTCAAATAGCTAAACATGGATGAAATCTATCCAATAACAGTGCTTGTGCTCCTTGATTCATCCCTGAATTTCAAGGGGATTTGGAATCAAGCTCTCGGCTGTAATTTAAAATGAAATCCACACAAACTCTAATTAATTGGAATTAAAAGGCATCCAATCTTAAATTGGGAGTTCAATTATTGTCCATTGCTCCTTGGTTCATCTCTGAATTTCAAGGAAGGTCTTAAGACTACCTCTCAGTAGTAGATTAAAATGAGGTTTAACAATGGAAATCAAATTCCAAAGAAATCAGAAAATAGAAATCAGCAATTGATTACACATGAAAGTTCAGCAATGTTGTTCATTGGAATTCAGCATTAGCAATAGTTTCTTAATCCATTTATGGAAAATAAGAAATCCTTAAAGTTCACCTCTCAGTGGCTTGAATGAAATCAGGATTCAAATGGCAAAACAGATTCTAAAAGAAATCAGAAATAGATTTCAGAAAATAAGTTTCAGAAATCAGATTTGGGAAACAAGTTTGAATCATGAAATTTGTCAAGTATCTTGATTCATTTCTGAACAAGATTTGGACTAATATCAACCTCTCAGTTGCTCAATCAATCAAATCCCAATTGACAAACAGATTCAAATAAATCAAAAAATCAGATTCAGGGAATGCAGGAAATCAGAATTCAGAAATCAAATTTCAGAAATGAAATTCAGAAACTTGTCACTGATTTTTATTCATATCTGAACAAAGGTTAGATCAAATGACAACTTCTCAGTTGTAGATAAAAGTAGGACCTAACAATGACAAGAACAGATTCATTTCAATGCAAAATCTAAAAATCAGAATTGATAATAGTTTGGGATTAATTTCTGTCCATATCCATCCAAATTAACCTAAACTACTGCCCTATCCTAGGAGACATGGATAGCTCCTCATAATTACAAAGTTTGAAACAAAATGAATTGAAGAACAAGTACAAATCATCCTAGTTTGAAGCTTCTCGGCCAGAATTCCAGCAGCACAGCAATCCAGCTTCAAACCCTTCTCCTTGGTGCAGAAACCCTTCTCCTTGGTGCAGAAACCCTTCTCCTTGGTGCAGAAACCCTTCTCCAAACCCTGTAATGGCCAGCCCCCTCTTCCTTCCAGAAATTCCAGCTTTTATATGTCTTCTGTCCACCCTTTGATTAGCATCATAATGTTCTACTATGCCCTGATTATGCCATCTGTCCCTGCTCAGAATATCCTGCTGCTGCAGCAACTTTTTGGACAGAAAAAGTAGATGGTCCCCCCTACTTTTTCTCTTTGTGCAGAATTGTTATACCTGCTGGAAAGTCCACAACAGTAAACATCAAAGCCCTTAAATAAGATTTAAACAAATAAAGCTTTAAAACCGTGGTATAGTTAACCAAATAGGATTGGGTGTTGTGCAGGAATGAAAATCATAAATTAAAATTGATAACTTATGAAACCCGGAATGATAACTTTGCAAATTTCATGAAAAATGTCCAAATATGAGTGGTTCAAAGCATTGAAGGAATCAAATGGGTTAGGGTGGCAAGTGAGTGAAGTCAGAAATCAAATATGAATAAGATTTTATAAAAATGATAACTCGGGTGTCAAAACGATAACTTGTTTGCCTTAAAAATAATAATTTGTCATAAATTTTGTTGTGTTTATCCAAATGTGATCAAATTTGAACAACAATGAGTTTGGACAATAATATAATGAATGTCTAAGGCCTTTGTGCAAAATTGATAGTTTTGCATATCGAAATGATAGTTTTGCCCTTTAACGATAACTTGGCAATGGAAAAATGATAACTTGTTCAAATAGACTTAAAACTTTGCACAAGTTGAGATATGACCATCCAAATATGATTCGTACATGATAATAATGGATTTAGGGCAAGAAAATCATTGAAAATCAGTTCACTCAAAATAATGATAACTTGACATATAGGAGTGATAACTTGTCTAAAAAAATGATAACTTGGCATAGAAATGAATTATTTATGGATTTTGGCATTTCAGAATCTCTATGCACATGTAATTAAGTATAAAGTGAGGAAGATCAACTAGTTATCACAATCTATGCATTCCAAGCATAATTGGCCAAAAGGTAGGCAAAAATGGGGCTCGATATGAATGAAATGCATCTAAAATGGGATAGAAACTTATAGTAATCAGCTAGTGATCAATTACGAAGTCCACGCGATCAGGTAATAGTTCATTTGGCAGATTCAACCTAGTGGATGATGCAGTTGAACATCTCATAAGTTCAAACATCGAATCTCCGTAGTTTTTTAGAAGTTCTTGATTATGTTCTTCAGGAATTGCACTTGTGTTTTACATACATAAAGATGCAGTAAATTGCTTTGCAATGTCTTAGTTAAGATTGGTTTAGTTGCATCCTATCTACAAATTTAGCTACGTTCGTTTTGCCGAGTCATTTTACATACGGAACATCTGTTGAGTTCATCCTGCCATTATTTTTTTGCCGCGAGGGTTGAGAACTTCCTCCAAACACCGACCATAACAAAAGTAGAATTTGAACGTCAAATCAGATGAAAATGTTTTCGGCGATGCTGAACTTTCCCAAACAAGCCGGCGAGATTTTCATGTCACATCGTTTTAGTTCTCAGAACATAAGTTCTTGCGTTCGGGTGTTGCCAAAGGCAGCCAAGTATGTATTCCGTCAACATAAGCTATCATGATCAGAGGTATTTTATTAAAGAGCAAACAATTGATTCTAAACCAATATATTTTAAGTGGTCGCAATAAAATTGACAAAACATTTCATTTCTTGAGGAGAATCAGTAAAGATTTCTGGCATGCTAAATTCATCTGTGGCAAGTAGAAGGGCATCTATAGAATATTATTCTAGGTGGTTACAAGAAAATTTACCATTCAGAAATGAAGGAATGGAATTCCTTTGGAAATTGGTCAGATGGTGCACATGTGGTTCTTCTTCTACAACCGCTTGCAGAAGTTCATAAAAGCTGCCACAAGGTGGATAATGAAAGTGGCATGTACGTAGCACACTCCAGCATTACCAGGCCCAAACTTCAGATATCACTTCTAGTGCCATGTTTCTGGTTAGTTATTAGCTCTGGCTATCAAGATAAACATTCATTTTGAGGAAGGTCAGTTAATAGATAAGACTATAAGATTATCTCACGAAAATAACAGTGAAAAAGGATTTCAAGTTTGATGCAGTGATGAAAAAGAAAAATCCAACAGTTACATACATGTATCTCGCGGACACGAGGAAGTCGCAATTATGGCACTAACACCAAAATCTGATATTTTGACTTCCCCCCTTTGATTTATGAGCATATTTGAGGGTTTTAGGTCCATATGTATTATGTGCTTTTCATGGTGCAAATAAATCAAACCTTGGAGCACCTACAAAAGTAGGCCACGTATGTGAGTAGATGATGGAAGAATTTTGCTCAGTGTCATCAATGATACTCAACACTGACCTGCTTGCACATTGCAGCAAGATATGCCTCTGGAATGGTCTTTACACACTCAAGAAATTTGTAGGGAACCTCCATCCATGTACTCCAACACAAATTATCATAGAAACACTGAGTTGACAAGCTTATCCTAGTTCCTGAGCAATCTGTCTGCGTATATTCTCTTGAATGTTCATTTGTAGTACCTGTATTTTAAATATTAGCACGAAACTTTCAAGAATATTTTTCATTTTCCTTTTTTTTACCCTTATAACACACTATTAAAATGACAACTTGATTGATGCACAAAGAAAGTGAAAATTGTTTTCTAGATTTGTTTTATATGATGAAATGAGAATAATCAAGAGCTTTCCATAAAATAAGCCAAACAATCAGTCGTTTCATGTTACATAAGATTACCAAAAATCCTAGATGCAGCTAAGCTGTCATCACCTAATACTTACAAGTCTTCCTCAATTATGTGCAGATAAAGGATTTTATTGTATTAACTATTCCTTGCACCTTAATAAGTATTTCTAACAGGTTCAAGAGGAATCCGTGACAAAAAAATTGTCATAAAAGTTTTGGAACCTGTATATCCAGCAATTGCTTTCTTTTCATAACTTGAAACATTCTATGAAGGGAGAAGGTTCAGTTAAAATTAACAGAGAAAAATGTAAAAAATGGATGAGCTATCAAATATGACTTGAAAGATTAATAAGCATTTAAGGAAGGATTATCCATATTGTTGAATTAACAATACTTGAACAAATGTATGTGTTTCGTCAAGTTCAAAGACAATGGATGGATGGATGGATGGATGGATAGGTGGGTTCGGAATTCTGGACAGTTCAGTGTGAAATGATTGTACACACTGCTGAATGGGTTCAGACCAGCACACACAGGGTGAATTAAATGGTGGACTGCAGACTGATTTGATTTGGGGACTAAAGAATCCCACTGAGAATTAAGAGATCTGCTGGGGTCCTTAGAAGATGTCATATATAGCTGACAAAGGCTCTTCAAATGAGATGGGCACCTGCTGAAGATTCATCGTGTGTGTTCTGCTTGGATGAAATAGAGGATTCTACACACATTAATTGTTCTTTGGATGCATATCATCCAAACGAGTGTGGCTTGACATGGACACTATCACGTTAGACTCTAGGTCAGAAGATAGATTCTAGGCATCTTTCAGGGATGCTGTTGATGTGGCTCTCAAGTTACAAACGTATGTACCATCCAACAGAAGGGTAACATCTATAGCTGTATTATGGGCCATTTGGAAACAAATGCAACAAAAGAGGCGACAAATTAAGTTTATGTTGAGAATGTGGCGAAAACAGCTCGGGTGCATATTAAAGATTGGAGAGAATGTTGATATGTGATTGTAACTCTTTGAAGTCCTGTTTGTAATCCTATAACTAAAACTTTTTAATAAATGGATGGTTGACACATTGTCAACATCCTATTTTTCACTCAAAACAAAAAGTTCAAAGACAATTATGCTTGTCATGTCCTTTGGGTCATAACTATAATTCGTATTATACAAATAAATGTATCATTTCTATATGTGAAATTCATGTAGACATGCACAGTTTGTTGTTATCAGCACCTATCGTCATACCATGCCCATTGTACCAATTAGTTCGAAATCATGAAAATTGAGAGTTAACTGTTAGTTCTCGGGCATGAGGTTTCTGATAGTTTTATTTTGGTTATGACTCATCACCTGTTAGTGTTGGGACAATTTGGTGGGCGAAAGAATTTGAAGGATTTATCATGGTTCTTTCCTTAAATTTTAGCACAATATCTGAGAGTGGGTTAGATTAACATAGGAGCTCAGTGGTCCATTTGATTCAGTTGCTCACACCATTAAACGAGAGATAACAGTTAAATTCCTGTCAAATTATCCAAAGATGTTCAACACTTAATACTGGAATATTGGAAAAGAAAACTTGGTTTGCAGGATTCTAATGATAGGCTGGAAAGGATGTTGCGACAGCAGTGCTACTCTGTTTTTGCATGCTGAGTGTAACGCCCCCAAAATTCGGCCTCAATTTAATCGTTCAATCCTATGCGGCATCACTTTACATGACCTAATTTTCATAAAATATTGCAGTGGAAAACATAATAATAACATAAAAGTAACGGAAGACTAAAATCTCAAGATAACAATACTAGCTCATGGATTACATAGGCTCTAACATCAAGATTCAACATAGAGGTTCATAATACATAATTGAGTTCAAATGAAAGAAAATGACTCCAAGGCCCATAGGACATACATACTTGACTCACTATGAGTTCATTATCATAAGTAAAAGACTAAAAGATAACTTAAACCGTAATCCGACCAACCCACGTGCAATGTAACCATCATAAGGCTCTCGCTAGTAAATCTAAGCCTCGTCCATACCTGCACGGATTCATGTGGTACAAGAGATTTCTTCCATTAGAATATGTTGAGGCTCATGCATGCTATGATCCTATGACATAATCTCTACATGTCATGACATATGAATATCATCATCATGGAACATAAATCGTATGCATGTTATGAGCTACTTATGCATACTATATGGCATATGACATATCATCATGGCAACATAAGATAAGCATATAACATCATTATTATTATGTCAAAGCATATCATAACTTATCTTTATGCTAAGGCATATCATCATTTATCTTGCTTTACTCTAACATCTTATGATAAGGGGACATACATTAGCATCCTATTGGTATTTTCATCATCATCTTCATCTTTATGTCCCAAGTCATCATTGAAAAGTAAAGACTTTACTTTTCAACTTTGCATCATATTTTTACTTTTATTAAGATAGCTTATTATCTTGGTGATTGAGAACCATGTTGATTCGCGGAACCTTCGCTAGCTAAGTCGGGACGATTGTCCCCATTAGAAGTATTCTTCCCCGAGAATACGACAAATATGCTAGCATGTGAAGACTTTATTCCCCTCTACGATTACAACAAGACACATTCATGGCAATCCATCTTTTACTTGCATTCATCAATACATACAATCATTCATTACATGTTGCATGTTTCAACCCCATTTAAGATCGTATATACTTCAAATCATGCTAAGTTTGGACATTCAATCATAATCAAATCATCTGCCCAAAATGCATTACCATTTTTACTTTCGGTCGACCACTGGACTAGGTGACGAGCGATCGATAGGATTTTCGGTCGATCGATATGATCCTTTCGAGCGACCGAGCTGGGTGTCGGTTCGACCGTTAATCATAGAGAGCAACGACTACTCTACATCGGACGACCGTTGGTGTATCGATCGACCGTTTCATGGTTTTCGGATGACCAAACTGGGCGTTGGGTCGACCATTAATTCTAGAGAGCATGACTGCTCTAAATCGGACGATCGTTAAGGTATTGGTCGACCGTTAAGGTATTGGTCGACCGTTAATTACAGAGAGTAATTACCTCTCTAAATCGGAAGTCCGAATGGATTTCGGACGATCGATGGGCAAATGTTGAAACTAATTTGTTCCCAGAACGGTCGATCGTTAAGAAATCAATCGTCCGTTCTGGACCGACAGAACACGTACTTCAACATTCTTTCTTTCAAATCATGCATGTCTTGACATATTGAGCACATATTGGGTTCCAACATCATATGAAACATTTCTCAACATTCTTTGCATCATAACAATGAAGTAAGAGGGGTTTACACATAAAGACATTTAACATGCTAATCATAATCATAAATGTACATGAGCATTAAATAAATTTCATTTTGAACTAACATAAGTAACAATGAGCATCATAGTTCTAAATATGGTTAGCAATAGAGCAATAATCTTAATAAAATAAGAAACATGCTAATGCTAATATAAACATCCCTTAATTATCCATTATAAGAACACATGTTATTTATGTCCTAATTCAAACATACACACATCATTAGGGAATGATTAGAGAGTTTAGATCCCCTCAACATATTTTAATAGCAATGCCCTTAATCCTAACTTGTTCCTCTAGTCTCAACCGTCCTTTCTCTCTCCTAAAGGTGGCTGCCCAAGCTTGCTGGTGCTATGCAATAGAGAGATAATGAGCTGATTTGTTGAATGGGGAGCTATTGCAGCTACAATAATCGGATTACTGCAGCATAAAGACATGAGCTAACTAGAGAATGATGTAGCCGAATGGAGAAAGGAAGGGGAGACTTACTGTAGCGCACTGTAGCAGTTGGGAGGGTTTTGGAAGCTGCTGTCGGCCAAGCAATGAAAGAGAGAGACGCGTGAGATGGCACTGTAGCATAAAATGGGTGATTGTACATGAGATGGCACTGTAGCATAAAATGGGGGATTGTACGTGAGATGGCACTGTAGCATAAAATGGGGGATTGTTTTGATGCAGCGGACATGTATTAGATGGGAGAGAGAGAATGTATAAGTTGCTTTTAGATCTCATTAGTTAAATGGGCTTTGGGCTGGGAGCGGCTGGGCCTTCTTACTTTTCTTTTTCTTTTTTTCTTTTTTTTATTTCACTTTAAAATATTACAACTTATCTCTCTTAAATAAAAATTCGTCAATCTTACAATACTTACCAAAAAGTTTCAGAAACTTCTCTCGCAATTCCTCTTCAAATTCTCATGTAGCTTCTTGCCATCTATGGTGCTTCCATGCTACTTTGACCATAGGTATGATATTGTTCTTGATATGCTTCTATAATCTCAATAGGTTGCTCCACATATGTCAAGTCTTCCTTGATAGTTGGCTCTTCGATTCGAATCACATTTGCTTCATCATGAATATACTTCCGGAGCATGGATACATGAAAGACATTATGAAGTCTTGCATAAGAAGGTGATAGTACTAACTTATAAGTCGCTTCGTCAACTTTTTCTAAAATTTCAAAAGGTCCAATATATCTTGGAGTCAATTTTCTTTTCTTACTAAATCTCATGACACCTTTAGTTGGTAAAACTTTGAGCATTACATGGTCACCAACTTCATAAAATTACTCTCTTCTTCTTAGATCCGCATAGCTCTTTTTCCTACTTTGTGCCGCTAGCATTCTTTGCTTGATAAGTTTCACCTTGTCAACATACATGTGAACTAAATCCGGTCCAAGGTATCTTTCTTCTTCGATTTCACTCCAACATGTCGGAGAACGACAATGCCTTCCATATAAGGCTTCAAATGGTGCAATCTTGATGTTAGAGTGATAACTATTATTATAGGCAAATTCCATTAAAGATAAGTGGTTATCCCAATTCCCATGCCAATCTAAGGCACAAACTTTAAACATATCTTCAAGAGTTTGAATTGTTCTTTCACTTTAGCGTCGGTTTGAGGATGAAAAATCATGCTAAAATTTAGCCTTATTCGAAAAGTAATTTGGAGACCTTTCCAAAATCTTGAAGTGAATCTTAGATCTCTATCCAAAATAATAGAAATCAAAATTTCGTACAACCGGATAATTTCATTCATATATAGCTCAACCATACTTTCCATGGATTAACTCACTTTCATAGGAATGAAGTGAGCCGACTTCGTCAAACGGTCCACTACAACCCAAATTGTATCATGCTCTTTTCGGGCTCGAGGTAGTCCTATTACAAAGTCCATAGAGATACTTTATTATTTTTATTTCGGAATAGGTAATGGTTGTAATTTGTCACAAGGCCTTCGATGTTCGATCTTGACTTGTTGGTAAACTATACACTTAGCTACGTACTTGGCCACTTTCTTCTTCATGTCTTCCCACAAAAAATTTCTTTGCGACGGAGGCGGAGGTCGACGCGGTGAAGGAGGGGGGTGCAGGCGGCGATGGAGGCAGAGGGCAGCGGAGGCGGAGGTCGGCGCGGTGGAGGAGGGCAGTAGAGGCGGCGATCGACGCGGTGGAGGAGGGCGGTGGAGGCGGAAGGCGGCGGAGGCGGAGGTCGGCGCGGTGAAGGAGGGCGGTGGAGGCGGAGGGCGACGGAGGTCGGCGCGATGGAGGAGGACGGTTGAGGCGGTGGTGGAGACGGAGGATGGCGGAGGTGGAGGTCGATACGGTGGAGGAGGCCGGTGGAGGCAACGGTGGAGGCCGAGGGTGGCGGAGGCGGAGGTCAGCGCGGTGGAGGAAGTGGAGACGACAGTGGAGGGAGCGGAGGCGCACGAAGGAGGGCGGAGGAGGTGGACGTCGGCGCGGTGAAGGAGGCGGCGGAGGTCGGTGCAGGGCGGCAGAGGAGGCGGAGATGGTGGAGGCAAAGGAGGCGGAGACGGTGGAGGCAGAGGCGGTGGAGGAGTCGATCGTCGGCGTCGGGCGTCGAGCGTCGGGCGTCGGAGGGGTAAATAGTAAACAGTGAAAATGAAGAAGAGGCGTTAGGGATTTAAGTAAATTCTTTAGCATCTCATTCTTCTGCGACGCTATATAGGCACCCTATTGTGTCGCTAAGCATCTGTAGTGACATCATAGCATCGCATTGGCATCTACTAAGATCTAGCGTCTCAACATTGTGACGCCAGAGAGACGCTAATTTTTTTCTATTTCTAATTTTCTATTATGTATGTAATTTTATTTATCAATATAGCGTCTCATCACATTGTGCCATATTCCAATTGTTTTATTCCCTTCCGACAATCTATCATGTATCTATATAAAATTATATGTTTATATATATATATGTGTCTGTAATAAAATTGTGTGTGTGTATATATATATGTAATATATGTGTATGTATATGTCTATACATGTGCGAGACATATATCGATAACGTGTATATGTATACGTATTCCAAGTGTATATATGTATTTATATGTTTATATGTGTGAGATTAAGTGATAATAATATGTATATGTCTACTTATTATATATAAGTATATACGCGTATTTATATGTCTATACGTGCCCGATTAAGCGAGTGTGATAAAAAGTCGGCTACGACGGCGCAATACAGACGCTATTGAGTCGCTAGAGGAGATTAGCAACCCCGTAGCGTCAAATTAGCGTCTCAACTTATTCGCGTCTCAAGTGGGCGACGTTACAAAGACACGCCAGTAGTGTCATCATAGCTTCGACAATGTCGGTGGCTCTAGTTGGACGCGAAGTTGATGCTATTGTGTCTTCAAGGTGACGCTAAAATGAGATAATTTATAGCAAATCACTCTCTTAATTCAACCACCATAATTTTATGATTAAGAATATAAAAATAATATATGCATAATTAAGATATGATATATATTGTATGTATAAATAAGATATATAATATAGGTAACAAATTATATATTAGGAACACTCCTATGATGTAAAAATACATATATATGTAATCATGTAGTAGATATATATAATATAGTTAATCATGTAGGAATACATATATATATATATATATGTTGATAATACTAATATAATATTTAATTTATTTATTGAGTAACATATAGTATATATAATATATAGGGTTTAAGGTTTAAATATAAAAAAATAGCGATATAAATATAGATAACCTATATATAGTTGCCAAGTTATCACATTGGCATCTACATAGCGTTGTTTAAAAATGTGACGCCGGATAGTGTTTCTTTAAAGCCGCATAGTGTGCGATGCGAAGTCAGTGTCGAGAGTTGTCGACGCGAGAATGGCGCTAGATTCTCCCGTGCATTTTCGCTCCGTGACGCGCAAGAATAGCGTCTACGTAGCGTCACCAAAATGCCTTAATTAGTGTCTATTTCATGAATAGCTAAGAATACGTTAATGAGACACTATTGTGAGGCAAATAGCGTCTCATTATTGGGACACAACGTCGACGCCATCAAGGCGCTAGTGACATCTATGTAGCGTCACTACGATATGCGACACTAATCCGCGTCGCTAATCGCCCATTTTCTTGTAGTGTCTTTAACATCTTGGTACTACCAGGATGAATTGAGAATTCCGACTTGTGATACTCATCCAAAATCTCTCTTCTTAGTGTTTTCTCTTTTGGTACCCACAAACGGTTCTTATACCTAATTGTTCCATCTTCGTCATACTTGAAGTGATTTCTTTCCCTTTTGCATACATTAATTATTTTTGCATATTCCGGGTCTCTTCTTTGAGCTTCAATAATTCTCCTCATTAAGATTCGATCACATGATGAGCCATACATATGATTCGTCGGGCACAAAATGCTTGGGGCCCATTGCACAATACTTTCCACAAGATTCCACTTGTGTACATTCAAACATCCATGTGATCCTTCCCACTTGCGACTTAGTACACCGGGTACTACATTAGCCTTTCCGAGATGGTACAATAGTACAATATAGCAAATTCATAATCCTTAAGGAACTCAAACCATCTTCTTTGCCCCATGTTCAACTCCTTTTGGGAGAACACATACTTTAAGCTCTTATGATCCGTGTACACTTCAAAATCTTCACCATACAAATAATGACGCTATATCTTCAATGCGAATACCACCGTCATGCTTCTTCAATTGCCGTGAAGCATATGCAACCACTTTGCCATGTTGCATAAGTACACAACCTAAGTCGGTTCCACAAGCATCACTATAAATGACATAGCCTCCACTTCCCGAAGGAATGACGAGGATTGGTGCCGTGGTGAGTCTCCTCTTGAGTTCTTGGAAGCTTGCTTTACATGCTTGTGACAATATAAACCTCTCGCCTTTTCTTGTCAACTTTGTCATAAGTGCGGCTATTTTTGAAGGAATCTTGAATAAATCTTCTATAGTATCTGACGAGTCCCAAGAAGCTTCTAATTTCGGTCACATTCTTGGGCCTATTCCAATTACTCATCGCTTTAACTTTAGCCGGATCCACGGCCATTCCATACATTGATATAATATGTCCAAGGAACATTACTTCTTCAAGCCAAAATTCACACTTAGAAAACTTGGCGTAAAGCTTGTTTCTTCTCAAGATTTTCAACACAATGCGAAGATGTTCTCGATGCTCTCCTAGGTTTGGTGAGTAGATGAGGATGTCATCTACAAACACTATCACAAATTTGTTCAAGTATGGATGAAAGACCCTATTCATCAAATTCATAAATGCGGCGGGCGCATTCGTTAGTCCAAAAGGCATAACAAAAAACTCATAGTGTCCATACCTTGAATGAAATATTGTCTTGGGAACATCTTGCTCGGCTATTCTTAATTGGTGGTAGTCACTCATTAAGTCGATCTTGGAGAAAACCGACGTCGATGATAACTGATCAAAAATATCATCAATTCTTGACAAGGGATATTTGTTCTTTACCGTCACCTTATTAAGCATTCAGTAATCGATGCACAATTTCAAAGAGCCATCCTTCTTTTTGATAAAAAGCACCGGTGCGCCCCATGGTGAGACACTTGGTCTAATAAATTCCTTGTCCAAAAGCTCTTGTAATTGAGTCCTCAATTCATGCATCTCCGTCGGGGCCATTCAGTAGGGCAGCTTACAAATGGGCGTGGTACCCGGAAGTAGTTCAATATTGAACTCAACTTCCCTTCTTGGTGGCAATCACGCAATGTCTTCCGGAAAGACATCGGGATATTCTCTTACCACATCCAAGGATTCAAGTGCCTTAGATTGTGAATCCGTCTTGATGGCACTTGTCAAAAATCTCCTTTCTTAATCATCTTGCTTGCCTTAATTGCTGAAATTAGCACATTGACTTTCTTGGAGGGAATTCCTCGAATTATCGTGGGATTTCTATAATGGTCACCTATAAAAAAAATTTCTTTGCAATGCATGCGAGCATCATTATAGGATAATCAATACATCCCTAAAATCACATCTAATCTATCATATGAAGCAATATAAGGTCACATGGAAAATTCTTCCTATCTATTTTTATAGATACATTGGAGACATATCTTCTAGTGGCTACCATTTCGGTAGGAGTCACTACTTCTAATTGACAATTAGTAACTAGAGGCCTTAATTCTAGCATGCTAGCAAATGCATGAGTTATGAAGGAGTGTGTTGCACCCGAATCAAAAAAAACATTTGCATAGTGTCCGGCAAATGGAATATTACTTTGGATCACATCATTTGCTTGGGTGGCTTCATTTCCATGGCAAACACTTTTGCCGAGGCCCTTGGTGGATCCATAGTCATCTTCCCTTTGTTGCGGTTGTCCCCCCTCTTTTTCGGACAATCCCTTATGTAATGACCCGTCTTTCCACATTGTAAGCATGTCCCAACCCTCATGCGGCATTCGTCGGGATGATATCTACCACAATGGTTGCATGCACATTTTCCTTACTCCCCCTTCTTTGGAGAATGATAAGGAGTTTTCCTTGGATTCTTCCCTTGAACTTTTCCTTCGTACTTCTTGATTGTTTTTCCTTTAGCACTCATCCTTTCTTTGTACTTTCCTTCATGTTCGGCGGTAAGTTCTACCGCATCCTTCATGGTGGTACAACGACCACTCCTCACCCAAGGTTACAATCTGGGATGCAAACTGTTAATGAACCTCTTGGTCCTTCTAAGTTCATTTTCATTGAGCTCTTCATACTTTTCTAGTCATAGAAATGTGTTCAAGTATAGATCCACTATCATGTTGCCTTGGACGAAATTGAGAAATTCATCCCTCTTCTTTTCCTTAACGTGATCGAGAAAGAAGCGAGCCTCGAATACTTCTACGAAGCTCTCTTAATCAACATCTTCCTCACTCCCGAAAGTAGTCTTCAAGAGCGACTTCCACCATGCTTACGCTTGGCCGCAAAGGCGATGTGTAGCATACATTACCTTACGATCTCCGGGGCATCCCATGACTTTAAGGATATCCCCTATCTCCTCAATCCATGATTCGATCATCTCTGGCTCTCCTTCTCCATCAAATTTTGAAGGTTGGAATCTTAGGAATCTCTCAATGGAGTAGTCTGGTTCATTGTTCCTTTGGGCATTTTGTGCCGCTCGGATTAATCCATCAAAGAATGCATTCCTCTCATGCTCTTCATCAACAATTGTCCATCTATGTGGCATCTACATTCACAATCGAATAAACATAACAACATCATTAGCATGAATTAAACATGAAAAAACATGTACCTTTAGGTTCGGTGGCACCTCATGACGATTACACATGGACTTTACACTTGGATATTTTACTTAGGCACTTTAGCCAACCTATGGCTTACACATCCTAAAACCTAATACATACGAGCGAAACTATGGCTCTGATACCAACTGTAACACCCCCAAAATTTAGCCCCAATTTAATCGTCGAACTCTAGGCGGCGTCACTTTACATGACCTAATTTTCATAAAACATTGCAGCGAAAAATGTAATAATAACATAAACGTAACGGAAGACTTCATAAGTAAATAAAATTCCAAAATAACAATACTAGCCCATGGGCCACATAGGCTCTAACATCAAGACCCAACATAAGGTTCATAATACATAAATGAGTTCAAATGAAAGAAAATGGCTCCAAGGCCGATAGGCCATACACACTTGACTCACTATGAGTCCATCATCATAATGTAAAAGACTAAAAGATAACTTGGGTCGTAGCCCGACCAACCCATGTGCAATGTCACCATCATGAGGCTCTCGTCGTCGAATCTAAGCCTCGTCCATATCTGTACGGATCCATGGGGTCACTACAAGAAAATTGCCATTTTCCGACGAGCAACTTCCGATGGATAGAAATCCGTCGCAATTTGCGCAGATTTTGCGACAAAAATATTTCCGACGGATTTTTCGACGGTCACAATCGTCGGAAATGTAAATATTAAATTATGTAATTTGTTATATTATTATTTTATTTTTCGACGATTATGAATGTCGATATTTCCAATGGATATCCATCCATCACAACTTCTGACGAATTTCCGACGGTTACAACCGTCGGAAATAAAAATAATAAATCATGTAATTTGTTATATTACTATTTTATTTTTCGACGATTAAGAATGTCGATATTTCCGACGGATATCTATCCGTCGCAAAATCCGCCATAATTTATGACGGTCGTAATCGTTGGTAAATGTATAATAATATAATATGATGAGTATTTTATTAATATAATTAGCAATAGTCCGAACCGTCGGTAATAATTAGCGACAGTTCAAACCGTCTATAAATTAAAAAATAAATATTATATATAACTTAATATAGTATTTTATTTTTTTAATTAAATAATTTGTGACGGTCACAATCATTGGTAACTTTAAAAATAATTAATATTTACTTTTTCGACGGTCAGGACCGTCGGTAATTAAAATTTCACTATCCCGCTTTTTTTCATTTTTCCACTTTCTCATTCCACCTATATATATATATATATAATCTTCCCAAATCTACTTCTCTCTCCCTCTCTCCTCTCTCTCTCCCTCTCGGACGACCTCTCGGCCGGCGACCCTCTCCCTCCCGGACGACGATCGTCGGCGACCCTCGCGCGCCTCTCTCTCCCCCCTCCTTCCCCAGAATGTGGCCGCCAGGCAGGCGGTTGATCGGCCGCTGATCCGGCCTCCCGCGGTCGATCTCGCGCGACCGTCGAAACTTTCGGCGGTCAAATTATCGGTACTTTCGACGAATTTTATTTGACGTCGAAAAATGATTTGTGATGACCGTTTTTTCGACGGATCGGATCCGTCGATAAATTCGTCTGTAATCTCATTACAAACGGTTTTGGGGCTGATTACAGACGATTTTGACCGTCTGTAATCAACCTTTTTCTTATAGTGGGTGCAGGAGATTTCTCCCGTTAGATTATGTTGAGGTTCATGCATGCTATGTTCCTATGACATAATCTCTACATGTCATGGCATATGAATATTATCATCATGAAATATAAATCATATTCATGCTATGAGCTACTTATGCATATTATATGACATATGACATATCATCATGGCAAGATAAGTATATAACATCATTATCATTATGTCAAAACATATCATAACTTATCTTTATACTAAGACATATCATCATTTATCTTATTTTATTTAACATCTTCTTGCATAAATCATCTTCATCTTTATGTCCCAAGTCATCGTTGGAAAGTTAAGACTTTACTTTCCAACTTTGCATCATTTTTTCATTTTGTCTTAATTAAGATAGCTTATTATCTTGATGATTGGAAAGACCATGTTGATTCGTGGGACCTTGACTAGCTAAGCCGGAACGATTGTCCCCATTGAAAGTATTCTTCCCAGGGAATACGACACATTTGCTAGCATGTGAAGACTTTATTTGGTGTTTTCATCATCTTCATCTTTATGTCCCAAGTCATCGTTGGAAAGTCAAGACTTAACTTTCCAACTTTGCATCATCTTTTCATTTTCTGTCTTAATTAAGATAGCTTATTATCTTGATGATTGGAAAGACCATGTTGATTCGTGGGACCTTGACTAGCTAAGCCGGGACGATTGTCCACATTGGAAGTATTCTTCCCAGGGAATATGACACATATGCTAGCATGTGAAGACTTTATTCCCCTCCACGATTACAACAAGATATCTTCATGCAAATCCATCTTTTACTTACATTCGTCTATATATACAATCATTCATTACATGTTGCATGTTTTAATCTTATTTAAGGTCGTAATACTTTAAATCATATTAAGTGTGGACATTCAATCATAACCAAATCATCTACCCAAAACGATCATTTTTTACTTTCGATCGACCATTGGACTAGGTATCGGGAGACCGATAAGATTTTCGGTCGACTGATATGGTCCTTTCGGGCGACCGAGTTGGGTGTCGGTTCGATCATTAATCACAAAGAGCAATGACTGCTCTACATCGAACGACCGTTAGTATATCGGTCGACCATTTCATGATTTTTGGATGACCAAACCGGGTGTTGGATCGACCGTTAAATAGAGAGCATGAATGCTCTAAATCGGACGACCATTAAGATATTGGTCGACCGTTAATTACATAGAGTAACTACCTCTTTAAATCGGACGTCCGAATGAGTTTCGGACGACCGATGGGCAAATATCGAAACTAATTTGTTCTCATAACGGTCGACCATTAAGAAATCGGTCACCCGTTCTGGGCCAACAGAACACATACTTCAACATTCTTTCTTTCAAATCATGCATGTCTTGACATATTGAGCACATATTGGGTTCCAACATCATATGAAACATTTCTCAACATTCTTAACATCATAACAATGAAGTAAGAGGGGTTTCCACGTAAAGATATTTAACATGCTAATTACAATCATAAATGTACATGAGCATTAAACAAATTTTATTTTGAACTAACATAAATAACAATGAGCATCATAGTTCTAAACATGATTAGCAATAGAGCAATAATCTTAATAAAATAAAAACATACTAATACTAATATGAACATCCCTTAATCATCTATTCTAAGGACACATAGTAGGTCTTTTATGCCCGAATCCAAACATACACATATCATTAGGAGGTGATTAGAGAATTTGGATCCTCTTAACATACCTTAATAATTAGTAATGTCTTTGATCCTAACTTTTTACTATAGTCTCAACAATCCTTTCTCTCTCCTAAAGGTGGCTGCCCAAGCTTGCTGGTGCTGTGCAAGAGAGAGATAATGAGCTGATTTGTTGAATGGGGAGCTATTGCAGGACATGAGCTAACTACATATCCGAATGGAGAAAGAAATGAGAAATTTACTGTAGCAGCACTGTAGTAGGTGGGAGGGTTTTGGAAGCTGCTATCGGCCAGGCAATGGAAGAGAGAGATATGAGATGGCACTGTAGCATAAAATGGGGGATTGTTTTGGTGCAACCGACATGTATGAGGTGGGAGAGAGAGAATGTATAAGTTGCTTTTAGGTCTCATTAGTTAAATGGGTTTTGGACTGGGAGCGGCTGGGCCTTCGTACTTTACTTTCCTTTTTTTTCTTTTCTTTTCGTTTTTTTATTTTACTTAAGAATGTTACACTGAGTTCTAATGATAATGCCAGTGATCACTACAAGAAAAACGCGGATTACCGACAGTCCGAATCATCGATAATCAGCTCGAAAATCGTCGGTAACGTAATTACCGACGGTTTTTCAGTCGGAATCGATCCGTCGGAAAAACGCTCGTCGCAAACGGATTTGCGACGGTTGAAAAAAATTCGTCGAAAATATCGACGGTTCTGGCCGTCGGAACAGTCCCCGGCGGTTCGACCCGTCGAAAATTTCCGACGGTTGCAACTGCCGGAAAAGTCCCCGGCGGTTCGAACCGTTGATATTTTCGACGGTTGCAACCGTCGGAAAAGGCCGACGGTCTGAGCCGTCGATATTTCCGACGGTTGCAACCGCCGGAAAAGGCTTCCGGCGGTCCGAGCCGTCGATATTTCCGACGGTTGCAACCGCCGAAAAAGGCCGGCGGTCCGAGTCGTCGAAATTTCCGACGGTTGCAATCGCCAGAAAAGGCCGGCGGTCCGAGCCATCGCAACTTTTCGACGGTCCCAACTGTCAAAACTTTAGACGGTCATCGTAACCGTCGATCTTTTGACGGTCGCAAATAATTTTTTAAATATAAAAAAAATTAGCGGCCGGATCCGGCCGCCTGGCGTTCGGATCCGCCGCCAGGAGGCCGGATCGGCCGCCAGGCGGCCGGATCCGCCGCCAGGAGGCCGGATCCGGCCCGCCTGACGGCCGATCCGGCGCCAGGCGGCCGGATCCGCTGCCAGGAGACCGGATCCGGCGCCAGGCGGTCGATCCGGCCGCTGGAGGTCGGATCCGGCTGACATCAGAGAGAGAGATGCCGGCGCGGAACGGGAGAGAGAGATACGCCGGCGCGGGAGAGGGTCGTCGGCGTCCGGCGCGCGGGAGAGGCCGATCTCGCGGTGTAACCGACGTCCGGCATCCGTGCTCGCGGCCGGGAGAGGGAGAGAGGAGAGGAGGGAGAGAGAGAGGAGTGGAGGGAGGAGGGAGAGAGAAGAGGAAGGAGGGAAAATATATAAAGGAAAAAAGTGGAAAGAAAGCGGGAAAAGAGAAAAAAAAGTGGGATAACGAAATTTTAATTACCGACGGTTTCGGCCGTCAAAAATATAAATAATAAAAAATTTTATTTTATTTAGTTATATATAATATTTATTTTTTATTTTACCGACGGTTTGAATCGACGGTAATCTTTACCGACGGTCAAAACCGTCGGTAATTGCGACGGTTTGGATATCCGTCGGAAATTGCGACGGATTTACCGACGGTTACGACCTTCGAAAATTGCGGCAGATTTTGCGATGGATGGATATCCGTCGAAAATATCGACGTTCCTAACCGTCGAAAAATTAAATAATAATATAATTAATTTTTTTATTTTTGACGGTCACAATCGTCGGAAAATCCGTCGAAAAAATTTAATAATAATATTAAAAATATATAATTTAATTTTTTATTTGCGACGGTCCTAACCGTCGGAAAAGTCGTCGGAAATTGCGACGGATAGATATCCGTCGAAAATATCGACGTTCCTAATCGTCGAAAAATTAAATAATAATATAATTAATTTTTTTAATTTCCGACGGTCGTGACCGTCGGAAAATTCATCGAAAAAATTTAATAATAATATTAAAAATATATAATTTAATTTTTTTTATTTCCGATGGTCGTAACCGTCGGAAAAGTCGTCGGAAATTACGATGGATGGATATCCGTCGAAAATATCGACGTTCCTAATCGTCGAAAAATTAAATAATAATATAAATTATTTTCGACGGTCATAACCGTCGAAAAATCCGTCGCAAATAGCGACGGATTTAGAACCGTCGAAAATTATCCGCCGGAAAATCGCGATTTTCTTGTAGTGGATATCCATCCTAAGACCCGAGTAGGTTTATGAAGAGCTCATTTGTTAATCAATTTAATTGATCTCAAGATGATCCAAGCCTGGGAATTTACATTTTGTTAGTCAGATATCTTGTTACTTGCATTAATTTTCTGCACGCGTATATAAAACTGCAAAAGATATTTTCATTTCTAGAAGTCATCATGCATTCTTCTAATTAGTTTTAGCTTATCTTGGTTCACGAGTTCCTCAATTTCGGAATCACTGAACTGACAGTTGTGGAGATTGACTACACCTCAATTTTATCATTTTTTAATAGTAGCCTCAATTATTCATGAGGCTAGGAGTGTTCACGGGTCAAGTTTGACAGTTGTGGAGATTGACTAAACATCAATTTGATCGTTTTTCAATAGTAGCCTCAAGGATTCATGAGGCTAGGGGTGTTCACGGGTCAAGTTTGACCCCACCCGAGGTCGGCCACCCGACCGGGCCGGGTCGGGTCCCCCCTTTTTTTGGCTGTGACCCGACCCGACCCGGTCGGGTGGTCGGATTACCCGATCAGTCTTTTTTTTAATTTTTTATTTATTTTTTTAATATAAAAAGTATTTATTTTTTTATTTTTAATATTAAATAAAGTATTTTTAAATATAAAAAATATCATTTTAAATATCTATATACTTTTCTACATTTAAAATAGTTTATTTCATATTTGTTTTAGATTTTAAATGATATAAAACTATATATTTAACTAAAAAATAATCAAAAATTAAAAAAATAAAAGAAAAAACCGGGTCACCGGGTCGGGTCAACTCGAGTTGGAATTTTCCAACCCAAACCCGACCCGACCAAGGGTCGGGTCGAGTCGGATTTCCGAGTTTACCGGGTCGACCCGACCCGGTGAACATCCTTACATGAGGCATTATTACTATTATAACGTGTATACTTGCAGGATAGCACAAGTTGGGAGTTAAAATATGTTCGAAACTTGCTTAAGTTCTCAGTAGTTCTGCCAAACATTAGAAAGAAAAATAATTTCAAGTTCTCAATCAATACTATTGACCGAGAACTTCGACTTTAAGTTCTTGGAAGCATGAACTTGCATTTTTTTCTTTATTTTTTCTTTAATTATTTTTTAATGTATAAATATTATTTAGTAATGCATTATTATTCAGCTTATAAATTAATAATTCAATTTGATTAATTAAAAATTATTTAATTTTAATAATTTATTAATTATTTATAATATTTTCTTAATATTATAGTATAATAAGATTATAAAAGAATTCATATTAATTAACTGAATTGATGTAAACATTATAATTGTATTTATTGTATTATAATATGAATTAAAGAAAATTAATGTACAATCTTATGTGTAATATTATATTAATTAAATTGTTCAATTTTTTTTAGGAAAATTATATTATATTTGGATCTTAGTATTTATGTAAATTATAATATTAATAACATATAAGAGATTTAATCAAATTAATATTAATATATTGTGATACAACTTATTTTTAATAAAAATTTAAATTAATAATCACATATAATATTTTTATATGCTAGTAATTATTATTTAAAATAAAATAAATGCACATAATATTTTTATTTATTATAATTTTATATCTCATAAAATAATTAATTATATTTTTAGTTCTTACCTTTTATTTAAAACACCTACTAAAATTTATTGTCAAATTAACTTTTTTAAATTTTCATCATTATATTTTTCATACAAATATCAAACCTAAATTTTTCTAGTGTTGTGTTTGGTGCGTCCATTCATTATTCACGTTTTGGAAATAGCATACTACCCATATTCCATAAACATCCATAAAACTAATCGTGCTCCTGGATTCAATTATGTCATCACCAATTACATTGTTTAACTCATTTACTTTACACCGTAACAACCTGACAAGCACAGGTCAATGACATAACTGAAAAAAAACTGGTTGCGTATGGATGCGAAAATTGCAGGGATTTTGAACAAAATTCAAAGATTGCTTTAAGAGCTACTAGATTATATATATGATAAAGATAAAAAAAATCTAAATACTGGGAATTGGTAAGAACTTTCCTTCCGTAGACAGAAAGATTGTTTTAACAGCTCAAATTGATGTCCTCTCGGTGATTGAAGAAAAAAAAAATTTAGCCGGCCATCGGTATCTGAAAAATGGGGCCGACGATTCAACTCGTGGTGCTAAAGAGCGCACTATCCATAAGCTGGAGGCCGACTCATCATCTAGCTCAACTAATCCAGTTAGGTCGCTCCGAGTCGCGTACCTGACAATGGAGGGAATAAAAATTTTTTACATTCACAAGACTCGAACCCGATACCTTGCTTAAGCAAGGAGGAGCCGCTTACCATTTCACCCAAACCTTCCTCGGTTGGTCACTAAAAAATTCAATAGTTGTGCAAAGACTCCCACCCCCACCCCAAGAATACTCCATATATAATTTGTTGATGTGCCTTGAATTATGTACCATGTACTCAAAATTATGAAAGAAAAAAAATGAAAAAGGAGGAAAAATGAGAATCTGTGGTGGAAGCGGAGGGTTTGGACCTTTATATATGAGGGTTAGGGTTTTATATGATGTACATTCTCTTTTGACTCATAGAATAAATTTCTGACGGCGGCCTCCTTTGCCGGTGGATGTTTCTCTCTTATTCACATTGATCAAGAGAGTTTTATCACGTTAAATCTCTGTGTTCATCTTCTCTTTCTTTCGTTGTTTTGATTATTCATCGATTCTCGATGTTCATTTGCCATGTATGTGATTCAGTTGTGCCTGACGAACGATGTTCTTCAGGAAGTTCTCGCAGAGAAGACGACGATCGGTCTTTGGACGAAGTTGGAAACTCTGTATCTGACGAAAACCCTCGCGAATCGACTTGTGTTGAAGCAGCGCGTATGGCCGAAGGTACGTCGATCAAATCACATGTCAGTGAGTTCATTGCCCTAATCAATGATTTGAAGAACGTAGATGCACAGGTTGATGATGAAGATCAGGCCCTATTACTTCTTTGTTCTTTGCCATCTTCATATAAAACCTTTAAGGAGACGATGATCTACGGTAGGGACAAACTCACGTTTGAATATGTTAAGGGCAGACTACTGAGCAAAGAAAAGTTGGATAATGAATTGGGATCAAGCAACAAATCTGATGATCAAGCCTCAGGTCTAATCGCAAGAGGCAGGCATCAAACGAGAAATCAAAATCAAGATAGATCCAGATCCAAGTCGAAGAACAGAGATAAAGTCTGCAATTATTGCAAGAAGAAGGATCATATCAAAGCAGAGTGTTACAAATTACAGAATAAGAATAAAAGGATTAACGATGGCAACAAGAAAAGAAATTAGAAGACTGAAATTGCAGATGTCGGTGTAGCAGAAAGTGAGAATGAAGATGTTCTGTTGGTAACGGCATCAAACAAATCCATATCATCAAGTGAATGGATTCTTGATTCTGGATGCTCATACCATATGTGTCCCAATCGAGATTGGTTCTCCACGTACAAATCTGTTGAAGGTGGAGTCGTTCTTATGGGCAACAATGCTGCCTGTAAGACTGTTGGTATTGGGTCCATCCAGATTAAGATGCATGATGGGATTATTAGGACATTATCAGAAGTCAGACATGTTCCTGATCTGAAGAAGAATCTTATCTTTCTCGGTGTCTTAGACTCAAATGGTTGCAAAGTTGTTATTGAGTCTAATGAAATGAAAATTTCCCGTGGTGCTCTTCAATGTTCGATGGTGATAGGTTCAGCAGCAGTCTCATCTACCTCAGAGGAAGATTGCACAAAGTTATGGCACATGCGTTTGGGCCATATGAGTGAGAAGGGCATGCCAGTTCTCAGTAACAGAGGTCTTCTTCCTAGTGCAAAAGTTGGAAAATTAGAACTGTGTGAGCATTGTATCTTCGGAAAGCAGAAGAGAGTTAATTTCGGCTCAGCCATTCATAAGACGAAGGGAACTCATGATTATATCTATTCAGATTTATGGGGTCCTTCTCAGGTTCCTTCGAAAGGAGGAAATATGTATTTGCTGACATTTATTGATGATTTCTCTAGAAAAGTTTGGGTCTATTTTCTAAAGCATAAAGATGATGTATTTGAAACATTCAAGTCATGGAAGACTTTGCTAGAGAAGCAATCTAGAAAAGTTGTGAAGAGGCTGAGGACTGATAATGAACTAGAATTCTGTAATTCTAGGTTCAATGAATTCTATGACAAAGAAGGTATTGCAAGGCATCACCCAGTTGTGAGAACTCCACAGCATAATGGAGTCGCAAAAAGAATGAACAGAACTCTACTAGAAAGAGCACGATGTATGCTATCAAATGTAGGACTTGGCAAAGAGTTTTGGGCAGAGGCTATTAACTTGGCATGTCACTTAGTGAATCGGTCTCCTCACCGATCCTTAGACTTAAAAATTCGTGAAAAAGTGTGGTCAGGTAATTCTCCTAATTACTCACATTTAAGAGTTTTCGGTTGTCCTGCATATGCACATGTTAATGATGGAAAGTTTGAACCTAGAACTAGGAAGTGCATATTTCTTGGTTATAAATCTGGTGTTAAAGGTTATAGATTATGGTGTCCTGAAATCAAGAAATTTATTATCAGTAGAGATGTTATTTTTGATGAATCTGTGATGCTTCACTCGAAAAAAGATTTGTCTATTATTGGTGATGCAGAAAAGCTGAAAACTTTGGAGAAGGTGGAGTTAGAATTGTCAAGTTCTTCTGATGAAAAGAATGATACTCCTGATACTCCTGAAGTTCATACATCACCTCAAGTTCAGCAGCAATACATGTTAGCTCGTGATAGACCAAGGAGAGAAATAAAAGCACATCAAAGGCTCGAAGAACTGGTCGCTTATGCATTAAGTGTTGATGAAGATATTGAGTTACCTGATCCTTCCTCCTATTTTGAAGCTAGTCGAAGTCCTAATTGTAATAAGTGATTAATAGCAATGCAGGAGGAAATGGAATCTCTACAGAAGAATGATATTTGGGATCTTGTAAAACAACCCGTGAATAAGAAGATTGTTGGCTGCAAATGGGTGTTCAAGAAAAAAGAAGGAATCAATAATAAAGAGACAAAGTACAAAGCAAGATTGGTGGCAAAAGGGTACAGTCAAGTGGAGGGTGTTGATTTTCATGATGTGTTCTCTCCAGTTGTGAAACATACTTCTATTCGTACTTTGTTTGCTATTGTTGCTTTGCAGAATCTTGAACTTGAGCAATTAGATGTTAAGACTGCATTCTTACATGGCGATCTAGAAGAAGATATATATATGGAGCAGCCAGAGGGTTTTCATGTTGAAGGTAGAGAAGATCAAGTTTTCCATCTGAAGAAGTCCTTGTATGGACTTAAACAATCCCCTCGACAGTGGTATAAAAGATTTGATTCATTCATGTTGAGTATTGGTTTTACTAGAAGCAAATATGATAGTTGTATTTCTTTGAATCAACTTTCCGATGGTTCATTCATCTATTTATTGCCCTATGTTGATCATATGTTAATTGCAGTGAAAGATATATATGAAATTAATATTTTGAAAAATAAGTTAAGTTCTGAATTTGAGATGAAGGATCTTGGAGCAGCAAAGAAGATTTTGGGAATGGAAATTTTTAGAGATAAAAGTTCAGGAAGACTATTTCTGTCTCAGTAGAAATATATTGAAAAAGTCTTAGAGCGTTTTGGAATGTAGAATGCTAAGGTTGTCAGTACACCGATTGCAACACATTTTAAACTCTCAACTTCATATTCACCTCAATCTGATGAAGACAAAATATATATGTCAAAAGTTTCTTACTGTAGTGCAGTTGGTAGCATTATGTATGCAATGGTTTGCACTCGTCCAGATATATCTCATGCTGTCAGTGTTGTTAGTAGATATATGTCTAATCCAGGAAAGAAGCACTGGGAAGCTATTAAGTGGATACTGAGATATTTAAGAGGTACTTCTGATGTATGCTTGGAATTTGGTAGAAATTCAGCTGGACTGGTTGGCTATGTTGATTCAGATTTTGCAGGAGATCTTGATAGAAGAAGGTCCCTAATTGATTATGTATTTACTATTACTGATTGTGCTGTGAGTTGAAAAGCTATTTTGCAGGATACAATAGCATTATCCACTACTGAAGCTGAATACATGACCATTACTGAAGCTGTGAAAGAAGCTATCTGGTTGAGAGAATTAGTTGGAGAGCTCACTATGAAAGAGGAAGCTACTGCCATATATTGTGATAGTCAGAGTGCAATACATCTTACAAAAGATCAAATGCATCATGAAAGAACAAAGCATATAAATGTGAGATATCATTTTGTTCGAGATATTATGGAAAAGCAAGATGTTCAAGTTCAGAAGATTAGCACACATGACAATCCAGCAGATATGATGACAAAGAGCTTACCTGTTACCAAGTTCGACTATTGTTCAGACTTGACGGGCGTTACGCAAAGATCAAGCTAGGCCCTCGTGGGCCATTCGGCAAAGGAGAGCATGTTGAGCATTTTATTTTTGAGAGTTTTGTGAAATTAAAGTCAAGGTGGAGATTTGTTGATGTGCCTTGAATTATGTACCCTATATTCAAAATTATGAAAGAAAAAAATGAAAAAGGAGAAAAAATGAGAATATGTGGCGGAAGCGAAGGGCTTGGGCCATTAGGCCCAAGTCCGTAGCCCGCCACTGATTCTCGTGGGAGGTGCGGGGGCTTCGCCCCCGTGGTATGGACCTTTATATATGAGGGTTAGGGTTTTATATGATGTGCTCATAGAATAAATTTTTGGCGGCAGTCTTCTTTGCCCATGGATGTTTCTCTCTTGTTAACATTGATCAAGAGAGTTTTACCACGTTAAATTTATGTGTTCATCTTCTCTTTCTTTCGTTGTTTTGATTATTCATCGATTCTCGATGTTCTATTCGCAACATAACTAATATTGAACAGTGGGATCAGAAATGAGAAACATCAAGATTTTCCCACCTCAAAAGAATGAATGAACAAACCAAATTACTCGAACTGTTTTGACCTTTGATACATTTTATGGAAAAGAAATTTATAGCGCCCTTTGTGTTAATTGGCAATGTTCACTGAGTTCACGGCAGAAAGAGAACCCATACTCTTAATTGTCTGTACAAGTTGACTAGTAAAGATACAGTAGAAGATTTAGCACAACAGTTAAACAGCTACAATCTCTCAGCTTCAATGCATTTAAAATTAGCTAGGCCACAAATACATTATTTTTCTTCTCACAAACAAAACTTGATGTTTGATTGACTAGTACAAGTTGTGAAACTTTTGAAGAAATGAAATTTGCGGAATTACCAAGATTATAATCATCCAAACACATTTAAAACCCAAGAATGAACACAATCTAGTTTAAAAGGAACTTTGGAATAACTGTTACTCAATCCCAGCACCATCAACTTTCGGTCGTTCGTTCCATTTGATTTTCTGTGTCAATGTCCACAAAGGACGATCGTTCTATGAATCAATCGTCCATTTTAAAAGCTTTTAACTCTCACATTTTTGTGGACATTCTGTTAGTCGATCGTTCATTTTATGATTCAACGGGCATCCATTTTATAGATCGGACGCCCGTCCTAGAAGCTTTCAACTCTTGCATTTTTGTGGACGTTGTGGCACTAATCCGCTACTTCAGCTAGTTGTCTATTTTGATAATTGTAAGTAGTTCATTTTCATAGTGGGTGTCCGATAATCATATTATTGTCTGTTGTATTGACAGTTACTCTCACATAGGTCATCCATTTTCTTCGCCGGTCGTCATTTTCTTTTACAAAATTTGAAAGTGATATTTTCATTTGAAAATTAATTATCTTGTTTAGCTCAATACTTAAGTTAATTATCCTCCATCATCTTCCTTATTTTCTATCGTCGAAATAGTATATAATTAATCTTCGGTCCGACAATAATTTTGTGTATGAGTCCCACATTTAAATCACATTATTCTCATGTGATAGAACATTTAAGATTTATTATGTTAGGAAGTCTTATGAAACCACTACTATTTGGTTGGTCATTTGAGTGATCCATGTCATAGTATACTTTCATTTTTTTATATAATTATATCAACTTATATAGTCTTCCATTGTATTATTACTATGTATAAATGTTAAGGTGACTGATACACCCAAAGTTCCCCAATGACATCTAGTTTAAAATGAATTTCCCGAGAGTTACATTTACTTTAGTAGATAAAAACATAGATGTATTTCATAACAGCGATTAATATTATAACTAATAAAGAAATTAACACAAATAATTCTACATGGATTAGATCATGAATATTACAAGGTTCAGTGAAACATAAATTTATTATTGTCATAATTCTAATATGATTCAAAATACCACTCCAGAAATCATAGCAACAATGAAAGGGCAACAGCAATAAAGAATACGCCCCCATGTGATATAGCTCAGTGCCTCATTCATGAATCGAAATATCAAGCCAACAATAATAACACCAATAGAAATCTGATGAAGGAGCATGCCCATTGTGATAGCCTGGACCAAAGTCTTACCCATGGCTAAAAATAGCAAACCAAGAAAAATATGCAAAAACCAGTAACAAAAGAAGTCTTCCCTTCCGATAGTATTATTTGTTAGTGTCTCAGCCAATTTCTGCAACCAGAATTGAAATTACGATTAGTGGTAATGGATGTAAACATAGTATTGAATGAATCTATGCTTCTCGAAGATAATGACACAAAATGGATAATTGATGTGAAATTGATATGAAAAATCAAATTAAAAGGTCATATATTGTAACTCGATGTTGTGTTTGAAAGTTTATATATTTACATACTGTATGCGGTTATATATCTTTTGTAAGATCAAATCAGATATTGGCTGTTTGTGGCAAGATTAGTTATTTTTTAATGGATATAGATTCATTTTGTTTTTCTTATATTTGTTTTGGCTTTGTGCCATTTTAACAATATGATTTTAAAAAAAAAAATTGTAGCGAAACCTATGATAGCGAAAATGGACTCATGATAAAAAAAAATGTGTACGTACGTTTGTTTTAATCAATTATGTGCGCATTGTTTCAACTAATTGAAATGCTAAATTACAACATTTTTTTTACTAAATTCACTAATTAAGCCTGGCGATCCTATCTTCGAATTCGAACTAAGTCATAATTACTAAGCGAACTATTTAAAGTTTTTTTTTAATTGCCAGCATCTAATATTTTAGGTTATATAGATTGTTCATAAATTAAAGACGACTCATCAAGTATCACTCTTCCTCTAGAAAGTATATATATTAATATATTCACATACCAAGTCTTTTTTTCATTTTTTTATCTGCTTTACTTTTGTTTTAACTATGAACTATCTAATATTTATTTTCCAATATCATTCTTTACTTGGGTTTATTATTATTATTATTATTATTATTATTATTATTATTATTATTATTATTATTATTATTATTATTATTATTATTATTATTATTATTATTATTATTATTATATTGTGAATAACTTATATGATAATTAATAAGGTGTTGCTACATACATTATATCATCCATGGACATGCAATGTCATATATGCATGTGAAATGTGATCAAGAGTTTTCTTGATGATTAGCAGGAGAATTATGATGACACAAAAATGGACAGCAATTAGAGGGGGAAAAAAAAAGAGAGTAAGGAATTGATGAAGGATGTAGCTCACATGCGCAGGATTAAGATATATCCCCTTCTCATAGGCGTCGGTCACCTCGAAGGCCACCGTGATGGCGAACGCGAACGCCAAATCTATTAGCAGCCGTTCAAATTTCTCATCTGCCGTCCAAGTAAACGCCTAAATTATATTAGTTTCTAAGCAAACTATTTCCTATGATAAATAAATAAATAAATAAATAAGACCATATATTGTCAATTCTGCATCATTTTATCGAGACCATGTAAAGTTATCAAAGTTTAAACATATAATCTTAATACATGACGTCACTAAAATTATTTTTATTAAGATGAGCACTGCTGATACATACCTAACTACGTACGTACATAAAAACATATATATATCATAATCATAAATTCATTTATTTATTATTAGGTTGAAAGATATAGATCACCTGCAAGATTCGGATCTTTCCCGCTGTTGCCGGTCACTATCAAGGTCGCCGTTGCTACGAACTTGAACGCCCGATCTCTCACGAACTTGAACGCCCGATCAAGGTCGCCGTCGCTACATACCTAACGGCACCAGCAGCACCCACAGATCTCTTGCGATGAGCTTGAACGCCCAATGTGTTCGGACGTTGTCGGCCTCAATATTGAAGCCAACTATGAAGAACAACATGGAGATCACCACTTGAACTACGGCAAGTCTTTCCGGTCGAAGCTGGCGCTGCTGCTGCTGCTGCTCTCCTTGGGGCCTCCACTCAAGAACAATCATGTCGATTATAACGCCACTCGCCCCTCCTAGGACCTGTGCGCATGCACGTACGTACGTACCTTATGTACTTGTGAGCTCGTTAATTGGACATAATGAATGTGTTGACATTGCAAACATCTATATGCATATAGGAAGATTGATAAAGCATAATAAGATGATGGGAGAGACCTGGGCGTATGAGCGTTGCAAGAGAGGGCGGAGGGAGATGTTGCTGCTGTTGCCACGACCAGCGAAGTCCTCGGAAACCATTGAGAGAGGATTGCTACTGTAGTCGATGAACCAGGCTTCCAAAATCCAGTAGACGGCGGCGGTGAAGAGCAGCCAGCCGAACATGAGGAGGCGATGGCGCCAAGAGGGATGATGATCGTGCCATGCCGGCTTGATGCGAGCACAGTGGGGGTAAACCATGTAGTAACATAAGCTGTAGAAGAAGTCAACTAAGGCCGGGTTCATCCTTGGGAAGCCTCCTGATAGCACCCTACGGCCGGTGTCCCTCTCTCTCTCTCTCTCTCTCTCTCTCTCTCTCTCTCTCTCTCTCTCTCTCTCTCTATATATATATATATATATATATATATATATATATATATCGATTGTAGTAGGTAAAACGCCGTTGCCCTAAGGTTATGATAGCTATGATATATATTATATACACATGGCTGACGTGACGCCTTGACGGTGTAATTGGTTATCATGTCAGATTCAGAATTCTTATGACTTCATACATAAATTATAATGTGAATCGCTTATACAAGACATTTCTTTCTCATTTCTCATTTCACGGTAATCTCAGACGATACCTCCCTCATATATATCAAGGAAAGACATAATTAAGGATGAAAATGATAAAATAAAAAACTAGATTCGAACGTTGATCTTATTAGGGTAGTCAAGAAGCAAGACAACATATATATATATATATATATATATATATATATATATATAGTGGCGGACGCAGAAATTATTTTAGTGGGTTCACTAATTTTATGTATCATATAATTTTAACAAATAGATATAATATTAAATAAATAGTTATATAATTTTTATTAGTTAAATTTTTTAATAGCAATAAAATATATATCATTATATTATTCCTTTATTATTAAATAGTTTATTTATAAATTTTGTTATTAAAGTTATATTATTTATAAATCTTTGCACTGTAAATTTAAAATTTCACAAGTAACATGCATAAAATATACAAGAAATTTATAAAATCATATCAATTGATTTATTTAGAAGATATAGATTTGAAGTAGGAGAATAATTAAATCTTAATTATTCAAGATGAATAGTAAATTATAAGTTAAATAATAAAAACTCAATTAGCTTTGATTACTAAAAGTTGTAGCAATATTAAATAAAAAATAAAAAGTTAAGTAAAAAATATATAACTTTATAAAATTTCATGATTAAATAACATAAATAAAGTTGAGATACATTATATTTAATACTTGCGTTACTATAAGAAAAAATGATGAAAAAGATGTTATGAGAGGCTTAGAAAACGGAGTTAAATAATGGAAGAAAAAAAATGACAGGAGAGGGCTTCAATCCATGGTTGCCAGAGAGCCAAAATGCCACTACCCACAATGCCAAGGGTGGAATATGATGCAATCACTACTTTAATTCACTTATTCGTGTAGGCAAAGGAACCCACCTGGCTCGGCTTTGTATATATATATATTAAATAATGTACATTGATATATGACTTGTCTGGCCGTTTCATCGTGAAAGAAGAAAGAGATCAGGTGGCCGATGAGAGACGGGGTGGAGAGGTAATTAAGCATTTCCTTTTCTAGTTAATTACTCGTAGAGATTAATTATTAATGAAATATATTCAAATATTAATTTCATATTTAGTATATAAAATAATTCATTTCGAATTGAACTTTTCTTGCACTTTAAATATATCATTTTAACTTTTCTTGCACTTTAACTTCAGATTTAGTCAATAATTCATAGAAAAGAACCGTCATAAAAGAATCGCTCGATAACAAAAATTTGGAAAAAGAGAAAGAACAGTAACAAACTTCCAATCATACGTTTCTCGTTAAAATTTACCAAAATTCCTTCGAATGAGATCGACATGCAAATTGTATACATAACTTATGTAATATCCTCAAAAAAAAGTAAAAGAACAGAAAAGAAAAAAACTTACAACTAATTAAGACGATCACTAGTCTGACAAGCCCAAAATCTAAATTATAAATATCCTAATATGCCCTAAATCTCCACCAAAAACCCTCACTCCTACTCTCCCAAACCCCCAGCATCCTCTCCCTCTTAACTCTCAACAGCAGCAAGCACCTCCCTCTACTCTCTCACTCTAGGGGTGTTCACGGGTCGGGTTGAACTCGACTCGTGAACAAATTTGACCCGACTCAATCAAATCGGGTCGGATCGAGTCCTCCTTGGGGACAAATCTGACGGGTCGGGTGGTCGAGTTACTCGACCATCCAATTTTCTTTTTTTATTTTTCTTACTATTTTGTATATTTATTTATTTAATATAAAAAATATTATTTAATATTTATTTTAAAGAACAAAATAAGTTTTTTAACTATCTAAATATTATTTCAGCATTTAAAATATTTTATTTCATTTTTGAAAAAAATTAAAACAAATATCGGCCTAAGTTTAAATAAATAATAGAAAAACATTAAAAAAATTAGGTCATCAGGTCGGATTGAGTCGATTTGAGTTGGAAAAGTTTAATCCGTACCTGATCCGACTCATGATCATGTTGAATTCGAGTTGGATCGAATCATCGGGTTTACCGAGTTGAGTCGACACCTACTCACTCACTCTCTCTCACGAACAACAAGAAACCCCATTCTCCCTCACTCATTCTCTCTCTCCTACTCTCTCCACTCACATCGAGTGGCAGCAGCAGCATCAAAGGAGCCACCTCATCTAACAAGCATTACCTCTCTCTCTCTCTCTCTCTCTCTCTCTATATATATATATATATATATATATATATATATATATATATATATATATATCCACCCCTATTCTCCTCTCTCTCTTCTCTCCCCCTCCCTTACTCTGCCTCACACTCTCGGCAAGGCACCAACCAGTTGGAAATCAAAAGGGGGCTGGTTGCTGGAAACAAGAAAGGGAAGAAGGTAAAAGAAGAGGAGGGCTGCCACAGTAAGAAGAAGAAGAGGAAGAAAAAGAAAAAGGAAAGGAAAGAAGGAACAAGAAAAATAGAGGAAAAAGAAAGATAAGACATTAGAATTAATATGGATTTAACTTAAACCTTAAATATATATTGAGGGAATCCAAAACCCTCTTTTCATCCTTAATGATGCATGATGTTTGGATTAAGAATTTCAAAGGCCAAACTAGGTCTTATGATGCATGATTAGGGGGATGTGTATGATGGCTTAAGTTAAGTCATTTCTATATTAAGATTATTGTTTCATCTATGACTATGCTTCGCATCATGATGTTCATGTTCATTTATGCTTTAGTTATGATAATAGTATTCACTTGTCAAATAGAAATGTGATTAGTAAATTATATGTTCTTATACAAACCCTTATTAATCTTCATGGCTTATTATATTATTAATGTTGTGATATGAATCTTAAAATGGTTTGTACAAATGTACTTTCATGTATTGGATGAATGTATGTAGTAGAGTTAGTTGTGTATGGATGTAAATGGGTAAAAGGGGACAAAACTTGGGAAACTCGATTGTTTCCCTAGGTACGATCGTGACACCCTGAGCACAATCGTGCTGCATCGAGAGAGCACGCCCGTATGCAAGGATGTGAATTGCCGATAGGCGATACCTCTTTGGGAATGTCCGTGACTAAGCATGGCATGGCCGTGCCCCACAACATATTTAGAACTATTCTAAGTACCACAAAAACTGGCCTTCACACACGGCTGTGACAGAGAGACCTTCGCACATGGCCGTGACCATAGGGTCTTATGATCGTGACAAAGAGCGGATGAAGTGTGAAGGAAACATACCTTCGCACACAGCTATGACCATAGGGTCTCACGACCGTGATAGAGAGTGGATGAAGTGTGAAGGAAACATACCTGCGCATACAGCCGTGACATAGAACGGATGAAGTGCAAAGGAAAACACGCCCCGTACACGGCCATGGAAGGATTCCACCACGGGCATGCCCAGACAATGGCACGGCCGTGATGGACCTATGTATGCTGATTTATATACTTAGAATGATTCAAAGTATGTATGAGCTTAAATAGAATTAAAATATACAATATGTATTGAATGATTGTATGTATTGATTTATGTAATTAAAAGACTGATTGATACGAATTGTCTTTTGTAATCGTGTAGAGGAAATGAGTTTCACCCCCAAGTGGTGGCATTTCCCGAAGAACATGAAAGGATTTCCACAATTGATAACATCTCATCCCAAAAATACTTCATCCTAGTAAAATAAACAGCTATTGGCATGTTTTCTTGATTTTGAGTATATATTCCCTTTAATAATTAAAAAAACTCTAATTCCATATGATTTATCAAATCTTTCTTTGAGATCCATCCAAACTAAAGCAGCATTATAAGAAAAAATAATCCCACTCATCAGCTCCTTTGAAACAAAATTCATAATCCAAGAAGGAACAATTGCGTCAACCCTGACACAAAGTCTTTTGATTCTATCGTCTACAAATTCACAATAATATGAACCATCAACAAACCAAATTTGTTTTTCCCTAACAAAGAAAATTTCATGGCTCATCTCCATAGAGAATAATTCTCAAGACTAATTAATTGAAAAGAAATCATAGGTGTACCTTGACCATCCGATGTACTCGGATATAAAGGATGATGCTAATTATTATAATTAGATTTCCACTCATTTCTCCCAATGTGCTACCAAAATCTTGTGACATCAGTAATTCAGAGTCGATATGAATTACAAACAGAGTCAACTTGATCCAACAAAGAATCAATAGAATTGTGAATGTCACAATTTACCGGTTTGAATGATCAAGAAATCAGAAAAAGAACACTCAAGAATTGGATGAAACCAACACAAAAATTTGGAAAATAGAAATTGGGCCACAGAATCAAACTCAAAAGCCTCGTTTCTGAATGAACTCCTCGATGTCCAACTAAATCACTTCTGCATCACTTGCATCACTTCCTTGCTCTGATACCATGTAAGCATCCGTGGAAGCACCAAATCATCATAATTCAGAATGAACAAGGGAATGTAGAGGAATCAAGAAGAACCCAAAACTAAGATTAATCGAATGAATCACACAGTCTGAGTCTTTTATAGAGAGACAATATAATTATCACAATCTAGGATCGATTACATGTACAACTTAATCGTACATGTACAAATCACCTATGTACAATTGTCAACTTGTATTCTGTACAAAACTCACAGTGATAGTGCATTTATAGTGCATTACATAACTGCCAGTAGAGCAGTTAATTAAACTACGTTTTGCATTTTTATACATGCTCAAAAGCATGGCAGGCTGGCAGTTGTCAAGTCTGGGTGGTTTCTAACAAAGGCATTCCTTTAAATTCACTTTAGTTCGACACAAATCCTGACAAAGCGACCTTTCTCATATTGCTAGTCCGCAGTCAATTTTCACCGTCTTGCCAATGGAATTCCTAGTCTCAACAATACACTCTGCGTCATAGTTATTATATTGGAAATGCAAGAATACGAATCCATATCACAGTGTTCTCAATCTCCGCCAACTCAGGGATGAATCTGGCTGAGATAGAAAGCTCCCGAGGATTGTCCACGGGGCATTGTTGATCACGAACGCTCGATCTTCCCTGGACGTAAATGTCAAACTAATCCACTTTCATTTCAAATTTAGGATCGCATAGAAATTCAAGACGTTCCTCCAGCACCAGCACCAGCACCTTTTTACTATCAAGGCCCCCACCACCAGGGTGCATGTATCCTCGCTAGAACCTCCTTGGATGAGTGAACTCGTCGATTGGACGAACGAAGGGATCTCCAATGGTTCGCCCTCGTCATCGCTCGGATCATGATTGTTATTTGAATAGATCCATGGGCGCTCCTAAGCAAAATACGTGTGTGTGCATCACTAAAAGCAACACCTCCATCTCCAGTAGATACAGATACCGTGTCTTTATGGCTAATGTTTGACAACCAGAATTAGGTGGAACCGGAACCAGAATTAGGTGGAACCAGTTCCACCTAGTTCCCCAAACGATGCGGCGACTTGACCCTAGTTCCGTCCACCATCAGCCACTGGTTCTTTTTTATTTTACAAATTCTTTTTTCTTTTAGTTTTTCTTCTTTTTAGCTATCTTATATATAATAATTTATTTATTATGTGTAAAATATGAATAATAAAGAATTAATATAATAATGTTTATTACTTTTTATTTCATTACAAAGTTTCAACATTTCACTAAATATAAATTATTAAAAAATTGATTTTTATATTTTTATATAGTAAAAAACTTATTATTTATACTTTTATTTTTACTTATTAATAATATTATATTTTCTATTTATAATACTAATTTTTAATTAAAAATTCATAAAAAATTAATCCATCACATCTACTTTTTTTTCTATCATATCACCTATTCCTCATTCCACCCTATCCAAACATAAATCAAATTATTCCTTAGAACTTGAAGGAACTTTAGTTCCACTTGACAAATGTAGCCTATATGATATTCTGTCATGAATTGTCGGTCTTGGATTCGTGAGATGATGTTGTCTCCTTCGGCCCCTTATTTTTCTTTTTTTCCGTCGAAGAAGGTCTCCCGTTTCCCTGGATGCAACAGCCTTTCCGCTCATTCCTGTTATCTTATTTTTCTCACTTCTTTTTTGTATGGTTTTTCTAATTTTCCAATAATTTTATTTATGTTTTTTTTTCGGTAAGAATTTTATTTATGTTTACATTCCAATAATTTTATTTATATTTAAATCGTTAGTGAATCCGCTTCGAGTGGGTCCAAACTTGGAGCCTCCTTTGAATGCACACAGCATAAAATACTGTTCTCTCTGTCTCTCTCTCACACACACAATGTACAGTGTACACAGCATAGATGTTCTATAAGTTATTAGCGGGGGTCTCTCCCTCTGTCCCTCCGTCATTTAATTCTCTCTATCTCTCACAATACACAGCATAGTTAAATAGTTGGGCTTGGGTTGAACAGGATCCTTTGGGCAATCAAATCTGAATATCATCGAAGAGACTACAGGGTCATTTGCTAATTTGCTATCACGAGAGCGGAGAACACACACCTTATTCTCATTTTTTTTTTTCGTTCAAATGGTCATTTTTCGTAGTTGAGAGTCCCAAATAGGAGTGTTCTCAAGTTTAGTTCAAATTGGATCAAATTCTAACGATCAAATTTGATCTGATCAAATTGGATCAAGTCAAAACTCTTAAAAGTAAAAAATCCAACACAAGCTGACCCAATTAATCACACGACCACCCCTTTTTATTAATATATTATATTAATGTAACAATATTGTCTTAATATTTGAATATTATTTACACAATTAAAATATTTTATTTTATTTTAAAATTTTAAATCAAGTATAGAACTAAAATTAAAAAAATGAAGTCTATGAGATCGAGTTGCGTCAACTAGGATTGAGAAATTTCAATCCGTACTCGATCGGAGCCCTCGTCGGATTGAAATCGGGCCATCAAGTTCAACGGGTCGACCACCCTTAGTCCTAACGTAATAAGTGTGAGAACATGGGAAAATAGAAACAGAAATGTTCCTCGTCCACCCAATAACATAATTGTTAGAACGAGGTCAACTCTTCTTAACCCAGAGACAAGATCAACAATACCAAACAGCCTCGTATTTCAAGAGATTTAATTTATTATTATTATTATTATTATTATTATTATTATTATTATTATTATTATTATTATTATTATTATTATTATTATTATTATTATTATTATTATTATTATTATTATTATTATTATCATCCGTGCACATGGAACGTTGGGATATACATTTATTGTTGGCTCAGGAAGTCGCGCCAACAATGCATTGCTCTCGCAAAACCATAACCCAAAAAGTACAAAAAAAAACAAAGAAAAATAGAAATAGACGATGGAGAAAAAAAGGAGGGATACATATCCTTGAGGTACAAAAAGGAGATTCGTATACAGCAGTTGACACCTTCAGAGGGTGGCAAGAGGGGATCCAGCTGTTGTGAAGTAAGAAGCAAGATCGACGTGCAGGTCATCGTACATGCTCAAGAATGGATGATTCTGGATTCATTGAGGGGCAAAAATAAATAAGGGAGATATATCTTTCCACCGATTACAACTTTGAATTGAGTGAGATATGCAACTCACCAAAAGCTTGCGTGCAGACTTTCTGTCCTTCGGCTCCTTTTTTAGACTGAAATAAGGTTAATCACAATAAGTTTAGTAGACAGGGACGTGGGGAGTCTCATAAGTTCTCAATCAGAACTGGCATGAACACGCATGAAAAATTACAAGAAATAGATAACTTCTTTTTTTTCAATTTTAAACCTATATAGGATAGAATGATACGTTGTTTTAGGCAGAACACACACATCAGTAGGACAGTGTCTGGAACGTGATAAAACTTTCATTAGAGACACCAATATCTAATATGCATGAGCAATACCCAAATGTGAGTCCATACAACTTAAAATAACAGTAACCTGCCTCAGAAATGCGAAAGCCTCGGAAACAAATGATACTTACAAAAGAGGTACTGTAAATATGCATAAATGATATTTTAGCACCTTGTTGACTCTTTAAAACATGACTCTGTCATCAAGCTAAGTACGTAAGCAGCATCTTTAACCATCTGTCTCCTAATTCATTCATGTTCACTCAATTAAGATAAACTAGTAGTATAGCATGCTAGGAAATGAGAATGTGATCAACACCATTAAGATGATCTCGCACTAATGTCAAATTTGTTGTTTCCTTTTTGTCTTTTGAGGAGAAATTTTTTGTTTCCTTCACGTGTTACATAAATGTTTAGCAAGTGTGAAGAAACATTGTATCAAACAAAAACGTTTATATTAACAGAAGGCTAGAGGTGCCTTTCAATTTTCCATTGAGAATTATTTAAGTTGGTGTTTATTTCAGATTCAGGTTTCTGTATCTGCAATAGTAAAGCATGCCCTTTTTTCTTTTGAGAATGAAAAATAACAAAGAGGACCTAGCTATGCAAGATTATCTTTTGGACCATATGCATGTATGAAGTCATGAATTTCCTACCTACAGCTTGCTTTTGGCAATTCAGTTATTATTAAATGCAAAATTATCTACTCATGCATGTCATGTTGGATATGTACTTTGTCAAACAGTTTGCATCTGCATCTTTTTTTGTGTCTACCAATATAAATGCAAAACCATTAATGTGCGCTTTCCATATGTCTTTCATCAACATAAGCTATCATGATCAGAGGTGTTTTAGCAAAAGCAAGCAATTGATTCTAAACCAATATATTTTAAGTGGTAGCCATAATAAATTGACAAAACATTTCATTTCTTGAGGAGAATCGGTAAAGATTTCTGACATGCTCAATTCATGTGTGCAAGTAGAAGGGCATCTGTAGAATATTATTCTAGGTGGTTACATGAAAATTTACCATTCAGAAATGAAGGAATGGAATTCCTTTGAAAATTGGTCAGATGGTGCACATGGTGGTTCTCCTTCTACAACCGCTTGCAGAAGTTCATAAAAGCTGCCACAAGGTGGATAAGGAAAGTGGCCTGTAGCACACTCCAGCATTACCAAGCCCAAACTCCAGATATCACTTCTAAAGCCATGCTTCTGGTTAGTTATTCGTTCTGGCTATGAAGATAAACATTCATTTTGAGGAAGGTTAGTTAATAGATAAGAATATTTCACAAAAATAACAGAAAAAAATTTGAAGCTTGATGCAGTGATGAAAAAGAAAAATCCAACAGTTACATACTTACAGACATATAGTTGTATGTGCCAATAAATGTATCTCGCTGACCCGAGGAACTCGCAATTATGGCACTGACACCAAAATCTGATATTTTTACTTCCCCCCTATGATTTATGAGAATATTTGAGGGTTTTAAATCCCTATGTATTATGTGCTTTTCATGGTGCAAATAAATCAAACCTTGGAGCACCTACAAAAGTAAGCCAGATATGTGAGTAGATGATGGAAGAATTTTGCTCAATATCACTGATGATACTCAACACTGACCTGCTTGCACATTGCAGCAAGATATGCCTCTGGAATGGTCTTTACACTCTTAAGAAAATCGTCAAGGGAACCTCCATCCATGTACTCCAACACTATGGAAATGACACCATTATCATAGAAACACTGGTAGCATGACACTACATATTGGCACTGAGTTGACAAGCTTATCCTAAGTTCCTGAGCAATCTGTCTGCGTATATTCTCTTGAATGTTCATTTGTATTACCTGTATTTTAAACATTAGTAAGAAACTTTCAAGAATATTTTTCATTTTCTTTTTGACCCTGCTAACACACTACTAAAATGACAAGTTTTTTTTGTTTTTTGAGGGGAAAAAGGATAACAAACCGATAGTTCTGGTTGTCATCCAACTATATATATCACTGTAAAAGGGTTACCATGTACAAGTAAGCACTCTCAAGTGGAGAGCGATCAAAAAAGGAAAAGTACAGGCCCTAACCAAAACCCCACTCGCGAAGAAGACCAAAAGTGTGGTGTACAATGCTCTCCACCTGACACCTCTCCCCACAAAATATGACACGGTTGCGCTGAAGCCAGATGGCCCAGGCACCGGCCAAGAAAGTCGTCAATGGGGCTCTCCAGCCCTGCCTCTGCCTACGAAGATCTCGAAGCCTCTGCCAAAAGTCCTCCAAAGATAGAGGAGGAAGGACCGAAATAGTCGTTAATTGATGCACAAAGAAAGTGAAATTTGTTTTTAGATTTGTTTTACATGATGACATGAGAATACGCAAGAACTTTCTATAAAATAAGCCAAAAAATCAGTCGTTTCATGTTACATGAGATTACCAAAACTACTAGATGCAGCTAAGCCGTCATCACCTAATACTAACAAGTCTTCCTTAATTATGTGCAGATAAAGGATTTTATTGTACTATCTGTTTTCTTGAGGAATATTGTTCTAACTGTTCCTCACACCTCAATAAATATTTCTAACAGGTTCAAGAGGAATCTGTCAGCTTTTCTTTTGTCTTTGTTTTAAAAGATGCTGTAACCTTTTATTATTTTAATGAAATCTCTGGACGACTACCATATTGCTAGTCATCCTTTTTTGTCTGAAAAAGACAGGTTCAAGAGGAATCCACAACAAAAAATTGAGAGCTTATAAAAGTTCTAAAACCTGTATATCCAGCAAATTGTTTTCTTTGCATAATTGGAAACATTCCATGAAGGGAGAAGGTTCAGTTAAAATTAACAGCAAAAAACTGTCAAAAATGGATGAGCTATCAAATATAACTTGAAAGATTACATTGAATGTAGCATTTAATTAAGGATTATACATATTGTTGAATTAACTATACATGAACAAAATGTATGCGTTTCGTGAAGCAAAGACAATGGATGGATGGATGGATGGATGGATGGGTTTGGAATTCTGGAGAGTTCAGTGTGAAAAGAGTGTACACCTATGTTGCAAGGGTACGGGTACGGTACCGGTACCGGGTACGGGTACGGTACCGGTACCGGGTACGAGTACGGGTACGGGATACGTCAAATTTTAAAAAATTAGGGTACGGGTACGACGATATATTAAATATATAAAATAAAATTTCATAAGATTTTTAGTATCTTCATATTGTTTAAATTTTCAAAATAAGTAATTAGTTATTCACTTTACTGATTATGTTTAAATGATGAGCTATTAATAGTTTCTTTCTCCTTACGACTTCTCATCTTTAACATCTATAGGTTTTATTGTTCACATTTGATAAAAACGTAACAAAATATATCAGTATCATGTTCTCTAGTATTAGTGCTTTCATGATCATCAATCATTTATTATCTTTTTTAGAATTTTATCTGACAAAATTTTGATATGGAGTACCCAAAAGTATAGGTACGAGTACCCATTGAAGTACTCATTTTTTAAAAATTATTTTATTATTGAGTACGTATGGTTACGAGTACCCATGAAGTACCGGTACCGGGTACGTACCCGGTACGGGTACGTGGAGGAAATTGGAGTACCCGTGCATCTTAGGTGTACACACAGCTGAATGGGTTCAGACCAGCACACATATGGTGAGTTAGTGGTGGACCGCACACTGATTTGATTTGGCGACTAAGAATCCCACTGAGAATTCGGATATTTGCTGGGCTCCTTAGAAGACGTCATTGCTGACAAAGGCTCTTCAAATGAGATGGGCACCTGCTGAAGATTCGTCACGTGTGTTCTGCTCTGATCAAGTGTGTTCTGCTCGGATGAAATAGAGGATTCTACATACCTGTTCTTTGAGTGCATATGATCCAGACGAGTGTGTTCTGACATGGACGCTATCACATTAGACTCTAGGTCAGAAGATAGATTCTAAGCATCTTTAAGGGGTGCTGTTGATGTAGCTCTCGAGTTACAAAAGTATGTACCGTCCAACAGAAGGGTAGCATCTATAGCTGTATTATGAGCCATTTGGAAACAAATGAAAGAAAATTGGAGAGAACGTTGATATGTACCTATAACTCTTTGAATTCCTGTTTGTAATCCTATAACTAAAACTTTTTAATAAATGGATGGTTTACACATTGTCAACATCCTATTTTCACTCGAAAAAAAAGTTCGAAGACAATGATGTTTGTCATGTCCTTTGGTTCATAACTATATTTTTTATCATTTCTGTATGTGAAGTTCATGTCGAATGCACATTTTGTTATTATCAGCATATCATCATCACGTGCCCATTTTACTAATTAGATCTAAATTGTGAAAATTGTGAGTTAACTGTTAGTTCTTGGCATGAGGTTTCTGATAATTTTATTTTGGTTATGACTCACTACATGTTAGTGTTGGGATAAATATGGAGGGCAAAAGAAGCCAAAACATTCTACAACAACAACAAAGCCTTATCCCACTAGGTGGGGTCGGCTACATGGATCATACGGCGCCATTCCGCTCTATTTATTGATCCATGTTCATGAGATTCGACAGGATTTTACGCTGGCTGTCGGGGCCTAACACAACCCTCCTCCTTTATCCAGGCTTGGGACCGGCTATAAAACATAGGCGGAGTTTTACTGTTTGGTACTAGGATGTGTAAGCCAAAACATTCTACTTGGAACAAAATCAGATGCCAGCTCCTTTTTGGTACTAGGATGTCTTACTGTTTAAACAGCAGCAAGAACTGAGGAATATAGTCATAAGAAGAGAGAAGGGGAACCTCCATGAATGCTCATTCTCAGACAAAAACCTTAGGTAAAAAGGAGGAATCCACAACCACCAATTCAACACCAAGAAGAGATTTGGTTAGCTGAGAGGCATCTGTTGATCCTTCGAATTCTACTTTGGCTGTGAAGTTTTAATGAAACAATTTGTTTTGCTTCAACTAATTCATATTGTTGAGATTAGTAAGTTTAATATTGCAGCTATACTTTGATGTGGAGATTTCATCTTGCTGCCTGCTATCTCCGAGAGATTTATGAGATCAGAGTTGCAGGGGATAAAACAAAGGTTCGATTTCATGTTCCAGGAATTGTGTCAAGAATTTATCATGGTCCTTAATCATTTAGCACTATATCTGAGAGCGGGTTAGTTTAACATAGGAGCTCAGAGGCCCATTTCATTCAGTTGCTCACACACCATGAGCTCAGAGGCCCATTTGATTCAGTTTCTCACACACCATTAAATGAGAGATAACAGTTAAAATCCTTTTCAAATTAACTGAAGAGGTTCAACACTTAATATTGGAATATGGGAAAACAAAACTTGGCTTGCAGGATTCTAATTATAGGCTGGAAAGGCTGTTGATACAGCAGTGCTACTCTGTTCTTGCATGATGAGTTCTAATGATAATGCCAGTGATATCCATCCTAAGACCCGAGAAGGTTTATGAAGAGCTCATTTGTTAATCAATTTAATTGATCTCAAGATGATCCAAGCCTGGGAATTTACATGTTATTAGTCAGATATCTTGTTACTTGCATTAATATTCTGCATGCTAATATAAAACTGCAAAAGATATTTTAGTTTCTAGAATTCCTTGTGTATTTTTCTACTTAGTTTTAGCTTATCTTAGTTCATTAGTTCCTCAATTTCTGAATCACTGAGCTGACAATTGTGGGATTGACTAAATTTCAATACATCATTTTTCAAAAGTAGTAGCCTCAAGGATTCATGCGGCATTACTACTATAACACGTATACTTGCAGTATACCGAAAGTTGAGGGTTAAAGCTTGTTTTGTTTGGTGCTTCCTTCATTCACATTTTGGAAATAGCATACTACAAACATTCCATAAACATCCATAAAACTAATCGCGCTCCTGGATTCAATTACATCATCACCAACTACATTGTTTGACTCGTTCACTTTTACATTGTCACAACCTGACAAGCACAGGTCAATGACATAACTGAAAATTTCAAAGATTTAATAGTATGAATGGGATAATTGTAGAAATTTTGCACAAAAATTCAAAGATTGTTTTTAGAGCTACTGGATTACTGGATAAAGATAAAAAAATCTAAATATCTGGGATATTGGTAAGAACTTTCCTTCCTTAGACAGAAAGATTGTATTAGCAGCTCAAATTGGTGTCCTCTAGGCCACCAAAAAATTTAATTGTTGTGCAAAGTCCCCCGAAAGAATAATCCATACATAAAAAGAATCGAACAATGGGATCAGAAATGAGAAACATCTAGATTTTCCTACCTCAAAAGAGAACCCATACTTTTAATTGTATGTACAAGTTGACTAGTAAGGATATAGTAGTAGAAGCAGATTTAGCACAACAGTTAAACAACGACAATCTCTCAGCTTCAATTCAATTGAAATTATGCTATGCATACATTATTTTCCTTCTCACAGGGTAAGCTTGATGTTTGATTGACAAGTACAAAGTTGCGAAACTCTTTGAAAAAATGACAATTTGCAGGATTACCAAGATCATAATCACAATCACATTTAAAATCCAAGAATGAACACAATCTAGTCTACAAGGAACTTTAGAATAACTTCATAACTCATGAAGCAAGCACAGACATTCATGCTGCTTTACCTTGAGAGCAAAAAATTGACCAGTCCATTTGTGGCGAACTAGTTGGACGATTCCACCATTACCTTTCCCGATTACTTTAACCAAGTCTATGTCAGCCAAATTCAATTGATTGTCTGACGGCTTTATAAGGGGTACCTGTGTGTAACAATTTATCAAATAGCATGAGAAACTGAGATCCGTGGCCTGTTCATGATCTAAAAGAAAAAAGATATATAGAAAAAGAAAAACAAAGCTTGTGACTAATAGAACACGTTGGGGGAGAGCAAGAAGAACGTCTGAGTTGCCTTTTGATCTTCCTCAACATTAGTATGCGCTATGCTATTTATATCTCCTCGATTCAAAAACAGGCAACATAACCTTTCTCTGATATCCCACACTAAACTTTCTGCCCAATCAACAACCAATGGAACAGTCTTCCTATCAAACTCTATGAGATGGAGGCTAGAAAAGGAAACAAATAAATGCCATAGAAACGATCAGATAATCATTTTGCCTCCTAAATAATTCGATACGATTACTCTCCAAAAAAACAGAATGATCCATTCCCACACTCAAAAACAGATACAACTGTAAGCACCACAAGAGATGAACACGGAGCTAAGAACAGAAGAGAAACAGCACATAAACAGAGGGGACTTACGCCGCCCTCTTCGCCGCTGGAGACGATCCGGAGCCCGTCCTTGTTCACCAGCAGCTCCCCGTCCTTGAACGTCCCGCTGTGCGTCCTGAAACCAACCATGCAAAAGCACAAAACACGCAACAGAGTCCCCAATTCAGCTGGTCATGCGACCCAAAAGCCAGAACAAAACCACGAACGGTGAATTGAACAAAAAAGAGAAAAAAAAGAAAAGAACACGGAGCGGAGTGGTTACAAGAACTTCTCAATGGAGGCCTCCGGCGCCGGAATCGAGATCACTGGCGCTGCCCTTCTCAGCTGGTTCCTCTCCGTGGACATCTCCGGCGACGGCGGAAGCCGACGTTGATGTTAACTTTTCTTTCTCTCTCTCTCTCTCCCCCAGCCGCCAGCAGGAGATGATGAAGCTGGAAAAAAGGGAAATTTTACTTTTTCTATTATTTAATTGCTATTGACTGCTTGCAATTGGAAGTCGCTGCCTTTTCATAATTCCTTTTTTATTTATTTTTTTGTTTTCTATTTGTCGGCTTGAAGCCACCATTTCCATATTATGCAAGTCACAAAGTACAAACCTAATTGTTTATTTTTTTCCGGGAAATTTAGACTTTTAATATATATATATATTTATTTATTTATGTATATTAAAACTAAGTACGAAGAGCTCACAAGCATCCATTTTTTTCCTTAATACTTTTAAGTTTCTATCTTTTTTATTTGAATTGCACCACTATAATTCTCATATCTCGATTGTATTAATATGCTCCCAATATAAAAAAAGGGATCATATGATAATGTGAGTGTAACATAGAGAAAAAAAAACTAAAATAAAGAAAAAAAAAATCCTTCTCAATTCTCAAACCTAAGAAAAATTAAAAAAAATAGCACTCTAATTATATAGGACTTAGAATAATTTGATGGTTGCATGGCACATTAATTTGTGATATATAACACAAAACAAAATATGTTGCAGCCAAATGGAGTCGCCTGTGTTGTTAGTTATTTAGCCCCAAGCCTCTGCTGTTATCTTTCCCCCATGTGTTCAAATTCCTAGGTTCCACAATACAATAATTTACTTCTTTATCCCCAAAAAAATTACTAATTAATTTAAATTCACTTGGTTAATGACAAAATGTATTAACTCATGGCCAAAGCAAAATAGTTGGCATTAATTACTTCAATCCAACTTCAAGTGAGAGACTCAGAATATGTTCATACATTTGATGCAAGTTGTGGAATTATTTTAGTTGCAGACCACAATCTGATGGGTGCTTCTTGCACTGTACATGATGTTTGCATACACAAACATTGTTCCTGTGTTTTCCTTTTATTTTCTTTCTTTTTGATACACAAACATTGTTCCTGTGTTTTCCTTTTATTTTCTTTCTTTTTGTTTTTGAATTTATTGGGAGAAAGGCAAAGCCCAAACTTACCAAAATCATAATAACGGATAATTGTGAAAAAGAAAGAAGAAAGATCATTGTCATCTACAATACATAACTAAGATCCGGAATAGCTCCCCCACTACGATAGAACAAGAAAGATCCAAGAACTCATAACTCATCTGGGTCTTGTTTAGGGGCTGAAGGTTAATTCTGCTTTTTGATTTCTCAACCGCACATTTGTTATCATGCTGATTAATTATTATGACTATTTATGTCTTGATGATGTTCAATGGATTGTACTGCAAAATGGTCAACCAACTCAATACCAAATAGAGGCTAAAAAATTAAGCATAGCTGAAATTTCAAAGGAATATATATACTTAAAGAAATAGTTTTTGAAAAGGAAAAAAATTAATTGGAAAAAACTACCAAGCTTTTAGCTTTTTTTACTCTTAAATATTTCTTCAAAGGAATGATCATTGCCAAATAAAAAGGTGGTAAACCCAAAGAAATCATTGATCAATTTTACTAGTTGAAACCTTGCATTCTTACAAAATCAAGATATTAAATAGTCTAATTATTTTATTCTCATTTATCTTTCTTTATACTAATTTTGTGACTCTTTATAAACAAAAAAAACTAAGACTTTGTTTGAATTGATGGTTTTTAATTGAATTTTTATATTAATCATAAGAAATTTGAATGAGTTGATAGTGTCTTGAATCTTAAACTAATTATAATTTGTTTTGCCCCCACCACCCCCCCCCCCCCACCCCCCCACCCCCCACAATATTCATGTGCTCAAACAAGTAACATGATGAAATCATCCTTCCCATTTGGGCATCACATTGTTCTTATTTGGTATGAGAACAAGATTAATAGGAATTAAAAAGAGTAATCTTTATTTTCTTGTTAGAAGAACAAAACTGAAAAAGTTCTTATGGAAAAAGATTAGTGTTTGGATACACTAAGGGCAAAAGAACAAAATATTTGTTCCTGCCATTGGCAAGAACATTATGTTATCATTTTAAAAATTAAACATTGTGGTTTTTGTATTTTTTGAGTTGATTTAAAGATGTTAAAAAATTGGTCAGAATAAATTATTCTTGGGAGTGTTTGGATGCAAAAATAATAACCTCTCGTTCTAGCTATTAATCTCATACCAAATATCCCCATAATGAGCCCTAGAGAGGGTCTATGACGGATCCATGGTGATTCAGAGGTTTGTATTTTTTATTTTATATTAAGAGTTCATACATAAACTCCTTGTGATTTACTCTCTCTCTCTCTCTCTATATATATATATATATATATATATATATATATAACCTTGTTAGGAAATAAAGAGAGATGTTTGATTTCTTTTGCATAAATTATAATATGTAAATCTCCTTCTCCTCTTCCTTGTCATTAAAGAGAGATGTAATATGTAGTTAATTGTCGTTTTTCTCAATTTCCTCCTCAAATCAGAGGTCAAGAAGCTATTCCTTTGACTGTACTGATGAGAATTTTACTTCATGAGAAATTGAACAAAAAGCTACGGAATTGGCCTACTTCTTGCGCGTACCAATTGAAGTATTTTGAAATGAATTGAAAAAAAAAAGAAATGGATACAGGTGAGTTTTTTGTATCGAAATCTGATTGGCTATTTCAAGTGGATTTTCGAGTGTTCGTCGAAATGAACAAATGAAGGTGAAATTTATTTGAATGAATTTGCCCAATTGCGATATCTGATAAAAATAGTTATTTCTTTTCTCTTTCATTTTCATCCGAATATGCTAGGACTTGAGGAGGAAATTGAGAAAAATGACAATTAACTACATATTACATCTCTCTTTAATGACAAGGAAGAGGAGAAGGAGATCTACATATTACAATTTATGCAAAAGAAATCAAACATCTCTCTTTATTTCCTAACAAGGTTTTCAAGTTTGAGATTTTAACTAAACTCTTTTTTATCACCATTTTATCTTGTAAATTCATATCATAAAATTGACACTTTGAAATCATAGTACATAATTTATGTACCAAATAAATTTAATTATTTAACTAACTATTATGCAAATCACAAACATATATCTATCATATATGATTCATAAATAACAAACAACTGACATGTTTTACTATTATGAAATAAATATGAAAGTAATCAAAATAAGTATTTCCCCTTAGAACTAATAAATGTTAAGTAATATGTTTATTAAGTTAGAAAACTTATAAAAAAATAAAAAAAGGTAAAATCATGACAGTAAAAATTCTAATCATAATACTAATTTTGCTCTTAATCAAGATTACATTAACTAAAACATAATTAAAGATTTTATAATTTTCTATTGTACAAAATAAGTAGTATGTAATCTTATAAAGTCATGCAAACTCGTGTAAATTTGTATGGGCTCTAAAATAATTTATAAGATTCTACTAAAAAAATTAATTACTTTTTATACAAAATTTAAGAATCTAAATTTTAAGATTGTATGTCAATTTGATTTGTTTTACTTATCTAAACTCTTGAATTCTATAAGAATTTAAAAGTTTGACTCGAGAGTTTAATGGCATTGCTCCCTTAATGTCCAATCTACTTGAATTGAGGAGTGAAAGAACTAATGTGTTTCTTGTTAGGAATTGGTAAGGATTGCATGTTTATGGTTGCATTAGATTTAACATTCTGTGTCATGATTGATGAAAGAACAACTCCCTAATGATGTTATATTATTTTCTTATCACCTAGAATATGTATACATGTTAATATATGTTATTGATCAAATTTTCATCTATAAATCATTTAAAATAGACGAATGAACCCTAAAATGATCCAGGAGTTCGCCAAAATCCGTTCCATAACGATCAAAAGTGAATTGTAGTGAATGGTTAATAAAAACACAAGTTTTGTTGGTGTTTTATAGATAGACTTTAGCAATTCCAATGAGACTGATGATGATTTTTAGAACATAGCGTGCATTAAAACCTATTTGTAGTGTCATGTTTGAAATCGATGAGTAAGAAAATTACTATAGCATATTTATAATTCGTACTACAACTTGCTCGTAATGACATTATTCTTAGTCATATACAATATAGTTTTATTTAATTAATTTCTCAACATTTATATTAGTTATAAATTAATTGTATGATTATCTATATTAATGTTAATTTTATTTTGTGGGAATTATGTTAACGCATGTAATATCATTCATGAACCTTGAGTTGTTGAGTTGTGAACACTTATAATTCATTTATGTACGTACAACCATAATTATGTTAAAAATTGAAAGACGTAAAAGTTTGATATAAACAAGAATGTATGTAAAGGTAATCCAATCTCTTTATTTCACTTAGATGAGTGGTATTCATGGTTGCATCGAGATTCTTTAATAGCATGTTATTCCTATGAATCAAGATAAGGGGACTTGTGTCAAAGGGCAATATTGCATATGAAGATTGTGATGTTATATGTTTTATGTAATTGATCATGTTTTATGAACATTAAAATGTTGAAATGTTCTCGTTCATGAATGGTATACATTTGAGATGACCATGTACGAATATTGTGTAGCATAGGTGAAATGTATCATGTTCAAATATGTGAAACACCATATGAGAAATAGCCATGAACATGAATGGAACCCGACCATGATCAATTAATGTAGACTCTAGTGAGGTATTATGATGATACTCAGCATATAGAGATGAATAGGATTATTATGAGACATGAGTAACATGTAGAAATCACGACTGGTCCATATTAAAACATTGTTTAATATTGTTTTATTAGTATTTTATCGTAATTAATTGTGTCAATGTTATATATTTTGATGAAATTGTATATCATTATATTTAAAAGATAAATTATAGATAAGTCTTTGGCACACCACCCATTAGAGATTAAAGTTTTCATCGATGGTAGTACCGTACTTTCGAAAGAGGAGTAAAGTTCTTATATCTAATAATGATTTACTTAGAGGAGTAAAGTCCTTATATCTAATAATGATTTAATTCTTTAAAAGGGATGTAAACCACTATGGTGAACATATTGGCACAACTTGTGCATTTTCAAGGTTGCGGAAGAATTCAAGCTGAAAAATGAATCCAAGTAAAAAATCTAAAAAATTAATCCAAGCTGACATAGAAATTAGGTTTTCATGAATCTAAAAAAAATCTAAGATGTTTTTACATTTATAAAAATCACCTGAGAGCCTAATGGACACCTAAATGGTTAAAAGAGTATATATATATATATATATATATATACCATTTTTCATATTTTGAATTCTTTTAATACATGTAAAATTACCCAACAACATAAAAATTTATGTGGACGTGTGAATAAAAATATAAATTATAGATTGATATAAAAAGTATATAACATGAGGTTAATGTCAATGTATACAGTAATATAGTTTTTAATATGCCAATTTATACAATAAAATATAAATTATCATTACAGTTAATATAAATTAATAAAATATAGGACCCTAAGAAGATCACTTGGAAAATAAGGGTTTAAATTTTCTAATTGAAAATAAAAGTCGTTCAAAAAACATAGATTATTTAAAAACATAGAATGATCTCAACTTTCATCTGTAGCACCTAGCACCTGATAGGCCACACAGAAAGTTTTATCTACGCATTGGTAAATGTTGATTACTATCCACATGCGAAGTTTGGTTGTTATAAATACTGAACCAAAGGCTTGAATTATAAAGATATTACATTGGAAAGTTTCAAGATCGAGCCCTCCCTATTGAGATAGGTTTAAATTCTTACGCTGCTTCTAGTATGAAACTGTACTAGTAAAAAGTTGAAAACTCAAGAACCGAATTAGCATCAAATAAAAAATAGCTTATTCTCATTTAAGGATGTCTCAAATCTAAAATATATCGTATCTAAATCATTTCTTCTTTGAGTCTCACTTGTCATAGCTAAGATTATCATCTAAAACTATTCGGAGTAATCGAATGATAATAAATGTATATTTTTTATGGTAATAAAAAAAAGTTAAATAAACTCACACCAAAAAATATCTTAATAGGGTGGACACTCCCATCTATGTCAGCCATAGTAGGATCAAGGATGGATGTGTGCGATCGAAAGACGATTCACCCATCAAAAGTTGGTGGTTCACCCATCAAATCCATGGCTCGGGTAGAAAAAATTTTAAAAAAATGTTGGTTCACCCATGTTGTGAGGAACAACGATGAGGACACACGAGGTCGTCGGTGAGGGCCCGAGGTTGACGTTGAGGATGCGAGGTCGCTAGTGAGCGAAGTCAAATTCAAAGCGGCAAGGAGCTTGTACAACGGTGAAGTGGTGCGAGGAACGACTGGCGGGGAGGGCGCAAGGTCGGTGGTGAGCGAGTTCAGATTCGATGCGATGAGGAGCTTCTGCAAAGGTGAGGTGGCCAGGCCCGCTCAAGGCTTCTAGATACCTAAAGCAAGATTAAATGATGATGCGTATTATATAATAAAAATATTTTATTTAAAATTTATTGTTCTAGCTTTTTTAGATGCAAAATTACTAATCAAATTTTTATATTTTACCTCTCCTAACATTTATTTTTCTATTGATAAGGTAGCTAAACAATTTAATCTTTCTTGAGACATTATTGATCTTAAATAATATTTTATCAAATTTAATTTTGAAAAATTTCTTTCAGCCAAAAAAATGGAATTAGTACATTCTTTTTGTTCATTCAAAAAATAGTTATTCATATTTTTATATTATTATTTTATTGCAAACAAAAAAAATTCAAGAGCTCCTTTTTGTGATTGTACCAAAGAATCAATTCTTCTCTTTTAAAAAAATTGAATAACCAAATTCATATTTTCTAGATGACGTTTTTAAAAATAAGATATATATATGTATTCATGAAAATATGAGATATGTACATTTATTAACTCAAAATAAAAAAATAATAGAGAAGAGGGTTGAAATGATATAACTTGGATGTCCCCAAATGAGTTAGAAAATTTTGAAAATATATTAATATGATTATGGAGGAGAGCTTCACCCTTGATCTTGACTAGAGTTTGAGTGAAAATTTGAATGGTGAATGATTTTAGAAAGAGATTAAAGTGTAAATGAAAAGAAATTAACATACTTTTAAAGAGAAAAAAGTATGGTCGTTGTGAAATTTTTGGCAATATATTAATAATAAAGATTTGGAACATTGTGATAGTTTATGGAATGAAGAGAAGATATGAAATAATTAATGGATGATTGCAGACCAAATTTTAAGGAGGTAGCAAATATATTTGAGTAAATGATCTATAAAAAAAGGGAGTCAACTAAAATTAATTAATGAGAAAAAAGTTGATTTGTATTGATTGGAGTAATTATGAGGCTTAAAAATTACATCATATATGTTAGTTATGAGGCCGAATTTTAAGGAGCATGACTAATATAAATGATTAATTATTAATCAAGACCTAAAATATTTGAGGGCCTTAAGCACGAGCTTCACTTGCTTGAACCTTGGGCAGGCCCCGAAGGTGGCGACAGTTGCGAGGAGCTTCTGCAGTGGTGAGTGAGCAGTCATGAGGAATGCCCTGGGTGGTAACCTTGCTAGGACAACGGGTGTGGTGAGACGAGCATCAAGATCGAGCAAGCACAATGCAGAACACACAAAAAAAGAATGAGGGAGGGGGATTTCGTTTTGAGTTGTGCTGACCGGCAGTGAGGAACATGAGTGGTGACGTCAAGATCTCGTGCGGGCACATGAAAGAAAATGCAAAAAAAATTGGGTTCGACAAACGCCATTTTTTATATTTTCTCCTCCCAAGCTGCACATTTCCATGAGGTGAACCTACAATGGCCGAAGTAGATGGGAGCGTCCACCCTATTAAGATAAAATGAACGTCCATTAAATCCTTGTTTTAGTAAGCCTAAAGCAATTCCAATTTACTTAACTGTTAACTAATTATATTAATAAGATGGACACCCGTTACATCCTTGTTTTAATAAGCCTAAAGCAATTCAAACTTATTTAACTGTTAACTAAATACATTAACAAACCTGCCGGGGAATTTTTTCGTCCCAAATAAAAGAATGTTGGATCGCCATCACCAGAGAAATAAATAATTTTGTAATTCTTTCTTTATCATCAAGCTAAAAAAAATTGTTTTGAATGTCCCTAAAATGATCCAGGAGTTCGCCAAAACTTGTCATAGTAAAGGATTGTTGGCCATAACGATCAAAAGTGAATTGTAGCAAATGATTAATAAAAGCACAAGTTTTGTTGGTATTCTATAGACAGACTTTAGCAATTCCAATGAGACTATGATGATTAGAACATAGCGTGCATTAAGACCTATCCGTAGTGTCATGTTTGAAATCGATGAGTAAGAAAATTACTATAGCATATTTATAATTGGTACTACAACCTGCTCGTAATGACATCATTCTTAGTCATAGACAACATAGTTTTATTTAATTAATTTCTTAACATTTATATTAGTTATAAATTAATTGTATGATGATCTATATTAATGTTAATGTTATTTTGTGGGAATTATGTTAATGCATGTAATATCATTCATGAACCTTGAGTTGTTGAGTTGTGAACACTTATAATTCATTTATGTACGTACAACCATAACTATGTTAAAAATTGAAAGATGTAAAAGTTTGATATAAACAAGAACGTATGTAAAGGTGATCCAATTTCTTTACCTCACTTAGATGAGTGGTATTCATGGTTGCATCGAGATTCTTTAATAGCAAGTTATTCCTATGAATCAAGATAAGGGGACTTGTGTCAAAGGGCAATATTGCATACGAAGATTGTGATGTTATATTTTTTATGCCATTGACCATGTTTGATGAACATTAAATTGTTGAAATGTTCTCGTTCATGAATGGTAGACATTTGAGATGACCATGTACAAATATATATCATGTTCAGATATGTGAAACACCATATGAGAAATAGCCATGAACATGAATGGAACCCGACCATAATTAATTAATGCAGACTCTAGTGAGGTATTATGACGATACTCAGCATATAAAGGACACTACAAACTATAGAGATGAATATGATTATTATGAGACATGACTAACATATAGAAATCACGGCTGTCCCATATTAAACATTGTTTAAGTTTGTTTTATTGATATTTTATTGTAATTAATTGTGTCAATGTTATATATTTTGATGAAACCATATATGATTATATTTAAAAGATAGATTATAGATAAGTCTTGGCAATAAAGATTAAAGTTCTCATCGACAATAGTACCGTACTCTTGAAAGAGGAGTAAAGTCCTTATATCTAATAATATTTTCTTTGAAAGGGATGTAAACCACTATGGTGAACATATTGGCACAACTGATGGGTTTTCAAGGTTGTCGATGATAGAGGGGTAAGTAAAAACATCTGAAAAATGAATCCAAGTTGACATGTGAATAAATAAATAACATATAGATTGATATAAAAAGTATATAACACGGAGTTAATTTCAATGTATATAGTAATATAATTTTTAATATGCCAATTTATACAATAAATTTTAAATTAGTATTATAATTAATATCACTTGAAATAAGGGTTAAAATTTTCTTAACTGAGAACAAAAATCATTCAAAAAACATAGATTATTCAAAAACATAGAATGTTCTCAACCTTCATCTAGATAGGCCACATAGAAAGTTTTATCTACATGTTGGTAAATGTTGATTACTATCCACGTGCAAAGTTTGGTTTTTTATAAATACCGAACCAAAGGCTCGAATTATAAAGATATTACAACGGAAGGTTTCAAGATCGAGTCCTCCCTATTGAGGTAGGTTTAAATTTTTACGTTACTTTCAATATGAAATTGTATTAGGGGGTGTTTGGTTGATTCTATTTTATTTTCATTCCCTGGAATCGTTATGGGAATAATAGATTACAGCGTTTGGTTATGTATCATTTGTTAATGTTAATAGGAATCTGACATTCCAATTGGAATGATAATTCCATTAAATGTCGGAATACCAATCCCCCTTGACTGGTGTCTTTCTCACATTCCGACCTCCTCCTCAGCATCCGCCGCCGCCTCCTCCTCCTCCCTGCTTAGCAGCAGCCGTCGCCTCCTCATCCTCCTCCCGCTGCTGCCGACAGGTCTTGAAACTGCTGCTGCTGCAGCCGCCGCCTCCTCCTCCCTGCTACCGCCTCCTCCTCCTCCCCGCCGCCGCCATCAGGTTCTGACGCTGCTGCTGCTCCCTGCCGCTGCGATCAGGTCTTGAAGCTGCTGCCGCCTCCTCCCCGCCGCCGCCATCAGGTCCTGAAGCTGCTGCTTCTCAGCAGCTGCCTTCTCCTCCTCCTCCCTGCTCAGCAGCAGCAGCCGCCGCCTCCTCCAGCAGCAGCAGCCGCCTCCTCCTCCTCCTCCTCCTCCTCCCTGCCCAGCAGCAGCAACAACCGCCACCTCCTCCTCCCTGCTCAGCAGCACCAGCAGCAGCAGCCGCCTCCTCCTCCCCGCCGACTCCTCCTCCTCCTCGCCGGCGTGAAGGCGAACTTGCTTCAGGTCCTCCGGCAGTGATGAGTGTGCTGCCCAAACGTAGCGATCCGTGTTTTCGGAGAGAGATGACTTTGAATTGTTAAACCGAAACAAACATTGGAATCTAATTTTGCTAGGAACGTGATTCCTGAAAATTATATTCCTTGGAATGTTTAGATTTCAAGTAATGTTATATAACTTAAAACAAACGCACCCTTAGTAAAAAGTTAAAAACTCAAGAACCGGATTAGTATCAAATAAAAAAATAGCTTATTCTCATTTAAGGAGGTCTCAAATTCAAAATATATCATATCTAAATTATTTCTTCTCAGAGTCTCATTTGTCATAGTTAAGAATGCCATCCGAAACTATTTAGATTAATCAAATGATAATAAATTTATGTTTTTTATGATAATCAAAAAAAGTTAATAAACTCGCATCCAAAAAATATCTTAATAGGGCGGACGCTCCATCTACGTCGTCCATCGTAGGATCAAGGATGGACGTGCGTAATCGAAACACGATTCATCTATCAAAAGTTGGCGGTTCACCCATCAAAATCTGCGGCTCGGGTAGAAAAATAAAAAGGCGTTGGTATGTTGTGAGGAACGACGGTGAGAGCACACGAGGTCGGCGGTGAGGGTGCGAGGTCGGCGGTGAGCGAAGTTAGATTCAAAGCGGCGAGGAACTTCTGTAGAGGTGCAGTGGCGCGATGCAGAGGTGAGGTGGCGACAATGAGCGGCAATTGCGCGGAACTTCTACAGCGATGAGCGAGCGTCAGCGGCGTCGAGATCAAGCGAGCACAATACAGAATACACAAAAAAAGAATGAGGGAGGGGGATGTCATTTTGAGTTGCGTCGGCCGGCAATGAGGAACATCAGTGATGACGTCAAAATTTCAGACGAGCACATGAAAGAAAATGCAAAAAGAAAAATGGGTTCAATAGCGTCATTATTTTATTTTCTCCTACCCAAGCCACACATTTTCATGCGGTGAGCCATGTATTCGATTACGCACTTCCATCTTTGATCCTACGATGGGCCGTAGGTGAGAGCGTCAACCCTATTAAGATAAGATGGACAGCCACTAAAATTCTTGTTTTAATAAGCCTAAAGCAATTAAAATTTACTTAACTGTTAACTAATTATATTAATAAGGTGGACACCCGTTACATCCTTGTTTTAATAAGCCTAAATCAATTCCCCCTTGTTGGTGGCATTTAAATTATATTTATTTGGTAGAAATTAGTCTTTAATGGAGGGACACAGTCAATGTTGTCAAGGCCGGACTGGACCGGTCGGTCGGATCGGTCCAACCGTTGACCGACCACAAATCAGACCCCAATTTGAATCGGGCTGAACCGGATCGAACTAGTAAAAAATCAATCAAAACCGATTACAATCGGCCAAAACCGAGTTGAACCGCATTTTTTTGTTCAGCTAAAATTTTTTTATTAAATTTTTTTACTAAGAAATAATTTGATAAAAAATATTATTATAAATTCAAAAAATAATCAAAGATAGACTTTCTCCATAAATATTTATATTGGCTCATTTGTCTCCTCCTTTATTTATATTTGTCAATTTACTCTCACTTTGCTATTACTATCAATGTGAGTATTTTTGTACACTCACTTGTTCTTTTTTTCCTTCATTTAATTTTGAATTTATTAAACTTTGAGCTATAACTTATGGATTATGATCTTATTCGATTTTTTTAATATCATAAATATATATTATAATATAAATTAATTATATATTTATTATATTATTATAATATTTATCATATTAGATAAATTAGTTATGAATGAATGGTGCAAACATCTACAATAATACTATAATATGCTTATTATATTATAATATTATATATAATAATATATATACACAACTTTAAATTCTTTAATTTAGTATGTAATAAGTCAAATTAAATAGTTAACTACTAATTATACTATATATTTATTTATAAAATATATAATCTCGTCATAATATTTTGGAGAAAAATATGTATTAGTTGCTTTTAACATAAAAAAAATAAAGATATGAAATACAAAAAGAATTAACCAATAGAAAATTTGTATATAATAATCAAATTCGATAAGATTTTAATTTATTAAGTGTATAATAATTTTAATATCATATCTTAAAATTAGTTATACATTTATGATCGTTATTTTTTTATATAATTACATTTTGGCATCATATATATATTTATATAATCAAAATATCATAGCTTGATTTACTATATCATAATAAATATAATATTTTATTATTATCCAGTCAGACCGATCGATCCAATCTGAAATAGACACTTATTCGGGTCGTCGTCCGATCCGATCCTAACAACATTAGACACAGTGTCTCCCCTCTTTTTATTCATCAAATCACAAATCTATTAATCAGATTTAAAATCTTTAAATAAAAATGAATAAAATAACATTCATAAATTTTAAATCCAATGAATAAAAATATAAAAGACACAATGTCCATTTATCAATCAAATTTAAAGTCTTTAAATAAAAATGAATAAAATAAAATTCATAAATTTTTAATCCGAATTAAAACATATCCCTCCTTTGGAACACCTTCATTTTTTTCTTTCTATGATTTACAATGGATTTTGAATGACCAGAAAAGTAGAAGTTTTTCCTTTCCAATTATTCGGTGTTTTTAATTAGCTTTTCCACAAAAGACAAAGGAAAAATAGTGAGCGTCGACTCGATCCTCATAAAATTTTATTTTAAAAGAAAAAAATCTCAACAAAACAAAATGATGCATCAAGATTAAATGGGACAATCTTCATACAACCTCAATATACAAAAGCGCAATTAACTTTTCTTACTAAACCAATTCGAAAGATGTTATAATCCTCTTGGACGCTTTCCAGAATTTAATCTTTCTTGCTTTTGTTGCATCCTTGTAATTGAGCAAAACTGACATGTGTAGTGGCAATAGGGACAGCAACAAAAACAGGTCTTCGTTCCTCTAATGGAGAATATGAGCTAGAACATAAAAAATCAGGACACTGTACCCCTCAAAAAGTCACTCGGCGCATGCACGCCGCTTTCCAATATAACTAGTTGGCTTCACATCAAAACATTTTTTTTTTTGGAGGTGACCACATCAAAACTTGACAGGATGGACACGAATCACCTAAGATATGTATCTTAAAATTCAAAGATTCTGCGTCAAATATCGGTAAGATACAAATTAGCCACTCTTACATAACACGAGAGACCTGCTGAATATCGAGTGTGCTTCAGGGTCTTCGAACAGCAATAACAGAAGTTGGGCGAAAAGGAAACTTCGCAAACTGGATCCTCAATACTGGTGCATCTGTCTTCTTGTCATCAAATCTGTACCCTGCACAATAAGCAACATATGTTTCTTATGATACTGTTAAAGATAGCATTTAATGCCCCTATATCTAAGAAACATCAGTATCCTATGAGATTAATAGAACTGGTATGAGATCACTAATTATGCTGAAATCAAATTAAAAATGAGAACTTGATTTTCTGGTTATTTGCATTAGTAAAGTTCACAAAGTTGAAGATGCCACGAAGCTGTTACACTCTTCAAAGGGATGAAATACTGCTATTTACAATTTTCTTATCATTTGGCAGCATACTTAGTCATCAACTTGGCTTTTTCATAAATCGTCCTATTTAACTGTAATAGCAAATTAAGTTGTAAAATATGAGATAAAAGCAATGCAGCAAGGTTTAACATAATAGATGGCAACGAAGAACAACCTTGAAGAGCTTCCATTGCAGTCAAAGCACATTTGGAATCCTTGAATTCCACAAAGCACAAAACATAAGCCTTGTCATCAGTCTGTTCACACATTTTTCAGAAAACAGTGAGTAATTTTTTTAACAGACATGAAAGCAGTAAAGTGCCAAGAAAACTTCATAAACAAAATATAATGCAAAATAAATATCCAAAAAAGAAATAAAGCATTAGATTTGATCATATTACCCAAGGATGAACAAAACTCACAGCTTTCCATTGCGATCTTTGGTTGTTCAACACCATTACAGAAGCAAAACAAACAGACACGTGATGCATGGAAGATGCCAAAATATAGAGTTCTCAGTTTCATCCTAGAGAAGAATGGATAAAGTGAAAATGATGACAAATGACAGGAGAATGTTTGGAAGACCCAATACCATGGAACTACAACAACAAACAACAACAACAACAAAGCCTTATCCCACTAGGTGGGGTCGGCTACATGGATCATACGACGCCATTCCGCTCTATTAGTCACCAAACCTTTCGGTATATTATTCACCAATAGATCTTGCTCTATTAGTTCGCCAAGTGTCCGCCTTGGCCTCCCTCTCCCTCTTTTAATCGGACTCCAGATTATTTGATCTACTCTTCTTACTGGCGCATCTAATGGTCTTCTCTGAACATGACCAAACCATCTCAAACGATTCTCTACCATTTTCTCACTAATAGGAGCCACTCCGACTCGTTCACGTATATGGTCATTCCTAATCTTATCTAATCTTGTATGACCACACATCCATCTCAACATCCTCATTTCGGCTACCCCCACTTTACGTTCATGTTGTCCCTTCATAGCCCAACATTCACTACCATATAACACTGCTGGCCTTATAGCAGTACGATAGAATTTACCTTTAACTTTATTGGGTACTTTTCTATCACAAAGAACTCCAGTGGCTTTCCTCCACTTACACCAACCAGCTTGAATTCTATGATTAATATCGTCATCAATCTCACCATCTTGTCTTACAATTTATCCTAAATATTTAAACTTTGTCACTTGAGGAATTATATCCTCCCCTAGCCTAACTTTCAAATCGTCTCTAAGTTGTTTATTTGTGAAATTGCTATGCATATATTCTGTTTTATTCCTACTTAAACGAAAACCCTTTGACTCCAACGTATTTCTCCATATTTCCAATTTTGTATTAATCTCTTCTCTTGAATCCGCTAAAAGTACTATATCATCCGCAAATAGCATGCACTTAGGTACCTCCTCTGTGATACTCTCGGTTATAGCATCGATAACTAAGTTAAATAGATACGGGCTTAAAGCTGATCCTTGATGTAGGCCAATTCCTATAGGAAATTCATTTGTCTCACCTCCGGGTGTCCTAACTCTAGTCAATGCCCCATCGTACATATCTTGTATTACCTTAATGTAGGCAACACTCACCCTCTTCTTTTGCAAGGCTTTCCAAAGTACATCCCTTGGTATCTGATCATACGCCTTCTCTAAGTCAATGAAAGCCATATGTAAGTCTCTTCTCCTACTTCGATACTTCTCCATCATCCCCCTTAGTAAATAAATCGCCTCTGTAGTGGATCTTCCTGGCATGAACCCAAATTGTCTTTCAGAAATACTAGTCTCCATTCTCAATCTATGCTCAATCACTTTTTCCCATAATTTCATTGTGTGACTCATAAGTTTAATCCCTCTATAATTTGCACAATTCTGAATATCCCCTTTATTATTGTAAATAGGAACTAATGTACTTAATCTCCAATCATCAGGCATCTTTTTCGACCGTAAAATCTCATTAAATAGTTTACATAACCACAACACACATTTTTCTCCTAAACATTTCCAAACTTCAATCGGTATACCATCCGGTCCAACGGCTTTACCATTCTCCATTTTCTTAAGAGCTTCGCTAACCTCCGAGACTCTAATTCTACGATAAAATGACCTATTAAGCTCACATTCGCTAACTGTCAAGTCCTCCAAATCACAACGGGAACCTTCACATCCATCATTAAATAGCTTATAGAAATACTCTTCCCATCTGTTCTTAATATCTCCTTCAGTAACTAAAACCTTGCCAACTTCATTTTTTATGCATCTTACTTGATCCAAATCTCTCGACTCCTTCTCTTTATTCCTTGCAATTTTGTAAATCCTTTGTTCACCAGCCTTTGTTCCTAACTCCTTATAAAACCCCTCATATGCTTTAGCACGAGCATCACCAACTGCTTTCTTAGCCTCCCTTTTCGCCAAACGATACTTTTCCCAATTATCAGAACTATTGTCCAAGTGTATCGCCTTGAAACAATTCTTCTTATTACGCACCTTTTCTTGGACCTCCTCATTCCACCACCAAGTCTCATTATCTCGTGGTCCAAAACCTTTTGATTCTCCTAAAATGGCTTTAGCAACCATTTCAACCTTTTTTGCCACATTCTCCCACATGATACTAGCATCTCCTTCTAACTCCCACACACTTTCCTCTAATAACTTACTTCTAAAAGTCTCTCGCTTCTCCCCCTTTAACTGTCACCACTTGATCTTTCGATCAAAAACTGTTCGAGATTTTGGTTTTATACGTTTCATTTGCATATCAAGAACTAACAATCTATGTTGTGTAGTCACCCCATGCCCAGGAATTACTTTGCAATTAGTACAACGTCTTTTATCAGTATTTCTTGTCAAGAAAAAATCGATTTGAGACCTATGAGTTCCACTTTTGTATGTGATGAAATGTTCCTCTCTCTTCCGAAAATAAGTGTTGATAATCTTAAGGTCGTATGCTAAAGAAAAATCAATAATAGTTTGTCCTTCCTCATTCAACTCCCCAAAACCAAAACCACCATGAACCCTTGCATGTGGTCCTGCCTCTTTACCAACATGTCCATTAAGGTCTCCCCCAATATAAACTTTCTCGGTTGTTGGTATACTTTCAATCAAACCCTCCATATCTGCCCAAAACTTCTCCTTGAGATGTGATTCTGCTCCTACTTGGGGTGCATATGCACTAATAATGTTCATAGTCTTCTTTCCAACAATTACTTTCACGGATATGATTCGATCCTCAATCCTTTTAACTTCCACAACATTCTTCCTCCATTCTGCATCCGCGATAATACCAACACCATTCCTTCCATTTACCTTACCTGTGTACCAAAGTTTGGAACCATTTAACCTAATCTCTTTACTTCCCTCTCCTACCCATCTAGTTTCTTGCAAGCATAAGATACTAATCTTACGCTGGTCCATTACTTGTGCCACCTCAAGGCGCTTCCCATTCAACGTCCCAATGTTCCAAGAACCTAATCTGACCTTAGTCTCATGAACTTGCTTCTTTAACCGCCTCTGTCCATTAGAGTGCGGTAGCCCTTGCTCATTTAACACTGCATTCAGGCGAGGATGCAGCGGCTCTTGCTCTCTTATCACTGTACCCGAGCTATACAGCGCGTTACTTACGGGTAACGACCTAGCATTAACACAATATATTCGTTGATCCACATGTTGCCCATTTCAAATCTATGAAACCATGGAACTACATGCTCTCCCAAAACAAACAGCCATGGATGTAACACAGGGAATGCATGGACTGTCATAAGCTGTTTGGTTTAGAGAAGGTGTATCGCAAACATGATCGCTCCCTCGAATTTCAACATATCCATCTTCCTCCACTCCCTATATCTCTTTCCAATAAGAAACATTGACAAGTCGAACATCCCCACTTTTTTTTTACCGAAGAAATTATTGATGCTGTTCTAGTTTTCTACTTTTAATTTTTAGAACGGATTCATCTCTTTATACCATCATCAGCACCAAGGATGATGAAATAAATGCTTTTTCAATTTAACATCAGGAAATGTTTAATCATTTTTTGACTTCATCACACTTGTCATTGTTTGCGAGAGGTTCATCTCCCTTTAACCTGAACCCTGAGAGGTTGCCACCAGCTCATTGGCTCCCACATTTTTCCATTTTGCTTTTTTCCGTTCTCTTATGAATTTCTACACAAAAAAAAGTGTCACTGTACCAAGTACCAGAACAACACAACAGTTGCATAGCAGTTACACATCAAAATGGCCAATCTTGTATTCATGTAGCCAGATTATGTATTCATACTGTCTTGGTAAAATGGCACAATGAAATCTTCCAACAGCATCGGAAGATGCTATAAAAGAAAAAGATGTAGTGTTTTTCAGCCAAATAACAAAAATAAAATAGTAGCAGAATGGTTTACGTACACGTCGAGGTTCCTTATGGACAACTTTAATGTCTTCGAAGCCAATAAAAGGACGAAACAAATCTTAGGATATTAAGGACGACATGAGTGTAATAAAAGAATATTATGTCATAATACAAAGAGATAAATTGAATTGAAACAAAAAAGGATACGAGCTACTTCTCTTCTTGTGCAATCTGGTGGAAGACCATCAACAAAGAGAATGTTTGACTCAGTTGTTGATGGTCCATCAGCTCTCACTAGAGGACTGGTTAGTTTGACATCCGTTGTGACTGATTTGACCCCCAAAATGTCTTTTCCAAGTAAAGCTGGGTCTTCCAATGGAGTAAATGTTCTCATTCCAGCAGCTGCTCCATTATGTCCCAGTGCAGAATAACTACCATTTCCAGTAACATCATCGGTGATGTAGCACCCTGGTTGCAATGATGAAACCTGAATACAGATGCAGGTTAACCATAATAAAAACTAAATACTTTGTGAACAATTGATGCTTTAGTGCAGTCTCACATCATGTCGTAGGAAATCGGATGTTCCTCGTGGGTCACTTATGGCCCATGGCTGCTGGGATGCATTGGAAGAACTGTTGGGAGGGTAATATCCAGCAAAAGCAGTTCTCGACTCTGTTGTGATAGAAGAATATACATAGTCGAAGAGAAGAAACTCAAATATCTTCATTCAGGCAAATTCCTCTTGTTGGAAAATATATATATATATATATATATATATAAAACTCAAATATCTTCATTCAGGCAAATTCCTCTTGTTGGAAAATATATATATATATATACCAAAGTGTAATAAAAGACGATATTGATGTGATATGATAGTTTGAGAAAAATGCAAATAATCATTGTTCCTCAAAAATCACTACTTCCTAAAAGATACAATGTTGAAGAACATAAAATGGGGTTTGCATGAAAGTCTCATATAATTTAATATGATAAGAAGACATGATGATACTTCCTAACTTTAGATATTTGAAGTTTTCTTTTTTTGAGAGATATTTGAAGATGTTGGGTAGCAATGGTCCAAATTTTAAATCTTATTCTCCATCACTAACCTGAATATTGGAAACAGCATTTTATGCTATCAAGTCAGTGACATTAAAAGTGATAATGAGAAATGGAACTCAAGCACACTTTAAATGTACTACAAACTTACACAATACAAGCAGCAAGACAACCAACCGAAATCATGGTAAATTTTTGTTCTTTTCTAAGCAAACAGTAATTATGTAGGCTTGAAGAAAGAACAATGATCACCATGCCGTCTGGGGATTGTTTCAGAATGAGAAAAGAGAAATTGAACTAGAAAGACCAAATCTTATCAAACATGGCAACAACTGATTTGCAGCCTCTTTCTTCCGACATGAGCTTGTCCAACCTCCCTATAATATGGAATCATACAACCCCCCTGAAATCCAGGATCTTGTGATGGCTTATCATGTGTCATTGTGTCCTCATGAGAGCTTACTGATTTTTAAGGGTACTGGGTTCAGATACTGTATGCACCTTTTGCAGACTCATTGTGGAGGACACCCACACTTGTTCTTGGAGTGCCCAATTATATAGGAGGTGTCGTAGCAGGGTAATTCTGCCCAGGTTGAACTCACATCCTCCAAATGCCTTTTGGGATTCCTCTTGTTCCATCACATCCCGAGGCCCACATTCACAATGTCCTTCGAGTACATCCATACGGGTCTTTTGGGCTATTTGACTACAATAACAATATCATGTAGGCTATTCTGCTATAGTACCATCCAAAGGGAGAGATGCTACCTTGAGAACATTGTATATCACATCCGCATTTTGAAAAGAGTGGGGAGAGTCTTGATTTTGTCCCTCACCTCTATAATTTTGTTTCACATCCATACATGTACAGTTCTCAGTTCATATATTCATGTACACATATGGATTGCAAGCCTTATCAAATCACCCTTTAACCCCTAAAGAACATTGAACAATACAAATAAAACATCTAATTCATTTGTGATTTTCTGTGAATTAAAAATATCAATCCTTCTCTAAAAACATAACTAACCTTGATTAATAAAACCTCTTCTAGATCATTAAACATCATAGTGAAAGAAGCCAATCCAACAAACAACTAATTGAATCTAATGGTCAACCGAGATGCGACTCAATAAGGATAAGTCACAAGTGTACCTCATTAATTTTCAGTTAATTACATTTTCTTGTATTAGGCATATGGCCATCCTTAATAAAAAAAAAAGGAGAGTCACAGGACAGAATCTCACAAGCAGTAAACGCTCTTGCTAGGAAAGGGTTTACACATTAGCACACAATCATGTGGACTAGTTTAGTTAGACCCATTGAGCTTTTGAATAATGTAGTTCAAAATGCAAAATATTCAAACTACACAAGAAATCATTAAACACTCCGCTAGAGAGTATTTCCTACAAATTTTTTCTTCGAACTCCAACTATGCAGAACCCTCCTTTCCAGTAATGCCAACGAATAAGTTTAGCCTGTTAATTAATTTGCGCAGGGTATATGCCAAAGATGAGAATTTTACATCTTTCTCAACCCCCAGTTGATGCTTTTATCAATGAAAACATATTTAGTACAGGAAAAAGAATATGCGATTCGAATATCAACGCTCAGCAAGCTCACAATCCACATCATAACTGTTTGACGAGTAGCAAAATAAAAGTGCGGAAAAGAAGCATCACTTTTTCCAATATCAGAGACCACGACGAAGTTCATGAATGAACAATTATCTAAGGTTGCTATCGGGAGCTGCAGCGGCTGAACAGGGTAACATGGGAATAATTTCCTAAATTTTGCTCACATCATTAGGGGAAGTTGGAAGAATTCTACAGCCAACGGACAAGTCAAAAGTTAAGGAGAGTGAAAGATTACCTCTGTCGGTAGTAGTGGAAGAGTATCGCCAGTAGGGATCGGCCATCGCCTCTCTCCCGCCGGCCTCCGCCCGTACGGCCTTCTCCTTTCCCTATAAATCTTTCCTCCTCTTCTCAGAAATGAGAAAAAATAAAAGAACAAGTTGAAGAGCCGAAAGAGGGAACCAAGCAGGATTTAGTGCGCGAGCTCCATTTTGGGCCCAAACGAACCAAACATGAATGAGTCCATTTTGGGCCCAAACCAGCATTTGTTTCAAAATCATGTAGCATAGTTTTTTAATATATATATATTGATATTTTATATTATGTGAGAGTATATTAGTCAAATTATATTATAACCAAGTGGGTAAATTACACGAATAGTCCTTCAATTTTGAGTCGATTTCTAATTGTTCTTCCAACTTTATTTTATAATCAGAACGTTCTTCATCTTTCATTTTCTTGCACGCTTAATCTTCATGACCGGTGATAGTGGGTTTCCCGGTTGCCTTGTTTACGTGGCGGATTTTTTCTCTCCTCCACATCATTTTATGTCCGCCACATCATTATAAAAATTAAAAAAAATAATAAAAATGGATGAAGTTTCCACGTCATTAAAAAAAATTTAAAAATAAAAAAACCAAGAGCAAGAGGAGGGGGCGACCGCCCCCCTCCCTCTCTCTCCCGCAGCGCGGGTCGCCCCCCCCCCCCCCCCCCCCCCCCCTCTCTCTCTCTCTCTCTCTCTCTCTCTCTCCAGTATGAGAGCTTGAGCAGAGGGGGGCGACTGCCCCCCTAAGCTCAGGACGGAGAAGGGAGGGGGGCGGTCGCCCCCTCTCTCTCTCCCCAGCACGGCTGGAGAGAGAGCTCGAGCTCGGCGGGCTCGAGCAGAGTGGGGCGACCACCCCCCTCCTTCTCTCTCCCTCAGCGCGTGGGAGAGAGGTCGCCCATCTCTCTCTCTCTCCAGTACGAGAGCTCGAGTAGAGGGGGACGACCACCCCCTCCTCCTCTCTCCCGCAGCGCGGGAGAGAGAGGTCGCCCCCATCCCTCTCTCCAGCTCTCTCCAGCACGGTTGGAGAGAGAGAGCTCGAGCAGAGACCCCTCCTTTTCTCTCCCGCAGCGCTGCGGAAGAGAGAAGGAGGGGGCGGTCGCCCCCCTCTGCTCGAGCTCCAGCAAGCTCGAGCTCGTTGGAGCTCGAGCTCCAGCAAGCTCGAGCTCGTTGGAGCTCGAGCTCTCTCTCTCTCCAGCCGTGCTGGAGAGAGAGAGAGGGGGGGGCGGTCGCCCCCCTCTGCTCGAGCTCCGGCGAGCTCGAGCTCTCGTGCCGGAGAGTCGCCCCCCTCTCTCCTGATTTTTTTTATTTTTAAATTTTTTTAATGACGTGAAAATTTCATCCATTTTTATTATTTTTTTAAAAATTTTATAATGATGTGGCGAGCATAAAATGACGTGGAGGAGAGAGAAAATTCACCATGTAAGCAAGACAACTGAGAAATCTATTATCACCGATCATGAGGATTAAGCGTGCAAGAAAATAAAAGATAGAGGACATTCTGATTATAAAATGAAGTTGGGGGACCAATTAGAAATCGACTCAAAGTTGAGGATCATTCGTGTAATTTACCCTATAACCAAGTGAAGAATAATATTTTTTTCCTAAATTAAATGACATAATCGTGATCTCAAAGTGATGCGGTCCGTTGCATTTTTTTCGTTTAATAAAATCACCCTATTCATTTTGTTGGGTTTTTTAAATTTTAAAAAATATTATTCATTTTTTTTCCGATGTTTTTTCAGGCCCTAGAGCTTATATATTTTATATTTATAAAAAAATATTGATAATATCTAATAGGTGTTCTATAGTACTGGTTATAACTTATATTAATTTTGTATATATATAATGAGATAAATACAATGTTTATTGAAAAATTTTATATATATTATAAGTATTTAAAATAGAACACTAATATATATATATATATTAAAATTATTATTTCTCCATCAGACTCCTCAATTAATTTTTCTGAACATAAAAATCCCCTAGATTGTTTTTTTTTACTTACACTTTGGTGCATAAGTTTAATATTTATTTTGATTCCCAGCCATAATTTTCAACAAGAAGTCCTAATAACTCTTATCAACCACTTGGACTAAATTATTATATATCAGCTTTTTTGACGAATAACCCTTCATTACTACTAGGCCTGAAAATGGACATAAAATTCATTTAAAAAATATTCTTTGTGCCTCTTTTTTTTGTTTAGTGGAGTTTTGCCTTCGTGATGAATAGCAGGTCAGATGAAAAATCAAAATATTTGAACTTGAGATTTTTTTTAAATGAAACATATCCACCAATTTGATTTTTTTTTGTTTAAGTGAATAACAAAGATGTTTGGCCGTGTTAAACTTATTTATAAACATTTTTTTAGTAAATACAAATGTTTGACAAGTAGTAATTTTTTCCTTATAAGTTATAGGAACCCTCCCTACTCCCGGTTAGAAGTGGCAATTTGAAATAGAGGTGCCAATTCATATTTTCAATTAAGTGACAATCTAATTTAGTTTTACTTTTCACGTTTATCTTTTAACAATTTTAATAAATGTAATATATTAGTAATATTAGCGTTATTATTAGTAGTCATAATGATCTTATTATTGTTTTATCATTATTATTAAATAACTATTAATTGTGTTATATAGTATGGTAAATCGGTTTATTAATACATTATAAATAACGAATTTTACTATAAATTGTCCTAATTCAAAAAAATCATTACATTTTATAAATTATCACATTTCTAAAATATTTACTACTTATTTTATAAATATAAACATTATGGGTCTATGATACCTGTCGTTGATTTAAGTTTATAGAATTCAAAATAAAATTATGAAAAATTCTTAACTTGACTGTTTTGATCAAGGATAGTTTGGTAAAATGCACATTAACTGATAAATCATTTTTTATATTACATCCAAGTAATATTGATTGCCAAAAAAATTATCTATGCATACTAAACAATGTACATTATTAATAATTAATAATCATAATTATTTTAAAATGTCTCAAAATAATACATGGGGCAAGAGATTCAATTATTGATCCTGGAAGAGTCTACGACAAAGTTCGAATATGATCAATTGAATAGATGGATAGGTCGTCGCTTGTTCCTGCGAATTATGACCTTCGCCTGAAATGTAAGCAAATATTTCATGTTGATTGGTCAATTGTACTTCTGAGTTCATATTTTGATTCATTCTCCCTCTTAGGGATGGAGTTCGCCTCCTACCGAGGAATGAATAATTTATATTGTAAAATAATCTTTAATGATAATATAGTGAAGGCCTCCATTCTGTTTTCTCTCAAGTCTTAGAGTACCTCATCACTTCCTCAAAAATTTGAGGGCCCAAATTAAATGAAGGAATTTTTTAACTATGAAAATAATATAGAATTATTTAACTACAAAAATAGATAAATAATGGGAGATGAATTGTTGGAGATAGAGAAGAGTTTGAGTAGAGATGAGCTTCGATATGGATTAAAAGATTCAAATGCAAAATTAATTAATTAGTCAGAATTGTTGGACCAAGGATAGTCAAATTCTATTCAAAAAATAATAAATAGAACTTAAGAAAGGGTTGATTTTTTCCCCATCAACAAATAAAATTTCTCCTCATGAAGCCTTAATTGTTTTCTCATTTTCACAAAAAATGAGATGTTTCAACGACTACCCGTCCATCCGTTTCGAAGCCCCCGCATCAGAGATTGTGATTCAAAATTATTTGCGCAGGTTCTGAGATAAAATCATAGAAGAATCATCAAACAAAGTTCGACATTCGTGCATCAAACAGACAACGATTTTGGGAGTTGAATTTTTAGTCAATTAAAGGTATGAATGGGATCCTGATATCGATGATTCTCATCAATATAAAATATGAACTCTTGTCCTTTATATAGAGAATAGTTTAGTATATTTTTTAATCAAAATGCGTAGTTTATGTATTGTGCAAGAAATAGGACAAAAATCATAATTTTTCAGTGGAAACAAAACTCGGCTTGGGTTATGCCAGGTCTAGGTTCCAACAATTGAGAATCAATTGGATGGAATCAGGTCAATCCTGCTCGAGCTCCGACCATACCTAGTGCAAGTTTTGCTCGCCCGAGGATAAAATTGGAATGTCAAAATACGATTCGAGTTCTCATGACGTGGGCTAGATTTTGAAGAGTCAAAACCTATTTTTATATAATTAATTATATTATTAATTATTATTGATTGATCTTGATTATATTATTATAATCATGATCATGTTACTGATTGTACCAATGACATGTTTAACTTTTGGATTGAATCTTGTCAAACCTAATTATAAAGGATAAAGATAAATGTCCTAGGTAAATAAAATAAAACTAAAAGCTATTGGATCACCATGTATATTGATTCTCATTAAGCTAGGATTGATTGTTAATTGAATTGAATGTTGCAGATAGCATTACTAAGATATTGATACGTCTACATCTAGTGAAAATTGCTTATTTTGTGTATGGCCTCTCATCTCCATCATATACAAATTCATTAAATTGTTATTAGTTGGCATGATGTGGCCTTGAACTGCATTAAAGTATCATGATATTTTTCTTAATTGACTTAGCGATTCATATTGAATTGAATAAGTTCGAACATTAAATCAAATTGTTATTATATTGATTATCATCATTGAATAGAATTGATATTGAATTAACAATAGCTATTAAATTGAATTGGTAATTGTTAGTGAACAATGTCCATTGAGAATATAATTATTAATTGATCAGGATTGTTAATTGATAAATTAATATCAATTAATCCATTGTCTAATCCAATAGTGATAAATTATTATAATTGATCGTTTGATTATTGTACTACATGATCAATTGTTTTTTATTGTATTATCTCAATTTTTATTGAGGATATTGATTATCTTTTAAACCATATGAGTATTTATACTCATTATATTTTTTGTACCTAGATTTGTGCAAGTGATTACAATCTAAGTTTTTTGTGCTCATTATTATTTTTGTACTTAGATCAACACAATTGATGAAAAACAATAGATGATGGTTCGATAGGTGGCTCAACTACATATGGTTAGTGCAAATGACATACGATTGAGTTATTGATATATTTATTTAGTTTTTATCATTTTGCAACTTAGATTATAAATTGATGGCATTATAATTTATTTTGAATATTATGCTCGTTGGTATTGTTATTGAAAAAGTTTTTCATATTTATTGTTATCTTTTAAAAAGTTATTTTATGTCTTTGGAATGATTTTGACACGTATTTTGGTCATGTGAATATCAGAATGTTACATTTTCTGTTTTAAGTATGTACATTTTCTCTATCTGATTTTTAAAAGTTGTTGGAAGATAAAGATAACACCATTTTTTTCATTGTTATGATTACTATATAAGTTTATCTTATTGGCATTTGTCTCTTCGATTTGTCATATAACACGTCGACCTTTATGGAAGAAAGACCTTCAACACAAAAAAAAAGAAAAGAAAAGAAAGGACGAACTCTAAATGGTGTGGAGTACATTGCAATTATAACGATTTGAAGTTTAAGGGCTAAGATGATTTAATTGAATAGTTTCACATATGCAAAATATAGAGGTCTTCATCAATCAAAATGTATTTTAAATTCGCACGAATCAAAAGTTCAAAACGAATAATATTTTGATTGGACCAGAGGATATTACGACAACTATTATTATTGCCAAAGCAATCTAAACCCGATAATACTACATCCTCAACTTTATGTTACCATGATTAAAGAGCGCTACGGAGATATCGCGATCTCAACACGAAATGACTGGCTTGAAGTTATAGCTTAAAGTTTCCTAGGACAGATTAGATTAGAGAGATCTTTCACATTGAAATTTTTTTTCGGTTGCCACCTTAGTGTCCGGGAAGCGGCGCCAGTCGTCCAACCCAAAGTGATTCTCCGTTGGATATTCGAAATGGATATTCGAAATGGATAATGTGACTCTCCGTTGCTCTATAGAAAGAGATAGTGATTTCTCTCTCTCTATGTATATATATAACATCCCAAAGTGACAGGTGATCTCGAAAGCATTGAAATTAAAATCAACTTACACAAAATGGTGGAGAATCTGCGCCCCAACACTAAGCATTGAAAAACCGAGGAGGATTCATGTTACTTTCTAAAACATTAAGCATTTTTATATTTGTATAATTAAGCAGTTTTATAATTACCATCACCAATTGAATAAAATCATTTTTTACATTTAATACCTTTTTTATACTTATCATGAAAAAGAAATACTTCATTTTCATGTATTTCACATTTCATATTTCTCATTGCCAAATGTCATCGATTTTCTTTTGTTGTCATTTGTCCTTCTATTCACATGAGAAAACATTTTTTTTCCTAAATGCTTCCACGAACCAAATATATACAGTATAATTTCTTAATAATTTAATTTGAGGTCAATACTTGTATTTGCAATGTTCCGGGCATCTCTTTTGTTACAATCATTTATTACACAATACTCGTTTTATACCATAACAAAACTAATCCAGCCTTTGGAAATCGCTGGGGACGGAAATTGTCATCTCATGACAATATACCATGGGGCTCCGAGTTAATTTTACAACAATTATACTGTTAATTTCTTATTAAGAGTAATTAATTACTAGAAACATACAGTTTTCTACTCTATAATAATAAAAAAATATACCAACAGATAACTGACAATATAATTACTAAAAATAAATAACCACTTAATAAGTAATGAACAATATTATCGCAGGGGTGAGAATCCAAATCAGAAGACCCTATGGCGACATCAACGTTCTCATGGGATTTTGGCATCGAGATATAAAGCTGAAGTGCGTCTCTCTCTCTCTCTCTCTCTCTCTCTCTCTCTCTCTCTCTCTCTCTCTCTCTCTCTCTCTCTCTCTCTCTCTCTCTCTCTCTCTCTCTCTCTCTCTCTCTCTCTCTCTCTCAGAATAGGCGACCCAGGACCCTACTGTATAAAAAAATATTTTTTAAAAATATAATTATTATGAGTTATAAAAAGATTTAAATAAATGAATTATTTATTTGTATTCAATAATCACATCATCTAAAATGAAATATGGTATCAATTAAAGAATTTTATTTCATGTGCCTATAACTTATTATTTTAATTTAATTATCTAATCAATTAGCGTCGTATGATCCATATAGCCGACTCCACCTAATGAGATAAGACTTTGTTATTATTGTATCTAATCAATTAAAGGATGTTGTAAGGATTCATAGATTATGAACTCTTAAAGTTAGCATTAATAAATTAATAGCATTAAATTTCTTACTAAAAATAATGATGAATTTCTAAAAATATAAGTTAACGAGTCTAATGCAAATAAATAAAATAAAATTGTCTTAGAAGAATTTGTTAATGTCCAATAATTTTGTGATCCAGTATTTCTATTATAGCATTTTTTTCTTGTATAAAAACAAAGAAATTATTTTTTAAAAAGACACATTATAAAAACTGAACGAAAAACCCCATATGAATTGCTTATCTACTTGAGGTGAGGATATGCAAAACTATTTACAAAATTATATTTTTGTGCAATTTTGAACGTGATAATTTATATATCTAATCATTATTTTTTTAAATAATTATTAATGTATGATCATATAGATAATAATAATAAATATTGCCAAAATTTATGAGGTCAATTGACCCCATAGAGGACCATGTAGGTCCGCCCATGAGAAGAATGGTTATAAATCACCAATGATATAAAGTAATAACTATTCAGAGGATAACCATATAATTCAATCATATTAGCCGGTTTGCATTGAACAGAAACTTCAGTGTTTTATAAATGTCGGAGCCCAAATAGATAAATAACAAGTTCACAGAGCAGTGTCTTCCGGTGAATTTGCTGGTTATGCTCTTCTCAGAAAAAAAATGCTGGTTATGCTCTTCTCAGAAAAAAAATGCTGATTATGCCTGCAAAAGATTAGGTATAACAAGGAAGGCAAATATATTCTTAACGAATCATGCTGCACGTTCTGTTATTGTTGCTACAGAGAACACAAACTGAAATGTTAGTCTGCCAAGAAAAGAACAGAAAAAACTATTAAAGAACCAACAAATTTAGACCTGGAGTAACTATAAAGTTCTGGAATTTCCCATAGTCACCTACGAAAGTATATATTGTCAGAAAGGACTCAAGAATGGGACAGCAAAGGATCTCATCAATGAAAAGAAACTAGATACCAGCATTAATGCCACCATACTCTCGCCTATCATCATCTTGCAGACAGTATATGCAGGACCAGCCATGAACTTATGCCACGAGGACATGCCACTCCCTCATGCCAGAAAAAACAATAAAAACAATCAAAAGAAGAAGACTCATCCAAATCCTAATTATTACTTAACAAAGAAAATCATCAGAAAACATTTGTAATAAACGAAATGGTGCACTACTTTAATAAACAATTCCAAAAGAATAAACCAATTTGGTGAAAAAGATTGGACACCAACATCCTTATAATAAGATAAGCAACAGAAACTTCAGATAGAAACAAGGGTCATACAAGATAAAGATCAAACATGAATTAAAACTTCAACAGTATTAGGTCATAATAATGAGGCACAGAGAAGTATTTAAGCTAGTCACTTGTGTTTGTTCAACAACAACAACAAAGCCTTATCCCACTAGGTGGGGTCGGCTACATGGATCATACGACGCCATTCCGCTCTACTAGTAACCAAACCTTTCGGTATATTATTCACCAATAGATCTTGCTCTATTAGTTCGCCAAGTGTCCGCCTTGGCCTCTCTCTCCCTCTTTTAATCGGACTCCAGATTATTTGATCTACTCTTCTTACTGGCGCATCTAATGGTCTTCTCTGAACATGACCAAACCATCTCAAACGATTCTCTACCATTTTCTCACTAATAGGAGCCATTCCGACTCGTTCACGTATATGGTCATTCCTAATCTTATCTAATCTTGTATGACCACACATCCATCTCAACATCCTCATTTCGGCTACCACCACTTTACGTTCATGTTGTCCCTTCATAGCCAAACATTCACTACCATATAACACTGCTGACCTTATAGCAGTATGATAAAATTTTCCTTTAACTTTATTGGGTACTTTTCTATCACAAAGAACTCCAGTGGCTTTCCTCCACTTACACCAACCAGCTTGAATTCTATGATTAACATCGTCATCAATCTCACCATCTTGTCTTACAATTGATCCTAAATATTTAAACTTTGTCACTTGAGGAATTATATCCTCCCCTAACCTAACTTTCAAATCGTCTCTAAGTTGTTTATTTGTGAAATTGCTATGCATATATTCTGTTTTATTCCTACTTAAACGAAAACCCTTTGACTCCAACGTATTTCTCCATATTTCCAATTTTGTATTAATCTCTTCTCTTGAATCCGCTAAAAGTACTATATCATCCGCAAATAGCATGCACTTAGGTACCTCCTCTGTAATACTCTCGGTTATAGCATCAATAACTAAGTTAAATAAATACGGGCTTAAAGCTGATCCTTGATGTAGGTCAATTCCTATAGGAAATTCATTTGTCTCACCTCCGGGTGTCCTAACCCTAGTCAATGTCTCATCGTACATATCTTGTATTACCTTAATATAGGCAACACTCACCCTCTTCTTTTGCAAGACTTTCCAAAGTACATCCCTTGGTACCCGATCATACGCCTTCTCTAAGTCAATGAAAGCCATATGTAAGTCTCTTCTCCTACTTCGATACTTCTCCATCATCCCCCTTAGTAAATAAATCGTCTCTGTAATGAATCTTCATGGCATGAACCCAAATTGTCTCTCAGAAATACTAGTCTCCATTCTCAATCTATGCTCAATCACTTTTTCCCATAATTTCATTGTGTGACTCATAAGTTTAATCCCTCTATAATTTGCACAATTATGAATATCCCCTTTATTTTTGTAAATAGGAACTAATGAACTTAATCTCCAATCATCAGACATCTTTTTCGACCGTAAAATCTCATTAAATAGTTTACATAACCACAACACACATTTTTCTCCTAAACATTTCCAAACTTCAATCGGTATACCATCCGGTCCAACGGCTTTACCATTCTTCATTCTCTTAAGAGCTTCGCTAACCTCCGATACTCTAATTCTACGATAAAACGACCTATTAAGCTCACATTCGCTAACTGTCAAGTCCTCCAAATCATAACGGGAACCTTCACATCCATCATTAAATAGCTTATAGAAATACTCTTCCCATCTGTTCTTAATATCTCCTTCAGTAACTAAAACCTTGCCAACTTCATTTTTTATGCATCTTACTTGATCCAAATCTCTCGACTCATTCTCTTTATTCCTTACAATCTTGTAAATCCTTTGTTCACCGGCCTTTGTCCCTAACTCCTTATAAAACCCCTCATATGCTTTAGCACGAGCATCACTAACTGCCTTCTTAACCTCCCTTTTCGCCAAACGATATTTTTCCCAATTGTCAGAACTATTATCCAAGTGTATCGCCTTGAAACAATTCTTCTTATTACGCACCTTTTCTTGGACCTCCTCATTCCACCACCAAGTCTCCTTATCTCGTGGTCCAAAACCTTTTGATTCTCCTAAAATGGCTTTAGCAACCATTTCAACCTTTTTTGCCACATTCTCCCACATGATACTAACATCTCCTTCTAACTCCCACACACTTTCCTCTAATAACTTACTTTTAAAAGTCTCTCGCTTCTCCCCCTTTAACTGCCACCACTTGATCTTTCGATTAAAAACTGTTCGAGATTTTGGTTTTATACGTTTCATTTGCATATCAAGAACTAACAATCTATGTTGTGTAGTCACCCCATGCCCAGGAATTACTTTGGAATTAGTACAACGTCTTTTATCAGTATTTCTTGTTAAGAAAAAATCGATCTTCTTTCCAACAATTACTTTCACGGATATGATTCGATCCTCAATCCTTTTAACTTCCACAACATTCTTCCTCCATTCTGCATCCGCGATAATACCAACACCATTCCTTCCATTTACCTTACCTGTGTACCAAAGTTTGGAACCATTTAACCTAATCACTTGTGTTTGTTCAAATACATTAAAAAATGAAGGAAAGTAAACTACTACACCGGATTATACAGTGATTCAAAGGTTGGTTCCCGGCTAGGAAATCACCATGATTTTCCATCTCTCTCAAAATTAAGTCAATTCTAAATAGACATTTCTATTTTGTTGGCTTCAGGCGGGCATCATGACAAGAGCTGGGGGTTAGCCCTCAGCAATGGAGTCCTTTTTTTATAGATGACTAGCAAGGTGGTAGCATGGGGACAAAGTACATGAAGTAAACATTGAATGCAATCTAAATCTACAAAACCAAGTCCCTTGATCCACAAGATTAGTTTTTTGGTTACCCATAGTCGAAACTAAACACGGAGATATTATTGTCCAGGATGAGGCTTAGGTTGTGAAGCAAGGAGAAGAAATTAAACTCTAAAGATAATAGTTTCTTTTAAAGAGAGCTATAAAGTTATCCAAGCAGTTGGACACTAGTTTCACTCATACCATATCAGTCAGACTAAACTACTACCAACTGTCAACTACTTTTTTTTTGAGAAGGCAAAGGATGACCACCATAAGTTATATATATATATATATATATACATATATATATAGATAGATAGATAGATAGATATATAAAATATATATAATGATCAACATCTTCGTTTCAGAAAAAAATGGTCAACATCTGTCCAAGAACATCTTGCGATGCAAAGTTCCTAGCCTCATCATGGTAAAAGAATCATGAACTACTAATCCAGCGAACTCACTGCTAACCTAGCTCTTTCCAAGAACAGGTCAAGAATATACAAAGCAAACATATCAACATGATGAACTATTCAAAACGTTTAATTTTTCCTAAAACCAATGTACAATAAAGAAAGTCTCAATTTCCATAGAAGGAACAACACAATGTGGTCCTGTTATTACATAAAAGAGAAAGCAGGTCAGTAGAAGCAGTTGCAAGCATACTAAAGGGAACTCTTAAAACATGTTAAGAAACACCTAATTACAAATTTATAAATAACAGTCAGATTTAATTTATATAGCTCTTAGAGATTTTTTTGAAGAGCTGTTGGTAAATAAAAAGATAGATTTACAGGCATTAATTACATCTTTAATCAAAGTTCCAGGTACTAAAAAAGATGGACAAAAGAAATCATTTTTTCTGCTATAGTCAAAGCCAAAAATATATTAAGAAAAAAGATCCATCTCACAGGGCATTTCAACCAATAAGGAGGGAACATGATTCTCAGACCACAGAATACTTGCCTGGTTGGGAAGCACCAGGAAGATTAAGAGCCTGCGCTGTGTAATCTTCAAGTACTCTTTTCACTTCTGCTTTAGCTCTTTTAACAGATACCTCCGTCGGACCCTCAATAAAGAGGTAAAGTTTGCGTTCTCCTTGACTTGGAATTTTGCCTGGTGGAAAATATTGTCCCCTTGTAGTAATAGCAGCTCCTGTCCATTCTGAAATCGGTCCTAAAGTCTCTTTGTGGGTCACTTTCCACCGAGCATTTTGCGGGAAATCATTAATCTCCAACTCAGCTTCATAGTGTTCAGGCATGATTTCAGCTTGTATCTTCGCCAGGTTTTGATGGATATTTGCAGCAGCTGCAAGTGCAAGTGCCCTGGCTGCAGCATCAACAGGAAGATTTGCACCTGCAATGGGGGCAACGAAAGGAACAGGAAGTGACACTGATGTCTTTGCAGCTCCAGATAAGGCAACAACTTGGGCAGCAACAGCTGCAACCTGTGATAAATCACCACCAGCTTTTCGTATCCCTTCTTCTTCGGAGTCTGAATCTGACTTGTCTTCTTCAAAACCATATTCCCTAGCTTGAGCTTTCTTCGCAGATTTCCTTGCTTCATCTTCCTCTTCATTGAACTTAAATCCACTTCCACCATAGCCTGTTCCATGAACTTGCTCAGTTCCTTGATTTACCTTTGCCATGAAGCTGTTGGCTAATGTCTTCAGATCTGCAGGAACACTTTGTTCAGAAAGTTCCAATGCTTTGACTAAATCTGGTGCATAACGCTCCTCTTCCTGAGAAATGAATGTTATGGCAAAACCTTTTCTACCAGCTCGACCAGTCCTGCCAACACGGTGAACATAATCTTCATAGTGGTTCGGAGCGTCAAAGTTGACAACTAATTCAAGTTCTTTAACATCTAAACCTCTTGCAGCGATACTTGTAGCTATCAAAAGGTTGCAAACATTGCTCTTAAAATCAGAGATAGTGGATTCACGATCTGTCTGCTCTTTTGAACCATGAAGAGAGAGACAAGGATAACCGTGCTTAAGTAAATCCCTGAAGAGAGAATCACATTTATCTTGTGAATGAACAAAAACCAGAATTTTGCCCTTCTCGTACCATTCCCCCAATATTTCTAAGAGCCTTAAGAACCTTTCACTTTCTGGCCTAACCTCAACCAACTGAGTTATATCTTTGTTAACCACACTCCTTCCACCAACCTGGATCTCAACAGGCTTATTCAACACCTTACGTGCTAATATCTCCACTTGCCTAGGAAATGTGGCTGAAAAGAGGACTGTTTGGCGGTCTGGTCGAGTATTCTGGACTATCCTGGTGATCTGAGGCTCGAATCCCATGTCAAACATTCGATCAGCCTCATCCATCACCAAATAGGTTACCCTGCGAAGGTTTGTGATCTTTCCACTACTCGTGCACAATATATCTATCATCCGACCAGGAGTACAGACAACTATCTCAGATCCCCGCTTTAGCTCACTTATCTGCTGAGCAACACCTGAGCCTCCATATACTGGCACACAGTTGATGCCTAAAGGTTTAGAAAATTTCTTAATATCACTATATATCTGTTGGACAAGCTCTCTTGTTGGAGCCATGATGAGTCCAATGGGTCCATCACCAGGAAAAACAGGTGGTTGGTCTTTAATATGCCTGAGCATAGGCAAAACAAAAGCAAGAGTTTTACCCGAACCTGTCTTTGCAATCCCAATGCAGTCTCGACCATTCATAATGATAGGAAGCGCCTGAGCTTGAATAGACATGGGCTTCTCAAAGTTAAGCTTTTTAATGGTATCAAGAATTTTGCTAGTTAAGCCAGTTTGGCTCCAAGTTTTGATCGGTTTTGGGACGTCCTTACCATGTATCTTTAGCTCAAACTGCTTTCTATAAGCCACAACCTCCTCAGGAGTCATCCTGGAAATTTCCTTCACTTCAATGTAAAAATTCTTTCTGAATGATGGATACTGAATCTTTGAGTGATCAACAATAGCAAGTTTCTCAGCCTTAGTTTTCTTCACTCTCTTAATGAACTCATCATCATCTTCATCTTCCAACCCAACACCCTCATCCTCAGGATCCTCATATTCAGAATCAGAGTCTTCACCCTGAATTATTCTGCCCATTGCATTTTTCACACCTTTTCTACTTTGTTCACCGGTACTAATAACTTTTCTTGAGGCCTTCGTTTCAGTGGCAACAACTTTGGCCTCATCAGGTTTGGCTGAATTCTCAGCACTCTGCAGCTTCTCAACTTCAGGCAACACCATGGAGTTCATGAAAGCATCAAGTGGGTCAATTTCTTCATCTTCATCATTATTGCCCCCTTCAGCTTCCTTACGTACAGCAGCATCTCCATTATCAGAATCAACAACCATGAGATTTTCATTTGCATTGGGCTTGAAATCTCCATCATCGATGTCCATATCTTTACCCAATTTCGCCGACCTCCCAGCAGCTTCCTCATCATCAGAATCCCCGTCCAAAGTCCAATTCTTACCAGTTGTGGGCTCCTCTTTGGCCTCTGATTCGCCAAGCTTCTCCCTCTCCTCTTCTTCCTTCTTCCTTCGAGCCTCCTGCCACTCCTGCACTCTGCGACGCCTCTTCTCCATTTCCTCGTCCAGCTTCTGCTGCTCTTCCTCCAGGTCCTCCTCCCTCGTCTTCTTTATCTTATTCTCCTTATCGCCCACCTCCTCCTCTGCTCGAGACCTCCTGTTATCTTCGCTGCCTTCCCTATGTCTATCAAACCGGCTGTTTTTTTCCCGATCTCGCTCCCTAGAACCCTCCCTCCGACGCCGCTTTCTGTCATGCTCTTCCTCATCCTTCTCCGACACCCGCCGCTTCTCCCTCGTCCTCTCTTTTTCTCGGTCTCTCTCTCTTTCTTCCTTCTCCCTCTCTCGTTCCTCCCTCCTCTTCGCTCGTTCTCGTTCCCGCTCCCTCTCCTCCCTCTCTCTGGCCTTCTCCTTCTCGCGTGCCGCCCGCTCCTTCACCTTCTCACGAGCCCTCTCCTCCCTCTCCCTCTCTTCTCTATCTTCCCTATCTTTGTGTCTGTCCCACTTTTCTCCATCCCTCGCCTTCTCCCGCTCCTTCTCCTTGTGCCGGTGGGATTCCCTATGCTTCTCCCGGTGCTTTTCGTCGGAATCGCGGACTCTGGCCGCCTTCTCCCCGTCCCTAACTTTGCGACGGCGCTCGCTGATCTTCTCCTGCTTCTCTTTCTCCTTCTCTTGATCGCTCCGGAGGGAGTCATCGGAGGAGCTGTCGTCGTACTTGGATCGCTTCTCCTTGCCCATGTCAGAAACCCTAGCGAACGCGAACGACGAAGAGAAGAACTAGAATTCCCGTGCCAGGGGTCGACTCGGGAGGAATTTTCACACAGTCCTCTAACTTTGTCCGAATTTTCATTTTGGTTCTCAACTTCAATTTGCGTGCATGCCACTTATTTTAAGCTGTGATTATTTATTACATGATTAAATCGGAAGACTGACTATTTTACGGATGAAATTAATATAAAGTTAGGGAATCATGTGATTAGATCAAAAGTCAAAACGAGAATCGTGTTAAGAACTACAAATGAAAATTACTCAGACATATTCTCATGCCACGTTTTATTATTTACTAAGATCAGGTCACCATAAAATTAGAAAAACAATTGTCTTTATGTTAAAAGAACTACGGTTGAAATTGATATTATAAATTGAAGTTAAGGAATCAAAATCAAATCTAATAAAGTAAAGGGATTATAGGTGAAAATTAGTGCTCCAGTTTTAACCAAAAAAGAAAATTAGAAAAGGTAAAGAGGGCAGGACTTACATGGGCCTCAAGGCCCAGTAACTTTGGGATTTTAGAAAAATAAGTGTAAGCTTTTTTTTTTTCCTAAAACCGAATATTTGGAATCCACCAAAGAGAAAAATTATGAAGTTTAATCTTGATTATCTTTTTCTTATTAACTACAATGGCTTATATTTATAGAGGCACTACTTTCATTTAGGGCTTTTTTTGGGGGTTTTGGAGGGGTTAAGTAATTATTTTATATTAGATAAGAGGGATGAGATGAAATAGTTAAGTCCCTCTAATACTATATTTCTAATGCCATCAAAACAGTAGAATGAGAAAGAATTACTAATTATAAACCAAATTAATCCTTTCACATTTTTTTTCTTCCTCTAACAAATATTATGATAAAAATAATTTTTATTTATATTTATCTTTTCATTCCTATATTTTAAAATAGTTCAATAAAATAATTATAGAAAATAAACAATATAATAAAAATAGAAAAAATAGGTCAAACAAAGAAATAAAAGAAAAAAATAAAAAAGTGACAAAGAAGTACATAATAAATGCTTGTTAGTTATTAAATATTAAAAATAATTTAATATATAATAAAAGGTAAAAATATCTTTTATATATTTCTAAATTTATTATCTAAATATGAACTTTTTTTAGTGACACATCATATTTCACCACCTCATGACTCATCGTATCATTCCAGCTCACGAGCTCTTAAATTCTAACAAAGACACCCCATGAGAATAGAAAACTAACATGACTCAATCTAAAGAGAATTAAAATTAATTGATTAAAAAAAAGATTCTTTGGATTAACATCATTGCATTATTCAGAAAAAAAGATTGAAAATAGGAGAACCGAAAGAGAAGTAACTCTGAGAAGTTAACTGCTGTTCATCTTGAAAAATCTTTTTTTTTTATTTTTGTGCTGGGAAAAAGAATCTGTCAGATCATTCAGTAAAATTATTAAGCTTCATGCGTCAGTACAACTCTTTTTGTCATTCTGGGCGTCACGTTTTGTAATGGGTTACTGGAGAAGCTAGAGATCATAATAATAAAGGCATTTTTGTTCCAATGGGATATGTAACTGAGCAATTTATCACCTGATAATCTAGAAAAAATGCACTTTTTCCTCGGGATGAAAAAATTAACTAGAACTGTATGATGATCCTTCCTAATTTAATGTGCAATGAGATAACTTAAATTGCTGATATTTTAATTATGATGTTCCACGCATGAAAAATAATTGCTTCAAATATTTTTTTTCGGACAACTAAATTTATTAGCACCCCCTAATTTGAAATCCGAATGTCAACGAAATAATATAGATTAATCAAATTGATTTTGGAACTATTAGCTTGTGTCTACTCTGACATAATCCACTAAGCAATTGTGTCAATCATTACTTCACATATTCTGATAAACAATATCGAAACCCTAAACTACGAGCATTATAATTTATTTCATATTTACCTTTTTAAACCTCATTTTATACGAAGAAAAAATTGAAAAATTGGAAAGCACAAACCGGTCATTTCAAGGTTTTGAATATATACAAATTCCGGAAGTCTGATAAGAAAATGTTAAACCTTCGAGAATAAATTTAACTAGATATCCTCCGATTTGTTAAACGATCCTTCATCTTTTAACTTGTTTCACTAAATATTCTTTCGATCGAAAATAACCAGTTTCTCAATCCTTTCACTTATGTGACATTTAATTTTTAAACAAAATTTATATAAAACATTAAAATATTATAAACAATTTTGAAAACAAAAAAAAGAGGGGCTTGCCTCCCTCCCTCTCCCTTCTATCACCATTGGCTCCGCATGAGCGTTGGCCGAAGAAGGGAAGGGGTGTCAGAGAGGAGGGGGCACAGCACCCCGCGCAAAAAGGAGGGGGAGGGGCGCCACCCCAATTCGCCTCTCCTCCCCAGCGTCGGGGAGGAGAGAGGAAGGAGGGCATGTCACGGGGTCATTCTCGAACACTAGACCACGTGCGACGACTAGGCGGATATGCACCTAGCCAAACCTATTTTGAATGGCAGCGAAAGTTTTATTATCAAGATGACTATACCGAGAGTCGCTCTTATAGGCATTCAATCACGAACATGAATTGAGTGTTGGACTACTCGTCATAGGTCCGTGACATTAGCGCGTTGCGGCGCTAATGTAGTCGCTTAAAGTCCGAAGGGGCGACGAATGGATCACGGGACGCCACGAAGAGACACCGATGTGAGTTGTCACCCCACGCTCAAGGCCATGACACTAGAATTAAAGGAAAATTTACTTGTATTAACTATGATGAAACAAAACATACAATTGGGCCTCGGAAGGCACTAGTGAAGTTCTCCCAGTGTACCGTAGGTATAGAAGTCTTATTACATATTGAAAATACAAAAGACGTACCCTACGGGAACGTCACCTACTTGATCATTCATAAGGATGACCTTACAAGATAAATGTCCTTAGGACGGATAACTTGGTACTCCGCAATATTACGCAATGCGGGGCGGCTGCATGTGTTCCATGGTTTCGACGTTGAGTGGCCGAGAACTTTAAGTTGAGCGGCACTGGGGTCGCGAGGCTTTGCGCTTTGTGTCACGGGAAAACGTCCTGTGACAGAGCGCGTAGAGGGGGAGGACCGCCTTGTATGCAACTTGTGTGAAACAATTCTTGTATGCCTTCAGGAGTAGCTCGGGAAAGAGTTGCTTCAGGGTCGTACAGAACACGATGAAAGTCTCGTCATTCGACCTGCATGACTTGACTCGATGCCTTCATGTTGCGGATGACCGCAACATAAAGTCTCCCTTCCATCGAATGCGAAGTACGGGACCATCTCACCCTCGATGATCGCTCTTGAATTTCGATAGCTTGAAATAGCACAAGCTCTTCGATGTCGACGCTTGTCTGCTTCGGGTGCCTTGTGTCGTTATGATGAGTGACAAGGGTCTTCCCACGGATGCTTTGGGACGCTTCGGGTCTCTTTATGGGCTTGACTCAACGTCTCTATGTTGCAAGTGGTTGCAATGTAGAGTCTTCCATTCCTCCGCCGAGCGAAGAGCGCAGGACCACCTCCTCCTTGGTGATCACCTGATGTTTCAACGGTCTTGCGGCGGGACAAGGTTCTTTGATATAACAATCCATACCTTGTCCATTCTGAGTCGCCATGGTGAGCGACGTGAGTCTCCCCAAGTTCCCTTGTGGTTCAACTCACTGTCTCTAAGTTGCAGATGACTGCAACGTATAATACTTCATCCGTCGAGTATCGAGTGCGGGGTCACCTTACCTTTGGCGGTCATATGATATTTCGACGGTTTGAGGTGAAGCAAGGTTTTCGGATATGACACTTTCTACCTTGTCCACTTTCAGTCGCTATAGCGAGCGACGGGAGTCCCCCCACATTCCTGTGGTTCAACTCGACCCTCTTGCTTCGATGGGCTATCTTTGTCTTTGGCATATTAGCTCCTTTTTGTGACTTGCACTTCTCTCCCCCACCATTGCCCTTGCCCAAGGGCTTTGGTGGTATGACACTTGACTTGGCATGAACGCCTTGGCAGCGGCGACTAGCGAGCGGAGGTTGGGACGATCCTGTCGTTCCAACTCCGTCCTAGTCCAAAGCTTCAACCCATTTGCTTGAAGAACACCAACGCTGGGTCTTCATCCTCCTAGGAACACTGTAGACGGAGCTCGGTGATATCTTTCATGTCCTCCTTCAACATGTCTATTTGGCCGATGCTAAACAACGCGATCTTGACCTCCAATCCCGATTCGTCATGGCTTGCATGATTGTTGAACTGCCTTTTGCTATTGTCCCATATCCTGATGGGGTCCATATTTGCCACATTCCATCTGGTCGCGATGGCATTGCCATCATGAGTTTGCCTCATCTTATCGGGTTTTGGGGATATGCCTTCTTCCGATCCTGGGACCTCCTATTGAAGCTTCGGCAACACCCTCGGGTATGAACAGGGAGCTATCAATGTGCTCGTTCATGAGAGGATACACTTTTGATACTCGTCAATCCACACTTTGGACGAAGTAATGTCATTGTGCCTGTCTTCCTAGATTCTACACCATTGACATACTTTGTCCACCGGGCGGCTTGACTCTCGTGAGAGAGTAGCCGTTCCGGGTCTTCACCGATCCACGAGGATGCTCGTGAAGATGCTTCGCTTATGGTAAGCGGATTGCGATTGGTGAACTCATGGCATGAGCTCCCAAATTCACCTCAATCTTCGTTCGAAGGGACAACATCGCTAGTGTGTCCTTGGAAACCTTCGTATTGTGATCCTTGGAGGCCACTTCGATTACTCGAGGCGCTGGCCGAGAGGAAATGGGACTCCTTCCTTCGGTTGGCGGAGGACGCTTGACAGCAGCATGTCAAAGTTCACCCCAATGCTCGACGCTTAGACCATTTGCCAGATCAGTCGTTGAGTTGAGCGTCGATTTGCGTTGGCATGTATCAGGTTCGTCTCACTCCTCGATGGGTGACATTGCGCCGCTTGCAGGATGACACTTGACGAGACAGGCAAGGCTGACAGTTCGTCCCCAAGTGTTTGCAAGTAATCAACGCTTTGTTCCATCTATGAAAGTCATCTTAGCGTGGCAGGCGATTCTGGCGGCACGACAAGACGCTTGTGAATGATACTCCGTAGCCAAAAGGATGATGCTCCTTAGCCGAAAGGGATCATGAACCTTGATGACCTTGATGCTTATCCTTGAGCCAACTTCTCCCGTGAAGTGATTGTGCGCTTCACGTTGCATGACTGGGCATACGATGCGACGTCACGAAATACCGAGCAGCGCCAGGTTGTCACGATAGTGCATGACCGACAGTCCTTGAATGTGACACGGGCCCTCCGAGTTACACAACATTTGTGTAAGCGACCTCTTCGTATGGGTAGCGCACGACCATCATGCGGAGCATATGACCACTCTTGACGCAGTGCGACACTTCAAAATTCCTTAACTGCATACCTGTGGTGGTTGATATGCTCGAGTGAGCGACGCATGACCATCCCGGTTAGACGGGGCGATCATTTCGTCATCATAATACATGATGGACGTTCCTTGACACGACACGGGTGCATGAGGAACTTGCTGCGGGGGACACGACTGGACGTGCGGCGAGGAAGCTTGTCGCGCATTCCTCGTTGGCGTACATGATCAAGGACCATGGTACCAGTGCACTTGGCATCATAGAGTGTTTTAGCGGAAGCACTTTTCCTACGCCAAAGCACGTTACGACGACACAAGCGAGTTATCGTCACTGGGTAATCTGAGCAGGAAGAACTGCTCTGATACCACTTTGTCACGGGTTCATTCTCGGACACTAGACCACCTGTGGCGACTAGGCACATATGCACATAACCAAGCCTGTTTTGAATGGCAGCGAAAGTTTTATGATCGAGACGACTATGCCGAGAGTCACTCTTATAGACATTCAATCACGAACATGACTAGAGTGTTGGACTACTCGTCATAGGTCTGTGGCATTAGCGCGTTGCGGCACTAATGCAGGCGCTTGGGCGCTTAAAGTTCGAAGGGGCGACAAAGGGACCACGGGATGTCACGAAGGAACACTGATGTGGGTTGCCACCCCACGCTCAAGGTCATGACACTAGAATTAAAGGAAAGCTTACTTGTATTAACTATGATGAAACATAACATACAATTGGGCCTCGGAAGGCACTAGTGAGCTCTTCCAAGTGTACCGTAAGTATAAGAGTCTTATTACATATTGAAGACGCAAAAGACGTACCCTACGGGAACGTCACCTACTTGGTCATTTATAAGATGACCTTACAAGATAAATGTCCTTAGGACGGATAACTTGATACTCCGTAATATTACGCAGTGCGGGGCGACTGCATGTGTTTCATGGTTTCGACGCTGAACGACCGAGAGCTTTAAGTTGAGCGGCACTGGGCCGCGAGGCTTTGCGCTTTGTGTCATGGGAAAACGCCTCGTGACAGGCGCACCCCTCGCCCTACTCTACGCGCTCTGCGCGCAGAGGGGGAGGACCGCCTCCCCCTCTCTTCTTTGGCAGAAGATGGCGATGTCAAACATGCTAGTGCGGCGATCACACCGAGATGCGGTCGATCTTCCTATGTTACAACGACTGTGGTTACCGCCCTACACGCTTGACTACGATGATGGTGGTGGCTACATCTGTTGGCCTATGAGCGCGAGAGGGTTGCGTTTCGATAGCATCGGTCGGCCTCCTGGTGGGATGATTGCACATCGCGACGACGCCTGAAGCACGACGGGCTGAGGCTGCGTAATGTCTATTGGAGCAAGCGTGCAACATGAAAGTTGTGCAGCAGACATCAGCGATGTGCAAATCATCCCACCAAGAAGCCGATCGATGCCACTAAAACGTGACGGACGATAGATGCAGCCACCACCATCGTCGTCCAATCATCGAGCGTGCAAGGCGGTAACCACAATCGTTGTAACGCAAGAAAATCGGCCGCGTCTCGGTGTGATCGTTGCACTAGCATGTTTGCCATCGCACTGAGACATTGGACGTCGACGAACATCTCTTTCTCTAGAGAAGATAGAGGGAGGGGGGAGGTGGCCCTCCCCCTTCTCCTCGGTGCTAAGAGGACGGGGCATTGCAACCCCTCCCCCTCCTCCGACCACCGCCAACTCTGCTTGAGCGCTAGCCAACGGCGTCCGAAGGGAGAGGGAGGGTCTCTTTCCTTTTTTTAAATTATTTTAATATTTTATTTAATTTTTATTTAAAAATTAAATGCCACTTCATCGAAAATGATCGAGAAACTAACTATTCCCGATGGAAAGGACGTTTAGTGAAACAAGTTAAAAAATAAATGATAGTCTAATTACAAAATAAAATTGAAGGATATCAATGAGAAAATGTCAAAATTGGAGGGTATTTAACGAAATTTATCCTCTTTAACAACAGATATGCAAATGTGACGCTGATGGTCGACCTGGATGGTCGACCTGGACAACACAATACGCTCGTGATCTCATAACGTGTGTTTAACCTACAATTCAATCCTTCATGATATTCAACCCGTTCCCGAATACCAGCTACTTAATTTACAATATGAGCAGCACCTCAAATTAAACAAATTCAAATCAATGTACCAATTCTCAATGTTGTGGGACTTCATGGAGATGGTAGATTCTGATGAACTCCTGTTGCATGAAATTTGGACGATCTTCCAGTTTGGAGCTTCTCCTGTGGGGAAATGAAACAAAATGTGTTTGTTTTCTTATAAGTCAAAATACACTTTATATGTGTAACATGATGGAAGTAGATTAACCAACAAGAACTCGGGGTTACAACAAATGCTTTAAAGTTTAGCAGAAGCATTGGAATCAATAAACATTAGAAGTACTTTTTTTGCATGGTAAACATTTGGTACTTTGAAGATCAGCCTTTGAACTTTAACAGAAGCATTGGATCAAGTACTTCTTTACAGGACTAATTACAGAATCCGACTTCAACTTATTTATATTGAATCCATTCTCACAACAAACATTTTACACGCAATATTTTAAAAAGTAAAATAGAAGTAGGAAGCTCTCAATGGTTTTGAAGCCTCCTTCAAATGCTATTTGAAATGTCTTTTAATCATTTCAATCCTAAATTTTGTTTACCAAATGAATTACATAGCATTTTGCCCAAACCAAAACACCAAACTTGAACACTCCTTTCAGAACACAGGCCAAGAAAAGCACAAATAATGAAAAGCACCTCTTGGTGCTGACAATTTCTTTCTCCTACCCACATCTGAAATCAGTAGCATATAAAAAAATTTGCTAGTAACATCAGTTAGTTTCGACAAATATTTTGTACGTGTTCAGTTCTTTTAGTATAAGCACTTTCATTTACTTCTTGTGCACTATGGACAACGTATTAAACAATCATGCTTCATTATAATGTTACAACCTTACAAGATGGGCAACAAATAAAACGTCACAACAATGACTTCAAATTGCCTGAGACCATGTGAACAAATAGGAAAACAACTTTCTTGTTGAGTATAAAAAATCTACTACTCTCAGTGTTACCAACATACAAAACTTTCTAATCCAATAATGTATTACAGCTTGAAGACTTCCTAGAACTGGTGCAGATTGAAGAGTATACATATTTATCCAAAATGAAATTAACATTTTCTACAATGGAGCCTCTTAGTCAAAGTTTGGACTTGCCTTTAAATGCTTAAATTGAGGGCTTCATCCCTCCAACCATGTCAAACTTCCAACTATTAGAAGCTTGCTTGGAAGTTCACCAGGGCATGGTGCAAGGAAGGTGATCTTTTTCCTGTCAAGGTCAAGCAATTATTAGCTCCTAAATAAGGATTCTAAGGTATAATGAAGAGTAAGCAGTAGAAAAAAAGTGTACCTCTGTATGTCTATATCCGTGACATAAATAAACCCCGCAACATTGCTACAAAAATTACAGCCATTGTTAGCAAATGTGAATTAATGCAGGTACTTAACATAAGCAAAGGCAAGAAGAAATTGTGTGACAAGCATCTACAGAGTGTTTAGACCCGACCCATGAACAAATATGACCTGCCAATTTGGGGGTGAAATCTGATTTGGGGGCGAAATCCGACCCATCGGGTCAGGTCAGGTGGTCAAGTAAATTTTTCTTCTTTTATTTTTTCTCATTATTTTAACTCCGCCTATGTTTTATAGCCGGTCTCAAGCCCGGATAAAGGAGGAGGGTTGTGTTAGGCCCCGACAGCCAGCGTAAAACCCTGTTGAATCGCATGAACATGAATCAACGAATAGAATGGCGACGTATGATCCATGTAGCCGACCCCACCTAGTGGGATAAGGCTTTGTTATTGTTGTTGTTGTATTTTTTCTCATTATTTTATATTATTTAATATGAAAAATACTTTTAATATTAATTTTAAAGCATAAGATAAGTTTCCTGAATATCTAAATATTATTTCCATAATTAAAATAATTTATTTTAATTACTTTTTAAATATTAGACCAAATATAAGCTTAAATTTAAATAAAAACTAAAAATAATAAAAATAAAGAAAAGATCGGGTCATCGGGTCGCGTCGAGTTGGAATTTCCCAACCTGTACCCGACCCAACCACCCTTTAGGTTGTGGTCGGGTTGGGTCCGACTCGACCATGGACCCAACCCGACCCTCGGGTCGAGTCATCGGGTTCATGAACACCCCTAAGTATCTAAGAAACCTAATTGTGAATCCCAACTGAATGAAGTACAAATGGATGTGACATATAATGCATACAAAGATTCTTCATGCTAATGGCATAGTTTAAACTTTTCTGACTTCAACATTATAACAAAAGAACTTGGGTCGCTTCTCAACCTGAGAATAATTAACAAGGTGAACACTTATTTATAGCATGCGAGAATGTCATTTCCTTGTACTAATTTGGTTCCTAAAATTCTTTTTTTCAATGTGCATACTCTCTAAAGACGGGAATTTGATTCTTGGTTTGATGTTATTATACCAATGTTGGAAAGCTTATACGGATATCTAAATTGGTTAATCACCTGGAAATGATTTTATCAGGTTCCTTCGCATAAGAAACAGCTAGAACCTGATGAAGTAAGTCGCGATTTATGTTCACAGCAACTACACGAGTAGGATCTGCTATGGGTTCAGCACCAATAGGCAGTGCTGACCGAGGAGCTTGTGGTCCGCCACCAATTCGGTAAACCGAAATATCGCTGAAGTTGACAATATTTGAATGTGGAGACAGATCATTAGCAAGCCCATAGAAGTACTCCTGTAATAAAACAACATAGTCAGCATATGAGGATTCATAGTAGAGAAAGTTAATATCAAGATCGAAATCATCCATGTAAAAAACCTCCAGATGAAATCATCCATGAAAAAACCTCCAGATGTGCTGATAACATAACTGTTAGCCCAAAAGAAAAAGTGTGTAAAAACAAAAAAACATGCAAAAACAACAGGAAACAAACTTTCTAACTGCTACAAATATTTAGTACTCAACCCCAATAGGAGAGCATGCAAATGACAACATATACACAGATGGTGCACCATGCACCTCTTTTTTTTTAGAAGGAAAAGGATAACTATCGGTTGGCATATACATATACAACAACAACAACAAGCCTTATCCCACTAGGTGGGGTCGGCTATATGGATCATACGACGCCATATTCGTTGATCCATGTTCAAGAGATTCGACAGGGTTTTACGCTGGCTGTCGGGGCCTAACACAACCCTCCTCCTTTACGCTGGTTGGCATATACATATATATATATATATATATATTTATAAATATATATATATATGAAATGGAAATGATATACAAGTGTGGGCCCACAAGGAGAGAGCAACACAAAATGAAAAAGTATGTCAGCTATCCAAAACCCCACTCCTAAACCCCACTCCTGGAGAAGAAAGGAGATGTGTACAATATGCTCTTTCTAACATTACAACAACAACAACAACAACAAAGCCTTATCCCACTAGGTGGGGTCGGCTACATGGATCATACGACGCCATTCCGCTCTATATTCGTTCATCCATGTTCATAAGATTCGACATGATTTTACGCTGGCTGTCGGGGCCTAACACAACCCTCCTCCTTTATCCCGACCGGCTATAAAATATAGGCGGAGTTTGATTATGAATCATCAAAAGTATTTAATTGTTATTTGAAATAATATAAGAGAGGTCAAAGGAAAGAAATTAATTTATGCATATATGAAATAAAAGGGGACCTGTTAGAATATACAAACAGGGTAAAAAAGATTAAAAAAAGTTGGTTGAAGGATTCGATCCCTGGATGACAGCGTGAATACCTGATGTACAAACCAGCCCTCCTATGTTAGCAAAGTGTACAAAAGGCACACTAGACGCTATATATCCAGTGCCTGCACGTGCAGGCACCTGCCTCCGCCTTTGCCCGTCTCCCTCCCAATACGCCGATGACCCTGCAAAGGCCCGGACCACTGCCTCCCTTAACCCACCTCCCCTCTTCCCCATCGCCAGATTCTCGTTGACAGCAGCAGTGTCGGGTGGACAACCACTCTCTTTTCCTGCCTTTATGATCCCGTTTTGGCATCCCTTCAGGCCATCATGTTGGAGGAACTCAGCAATGCCTGTTCACACCTTCGGGCCAGCAAATTTACCTGACTTAGCACAATGGCACCATCATGCATATCGAGGATAGACAGACTTTTGGGATCATTAGAGCTTGCTGAGGCCCATCACTTGGCAAATGTCCAGGCGCTGGACCAACTGCAATGTTTTAATAATCGGACCGACAACTCGACCGGACAACCAACTAGGTCGTGGTTGGCCCGGTTGGATCGGGTTCGACAAGGTTCAATCGGATTCTATTAAGATAATGTTAATTATAATAATTTTAAAGATATAATCAATATTATATGATGAATAAAAAAAGTTAATCATAACTTATAATTCATAGTAAAATATAATAAACAAATATTAATTAAAATTTAATATTCATATAAAGACTTCAAGTTATTGGTATTAATATACTATATTAATTCTTTTAATTATTCTTCAATACTATTTTATGATGATAATATACTTAATATACTACATTAATTTATTTTGTCACATATCAAGCTTACCTTCTTTTTTTTTTAATACCTTCCTTTTTCTATTTCCATTAATTCCTCTCTCCCTATTAATTTTCCATCTTTGTTTCTTTTTTAGCTTTCACCTATTCTTTTTTTTTTAAACGAGAAAGGACGACTAGCAAGAAGGTAGTCATCCAAAAGTTCCATTAATAATAATAGTAGAGATTACAAAAAATTTGATAGAAAGGCCAATAAACTTTCAGGCCATGAACAAAAAGACAGCAAAAACACCACTCTAAGACACCACTTCATATCAAAGATGGCCCCTGATTCCATGCCGTGTTGAACAGGCATACAAGACGGATGACAAGAGCCCACAACGGTCATCCCAAGCATTCAAAACTGACAAGTACCCACACCGGTCATCCCATAATATGAGACCCCAATTTTCTAAGGAGGGCATAAATCATCCTTCAGATTTCACAAGCCTAGAGGCCACCCCCTGTAGCTGGACGGTGCACATCCTTTGAGCAATTGGATTGCGGAGGTTGCGGACCTTCTGAGAAGTTGGGTTACGGGAGTTGCGGATGGGTTTTCGCCTGACACCACATCCTTGAGCCACCAGAGCAATAATGTCTGGATCATGTCCCAAAAAGAGTTCAGAATCAGCAAGTGCAGCCGAGTCGCCAGCCACATCTGCCTCAGATGATGCCGCCTCAAAGCTTTCACCTATTCTTAGTTTAAATGCATTTCCAATTTTTTACTTTCCTCTCTCCTAATTTTTTACTCAAGTCATGTTTCTTGCTATCATCACGGTCCTTCCTAGGTCGAGATTTTCCTATTTATGGAAAAGGCGTTCTTCTTGTTGTGTTTTCTTGGTTACTCAAGACATGGCTTCTAATTTTTGGAGGATGCTTGGGCTTCTTGGATCTAAGGCTTTATGTTAAAACTCCATCCCATCTTTCTAACATTAGTTCCCACAAAAAATCACTCGGTTCTGATGGAGTCAAATGGCCTGGGAACCGGCGAAAAAAGACGCCAGTGGTCTCTATCTAGTCAAAACTCAGGGAGACCGCCACAGGGTCTAAAAAAGTCGTCCAATACCTCGGCTGTCGGACATGCAAAAATAGGTGATCAATATCCTCTGCCTCATGACACAAAACACAGGACATGTCTGTGTGAGGTGCACATCTCGCCTATAGATCTCGACTTGCATGTCCTGGTGAGAAGCCAGTTCTGCCACATAAGTTAAACAAAGATATACCCGAAGTCCTCTGATGCTAACATGTCTAGAAGGAACGGATGTAAAAACTACTAGCCATTCTCATCTGTTAGACCTGGAGCGGTTGTGGAGCATCAGAAGCTCGGTGATGCACTGGTCCATGAGGGCTGATCTAAATAGAGGGGTCCAAGAAGGGACACTAGCCTCGGATTTTTGAGCTGCAGGCAGTTGAATTTTTTATTTCGTGTACGGCTCTCACATGCTAACCTGCATTGACCAGCGACAGGCTGGCTAGCGGATGACTGGTCCGAGCCTGCGACAGACTGGCTAGACTGCGCCAGGCCTGCAATGGCAGGCGTCCTGTTCACTGGCGGCGACTGCGACCGTGGCTTCCCCTGGCTAGCGACCACCTCCGCCCACGAGGTAGAGCCCAGAGAATACTGCAGCCGGAGCATGAATCTGCTGGCACCTGCGCAAAGGATCACCGACACTGGCAGCGTGCGGTCCGGGCGGAGCTCGACCCTGATAGAGGTGACCGACAAGTCCGGCGATCCGATTGTAGGGAGGGCGTCGGAGATGGGGTAGCCGATGTGTCGCGCCACAGCCATGGCAATTTCCGGCCGTTGAAGGTGGAGGGTCAGGCTGAGTATGTCAACTGACCGGCATATCCAGGCGGTGCCACTGTCGTGCCGTCGTTGATCTTCCATTTTCACCACACGACCTCAGAATAGACCTTGGGGTACTGTTGCAGGCTCGTCAGAGTTGAAAGGAGGGTATTGCGCTGTTGTACGGACCCTGGGATGAGCAGCCAAAGCGTTGGCGAAATCTGGCTCAGATGGAATGGAGGTGTTGTACCCACCATGGCGATGACCGCCGACCGAAGAACTGCTAGATCCGGAGGGGGGGGGGGGGACCTCGCCGACGATGCAATCGTTGAGGATGTCGATGGTGATGGAGGTTGCCGTGGTGGAGGGTTTGCTCGGCAGTCTCCTTGGCGGCCGTGCTTGTTCGGTACAAGGATATGATGACCGCAAGTGGCCTTCGCCTCTGCACCGGAGACATCGTAACAGACCTCGGCAGTGTCTCGCAAGGTAGCTGCCCTCGAAACATCTGTAACAGTGTGCCGATGATTCCCGATAAGTGCGGCACGGGCGAGGTTGGTCCAGCCATCAGCAGTGCATTCCTTCCTGTGACACATGGTGGGCATGTGTTGAGGGGCGGTGGCACCATCGGCTGTCCGGGGTGGTGGTGGGTGGCGCCACTGGCAGGGCCGCCGGAGGTGGAGTGTGGGTTGGGGTGTGGTTACAGGAGCGAAATTACTATTCAACCTCTTGGGCGCGCACCTCTTAGCATCATGTATATGATCGATTATAAAGCAAAATCATTTTGATTTAACATCATCATTAATATATTGTATATAAAATCATTGCAGTCTCAAAGTTCTACTATTGAGCGAAGAATTATCCTTTGATCATCGATACCCCAGAGGTTGTACAAACAAGCAATCACTACTAAAAATATTGTCGTAATGAACCCAAGAAGAAAGAGAGATAAAGAAAGATGCCTTATACATGGAAGATAACATTCCCATACTTGCAACAGGTCGAAAGTCAGGAAACACAAAAGAAGAAGTAGAACTAGAGCAATGTAGTTACAAAGTGCAATTCATTACATAATAAAACTGTGTTAAACAAGATACAACCATTTGCGCTTCACTACAGATTAGCTGATGGCAAGACATTTCTTTGGATGATGTTTCAAAGATGGTGCTTACCCTGATCCTGAAGCTCCTAGACTTTTGACGAAGTTTTTGGTTCCTCAAAACAACCCCTCCTGATTTATGAAGTTTCACAACATCCACATTGGGTTTGCTTTTTAGTACATCTTTTAACATGCTGCAAAGCTTCTCCTATAAAGTAATGAAACAGAAAATGAGTATGTTCACCAGACTGGAATATTGCTTGAAAATTGCATATGAAAACAGTACATTTATAGGTGTCATCAAACTAGAATCATAATAAACTAAAAAAGGCACCAAACATATAGAACATTCAAATGATTTCTTTTTTTGCAAATAGCAACCAGAAGTTGATGATCCAAAGTTGCCACCACCCTGATAAAATGTCATACAGGCATCTATTTCAGCATATAACTACTGTCACATGAGAAACGTAAAAGCAGGTAATGCAATTTACTGGGAAGCGTAAATTTTATTAGTAAAATAGAAAGTATAATGAATGGTAGAAAGTGGCCGATAAAGATCAATCATCATCACAAAGAATACATGCATGCATGAGAATATTGCGCTGGAACCCAAAAAATATGAATATATGACCAGTGATTCAGTATATATAAACTTTCTTTTTTGAGAGAAGTATATCTAAACTTTACCTGCCCCAGGACCAGGACAACGTTAGCACTGAATGTATCAATTGCATGAAGAAGCAACTGTGCTCCAAAACAAAATGGACAGATGCACATAAGTTATACAGTTGGGGTAAAAATAAATAAATGTGAAAAATTCGCGCATAATTAGCTGTTATAAACCGACCTCGTAACCAAGGCCTTCTACCCAACCCATGGTATTGATCACCATGCCTGCAGCTCTAGATTCAGCATTGCCTGAGAACTGTCTTTCTAGAGTTTGAGCAAGTTCCTTTGCAAGCACCTTGTAGAAATCTCCATTTACACTATTGGGATAGTAAGATTCTTAGTAAAACAGTAATTACTTAAATCAATGAACTAAGAATCATCACATTTATTGATCTCATCACAACAATTGAAAAGAACAATTCAATAGTAGTCACTTGGGAGTTGTGTGGCCATAGAAATGAACGAGTGGCATTTCCAAAGGAATCCCTTCCAACACATCAATAGGCATCTCAATTGGGGTAGCAGCAATGCATCCAGGAACAGTTATTGATCCCTGGCCAATATCAAGATCCACAAAGGTGGGTTTCCAACCTTGCTTGCATGCCCAACTTAGAAGCATCCTGCACAAACTACTCTTTCCAGAGTCCGTTGGCCCCACAACAATAACTCGAGGCCCCTGAACATCAAAAGATATAGTAAGGTAGGAAATGGTAGGACGTGAACATGAAAGCATGAAGGTCATTTTTCGGGAATCAAACAAATGTAGTAATAAAATTGTAAATATGTACATGGAAAAGAATTTGTAATGTTAGGTTATTCATTAAGTTGTAGAATGAGTTAGGATAGCAGATAAAAAATATTTTTTTTTAGAAGAACAGATAAAAATAATTGTGCACCAACATAACATTATTTTTATCAGAAAAGGTTCGCCTACAATATAGGCTTTGCAAAACTAGTTATAGAAACAAGATAAATAAGTGAAAAACATGTTAAATAATTCTAAGGTATTATAACGATCATTGTTCTATGGCCCATTTGGTTTCAGCTAAATTCTTGTATATTAATTTTGTTTGGAAATGCGAGCGGAATGGCGTCGTATGATCTATGTAGCCGACCCCACCTAGTGGGATAAAGCTTTGTTGTTGTTGTTGTAATTTTGTTTGAAAAGTTCTATATTCATAAATGCCAGATTTTATGTGGAGAATTTTAAGCTGTTTGTCAAAATTTGGACAAATCTGAACTGCGGAAGTTCCAAATGTTTATGGTTGTATATACACACACCCTTAAATTATAGCATGATTATGGAAATTAAATTGGATGAACACATGTTGATAGACATCCTGTTCCCTCAATAAAAGAAAAAAAACTCATTTATGTCTTTGTTTTTCTATGTGTTTGATTTAGGTCAAGTATAAGAACCTGCAGTCTTATAGCATTTGCAACAATATAACTTTTTTTTAGAGGTGCAACAAGATAACTTAGCATATTGTAAAGGGAGAAAAGGATGACATAAAGGTGTAAAATCATCCTGCTTAAAATTCAAACTCTGACATGACTTTTTTTGTTACTTACAGTTAGGCAATGGTAAGATACTATATTTCTTGGACAAACCATGACCACGCAAATTGACATGAATGCTAAAAGTGCAATTTTCTAAACTATTTGGACAGATAACGTTGTCTGGGATAGCAATAAAATGGTTGACCATGAAATTTAGTTTCTGATAAACTCGATAGAAATTCATTTCAACTAAGCAAGTATGAAAAGCTTCAAATTAGAAAATAAGCTAAACGTCCATTAAACTATAACTGGAATTAAGAACTAAGCAGCTATCAAGTAAAATCATAGTTTACATACCTGCGAAGACTCTAGGTCGCTGCTTTGTGACGCTTTAGCACGAGCTCTTCGCGAGTCAAGTATAGCGTGAACGTTTACATAGCTCACCATAGGTGTCTAAAAACCATGAAACTTTTATTACAGGCAATTCAAATGCCAAACGTAACGCGCCAATCAAATTAATACCAAATTGATGTCACTACCTCATCCGCCACATACTCAACTTCGGTTGTCCCATCCAATTCGATGGTCGCCCCATGCCAAGTAAAAATCTGCGCCATTTGGCACCAAATATGATAAAAATCACATCTTCGTGGTCGTAAAGCCATAACTGAAGGTAAAAAAAGGGAAGATCCTAACGGCTATCTTGCTTCGAGGAGGGACGGAGATCCAGTTCCCCGGGGGGAGCTCGGTGCCGAAGATCTCGGCGGTGCCACCGGAGAGGAGGCGGACGCGGACGGAGTGGTCGGGGCCGACCTCGACACGCAGCTCACTCTCCTTCGCGAGCTTGAACTGGCGGACGTTGCCAGAAGGCGGCACAGCCAACCCGGAGGCCATAGCGGGTGAGAGCCGGAGACGATTAGGGCTTCCGAAAACCCAAAACCCCAGCGCGAATTGGGGGACTTATTCTTTCGCTCCGCGGGCGGGTCGTCGGACGAACAGAACAGGAGACGAATTCATCGACCATGCCGGCATCAGACGGCAGCAAAAAAAGGGCCAAACACTGCACACGAATCTTAAGGATGCGAAAACATTGGCTGATTGAAATAGAGAAAATATTTGGGCTGGATTAGAATGCCCAAATAAATCATAAACCGATTCAAAATATCACTTGGACGAATCAATTCAATTGCTTTCAAATTTGTTCATATTTTTAATCCAGTCATTCAATTTTAATTTATAATAACTAACTAGTTCTCTGACTTTTCAAGATCCTAATTTATTTCTTAAGAATTTACTATGAAATGAAAATGAAAACATATCAACTATCCAAAATCTCACTCCCATATAAAAAGAAGATGTGGTGTACAATACGTTGACTATAAAAAAATCATTTGATTTCACCGGAGCCAAATAGCATAGGAATAAGCTACTCCTCAGCCTCATGACACAACACAGGACATGTTTGCATAAAATGCACATCTCGTGAGGAGCCGCCCCCGCCACCCCCTGCATAAACTAAACAAGGATCTTGACTTTCAACTGTATACGAGATCTCTAGATGAGTCCAATGTCCACCAATCCTCTGCCAAGAAGAATCTGAATGTAAAGACTACGAGTCGAGCAAAACTCCCGATAGCCATTCCCATCTATTGGTCGGGGCGGAGTAATCCTCTAGTGGAACGTTGGGAGCTCGGTGATGCGTTGGTCCGTGAGATTAGATCTGAAAAGGGGGTCCAAGAGCCCGAATTGAGATCACTAGTCTAGGACCAAGTTTTCATATTTTTAATTCAGTCATTCAATTTTAATTTATAATAACTAACTAGTCCTCTAACTTTTCAAGGTCCTAATTTATTTCTTAGAATTACTATGGAATGAAAATGATATTCAAGTGTGGGAAGAAAAAATATATTAACTATCTAAAATCCCACTCCCATAGAAAAAGGAGATGTGGTGTACAATACGCTTCCACAAAAATCATCTGATTTCACCAGAGCCAAATAGCACAAAAATAAGCCAAAAAAGATTCGAATGGTACTTTCCATGTTTGTCTCTGTCTAGTCAAAACTCGGACAAGGGTTTGAGAATCATGGGGAACATGCCCATAAAGGTCGTTCGCTGTCAAATATCTTGAATTATCTGACATGCAAAAATAGGTGATTCCTCCTCAGCCTAATGACACAACACAGGACATGTTTGCGTGAGATGCCCATCTCGACATGTACATCATGTCCCCCCGCATAAGCTAAATAAGGATCTTCACTTTCAACGGTATATGGGATCTCTAGATGAGTGTCCAATTAAGGAAGAAATCGAATGTAAAGACTGTGAGTCAACCAAGATTCCCGATAGCCATTCCCATCGGGGCGTAGGGGAGCAATCCTCTAATGGAGCATCAGGAGCTCGGTGATGCATTGGTCCGTGAGATTAGATCTAAAAAGGGAGTCCAAGAGCCCGAATTGGGATCACCAGCTGAGACCAAGACTCTGTAACTGACACGCCACGATGAGTCGCTAATGAATACAATCAGGGGAATTCCTCTACAAGTGAGCCTTTGGAGATCCAATTATGTCATCAGAATGAGGACTCTCCGGAAGTGAGTGAGGGTGTCATGAGCATGGAGCCAATGTCGTCACTCCCCTCTAGAATGATAAGGCCCCGTGGGGTAATATGAAGCTCGACTCTCAATATAGGTCCCATCCATAGCAACTGTAGAAGATTGACACTACTGTCTATCTCATGATCCTAGTTGATGCAATGAATATCTGGAACCCCAGTTCTCCTTGAGAGGTGGGACGACAAATATGGCTCCATGCAACAAGATGGATTCCACGATGGTCAGAGCTCGCTAGAAAAACCTACTCTTCAAGGAATCCATGTATTTGAGAACCTACGCTAAGTATGTCGAAAGCGCTGAGATGACCACCCCAGGATAGAAGTCGTGAGCTCCTCTGCGCCATGTGCTCGATGACTAGGGTCCATCGGTGGGAGCTAATATGGAGATTGGAGATATGGAAACCTAAATATGTGATTGGCAGAGTGCCAACTGGAGTGCAAAGCTCGACCACATATCATGCATCCTCGGGGACCATGTCGAAGGGGATGAAGAAGGATTCACATGATTTATTTGGAGTCTGGTCGTCATGCTGAAAAGCTCAACGAGGATGGCCACCCGTCGGGCCTCTTGCTCGAAGCCCCGTGTCATCTGCATATAGAAGAACAGGGACTAGGCTTCTATCGAAGCCGCTGAAGAGTGTCTCCATGCACGACGCTTGAGTACATCTGGCGAGGACGTCAGTTGCGTCAGAGTTTCAAGCAACCTTGGCGGACCCCCGGTTCCTGCTGGACCCACTTGCCTGACTTGCCTCACTGATCACGACCGAGAAGGAAGCGATAGTGATGAATTCGCCTCATCCATGAAATCCAGGCACGAACGTGTCCCCACTTAATAGAAAATCTCAAATAAGTTTTAAAATTTATAAATCTAGCACACACGATAAGCCTGAAAGTGCACATCGATCGATGTAGTACTTAGGATTCATCCCAAGAGAGTGCTCTAAGAGCTCGATATGAAGTCTTTGTCAAAAGGGAAAGAACCAAATTTGGAAATGATATAGAAAGGAAATAGTTTTATCCTAAGAATCATGAAACACATGATTACACTAATTTTTAGCATAAATTAGAAAATCAAGGCAGAGGATCTAAAATGACGTAAATCAAATATCAATATGATTGAACACCAGGGCTTAGAGAAAATTATTCAAGGACTTCCATTTCTTAGACTGACATAAAACTAATAAAGTTGTTGTAGATGACAACGGGCATTTCCACTCTCGTGGAGGATGCCATCCAAGCAAGTCACTCTCGTGCTTGTCGGTTATTGAACCTACGGATGTGGGTCCTCACCCAGAATGCAACTGCCATGCAGGACGTTCTAAGGTACCGATTACCTACATGGGGTATTTGTCGGCATACCCTCACCTTTATACTTAGAGGGATCTAGAGACAAGACATAAGTTAGGACTCAGACAACTCTCAACCTGTACTAAATCTTGACAAATGATAATTTCTCTCGGGTGGATTCCCTTAAGCTAAACTTCATGAGGAACATGAAGAAAACTCCAAGAAGATCTATCGACCCTATTTAGCTCTAGTCAATAGTGATCCTTTAGACGTAACTCAGTCGTCGCTCCACCTCTCGAAAGGGAGTCACGAATTCTGTAGAACCAAAAGTAGTTTGGAAAGAAGAATGCAAAAACAACAGAAAAGTTCATAAAATACCCTAAGCTTCCCTCTTAGGTTTCCTCGGGATTGGTGATTGATGATCCCTCTAATATGTTTCAATCATCACCCCACCTTTCGACATGATTGCGATGTACTGAATGCCATCTCATACCAAGAGAAACTCAGGCCCTTGCAACATAAAATAACCTCTTGAAACAAGAAAACAGGGTAGGAAAATTTGAGTCGCATTATGCCTCACTGAACAAACTCAACTCAAGCTTCTCGCCCCTTAGTCTTGAAGCTTGAGTTAAGGAAGATAATGCTCTTTTGGACCAATGCACAATGGATAATTCGATTTGTGAGAGCACATTCAACAGATCATAATGATCATTAGTAAGATCGAGATCAATAATGAAACAATAAACGTAAGACATAAGGAAATCGATAGCTGCTTAACATAAACTCAAAAAGATAGGTTCAGAAACATCGACGTCCATCACAACTCTCCCCATACCTAGATGGCTAGTTTAGCTACACATAAGTGTCAAGAGTGACACCCCGTCCATGTTCATTAACATCCACAAAGAAAAGAGAGAGGAAAAAGAAAAGAAAAGAACTTGCTCGCCCCCACTTTTCTCACTTCTCTTTCCTCTATGACCCCTTTTTTATAACTAGTTGTTTTGCTTTTTATCCTCCACCAAGCTGCCACGTGTTTTGCTTTTCACCCACTCCCTTGTCCACATTGGCCTACAATATGTGGGAGGAAGCTTCCTTTCTTCTAGTGTCTATCGGAAGGTATCTCCCTCCAGTTGCTCGCTATTTTGAATCGGCCGTGTTGATAAACTGATTGTCTTCCTCACTAATTTGCCTAAGTAACTAGGTGAGGGTAGTTCTACTTTTGAGTGTCTCACCTATCATTGATCATCCTATGTTATCCGTCCTTAGTTCGTTTGAGATTTCTGCACGAAGAATAGGTGTCAAAGAGTAGTAATGCAGCCCTGAGAAAAAAGAGTTTTTCTTTTTCATCATATAGATGTGGAGAAATTGTAAAAGTTGTATTTAAAAATAAGATGTGTGTTCTAACATAAAAACATAACAAAACATGGGATGAACGCATACTAAACATGTATAAAAAGGAGTTAATGATTTATGTACATCAAATTTCCTCATACTTAGGTTTTTTGCTTATCCTCAAGTAACAATTAGAGACTTAGGATTTATGACTGATGCATGCAAAATATAACGTCTACTATTTTTATTAATATTTTTATAATTTGATCATGATATGCATCTCATCTCTAATTTAGGTTAATGCAGGAGCCGAAGTCCACAGACCAGACAGTTTTGTGTGTGTATATCCATAATTTTTATCTAGTGAGATAATGATTTAGTTCTCGGCGTGTTCTTTTGCTTTGGAGAGAGAAGCTTCTTTCCTGAAGTAAATAACGAGTTTTCGGATTCAGTACTATTCTGATAAATGATTCTAGGCCTTACCTTTGACGGTTGGTCGTTTATGGCAGCTTTGTAATGTATCTTTGGATGGATGTTATGTGGTTCATTCTACTTTAGATTAATAACACATTGAGGTACACGGGAATCTTCAAGTGAAGCAGCAATGTTGAGGCGACCTCTCCCTCCAGTTTCTTGGACGCAACGTGTTGTTTGTAGGACATCTTTACAAGTTCTTGTATTTGTTCAAATTGCGGATGTGCCAACACGTTGATGAATATATTTTTTTTATTGTGATGATTTTTGACATAAATAATTCTCTGACTATTACAAAGATCTTAGCGTATGGGCTTCACATGTATTGTATTGGGCATAATCCAGTTGCTTTTTCTTTGAAATTTAAATTTCACAATGAATGGAAAATTTATTAAGTAATATGTACTAACAAGTTATTTATTCAATGACTGCAAACACGATATTGCCCAGCTAAGATCCTACCATTGATGCAAAGGTAATTATTGGTCGTAAGTTTTTTTTTTCAATTTGTCCATTGAGATATCTTGTAAAATCAAAATAAATAGTAAAACGGTCATGAGAAATAACTTCTTAGTACATATCTTACCTCATAATTTTGGCATTGATTGTGTAAAATTTAAATTTCAAAGAAAAATATCAACTTGATCATGCTCGAAAAATGTGAAACATTTCATTATAGGCCAACAATCACATGCTAGCATAAAATAGTTTCAAATGGATGAACTTTTTCAATTCAATTTATCACAACATACTAAGAAGTTTCCATAACATACTAAGAAGTTTTTAATTCTTACATATCTTTCCTTCAAAGTTTCAACCCTCCATACCACAAACATAAGCCATAATATCAATAGAAAGCAATAGTATTCCAAACATCACTAAGGCTAGGAGGTTCCTCCTACTCCTGCATTCACAAAGCACTTGTAGCATGCGATCCTGGCCCCCAATATCTGACACTACAACAAAATTAACATTTAGGGACTATAATATAGGGACCAATTAATTTTGAGTCCTAAAAAATATTTATTTGGGTCCAATGAGAAAGTGGACCCAAATGTTTCACATTTTTAAAGACAAAAAATTAATTTGTGTCTAATGCAAATGTTATAGGAATCAATTATGATATTGGTGTCTAATAATTCTGCATAAGCATTGATTTTAGGCACTAATCATATCTTTGTCCCGAATAATATGTTGTAGGGACTTATTTGAGTGGTCCCGGAATATTTATTTATTTTTATTTTTCAAAAGTGTTTTGCCCTTGTCGTCTCCTGCCTCATTTTCCCCTTTTTTCTGCCCTAATTCCCTTTGGCCTTTCCCCATTGCTGTCGCTTTGCTGATCATCCCGCTTGCCCTCACGTCGTCGGGCATCCCTCACCTGCTAGGATCCCTCCAACGTCCGCATCGTTGGATGCCCTGTCGCTGCGTTGATGGTCTCCTCGTTGTCCCGCTTGTCCTCACATCGTCGGGCACCCCTCACCTACTAGGATCCCACCAGCGTCCTCATCGTCGGATGCCTTATTGCTGCACTGATCGTCTCCTCGTTGTCCATCTTGTCCTCACGTCATCGGGCACCCCTCACCTGCTAGGATCCCGCCGGCGTCCTCATCATAGGGTGCCTTGTCGCTGCCCTGTCGCTTGCCTTGCTAGGATTCGTTGTGACCTACTACTGCCTTCTCTACACAATCTGCTTTCATTGAAAACGTGAGACCTCTATTTGTGCTTAATCCTTCTTATCTGATACATCATAGGAGGCTCTTCGTCAAGTATTGCTGTTCATTCCCCCTATATTGCTCAAGTACAACTTCTCAGAGAGAGGCTTGATAAATTTCCAGAAGTTTCTGGTGTGGAGATTGCGACTATGACTGCAAACAATGTCTTTCTTGTCGTGCTTCACTGAAGGCTACAGAACATGCCAAGTAGGAACGATTGCAAGGGATCAAAGTTTGATACTTGGGTATGTGTTGATTATCTTATTATTTATCTCATTGTTTTTTTTTCTGGAGATTTCATTTGCTGCCATTTTGAAGGAGTGTCGGTGGCTGGTGCAGATCTGACTCTGCAGCATTTTACAAGTGAACGATTGCAAGAGCAGCACTATTCCTTGACTATACAGGTTTTTCTAGCATTTTAATCTGAGTCATTAGCTTCTCCATGTTTTCTTTTTGTACTTGACTTACTTTAATATAAAAAAATAAAATCATATCTCATATTTTGTTAATGTGCGGTAGAGAACATGAAATTGAGCTAAGGCATGATAATATAACAAAAAGGAAAAAGGATCAGTTCCCAATGTGGTTCCAAAATAGAGTAAGGTTCAAATTGCAAAATTTTTAATGAAATATTACTTATTTAATTTTATATTTATATTACTCTAAATGACATATTTGTAAATGAAATATCTGCACAAGGAAAGATCAGAGCAAATAAATGAAGAATTGTATTCACTAGCATTAGGTCCTGATAAGTGCGTGAATATCTATTCAGGATGCATAGTCAACAGAGTAAGATTTCTTACTAAAGATCGTGAAGAACGTCGAATAACTCAAGACAGTGGAGTATGTGTTTAAGGAGAACACAAGGGAAAAGAAATTGAATTTTATGATGTGTTGACTGAAGTGATTGAGTTAAGTTATGTTAAGGATTGCCGAGCAACTTTGTTTAAATGTCACTGGTACGATCTAGAACATAATAAACCTATTCAAATTGATGAAGATTTTATAAGCATCAATATAAGTAAGCATTGGTATGGGAGCGACTCATACATACTTGCTGTCCAAGCGAGCAAAGTTTTCTATGTTTGTGATACAAAATTAAAAGGGAATTGGAGGGTCGTGCGGAAATTTAAATACTCGACATTTATATGATCTCGCATTCTCTGATTTGTTTCATGATGATGACGAAAACTAGTTGGCAAATGACCCTTATCAAGAGGAGGAGTGCAAAAATGTAAGAGTACAAGGAGATAATTCAGAAATTGGGCTTTTGAGTCATCAGGATATTGATCATGAGGTGTTTGACAAAATAAATGATGTGCAAACTCAGTTTTATTTATGATTCCGAAGAGGATTCATCTCATGATGATGATGAATTTAACATGAATATGAATTTATCAGATGATGAGAATGATATGTAATTTATTTTTCAAAAAATACAAGTAATATAAAATATGTAATGGGTTTTAATTTTTCTTCATATATTTTAATTTAATGTCTTTTCTTTTATGTGATGTTGATTATATTTTACATTATTATGATTGTCTACAAGGATGGCTCCAGCAAAATCTCGTACCAATTACCCTCCTCTAGCCAATGTTGATCCTAATGTTGCATCCACATCAGTGCCTATGCCCATTGCTCCTAGCATCTCCACAGAAGGTTCATGTAAGAATCTTTTCATTTTCATTTTTAGTTCTAACTCTGATTTCATTCTTAAACTTTTTGTTCTGATCATTTTTAATCTGACACTAGTACATTTATGTAGTTCATCTTTTGTGCTTGTATATGGACTCAGTTCAGGACAAAGAAAACATGTACTACATGCATTTCTTTTGTCAAATTTAAAGCATGTAACATAGTTTGTATTTTGATTTTTAAAACAATCTAATCAGTCTCAAACTTGTAACATTACAATTCAAAAGAACGTTCGAGAAAAAAGTCGTGAAATTGCGCTAAACAAGTATTATCGTAAAGCAGGCAAGGTAAAAATCAAAATACCAGAAGGAAAGAACAGACCGGTAGGTATTAATTGTGAAAAGCTAGCGAGAGAAATTGGTAACATTATAAGGCAATGTGCACCTCTAAAGGTAAAAGGGTGGAGTGAAATATGATAAAACAATAATATTTGATCGAGTGAAGCTATATTTATTACTTTATTTATTTAATTATTCCTTCGAGAGTATGCTGAAAAATTATCTCACATGAAACTACTTGTAGGAAAAATCCAATTTGCAATGGGATTTACCTTATGTTGTGAAAAGTGTGGATGAAATTGCACAAGAACACTACAAGAGATTTTGATATGATCTACATCAAGCTTTTAAAGAAGCTGGGGGTGGTGAAGCAACAAGAGCAGCCATACCAGAAGATCTCAAAAATAAAATTGCAGATTGGAATTGGTTGTGCGGTTATTTTGAAAGTGAAAAGTTTCAAGTAAGTAAATTCTCTTCATCTCATATTATTTCAAGTTGGATATGAAATAAGAGAAACTTTTGCCATTCTAAAATTGCATTGCCACAATGGTGTTTTCCATCTATTTTCTGTATGAACTAATTAGTTCTAGAATAATAATGAATATTGACATGTATCACTTTGTTGTTCAACTTGACTAAAGCTTAAGCTAATCAAATTAGGGTCAATTATGTATCACTTCCCAGCTTTTCTCCTATTCTTAGTACATGTGAACCAAGCGACTTCGTGTGTTCCATTATTAAACTCCATTGTATTAGAGCAACATCTCTGCTCCAAGCAGGAGAATGCTCAAAGTTCACTTACACTTATTATTTCCTATTGATCATATCTCCCTGGTCAATTAGTGGAAGGAATGATGATAACTTCACATTTACACTAATTATTGTTTTATAATTTCAGGTAAGAACAAGAGCAAGTACTGCAAATAGGAAAAGTTTAAAATTTGTTCACACGAGAGGGAGTCAAACATTTGTTGCTGCACAAGAGCGGTAACTTTGCATATATGATTTATATTCACAACTTTTCTATATTCATAGAAAATTATTTTAACATAAATTTATATTTGTTTCTTTATTATAGAATTGTGATCGTATCGAACTTTACAAACATGCATATTATGGAGAGAGTGGATAGGTACATGAGGATGCTAAAGCAAATTATGTGAGTACAAAGTTTAATACATCATATTGTTTTTTTCATTTACTCCTATCGTCATCTACTTCCCTTCAGTGGCTACGAAAATTCAAGAAAGGTTTCAAACTATGCACTTATGAATTATGATGGTATTTAGTGCACTGAGTTTGAGAATCCGAGATTGTGTAAGATGTCTGATTTTTATGATCTGTTCTCATTGGGTAGCAAACATCATAATGTTCCACTATTTTTATGATTTGAATTTGCATAATTGTGATTGATTCCAGTTGGATGTTGTTCCTCCATGTATACTAATAATATAGAGAATGATGTTATTATGTTGGATCTCAATACAGAAAATGCTATTGAAAAAAGAGCAGCATGCCATCTAGGCAACAAATCAAATATAATGTTCTCTTTTTCTGATCATTTGAGGTAGGTGGTCCTGCAGGAACAAACCTTTATGGATTGGAACTAAAGTGTTGATCCCATCAACTTTCAGAAAGAGTGGACTGTAATGCATTACTTTTCTTTTAATATTCATATAATTCAACTAAACTATATACAAATACAGATGTTTTATTTTATTGACAATGATTTTGGGAGACCATCATTATTGATGTACTTAAAACCTTGCATAGTTCATCATATGGGAATACCTGAACTGACCTCTAAACTATCATATACAGATGCATTTTAACATCACCTCATTAGCATTTTGCTTTCGGTCATATCAGAGAAAAAAAAGGTTTTGTGACCTTTTAAAATTAAAAGTTTCTTACTTGAATCCTGGAATTCTTCTGATATGTAGGAATGATTATGGAATGCATAAATTGCATGATTAGTTCAGTTACTTCTAATCATTAACTAGCCATATGCATAATTAATTCTTCATTTGTACTCTGACTCATACTGTTCAGTAGGAATGATCATCTTATTAATTTTTACTTGATTTCAAGCATCAAATTTATACCACCAGTCAACTCAGATTGAGCTATGTTATCCTACTTTGTTTTAAGTTTTAGATCATGTGGAAATGAAGTTGATAAGTTTTCCCATTGATTTTATTCTTTTCTCATCTTGTCGTTTATTGTAAATATCTATGCATTCGTTATTGCCTATTTATTCTCATCCCTCCAGCTATCCTTGTTAAGATGTTGTAAATTCCAACTCAATAATTGAGCTTAACTGAGCTCTATTATTATTGTCAAATTATCAGGAGGAGGCACATAGGCTCTCAGTTTCAATAACCCTTCTATAATATGGACCCTTCTTTATGGTTTATCCCAACGTTGCCTTGGGAAGTTATCATAAGGATGAAATCCTAAACAAACGAAAAAGAATTGTCACCTACTGCTCCTCTGGCACAGTGACTATTGATCATTCCGCAGTTTCGTGAAGTGCTTAAATCATGGATATAACCTGTAACTCTACTTCGATGTAATGCTCAAGAGTTGTCATATAGAAACTTCTATAATCTCCATTGTGATTCGTCGTTGTGATCATGAATTGTTATACGTCATTTTGAAGCTTCTACTGTGTCTTCTACTTCGGTGTTTGAAGTTGAATTGAACATCCCTCTTTGAAGGTTGACTACATGTATGCTTGATTGTGCTTTCAAACAAATTCAGCCTAATAAATTCTCAACCAATTTGACTTCAATATGCAATATGACCAATGCAAATTTTGTTTGCTTTTGTTAGTTTTGTCAAACTGTAGTAGACTGAAATTATCCAAAGAAAATTTTGAATGTTGAAAGACTACCTTGATCCCATCTGATCATTACATGAGCTACGAACTGTTGAAGTCTCAATTCTTAAAGACTGCCTTGAAGTCTCAATTATCATTAATTTTTATGAATGACTCATACTGTTCATTTTAACTAGCCATATGCATGATTTGAATTTTTATGATCATATTAATTCTTCATTTACATTTATTAATGTTTGCAGTTGGGGTTAATTATTTTTATTATTGTAGGAAAAAATGATAGCTCTTCAAATGGAAATAGAACTTGAGGGAGAATATTCAATTAATGATAATCAAATATGTACTCAAGTCCTTGGCACAAGATCCGGGTACTGTGTGGATATGGGCGAGGTCACGGAGTAAAATATAATCGTTTGGAGGAGGAATTAGTTACAACAAAGGAAGAATTGGTTAATACAAAGAAAGAGTTAGCTAGCACTAAGGATTTAGTTGCCATTCAAGACAAGAAGCTAGCTCTTCAAGATAAGAAAATTGAATGGCTCATTCAAAATCTAATGGATGGACAATGACCTTCGGATGACATAGAAGAAAGTGTTTCTTAATATGAACATTTACACTTTTAACTTTGTAGAAGATATTTTGATTAAAGATGTTGAATGTTCATATTTTTTATGCATTACTTTTCAATTTTATGGTGTGTTGATTGGGATCTTTTATTTTTTAATATGATGTTTTGTGGTTGGAATCTTTCTTTCATCTTAATTTCTATTGGCTAATGTTTATGCATTTGGAAATTTATATATTAGCAACTAGTACATTATTGGAGCCAAATATGTCGTGGGGATCCGCTTGCCGGTCATTATAAGCATGCTATTAGGGACCAACCTCTAAGTTCCTAAAAGTATGTTATTAGGTTTGGTGCCAATTGTTTTCTTTTTTGTTGCTAAAACCATTTTGATTTGGGACAAAAAATGATTATTAGGACCATTGTATGATCTTATGGGGACCAATAGATTAGTATCTAAAAGTGATACTTTTGGGATCCAACAAAAATATTTTGTTCCTAAAACTTTTAAAGACTAGCTTTTAAGAACTAAAGGGGCCAACAATTTTTTTGTCCCAAGAAGAATTAGGGTTCAAAATTGATGACTTTGGAATCAAAAGTTTTTGTCCCTATAAATACTTTTTGTTGTAGTGAGCAACCTGTCATATTTTTGGAGCACCATTGTAGCTGTGCTGCGACATCGGAGGACGAATCCAACCTTGCCGGTGGCTCGTACTGCATATCGTAGTATTTGGCCAACGATTCTGAAGCTGCATATGAGTTGAACCTCTTATATGCGCAAAAGGGATAACCATGTGCCTAACATTTTGTCCACATGTCGTATACACTTCTTTTGTGACCTTCGTAAACCGCATAAAATTTGCATCGACTAATCTCACGGATTTGTAATATGTTTCCTACATCATGAGATACAAGTAACATCAGAACAATAAATTCTCACTTAATATGAATGCCAACGCATAGACACCAATATGAAAGAGAGATATTTAATCATATTCAAGCAGTAACAGGTAGGAACACGATCCCATTGAATTAACTTCCACAGAATTAAGAATGCACATAAGTGTCAAGTTAAATGTGGTCATGAACATCCGATTAAGCGAAACACACCTGGCTGAATGCCAAATTGAAATATCATGCAACAAACATATACCTAGCGAGTGGTGGAAGCTTAGCAAACAAACAACACAAAATTTGTTGCTTTCCTTTCAAAAAAATGTCGCTTAATTTTGCACCTCAATGGTGGCAAATATTTTGATTGTAGAAAATAACTATTTGAAGCAAGAATGTCAAGACTCCTATTTATTTTCAGCTGAAGATCGTAGGGTTTAGTACATCAAACTCTTATTCCTAAATTTCTTCATCAACAAAATGGTGCCTTTTGAATAAATCTGTGATTGTAAAGAGCAATTATACGACAATTTCGTAAACATATGAGTAGGATATATTGATTTGTAAGAAAATATATGAAATTACAAATTAAGGCTCAAATACACAATAATAACAGTTATCAAACATTAAGGACAAGAACAACATAACAATTAACAACAAGACGCTACTGATGATTAAAGAAGAAAATGAAAGCTATAAACTAACTCTCCTGCTGGGGCAGTGAGGAGGCTATCACCTCAGCCTGCTGGAGGGCCGATCTCTCGAGACGTGGGCGCACTAGAGGGAGGGAGTGAAGGAGGGAAGGATGAAGGGAGAGAGGACCTGGAGGGATTGCAAAGGCGGGAGCAAGGTAGAACAACTGACGAGGATGGTTGTCGCAACCAAACGAGACCCAGAGAGTCGGAAGATCGAAAAATCGTTTGTCGTTGCGTTGCAAGAAGACGCTTACCTTCCCACTCCGTGACGACCTCTGGTGGCCGTCGAGGATAGTTGCCGCAACCAAACGAGAGGCTTCCAACCAGGTGCTTTTGATAGCTTGTCGCAAGCCCCAGCCGACCGAGACTGAAAAAAATAAATAGGAGGGCTCGCGAATTATCTAATTGGGGGAGGGGTATTATCATCATTTAGCGCGAGTTCTCATTTGGTTCTCCAAACATCATGGAACTAAGTTATCAAATCAAACTCTATTTCATCTACTTTTTATTCAAACACATATGGAACTAATATTCAATTCAACTATATATCAAAAAAAGAATTTAGGAGGAATCACGATTTTATTTCTAAATGCAGCCTTAGTAGGGTTGCTAACTGTGGAGGTTGCAATTTTGTCGTCGTCACTAGCGTTGGGGGTTGAATGATGGGCTTCCATGCTTAGTTTAATTACTTGTGTGGAAGTTGCAGGATAAGAATAAGATAACAATTTGGACTTGATCAAACATATAAAGGTCAAGATAATGATGGAGATGGTGTTGTCGCAAAGGGCGAGCATATATCTTCGACCATTTCCACATGACAAGACATCTGACAAACTAACACCCGTGTGTTCTGTCCGTCAAACTAATTCATTATTTTATGATAAAAAAATTAATTCTTTCGCAAACACCATGTAGGTGTACCAACAACCGATTCAAAGTTCGATTGGTTGAATTCATTGAATCAAAATTTTATATAATATTATTATTTATAATTATTTAAGAGTAATTTAATATATAAATTATTAGAAAAATAATTAAACTAATTAAATAATTATTATGTTTATTGAATGTTAGTTTAAATAATAGATTTCTTTTTATTATTACTAATATAATAGTATAAATTTAATTTCAATATAAATTTACTACTAAGATATTAATTACCAAATTTTATTCTCTTTACACATATATCTTTCTTTTTATTTAGTTTGATTAATATTATGTTTCTATTTTGATTCATTTCCTCTAATCAAGGATTCAAGATTTTTCGTTTTCTTTTCTTATTTTAAATTTTAATTTTTTCCCTTTTTTCTCCTTTCAAAACTTTCCAATTTTATTATAAAATTATTTAAACATCCATATCCCATAATAAAATCTTTTCATATTTTTTATTTTTTTCAACCGAGTCAAGGTCGAAAATCGGAAAACGAATGTTCGCCTATAGTCAAGTCTTAAATGTTTAAATGATTTCATAATAAAATTAGAAATTGGATCAATAATATTATTTATAATTTTCTATAGTATTATAATATATAAATTACTACAAAAATGATTAAATCAATTGATAATTATTATTTATTTGTAGATATCAGTTTAAATAGTAATTTTATTTTATTTGAATATATAATTAGTAATATAATAGTCTAAACTTATTTCAATCTAAAATTATAATTATATATTTTTCTCTTTCCATCTATAATTCTCTTTTATTTTATTATTCTCATAATAATATATTTCCATTTTTATTCATTCTCTCCAACTAACGTCTTTCCTTTTATTTTCTTATTTTAAATTCTTTCCTTTTTTTTTCTCCCTCAATCTTCATAACTTTCCAATCGCTACGTCACTTTCTCCTTAAGCCGCGGCGACAACCTCAATTCCGACATCCTATCCGCCTGCGATGATTGATGAGAAGATTAGAAATTTGATGAATGTAATGCTTCATCTGTAATGTAAGAACATTGAATGCAATTTAATTATTAGGAGTTTGATGATGTAATTTGATGTAATCTATGATTACGTGTAATGTGAAATGTATATGCACCACAAAATGTTATTTCGTGTATGAACATATTGTACTTAGCATCGATTTAGCGTCACATTGCCATCGCAATTTAGCGCCACTTTAGTGACTACATAGCATCGCAGTTCTTCGCTACACGTTCGCGTCTAAGTAGCGATAGAAGCGGCGATAAGAAAACAGAGTTAGCGATTGTTTTAACGCCATATTAGCGTCAGAATAATGTCTATACTTAGCGTCATCTTGGCATCTCGATGGCGTCAGCATCTTCAGCGCCATTGTAGTGTCGCATTAGCGCATCTGTTTGTCACTTCGTCATGTGACTTATAGCATCATTATAATGTTGGACTAGCGTAGGTGACACTAGTAGCGTCTTCGTGCACTTTGGAGCTATGGCAACGCTAATGGTTACTATTTTTTGGCATCTCTTATGGTGCCATGCCGACACTAATGTGTGGCTAATATTTTTTGCCATGAATTAGAGTCATGTTAGCAACGCATTGTGGAGTCTCTATTTTGCATATTTTTTTGTAGTGAAAGGGTCACGTATTATGAGTGATTACCCCTAGACGTATGGTTACCCTCACACAAGTGGATACCTTTATTTCATAGCAAAATTAATGAATAAGCTTTAAAATTTATAAATCCACTACACTATCAAGACGAGAACTGCAAGTATATGTCATTTCACTGTAGTGCTTGAGGTTCGTCCCAAGTGAAATTTGCAAGTTTCAAACCCAAATTGAATCGTGAATTGCTGAAAACGAAAAGTAGATTCAAGTAAGTAAAGAGTTCTTTCAAAGTAAATGATTACACTAATTTTTAGGATATTTACGATATTAAGGGAAGGTAGTACGAAAGAAGAAGAAGAAGAAATAGAAGAGATCAGCTACTCAATAAGATGTAATACTAAGGACTTACGGGGGATGTTTTCACTTAGGATTAATGTTCTTTGGTCATTAATTTATGGGTGTGATTTCTGCCCTCAGCATGTGCATAGTCATGTATTCATAATGTTTAACAACTAGCTCATCCAATCACACTCTCATGTACATGGATGGCCCAGCTTGCGCACGCTGACGGGATCAACACCCTTGTGTGCACAGTGTAAGTAGAAGTATCGATTCCTCTCAATAATGATTGAGTTCGTCTCTCACAACCTCAGCCTCCTAGGTTCTCGAAATGATAACATTCCAATTGATCTCTCGGCTTGAGTTGGACCTCCATATGTGAAGTTAACCCTCTCGGGTGACAAACCTCTATGGCTAGGGATTGCGCAAAACCAAATGCGTTCAGGAGATTAAGATCCTAGCTTGAAATGTGGAATGTGACCCTCGACGACATCTCTGAATATTACTCTACATCTATGTGCCCTCTCAGATCCTCACAGATACAGAGGATAAACCTTCCTCTGGGTAGGAAGTCGACGAATCAATAAAATAGGGCCAAACAACGAAAAGTGCATAACAAGGAGCGAATCAGGTTCAACTCCAATACACACAGTTCGTGGTTCCTTTTTAGATGATTGAGTCTCTGCCAGCTCTCGACATGCATAACCTCAATCGAGAACTTCCCTCTCAAGCGAGGAATCAATAAACACGTGTTGCCTGAACAAAAGATTACCAGACATCGCCTAGAAACACAAGTATCACACCAACAGAACTCGTCCAAGTTGCAAAATGGTAACCTGCTCAGCGGGTGATCTCTCAATCACTTGAACAAGGAATTAGATTTCCCTCTCGGGTTGCACTTGAGACACATTCTTAAGGTCAATCAACATTTAGAAACATTGTAATATATCAAATGTGATAAAACATGTAGTGATTCATAAAAACAACAGGAAATTGAACAATCTGCTGAACAAGTAAAGAACAAAAAGCAAACAGATAAATGAAACATCCCAAGCTAACACATCCCCCACTCTTAGTTGGCTAGTTAGTTACACAACAAGTCCATGAGTAACACATCACTCTGAATTACATCCATAACCATTGTTCAGGAAACAAATGTCACTAGTCAGAAATTATCCTCTCCTCTCTCTCGATGGTGATGAAGAACAGAACCCAATAGCTTGCTGCCCTCCGTTCTTTATTGTCTTTGCTTTCCTTATATACCCCCACCCCCACCAACTGCCATTTTCCTCAGCTTTGTTTTTCTTTTGTCCCTTAGGGCCCGCAGAGTCCCCTATTGTAAAAGATATTTGCTATTTGGGCTAATTCACTATAAGCAAACCAGCTCTTCTTCAATATTGTCAAGGAACTCGGCCAAACATAGCAACATCCCTCCACTTCAGCTAGGAAAAGGCTCCTGCAAGAGGTTAAGGCATCAAATGAGACACAAATTAAACCCTTTTTCATCAACTAATAAAGTTAGATGTGGAGAATTAGGAATTTTCGCATATAGAGATAAAATATGCATGTGAGGCTGAAATCATAGTCATTTATGCATCAATTGCATGTAGAGCAAGAGCTAAAATATATATAAAAATTCTCCACATCAAAGGGTGACTCAAAAGCCCATGTTCGTCAACATCTCAATAGAACAATGAAAGAAAGAAAGAAAGATAAGTTCAATCTCTTCCTTCCTTGGTTTCTCCCTTTTCCTATAGAATTCCCTCCTTCCCTTTTTCTCTCTAGCTCGAGCCTCCACTACAAGAATTTGGATGATTTGTGAAGAGTTACGTAGTTGTTAAAAATTATCATATGGACATTAATACTCATCAACGGCAAGAAAATATTGGCCGTAGGTCCCGTTGCTAAAGGATTTAAGCGTCCATTGTTAATAATTTACAATTGATTCATTTGATGGAACATCGTAATTCTCTTCCTTAAAAATTCAATAGTTACTAGTATGTCCTATACAACTTATAAGGACTCTTATACAACTTATAAGGACTACTCAACTAGTAGACATAAGATCTTTAGTGGCCTAAATACTAGTCGTTAGTGACATAATTTATGAACTAGAAGTAATTTCTTAAGGATAAATTTCTTGTCTCTATTATTATTATTATTATTATTATTATTATTATTATTATTATTATTTGTATACAAATATCGGAACATCAATAAATTTTCAAAATAATAAAATTCTATATATTTTTCATTCAAACCATAAACATTTTTTAAAACTTTTAAAATTCTATGTGCAATAAGATTCAAATTCGTTCATGCTCAAAACATCAAATATCAAATCAACTATCTATACAATATTCAACTCAAATATTCATATGCAATATCCAACTCTTTCATTAAAATGTTTACAAGATTCTAAATAACTCTTCGAAAATAGCATGTTTTAAAAAATGTAGCAAGACTTTTCTTCTATTAATCTTCCTTTCTAATCCAATGAACATTAATCAACAACCTGTAAAATCAAAATGATGATTACTATTGACAACAAGTAAAAATAACTTTACGTAGAAGAAATTGAGATTATATGTGTACTCACCAACAAAAAAATTCTAATCCACCAAATATAATCATTATTCCTTCAAAAGAGGATTGTAATTGGATTAAAATTTTAGTGGAATAAAAAATGTAGAATAAAATAACACATAAAACATTAATAAGATTTTTTATTCTTACTAACCTTATTAACCCTCATTCTCTTCCAAGAGTACCTGATGCAATACATCCCTTTTCCAAACTTTGTAATAGAAGTCATTTTCTGTAACGCCCCCAAATCGACCAACGCCACGTGACAAGGATCTATTCGAATGCGCTACGAAAACACTATAACATAGATCAAAACTTGACCAAATCTCAAATAAAATAATGCCATGCCAATAATAAAAAGCAAAGAAGGAAAGATAGAAATATCATAAAAGTGAAAGTCCCAAAATATTACAAAGTTCATGATAGCCATAATGTCTGAATTACATCAAGCTCATAATGCGGAAAATAAAGATAAAGATAACTAGGCCCTCTCTTGGTTCATGTGCATTGGCATCGCTGGTCGCACACACTAACTCGACACCATCACTGACCTGGCCCTGTGAAAATCAACACAGGGGAGGAGATCCTCCCGTAAGCTATACAGCCTAGTGGAGATCCTTAAGTGCACAATGCATAATAATAAATAACAATTGACAGAATTAGTAATCACTTGCAATAAGATCAGATTTGAGAGCATAAGATCATTCGATTGAGATATCGATGGATACAAGAGATAGAGATTATGAGTCAATCATATAATCATAAAATATTTCAGAGATCATGCTGATCAATAATTATGCTTGGTTCATCATGTTCATGTTATTTGTTCATGCTCTTTGTGCTCTTACTTTCACTTAACATTAGGTGCCTTCATCTTGAGGGATTTATGCCAGAGCGACCAAATACAGCTTTGTGCGGCCAATGAGGGATAAAGCCATGACTCAGGGAGCGACTCGTCCGATGAGCACTCAATTTAAGCTCTGATCACCACTCTCATAAACATGTTCATAACTTTTTTACTTAATCACTTTATCACTTTGCCATACTTGCATATCATAATAGTATTGGATCATAGGACATGTCAAAACAAGATCAAGAATTCAATCACATAACATGCCAAACAGTATAGAGTAACACAACATAAGCATGGAAAGAATATAAATCAAATCAATAATCAAAATAGGAATCTACATGCAATCTGGACAGATATCGGTCGACCGGTCCTCACTGGTCGGTCGACCGTTTCTCGGACACCGGTCGACCGATATCTCTGGATCGGTCGACCGGTTGGTCTGAATACAATATAGAAAGTTTCAGCTACACCGGTCGATCGATATCTCTGGATCGATCGACCGATGGTACTTAATCAAAAAGAGCTTCGCTCGGCCGATCGACCAAACGATACAAGGCTCGGGAAAGGTTGATCGATCGACCAGTCTACAAGTATCGGTCGACCGATAACCTCATCACCGGTCGACCGATATTCAGGATCGATCGATCGGTCCTGACGAAAATAGAATCGGCCAGAATTCTAGAAACAATGAATTTCACCCTAAAAACGAAATCAAAGCATGCAATCATTCATCTAAGCATGAAGGACAATACAAAATATATCTAGGATCAAAAGGAGTCACAAACATGAAGCAAACATGGTAATACCATCAATCCATCATTTTTCATATCGTTACACTCATTAAGAACATATCATACGATAAGAACCTAATTCCAATCAATTTCTATCATGTTATACAAGAGAATTTCGATATCACCCACATTATTTCGTGATTGTTCCTAGTTTGAGCATTTCCAATCACCAATAACACCTTCTCTTATTGTTCTCCACCTAGGAAACCATCCAATTGGAGAGAAGGAGTGAGAAGATGATGCTAACACAAAAGAAATGCAGAAATGAAGGAAAACTTAGATAAAACCTTGCTGGAATCCTGGAATCCTCCTCCTCTTGCTGAATGATGTGCCTTAGAGAAGAAGAGAGAGAGTGTGGAAAAGAAAATGATGGCTAAGGGAGAATTTTAGGGCAATAGCCCCTTTTTATAGGTTAATTGTAGGGCTATTAGGTTAATGAACTTGCTAATTGAGTTGTTGTGTTAGTCTTTTCAATTAGGTTTCATTTTTTATTTCTTTTATTTTATATATTTTTGTTTTTAAATAGCTGGGTATTACATTTTCACTTATAACAATAAAAAAACATAAAAATCAAGTTTAATATATATGCATTAACATAATTATCACATAATAAAATAAATAAATAACACACGAATAATAGTGTATCTTTATCATGCGGGATACTTTCATTTATGATTCCCAACAAAAAAAAAAAAAGTAAAACTATGAAGACAAAAATCTCATCAAATGCAACGTGTAGAATTTTTGACACTGAAATCATACCGAGATGTGTGAGTAGTCCAACTTCGCATCGGAAGCCTTCCCCATTTAACCAACCTCTGGACAGCCCAACAACAAATCGCATAGAAGCAAAAGGAGTGAGAAACATTTAAAACGCGACAACATCAAACTCGGTGGAAACACAGTCACCTCAACGAATCCGTCGCAATCGTGGATTGAATCCCCTACGGCCATGGACACGAACAACGCAGCCAGTAGACAGAGGAAGAGACCGTCGGTCGCCATTGCAGATCCGATATCAATAGCAGCGGGATTAGAGCGGCACGGATCGGAGAAGATGGCGGAGGATGAGGTGAAGGAAGGCGAGATCATGATTGATTCGAGAGATCAAGAAGTGACTCGTAGTCGTGCTTCCAACTGGACGAAGAGTCAAAGAGAGTTCAAGTTGTATAGGTTCCGCCAAACCTTAAAAAAAAAGCGGTTGTCGCTCCGCCCTCCAGCCGAAGCGTCGGCAGCCGCCGGCACCCCAAAGCGAGAGGCGATCGCCGGCACCTCTTTTTTTTAAATAATAAACATCCTTTATTTATGGTTTCATCATCTTTTTAGGAAATAAAAAATAATGTAATAGATATATATAATCCTAATGAAAGTTAAATGAATGAAAAAAGTTAAACATAAATAATAATTAAATATTATTAATTATTATAGGTAAAAATAGGTAGACATTCTTAATATCATCCGAAGCATTAACAAAAATAAATATTGAAAAATTAAAACCCAAGATATTTGTTCATCTTTTATTAATGATATTAAAACTTGATAGATAATATTAAAACATAAGTATCATTAAAAATTTTCATTTTTATTTTGATTCTTAAAATAAAAAATAATATTATTGGAGATGAAGGAATATCAAGTGAGGGAAGAAAGTAAAATAAGAAAACAAAATAAAAAGGAGCATATCTTCTAAAATTCATTAACACTATTTTGTCTAATCTTATTCTTATAGCTAATTTTTAACAATCAATCATAACAATTTTGAGGATCAATTTTTTCTTGTCCTTATTATTGACAACCAAAATTTTTAAATTTATTGCAGATGTACCTATTGCTATACTTTTGTTTACAAGAATGTTAAATATTTAGGTAGATAACATTTCACAAATTTTATTTTTTTAAAATTTTATAAATTAATATTCATCATTTAATTTTATGCAACTCCCGTTGTTTTATAAAATCACAAATTTAACCCATATCTTTAAATAATTCAATTATATGCATGAAAGTTCTTAGGTCAACATTAACGATCTTATTTTGTTGAATTATAACAAAAGTTAAAATTATAATTAATTTTAGTGTTGGTGACGTTCTAGACAAAAAAAAAACTAAACTAAATATGTGATCAAAATTTAAACCTTTTTATAAACGTGTTAACGTGTGAATGCAGGTGCAATCGTGCATCTTGCTGAGTTAACTATATAAATATTTTTAATTATGAATTCTCGTCAATCCGCCTATATTTTATAACCGATCCCAAACCTGGATAAAGGAGGAAGATTATGTTAAGCCCCGACAGCCAACATAAAATACTGTCGAATCTTATGAACATGAATCAACGAATTAATTACTAATAGAGCGAAATGACGTCGAATCTTATGAACATGGATAAGACTTTGTTGTTGTTGTATGAATTCTCGTCAATAATTTATATTTAAAATTAAAATCCAATCAAGCATCCATCACTGTGTGTGCCATCTCAAGCTGTCAAGCCTCTCTCACATTTTCATAATTGGTACATTAAATAAGCAAATAATATTAAAAATAAACAACTATAAACGTTTAAGTTCTCCGCAGCATCATCAAACATATATTGCATGATTACAAAGACTTTCCTCTATGCTTCTCCAATGTTGTTTTCATGTTTCTGCTCCACAATTTCTTTCGTGTACCATCGAGATCTATTTACTGCTACCTTTTGAATATGAATCACGAAGGGTTACCGTTCGGTTGAAGACCAGTTTACTCGATGTAGAATCTGGGTCCACGGCGAAGTACCCTACGACAATAATATCAACACATATCATTGACAGGAAATGAAAAAGGGCGACATGCAGTTAAACATCAAGAACAAAGGAAATTTTTGTATCGAACGAGAAATAGCAAATCCATGGCATGATACGACCATGCCTGATTTTATAATATCAGGGGAAAAAATAGTGGATGTTCATAGTTAAGCATCAGCACTATTGAAAAAAACCATTATACTTCGCATCTGTTTTCCTATCACCATTCTTTAAGGGCTATCAATCTTTGCATAGACTGGAGACACCGCAGAAAAAAAAAGAAAGAATGATATTTTTCGTTGGGGCTTGTCCAAAAAATTTCAGTGTCACTATTTATATCTGACGTCAAACTCCACATATGTTTTATAGCCGGTCCCAAGCCCGAATAAAGGAAGAGAGTTGTGTTAGGCCCCGACAATCAACATAAAATCCTGTCGAATCTCATGAACATGGATTGCCGATCCCACCTAGTGGGATAAGACTTTGTTGTTGTATTTATTTCTGACGTCAGGGCATATTGTCCCTTATGAAAAAAAACTTGTGTGCCTCTACATATATCTGACATATAGTCCCTTATGATTCCATCACAGATACGGTACGGGGAATTTCTAGGCAGGAAAATTTATTGAGATGGAAAAGAAGCAAAAGAAAAATCAAACTAGGCCGGCCAAATTAAAACTATTAATCTAAGGTCAAAAAACATGCGTAGCAAATAAAACATGAATTTTGGGCATCACTTATATATCTGACACATCAGAGCATATTGTCCCTTGTGATTCCATCACAGATACGGTACAGGGAATTTCTAAGCAGGAAAATTTATTGAGATGGAAAAGAAGCAAAAGAAAAATCATACTAGGCCGGCCAAATTAAAACTATTAATCTAAGGTCAAAAAACATGGGTAGCAAATAAAACATGAATTTTAGGCATCACTTTTTTTTTTTGGAGGCATCACTTATATATCTGACACATCATAGCATATTGTCCCTTATGATTCCATCACAGATACGGTACAGGGAATTTCTAGGCAGGCAAATTTATTGAGATGGAAAAGAAGCAAAAGAAAAATCAAACTAGGCCGGCAAATTTTAAAACTATTAATCTAAGGTCAAAAAACATGCGTAGCAAATAAAACATGAATTTTAGGCATCACTTATATAACAGAAAGCTATCATAATTCATCTAGGAAGATAATTACTAGAGGGACCAAAGTAAAAGCAAGATGATTATCCTATCATTTATGATGCATAAAAACAAAAGTAAAAGCAAGTAGGTTACCCAGTCGTTCAAACTGAAATTTGTTGCCTAACACAGAACTGGCAAGAGATGACACTGCATATGCTTCTGGAATAACTTCCTTAGATTGTGGGTTCAAGTCCGATAGCCAGTCCTCCAACTCAGCAGGATTCTGAGAAGCAAACATGATTGAAAATGCAATCTTTTATATACTAGATCATAATGAATAAAACAACATACCTCTGAAAGAAACAGTTTCTCGAACAACCGCACTTCCACCTTTACAGGATCAACCCCTGGAGAAGGTTGAGCAACCCAGTGAAGAACTCCCTGTATTTGTTACCAAGAATTCCAGTCGATTAGCTAAGTACAAACAAAACCAAAACCTCCCTATGAACATGGGTATAGGTAGCACAATCAGAACCTTTGGCTTTGTTTTCTTCAAAGGATCATATTCAGCATGCACCTCAAGAATGGTAGTTTTGTCCTCCCCAAAGACAACGTCCGTACATTTTATAGGGAATGCATATCTACAATTCAGAATAAACAAATAACTGTGTTCCCCTGTCAGAAGCATGAAAATTCTATTTCTGCAATTATCTTTTACCTGAGAAGAACAGATTTACCAGGTGCAAGACCATAATAGTCCTTTGAGTCCTTAAGGCGAAAATCTGAATGCTCAATATAGACAGTATTTGTAAATGGAACCTATGTAAAACACAAAAAAAGATCATAAAGTCCTCAAGAAGGGAAAAATATCAGTTAGTACATCGTCTAATGCTCCATTTGAATGCATATAGTTGTTGTTTGTGTATATACCTATGTAGTTATTGTTTTTGTGTATTAGTAGCTGCAGCAACTGATGTCCTACGTATTGCTCTAAACAGAAATCATTAACTATACCAAGAGCAATACGGTCTTCAAGACTGTCAAGAACATAGTTCTTGAAAGATAATCATATCATAATGGTTTCAGCATGCAAAAAAATGAAATAATCACATAGCATTTTACTTCATCCACACAACAAGATATCCTTGAACTTGGTGCAAGGACCAAATTGAAAGTAGTTCAGAACTATGCTGTGTGATACTCTCAAAGTTGAAACATTATAAGAAATCAGTAATTGCATGAAAATTTTTCTCCTATGGTCAGCCTCCAGGTTGTCAAGATCTCGATTTAGATCTTAAAATCTTACGATTTTACAATCTTACGGACTCCTTCCGATCTCGATCTTATCTTGAGGATCTTATGTGTAAGATCTTAATTTTGGTCATACGATCTTACGATCTCATATGATTAATATAATCATTTAAATATTAATTTAAAATATATTTATGATAATAAAATTAATTTATATGAAGTTAAATAGATTTTCTTTTATTTTTAATATGTTTTCATATAATTTGTCTTAAGAATTGATAAAAAATGTCTTAGTGGGGTATCATTTAAGATATCAATGTGAAAATTTTGAAAAAATATATTTATTATTTTAAAAATATATTATTTTATTAATAAAGTAGGATCTTACGATCCTCGATCCGATCTTACGATCTTCGATCTTATGATCCCCTTCCGATCTTATATAAGATCCCGATCTTGATAACCTTGGTCAGCCTGATTGGGATAGTGGAATAAAATAACAAAAGCATTGCTCAACTCTATGTTTGTTCCTCTATGGTCTACTGGATTTTGAACAATCCATAAGATGTAGGCTTACTGACAGGTACCTTATAATAAGATGAAGCATCATCTGATGGAGCATCAGGCCACATCTTTGCATCAAGATGTATTACTGATGAAGAATCAAGATTTGTAATAACAACCTGAAATAAATAAACCCATCACGCCAAAGAAATTTATACACACAGCAACCGAGGCTCAGGACACATGGAAACAATTCCTCACCTTGAGTGGATGTAATACAACCATGGTTCGCGGTGCAGTTTTATTGAGCTCCTCCCTTATATGATACTCAAGACGATCAACACGTATAAGACTATTATCACTGTAGAGTAGGAATTAATGAGACCATCTGATTGACAAAGATATGACAAGCTATCAATTAATTTTTGATAATACACCAACTACAGTAATGAAATAACCCAGATACATGGACTTCAGTGTAATTTATTTCAATCAAGAATGCACAAAGAAGATGTCTAGAGACATTATCTGCACCACCATTTGACACTTTTATCAGCTTTCGTGAAAACTGCTTCTACCGAGCAGAACAATAAGGAACTCAGAAGTTTGAAAGAGTAGAAGATACAAGAAAGTTTCTTAAAAGCTCCAGCTTCACACGAAGTTAAGGTGTACACAGAAAACTGGGTATGGGATATACGGACTCAGTTCCCTGTGGGTCCTAATTTAAAAATATAGTTTCCATGTGAGATGGGACCCACATGGGGAATGAATCTGTATAATGGATACAAAAATTGTAGCATCCACCTAAGTTGCACGCACACATGCGAGATACACATGTATTTGTGTTCTCAAATATAGTATACAAACATTGAGGACAGGGGTTACCAGAGCACCAACACTGCCTCCGGCAGCTCCTGCCAGCATTACTCCTGCCTCCGGCAGGCAGACCTGCCAGCGACGCCATTACCCCATCTCCAGCAGACCCTATCGACAGTGCCACCTCCTCTCTTCACCTCCTCCACTTTTTGTCCCCTCCGCCCATCTCTTGACACTACAATTATGCAACCATGACTCCAGAGCCTGGATGGGGAGTGGTCGATGTACTCCCACGCTGCCACCGATGCCTTTCCCTGCACAACTCCTGGAGCCCTATGCTTCAAATGCCTAGGTACTGGCAACCTCGCCTGCTCCTGTGCTGGTCCTATCCAGAGCGTAAGATGCGGACTCGAGGGCCACCGCTAGTTCGCTTGCACGCTCCCACCCCTGGCAGGAACAGTGCTGGGTCAAAGGCAGCAGAGATTGCTGCTGCCCTCCCACACACAGAGCCCCCTTTGATGTGGCCGACCCCACCCCTCAGCTGCAATCGGTGCCTAGTCATCGTCCGAAGTTCCGCTGATCTTGGCCCCTTGGTCGCTGAATATACAACAAGGATGGAACTCCTCAGCAGCTGAGTCAGCAAGGTAGCAGATGCCGAAGCAAACAAGGCACGCCATGTGTTGCCAAGCCATTCACCCCAATCGTATCTTCGCACATGAGTGGCCCCACACTCCTGTATCTACCAGTCAGCGAGAGAAACTCCTGACTGGCCCCCTCCATCTGCTGTAGCTCAGCATGGTGACAAGGCAACCTTGGTCACAGACAGATGGGGCGTTTACTGCCGTCGCCTACAACCAGGATCCTTGGTCCACATTCAAGGCGCCCCTCTCCATCTTCTTTGCCCCGAAGTGATCACGATCATAGTCATGGCTTTCGGGACTCCACTCTCAGCCCCTGCCCACACCATAGACTCGCCGGACCTCTTAGCTGTCTCTGCTGAGGTCGAACAGCATCCAGGCTGCAACAGCCCCCCCTCCCCGTGTTGGTGCTGTGTGAGGGCTCTGGCAGGTTCCCCCTTGGGCGGCAGTCCAATCATCACCATAACCCCCCACCGGCCTCCGACAGCGCAAGCTTCATACATTAACATGCACCATCGGGTACTGTAGCCAGGTCACACACACACACCCCACCACCCCCCCCCGCCACCAGCTCCCACTTTACCTACAACCCAAATCCAAGCCATACTCCTACCCAATCAACCAGCTGGCTCAGGCACCCCATCCACGCCACCAGAACTGGAATTGGAGCAATCTCATATCCAGACCGCCAATGCTCGAACCCCACCAGCCCAACCTATTCACTGTGACACGACATCACCTCAAAACCATACATGCACCCAGCATCCCAGCATTCATGCCCAAGTAGACCTACACGACCACTCATCCACCCCACCCGCCGGTCGGTCCTAACACCCAGGTTCACACCCCCAATGCTTGCAAACCGAACTTCAAGTCTCTACAGCCATACAATCCGACAAGACCCCCTCCCTCCCCAGGTGGTTGAAAACAGAGGGATGTCACCCCACCGCCCGAACACCTGCTCCACGACCAATGCCAAAGCCGTCTTCCCCCAGCCACAACACCACCCCTGCTGCCCCAGCCAATCCAACTCCTCCCTCAGCACCAAACTGGATACTCCAGCTGGGAATGGTGGTCATGGTGTTGCTGTAGCTCATCAACCTCGTTGCTATCGATGCCACCAACCTCCATCCAGAAACGCCACGGAAGCAGTACAACCAACGCCCACCACACCCCTGGTTACCCCCCAATCCCCCCCACAACCCAACCCAGCCGTTATCTGGAGGGACCAAGAAAGAAGAGCAACTGGCCAGAATATCCAGTCCCCTGATCAAACGAACATAAGATGCCAGGGAGGTGGCCGAGAGGGCAGGTTTCCATTGTACGCATCGTCAGCCATGGCTACAGTCGGAGGCTGGCATGAGGCTGATGCTGCACTGGCCATTTCAGCGGCTGCTCATTGTTTCCCGTGGCGGCTCCAGGAGAACAACAATGGGCCCATGCTCACTCAAGTGAGCGACACTATTTCCTTGTTAAGGTCCAAATATGGAATGTGCACAACCACAACGATAATGGGAGATGTCGGACTCTTGGCACTACCTACTTAAGGGAATGGGATGCTAATGTGGTTCTCCTTCATGAAAGAAAGCTTCCATAATGCAGTTTGCTAATGTAGGAATAGAAAGGGAGCTCTCGGTATCTCCGAACACCTCACCCTTGGCTTAGTTCACCCCACTCGGGAATGTATCATGGGATGGTGAGGCGACCTTTATGAGCTAGAGGACTTGTTGACTACTAGATTCTCAATATTGTTGAACCTGCAATGTCACGATGATTGCACATACCACATCATTTGGATTTACAGTTCTTGCTTAGCATCCCTTCGAGCCACCTTATGGGAGATGGCTCCAGGGCGCATTATCTCACCTCCCTAAGGCCTGTTGGCGACTCTGTTAGGACTTCAATGTCACCCTTGGACATGGAGGACTAACCCATCAGTCAATGAGGGAGAGATTCTTGGGCAGAGTTCACAGATTTTATCAGCTCTCAATCGTTGCTGGATTTCCCGGCAATGAACTGCATATTCACATGGATGAGTACAAAAATGTCATCCGCTCGATTGAGGATTGGCAGATTCTTGGGATCTGCATAGCTAGCCAAGGCACACCAGCTGGCTGACGTCCAAACATTGAATAGACTATTTTTGGATCACACCCCACTTATGTAGCAGTCCAATGACAGTTATGCTCAGCACTCACTCTTTTGTTTCGAGCGCTCTTAGCTCCTGGAGGACAGTTTCCGACAGTTAGTGATGGAGCCATGGCCGAGTGTCTTTGATTTTTTTTAAGGAGTGTCTTTGATTCTTCCATCAGGACGTTAGTTATTCAGTTGAACAGGCTGTGGTTCTTCCTACGAGATCATTGAAGATGGATCCGGAAGGATCGGGAGCAACACAAGTTCAAGGACCTTGCGGCTATCTCCCTATTAGACCAGGACTCCTACCACCTCATGGAGGAAATAGCAAGGCGAAGGCATTCTCAGGAAATCATCCAGCTAGAAGACAACAACAACAACAACAAAGCCTTATCCCACTAGGTGGGGTCGGCTACATGGATCATACGACGCCATTCCGCTCTATTAGTAACCAAACCTTTCGGTATATTATTCACCAATAGATCCTGCTCTATTAGTTCGACAAGTGTCCGCCTTGGCCTCCCTTTAGAAGACATGGTAGATATTCAGTGGAGGCAACACTCCCAACAAACCTAGCTTCAGGAGGAGATGCCAACACTCGATTCTTCCACCTTTATGCGAACTTTACCGGCAAATGAATAGGATTGACCAGCTTGAGGTCCAAGGGCAACGGATTCCGGCCACCAACACATTGGGACAGCTATTTCATGGAGGTGGTCACCAGGGAACATTTTCCCCAACTCATGGATGATCATATTTCTCTATATTGCAGGCCATTGCTGAGGACGGGGCCACCCAGACGTTGCAAGACCTTAATACTGAGGCCTCCGCGAGCCCAAATGACATTCAAACTTCTTTTACATAGAGTTCTGGATTTTGGTGAGTGAGAATGTTATTGCGGTCATCTAAAGTTCGCCAACGGGACCCGGGTTTTCAACGCCTCAGCTAGTGGTTCCCTCTCTTCATGCTACCTAAGCACACCCAGCAGGGCGAGTAGAGAACTCAAACCGATTGTCATATCTAATGCCATATACCTCATGTTGGCTCAGGTAGTGGCCAATGGATTTTGGGAGGTGCTTCAAGACCTGATACATTCAAGGCAGTCAGATTTCATCCACGGCAGCCTCAGAGATCATCGCCCATTGGAGGTTTAGTCGTCAAGCTTTTCTATGAAAGGTTGATTTTTCAAAGCTTATGACATTGTCTCATGATCCTCACAACCACCCTTTGCAGGTTAGAGGGTTTCTATCGTCTTGGATTGCATGGATGAAGTTATGCATCACTATTGCTTCATTCTCGGTCTTGGTCAATGGGACAACGAGGGACAGTCGGGTGCAACCATAGAGGAGGGTGGGATAGGGCTGCCCCCAAGGCTCCCATGCATTCAGGCCTCCTGAGAGTCTGGCCTCTTCAATGGATTCGCCAAAAGGCTAGATGGCTAGACCGTCTCCTACAATATGCGGATGATACATTATTCTTTACTAAGAGCATAGACCGGAAGGCTAGACGGGTGGCCATCTTGATGGAGCTTTTTGGGACGACTTCCAGTCTATAAATCAATCATGCCAAATCCTCATTCACATCTTTTTGGCATGGCGACAGAGGATGCAACATGTTGTGCGGCGGAACTGCGCACTCCAGCCAGTACCTTGCTGCTTACCTACTTGGGTCTCCTTTCCAACCATCACATCAGCTCCCGAGAGTGAACCTAGGTCATCAAGCGACTAGAGCACAAACTTCATGGCTAGAGTTCAAGACTATTATTATGCGGCAACTGAGTTGTCTTCCTCTAGTCCATCCACTCAGCGCTTCCAATCTACATGTCAACCCTCCGGATGCCATCCCAGACCTAGGGGCAGTTGGACTCTTTGAGAAGCAGGTTCTTCTGGCAAAGGAGTAGCTGGCATGACAGAGCATATGTCGTTCCAGAAACTAGGGATGCTTGGGTGGTCGTGATCTTCGCCACACCAATTAGGCTCTCCTATCTCGATGGGTTGGCGAATCATGGGACCTAAGGGCAACCTATGGCGTGCAATCTTTTTCACCTTTATGGACGAGAATTGTCATGGGAGTCCCGATCTATCGTACCGCGAGGGGCATCATCTTTTGAGCATAGGGTTGCAGCTTTACTTCCATCAGTGTGATACACTTGGCTCAAGTGAGACCTTTTCATTCTAGCAACATGGTTAGCTACTCGGACACTCGTATCAGAGCCATTTCCCCAATTGTGGGCCTTAACGACATGTCCAAACACATTGGCCATGGAGACATGGTCAGAAGCTAGTGGACAAAGTACCGACTCTTGGACCCTCTTTTTTACATCACTTTCCGATCGGCGCCCTTTCCGACCAGACCCTTTCCCAGTTAAAGTAAAGATTTTTATTGGCTTATGTTGCTAGATAGGATCCTCACCAGAATTTATAGGGAGAGATGGGATACATCCTACGTAGTGTGTGGTGCGGTAGAAGAGGACAAAGCATATCTGTTCTTCGAGTGCTTTGTAGCCCAAGAGGTTTGGACACAAATGAGCATCATCGGCATCATTCCTTCAGTGTCAAAGACCTTTTGGTAGTGATGGATGCCAGAGTTGGAGAGCATTGTTGACGATCTTTTTGCCAGCTGCGTAACCGTGACATAATTTGTGGTGAGAGATGTCATGTTCCAAACATTGTACATCATACCTCTTTCTTTAGGAATGAGGGTTTGGTTAGTGGCTATACGTTTCTCCTTTCTTTTGACGCACATACTAAAAGAATTGTTACATTTACCAAGGATTCTACATATGAACATGCACATTAGAGGCTTCATTGTGTACATATAGAGGAAGCTTAAACTAAGGATTTGAAAGCAGCCAAAGTGAGACAATTGTCAACGGTCAGTCCAGTTTATGTCAATATGCCCTCCTCTCTATTAGTGGTTGCAATTTTCTAAGCTCATCCAAATGCATCTTCGGGAGCGTACTACACAGAGTTTGGGTATGTGAATGCACGAGATGAAAAAGTAGCTTCATACATCAAGTTAATTCAGCATTTCACGAATAGGAAAAAAAATCACCAAAATTGCAACATCAAAAGAATAACCTCCTGGTGATTCCGATTCCTTGAATGAAAGCATTAATTGAAGCTGACGACACTCCACGACGCCGTAAACCAGCTAGTGTCAATAGACGAGGGTCATCCCACCCATCCACCCACTTCTCTGTTACTAAGCGGTTCAGCTATCATAGAGAACACAATAGAAAATTGTAAGACAATTGTAAAATGTCTGCAAGTGGATCATATGCAACCAGCATCATGACTTACTTTACGTTTGGACATTACTGTGTTTGATACATTTAAACGTGAATATTCCCATACATATGGCTGATAGAGGCCCAGTGCTACAAGTAACCAGTAGTATGAAGGACGACGAATCTCAAATTCAAGTGTGCATAGCTGTAGACAAGTGAAATTTAATAAAAAAACATGGATGAATCATAATTCAAAATACTAAATATATTTCAAAAAAATCAAAATATTAAATATACATCTTAATCATATTATGAAGGAATTAGGCAAGTCCGAAGATTTACTATTGTGCCAATGAATGCTAAAAGATAAGTTGCATCAAGAGAACAGACCAAGGAAACTTAACAGAGATTCATTACTCAAGTGCCTCGAGCATCAAAAGATATCCAAAAAAATAAAAATAATGAATCATGGAGTTTACTAACTCAGAACATGCTAATTTAAAGTCTATTAACACCGTGCATTTATCGAAATGATCAGGTTACAACAAACCACTATTGTTGGATATGTGAAACTCCAGAACGAAAGAACACAGTGCAGTAAACAATTTCTTCAAAGCAAAAAAGTATAGTATCTGGACAGAACAAAACATACTGAATGGACAGAACAAAACATACTGAATGTGTGATGTTCTCAAGAGAATCCACAATGCAATGAGTATAGTCATAACTTGGATATATGCACCACTTGTCACCAGCATGTGGATGGGGAGTAAACTGTACACAGAACCAGAAGAAAGAATCTTAGAATCCAAAATGGTCATACACATCCCAAAGGAATTTTAGCGTCAGCAGCTTACCTTAATACGATATGCTATTAGATCATACATGTTTTTATTATCACTCTGCATATCTTGCTTCAGTCGAAGTGTTGCCTTTCCCTCATCAATCATGCCACGCCTCATGTCCTCAAATAACTTGAGTGATTCTTCAATAGGTCTATCTCTCCATGGACTGTTCTGTTTCTTTTCTCTGTATTCCTTGACTTCTTCAGGTGTCTAGAGAAGATAAGGTAAATGTTGATTCAAAAAAAATTATGCTGCAATACAATTGCAATCATAAACGTGACAAGGAATGCATGTGTGAGAAACCTGGTGATCAACATATGCTAGACCATTACGTATCAGTCGAACGGCTAAATCATAGAGCTCTTGGAAATAATCACTACTATAGGTAACCTGATAAAAGAAAAGACTTGTCAAGTCATGCTATTAAAGTCTAGATAGAGTGAACTCAAGACTACCATACCTTGAAAGGCTCCCAACCCATCCACTGTACAATTTCTTGGATGTGATCTATGTATTCTTGTTTTTCAGCTTCGGGATTTGTATCATCAAATCTAGATTTCAGAAACCAACATCAACAATATTAGCAAAAGCATAAAATATGGCTGAAGCGCCAACAGGGCATGTGCAGGAATGTAAACTCAAGAAGTTATAGTCAATGCAACACTAACAGATTTTCTTAAAAGAATGCACATTTACTGTTCTTCAATAAAGAATAAATAGCCTCTCGATATATGTAAATATATATACACGCACATATGACAAATAGCATTGTTAGGCAAAAAACAAAAAACTTCAATGCTGGAAAGAACAAAAGCAAACGTAGGTCATCCAGGTTACCTAATGATGAAAACTTTGTGTACAGAATTGCATTTGAAGACAAAAAAAAAATTTCACCTCATAGAAGAGAATGATTGAATAGAAGAAATCAGTAACTTCCCTTACCGTAAATAACAGAAACCTCCTCTTTCTTTCGCCAAACCAAAATCAATAAACATAGCCTGTTTGATACCAATAGGTAAGAACAAGAAATAACACCACAATCTGCCTACACACTATGTTTGTACGTTGTCACTACCTTGGCATGGCCAATATGTAGATACCCATTAGGTTCAGGAGGGAAGCGAGTGAAGACCTTCCCTCCGGTTAGGTTAAGATGTTTCTCCAGAATCTCCTTTGTGTTGTGAGCTCTCCAGATATTTCCATCACTATAGAATATCTCCGTGTGAACCTAACACAAAATATTTTAAAGGTTAGGAAATTACAGAAAATTCACAACACAAACACAAAGCTAAAAACATGGAAAGATGATGATAGATATCCAGAACTCCCATCAGACTGCCAAACGGAGTACATCAGGATTCAAGATCCTAGAGAATATTCTCCTCTAAACTGTCAAATTCCAACTTAATCAAGAATCAACTCACAAATTAGGAGAGTTTGTCAGAATTTCAAACCTTTACAATAACTTTTTGTCATGACAAACAGTGAATATGATACATATAAATTGCCTTCAAAAAAATGATACATATATGATAACAACTCGAGTGTATATAAAGTCATGGAATGCATTGGCACAAACATGTCCGCCAGAAGGGATGGGCTTTTGCTACAACAAATAACTTAACTCTCTTTGATTGTCTCATAAGGCGTCGTATTTTTAGATTCTCAGTTTGACATGCCAAATGGAGAAACCATAAAAGTTTCTTTCTTTCATAGAATCACAACATTTGCCACCTATGGTACTTTGAACCATTCACACCAACAATTTTTCTATAATCTGGAATTAGAGTTCTATCAAATTTGTCATAGCGGTTAAACAAATGTGTGACTTGATGTCCTAAGTACTTCACAACAAAAGACATCAAAGTCAACCCACAGGGAGAAAGCTTAATTGATATAGTAAGATTGGGCATAACCTCATTAAGTTGAGTCATAGTTTGTTTCAAAGCCAAAGGATTTGACATATACTTGAAAATTAATATTGATAATAATTACAAGCAAGGGATAGACATAACAAAATACTCTACTCAGATCACTAAGCTTTCAATCGTTCAAAATTTGATTGTAGGATAGTAAGAAATTGATTATCAAAAATAACTTCAAGAAAATGTAAATAAATCTGCAGCTAAAGTGGTTGTCGAAGATAGTATAGGCATGCCATCATTCGTAACACAGAAAATAGTGCAGTCATAGTCACGACCATTCAACTAGAATTTAGCAATTTTTAAAAAAAAACTTTAGAGAAGGATTTAATAAAAAATTATGCAAGGGGATAACTAAGATAGAGAGGTCTAATAACCATCTTTTGGAAGGAGAAAACAAAAACAACAGCATAACATAATGAATATAACATAAAAACATAGTACGAACTGACCACCTCAAGTAGAAAAGAAACAATAAACCCCTAAAACATAGAAATAACAAAGCAAGTGACAAGTCATACAACCTCAAAATTGTTAGCCAATGCAATAGAGAGAAGTTCGTATCACTCAATGTACAAGAGGTGTACAAGTGTTAACAGGTGTGTTTTACCTTGTAGTTTTCTTCCGGTTGTGGAAATATGGAATAGGGATTAATCTCCTCTTCGCTAGGAGGCAACGGAGTAGAAGCAACATTTTTTTCCTCCTATTAGTGAAAACATACCAACATGATTAATTGAGATCCATAACAAAGGTACAAAATGATTTTGTTTTGCCAACATACCTCAACTTTCACAGGTTTTTCCTTCTTTTTCTTTACAGGCTTTTTATCATCATCTGCTGTCCTTTCCCCGAGTATTCCACGAAGCCTCTCATCAATCACTTCCTATGAGTTCAAAACACATGGGCATTAACATACTAAATTGGGCATTAACATACTAAATTCAAACAATAGTTTTAACACCAACATAGGACAAGAATACCATATCTCCAAAGCTAACTGCAATACCTTTACAACTTTAGCATCAGCCCATGGCTGCTTCTTCCTAACTTGACCACACAGGTTTCCAACTGGAACAAGAAATTTATTTTTGATCAAATAACTAGGGGAATGTAGAATAGCAAAAGTTTTTTGCGCAAATAAAGAAAAATAATTACTAGCAGGAATGCAAGTTGTCAAATTGAACAATCAAACAACTGGTGAAGAAAATGAAGAGTGGAACAAGATCTCAAGTAATTTTGAAGTTATGATAATTCTAGGCATACAACAACAACAACAAAGCCTTATCCCACTAGGTGGGGTCGGCTACATGGATCATACGACGCCATTCCGCTATATTCGTTGATCCATGTTCATAAGATTCGACAGGGTTTTACGCTGGCTGTCGGGGCCTAACACAACCCTCCTCCTTTATCCGGACTTGGGACCGGCTATAAAACATAGGCAGAGTTGATAATTCTAGGCATAAACTAGTAATATTTTTTTATCATAGAAAGCATGGCAGCAACTGACATATGGGTGAAAAGGATTTTGCTACGCTTTTTTTTAGGAGAAAAAGGATGACTACCAGGTTGTGTGGTTGTCATCCATGTGTATATATATCTGACAAATGGAAGTCATGTACAAGTGTGCGCTCGAAGAGAGAGCGGCAAAAAAACTGAAAAGTATCTCAGCTAACCAAAACCCCACTCCCGAAGCAAAAAGGAAATTGGTGTACAATATGCTCTATCTGACACCGCTCCCCACAAAAAATCACTCGGTTCCGCTGGAGCAGATGGACCAGGAACCGGCCAAAAATTTCGCCAGTGGCGCTCACCACTGTCAGGCCAAAACTCATAGAAACTGCCACGAAGCCGTGTGATCGGGGAAAAAGACCCCCAAAAGACTTTGGCTGCCGGATATCGCATGTTGTCGGACATGCAAAAAATAGGTGGCCGAGGTCCTCCTCTTCCTCATCACATAGAACGCACGATGTGTCTGTGTGGTGTGGCCATCTCATCCTATACGTCTTGGCGAGAAGTCGGCCCCACCGCATGAGCCAAGGAAAGATCTTGACTTCCAATGATACCGGGGATCATCAGATAAGTCAGGCAATTTGTCCTGAAGTCTCGCCGTGTCAGGAAGGAAACGGAGGTAGAGACTACGTGACAAAGAAGCCTCCGAAAGCCAAACCCATCCGTCAAGGCTGGAATGGCCAAGGCAAAAAGGAGCAATCCTGTGGTGAAGAGCAAGAAGCTCAGTGAAGCACTGGTTTGACAGAGCCAATCTGAAAAGAGGGATCCAGAGCCCGAGTCCAGGCCCCAGCCTGAGACCAAGTCTCTGCCACGGTTGAATCAGGATGTGTTGCTAAAGCATACAGACAGGGGAAACCCTCCTCAAGCAGGCCCGAGAGACCAGCCATGACGTCAGAAAGAGAAGTCCACCCCGTAGCCAAGTGCAGGGGTCATAAGTGGGCGTACCCACGTTACAAGTGCCACTACACCCTGCCAAAAAGATGAAGCCCCGTGAGGCAGCATGATCCTCGACTCCCAAGAGAGGTCCCGTACATAGGAAGTGAAAAAAATTGACTACATAAACCATCCTCGAGCCCCATGATCCACCTGACCCACCAAGCTAGGAGAGCCCAATTGGTGCAACGGAGGTCCCAAACCCCTAGACCTCCCTGGGAGGTAGGACGGCAAATGCTGCTCCATGCAAGTTCACCTCGTCAATCAAAACCGTCACTTTGCCAAAATAAATCTGACTGCCGAGAGGACTAATCGAAGGAGGATGAGTTGGCCACCTCAAGATAGAAAATGTGAGCTCCAGCCTGGAGCCTTTGCTCCATGCACTCAATGACAGGAGTCCGTCCGCGGGCACTGATGTGCCGATCGGAGAGAGGGAGGTCAGCGTACGAAGCACAGCCACAAATCGGACTGCATCCTCGAGAACCATGCCAAAGGGAATGAAGGATGAGCATGGTTAATCTAGAGAGCGGGCGTGGTGCCAAAAAACACAGCGAGTATAGCCACTCGTCGAGCCTCCTGCTCCGAGCCCTCAATGAAATACACTGTCTTCAGCATACTGGAGAGGAACCAAGCCACCAGCGCAGCCAATGAAAAGGCCCACCGCGCAGGATGTCTGAGTGCATCTGGCAAGGGTGTCGACTGCCAAAACGAAGAGCAGGGAACAGCTGGCAGCCCTGGTGGATTCCACACTGGAGCTGAATCCAATCAGCTGATGTCGACCTGCTGATCAAAACCGAGAATGAAGCAGAGATGATACATCTCTTCATCTCTGAACTGCAAGGAATGCTAAAAAAAGACAATGAGACAATGTTGTAATCCTTGGAGAAGTCAACCTTCCATAGGGAGGCCTGGCGACTGGTCCTCCAATGAGCTATGATCTCCGAGGCGATGATGTAGCTATCGCTGATGGTGCGCTGGATGGATCAGGCCCGGCAAGACCTGCCAGAGCCGGTTTACCAATACCGTGCCACCAAGAGGTAGATGGCGTTGGATAAGGCGATCGGCCAAAAGTTCTACACTCACTCTGTTGGGGTGCACTTCAAAAGCAGGAACAACAAGAACTGGTTCAGGCGATCAAAGCCCCAATTCTCGTTGGTGAACTCCCGAATGACGGCCAACACATCCTCGCGCACGATCGTCCAAAACTCTTTGTAGAAAAAAATTAGAAAGTCGTCAGGGGTATGATCTGAGAACAATCGGTCCATCACCTAAACATCTGCTACATGGTGAGCATCCGGTAACTCCAATGATCCAAGAAAGCGGTCAATCCTCGATCTGGCAGTCGGTGTTGATGTACTCCTCAAGTGAATTGACAATTGGAGGTCGAAAAATCAACCAACAACCATCAGTCAAAGAAGTCCCTTTACTCCTCGGCTTCGGCGTCCCTTCCCCGATGCCTAATGGGGTGATCGTCCATGACCAACATGACATTGAAGTCGCCCCCAATCAGTCATCGGGCGTCTGGCAGGCGGATGCATACATTGCAGAGCTCCATCCACATAATGCTGCACAGAGATGCCGAGCAAGGCCCATACACGCATGATATGACATAGCCGCCATTCGGCTGACTCCGAAGATGAGCCGTCATCGAGAATCTGGATATCCAGGAGTCCACGAGAGAAAAGGTCCCCTCACCAGCCAATGATACAGCCCCGCCCACAGCCTAAAGGGAAAGACGCTCAGTCATGCGGGAGCCCCCAATCTGGGCCCACCTCCCACTCTCTAAGATATCGGCCAAGGATTCGCCATCTCCCGAGGTCTCCCAGGGCCCGCATGTGAGGACCTTCATTAAGTCATCAGGTCACACCCCTGAGTGGCCGGGCCTCTCACCACTTCCGACGGCAGGTGCGGGCGTCGGCGGTGCAGTTCTGCAACGTCCGCCATGAGGCAGACCTCCTCGTCAACCCTTCCAGCGAGGAGGGGCACTCTTGCTATTGACAAGTCAGTGGCATCCGCCAGTAAGTATCTTCCCCTAGGGGTGTTCACGGGTCGGGTCCGACCCGACCCGAACAAATTTGGTCGGGTCAGGTCGGGTGGTCGGGTTACCCGACCACCCAATTTTCTTTTTTTTTGAATTTTTTCTTACTATTTTTTATATTTTATTTAATATAAAAAAATTGTTTAAGATTATTTTAAATTCATAAAATAAGTTTTCTAACTATTTAATATTATTTTGCACTTAAAATATTTTATTTAAAATTTTTAAAATTTTTTAAATCAAATATAAGCTTAAGTTTGAATAAAAAAAGAAAAAAAACTCGAGTTGATCGGGTCGGGTCGGGTCGGGCCGGCAGCGTGGAAGGTACAACACGATGGTGATGCTGATAGCGGCAGGGAGAGCTGCATCTGCCGGCAGCCCCTGATCCTTAGGGTCGGACTGGGCAGACTGGATACGCCGCATGGGAGGCGGGCTGGACGGCGACGAGCAGCTGCCAGTGAGGCGAGGTGGTGGTGGTGGAGGTAAGGGTGTGAAGGGATGGATTTGGGCCGTCAGAGAATGGTGGGTGGGCTGCCGGGGAAGGGCGCCCGGCCAGCCGGGGAAGGGGAAACGGAGCAGACTCAGTGCATGGTCGGCGACTCGGACTAGACTCGGGGTCGGGTTCGTTGGGGAAGGCTCTGAAGGTCGGGTGGGGGAAGTTGGAGAAAGCGGCCCCATTCTACTATGCAGTGCAAAGTCACTTAGCTCGACATTAAGAGAAGAATGCCCAGCGATAGCATACATAGGTGCTCTTGCTCCCGCTCCGATTGAGTGTGTGATGGCGACCCGGGTTGGGCAATGGAGGAGGGGGCATGGCCCGAGTGGGGTGGCGGCTCAGACGGGGTTGTAGAAGAGGTTGTGTTGGCACGGCCCGGGTGTATGAGTAGTTCAGATCGGGTTATGAGGGGGGGTGAGGTCGGGTGGGGGGATATTAGGCTTCATCCAGCTGCAAGTCGACACACGTCCCGTAAAAAAAGATCTATTTATTACCTTTCTCCTGAAAAAAAGATCTATTTATAAGAGACTTTAATCAAATAAACATCATTATAAGATAAATAATAAGTATATCATTTGAAATGGATGGAGATTCCTATTTGTATAAAATTCACATGTCAATTATTTGAAATTAGTAAAACGAAACTGAAATGATCAACAATGTTATAGTGGGAGGGGATACAACAACTTGTGATGCTTAGAGCTTGTAATTAGGTCAAATGTCAACTTGGGACTTTTTTTAGAGAGAAAATAGGATGGTTGTCTATTGCACGACCATCCATCTATATTTTTTTCAGAAAGAACCATCTATTATTGATAACTATATATGTACATGATGGCCTTAGCCTTATCAAATTATACAAAAGGATATATGCAGCATTAGCCTTGTCCAAAAAGAAAGGTAAAAATAGGGAAAGGGGGATTTTGACAACATGAGGAATGGTCAATTCAAAAAAATGAATGAAACCCCCTAATTTAATGGAATCAATCAATCAATGGAGTGAAGAGTTCTATCTACTATATGAACCTATTCTATTGATTTTATGTGTCTGCATGCTATCCAATCACATGCTGACAGAAAGCTGTCAGACTAAGATCAAACACGCCATCGATCAGTAAGCACTTAGAATCATATGATTCTGCATGATAATACAGAAACTTGAGAACAACTGCGTACAAAACGGTTTTAGAGGGAGGAAGTCAATTGTTGAACTACTCTTTTTTGTTCCAATTACCACTGAGTTTCCTTATTTCAATCCTTTTCATTTCCTTAGTTGTACAAGTTTCGCCATATCACAAACTTCAGTTCGATGCTAAATGACTGATTCTGCTGACTCAAACAACAACAACAACAACAAAGCCTTATCCCACTAGGTGGGGTCGGCTATATGGATCAAACGACGCCATTCTTCATTGATCCATGTTCATAAGATTCGACAGGATTTTACGCTGGCTGTCGGGGCCTAACACAATCCTCCTCCTTTATCCGGGCTTGGGACCGGCTATAAAATATAGGCGGAGTTTGATCATAGGTTGACCAAAATCACTATATTGGGAGTGCAGACACTACAATCTATCCCAATTGCTTGAAACCTGCAACATTTCAGTTTATGGTACAAAATTAGCATGATTTCACTTGAACATGACTTTCCACCTTTCTCTCCTCCGATTGTCTTTCCGGCAGGAAAGGATTTTAAATGCAGGGACCTGATGCGAGAACCTCAATAGTTCGCTCCTTGAGAAGGTCCTCAACAGATCAAAACCATCAACTGATTGTCTCTGGAACACTGCATCTGTTCCATCCACCAAAATCAACGCAGCCACCGTCACCTCCCCCTCCTCTTCGTTGAACCCAGACACGACCTCCACCAATTTGCGCACAAATCCCTTCTCCCGCTCATCCCACTTATGATACACGGCCCAAATATCCCCCTTCCTCGGAAAAATCCTGTAAAACGTCGTCAAGGCATCAATTTTATCGTGTGGCTCTTCATGGAAGGTCACCAGGTGCGATAACTCCGCGAGGTCCATGACCATTGTCGACGACGACTCAGTCACCCGGAACAGGCCGCAAGCTAAGGGGATGCCGTCATCGGCCCAGCGCCGCTCATCCTCAGTGGTGGGATGGTGCTCCAGCCGGCTGACCTCCACTGTGCCCTCCGTCGGCCCGATGCGTTCGATACGGGCATAGGCAAGCGGAAATCCACACACTTCATGTGGAATGGCCCAAACCTGACCGACCTCAAAAACACCTCCTACTGAGCTTGTACTGACGCAGCCACCGTCTCCGCCTGCGCTGCCTTTTTTCCCGTCCGGTGATGTGGATGTTTTGGTCGGCATTGCCGACTCCTTGCAGGAAGACGCCCTCCTAACCTTGGCAGTGGTCTTCGAAGCCTTGAGTTTGCGGGTGCCAGGAACCCTAGCCGCCTTAGCGGAAACAATGGTCACGGCGTTCGACTTCGTCGCTGACTTCCTTGCCACCGTCGGCGGCGTCTGACGCTTCTTGGAGGAGGAACCGCCGCCGGCGGCGGCGGCGACCATGCGAGCCTCGAGGGAAAGGAAGTGGTGGCGGCAGTAGATCTTGTCGTGAAAGCGAAGCTCACTGCACCGCCAGGTCCTTCCGTCGTTCCTGTGACAGCGGAGCTCGTCCGGCGGCGGCGAACCAGCCCGGCGGCGGGGCCTCGCCATGGATCCGGCGGCAATGTCGAGAGTTTAATTTGGAGACGAGGGTTGAAGTGGTTTCAAATCCCACATGATTGTATAGCTAGCACTTAATCATCTATTTAGACATACTACTAATCGTGTACGTAAAATTGACCTATATGGTGAAATAATTTTCAACCAGAAAAATAGTCCAGCAAGATACTGTTCATGTTATAGGATAGCATGGTGATCAACATATTATTACCCTCCATCAACAAAGAATTCGCAAGATATTGGAAACAGGTGAATACTAGTAATTGAATTATAGTTATCCATCAATTAAGTGTTCAAAAGTGAAAAAAGAACCGATGTGAGAGTAAATAAATGCAAAAGATGAAGCACTAACCATTGATATGATAGCGCTGCTCCAGAATGGCACTCATATTCTCATCCAGAACTCCAGTAACGGTCGACTGTATTTCTTCAACAGAAATATCAACCCCTGCATTGATCAACAAAGAACCAACTCCAAAATAACAAATCAGAAACAACAGTTATCTAGAACTAGGCCGAACTTTTTTGAGTCTTCAGGAGGCATAAAAAGCTATATTTCTATGTCTAAAAGCCTCAATAAGCATATAGAAACAGACAGAAAACCATACCTACTCCACAATTTTCTTCAAACTCTTCCAACTTAAATACTTCAGGACCAATAGCCGTGAAAAATGCAAAAGCTGCATCTAGTTGTGTGGGATTCTTGATCTGCATAGCAGGCAAACAACTTCGACTGATCAAACCTTCTATCATTTCCAACTTAGGCATTGTTATGACACCAAGATAGAGCAGATTGTAAGCAATAAAAAGTTCCCGAAAAAAATTGGAGACAGAGTAACAACTAATTCATGGAACTCATTACCTGCACCCAACTCATTCTCACGATTTTTAATTATCAATCAATACCTTTGAGGAAACAACGTATTGGACTAAAGTCGGCCGGTGAATGAGAGCATTGCCGGGAAACTTTGTAGCCACCTATCGAAACAAGAAAACGAGGAATATAAAACCCTTAGATATTCAAAAGAAAATAATTCCGAGCAGCTCATTCGAAGTATTAATTACTAAACCAGGGATAATTTTACCATATAAAGAAGATTCCCGATCGTCTTGTTGCATCCATCAATACCCGCCTGCAATTAATCCCACAAAAGAAACGCATAAAAAGACGCAAATTTCCGCAACATCCTCAACAAATCGAAGAATGAACCGCAGAAATCTCCACTATGCAAGTAAAAGACATACGAAACAACAAACTGCGACAAGAAAAAGATCTTGGCTCCTACCTCTTTGATGACGGCGTTGAGGTTGGAGGTCACCTTCTGGTTGACGAGGGCGTTCTCCGCGGTCCGCTTGTCCAATCCGATCGCCAGGAACAACTCCAGCGGCGCCGCCTCCCCGTCTACGCCCACCATCTCGTCGTCGCCGACGCCCTCCGCCGCTGCAATTCGCCGGTCACGAAGAAGGAAACGAAGAGTGTGCTGAGTGCGCGTCTGGCCGTGCGGAAATGACTACGAGGTTTAATTCTATGCCACCATTTTGGGCCCTCCGTCGACGCTTAAATAGATGAGGCCCATTGTTGTGAGTCGAGACTGACGCTTGGGATGAAAGCAACGGCCACAAAGTCGTACTTGAATCTTTGATCCTGGTCGTTGAACTGCGGAGGATATTTGGTTTGGACGGTTGAGATCGGTTCCAGACATTGACGGGGTCAGAAGCTTGGTCGTCACGCGTGCCGGGGATTCTTTTGATATTTCTGGATTCCGAGGGCGCAGAAGGAGGAGAATGGTTTTGCTTGGGACGAGCTGTTGGGGCCCGCCAAGTTAATTAGGGCAACCAAAATTGGGCCGTAGGATGTATCACTGGTGGGCGTCTGTTAATTTAGGCCCATTGGGCTGATACCACGGAATAGTTTGGGTATAAAATGAGGATTTTGTGGGTTGTTCTGTGCTGGCCCACAATAGTTAAAGACGGGGTAAATTATATGGAAAAATATGTTGGATTCAATTATAATGATGTGGAGGAGACGAATATAACAAAACCAGAAAAAGAGCTTCCATTTTTGCAGGCACTCTTCATCAATGGCTACAGCTGAAGTTTGGGACTTTGCCGCTTTGGTACGATTCTACGTGTAGCAAAAGTTCTAGGTGTTTATTACTGAATATCCAGAATTATTTGGCACGATTTGACTTCTGTATGATTTGATCAGAATTTGGTATCTCACTTTCGTCTGAACTTGTACTAACCAAGTGTCACAATCTTGAACAATGATTGGTCGAAATTAGGGAAAATATTCAAACATAGTGTTTATAAAGATATTTAAGTTTTATTTATGCTTAAAAATAAATTTTACAGGTATTTAATGATCGGTTTATTTGTAAAAGATCTGAGTGAGAATGGGATGGTGGAATATGATATCTCATTAGAAATGTGGTGATGTGAAATGAGGTGTAGTGAGAAATGAGGTGGTGAAATGTGGTGACGTGATGAAATGCGGTGATGTGAAATGAGGTGGTGTGTCCTTAAAAAAATTATATTTGAATAGTAAATTGTAAAATAAAATGATGTATGTGAAATAAAAATTTTAATTACTAAAAAGTTATTTTTATCATTTATTATATATAAACTATTTTATAATATCTAATGAATAATAAATATTTATTATTTTACCACTGCTTGTTTTTTTTCTATTTTTGTTATATTCTTTATTTTTGAACTAATTTATCAAGAGGGATATGGTTTAATTTGGTAAAAAGAAAGGATTCCATTTGGTAATAAAAGAAGTGTTAATTTGATCTAAAATTATTTATTTTTTCACATGAAAAATATGATGTTTGAAAGATTTAATTATTCCATCATTCTCCTAAATTAAATAAAAAATATAATCAAACATGATTTAACTAATATCATTCATCCATATTCTACTCCACCCTTTCAAAATTCTCAATTCAAACAAACAGTTCTACTATGTTACTATATGAAATTTTGTCTATTGGATATCTCGTTTTTTTCCATTCGAAGGCATATAACCAAATTAAAAGTGAAATTTAAACTTCCATGTGATTCTTTCATTTACACCTGATATTCATAAGATCGTGGACAAAGATTCTTAAGAATAACTAATCGATCATGTACTCAAGAAGAATAAATAGTGTCGTCTATTAGTAGTCTTTAGTATATTATTAAATTTTTTGGGAGGGTAAATTCTAATATTATCCATTTATTTTCTCTCTATGTTTCTTGAACACTTTCGCTTGTTCTAAAATGTACAATTTTCCTATTAAATTTAGCATCATTGTGCTTGCACGGAATATTGTCCATTTCGAATAGTAGTCTGCACCATTTTTTTTTCAAAATGCATCATCTAATAGATATATGTCCATTTTGGCTAGTAGTCTGCATACATATATGGGTTTAATGCTCCTACGAAGCAGTACTTTTTCTGTAGGCATGCGGAGCAGATCCTGGCCACTGGTAATGAAATCTACGATGGCATTATGATCAATGAAAGCAGAGAGATTGTGGACGATATATTGAATATGTCAAATCATAAGAAGCTTACAAAGTGGAGCAGAGCACGTGCTCTCTTCTTCTCAGCAGACACAGGAGCATATTGGTCATCGTCCTAATTAAACACTAACCCAACCGAAGATGAAGCATGTGTCTGCCCGTATTTCTTCTTCATCGTCGTCGACAAAGCTAAGAAAGCTTCATTGACACCGTCACTTGCAGATTGTGTCCATGAAGAGGGACATTCTTGTATGCTTGTACCGTGATCTGCTAGCTTGTTTCTCGTTAATGTCACTGGATGCCTCTCTTTCCTTTGCCCCTGTCCAAGCTTCTTTATTTTTTCATGTATGTCAATCTAAGTTAAAACTGATTCTGAATCACTTTAAGTTAAGCTGCTTTATTCTCCAGGGAATCTTCTTCATTCTATGTTGAATAGAACTTGATCGTATGTGAATATACTGAGAGTGCTGGTGGGACAGTGAAAAACTGATTTGGGTTCTTCTGCATCGTGGCCCTTTAGTTCGCCGAGGACCTAAGAGGGCAAGGGGCAACACCACACTAGGGCAAAAGGCAAATGTCACAATACTAGGGATGGAAGTGGCAGCAAGAAAAGGGGCGGCGGTAACAAGACAGTGGAGGCGAGACAAATGAGGAGTTAAAGATCCAGTAAAGAGGATGGGCACAAAACTGTTGCCTTTGTGAATGAAAAGCCGTGGCAATTTCTTTCGACGATGAAGAGAGAGAAGCGCAAGGAATAAATGGGTTTCCAATTTCTCGTTCCTATATGTATTTCCTGTTTCTCGTTTCCTCTACTTGTGGGATTACTACCCAAGATCAACCGTCGATTTCAACACCAACCGCCAGGATCTGCTCTGCATTCCTATGGGAAAAGTATTGCTCCGTAGGAGCATTAAACCCTATATATATATATATATATATATATGAGGTTATCATGTATATACATTACATTCATATTATGTCATCATTATCAAGATGTGTTTTTTAATAAATGAAAGGTTTATGAATTCTTTTTGAAAAATAAATGATGTGACTTTTCAATTGTTGTTTTTAATACCTGAGGTATTGACTTGACTCTCTTAGCTTGTTGATGCTCGTCCATCTTGTTTAACTTTTGTGCTTGTCTGTCATGAAATAAAAAATGTAAAAGGACAAAGACATGAGTATGTGTGAGAGGAGTGATTTTGATTACCTTTGTATTTCATTTATTTTTCTATATGAACTGTTAACTTGAATGTTTTGAACGATTTTTTAGTTTCTAGATTATAATGTAAAGTGATAGACGCTTGTGATAAATGATTTAAGAGCATTTTAGCTCATAATTCTGGTTGGTGAATTTCACTATTTTGAGTTTGAGTCTCACTCTTTTCATTTCTAATTTGAATTATCAGTAATATCCTTATAAGTGTCTGTAATTGTTAAAGTTTCAAAATTAAATTATCGGAGATGAAATATATGAAATATTGTATATGACGTATGGATGAATTTACATATGTCATGTCAATTTTTTAAAAATTTTCAGAGTTTGTTTATTTTTTAACGTTAGTTTTCGGTTGAATATTTGAATTTGAATTTAAATGATTGATTTACAATTTCACCCAATGTAGCAGTGTCCTACAAAATCAACATCATGATATTATATATATACTCAATATTTCTTCCGTGGTATATGCATGAGAAATTAATTTAAGTCATGACTCATGCATCATTCTCTCTTAGGAGCCTCAATGTCCTTGTTGAGTTAACGCACCATCATTCAAAAGAGATTAATGCAGGGTGCATCTGATGCACTTGCTAGGATATTATTCCTTTTGAACTTTAGCTCCCAGGAATTTACCAAAACACATCATTCGGGATCGCACTAGCGGAAATGTCCCACTGATTAGGGGTGTTCACCGAGTCGAATCGACCCGTGAACTCAATGACTCGACCCGACTTGAATCGATTTGGATCAGTTTGGATTGGTGGTTGGGTCGGATCTGACCCGACCCGACCTCAACTCTATCTTGTGGGTTGGAAAATTCTAACCCCACGACCCGACTATTTTTTCATTTTTTATTTACATTAAATTATTTTTATCTAAGTTAGAGGTTTCATATAATTAAAATTGTTTAAAAATATGAAAATAAATCCTTTAAAATATAAAAATAAACAGTAAACAAATAAAATTTCATTTTTATGGTTTAAAATAAAATATAAAATATATTTTTATATTAAAATATTTAAAATTAAAAAGAAAATTTTAAAAAAAAGAAAAATAGACTTAAGAGGTCATCAACCTGATCCAACCCGATCCGTGAACACCCTTATTGTCTATTAATTTACCTCTTATACTTCTTTTTATTTAGTTTGAAGTGCTTTTAAAAAATAAAAAGGCCAAATGATACCCTCCCTCACCCCTATCTTCTCTTATGGTCCTTATTGATTTTTTCCATTTTTCTATTTTCTTTTAAAAAATTAAACAAATTAAAGTTATTATAGGTAAACAAATAGTTTAATAAACAAAGTTGGACAAACAATACTAAAGATGATGAGGTGAAATAAAAATAAACTATTGTTTGGAGAGGAAAATAAAATGAAATCATGAAAATATGATTGATCCATTTTTTGTTCTATATTATGTGCAACTTTTGTACTTAATAGTTAACATGCTTATTCACATTTTTTTATAATTTATTTTGTGACACCAATAAAAATATAGAGTTGCCATATGACATAATACACTCCTCGATGAATAGCCATTTGGCTAATAAATGTAACTCAAAAAATTAGAAAATAAATGGAAATCATAAACTCAAGCTTTTATGTAAATAAACATAATCATGCGTGTGTCACCATCCATATTTAACATGTTCAATTACAATATGCAATTCTTCCATGAGTAAAGACTTCCATTATGAAGGACACATATAAGAAATGCAAATAAAGCAAGCATGATTATTATGTATCATGTAGTCTATTATTAATGATCAGTGTATAATTGAATGCAAGTATTATATATACGCCAAACATGATTATTATATTTCAAATACCTTTGTTATCAAATGTCACTTTTTTTTTGGTTGGGGGGGGGGGGGGGGGGTGGTGTAAATATCAAATGTCACTTTTTAAAACAGAAACATGAATCAAATGTAGTAGAAAATGAAATAACAATGGCCCCTGAAGTAAAAAAATCAAGTAGATGATGGGCAAATACAAAAAGGGCAAGTATAACAACTTTAGATTGAAATATGACATGTTATCTTATATCAAATGTAAACAAGATTATAAGTCTTATTCTTTAAATCAACTAATAATTATCATCACCTTTGAAGTATCGACTTTTACTAAGGTGTACACTAGCCTTCACTTTTATTTTTGTGTACAATGTATTGCACAACGTGCCTCAATTAAAATACATTGCCATATAAGGAGTTGCCTTGCAATTTCTTTAATAATTGATTTTCATTGTCCTAGAGATAACTCTTCCATTATTAAGGATGTCATTGGTAGTTTTATGTATATAATTAGGGAAATTCATCGCGCTTCGCACAATTAACAAAAGTGTGATAATATTAATTATTTGCCATAATAAAAATATTAGACAAAATATGTATTTATCTCTCACTCCATGCGTGATGGAAACACATATATAACATATACAAATATATATATTTCAAGTTTAAAAATTGATAATCCCATACAGGAGAAACATAAGACAAACATTTATTTTTAAAAATTGGTGTAACTCTATTGCTTCATACTAATATTCTCTAAATGATGACAATATGATTTCATATATTATTTATCAAATACAAGATACAACAAATATTAGTTAAAATATATTTAAATAAAATCATCAAAATTTTGTAAGATAAAATGAATGAATAAATATTATCAGGAATAACATGCCAAGGTAAAAAAAAATAATTGTAAGAATATAAAATTTTTGGCAAGAAAAGGATGATGTACAAAAAAACACAACCAAATTTATGCAGCTTGACACAAAAGATGCCAAGCTTCTTTTCATTATGTTCCATCAAGTCCATATAAAATGACCACAAGTGCAATATGTAAGGACTCGTCATATCCTATTGCTCGTCATATATAAGATTACCATTGTCGTGTATTTTCATCTATTTTTTTATTGGTACCGATAATAAATTTCTAATCTGTTATAGCAATTTGAAAAGAAATTAAGAATTTTTGTATTACAATTAATTTAATATTATAATTACCTTTAATGAAGATAATAGAAAATGACAAATGTTCTAATTACATCTTTGTGAAGAGAGAATAGAAAGTTGCCAAGGTTAATAGATTATAACGATATTTAAGTGGTAGTGGATTGCAATATTAGTAGTAAAGTTAGTTAATAATGTAACATTGGAATGCTAAGAGGCTATGGAATATCAAATGATGGATCATGTACTTTAATTATTAGTAGTCGATTAAAAAATAAAAAGAATTCAAAAAAATTAAAATATAAATACGAATGAAAGCTCTACAATGTTTCAAAAATTCGAACTCTCCCTATATATATGAAATTATAAATTGGCGAAATTTATAAAAAATGTGGAAAGATAATGAATGGAGAAGAAGGGCCTGAATAAGAATCAATCGCAACACAATGGGGGAGGAGCGGGCATAGGGCCTTCTTTGTTGTGTTGGGCCTACAGAGGCAAATATAGACTTTCAGGCGAAAAAGGCTCTTCTTTTGGGCTTGAGGACAAAGGGGATGGCTCCAAGCGAGTAGGCAAGGTATAGAAAGTAACCGGCTAATCGAAGTTCATGTCCCCCTGTACATGAAGCCTTCGAGCACCTTGACCCGCTGGGAAGGTGCCTGGCAGGGGATAAAAAAGAAAAAGCAACCAGGGGCGAAGCGGTCGAGTAGACTTAGCTGCAAAACTAGCTCTTTCATTCGCCGAATCAATAGAAGAATAGCCCTCTGGCCACGCGTAGCGTAAGCATCTCTTTCCTTCCCTTTCGTCTTCTGTGTAGCTCTAGAGCAACCTTTACTTGATCCGGATTGAGGATATCCCCCGCATTCTGGGATTGCGGGTTCTAACGTAGGATTTTTTCAACTGGAAATTCTTAGTTTGAATGATGTCCTTCCGCCGTCTTTCTTTCTCTAAAACGAGAAGGTGGCTTGCCTAGAATTATATATGCAAAAATATGATTGTGATTTTAAGATTAAAAAAATATAACAAAGTGTAAAGAGTAACATATAATTTATGAAAATTTAATCTTGATATTAAATTTAATAATTTATATATAATTATTTGTTATTATAAATAAAAATAATGTAATAGTCAACATGCAATTTCTGAATATTTAATCATGATGTTAAAATTTTAATACATAAATTAATATTGAGAATATTAAGTGTTGGTATAAAAACAATAAATGATGCAATGCAATAATAATGAGAATATCCAAGTGTTGCACAAGAAAATGATATAATATTGAGATAATACTTATAAAAATTATAAATTATAAAAAAATCACAAAAATATGACTATTTGTATTAACAAAAAATCATTAATGGTGGAATAGAATATCCAAGTGTTTCTTACTTTCTTGCATCCTTGTATATGCTCATTGCTTACCTGCATCGTATGTGAAATAGAATTCATGGTGGATGCTACCCAAGTAGTTGACCACTTCCTTCCTTCACTGCCTTTAGATCTTTAGATCAGGAGATCCCTGCTGAGAGAGCTTATGTGTTTTAGATTAAGATTCATGTAAATTGACATTTATGGTCTCTAGCTGCCGACCTCCGAGCTGATGCAGAACGAATGGAGCTGAGCTCCACATTGCTGAGCAGCTTTGGTTCCGGCCAAATGGCGAATAATCACGACAGCCCCAGCAATGAATCCAGACCGCCGGACAGGAGCACTCGGAATGGGACGTCTTTAATGAGCCTCTTGGTGACGAACTGCACTCAAGAATTGGCTGCATGTTCACATATTCACATCCAAAGGAAGCTATGAAAAACAAAAGCAAAAGCTTCAATATTCTTATAGTTTCAAAGGCCTTCCTTAAAATGGATGCACTTTGAGAACCATGGCGGGAAAATCTCAAAGTGCTCACATTTGTCGTTCAATGCCTTCATCTCAGACAATGTTCAAATTAAAGAGAGACTGCGAATAAATTACAAAAAAAAAATCAAGAGATGATTAACAGCTCAAGAATCACCTAGACAATTTGATGCATGCATGCAGGTGAACTTGTTTTGCAGTACCATCGAGTCCCCGACCAAGGTATCGCAGTGGCATCGCGGTGGCGATGAAGCTGTGATCACGGGTATCCAGCAAGACGAAAGAGAAGATTATGTCCAACATGTCCACGAAATCCTCTCCATGCTCCTCGTACTGCAGAAAAGTAGAAAGACCTTAACTATAGCTCTGAGGAAACCCTTTACGTTGTTTAAAAGGAAAGAAATAGATCTTTTGATTTGCAACATGATTTAGCATGAACAGAAAACAAAAAGTCTCTATCCATGCAAAGATCAAAAGATTAGCATTGTTCATCAGATGAGCGCGATGACGTCGCAGTTGCTGCTAGCTTTGAACTTGTGACCGGACAGACTTGCCATGAGCTTACCTCACCGAGTCCTTTGGCCTTCTCTGGCATCACTTTGTCAAGCTCGACGGCGAGATCATTGGAGGGCAGCACCCAGCTCCAGTTCTTTAGCGCTAGTTGTCTCCTCACGGCATATCCCATCTTGTGTTAAGAATCCTCCGGATGTTGCCTACACAAAGGAGCGTTGCCGGTGTAGGGTTGGTGGCAATGGCAGTAACGTGGATCTGCGAGCAACGGTGGTACTCAAAGGAGATCCGAACGATGCCAGACGACATCTTGTTGGAGAGTCGCTGGGTGGAGATCAAGATTGAACAACTGGTGAGGGGGCATGGCGGGATCCTACAGGATGTAGAAAGAGACATCGTCCAACGCTAGCCGAAGATGGTCCCGATGATAGAGCACATGCAAGGCGAGGGCGGGTGGTGGGAGGAAACCTGACGGTCGAAGTCCTATGCACCATGTGGAAGATGGCATCGTATTCTTTGTCTAATTACTAAGTTTCTTGATGGTCTCGACCGAAGAGGTTGGGCAAGGAGTTTCTCAGGCGGCTCGTGGTAGTGACAGTGCAGGAAGAGGAGCTTAGGCAGCTCTTGGTAACGTCGAGGGCAGGGGATCCATCAAGTCCATAAATGATAAGTCGGTGGAACAATAATTAAAGGAACGACCACCTCTTTTTAGAACTGACGTCGATTGGAAGAAAATAACAGTTCTATATATTATGAGAGCCATGAAGCAAGAATGAAAGGAACAAACACCTCTTTTTAAACTCTTCCAAGAAAAAATGGAAGACACCACTTAGTTTACATAAAAAGCAATTTTAAACCTCCTATTGAACATCACTTAGAAAAAAAGATAAGTATCAATGTTGCAATATATATATATATATATATATATATATATATATATATATATATATATAAGTGTGGAATCAAGCTATGACTAAAATGTGTTATATCAAAGATAAAGGAGTATCTTTCAACACTCATGAGATGGGTGTTTTTCAGCCCTTACAAGTGAACAAATGACATGTACAAGTAATAATCGATATTCATGACAATATGCAATTATATCTTTTATCTAATTAATCTATTTTACTATCCTTGAATTTTTTCAGTAAATACTTTATCAAAGAACATGAGTAAAAATGTCAATTATCCATTGAGTAAACATTAGAAATATCCAGGTTGCATCACTTGAGGACTTTTGTCGGGTCCACAAAACTTAGGCCAAGTTACCTCGAAACATGCAATGGGTGATGCAATATAGGTAAAAAACTTCTAACATACATGATTGAGTTCAATAAAACTTGAGTTGAGTCGTATCGAAACATGGAAATAAGGCGTGCATGAACCTTCGTGAACAAAATAAAACTTTAGTGAACTTGGATTGGGTTGCCTACAACACAGGTCGAATGTTGGGATGACATAATAATTATTGGAACTCGGTTCATATCATTTTCGGTGTGACCTAGGTCCAACATCTTCTCATTATGATGGCATAAAGTTTATAGGAACTTGGGTACGTTTCATGAAATGTAGTTCCAGTTTTGAATTTTCTTTAATTGATCTATCTACTATCACTTCTAGACAATATTTTCATAACCGGATCGGCGATCGAACCGGACGTCTTTCTGGGTCGTGGTTGGATCGGTCCGATTAGATTCAACCGGATTGGACTGAATTTTATTAAAAATAATATTATATATATTAGTTGTGAATAATAATATTAATTGATAATAATAATAATAATAAATTAGTATAAAAAATATTATTTATTATATTCTATAAATTTAAGCTATCTTAAGTTATCATAATTGATACATTATTAGATTTGTTATTGTTTATATAATATTTGTGATGCTATACTAATTTATTTATATCTAGTTCACATTTAAAATTGTTGGTTCGTATTTATTTTCATATATTCATCCTTTTTTATTTTCATTTTGTGTTGCTCATTTTATTATTTTTCTATTACTTATTATAGTTAAAATTTTTAATACTTATTCAAACATTATTATTATAATATAGTTCTAGTGATAAGATATTAATATATTTTATCCCAAATCATTATTAATTTTTATTTTGTTAGTTTATTTAATTTTTTTCGTCATTCTTTATTTCTTCTCCACTGAATTCTACATTTTCCTTTAATTTCGAATTCTTCTCCCCTAATCATCTCCTCTAATCATTCATTTTCTCTCCCTATTAATTATCTTTCTATACGTATTTTTCCTTCCTATTTTTTTTCAATTATCATTTTCTCTCCCTATTAATTATCTTTCTATACGTATTTTTTCTTCCTAATTTTGCTTAATTATCATTTTCTCTCCCTATTAATTATCTTTCTATATTTACTTTTCCCTTCCTAATTTTGCTTTTAACATCTGATCATGTATTTCCTCTTATATATATATATATATATATATATATATTAAAAAATTCTTCCATTTTTTTAACTTCTTTCCATTTTAAATTGACTTTTTTTTAAAAAAATCTTGAACCGGTTTTTTGCTGGTTCGCCCGGTTCACCAGTTTTTCCGGTTCAATCGGATTTTAGCCGGTTCAATGACTAAAATAATTTTGATGTAGAACCGGACCGGACCAAGCACTGGTTCGTGATTGAACCGATCGAACCGACCGGTCCGGTCCGGTTTTAATAACATTGCTTCTAGAACTTCATTCAAATACTATTAACATGAGTCAAATAAACTACAATACTAAGGCATTCATGTGAGTGCAAACATATATCCTTACATATGTTATTCCTAACATATGGAGTTTCTATAGTTATAACATTGTGCATAGCTTTTCAAGTTATTCCGAATTGGTTTAGAATGATGATAATACTTCTACCAAGTACAAAAATATCATATTTTATCTTGTCAATATTATTTTTGATATATTTTAAAAGTTGGTCTCCATGTTATTCATGGCAGCCTAGCAACATGTCAATGTATTATTGTCAATAACTTTTTATTATAACTCTGTCTTTGATAGCTAACTTTCTAAATTTTGTAAAACTATTTTTTGCTACAACAATTTATTTAAAAATGTCTAAGGACAACCAATGTAAAAGTGGATAAAAAAGAGGAAAAAAAATCCTTCCTAAAGGTATATATAACAATGCAACTATTTAATCACAAGACATTGAAAAAGGGAGAATGAATTTATATTTAGAAATAATAAAATTGATTTCTTAAATAAAGTTCAAAAGTGAAAAACTAAATTATTAAAATTTATAGCACAACAAATAAGAGCAAGAAGGTAAGAGAGAACAAAGAGGGTAGGAGCCATCAATAGTGGTTGAGAAAATTCCTAATGAGCGCAAACAAGAATATTAAGAGCATTTGTTTATAGGATTAGATCACGCCTATTTGTTTATAGGATTAGATCACGCCTTGGCCTACCCTCTGTCTCAACTTTTTAATATTGAGACTATCATATATAAATTAGCATACTTCCTTTGTTCTAATTAAGTGGATAAAAAATAAAATTTTTTCACCATATTTTCCATTGTTTCAAGAGGAAAGATAACCCTTCCTTTTGTGAAATTTTGCTCATATTTTGTCTTCTCCAATGATAGACAGATCTTTGATCACTCTAGAGCTTCTCTCATTCCATCCTTTCTTTAATTTGTGAATTAAGATGATAATATCTTATACAAATGTTCTAAACCCAATTTATGTCCTACGATTTGAGAGAGAGGTTTATCTAATATTCAAACACTTTGGACTTATTTTTTGTCAAAATGATTTTTCTTATAAGTATGAAACTTTCCTACAACATTGGAACCTCTTTTATAATATTCTTCCCTTATTTTAGTCGTTTGAAGTCTTCCACAATTTATTTGAACAAAAAATATGACCATAAAAAACTTTGAACGACCTGCTCTACACCTCCGAACATTTGAAACATGCATCTGTCAAAAGTCATTATCTATATCTTTCGATGTTCAAAACTCTGAATCCAATGCCAAACTTAGATTTTGCCAAAAGATCTGATATGTCCAAACGTTTGGAGCGACATCCCGAGTATTTTTTTTCTCTTAAATAATCCTTTGTTTAACATTTTAGGTTGTCCAAATATTTGGATCATATGTTTGAAACTCCAGTTAGGTGGTCTGATTTCATTTTACACTCAGGGCTTATATGTCCAAACTTCCTGACCAAACATTCAATCTTCAGGTGAATTTTTTTTCCTTTTTCCTTTATTTTTGGACTTTTCAACTCTTGATTTCAATTATCTAAACTTCATGTTTGGCTCAATAATCCAAGAAAAATCAAGCCATATCATCATGAAAATAGTCAATTATAAATGTTTATGCATATGATTATTCATTTCATTTTAAATTATTTATGAATGCGTTAACAAACACTCATTATTTGTATAATTAAAAATATAATTAATTAGGACATAAAACTATATTTTCAATAATAATTAATAACAAATCTAAACTTGAATTCTATGGTACAATAATTCTTAGCACGTAAACTATTAAAAAAAAATCTTTCTATTATTGGTGATGGATGAGGCGAGAGAAGATTTTTGCCATATTTATAGGAAAAAAATTCCTAGAACTTGAGTGATTAACATTCCTTAGAGATAACCTGCATGTGATTAGAACTAAATTTTGAAACAACTTCATGTTGTCTTTTTTTTCTAATAATTATTCTTTTCCTATCTTATGACTACACATTTTTCTTATCATTAAAGCATTAATTTTTTTTCATAATTCACGTTTAGGCATGAAGCTTAAAGTAGATTCCCAATCCAGCTGACCTTGGCTACCAACATCCTCGTTGAATAACAATGAATACAAAATTTGAAAGATCTTATCATCCATTTATTTTCCACAAAGAAAAAAAATGTAGTACAGAAAATATAATACAACATTCAGTAGTTTTTATCTTGCTCGTAATGCAACTACAATTTTCATTCATGTGGTCTGCAACCACTCGAGCTGCTTTATCAAAGGAATTCAACTCCTGATCACTTCATGTTTCAGATTAAACATAGATTGCACCCGCTATCACTAAAAGCATGAAGGCGCATTGACATGACAAAGTTGGAAGAACCACCAAATGTTGCCTATAGTTTCACATCCTCGGTCTCCAACTATAAGGCATGATTCTTCCAAAGTTACCTCTTCGTCCATAAAATGGAGAACACTGGAAGAGAACAACTACAGGACACTTATGAGAAACAAATTATGAACATTACCCTTCTATGTATTCCAGGATTTCTTGGTCTATATTGTCCCTGACCTCAATAACAATTTCATAGAATCCAACAAACAATAGAACGAAACGAAAAATCCAGCAAACAACAGAATTCTACTCATCCATTTCTTAAAAGCATAATGTCCACCTGTCTGAATCAAAATAAGGGAACACAATATCCAAAAATCTTCATATTTTTGGAAGCTGATCATCCCCCATCCAACAGTTTCTCCATATATATACTGACAAATACAAGCACAAATCCCATAGAGAAAAATGTTACACAGGGGAAACCACGAGAAATTTGTGTTTAAGGTACAATCTAAAACGCTATTAGCACAAAAGCACTGCATCCTTGGGATATCCAGAAGTAATCAGCAGTTTGAAGGTAACAACAGGTATGACTGAGCTCCATGTGTGTACTCAACAAGTAAACCAGCTGGTAAACATTGCACTTCTTGTTTGTCGTGCGAAGTAGAAACTACTGCAAAGATTACTGATACACAGACACATTGCTTTGTAGGGAGCATAATCAAAATTGTTTGCTCTTGCTTCGGAAAATCTTATCTCTCTTTGAGTAGATGTAGAAGAAACCAAAAACAAACAATCCAAACAATAAAGCTGGAACCCAGGGAAATGGAGGATCCTTAAAACAAACAAGTGATGCTTCCAAATTTTGTGTTGCCTCGTAAACTAATGTGTGAATAGCATAAAGATCATGGTCTGAAGACCTCATGAAGTACATAGCTTTCTCAAAGTCCAAGTGGGACAGAGCAGAAACCACTTTATCTAACTTGTAGCTAAGCAAATTCCACCTCTGAACAAATTCATCATGCTTATTCTTCTCGAAAAGTTTCTTGTCACCACCATATGCAGCCATAGATTGTAATACGTCAATAGCACTTGTAATTGTAAAATTCAGTGTCGTGAGAAGAATGTTCCTCCGAGCTGCATCCCTCTGAGCAAAAGAAAGAGATGATGATCCTGAAAATGGTCCAAATGGAGTTTGTCCAATGCTCCAAGTATAATCAACCACCGTAGTATTATGTTGTGGGCTCCAAGAAAGATGTGTTGGTGACACACCCCACATACTCTGAAGGACTGATCCAATTATTGGGCGGTCAAGGTTTCGAGTTTGAGTGATCACATGCCTGCCATTGCAGCTGTAGTCGCTCACAGTCTGTGAGCTCCTAGTCCGCACTGCAATTACCATATCCCTGAAAGCAACTGCCTGGTGATACCTATCGAGCAAGAGTAGTTTATCATAATCCAAATCAAAAACATATACAGGGAGAACCTTTCCATGTTCCTCTTCAGGAATTGTCGCTGATCTACGCATTTCTTCCACTGAATCTGTTAGTATCTGGTGCAGGCGCTTCGAGTCCAAATACTCGCTCACGATCAATGTGTAATTCTCAAAGAGGAACCTGGAGGTGTAAGAGTTCATTGCACGAGTTATTGCAAAGGAACAAATTGGACATTCCGAGTACTGCACACTATAAGATTTGAACACTAAATTTTGCTCTTTATAGGCGAGATCATTCCCCTCGAGCGTCTGTTTAATGGAATTCCAGTTGAGTCCAGTGGGATCAACCTCAGCTCCATGAACATGTATGAACTGAATGAGAAGAGTATTCTCATAGGACACTGGAATTCTCAGTGAAGGCACCAAAAGAGTCTGATAAGCACTAAGAACCACGGAAGAAAGGTCAGAAAGGAGCGCTCTATCGGACTTTGGCCGGCCATGGAGAGAAGCAAGAGGATGGAATTCGCCTCGAGGGATTACACCATCGCCGGAGGTCGCCGGCCCGTAATCTACTGGACCAGCAGCGAGGTCTACCCATAAGTACCGAAATTTCCCGGTCCACACAGTCCCCAAACACTTGGAGTATGCCGGCGAAGCATCCGCAGAATCGCTAGAGTACGCATAAGGCTTCTCCTGGGGTCGGAGGTTCAACAAGTAGATATAGAAAGCCAAACCTGCGTCCTCCTTGCGGAAGTCCTCCTCGACGATGCGGTCGACGACGGAGTACGGCACGGGAGAAAGCATCGTACTGTGGAGAGGCGCCGGCGCAGACTCGAGGTGGGAGCGGATGGCGTCGGAAATCCGGGAACCGAGCGGGCCGGAAAGGGAGACATCGAGGTTGAGGGAGTGAGATACGGCGAGGTGGTGCGAAGCTTTGCCGATGACGTGGAAGCGCCCTGAGGAGTGGGCAGCTGAAACGAAGGACTGTAACAGGGAGGGGGCGGCGGCGGAAAAGTCGGCGCCCACGAGCTTCACGCGGATGGGAACGGAGATCTGAAGGGAAAGGAGCTGGGAAACGAGGGCCGGGCTGCCGGATGCGGGAAGTGGGTTGCCGGCGAGAAGGCGCTTGAGGGTAAAAGGGAGGGTATCGAAGGAGTCCTCGGTGGCGGAGGGGTCGCGTCTGGCCTCGCCGGAGAGGAAGGAGTCCAGGCCGATCGCCGGTGTCTTCGCCGCCGCAGCCGAGATCAGGAGGAGAAAGATGGAAGCAACGAGGGTTTTGGACATCGCATGAGATGGATGTGGAGCTCGGAGAAGGCAACAATGGCGGATTAGGGTTTTGGATCGGGAGCTCGGCTTTGGGCGCATCGCGTCAGAGGAGACCGTTAAAACATGGGACGAGGTGAATCGGGTGAGTTCAGTGAGTCGACTCGAATTAGAATTTGACAGAGTGAAATGCTAAAGTGAAGTGAGATAGAAATAGAAAGCCTTTAAAATGGAATCTTAATAAATATATTACCAATTTGTTAAGAAAAATATTTATGTTAATAACTTTATCAGAAACATAATTTCCAACTTATCTACAAACATGTAACACGGAATCAAGAAAACAATTAATTAATTGTCAGAACAAGGAAGTTTATTTATTTTTTTACTTATAAGTTTTGAGTTAAATTTTATTGATAGAATTTTTCTCTAATCATATAGTTTTCCTAATTCTTCTTTTCTCCTATGTTTGTGAACGTTTTTTTTTTTTTGGGTAATAAAACACCTTGTATAAACTAGAGAAATATGGGAAGCATAAGGCTCTTCGTATCAAGACTTTATAAATTTTGAACTTGAATTATTTTATAAAAGCCTCGCTTGTATTTTTTTTTATTATGAAGGTGATAACATTTATCCAAAACTACATCCACTTGGCATGTAGAAGGTTTTGTTTGGAAAATTAGCAAAGGATGGAGGTTGTCGAGTATAGGTTAATGATTGGGAGCAATGTTATAAGACCCGGCCCGGTCATCGATCCGGATTGATCAACGAATCAGGTCGGACTGATCGGATCGGATCGAACCGGATATATAAATTAATAAAAAATAAGTTAAAGAGTTTCTTATAATCTTGTTAACATATAATATTTTATTTAACAAAAATATAAAATATAGTATAATAAAGTAAAATAAAATAATTCATATTAAATAATATAATAAAAATAACATAAATTAAGTCATCAACATAAATAAAAAGTTCTTGTGACGCAGTTATAAATAAAAAATAGTGAAAAAATTGTATATATGTGACAAGAGGACATTAAAATATAAATTTCAATATATATATATATATATAATATGTCTAAATGTTTTAATATTTTTTTTCAATTTTTTTCCATTCAAAAAATGGGTTAAACCCTTCCCCGGCGCCAGGCCGGGCCGTGTCACATTGGATGGGAGTGATGGATTATTATTATGAATGTGAAAGATTAATAAGGTGCTTAAACTAAACTTCTTTTTGTTTAGACGCAAAGTTTTAATAAGTGGAGAATAATTAGCTTAGATAGAAGTCTTTTCCTTCCCTCTGCACTCGCTAAGGTCCTCTACTCTTTGTCGAATAGGCATAAATAAATAATTATAATTCATCAACGGAGTTGTTTGATGGGCTTAAAACTATCAACACAATTATGTTCGTATTTGTTTTTAAAAAAAATTACGTTTGACTAATATAATATTTGTTTGACAGTTTATCTGACTCCAAAAGATTCATTTTCTTCCAAGAAATATTCTGAGGCTAAATTTGAGTGTGGTAAGGGTTTATAAAAAAGAGTTGGGTTGATTTAATAAACTCTTTGTTTGGGTAAATATCTTTATTACCCTTAAGAATTTTTTATTTGATTAAGAAGAAATAAGAGTAGAATAAGAATAATTATTTTTTTATCTACTTCGTAATCATCAATTTGATGGATTTAATTTTAAGTCATATGTATTCTTAGTTATTTTTTTAAAAAATAATATCGAAAGAAGGTGTAAATTTTAGATGAACATCTTTTTAAAAATAATTACACAAAGGAAAAATGTGAACATCTTTCACAAGGCAATAAATTCGTCTCACTCTTCAAAATACACATTTGAAACTATGAACCTTTTAGATGAATCCACTAACAAAAATAAATAAAAAATGAGCGCAATATACAAAAAAAAAAAACTGTATCTGCTAAGGTCTAAAAGTACCTCAGAAATCATGGATAAGAAGTAGACAACAAAATCAGGCATGTGATTTCGTTTCTGCGGCAAGAATGTCAATGTTTCTCCATAGGAGGCTCGAGCAATTCATGGCATAGGCCCCTATAAATATCACAATAAGAAAAAATAAGTTGAAGAAACAATAAAATCAAACTTGTAGATTCTTAGAATTAGAGCAATCACTTTTACATGTTTTTTCCATTGACACTACTTTTTGAGGGGAAGAGAGTTGACACTGACACCATATATTATATTGTTACAGGAGTTAAACCAGGAAATATATGGTAGACAACAATGGCATGCTGGACTGATTTCTTGACCCCAGAAATGATACATTTGAAAGAGACTAACAAAAATCCACATCGCTGGGGAAATTAAAAATTCTGTAGACACCCATAAGAATTTACTGAAAAGGAAGACCATAAGAAGGAAAGCGTATTGAACCATGCTTGACGAAAATGAAACATCGTCAAAATCCATTACACATTAAAATCTTTGATTGTGGCAGAAGACAAAATGTATCGATTTTAGTAGATAACACTATTTGATGAATTAGGGTTGGAGGTAAATGTAAAGAGTAAAGTAAAGTTGTAGCTTACAAACAAAGGACTTTGGAATATCAACGATGATGTGACAAGGAAATGTATGAACCTCCTAGTACTTTTGTAGTAGATAATGAGCATTGTCATTGCTCAGATGGCTTTCCTTTTAAACACAATGATTAACAAGGACTGGTAGAACGAGCAAAATTTTCACAGATCACTGTTGGGAATACTACTCATCTAAGCTTCCATTTATTTGGAAAGAGGTTCTTTATCAAATTTCTTAGGCAAATGGAAAGGAAAATTTGAAATCCACTCATGGAATTTTAAACTCAAGTTAAACCCAGCTTTAACTAGAGCAACCTATCAACAAATATAAACATGAAGAAAAATATTAAACCTTGTCAAAGTCTTCAAATTGCCTGAGGCATCAGAATTGTTCATGATGGCTTTCATATTGTATGATATCTGTTGCAAAGCCTGGGAAATAATAAAGGAACGACAACTCAAGATAGAATTCATGAAATAAATTAACTCAGAAGCAAACATAATGTTGCAAGAATTCTAATCAAAATGGTATACAACAAGTATATTTCTCCTCAATCAATATGCCATGAGTGAGGATCCACATCCATCAAAATAAAATACTTGATCTGCCCAGCGTTGTTTGTTGGAATAATAGCAAGTAAGGCATGAGTGAACAAATGCAGACCTTTGAACCTGTAGACTCTAGAAAACTTTTTCTTGGGGCATTTGAACCATCCTGTAAAATGTTCATAAATTAGATTAGAGCATTTGGATTCCACCAAAGATAACCAAAATAAACTCCATGCAGAAAAGTTCATTTACAGTGCATAAGGAACTCAGAAAGTTAATACAACCAAATTCAAACCTTATTAAGAATTAAAAAATGGGAAAGTAAATGGTAAAAACATATAACGGAAAATTCAGTTGCTAATACTTGTGAATTAAGAAGAAATAGTTAGCCACCCACAGTCTAAAATACAACAATATCTATTTACACTTAAAAAAAACTGAAGTTCAACAACAACAAAGCCTTATCCCACTAGGTGGGGTCGGCTACATGGATCATACGACGACATATTCGTTGATCCATGTTCATAAGATTCGACAGGATTTTATGCTGGCTGTCGGGGCCTAACACAACCCTCCTCCTTTATTCGGGCTTGGGACCGGCTAGTCATCAATACATGACTGTTAATTCCTTCAATCAGCTCAACAACCCCGCAGGATTTTCTCTCAGCTCAGCCTCCTGAACCCTTTTTCTCTTCTAACTCTCACAAGAGTCACATGTTGAAACATCTATAAGAAATATGGATGGCTAGGACATCACTACTCATTTTTTTATTCTGCTTACTTTTGATGGAAAAAAGTGACTAGCATAACAATTGTTGCCAAATTAAGGACAAGGATGTGCATAAAAATATGGATAAGAAGAGTCACCTCAGCAAGCCCACTCTCAACCAACAACTCATGTCTCCTAACATATGGATCCTTCTTGCCTTCTAACTGTATGTTTTGACGGCATATATTGTCTTTCTCATCAGCAGTTATGGAGACCTTACCATCAACTTCTGGGGTTTGATCTGGCCCTAGTTTTTTTTTTTTAAAAAAAACTGAAGTTCAAATTTGAAAATTGATATGTGCTTGCAGATTCTTAGATATGAGCACAAAAATATGCTAGAAGTTTGCACCTACTAAACAACCATATTCAGGAAGTTAAAGCAGAAGATATCTATATTTCATAACAATAACAAAATAAATCAGTAAGCGTATACGATAACAAAACATTTGAATATGATAGCCAGTAAATGATGATGGTTACATTTAAAAATGCAGTCTGTACAGCTTATAATGCTTACCGTAACACCATTTACACTGTTCACAGTTTTGCAGAGGCGGAAAATTCCAGCACATGAATTTCTGAAAATAGAAACCAATCAATTCTATAGAAGCAACATAGTGCAAAACTGTTCCAGAACTACTAATGATTAGTAATCGAAAGCCAACATGCATTTTCTCTATTGAGTGTAAATGACGGCTGATAAGAAAGATTCATGGATTTGGTCCTTGGGCATTTTCTCGGCAAAAGTGCATATTTAGCTCTACACACAATAATAGGTCAGATGGACAATGAGCTGAGGACTGATTGTAGGCTGCTTTGGAAGCTACGGATGCCATTAAAGATAAAAATTTTTGCATGGCTATTTCGTTGTGGGCGTCTTCTCACCAAAAGCTATTGCAAGTGTCCTATGTGGAGATGTTGAAGAAGACATCAACCACCTATTTTTTGAGAGTGTCTTTGCAAGAGAGATGTGGGCAGCTAAAAGATGCCAATGGTTAGACATATCCTCAGCTAGACATTTCTAGCAATCATTCAGACAAGGAGGTAGACATCAAGCAATCATGACATATGGTCCAAAAGACGTAAAAAGCTGTTACCAATGGCTGTCATCTTGGCAATTTGGTTATAGAGAAATGCTTGTGTCTTTAGGGATGAACGCTGCTATATAGATAATATTACATCCCATGCTTTGAGCATGACAAAGTTGTGATCGAATGATTGATGCACATTTGGTGCTTGGTGTTAGTGCTCCTTTTGTATATAAGCTCTATTGTTTGTAATTTCTAAATTATCCTCTCAATAAAATTGGATGCCTATGGTAGGGATCCCCCAATACAACAACAACAAAGCCTTATCCCACTAGGTGGGGTCGGCTACATGGATTAGATGACGTCATTCCGCTCTATTAGTAACCAAATCTTTCGGTATATTATTCACCAATAGATCTTGCTTTATTAGTTCGCCAAGTGTCCGCCTTGCCTCCCTCTCTCTCTTTTAATCGGACTCCAGATTATTTGATCTACTCTTCTTACTGGCGCATCTAATGATCTTCTCTGAACATGACCAAACCATCTCAAACGATTCTCTACCATTTTCTCACTAATAGGAGCCACTCCGACTCGTTCTTGTATATGGTCATTTCTAATCTTATCTAATCTTGTATGACCACACATCCATCTCAACATCCTCATTTCGGCTACCCCCACTTTACGTTCATGTTGTCCCTTCATAGCCCAACATTCACTACCATATAACACTGCCAGTCTTATAGCAGTACGATAGAATTTTCCTTTAACTTTATTGGGTACTTTTCTATCATAAAGAACTCCAGTGGCTTTCCTCCACATCCATCTCAACTCCGCCTATGTTTTATAGCCGGTCCCAAGCCCGAATAAAGGAGGAGGGTTGTGTTAGGCCAGCGTAAAACCCTGTCGAATCTCATGAACATGGATCAACGAATATATTGTGTAGGGATCCCCCAATATTTCAAAAAAAAAAACATGCATTTTCTCTATACAAAAAAATATGAATTTGATTCTAACAGCAGGAGTATTAAAAACCTTTTTCTTAGGAAAGGAGTATAAAAATTGAATGAAGAAAAATACAGAAATAGAAGAGTTCTTCATATTTTTCAAAGGGGGCTTATTTAGTTTCTTGAGAAACATATGACACTTTTTTCAGTGTGTAAACAGATGAAACTTTGTGAACTTATAGTGGCAAAAACTACTGATATTTTGGCATAAATCCAATCAGTTTGGAAAATGCTTCACAAATCACAAGCATGCAAGTTCCTAATAATCTTAGACGTTCCTAAGTTTCTTGACAAATAACAGAATAACGAGCTAGTTTTAGTAGCCATCCACTGCATTAGAAAGTATATGAGAGTACAACTCTGGCCAAAATAATCATAGTCACAAACAAAAAAAGTTCTCATAAGTGACTTTCCCTATCCAGTAAAAAGAACCCCCATTGAGGAATAAATCAAGAGCATATTGTACAACATTCTCCACATGGCATCAAGCACCATAAAAGATGACACCATTTAATACGTTTGTTTTGAGAGTTTAAACATAAATAAGATAGTACCTGCTTTTCTTCCATCGAAAAGCATGTCTCATTCTGCAAGCAAACGAACAATATGATATGGATAAAATCTAAGTCAGTTAAATTGCTGCAAAAGGTATAATACAAACAACACCCCCCACCCACCCACAAATACTAACAATAATAAGAATATAGTTATAAAATTACCAGATTCATAACATGTTTGTAAATGGAGTGTATTTGCGAGTTCATTTCATCAAGATTCCCTTGCAAGCCACTAAGCTGTACAATGACAAAGTTTGAAGAGAAAGCCACGTCAACATATTTCTTGTTATGATTGCACTAACTCAAAGAAGATGCTTTAGATTGTCAGCTATGAAGAATGACAAATACTTAATGCCATGGAGATAACTCAGAGATAATATACAATGTGAAAGCTGTAAGTTCTTTTTATTTTATTTTTTTTAAAAGAAAAACTGAATATGAATTTTCAGCAAGAATCTTGAACTTTATGCATATGCCAATTTATTTTCATAGTACTTATTTAGGCACTCATTGCCAATCTTCACACCAGGAACCGCGTAATTACCTCTATCTTTATTTCTTTAATGTGTTCCTTTTGTTCATCAAGCTTCCAGTCAAGAATTCCCATTCGTTGAGTAAGATGCTTTTTAGCTGCCTGCCAAAGGAATGGACAAGTGATTATAAGCAATGTTACATGCACATCAGGATAAAGTCATCGAGAGTAGAGTGCACCTATTTGGTCTTAAAAGAAAAAAAACATAAGATGCAGCCTAAGGTGAACAAGTATATATTGAGGGGAACAAATATATTTTAGAACATATGAAATCATATATTTAGAACATATGAAATCATATATACTTTTATAGAAAGACGACGACGACGACGATGATGATAATGGTTTTTGTGGCAACCGCAAAAAGGTGTGGATGGCATCATGAAGGATTCTTTTTCAAAGGTTTTAACCATGATTTCTGCTAACTTCAAATGTACACAAGTTTTTCTATCAACCACAAGTGTCAAAATGTTGAAGACAATATTTTAAAGTCTAGAGCATACGAGTCTAGTTGCAACTGTACAAAGAAAAGTTGACTTAATATAGAATTTCAACAAACTAATCCACAGTTTGTGTAGACCCATTGCCACATCGTTAAACATCAACTAAGTGACAAATGTTTATCTTCATGCAATGAAAAGAGCATTTGTTCTGATTCTTAGCACTCGGACAGTCTTGTAGCAACATAATATTCTCAAATTTAGTAATTATTTTAACTTGTTTATTGAAGGGTAATATCTCATAATTTGGTGGTAGGATATCATTTCAAAGAGAAGAAAGAAAAAATAACAAATTGCAATCATACATCAAAGCATTCAAATGATTAACTTACAACAAAATTGTTAACAAGATGTTTTATCTGTCCTGTCATGGTGTCGACAGCAGTAGTTAAGTTTTTCCTCGTAAGATACATAAAGTCCAAAAATGAGATGCCCTGATCAATTTGATAAATATAGAAACAAATGGTTAAGCCACTGGGAAATTTAAGTTAGCTTGCAAAGGAAACTAAAGATGAATAATAAATATAAGAAGGAAATTTAAAATGAGGAAAGTTCTAAATAAGTGTTGATATTAGAGCATATTCGATATTCCTTTTATATGAATAGAGTTGGATGACTACCATACTCTTGAGAGAAACACACATTTCTGACCAAAGAAAAAAAAATCATTTGGGAACAAGCGAATGGTGAAGTGGCACGCCCCTTTACTCATCCTGGTCTAAAGTTCAAATCCCACAAATGAAAGTTATGTACCTCTTCATTTTAAAGTTATGTACATCTAACTCCGCCTATGTTTTATAGCCGGTCCCAAGTCCGGATAAAGGAGGAGGGTTGTGTTAGGCCCCGACAGCCAGCGTAAAACTCTGTCGAATCTCATGAACATGGATCAACGAAATCGTATGATCCATATAGCCGACCCCACCTAGTGGGATAAGGCTTTGTTGTTGTTATTTGTATTAGGCCCTCGAGCCTCCCTTGAGCAGTCTGAGAATTGAAGGCTAAGTAGATAATGGATGCAAGTAATTAAAACAACTTGATAGGCATCCTTTCCAGAAGAGAATAAAAGATTGCCCTTCGACGTAAAATATGGAACCTAAAAGCCACAATCCTAGATATAAGACACTAAAATGAATTAAATGTTACAAGAAGAAGCCATACTTTCCACCACATGTAGCCACAACCTAGCCCCCCTATAGCAGCAGCTGGTACGACAAGCGAACCTATATTTCCTGTTAGATGAGGCATTTTAAATTAGAAAAAAATGAGTTAACTTTATGCCATCAATAATATACAAGAAAGACCTAATCCTCCAAGATATGGATGCCGTTTGCCAAGGTGACAAACACAATTATCGATGCAAGTGTGTTGCATTGGAAATGAAAAGTATCATAACATTGTAGCTTCACACCAAAAATGACTGGTTCATTCAAACATTGTCTACACATGAAAAATTTATCAAAAACTTGGTGTCATCTTCTCAATGTACACATAAATAATCAGCAACACAACGTTTGTGGTCTAATGCATTTGTCCATCACCGAGTCATTGCAACTCTGTCTCAACAACTATGAGTCATGATAGTGGTGCCCTAGAGAGCCAACTTGGCGTTGCTAACTATAAGAACTCTTGTAGTGTTTATGGCAAGAATATTATATGAGAAATAAGTTGTTAAAAAGTGGAAGAATGCTTCAGAAGAATCTAAAGAGAAAATAAATTCAATAAGTCTTGTTCTAGGCTAAAAGGAATACTTGGTAGGCTAGCATCTCTAGTCTCAATAATGATTCGCTGATGCTCAGAGGCGAGTAGTTGCACTTCCATAGCCAATCGGCATACCTAATGTTGCATAAACGTGAATTAAACACATTTTTTTAAGGAAATTAAACACACTACTATATAAGTAACAAATTCTCCAACTTCAAAGGCAACTTCCATATCACACAAAATAAAAAGATAGCCTCGACATATACATTGTTTCGCTTTTAGAACCTAGTCAAACACTTATCAATGCTAAATTTATAATGTTTCCAAAGAATAGATATATTGGAAAAATAAAAGATGGCTACATGGAACTCTTATGACAATTGAAACACAGGATGATAAAGTTCTTGGAAAAGAATAACAAGAGTAAACATAAAATGCCTGTGTCGTGATGGTGTCAACATAGTCAGAATTGTCTGCTTTCTCTAACATGTCCTACAAAAGAAGATACATTTAGTCCATATAACTTGCTTCAAAATTGGAATACTTCCTTCAGATGTGAAATAAATCACAAAGAAATAGAAGAAGCAAAGATTGAAAAAGTATCGATGAAAGTGAGGGAATACTTGGATTTCAAGCAAAATATTAGCCAAATGTCCATTGCGCAACAAAATGGGGAAAGTAAACCCTAGAAAAAGGAATAACACATTCCTAATAAGCCAACCAAAGGAATAAGAAAAAGGGATCAAGAATATCACCAAGGAAAGTGTGTGCTCACCTGTGCCAACCAAGAGGACAACCTTGGAGAGACCTATTCTTGCTTGCATCGCCATGGATCCAAATCACAAAGATCTTTTTCACCGCAAGAAAATTGTGGCATTGAGCTTTGAGGCAGAAACAAACCAGAGATAAAGAAAGGAATACATAGTGCCCTTGTTTTTCTTCCATAAATAATGAAAGAACAAAAGAAGTTATCTTAGCAACAAGGTTATAGAATCCAAATTGAACAATGACCCAAAGCATTTCTTGAGTCACACACAAGTTCTTTTAGTCCAAATACAACTAATATATATGCTAAAAGTCCATAGGTGAGATTTCTCTCCTTCAAATAGTCCATTTATGAATTTTGTTGGTTTTTTTAGTTTCTTTGTTTGTAAAACCTCTTAGAAATTTATGGTAGGATCAAGCAATCTTCTAGTAGTCATCTTAATCAGACAGTGCTTTTCATCTTTAATCTCTTATGGATTGCTCCTAGACGACGTCTATGTGATGACTCCCTTGACTAATAGAAGGTGACTCGTTGGAGGTATCACAACACAAACCTTGTAAGGTTTCTATAACCGGTTTCGATAGCTTACTGGTTCCACAGGAGATCTTCAGACAACCCATTTATTTAACACCTTTGAATAAACTTATAAATGTCTGATTCATCTAAAAATGAATCAAGGAAAAAAACTATGCAAAATAACATGACAACAAAGTTTTAGTGATGCATTTTTTAATTATGTAAGATGCTTTTTAATTCAATCTATAATTTTGGATCTTTTTTTAAGCTCACTCATTTTTAAGTAATCCAATAGAAAGCCTTTTCGATTTTTTAAGCGTAAAAAGGATGACTAGAAAGGCTACACATCCATGCATATATTCAAAGAAGGAATAGATGTACATGGGTGATGAAAAAGGAAATTTATAGACGCAGAGGACAAAAGAATCACAAAACCTCACCCAACTATTTTATAACAAAAAGTATGAGATATCGATCCAAAACAAAATGCTGGAACTTCGATGGATACTGCATACCAGCCGAAGAAAACTATCCACCCTCCTACTCTCTCATCAAAACAACTATATGATGGACAATATTATTTATCTAAAACCGCTCAACCTCAAAAAGTATGCGATTGCACTAGAACCATATGGCCCACCTGACGCCAATGCCATCATCCACAGATGACTATATCCGTAGTTTCCGGTGCATGAGTAGCCCATAGATCCCTCCAAAATGTATTTTCCGTTTGACGTAGGAGAGATAAAAATATATTCTATTAGTTATTGTTGTTATATTTATCTTTTTAGATTAGTTAGATTCTGATAGTTAGTATGATTATCTTTTAAATTAGTTTAGATTTTATTGTAAAATGCCTATAAATAGACATGAACTCTTTTGTTATTGAGAGTTCAATTATTATCCAATTATTCATTAAACCTGTGTGGTTTTATTTTTCGATGGATTCCAAGCCTCGGTGGATTCCAAGTTTATCAAGCTATCAACCTCTTTCGAGATTCGTCCGAAAGTTGTAAGCTCCTCCACTTTGTGATCCCCCGCTGCGTCAAGTGGTATCATAACTTTCGAGGAGATTTACCTCTTCGTCTCGGTGCTCATCTTCTTTTCCATTATCCATTTATTATTTTATTTTATTTTCCTTCCTAACCGAAATGTCTCCATTATTATTTTTTCTTTATTTTCTTATTTAACTACCTCTTTATCCCTTTTTTTCTCTTTCTTTTCTCTCTCATCATTTGTTAATTACATTATTTTTATCTTGTGTTCTTTTTCTTTCTTTCATTTAATTTTATTTAACTAATAAGATGAGGATAGATCCACCTTCATTTAATGGGTATTTCGATATCGATGAATTTTTGTATTGGATTTCTAAGGTCGATTATTTCTTTGATTATTGGGATATTTCAGAATCTCAACGAGCCAAATTAGTTGCCAACAAATTTACAAGCAAAGCACTTTCTTGGTGGAAAGATAATAAACAATTATGAGTTTGTTATTACAAACAACCTATTCGGACATGGAGAAAGTTGAAAAAAATACTCATTGAATAATTTTTGCCTTCATTATATCATTATCTTGTTTTTCAGCAATCAAGCAAATATCAACAAGAGAGGCAAAATTTATTGCAAGAAGTGCAAGTTCATTTGAAGATCATCAAGAATTCGATTGAGAGAGTTCAATAACGATTGAATAATATAATCAATAAAATGTCTGAGACTAGAATCTATAAAATCTTGTGAAGATCAATTGCTTTTAGAAGTTGTTACAACTCCAATTGAAGAATTGCCAGATACTATTAAAGATATGAAGATCCATCCAAATACTGAAGAGTTGGTTATTTTAGATTTTTCTTCTGAGTTAAAAGAAGATAAATTTATTCAAGAGGTGGATGAAATGTTAGAACTAAATTAGTCAACTAATAAAAAAGATCTACTTCAAATGCTTCAAGTTGATCTGATATGCATGAAAGTTTTCGTCAAAGCCAAATATTTTATGCGGATTACATTTTCAAATCAAGATTTGAAGACAATATGTTGTTATTTGGCGGTGAATGGTTTAAATGATTTATATGATAAGCATGATCCTTCAGATTCAATTTTCAGAGTTCGAAGTTGAATTCTTTTGAAGAAAGGGAGACTAATGTAGGAGAGATAAAAGTATATTCTATTAGTTATTGTTGTTATATTTATCTTTTTATATTAGTTAGATTCTGGTAGTTAGTATGATTATCTTTTAAATTAGTTTAGATTTGATTGTAAAATGCCTATAAATAGGCATGAACTCTTTTGTTATTGAGAGTTTAGTTATTATCCAATTATTCATTAAACCTGTGTGATTTTATTTTTCGGTGGATTCCGAGCCTCGTTGGATTTCGAGTTTATCAAGCTATTGATGGTGCTTTGAACCGTCAACCTCTTTCGAGATTCGTCCGAAAGTTGTAATCTCCTCCACTTTGCGATTCCTGTTGCATCACCGTTGAGACATCGTCTGTTGCATCTATTTTTATATCTTTGACATGGCATGGCAACTGAAAAATAGGTGGCCTATGCCCTCTGTTGAAGATCCAGATAGTACACATGTGGTGGGGCCCATCTCATCCTGTAAATTCGTGTGAGAATCTTGCTATGACTCAGAAGCTAAGAAAAAATCTTGACCTTGAAGGGCAGGTGTGGTATGCGACCAAAATCTGCTCTGAGCTTGACCGACGTTGCACTCACTTCCAACAGATGCATATAGATCCTCCATACGAAGTAATATCCGAAAAATCATAAAGATCATACTCAACAATACTCCCTAGTCCTATGAGGGTGGTATCTTGCAATCCACTCTAAGAATGCGACTAGTTCGAGGAGCTCTGATAGGAAAGCCAAATAGGAGTCCAGGAATCCCCTAGCCAAAATATGGAGACCGATGTTGACGAGTCTGCCGCAAGTACTTATGGTCTAGGGTAGGGTCGGTCCGATCCATGGTCGCGGAGCCGAGTTGACTCGAGCACAACCCGACGGATGGTCGGGTCGAATACGGTTTGAAATTTTTCAATCCAAGTAGACATGGCCCGATCCGACCAAATGACCCAATTTTATTTATTATTTTTTTAAATTTAAGCGTAATTTTTATTTGAGATCTTAAATAAAATAAAATATTTTAAGTAGGAGAATAATGTTTCATGCTTCAAAATAAATATTTTTTAGAAGAAAAATAAATAATAATATAAAAAAGTAAGAAAAAAAGAAGAAAAATGATGGTCAAATGACCACCAGGTCGGGTTGGGTCAGTTCTCATCCCAAGAAGCTTTGACCCCACCTAGCTAAATTTTGTCGGGTCCGGTTTGTTCCGTGAACACCCCTAGGCTAGGGAATGCCTAGGAAAAGCCTCACCCTACTCTCTAGGCAAAGAGTGAAAATATGTCCAAAATAGCCTCTTGATTAGTTAGTCATTGACAGGATCATTAATTATAGTTAACTTTTTTCTGACTCTTTCTACATGTAATCCAATAATAAATATCTTAAAGGTTTCAAATTAAATAATAAAGTTTAGAAAATAAATAAATTATGAGCTAGTTGATCTATAAATTTGAGATTTTTTGTTCAAATCTACTTCATATGTTTAATTTTTGTTTTTTTGTTTTTGGCTTTTCCTCCACTTTCTATTTATACCCTTGCATCCAATGCTGACAAGAAGGCGAAATGCTTGAGAAAGATATAGAATCAATGATAACAAATGGTAGGATCCAATTATTAATGATAACAAGCTTCGGAAATAATAAGCTCCCTTTCTACAAGTTTCCAAGGAGAAAATCCACTACACCCTTCCTTTGGATTTATAATAGAGTCAAAAGGTATGTTATGCATTATACAGTTCATAGTTAGATTAGCGCCATAAGTCACTACTCAAATTTTGGTTTTAACAGATTTTATGCATAACCTTTACAATCTTAATTAACCGTCCAAAGTTATTAAAATGGCCTCGTATTAACATACCAGAAATTATCAAATTATTTATCACTTGACAATAATCAACTTATAGATTTATTCTTCATACGCGACCTTTTCTATCCTTTTTGACACGTTAAAATTCATGGACTCATCTTTCTTTCTTAATTGTTAAAAAAAAACTTGACGTGAAATTAAAGTTTATAGTTTAGATACCAATTCCTTTAAAAGAAATCTATCAATTAAAACAAGTTATGTTAATCGATTTCATATTCTCATTCTGATTACAATGAATTTGGCCATATTTTGTAATGAAATGGAAATGTATTACTTTTAATGGTTAAGGTAAAATTTTGAGAGTCGGTAGATTCTTTTGAAATTCCACAGGCACATTGTTCTCAAGGTTACTAATACATATGAATATAGGGCCAACCATTGTAATAAGAACACGATAATAAGACTTGTAAAAAGAAAAGGCAAACAGAAATTCCTCACGGCTTCACATGATTGCCCCTATATTTTTCTCATTAATACTTGCATCCTAATTTCTTTCAACAAGGTCCCTCATTCTCAGAGATATTATGCAGTTTTTTTTTTCTGGGTGGGATTACTAGGCAAATATTGATCATAGAGACTAGCAATAAATATTTACTTTACTATATAGTTAATAATTGACAATGCAAACGTTCTATGATTCCAACATCAAGGTTCGTGACTTCGTATTGTTCCTGGCCACTAATAGCTCTCAGCTGCCACCGAGGCGCAGGGCTTCACATTGCCCCCCGACAAGGTCGTAGGCGCCTAACTGCGCCTCCGCACAGGCCGAAAGGCCAAAAGCACTTTGCCTTTGCGCGGGCGCTGGCCTATATCTTGGGGCGCGGTGATGCCCCTGCGCAAGGATAAGGAAACGAGAGAGAGAGAGAGAGAGAGAGAGAGACCACGTACCGGTCACCGGCGGCGTTAGGACGGGGGCGAGGAGGAGAACAAGCAGTCACCGGTGACGAGAGAAAGGTTTGGTTGGGGTTAGGTTTAAAAGGTTAATAATATCGATTAAATTTATTAATAATCTATTTGACTCAACCGTGGATCAAATCAAAACCGCAACGGTCGTGATTAATTAATCCGACTGATCCGTATCTCGATTTCTCTGTTTTCTTTTTTCGTGACTTCTCCCCCACGACACCGAACCCTCACAAGTCACAAGCCCCCTCGTAACTCCTCCAACTTCCACCCCTCGCAGCGGCTCACGCGACGCCCGAAAAGTCCTGGCGCCACCAACGCCGCCATCTTCCTTCCCCTCGCAGCGTCCCCTCTCGCTCCCTCGCAAGACCTCAGCGCCGCCAAAAGGACGTAGCCCTCTGGTTACGGTGCATGAACTCGAGGCATAATAAAGGAAATGTTATGGAGTTTTCGAGGATAATGTCTGGATGATAAAATTTGGACTGAATCATATTCTGCCAAAATAAGTCGTTATGTTTTTAGTTAGAATTTAAAGTTTTTTTATTTTCGGCAAGAAATTTTTTTAAGCTCTTACAAAATTTGAATTTTTAATTTTTTTATTTTCTTTTTTATTTAATTATTTTTAATATATATACTATTTATTTATTAATACATTATTATTCAGCTTCTAAATTAAATTATTTAATTTTATTAATAATAAATTATTTAGTTCTAATAATTTAAAATATTTTATTAATTAGTTAAAATATTTTGATTAGTATTATAGTATGATAAAATTATAAAAAATCATATTAATTAATTGATGTAAATATTATATTAATTTTATTTATTGTATTATAATATTAATTAAATTAAATTAATATAAAATTTTATGTATACTTTTATATTTATTATAATAGAATTTTATTAATTGAAATGTTCAATTACTTTTTTAAAAAAAATATATTATATTTGGATTCTAAGATTTACACAAATTATAAATATATATAATATTTTTATTTACTATAATTTTATACCTCATTAAATAATAAATTATATTTTTAATTATTACTTTTTATCCAAATAGTCATTAAAACTTATCTATCAAATCAACTTTTTAAATTCTTATCATTATATTTTTCATTCAAACATTCACTAATTTTTTTCATAATTAATTCTTGAAAACTAAACGAAAACTTAAAGTTCTGATCAAACAGAGCATGAGATGGATTATGAAGGATTTAGAACGTTTAAATCACAAAACATGATAACAATAGGAATTAATTGAGATTCATTGTAATTACTTTATTTTTACATAAAATTCAATATTAATTTTCTTAATTATAATTAAATTTTCTTTATTTTATTTTGGATTATTTTTAAATCTTTCCTGAACTATATTAATTTTCATGTCTATCTTTCCATTTAATTCCTCACATATTTTATTATTTCTTATTTTTTATAGAAAAATTTAAATGTCCTTCCTTTATTACTTAAAAAGAACAATAATATAATGATAAATAATATACAAACTAAAAATACTTTATTTTATCCTAAACATTAAAAGAGATGATAGTAAGAAGTCAAGGATAAATTTTAAGAATGTTAGAAGAAGTTTAAGAAAAATATTCATTTTCTTCTCATAATTGTTAACCCCCACCCACTTATAAAGCCTTGATGTTGTTGGAGATAATACAAAATTGAGTTATTTGTGATATGCGAAAAAGTAACATAATTATATAAGAATATGACATGAAAATTTTTAATAACTTTAATACAAAATAAGTTTCAAATATCATAAAATCAAGTATAACTCTGATGAAAAAGGTAAAGAACATGAGCAAGATTTGAAACTTATTGACCATAACTTATAGTCCCTCTCTTGTGCCGTCATATCTTCATTGGGCAATATTTGTGAATGAGATTAAATACACATGAAAGATGAACATGAATCAAGTACATAATAATTATGTAGATTAATATAATAGAAAATAACATTTTTAAGAAGTAAAATGTCATAATTAATCAACATGTGGTAAGACATCATAAAAATGAAATATTTAACATGATAAATAATCATAATCAAAGAAAATATTGAGCATGTAACATAATCATTCTTAACATTAAGAATCATCATAGGTCATAGAGTAGAATTGATAAATATGGATAAAAGATACAACAACATCTCATGATAAATGTAAGTATGGGAGTAATCATAATTATGAACATATGACATGAGACTCAGAAGAGAATGATATTGTCAATTATATAAACATGTGACATCATAAGAAAGATTAAGAAAACTGATTTCTAACATCATAGATAGATTATTTCAATATCTTTCGTCTTTTTATCTTAATTAATTTATAATTATCTTTGAGCTTCAATACTAAATAATTATAGGGTATATATTATGATAGCATTTGGATCATATAAAATCGTAAAAGAGTCATGTGAAATCAGATAATGATGGAAGATATACATAATCATCATTTGATTATAAATCAACATACACTAAATAGTATAATGTATTAGGCTAATATGCAGTAATTCAAAAGAAACCCAATAGATAAAGTGCGATAATTAAGAGATCAAATGCATAATATGCATCACGATTGTTGATAAAGATACACACACACACACACACACACATATATATATATATATATATATATATATATGATAAATCATTAGTAAGAACAAAATAATCAATAATTATTAATTGAATAATATTAAGTATGTGTGAATAAATTCGACCTCTATTTGTAAATAAATTATAATTAGTTTTAATCCTATTCTATTTTGATATCTTCACAGGCGAGATTTACAAATATTATAGCTCAATCTACAAGATTCTTTTTCAAAGATTCTAATTGGTTTGGCATCTTCAATCTATTTCTAACACATTTGGATTTTTATCTTGTCATTACTAATTTAGACATATTTTAAAACTTCATCTTGATATTTCTGTGAGACTATGACAACCTAATACTATGTTGATATTTTATCTATAACTTTGATTGAATTAATTTTTATGAAAACTATACTAGACTTCAAGAGTTGTCATCATAGAAATTTTAAAATTTTTTTAAAGACAATATTCTATCCAAAATTATGTAATGACTTTTAATGTAAAATCTTAATAGAAAAATGATACAAATAATCTCATAATGTACAGTAGAAAATCTAAATTTGATCTCACATTAACTTTATCATGAGTCTATTTGCTCGATGGATATATAGAATTCACAGAAAAACATACCTTGATTTTGCCATAAATTCTATTTCCTTCTCAATTCGTACAATAACTCCCTTTCAGTTTGGCATTGTTCCTCTCTTACTTGAACAATTAATTGAGATGAGGAAGATGAGAGAAGAGAAAGAAAGTAGTAATCACATCATTTTAGGATTCACGGAAAAAGACTCCAAATTGTAAAGGATAATAATTTTTTTATCTTTCTTTTCTCTATCTCTCTCATGTCTAAGGCGTTACACTCATCTGCCCAAGTACCCAGAAACCCAATATTGTTGCTACCCATCAAGGATCTAAGATTAGGGGTGTTCACCCGATCGGGTCGACCCATGAACTCGATGACCCGACCCGATCTGAATCCGTTTAGGTCGGGTCGGGTCGGTGGTCGGGTCTGACCCGACCTGAACTCGACCCGACCATTGGGTATGGGTTGAATTTTTTCAATCCGAGTCGACCCGACCCGACCCGACCCGATCAACCCGATTTTTTTTATTTTTCTTAATTTTTTCCTTTTTATTCAAATTTAAATTTATATTTGATTTTAAAAATTTTTAAAAATTGAAATAAAAGATTTTAAGTGTAAAAATAATATTAAACAATTAGAAAACTTATTTTATGACTTAAAATAATATTAAATAATATTTTGATATTAAATAAAATATAAAAACTGTAACCCGATCCGACCCAAATTTGGTCCGATTTGTTCACGGGTCAGGTCCAACCCAACCCGTGAACACCCCTATCTAAGACATGCAAATGAATCGGACCCTATGCGTTAAGTCCATCAGAAACACTTAGAGAGGAAGTGTAACACCCAGACTTTTTTTCTAAATTAAAAATAATTTTCATCAAAATATTTTTTCATAATTAAAAATAATTTTTTCGTAATTGTTATAATAATTTAAGTTTGACGACCGCAATATTACGAAGTTAAATTTCGATGACTATTAATTTCGAAAGCACTATCCTTCGATAGATAAGATAATAATATATTATTAATGTTTATAATATAATACATATCACTCTTCCATTTTTATAAAATATTTATAATATAACATAATATTACTAATTATTGTAATTATATATATTAATACATATAATTAATATCAATACATATACTATTATTAATGTTTAATAATAATATTATATATATATATTGATAGTAAATTATATTATTTTAATTACTGAAGGATAATGCCTTCGAATTACCGATGGATGTAAATCCTTCGGTAATTTCGAAGGTAATTTTCTTCGGTAAATAAAATAATAATATATTATTAATGTTTATAATATAACACATATCTCTCTTCCATTTTTTATAAAATATTTATAATATAACATCATATTACTAATGATGTAATTATATATATTAATACATATAATTAATATGAATACATATACTATTATTAATGTTTAATAATAATATTATATATATAAATATTGATAATAAATTATACTATTTTAATTATCGAAGGATAATGCCTTCAAAATTACCGATATACGTAAATCCTTCAATAATTTTGAAGGCAATTTCCTTCGGTAATCACCGACGGGCGATGTCCTTCGAAATTACCGGCGAATTCCAAATCCTTTAGTAATTTTAAAGGCAATATTCTTCGGTAAATAAAATAATAATATATTATTAATGTTTATAATATAACACATATCTCTCTTCCATTTTTATAAAATATTTATAATATAACATAATATTACTAATGATTGTAATTATATATATTAATACATATAATTAATATCAATACATATACTATTATTAATGTTTAATAATAATATTATATATAGATAATAAATTATAATATTTTAATTACCGAAGGATAATGCCTTCGAAATTACCGATGGATGTATATCCTTCGGTAATTTCAAAGGTATTTTCCTTCGGTAATCACCGACAAGTGATGTCCTTCGAAATTACCGATGAATTCCAAATCCTTCGATAATTTCGAAGGCACTATCCTTCGATAAATAAAATAATAATTTGATAATAAAATACTAAATATATACTTATATTATATTGCATATATATTGTTATAAATACAATTACCGACGGGTATTTTCTTCAAAGTTACTGACGGATTTAATTCCTTTGGTAATTCCGTCAATAAACGAGAAGGATTCATTTCTTTCGGAAAATGTCCGTCGCAAATTCGTCATTTTCTTGTAGTGAAATCCAAAGTTTAGGATTTTGTTAAAGAAAGCTAAAGTTTAAAAGAAATAAAATTTAGTTAGAGAGAATAATAGAAGATAAAAAGATAAGATAAGAAAAGTTTGAATATGAATAGAAGTGTTATTAGGTAAGAGGTAGGAAAAGAGGATTCCTAATTAGATTAGGAGTTGAAGTTATAATGATATTAGGAATTCAAAATTTAATTTGAATCTAACTAGAAGTTTAGGATATAAAAAGAGTCCTAATGATAGAGTTTTATGTCAAAAAATATTTAGAAGATAAATAATATTATTTTATTCCGAAAATTAAAAGGTAAAAATAATAATGATTTACTTAATTCCGAAATTCAGGAATAATTATATTTATTAGAGATAAAATAAAGAAAATATAGTTAGAAGTGGATTAGGGATAAAATTTGTTGAAGGTTTGAATTAGGACTCCTAATGAGGTTGAAATTAGGAGTTTTAATGATAAAAATATTCATGAAAAAAATAATAATAAAATATTATTTTAATTCCGAAAATCAAGAGATGATAATATTAATTAATTATTTAAATCCGAAAATTCGTGAAAAATAAAAGATAAATTATAAATAAGAAGTGTGGATAGGAGTTCTAATTAGATTAGCATTTGGGAGACTCTACCCTATAAATAGGACCTCAAAAGTCCTCTTCCCATCTTTTCTTCTATCCATGTTTGTGTTTTTCTTTCATCTTTGGGCCATGTTTTCTCTCTCCTTGGTGCGCGTGCACAAGTTTCCGATCGGCCCTCTCTTCTGGGTTATATTCTCTATCATTGGGCATCAGACACTTTGCCGAAAACATTAGTCTTCTTGGAAATTGTGCTCAAAGATTGGGGTTCAGATAGTTTTACCTAAACAAGATACGTATAGATTTCGGGTTCACTTTTAGATGTGTTTTCTTAATAGAATAATGAAGTTAAAGATAGATTAAGATATGGTTTATGTTCTTCTATGATTCATGAATAAGTTCCATAAGATAGTTTGTCAAGATCATGTTGTTTGTGTGTTCGAAACCTCGGACAAAGTTGATGAAAAATTATAGAAATTCTTCTTTGGCAGAATCCAACCCGAGTTGTCCCAAACTCGGCTCGGGTTTGCGGATGTTTTTTTGACGCATCTCTGTAACTCTGAATCCGATATGGATTCGGTAATAGCCCGTCCCGATTTTCATGTAACTTGGCCCAGGTTCCCAAATAGATGTTTCTATATTTGACCCAGTCCGCGTCGGTCCTAAATCCGGCCCGGGTTCCGAAGTAGTCACTACAAGAAAATCGCGATTTTTCGACGGATAATTTCCGACGGTTCTAAATCCGTCACAATTTGTGACGGATTTTTCGACGGTTCCGTTTCCGATGGATTTTTCGACGGTTATGACCGTCGGAAATAATTTATATTATTATTTAATTTTTCGACGATTAGGAACGTCGATATTTTCGACGGATATTCATCCGTCGCAATTTCCGACGATTTTTCCGACGGTTATGATCGTCGGAAATAAAAAATTTAAATTATGTGTTTTTTATATTATTATTAAATTTTTTCGACGGAGTTTTCGACGGTCAGGACCGTCGGAAATAAAAAAATTAATTATATAATTTATTTTATTATTATTTAATTTTTTGACGAATAGGAACCTCGATATTTCTGACGGATATCCATCCATCGCAAAATCTGTCGCAATTTCCGAAGGTCATAACCGTCGGTAAATATATAATAATATCATATAAAGAGTATTTTATTAATATAACTAGCGACGGTCCAAACCGTCGCAATTACCGACGGTCAAAACCGTCGGTAACGATTACCGACGGTTCAAACCGTCGGTAAAATAAAAAATAAATATTATATATAACTAAATATATTTTCGATGGTCACAACTATCGGTAATTATAAAAATATTTAATATTTACATTTTCGACGGCCGAAACCGTCGGTAATTAAAATTTCGTTATCCCGCTTTTTTTCCCTTTTCCCGCTTTCTTTCCACTTTTTCCCTTTATATATATTTATTCCTCCTCCCTCTTCTCTCTCTCCCTCCTCCCTCCACTCCTCTCTCTCCCTCCTCTCCTCTCTCTCTCTCCCGGCCGCGAGCACCCTCTCCCGCGCGTCGGACGCCGGCGACCCTCCCACGCCGGACGCCGGCGACCCTCTTCCGCACCGGCGGCCCTCTCCCGCGCCAGTGTATCTCTCTCTCCCGCTCTGCGCCGGCGTCTCTCTCTCTCTCTCTACTGTCGGCCGGCCGGAGGCCGGATCCGGCCGCCAGGCGGCCGGATCCTACTCCAGCGGCCGGATCGACCGCCAGGCGGGCCGGTTCCGACCTCCAGCTGCCGGATCCAGCCTCCAGCGGCCGGATCGGCCGCCAGGCGGGCCGGATCCGGCCTCCAGCTGCCGGATCCGGCCTCCAGCGGCCGGATCCGAATGCCAGGCGGTCGGATCCGACCGCTAATTTTTTTATATTTAAAAAATTATTTGCGACGGTTGCGACTGTTTAAAGATCGACGCTTGCGGCATCCGTCCAAAGTTTCGACAGTTGCGACCGTCGAAAAGTTGCGACGGCTTGAACCGCCGGCCTTTTTCGGCGGTTGCAACCGTCGGAAATTTCGACGGTTCGGACCGTCGGCCTTTTCCGGCGGTTGCAACCGTCAGAAATATCGACGGTTCGAACCGCCGGGGACTTTTCCGACGGCCAGAACCATCGATATTTTTGACGAATTTTTTCAACCGTCGCAAATCCGTTTGCGACGAGCATTTTTTCGACGGATCGATTTCGACTGAAAAACCGTCGATAATTGTGTTACCGACGGTTTTCGAGCTGATTACCGACGGTCCGAACCGTCGGTAATCTGCATTTTTCTAGTAGTGAGTGTAGGAAAAGAATCGTTCGGGCAATTCGTTCGATGTTTGGTCACAATGACTCAGTCCGGTTTTCAAGAAACCGCCATGTTAGAAAAGGTTAGAAGATTGTTGAAACATACCCGAACCGACCCACACCTGGACACGACCCGATTTTGATGCTACCCAGCCCGGGTTTTATCTTGTCCGGCCCGAGTTTTCTGATGAATGCTAAGAAAGTTTGATTGCATGTTTTGATTTGATGTTAAATGACTTTTTTGTCGTTGATATTGACTTGATTAAACTGAAGCCTCAAAGATAGTTAACTAGATAAGAAGATAAAAATTGTAACGCGAGATTTATCATGTGGTTCAAAGTAAAGAAAGTTTGGGCCCATAAAGCCCTAAAGTTTTCGGGTCTATGGTACCCATCCCTGGTCTTGTCTTGATCAACCATGACCTTAAGATACATGAAAGTGCCATAGTGTAATCCATGATAAAAAGTTAAAGAGCTCGGTTAGGGTAACACATATAGATATCTCTAGAAAGCTGTGTCTTAAGTAAAAGATGTAGTGCAACCCACTAAAGAAGAAATAAAGGAAAAAAAAAGAAAGAAAGGAAAGAAGAAAGTAAGAAAAGAAGGTAAGAAAGAAAGCAAGAAAAGAAAGTAAGAAGAAAAGATAAGTAAAGGAAGTTTTTATTTGATTCTTCTAATTATTTGCCTATATATGAAAATGTTAAAGTTAAATTGCCTTTATTAAGTAATCACATCCATTTGTATTATCTTGCGTACTGAGCGTCTTTGCTCATAGAAATTCGATTTTCTCTATGTTTGAACCCCACAAGTAGTTGAAATAAGAATTAAGATGTAGGCGTGTGCATCGGTGAAGTTCGTGGTGATATAAATTGCACATAGAAGTTGAGTCAATTAGAACTCTTATAGTTATATCATGTAAAATTAAGTTACCTTTGGAGGACTATTAGGAAAGAATAGTTAGAAAGAAAAGTTGCTTCCGCACTCTGTTAAAAGAAGTATTTAAATGTTATTTCGTTTCCGCACCTTATGTAAGAAAAGCCCAAGAATAAAAGATTGTAGGCAATGCCGGCCCAAATAAGCTCAAATGCCACGTGGCAGGAGGGTGAAATTTCGGGGCATTATAGGAAGAAGAAGGAAGGAGAAATGGGAAAAAGGAGAATCATCACTTATTGTAATTTCCAGCGCCATCAAAGTAGGAGAATGGTTGGATCAACCTCTAGAAATTTTGAACTACTCTAGGATGACATGCTAGACATTAAATGAATAAGGATTCTCTTCGTTATAAGAAATTTGTCAAATAGCGACGATAATTAGCGACTCCAAATTATGCGACGCTAATTCGATCCGACAGAGTCAAAAGTAAAGTACAAAACAGGACAGACAATACTCTAACGTCGAGGTAGGGCGCGCCAAAGCAACCCGGGACCCCCGGAGGGGTCACTACTAAAGCATTGGCGCCTTCTTTTTAAGGTGGTGAAAAACAAAACTAACGCGCTACGAAAAAGAAAATGACTGCGCTAATGGAACAGGCAAGGGCAAATTATAGCGAGGATGTTTGGTCGACAAAATGTGACGCTAAATGCCTTATCGTAGCATCTATTTAGAGTTGCATTAGCATTACAAATAGTCAGCACTAAATCTGAAGCCATCGCGATGCTACTTAGGCACTATTATCACATGCCAAAATTGGAAAATGCACGCTATATTGGCATCGACAGCTCATGATGCTAAATTAGCATCACCGACCCTACGACGCTAAATCAATGCTAGTTTAAGAGGTGATAGTGGTGTCGACACCTTGAGCTGTGTTGGCATCGACAATGGGCGACGCCAAGTTAGCATCACAATATCCGCGACGCTAAGTAAACGCTAGAGGCGATATTAGTGCCGGATGCTCGTGACACTATTATGAGGCGCAAGTGACGCTATACTAATGTGATGCAAATGTATAATTATATATATATATATATATATATATATATATATAGACATACATATATGCGTATACATACATACACACACATATATATACATATGTTGATATACATATACATACATATATACATACATATATACATACATATATACATACATATATACGTATATATTTATTTATGTACACTCAATCAATTTAAAGTTCATAAATAACTAATACATCGGCGCCACTTTAGCAATGCAATAGCGTCACATGATTGATGACTAATGACACTTTAGCATCACAATAGCGTCGCCATAGGCCGATGCCACTTTTGCGCCATGCATAATAGTATCACAATACCGTTGTATGATTGTGACGCTAGCTGAGCGTCAATGCGATGCAACATTTTACCTTAGTGTCGCGTCCTTGGCATCGCAAATGTGTGGCGCTATTCAACATCTTTTATAATTATTTATCTCAGTAATACTCGTCGTTGCATCGCTAATTAGCGATCCGTGTGCTCATCGAAGAAGAATCCTATCCCTCCTTATGTGTTAATCCGACTCCCACCAATTTCTTTTATCCATCGATTTCTTTCCCTCTTTCCTCTCCCATGTCTACTTCCTCCTCCTCCTTTGATTTATTTTATCCATCGGCCTCTGCCTCCTTCGTCTCTCTCTGTCTCTCTGCATACTTCATGTCTCTCTTCAGCCACTTCCATGCTTGCGCCTCGTGGGACCCATCAAGTGGCGGCAGAAACCAAGGGGACGTCATTGAAATCGGTCCTTCATTCTCTCCCCTCATCGTCCTCATAAGCACATGCTCTCACCCGCCACCCTCACCAAGTGATGAGTACTCCTCGTCCACTACTGGCGTACTCTTCATCAAGCGCAAGATCGCCTCGATCGCTCCCACGTAGGTGCCGCCCCGATTCGCCGCCCCAAGGAGATCAGGTCACATATTGCTTCCTCAACATGTACCACATCCAAATACAGGTCAACAAAGGGAAACAAATGAAGAAACATGTAACATGTATAGAATCCCGTGTGGAATATTGTTATGAAAAAACATGTAACATTTATAGAATCATGTAAGTTATTTAAGTTGTTTCCATATGTTTACAGAAAGTGAAATATGCAAATAGACAAAATGATCAATGATGATTTACTGCATGGTGTGATGTGTCCTTGAACTTTCTCCTAATGTATCTTAAGCTAATTATATAATAAGCGATGATACGACTCTCAAGCAATGAGCATTTATAATATTGAAAAAAATATTATTTAGCGTCTCCATAGCGTCGCGATAGCACCTATTGTGCAAAACACCGGCGTCTCTTTAGCGTCGTGTGCACGCCGAAGCTTAGCGTCATTTAACATGCTAATAGCACCGCCACAGGTAGCAGAATGACTCACTTGACGAATGTTTTTGTGTCGCGATAGCGTCGACACATACAGAGTCACGTTAGCGACGCATTCTAATGACAATTGTCACGTCATAATAACATCGTAGTAGCGTCGATAGGTGACGTTAGTAGTCTAAAACCCGGTCAAAAGAAAAAAAAAGAGGGGGAATCAAATTAAATTAGAACAAATCATATTCATATAAGAAGTTGGAAACTTATCCAACTTAAAGTTATAATAAACCATCCCCTATAAATACTTCTTTTTTACCTATCATAATTACCTTTGCCCTAGCCGTCAAACCCCTCACGTCCTCCCATGAGTGCCCATGCCCTGGAACTCAAGAATACATTGCCAGACGATGGAGAGATCACCAGAGATGAGCCCAAGCGAACTAAGGTGAACAACAGCAATAGGTGGCCTTCTCTTCCATGTTTTTGGCAGTTATTTTCCTAACTCATTTTCTCTCCATTTTCTCCATCAAACTGCGCGACCAGGGGATGAACGGGTTAAGGGGAAAGAACCTAAAGAAACAGAGGAAATCGCAAGGAAAGCAAGCAGAGATAGTGGATCGTTGGAACAACCTTTGGATCGATTTTAACAATAGATTTGCATACTTAAGGATCCAATTAAAAATATTTCATAGTTTGCATCATTGTTGCATGTGATTTATAGGACTCGTGAAAAATGAAGCAAAATTTGGCAAAAATGCAGCAAATTGCACTCATTATGTTCATACCATGATGGAGTTATCCATACCAATAGTAGAGCTCGCCAATCCGTACGTAGCACACTCACACATCACATTACAATCATAGCGCAAATAAATATCACACTACAGCAAAGCCCTTTAAATCGTATCTAGCTTCTATCACCTAATGCGGTTGGATCGTACGTAACAAGTCTCTTCCGCCCATAATGAAGTTGGACACACCATAGAAACTTTGAATCATCCATTTTGACCCATGACCACGACGCTTCAATCTAAGTTGTATTATGCAATTTCATATCATAACAAGAGATAGATAGGGATAATTTTGGAATTTCTATTGAACCTAATTTAGGGTGTCATAAAAGAGAATTTTGTAAAAAAAAGGGGGTCAACATATGACAACTGAGAATAACGTATGCTTTTCTTCTCATTCATGTATTGATTCTTTGATTTTTATTTGTTCAATGCATAGATTTTTTGTTATCATTTTCATTATGTGTGGCTAAATCTTTTTTTCCCTAGAGTAAGATAAAACCTAAGATTGATTGTAAGGAATTATTATCTAGTGATTTGAGATGTTCTTTGTCATTTATGTGTTTGATGAAATGCTTATACTAAGTGGCCATCCAATTAGGCAAATTAAGAAAGATCAAATGGATTAGTTTAACATCTATAATTATTTATTATAAAAATCCTATGAGCTTATTAATCCTAGGTGGCTTTAAAATTATATATCATATTTTCCTGATATATATCCCTAATTATTCATCCTCGCGTGTTTCACTTTACTAGATTTGATCATACTTGTTTTATTATTCATCATTTTAGTTTCATTAGATATTCTTCTGTGCTCACATAACAATTTATATAATGTTTGAAATCACATAATTCTAGTACTTGAGGTCTTCTATATTTTTATATTGGGATTTTTTTTATTCCATATACTTGTGAAAGATCTATCATGAATAATCAAATCAACAATGGATAAGAATGATAATAAGCTTGAAATAATATTTGATTTTGGATCATCAATGAGAAAGATTAAGAAAATTTAAATCATAATATAGTAGAATAATAATAGAGTAAGAATTAAATCCATAATATAATCTTTAAAGAAAATCAATAGAATAAGATATTATCAAATCAAGGCACAACATCCAGAATTCTAGGAAAAAGAAAATCAGTCCAACCTAATAAGAATTTCACTGGTCACAATACATATCATTCCAACCAATTATATGAAAACAATCTAGTATTTAGGGATTTTTAAACGATTGACAACAATACAGTAAAGCACTACAACAAATTGGTCGATTAGCGACACACACCTTTAGCCTCCAATGCATCACTAATTAGGCGCTAAATACAGTAGTGACACTTTCACGTCGACTTAGCGCCACATCGTAGGTGACACAAGCATTATGACACTATTAGCGTCGTCGTGGTGTCAAGGCTCGAGACGACACTACTTGTAACAACCCAAAATCGCCCTTGCCATTTGGCAAGATCAAACCTGAGGCTCGCTACTATCAATGCTATACTTTGACCAAAACTTTAACTTTGACTGGTTCTTTAACTAGAATAAAATAAAAGCAGAAGACTTAATATAACATCAATAAAATTAGCAATAAAA